>JAUIQD010000009.1:0-1365264 GCA_033439745.1 Lasiosphaeria hispida | reverse complement strand
ATCTAGAGAAACAGGCCCCGGGAATCACGGACAATGAGGTAACTATAGTTTTACTAAAGTGTCTAGCGGTAAGCCACTCACCGACAGAGCACCGAGCGGCAGATAACGACCATCCTTCCCTCTGGCTTACCCGCATGCGGGGCCGAACATTTTGCAAGATGTCATGGACAGGTCATATTTCTCTGCCAAAGGTGAATACCAACGGGCAGTACTCGGCACGTACTATGACGGATCACCTCTCTCAACTTCGTCTTGGGGCGGCCGAATACATTGTACCACAGCAGGGCCCTGGGCTACATATTCAGGAGATGAGACTCTTTGACCCAAACCGTTGTGGTTTTCTTAACTACATAGGCACACCAACTGGCGACAGTATTTCGGATACCGGGTTCCAGTCGCTTGCTGTACCTTCCGACACTACTCAGGGGTCCTGTCGACTACACTCCACATGCTCACTTATTGATAGGAGCAGCAGTTGGAGTCAGTTGAGTGGAATACGCATCGCCAAATTTGGGAGTCATGTTACATCGACGATACAAGGCCAGGACCGAGGGAGGACTCGGATGGGATCAGGTTACGGGATAACAATGTCTATCGAGCCATGCCCCAGCGACGGCTGCTGTATAAGCTTGAAGTATTTACGCAGCTTTCTTATCCAACCCCGGGATGCTACCAACTGCGGCAAAGCGACGCAGGGGTGGTTAGAGGCTATCAGCCCAGACTCATACGGGCTGCAGGAGGACGATGAGACCTACGGTACCCTGTGGTGTCGTGATGAGGCGTGTGTCAACTATTACCGCTACTCGGAAAGACCTATCATCCAGAAGTGCCGGCGGAGTGCCGGCGCTATAGCCGACTGGTTCCTGATATATAAAGATGTCATAAAGGATCCGTTAACCGGAATCATCACTCGGCCATACTAACTTGCTTGATGTTGAAATTGGCGATGTCAAGTCATGGAAGGTGGGGCGGTAAATGCTGTGCAGAGGTGGATGAGTAGGTAGCGCTATAACTGCAGGGGATTGCAGTGGGTAAGCCCTGAAGCGACTAGATCTTGGCAAAGGCGGTGAGCAAGAACTTTTGAGAGGGTCATCCGTATATTGTATATAGCCTTTCATAAAAGCAGCATGTCAAGAGGAAGAAGCTCGGCAGTCCTTTTTGGAAACAGACCCTTTTTTTCTCCTGTGGGATCATTCCATCTCCTTGAACTATTTGATCGTCCGACACTGTACGGGTCTTCGTTATAGCTCTGCAGTCTTATCTTGCAGTCGATCATTCACCTTGTGGTTGCCACTCCCACACCTCACACCTTGTGCCAGTGTCACACTGAGGACTGATGGCGGCCTGAGTACTACCATTGCGCACCGCATCAATTACAGACTGAAATTCTGCTCTCGCACAGTAGCCATCTCGAATTTGGTGGTGTTTGGAGCAAAATTGAAGGAATGGTGGTGGTCGGAAATGAGGGTGGTGTCGGTTGGGAGTGTCGATCATCATGTCTGGTTGTGGGGGTCCGGTTGTGGGGTCATGCTGTCTTTGCATGCACAGTTACATGGTTGTGCGAGGGGCTGCAAGATCCTGTTCTCTCGACCTGCCGACCGAGAGAACTTACGAACTGGGGTGGTTTTTTTTTCGATTTTGGCCCTGGTGCTTTTTGGCCTAGTTGCTTTAGCAGTTGGCTTGGCATTTGGCAGTTGGTTTGGCTTCATTTGATTTGAGTCAGGTGCTGCTCTGGGCTTTGCCCCACGTCTACCTCACGGCGGTTAGAGCTTGGAACACCGCAGCCAACAACCTAACATAGCCCAATTCTGCACAAACACTCTCACCAGACATTGATGTAGCCGATTCCCAACACCTTTCTTGGCAGGGCTATAGTTTCTAGTAATACCAGCCTCTTGGTTTGCCAATAAGATAACTCCTGATCTCCCGTCTTCAAATGTGGAGACCTTAGGTTGGCGTCTGCTAGTCGCACCTTCCACCCATACCACGACAACCATGGCCTCCCCTCACGCCAGCAGCCCCAACTCCCTGAAAGGCTACACCTTCGGCGTTGAAGTCGAATCTGTCGTCATGCCATATTCAGGCAACGCAGCATACACCCAGGTCGACTGGTACCGCCAACTCGCTGAGGTACTCTCGAGCCGCGACCTCCCCGCAACCTACGACAACCTGCAACAATACCGCAAGCACCCCGAGTTCTACAGCGCCAAGTGGTTCGTCACCCGTGATGGCTCCCTCAAACCGCTAAAACGCGACTCTCCCCTTGGTACATCCCCCTCCCTGCGCCCATTACATCAGCACTAACCCCCGCCAGTTTGCATGGAGGTCGTCTCCCCCAAACTCACCACCGCCCAGCCCGTGACCAAGATCCTCTCCGAGTTTTGGGAGGCCATGAAAGCCGACTTCGACATACAGATTGACAGCAGCTGCGGCGGCCACGTCCACGTCACCCCGCTGCGCGAGAGCGCCAAGTTTACATTACCAGAACTCAAACGTATCGCCTTTGCCGTCGCTGTCTACGAAGAGTACGTGTGCGCCATCCTGCCTCCATCTCGCCGAGACAACAAGTGGTGTCAACCAAACTCGCAGACCCATGGGAAGCGGAGGGGGTTGACGCTGACGTTGGGGAAGGGGAGGGGTGATCCAGAGCTGAGGACGGTCGCGAAGGAGATTGAGGAGCTGGTGGGTGAGACGGGGCTGTGTGAGTATATGCAGAGGAGTCGCTATGTGTTGTGGAACTTCCAGAATACGTTCCCGGATCCGAGGTTGGGGAGTTACAGCGGGACAGTCGAGTTTAGGGGGGCGAGCCAGTTCAGGAATTCCCAGGGGACGCTGTCATGGGTTGCGTTTGTGCTTGGGTTTATCACCCTTGCTGAGGAGGAGGTAAGTCTCTGTGACAAGTTTGAGCGTCCTTGAAGTTACTCTAACTTTAGGCTACAGAACCTTCTCGATAGCTTGAACCTACCCATGTGCTCTATGCCGACGGAAGCTGATATCGAGTCCTGGTGGCTGCGCGTCAGAGATGCTACCAGGAAATCAAAGCTGAATAGGCACCTGCCCGAGGACTACAGAATAATGCAAAAGAAATAGCGGAATTTGTGGTTGGAATTTATCGACTTTTTTATTTCGACTCTACGGACAAAGAAAGGGTCTTTGTCAGAGGACGAATCTGAATTACTACTTCAACACCCTATGCCGTGTCTAGAGGCCAGGTACTGCCTAGCTATTTTAAAGTACCTACTCAATGATGACCCGATAAACAAAGCGCAAAGTCCTCCCGTCTTAGATCACCAGTTCAGTACCATTGGTAATCACAACAGGCTTAACAGGCTGCATGGTATCCAGCCCCAGAACCGACTTCATTACCTTGGCCAACCTGTCACGACAGCCGACTGCCGACCCATCGGGTGGCAGATCTTGTGCTCGCCACGCAACAACGCGATCCGGTCTCACCAAAACAGTGCCAGACTCCTCAACACCACGCAACTCCTCCCATTGCAGATAAACATCCTCCCAGTCCTGGCGAAAGCCAATCGAATACGTCTTGATGTTAACACCCAGCATATCACCCACCATCTGCGCCGCCTCCTTCCACAGCGCGCCTCCATGCCCTGTGAGCAGGGTAAACGCCCCGTGTCCCGTTAGGTCAATAGTCGAAACAGGCTTTTCCGGCACGGCCTTGTTGAGCCAGACATGCGGGACCCTGCGGCCGGGATAGGTGCTCGGCTGGTGGTACAGCACGGGATCCAGGGCCGCCTTGCCGTGATAGGCGAACGGCGCCTCCTCATCGGCCGTGTACGCGCCCGCGCTCACATACTGCTGGTTCATCTCGTAGCCTAGGCCGTTCACCTCGCGCTGGACCCTCGCGACGGCCTCGCGCAGCTTGACGCGGCGGGCCCGGCCCTCGGGACCCGAGCTCTTCAGCTCGGCCATGACCGTCGGGCCACTGCCGGGCGGCGCCATGCCCAGGGCTTCCCAGAGGGGCGCGTTGTCGCGGAAGGCGTCGTTGGCGCGCGTCACGATGCCCCGGCCGACGGGCTGGCGCTCGCTGTTGTAGGTGTCGAGGAGGGAGGGGGCGGCCAGGCCCTTTGAGACGTAGGCAATCTTCCAGGCGAGGTTGTAGGCGTCCTGGATGCAGGTGTTGGAGCCAAGCCCGGCGTGTGGGGGGTGGCGGTGGACGGCGTCGCCGAGGCAGAAGCTGGAGCATGTTGGTACTGATTAATATCACAAGAGGATGTGGGATGCTGCTTACACATTCCCCTTGGAGTACCGCTCGGCAAACTTCTCGTTGACCTGCCACGGGGATGTGTGCAGGACTTCAACGGGCGTATCATCGCCGATAAACTCTCTGATCCGTTGCGTGTACGCCTCGTCGGACACCTTGACGCGCGGGTCGAAGCTGGGGCTGGCGGCCATGATGAACAACCACTCGTGCCACGGCTTGACCATGCGCACGATGCACGCTACGCCAAACTCGGCCACCGTCTCGCGCTCGGGCTGCATCACCCAATGCAGGTTGCCCTGGCGGTGCTTCATGAGATGCGAGAGGTCGGCCCGCACCAGCACGTTGATCATGGTGCCGCCCCCGGGCCCGGCGCTGAGGGGGAGGCCGAGCTGCTTGACGACGACGCTCCTGGCCCCATCGGCGCCGAAGAGGTACTTGGTCCGGATGCGGTACTCGTGTTTTGTGAGTTCATCGCGGACGAGGGCGACTATCTTGCCATCTGCCTCCTCTGGTTCGGGCTCGGTGAAGCTCAGGAGGGTTGTCTGGAATCGCGCAGCGAAGCCGTTTGTCGTTGCGTGCCGGACCAGGATGGGTTCCATCAGCGTCTGCGGGAGGTCGAGATGCTTGCACGGGCTCACAGACTCAAAGTCGCCCTGTAGCGTACCCGGTTTAGTAATCTCATGACTGACGTGTATGATAGGGGGTGAAGGTTACCATGTTGCCCGGCCCGGCGCCAAACGCATACACGCGCGCAAATTCCTCGCCCGCCATGCTGTGACACCACCGCATGTGCGACAGGCACTCGCCCTTATTGGCCTGCCGGATGATTTCCTCCTCGAGTCCGAGGTCGCGGAGGCATTCTTTTCGACCAAGGTTAGTCCGGCTGTTCCTGATGTCGCAGGGGGGGGGGTTTACTGACCCAGGGCTCCGGGGTTGGTGATGTGCGCCCGCGGTGTTGTTGCCGTGCTGGAGCTGGCGCTGATCATGATTCCCTTGCGTCCTGCCTGGGAGGTTAGTAGCTGGGCTCTTGGTGTGGGTGTTGGCTTTCTTACCGTGCATCGTCAGGAAACAGGCCAGTGAGGCACCCGCTGGGCCAGCGCCGACCACCAGGAACTCGGTTTCGATAGCGCCTTCCATTGTTGCTTTGTGGGTTTCTGAGAGAGTCATCTCACGTTGAGGACGGACGTGGGGTTAGAAGACGAAACATGTTATGGAAGCTCGAGGGTCGGAAGGCGGCCTTATAACGGCCATTACCATGTCATGGATTCCACCCATCGGGTTGAATCTGACCAAAGTGCGACCCGTTGCGACTCTACTCGCATTGAGGACCGGATTGGTAGCCGTGTTTTGCCTGCTTTCCTAATCGGGTCATTTCGGCGATTATTCTTTCGCGGCCGAACATCGGGCGCAACGCGGACGGAACGTGGAATCGCGATGTCCGGCACGGAGGAGGCCATGTGGCAGCCAAGCCCGACCCAATAGCTATCTATTCGTTGCCGCCGATCCTTTTCGCGTTGCTTTTGCAAAGACCCCGGGACTTATTGTCCTGATGACCAAGTCTAGTTAGTGTCTCGATTTCGAGTTCGGGGCATTCGGCCGAACATTTCCTATGTCAGCCTAGGTGTATAATGTGTCATGATGAATAAGAATCCAACTCTCACAACTATTTATCGGCAAGGTTTCGTGGATAGCTACTGTTATCGGATACAAGTCTTTTCTAGTCGTCTACCTTTTCCTTAAGCTCTACGCTAGTATTATGAGGTTACTACAACAAGAGCGCTATGTCTCATGGCTGGCTCGTGCTGACGTGCCCTACACGCCGTACCATGGTGAGACTGTGGTAGTCCGAGCACAATACCAAGTTTTCTACCACCCCAGTATGTACGGCAATCACCGTAACTATATTTCAACATTATGTTGATTTTGTCATCTTATTGGTTACCATACTACTATTATTAGTCAGGTAGACATTTTTGTTTTGCAACACGTTCATATTCACTGTCTTTTAGCTACAATGCTGGTACTAGTAGGAAGCTCACATGCATTGGACAAGTGCCTCACCGCATCAACTATCCCGAGCTGAGGGACCGCTCTTACTGACTGCACCACGTCAGAACAACATCCTGGCAGGAATACTGTAAGTATGTAATACATACAACCACTGTAAAGCCACATAAAGACTGTGGATTCATCAAAGTTCAAACCCCCACAAAAAGGTGGAACATTCAACAATTGACAAATCTACAAAAGTGGTATGGAGCGTATTTCAAAGGAGGTGGTGGTGGAAGCAAAGGTAAAAGGGAAGTGGAGTCACAATAGTAGGTGGAAGTAGGAGTGCTGTCAAGAGCATGATCAATTTAAATCTATGTGTGGAGGACAGCGGTATATATAGAGCTTTCATGTGGCACCGAATACGTGGCCATTATGTAAGTTTGTTGAGTGTTGTCAGACCAGTCCACACAGATGTGCCGGTGGAGCAGTGGTAGGCTGCCATGGCCCTAGTGTGTGGGGAGACGGCATTCACAGAAATTCACAAGTATTCATACTGAACGACGTGGAAAAGTCGATATGCCGATACTCAAAAGACCGTGCATACTAACCACCCAGACGGTTCAGCCACATTGTCCAGTAACAAGTAGAGACCCAATGATATCATGTTTGACAAGCCCAGATGTTTACACTGATATTACGGCCAGATATCGCAATTCCCACACAAGATCCATACATGGTCGGTAGGTATTATGCCCCGTCTCTCTCTCTCGTGGCTAAATTCTGCCGGCATGCACTGGTGCTGCGCATTCTCGGCCACTGAAGATTTAGTGTGTGTGGCTTCCAGTTCCAAAGCCAAGAAGCCAAGATCATGTGCAGACCGGGCCTACCGGAGGATAGACGTCATCATGGTTCCCAAGCATGATGACTCTTGGGGGATGGGGCAGTGCAACTATCACACCAACTCTACTGCCGTTCTTGTCCGTGATGTTAGGGGACGCGTGGGTTGTAGTACGTACAAGAACCACCCGTAGCGTTTTTCCTGTCGCCAATTCTCCACGGCAGCCGAGTCTTGTGATCGAGTCGTGGTTGGGGTCGGGGAGAAAAGCCTCAGGACCCAAGGTGACAATATCGAGGCAGACCCTGAATACGCCTGGAATGTGCCTAGAAAGCCACCGTCTGATACTGCGATCTCCGGCAGCCCATGCGTGAGCCCCGGATATTTCCGCCCTCAACCAGGCGCCAAGCCGTTTTGTTGTGCCACGAGGAGGATTTACCCGCGTGGCTCCTGACGATTTCCCACCCCCAAACATATCCACGTCCATGCTGCCCTGCACAGACATGCACGCAATCTAAGAGAGGCGCCTCGACCCACAACCCCCGGACGAACTCGTTTACATGATTGGCGACGTGTTCGGTTGGTGACTCAGTCGGTGTGAGGAAAAAGTCGGTAGCGAATGGCGAGGCCGGAAAAAGACACTTGCGCACCGCCTTGACACTGCCTGCCTGATTGAGAATGGGTGCCTGTCTGGCAGGAATATCAAGTTACACAGTTGGAAACAACACAACGGATCCCCTATAACAACACTGACCACGCCGGACCAAACCCGGATCCTTCTGTCAGAACACCACCATCATCATCATCATCATCGCCATCACAATCCGAATCATCTCTCTCCACACCAAACAAAATTACTAAAATCGCCAATGACCAAGAATAACAACGGCACCAACAACACCACAATGCCTCACACCACCCAAAATGCCTCCAGCATGTCCCTTGCCTCCAGCGACTCGGTCTCGCTCCACAAGCAAGCCGCCCAGTCCTCAACCCGGTCCCGCGGCTTCTCCTTCTTCACCAGCCGAAGACACTCTGCCTCTCAAAGACAAGCCGACAAGCAAAAATCAACCAAGCCCGATGACACCGTCTACGACAAGCTCTACAAGGCTTATCCCAATATCGTCGTCAACCCCCGCTTCACCTGAGGAGAGGCGAGTTCGGCCAGGGGTGTGGAAAGGCATTGCGGCATCCCAATTTGTTATCATCATTATAGACTGGATGGAAGTAGCCCTCAGGGCATTATAGACTACGGCAGGGTTAATACATGGCTTCCGCTTGGGCGACGGGACCGGGGACTGCGGTCCCTAGGGGGTCTCTACAAGATTGGCGAGGAAAAGCAAAGCTTTGTCTCGGATGAGGGGGATTGGATGGGAGGACATATCACCTACTTTCTTGGTAGGCGGCGGCGGCTGATATCCATGATTCATACCGTAACTTACATAATATATCAAACGACTCTTTGCCGCTTGCGACTTGTGCTGCTGTGTGCGGGCATCAAGTCGGTTTATCAACACCAGAGAGTCGACAGCTCAGAACGTACTTGCCCTTCGTACATGCAATACCCTATTTCGTATCGAAGAGCTAGTCCTCGTGCTAAGAATGGGATGATGAATTACTCAAGAGTAGAAGCCTGGGAGCTGTTATAGCGGCGGCCGACTTTGCTCCCATGAAATTGAGTACCTTGGGAAGAGGTCGTCAAGGCTCAGACAAAAGCTGAAACTGGAGCCGGCTCTGAAGTTTAATTTAGATGGGACCCGACAACAAGGCGGTAGCGTGCTTGTAAGTTGTAGCCTGAGAGGATCGAGCTGAAACTAGCGGCGAGCCACGGGATCAAGAACTAATTCTCAAACTAGAAAGTACGGCTAGGCACACTGATACGGCCCATACATGACGTATGTACGGACCCGTGCTGCCGGCTGACCGGCCAGGAACGATGAAAGCCCCGCCCGGGGCGGCAGGAGCCGCCAAGCCCAAAGGCCCAAGTTCGGCCCGAAACTGCTTCTCTCCCACAAGGCATGTCTCCGCATTGCAAAGTCTAAATCAAAACACAACCCAGTCCCCCACGACACAGGCAGTCTAACCCTTGGCCCCCACCATGACGTTTCGCCGTCCCAACAGCATGACCAACACGAGTGGTATCTCCATCCTCTTTTGCAAAATATGTCCACGATGAGAAAACATAGATAGCCCTGCCAAGCCAGCCCCAACCAGCTCAGCCCCCAGCCCTGCCCATGTGATTGCAGGCGCTGTGTATGTTGACTTATTTGGTGGAAAGATTCCATCCGAGGAGAACGATTGCTGACCTCCCCAATAAAACCAGTATTGTAACAAGGCGGCACCTGCCCTCAGCCGAGCAAGGCGACCGAAATTTAATCCATGCTTAGCCCTGACGGCGACCCCTAATAGCCCCCCCCCCCGCCTTGGGGCAAAGCGCCCATCGGTTCAAACAGCCGGGACTCTCAATGGGTAACGCCCAAAGTAAGGCTTCACCGCACCTAAATGGAAGCTCCAACCTAGCACCCCCGGGCACGAACAACAACGTCAGGTATTTTTAGCCGCTCCTCGCGCCTATAATGCACTAGCCTGGAGGCTTGGCGCCCGCATCCTGTCCAGCACACCGGTTTCTTTTTTTTCCATCTTCCTGTGTGCCCCCTCTTGTGGCTTTTTTGGGCTCCCCCCAAAAAAAAACACCCACAGAGCGCGCCGACGTCCCACGGCTTGTGCTACCATCGGATATCCGTCCCCTTTCTGGGCCCCATCAAATCACAAACCCCAACAGAGCCTCAAAAGACGCGCAATGAGGGAAGGGAGAAAAAGGGGCCTGTAGACGCCCCGGCCAATCGGTCGGCCTGCCACCCCCTGATTTGCTGCCGCTAGCGCCACTATGCCGCTACCGGGATTCTGGTCACCAACGGCATGTTCTCTCTCTCCCAACAAAGCTGGCCGACCCTCTCTTCTCTCTCTCTCTCTCTTTCCAAAAAGAAAAGAGCCGTTGTCCTACCCAAAAGACCTCGGAAATACAATCATCCCATGTCGTCCCGGGAACAGAGGTCCTTTTGTCCGGCCTTTTCTGTCAGGAGCACCCGCATCTCCGCCTCTTACCGACGCCAGTGCTTGCCAGCACACGCAATTCTCACTGCATCACCCCCCCCTCATACGCAGTCTACATATACTAAAAGCCCACGAGGTATCATACATATTTACCCCCAGCAGCAACCGGCATCGGAGGGAGGGCTCCTCCCACTCCCTCTCACCGACCCAAAAGAAAAAAACTTGGTTGGGGAGGGCCCCCAAACCGACCAGGTTATGCACATGACTGAGTCCGGACGAAACAAAACTTGAACCCTCCTCCTCCTTCCCCCCCCTATGTAAGGTAAGGGTCCTTCCCTACCTTAACCTTCCCTCGTGCTCCCGTGCCCCGGGCCACTCATCGCCGCCCTTCGTAATGGTAAACTCCCAATTAGTAAGCTCGCACATGTGATGCGGTGGCCCCCTTGGCATCCATCCTCCCCCCGAACCGCTCTCGTGCCGTCTGGATTCCTTCGGCTTTCCCAAGACAGCCATCGACCTCCCATGTATTCTGGATGGCCTGCCCTCTATCCTGGGCGGGAGCGGTTGGCAATCAATGCGCACGTAACCCCGGCGAGGGTTGGCTTGGACAAAGAGAGCGGACCTCGGATTGACTAATATGTACAGACGAGCAGTACGTTTGTTCAGTTAGGTATATAGCTAAAGTAGTAGGTATTACGGGCATATACAAGTCCATCGTCCTAGTTCTCAATCACCACATCTCGTCATTATAGAACCATTAAGCCACCAGGAAAACAGGAGTAGTTAGATAAGCCAGAATAGTACCTCGATAGAATCGACCCATGGGGAATTTCTTCAACACAGTCCAGTGCCCGAAAAGGGGATGCGAACTATACAAAAAAAGAAAAAGTATTTTGGGAGACGGACGGTGAAAAACATCACAGGACGATCGCTGCTTCCCACAGCAAAGCACTCCTTAGCAAATCCTTCCCAAACTTCCTCTGTAAACTTGTCATCCTGTCGATAATGTGTCCGGTGGCCACCGATTTCGGACCCCAAAGTGTCAGGGCAATCGACGCGGCCCGCTCTAGCCACATGATACTCGCTTCGAAATCGCCGCGTCGCTGGTAAATCTCGGCAATGTCCTCCATCGTGTGTGCCGCGATGCCATCCTGGTAGAACGGAGGCTGCTCATCCGCAGCCTGTTCCGCCATTTGGGGACGCTTGACCACAGCCATGCAGTGATCGAGCGCCAGGTCGCACTCGTCCGCCACCATGTAAAAGTGGGCTAGCTCATTCTCCACCATGCGTGCCTGATCCGACTCGTGGCCAAAAACCTGTCTGCAAGAGTTAAGAAGCTCCATAATGATGTCCATGGCCGCGTCAAACTCGCCGTTGCGACGCAGAAGCGTAGCCAGCGAGTCGAGCAGCTTGAACGACACAGCGCGCGACCGGCCCAAGCGAGTGCTGAAAATGTCGAGCATGCACTGCAGACCACGGCGCGAGACCTCCTGGCAGTCTTCGTCGCGGAGCAATTCCTGGCAGATTACTGTGATGGGGTGACCAGGAGACAGCGTGTCCCTCGCCTCGCTGGCAAGAAACTGTAGCAGGATGCCTCGCAGCTCGGGGCGGGCGCTGGTGTTGGCGGGGGAAAGGGTAGCAAAGAGGTTGCGCAAAAAGTCAAAGGGCTGCGTGGTCATGGCTGCTGACGCGATGCGGCCGGCCTCGGCAAAGGCGGGCCATGCTCGCCGATCAGGCCGGTGCTCGAGGTCCTCCATGGACCCGGCGGATATCTTGACCAGGTAGATGGCATTTTTTATGGTGCCCCAGTACTGAGTCGACTCTTCCGAAGACCTGTGTCCGAGGTAGTCGTCAGGTAGGATTCCCTCGGGGATGTTGTCGAGTTGCCAGTCATAGTAGTCTCGAAGACTCCGTGAGATGACCTCGATGGATCTTGACCTGGGGTCCGACGCGATGGACGGCGGCGGCGACTCGGCAAGCGTCCGGATCTGGGCCTCAAAGGTGGAGAGATTGGGCAACGGTGAACCTGGTGCCGAGTTGGTCGCGGGTGGGGTGGGCGGGTGTTCGTCCGAGGAGCCCGAGGTTGATGCTGGTGTGGCACATGCGAGATCCGGCGAAGATGACAGGGCCTGGGGTGAGAGGGCCTCCGTGGGGGGCTTGGGGACGGCGAGTCTCTGGACAGAGGTGCTGGTGCTGCGCTCCCTGAGGATATCAGAGATGGCTATGCTCTTTCTGCCGGACCCAACAGGGCGCTGTTGGACTGCTGAAGATTCGGCAATGGCCGTATGGCTGGGAGAGGGCTCAGCTGGTGCGGCCCGCCTCATGCCCTGGGGGATCGATTTGGCAACTCGCAGCGTCCTGCGCAGGTCCTCCTGGCTGATGCTGTCCCTGTCGACCAGCGGCGCCGATGCGGCAGAGCGAGCACCGTGGATACGGCGGATAAGTCGATCCTTCTCATCGCTGTTGACATTTTTGAAGACATTCCACTCCCGGAAGCGCTTGTCGTACATGCGCTTACTGTCAAGCGAGTCAGTGGTGGTGATCAGAGTCATGGTGAATACAAGCCGGTGGGCCAACGAAGCTGCTGTGCTCGGCGTGGCAAGATGGAGGGGGAGGAGATTCAGAGACGGAGAGCGAGGACGGGTATGGACTACATGTAGTGGGCCGGACGGAGAGACAGACAGCAAGCTTAAGAGTGACAGGAGGCGAAAAGGGAGACAAGCAGCGGGCTGGAGTCACTGGACTCGTGGTGGTCAAGTTGGAAGCAATGGCAGGTACTGGCGGGCCCGTGGGCAAGGGACGAAGACAATTAGATAGGAGCCAAGACAAGACGAGAGCTAGTCGAGTGACGGACGAGGACGATGTTGGACGACAGACAGTATCAAAGACATAGAGACATGCAGGCCGTGCCAAGTCTGTGCGAGTGCGTACCTTGCCGAGAAGCCATGATGCTTTCTCATGATCTCGCTTACTTTCTTCAGCGGATACTGTCTGTAGAGATCGATGATGGTCTCGCGGTGTCTGGCCCACTCCTTGGCCGATGGGCCCTGGAGCGTGCGGGATTTCCGGTCTGGGCTAGCGCTGCGTTCCGAGCCAGAGAGCGAGAACATGGCCGGCGGCGGGCCCGACGCGTTGGACATTGTTGCTGCACGGTTCTCGGGCGAGCACATGGTGGTGCTGCCCGGTGCTGCTGGGTCCTCTGTCTGGGTGACGGCGCTGCTGCTGGGTGCTTTTCAACTTGGTGCTTGGTGCTTGGTGCTTGGTGCTTCGGTTGGTGCTAGGTGCTGCTGCTGGCTGCTGCCAGGTGCCGCTGGGTGCCGTCTGGCGCCGCGGACCCGACTGGGTACCGAGTGCTAGGTCGACGTCGACTTGCTGGGGATCCTAGGGCAGATACCCGGGTCTCACATCAAGACGCGCGACTGGCTGGGACGCAATCAGATGCAATCAGACAAGCAGAATCCGCCAGGACCTGTTAGGATCCAGGGCCTGTCAGGGAAAAAAAGAGCGGAGCGCAGAGCGCAGAGCGCGAGAGGGGGAAGGTCGCGCGGATCGCTGCGGCTGCAAGAAAAACCAAGAAAAGGACAGAAAAGCATTACTAAATTCCGCGACAAGCCTGCGGCGCGCATGGAGTTAGGCACAAACCCTTATAGCAATTCGTAGAAAAGGCGGTCGAGAGGCCTGCGTCGACCCGTGGCGCGCCTAATGCCCACAACCGCTCTCGCTCGCGACCCCAGAGGGGATCTTTCCCAAAGATCCCAGACAGCGGGGACGGGACTGCCCCGTTGTGATTGCTGCGCCGCAGCACCCCAAGTCCGAGAAGAACCTTGCAGATTGCCGAGATTGTGGCACCACCAACAGCGACAGAAAGCGCACGGAAACCGACAGAACTGACAGCTCTTTCCCCCAAGCGCCCCCAAGAGATCGTGGGCCCGTTTCCTACTGGCTGCCTGACTGGCTGCCAACTGGTCGTCACAGCCAGGGTCCCCGCACTTGGACCATTCTGCGATCCTTCTTCGGCCGCCCTCCGGGCCCGGCACCTGAGGGCGACAGCTGCTCCTGCTTCGTTTGGGTATTGGCCTGAAAAGCCAGGCACCGGGGAGCGTTTCCATCCCACCACGTCCCACCACGTCGCCAATGTCATCATCCGCGCTCGATAAGCCCCAAGCTGGTCCCTGTCAGCGTCCACCCCCCCATCGTGAAATGAATGCTTCCTGCGGCTTGGTTCCTGGCGGCGATGTGGATGGCTGCATCAAGGGGCAGAGGTGAGATTCCGATTAGATCGGGCTCGAAAGTGATAAGAGTCTCGTCCAGCACTCGATGGGGTGTGAAGCGTCAAAAGAGATAAGTTTCCAGGTCGGGCGACTGGGGCAGCATCCACCCTCGCCCTCACCACACTCACAATAGATCCAAGTCCAGCACCGCTGCACTAGCACTGACACTCCACTCCACCTACCCACACTAAATTGCACAAGTTTATTGCCTGATTCGCGGGAAAGAGAAAGAGAGAGAGAGAGAGAGAGAGGCATTGATATTGATATCCGTCGTGCTCACCACCTTATCTTATTATTGATTTCTCCTAAACCGCTGATCAGGTTTCCGGGCCCCAGCTCCTCCGACTATCCTTAGGCCGGAGTCTAACGACGCAGCGGCCTGAAACCGCCTCTTTTGCGCCCTCAATACAGGCTACATGTACAAGACCAGGCCTGGGCTCTGCAAGGATCTTTCTGTCGGACGCTCGCTTGGGGGGTGGATAAAGGTGAAAGTGTCGTGTATGTACTAATGTATTAAGAAGGACTGAAAAGGAACTTCCACCCCCCCTCGCAAGAGCGCCAACGGCAGCAGCAGCAGCAGCGTGTGATTGACAAAAGCAGTGACAGTGCCGGATGCTAGCAACGCTGCTTCTGAACAGGCGGATTCATAGAAAGGCCTTGCTGCCGCCGGCCAGCATGCCCGCCGGGATGCCCGGACTGGTAGGTCTCTTGCTTCCGATGGCTGGGTCCATGCTGGACGCGCTATGCAGCAGATAAGCACGTCAATCGAGGAGGTCCTTGCCGTCCCGATGGTTTTTGATGGTGTCAAAGAGGGCAGTGATGAGCGCCAGAGGTCTGCAAGCCATCAGCAGGTGGTCAACTTGGTCGGTTTCGGGATCCCGAGGTCCAGTGGTGGGTTGGGGCATCTGCGAACGGAGAAGAAAAGGGGGGGAGGGAGAGAAGGGGGGGCGTCGACTTACGCTTGGATTGATGCCCAAACCAACGGCGTAATCAAGGACTTGGAACCCGGCACCTTGATGCCCATAGCGCCAGCAAGACCAACCCCCGCACCAGCTAAAAGCAGGTTGAAGACGCAACTGAAAAATGTGATGGTTTGTTTGCGCCAGTGTTGCTCGCCCTCGGTAAGAGACGCCTCGCTCTCCTCGGCCCTAAGCAGGACGGCAAATAGGCCAATGTTGGCTATGAGTCCGAGGGCGCCCTGTTGTGGGAGAGGCGCGGTTTGTCAGCATGCATTCGTGGTTTTATGTTTCAGGCCAAGGTGAGATTGAGAGGCGAGGCAAGTGAAACACTAGTCCAGTACACAAACTATCAACGGACAAGGGGGAGACTAACCACGACCATACAACATGTAAGTAGTGTGCGAAGCATTCCATCCAATGGGCCCGAGTTCAATATACTCATGAAGGTGCTCATGAGCGCAATGTTGCAGGGCTCATGATTCGAGTTGGAATTGGGATTGGAATTGGAATTGGAATTGGTATTGGAGTTGAGGTAGAAGTCGGCGTTTAGGTTGAGGCTGGCGAGTTTCGATAGACGGGTCAAGTCTTCTGTTTGCGTATCCTTGCTCACATTGTAGACGTATGTGACCGCTGCCGCTACAATGAGTCCCAGGTGAGCAAGGATGCAGAGGACATGGGTGAGTTTCCACCCGAAGTTGTTAGTCCGGTACATGGTGAGGTAATTCTGAGTCGATTCAGTGATCCCGGGGAGGCGGATGGTGGATGGCGGATAGAGTTCCAAGGGGGTAGGGATGGATTTGAGGTGCTGATGATAGACGGGAAACTCGGGAGCCGGGGTCGGGATGATGGGGTAACGTTATCTTGACTCAGATGGCGGGGGCAGGCAGATCTTTGGGATCTTTGTCTGGATCCGGCACGTCTGGAGTTGCTGGGGAGATCAGGGAAGTCTGAAGCGAGTGTCATGGCAGGGCAGTACCCAGGGCATGGACATGGGATATTTGAAGAAAGATGTCGACACCGGCGATGCGCCCTCTGCGCGTCCAAAAACGGCAACATGATGTCGAACGGGGGCGAGCAATGAGTAAACGAACGAGCAAACCAGTGAGACTGGCCGGAGGCCAAACCAACGGACAGGGGGACTGCTAGGCTTCCGTTTACCTCGAGGGGCAGGCCACCAGGCCACCCCCATCTATAGAAGCCTCGCTCCTCTAGACTCGGCCACTGCCACAACCTGCTGTTGGCCCAAAGCGTCACACACATGTAACCAGCCACAGGCTCCTCGCGTCAGCCCCGATCTCGACCCGCCCAGGGGGATCCAGGGGGTACCCGGGGATATCCACTGAGTCAGCAGCCCTATGGGTTTGACGTTTGATGTTGTCAAGTGTGGATGCGTGCACCGTGAGAAGTCCTAGACCGAGTTACTAGATTTCCTTGCGCAATGTCCCACATCTGGGGTTCACCGAATTCACCCCGCCGTCTGATTCGCCGGATCGCCCGGCTATTCCAACTCACACACACACACACACACACACACACGCACACACACACACACACACACGCACACACACACATACATATATACACAAATGCCCGTATGTACGCATCGCACCAAGCCCAATCGGCACACATCATTCCCCGGCCGAAGATGAAAATAATACGAATCTGCTCTATAAAGGGAAGGAAGACTGATAAATATGGACGTGGACGTGATACATACCTATGACTCGGAAAACCGGACCAAGCGAGGACGAATACGCTTGCTACCTACCTATTAGGTATTCGCAAGTCGCAAATGCTGCATCTAGCCGACTTCGTGACTGCAATCGTTCGTACTGTCGGTGTTACTCTCGCCGTCGAGCGTCTCGGCGACTCGGCTGTCTGCCCGCGGCCCAGGCTGGTCAAGCGACACAAAAGTACCATGCCGCCGTAGCAGAAACTCGAAGGAATCTTAGCGGGGTCGAGATGCAACAGAGCTTGGGAGGGACCCAACAGGATGGGACGGTGGGAAGTTGCAGCTAGGCACTGATGTAAACAATCGCCTCTCGTTGGTTCTTTCGACCCCTCAATCCCGCGAGCCGACAAGTCGGCCTCGAAGACCGGGCCAGCACCCCAAAAATGCCGACGCATCGCAGTCTTCAACTGGTCAGGATACCGACAGACGGGCACTAAGGCAAGGCGGAGCGGGGGGGAGGGGGGGAGAGGGGGAAAAGGAGCAGTGAGTAGTTGCGACGGATGAAACCCAGTTCCCGGCGGCTCGGCAGCGTGGTAGGGCTGGCCAAGCGCAGGTAGGGCTCAGGCAGGGCAGAACGGCGGGGAATTTGGGGGGTTGGCGTGCGGAACGGGCGGCGGGATGGCAAGGTGAGATAAGCACCAGGCACCCGAAATGCTCTCAAATTCCATCACGGCGGGTCAAAAATATGGCGATGTGGGTGCCCAGATGCGCGGATGATCCGCGGAGCTTCCATGTGGTGAGGGAGCCCAAACGAGAATACACGCGCGACACAGTCTAGCACACGTCCCCGGGCTTGGTTCCAGATCGGGAAGCGACGGACGACCAAAAAAGACACCGGTGCCCTAAAAGAGAGCAAGAATTGGTAGGCCCCAAATTGCAAGAAAATGCAGCCGCCTGTGAGCCTGTGTTGGTCGCGCCGTTCCTGACTGCATCCGCTAGCTTGAGTGTTGTCACTGCAGTACTGCGGTTCTGCGGTGAGGTACAAATACTCCATGCTGGTGTCGTGTGTGATGGAAGGTAGGTGAGTGATGTATGTACTGCGGATGATGACCGCAGTGCCGAAGACTGAGCCTGCCCGCCTTTAGTACCATAGGGCCAAGGCCAAGCCGGTAGTGTGTGGCCGTTGTGTGTGGGTGCTACCGGTTCCCAAATTGTTTTCCATGTGGATGAGATTCCGTGAGAATCAGGTGCGCGGTATCAATTACGGTATCCGTCAACTGCGTTGCCGCGCGCTGGTGGCTACACTACGTACCCGACGTGCCCGGCAGGAACGGGTTATACGTTGTGCTCTTTTATCGGGTGCTGTCCAGAGCGATTGAGGTTGCCAGATGGGGGCCGGCGTTATGCGCGCTAGGAAGGTGCGCGGGGGGGAGTTGTGTGCGATTGTGATGGACCCGGAGAGAAAGGGACCCGTCGTGGCAGAAGTTCGATAGAAGATTTCATCTCACCCAACCCCCCTACACCAGGTCACCTAATTTTGGTGCCTGGCAGGCCTGGATCGCTCACCGTAAAGCCTTCAAGCCCGTCGAGCCCATTGTTTCCTGTCATAGAATTCAGACCCCAATTCCGGCGGGGACGGCAGCTTGGATTGGCTGCAACCCGCCCCAACAATGTTGCTGCTTCCTTCCGCCTTGCCAGGCTGTCCTGCGCTGGGGCGCAACCGCAGCATCGCCAAGATCTTGGCTAGCCAATCACAGGCGCAGACGGGCATCGCCAGATCGATGCACCTGCCTGCGCACCTGCACCACCCGCACAGGCCAAACCGACTGCCGGAAGAGTCAGGCAGGTCAGAGGCAAACCAAGCTCGTGTGAGGCCATCACTCGTCACTCGACACTCGACAGACATGCTCCTTCATCAATCCATGCCGTATCCCGACCCCAGCGGCTTTGAGCGGCCCAGAACAGCTACTAACCAAGTACCACTTGTCCCCCATTTGGCAAAACGCTTCCCGCCGCCCTCCGCCACTACTGACCCTATATTTTCCAACGTCGCGTGATGTAATTACGAAGCCGATGTAATTACGAATTGCTCACGATTAATCACCACCGAATGTCCAACAACCATGCGCCCCATTCACTTGGTACTATGGGGTGTTTGGGGGGTGTATGGGGAAGGGGGACGGAAGACGGGGAACGTTTCGTCTCTTCCTCCCATGCCCGTCACCGTGGCAGTGATCGCTTCCTCCGTGTCAAGTGCGGGTCCAACTGAGCGGCGCATACTTTCGTCTCCTCGGCTGCCAGGTGACAGAGATAGGAAACAACTGGGGCTGAAGCAAACAAGATGGCGCTCAAAGCCTCAAGCTACTCCCGTCATCACACTTCGTCGCCAAGTTTCAAAGACCCCCCCTGCCCTCGAGACCCAGCTAAAGGAGCTTCACTTGCCAGCTTTTTCTAGGAAGGTAGCTTCTCAATCTAGACCTCTACACCCCGGTGCCTAATCGCCACCCGAGCTCTTCGTATACGCGCCTACATCTATGTATGTCACCATGGACTCCTCCTCTCCCCCGCTGGGGCAGCTCTCTATACTTGCCCGCCAAATGCGTTTCATCGGCAATATCGTCTTGGGCCAATCCTACCACCCTCCCGCCACAAAGATGGAAGAAGAAAGCCACACCGTTCAAACACAACGACATATCAGCCAAGACCTGTGTCGGACCAAGTCCAACGAGCATGGCCAGCGCCAGTGTGGAGGCTGCACCGAACTTTGTTCTCTCTTGCGTTGGGGAGAGGTCCAACGGAGACGGGATCTGGCATACCAAGGGACTTCACGGCCGCTCCTCTTCCACTCCAACTATCTGGAACTCGACATCTGCACTGCAACACACAAGTGCGACACATGCCAGGTTATAAAACGAGCATTTCTCTTGGCCCAGGTCACTGGCTTTGGAGTCAAGAGCCTGGAGAACCCAGACAAACAGTGGCCGATTTACGCCGTATTGAGCATCGGCAAAGCTGGCGACAACTTGTTCCTCTCCATCCAGTCCCCCGAAGAAACACTTTTCACTGCTACCGTCCCCCTTGGACGCGAGAGGTGTCCCAAAACACCTGATCCTACCCGGGGAGGTGGCAGACTCCGCACCGACTTCGAGGAGCTGCGCCAGGTCGTGCGGACCTGCCACCAAAACCATGAGTGCTCCTCCAAGTACCGCTGGTCGGACCGCAACCCGTCTTGGCTGCTCGAGATCCTCCCAAAGAATGAGGTCAGGCTGGTGAGTAGGCCGTCTAAGCTAGTCGATTACGTCGTCCTTAGCTACTCGTGGGGCGATCCCGCGACGATGCCCGCCACTGAATGGGCAAGGATCAAGGCCGCTGCTACCAAGTCTAAGAACGGCTCGCCGGTGCTTGAGCGCCTCCACCCCTTTTCACGATCCTGCTTCCCCGAGATCATGCAAGACGCCATCACCATCACCGAATCGCTTGGATTCCACTACATTTGGATCGACAGTATATGCATTCCAAAAGGCACCAACTGGGACACCGAGGCATCCCTAATGCACGAGGTGTACGGTAACGCCGCCTTCACACTTGCTGCTTCCTCGGCCACCAAAGCAACAGACCCCTTGCTCTTCGACCGGTTGGCGTGGGCGCATCGCAACAAGGCCTGCAAGCTGCGGGGCGTATGGCTGCACAATGGCCAGGCGTCCCTAAACGCTGTGCGGCTGGGTTCCCCCGTGTCGCAACGGGGCTGGACACTTCAGGAAGAGCGGTTGTCCCCGAGGATACTGTACTGGGCTGGCCAGAGATGGTACTGGTCATGCCCTGAGGGCCAAGTAGCCGAGCTGAGCGAGCTGGGGTGCAAACCAACCCTCGCGGACCAACAAGGATGGAGCCTTCCCCAGAGTTTTCTTGAAGTCTGCCGTACGGGTGACGAGCAACAGCTGCACGAAGAGTGGCTCGACATTGTTGAAGCATATACGCGCCGCGATCTTGCACACGCCAAGGATCGGTTCTTGGCCATCGCAGGTCTCGCAGTGCGCTTCTATAACGCAAAAGCGGAAAGCGGCAAGGTGCTTGCCACGGAGGAGTATTTGGCGGGACTGTGGAGGGACAATTTCGCCAGGCAACTGTCGTGGTCGGTCGACAAAGCGGCCAACCCTGACGACAACCTCCAGCTCATTGCGCCGTCGTGGTCTTGGGCATCCCTTCCGCTGCGGGTCCACACCAAGACCAAGCATGCCTTCCGACAGTCCGAATACTTCCAGTTTATCCGGACACGCTACTTTAGCGCACCCGGAACGGCGGTGACAAAGAGCGATTGGGTCAAGTCACAGTTGGAGGATCTGTTGTCGGACTTTCGAGACCGAGGCCAGGTCATTGAGGAGCGAGGCAGAACGGCCAAGGTGGTTGAGGTTCAGGGGCGCTTCCGCCGCTTCATCTCGGACGACTCGGAAAAGGTGCCCTGGACGGATATCGAAAAAAAGCGCGGTAGTCGGACCGGCTTCGACTTTTCCGTTCTTCCGGGTCGGCCGCTTCACGCCCGCAACCTACAAGACGGCCGGGTCGTCTCAAAAGAGGCTCACGGGGGCGAAATTGTCGGCCAGCTTGACTATCTATCGAAGCACGGCATTGGGGACGACAAGGCCAACCTAGGCATCTGTCTGCCAGACGGTGCCGAGCAGGATCTGGTTTGTCTGGAACTAGGAGACTCGGCTATGCTGCTACTCTACCAAAAGCCCGGCTGGCCCGAAGCCTACCGCCGGGTGGGGGTTTGCATCGGATACAGCAACCGCAAGGGTTTTTTTTACGGGTGCGAGACGAGAAGGATACTACTGTTTTGAGGCACTGTAAGAGGCCGATACAAAAGTTTAACGTTTGTTTGGAGGATGAACAACGACGGCTGGGACTATTGATACCTTGATCACGATGATGAGTTGGCGGCACGGGAGCACTACGCATGGAATGCACGGAGTGGGTTTTTGGTATCCTTTTTTTTTTCATTCTTTTTTTTTCATTCTTTTTTTTTCATTCTTTTTTTTTCATTTCAGCTCATTTCTTCGCTCTATCCTTTCATATCCTGTTATTGTGTGGCACCGGGGGACATGCAACGACAATATGCCCCCCTGCATTCTACTTTCGGTTCGATTATTCTTCGGCGTCTTATTTGTTTACACAAGACGCCACCAACACCAGCATAGTGATACCTTTGGAGCCATGCGCTCGGACAGCAGGCGACAAAGCCTTGGCCTACACGGGAGGAACAGAATCATGGCTAAACTTTCCCATTCGATTCCTGCCTTACATTGTTAGACATTTTTGTGAAGGTCAGGGGTGTCAACACAGAATGTGCAGTGTTCACATGAGCAGCGTGACACAAAGTCCCCTTGCAAGCGCCCAGCCATCCGTTGATCCATAGTACTAACTTGGTGTGGGTTCAAGCTTGATGTCTGAGTGTCTGATGCTTTGGTGTCGCTCACGCGGAGCCTTGCATCTCCATAGAAGGCCAACTGTTGCATTGGGATTGAGAGCGAATAAGGGCGATGCGACTCGAAGAATCCAATAAGGGGTTTCTTTTTGCTCCAGCCCTTCTGCTTTGGCTTTCAGCTTCTTGAAGCGGAGTGGGCGACGCGGGCTCAGCAACAGTGAGCACCCTCTTGGGGGGTTTTATCCGGATCCCAGCAGGATGGCATCGGGGGCTGAAAACAAGAAGATATTTATTTCGACCTCGGCAGGGTAAAAAATGCAGAAGCGACGGGGCGCGCTTTGAAGGATCGCAACCCCGGGTCGATCTGGGTCCACGTCCCGTGGGTCCCAGGGTGGCAGAACCAACAATCACGACAATCTACTCAAGGCGTTTGAGGTGAAGCCATTGGCGATGTTGGCGATAATGGAGCCGGGTGATGCGACGGTTGCACTCGACGGCCGCTCAATATGGGGGGATATGGGACACGACATGGGGCACAATAGGGAGCGACGAGGGCTAGAAAACATCGTCATCCCTGCTGGCGTCGCCCATGGTTGCTTCAGGTGAGATTGGATGACCGTGCTTGGCCCCGCTTTTGACTGGTTCTCGAAGCATGCCCATTGTCCACGCCGTTCTGCCCAGCCGCGGACTAGTGAACACTGCCTGCGGGCTCGCGGTCAGGGCGCGGCGCGGGTAATTAATGGGCGGCTCAACCGTATTTTGGGGGTCTTTTTGGGGGGGGTTCCGTACTTGGTGCGGGCCTTGTGTTCCCACATGGCATACCACCCGGGACACCGCCTGGAATACCACTTCGCAGATGGCCTGCCTGGCGCGAACCAGACTCTGAAGGTCATGCATATATGAGGCCTGGGCTGGTTCCCGGTATCTAGGATTGTTTGGATGGCAGGTCGTTTGTGTCTCCATCTTCCACTCTTTAAGATCGGGCGCTTGACGGCAAATCCACTCTTTCGTTTCAACATCCCATTCGTTTATGAAGATTCAAAACATTCGTTAAAACACTCGTTTGCAAACATGCAGCTCAGCTTGCTCCAGGGCCTTGCTGCCTTGGCTGCCACAACCGGCGCGGCAGCCTTCAAGCCCGCATGCATCGCGGGCACCGAAAAGCTAGCGGCGGAAGCCCTGGCTGGCATCGCCGAACTTTCCAAAAACAACCCCGGGTCGAGCTGCACGGTCGAGACGGCGGCAAAGCGTCAGGAATGGTGAGTCGTTTTCCCTGTTCTGCCCATCACGATAACCCTCAAGCTGACAGCCCACCAGGAGCGCCCTCTCGGTATCTGATCGCATCGCCTATACCGACGCCGTCAGGTGCCTGATGGAGAAGCCGTCCCTCCTCGACCCCGTCGAAGTCCCCGGCGCCAAGTCGCGGTACGACGACTTCGTGGCCATCCACATCAACCAGACCTTCGCGATCCACGGCACGGCTAACTTCCTGTCGTGGCATCGCTACTTTACCTGGGTCTACGAGCAGGCCCTGCGCAACGAGTGCGGCTACGAGGGATACCAGCCGTACTGGAACTGGGGGAAATACGCCTTCGACCCGCTCGGATCGCCCCTCTTTGACGGCTCGGCCGGCTCCATCGGCGGCAACGGCAAGTTCGCGCCTCACGGCTGCACCAACGGTCTCGGCAACGGCATCAACTGCATCCCGGCCGGTGCCGGCGGCGGCTGTGTCGAGACGGGCCCCTTCGCCGGCATGTCGGTCAACCTAGGCCCCGTCTTCTCGGCCTTCGATTCGCCTGATGTCGTCCTCGTCGACAGCCTCTTCAAGCACAACCCGCGCTGCTTGCGCCGCGACATCAACGTCTGGGTCAGCTCCAACTGGACGACCGACCACGACAGCAAGAGCCTGATCACGCAAAGCGCAGACATCCTGACCTTCCAGAACGCCATGCAGGGCGACTTCCCCAACGGAGTCTACGGCGTGCACTCGGGCGGGCACTACACCCTTGGCGGCGACCCCGGTGCTGATTTCTTCTCGAGCACCGGCGACCCGGCATTCTGGCTGCACCACGCCCAGGTCGACCGCACCTGGTGGATCTGGCAGAACTACAAGTCGGCCGAGGAGCGCCTCGAGGCGATTGGCGGGACTATTACCATCTCGAACCAGCCCCCGAGCAGGGATGGCACGCTCGACGATATCATCGACATGGGGATCCTGGCTGACTCGCGCCCCATCAAGGAGTTGATGTCGACGGTGGGCTTGAAGGGCGGGCCGTTGTGCTATGTTTACGTCTAGAGTTTTTGGAGGCTTGAGGAAGGGGTGGGACTGTGCTAGTATCCTGTAGATGTGGCGCTATCATTTTCATGTAGACAAAACAACAATAGACCGGGCAAGCATCAATTTCTAAACTCTGACCAATCTTATCACGACGTTTCCATTGCCTGTGCTCTGGGGGCGAATACGTGTAAGGTAACTGTATGTACATTACGTATGTTACAACCCCACCTGGAATGATGGTGTGAAATCAGGTAGCAGCATAATCAAGAACACTTGACTCACCGGGGTTGTGCAAGTGGCGGTGTCAAGATCGAATGGCCTCTTCAACAGAGATGTAACGCGTACACTGCGGTCGGTCAGCTTCCCGGACCTGGTTCGCGAAAGGCCTCACCTTGGTTCATGTCAGTGCCGTGGGGTATTGGGGTCCACGTTGTCCAGGATGGAGAAAGTGCCGCTGGCCCCCATTCCCCGCTTCGCATGTGCAGCTAGTCACCTGCACGGGTCGCCCACGGTTGGGCCGCAAGTAAGCTTGGAGACTTGGAGACCTCCCTATTTCGAGACTGTGAGTCTTGGATTCTCCTAAACTTGGAAGGCAGACTCGGACCGACCGCAACATACGTGCCTTCCGCAAGGCATCCCGACTAGACCAAAACAACTTCCTTTGCTTGACCCTAACACCGTGACAGTGACTCCACTAACACCAACACCCGCTGTCGTCATGGCTCAGCTAACAGCGTACTACGGGCCAATCATCCACATGCTCGCTCCTTCCGAACTCGAGATCATTCCGTTGGCTCTCATCGTCGTCGACACCGGAGGCCAAATCACGTCGTTGACAAGACAGGTGGAGTCACACAACATTCACCTCGCCCTCACATCGCTCGATCTCTCGCCCGATCTGGTCGACGTTCGCCACCTCGCGCCTGGCCAGATCCTCATCCCCGGTTTTGTCGACACCCACAACCACGCTCCCCAGTGGGCGCAGCGCGGCCTCGGTCAGGGCATGCACATTCTCGGCTGGCTCGACAAGATCACCTTCCCCAACGAGGCACGGTTCTCCGACCCTGCCTATGCCCGCCGCGTCTATGACAGCTGCGTCGATGGCTTCCTGCGTCAAGGCATCACCATGGCTTCGTACTACGGCTCCGTCCATGGCGAGGCCACCAAGATCCTCGCAGATCTCTGCTTGGAGAAGGGCCAGCGCGCCTTCGTCGGCAAGTGCAACATGAGCCGGAACTCGCCCCCCTACTACCGCGACGCCACCGTCGAAGAGAGCCTGCAGGTGACCGAGGACTGCATCGCGCACATCCGCCGGATCGACCCCCACGGGCGGCTTCTCAAGCACGTTCTGACACCGCGGTTCGCCATCTCGTGTGACCCCGAGGTGCTGGCGGGCCTGGGCGAAATCGCCAGGCGGAATCCGGACCTTCCCATCCAGACGCACTTCAACGAGGCAGAGCAGGAGATGACGGCGACCATGGGGCTCTTCCCGCAGTTCACCAACGAGGCGGATCTGTACGAGCACTACGGGCTGCTGGGGCGGCGCTCCATCCTGGCGCACTGCTGCCACATGACGGACTACGAGATGCGCCGGCTGAAGGAGCTCGACAGTGGCGTCGCACACTGCCCCATCTCCAACATGACGGTTGGGGGCGGCTTCATGGCCGCGCCGATCCGCGACTTTCTGCGGCGGGGGATCAAGGTCGGTCTGGGCACCGACAGCGGGGGCGGCTTTTCGAGCAGCATCCTGGATGCCATGCGCCAGGCCATGATAGCCAGTCATGCGCGCGAGGTGACGTCCAAAGGGGAAGACAAGGGGCTGACTATCCCCGAAGCGTTTTATCTCGCGACGTTGGGCGGCGCCGAGGTTTGCTGCCTGGCGGATAAAATTGGTAATTTTGTCGCCGGCAAAGCTTTTGATGCGTTGGTGATTGGCACACGGGGGGCTGACTCGGGGATTATGACCATGGTGGAGGACGACGATGATTTGCTGACAGTATTTGAGAAGTTCATCATGACGGGCGATGATCGGAACATTGTACAGGTCTACGTCCAAGGCCGATTGGTAAAGGGGAACCAACGTGAGGCAAAATGAAGACTGGTTTGGCGCAGGTACCGCACATGTACCATGGATGCGTGCCCAGTGTTGGAAGTACCTAGAAACTGATTTGAACAAGAGCTGAGAAATGTAGCTGGGCGGGAGCCAACAGATAGCAGCGAAATCATTCCTTTCATTTTTTCGGGGAAAATAGGGGCGAGAAGCTGGGGTCAAAGACCAGATGAATTTCATCTCATGAGAGACCTCCTGGATTCTTACCGAGGCGATTTGATTGTAAGTCATTTTTGTATATATGATGATTGTCGTCGCGGTGTCATTTCGCCACCTTTTCGGCGTGGCTGTTTTCGTCACCATGACTTGCAGCCCATTCCACCGGCTTTCAGCAGAAATCGCCCAAATAGCTGCTGCCAACTTCTGATTGATATTTCTAAAAGTAAATAGAATCTCCTACTAGGAACACCTCAAGCGTCCTAGCAACTTGAAGATGCCTTTGAAATGACCATTGAGATGAATGATGGCCGTCCATGAGAGAGTTAGCTGGGTCCAAGTGTGAAAGTGCACGGGCCGTGCGACATTCACTGGGTGATGTGATTGATTGAGCAGAAAAGGCTTGTTGCCTCAGGCGAAAAGTTATTGTGGAACCTGCATCATCAGCCATTTTCAAGCACGGGCATTCCAGGTTGGATTTCCATCCTCGACAACATCCACGCCCACAGACCAAACATCAAGACACAAGTCTTCAGTCTCTTGTCAATCATTAGACTGAAATAGCACAGCAAACCATCCTCTCGCAACCGGTCAGAAGACACAATGCCCCACGAGATATTCCTGACGGCAGTTGTGCCCGTCGCCGATGTGACGACGGCGCGATCGGTCCTGGGCGGTGTCACCGAGATGCGCGAGCGGCACCAGTTCACCAAGGTTCGCTATCTGCAGCGGCAAGACGCCGGCCTCAAAACGCTGGAAAAGCTCAAGGAGTACCAGAAAGAGAGAGGTCCCAATGCCGTGCGCTGGCAAGAGCTGCATCAGATCCTGCTCAAGCAGTCGTATATCCTGCAGGAGCGCATCAACATAACACAAGAGGTCATGGCGAATACGGGGTAGGTCGGCCAACTCGTGATATTCCCTGCTGTCGCTAACGTTCTAGGGATGCATCTGCGGTTGTGCCTACCGCTCAACCTCGCCTTTTGAGGTGGAATGACATTCCCGATCCCCCTAGCAGCCGCCTCCCTGCATTTATCACGCAGCGCAAAATGCTGGAAATCAGCGATCGCAGGCTTCCGAAAATATTTTCTGACACCAAGTTCATGTTTGTAACCCATGCCGAACCCAGGATGCAAAAGCTGCTCGGCTAACTCTGCGACAGCGCCAAGGCCGAGTCGATAGAGGAGTCGTACCAATGGTGGCTGAACAACGCCGAGTACGCCCTGACACGGACATATCCTCTGGCGCCTGGATCACAGCAAGAGGTCCCGAATCTGACCGGTCTCGAGCCTTTGGCGCCTTCCTGGGTCCTCTATGTGCGCGTCCAAGTCGACTCGAACCCCGAGCGCATGCAACAAGGCCATGCTCAGCTGTCGCGGGTTCGAGACAGGCTGCTGCGCGTCTTCGACTTCAAAGTCTTTGACCGCCGTGCTCACGACACCAGGATCATGGAGCCACGTCAGCTTTGATTTCACTGCCAGCTTCATCAGCCGCAATATACCCCAAAAGTTATGCGTATCCAGGAAGAATCCCAGTCTCACATCAAAGCTACTGTGCCATGCAGGAGAACCAGCCTCCCTCAGAGGTCTGGCGTCCGCAAGCAAATAGGCATGATTTGTCAGCGAAGTTACCTACCAGCAAAGTTTTCTTGTATGTGGTATGCTTGAGGGCAATGATAAAGTCATTTCTATCAAGCTGTCTTTGTTAATCCGCCTCGCCGAATGCCTGGCGGGCTGGGAACCACGAGGCTGCGTGCTTTGTCACATCGTTTCCGGACCCAGCGGCGTTGAACAGATTAACTGAAACTTGGCCGCTCGCCCGATAGCGATGCGACGATTGTAGGTTACCCCGGAGGCAGTAGCGAGGCTGTGCGAGGAGATGCAGGCGCCACGGCGGCATCCAGGCCGCTGATTTGCTACCAGAACAGAAAATACGACGTCGAGAGTGACGTGATTTCAATGGTTCGGATGCGTGCCGGATTGAGCCAGCCGCCCCATTGAAATATTGACCCTGGATAACGGTAGCATTCCGATGCCGTTGCGTGGGCCGTAGTTGGTAGAAACAAACAAAAGGTTAAAAGAAGACGTTCAATACAGTCGCTGCACAGTCCGCATTTCTTGGCATGACAGTCTCTAGCATCTGTGGTTGTAATGTTTATTTCAACATGCCGTCGCATTTTGTTGGTGTTTCTCCTTGGCTGTGCTGTTCATGTGTCGGCCGAGCGCAACACGTTTGACCGATGCAAGACACGCGTCGCCGCCATCCTCGACGGACAGCCAGACCCGTATGGCAGCTTGACCAAAGAAGACATGCAGAAATATATCTATACCGGCTCAGTAAAGAACCTCAGTCCCAGCTACCCGCGAGACAAATATGTCACTCTCACCCTTGAAGGTATTATTTCTCCTCGCAAACATGATGCTTTACCCCACATGTTCACACGCGCAGGATGCCACCAAGTCTGCAACTCGCCCATCGACTGGTATCTCACCTCGGACCCAACCCTTTCCCTCTCCATCGCCGCCAACTGGATCCTGCCCATCCTCGCCCTGATCGCCTGTCTGCCCTGGGACTCGCTGCACATCCGCAACCCCGGCGATTCGTTCCACTCGGGTCGCATCGGCGGCACTCTCAAGACGCTGCTCAACTGGCTCGGCTCGCCCGCCACCGCCCTGACCGCGACCCTCTACAACATCCACCAAATCCGCAAGTGCAAGCGCTACACCTTCTTCCCCGGCGGCACCCAGGAGCAGACGACCAACGAGCACCACAAGCGCAACGCGTATTACACGCTGAGCTGCATCGCCCAGTTCTCCCTGCCTGCTGGCGCCGGGTCGGCCGCCCTCGTCGACGTCCTGGCCTACGGCCTCTTCCGCCCCCTCTCTGTTTCCGAGGGAGGGGGGGACGGGGGGGGCGGGAACCCCCGCGCGGCCCTCCTCGCCACCGAGCTCCTCGAGGCCCTCGCCTTCCAGCTGCGCATGTTCCGCCGCCGCGGGGTGTACCCGGCGGGGATCAACATCGTCGTGTTCCTCGGCGCCTTCGCCATCTCGGTCGGGCTGGCCTTTGCGGATCTCGGGGCGTGGACCACGGCGCACTCGCTGGCGCTCGGGCTGTTGGTCAGTTGGCTGCCGGTTTTGGTCATGTTTTCGCTCGTGGATCGGAATCCTGTCTCGGCGGTGCGGAATCGGTGAGTGCTTTTTTTTTTCTTTCTTTTTTTCTTTTTTTCTTTTTGGGGGTGTGTCCAGGGTGAGGGCTGATGAATTCTTTTTAGGGTGCTGATAGAACGGTGGCTGTGGAATGTCGAGGCCGTGAGGCTTTGGGAGATGGCGCCGGAGGTACGGGGAGATGGGGAGACGGTGCTGGAACGGCCGGGCGAGGGTAAGATCGACTGGTGGCACCCCGAGAAGCAGCACCGCAGGGAGGACAACTCGCGAGAGGGCTTCCGGCGACGGCCGGACGACATCTCCGTCGTCAGCTGCCTGGAACTCGGTGAGTTTATCGGCCAGGGCCGCAAGATGGGGTACTACGGGCTTACCTCCGACCTCCTCGAGTCGGTTTACCACGCCAACGGACGGCGTCTCAACTCCATCGTCGACATTGCCAAGGGAACCAAGAATAGACTGGACAGTAACTTTCAGAGACCCGGGTCGTGGTGGTTCATTGCCGTCGCATCCATTACCACAGTATGGTTGGAGATCCTCATGGCGTTTTTGGTTTCCTACCAGACGCCCACCGTCGGGCTGAGTTGCCGGTCCGGGTCCTACCTGGTGTATGGTTTCCTGGCCTCAGTGGCATGGGTTATCAGTTGTGTCTTCAAACACCCCGGCCTTTGGACTCGGACGGTTTGCTACTTCTTCAACGCTCTGGCGGTGCTCGTTCTTGTCACCATCATCTTTGCACAAGTACGTTACCCCCTTCTCCCGGCAGATCTGAAAAGTGCTGATCATTTGCAGTTCAGCGGCGTCTTCAACAACTGCTCATGTCGGTGTGGTAGCGGCGGTTACATGGGCTTCCAAGACTCCCATTTCTTTCAGGAGAACTTTGGCGTTGCCACGTGGTGGATCGTCGGCTCAGTCTTGGGTGGCTTACCGCCCATCGTTTGCTTCATTGTATCTGCTCAGCTGATGTTCAAACTCAAGAAGCTCTGGAGGGCGTCGGAGCAGAGTCAGCCCAGTTGGCAACTGGCGAGCTGGAGCGAAACCCCGGCTCAAGGGGGTGCTATGATAAGTGCAAACATGGTGTGGCTTACATAGCTGTGACTTTGCTTGAATTGCATTTCAATATTCCATAGACCCTGTATCTATGACTTAAAAATACCAGCTGTGGTCCTCGACACAGCTAGCTGTGCACAGTACCTACTACTTAGAACGCCAAAAACAACAACCAGCCGAGGAACTTCAAACCTACTACCCGATCCCCAACATGGCGCGCCGTTCTCCAAAGACTCCACGCACAAGTCATGCCAAATTTCCGGGTTTGTGATAAATGGGGATTGGAAAAATGCAATTACAGAGGTGCTCAACTGTTGCTGGACCTGGGACTGCTCGGTACCGAAGAAGCGTCACTTTGTCTTTTGATAATACCTGCACCCACCGGGTCCCGCAGCGGATCAGGAGACGACATCAATCCATCCTGGCGAATCATCATCGAGGGGAACCGAAATGGAAACTTGTCACCATGTTAGCAATGGAGGTATCGTGACTTGAGAAGTTGGCCTGGATACCTGGTTGAGGACGCCGGCATTCTTGAGTCCCACTTGGTCCGAGATAAAGCTCAACCTGCCCTTCGCCCAGACTCGCTGGTCTTCGCTTGCCATGTCGTTGTTTTTCATGCACGTCAGAGACCACATCAACAGCAGAGCCGGCAGCGCCTTGACCGACTTGTCCTCGCCGCAAGCAAAGCCCGAAAGCTCTGGCTCGTTTCCGAACAGCTCCCTCCTCTTAGTGTGCCAGCCAAGATAATACGGCACAGAAGCGATGATGTCGGAGATGATACCCTCGCATGCCTCTTTCGATCTGGCATACTCGGCCGTCGTGCGGTAGTCAGCAGGGGCACACAGCCAGGCGGTAATCCGAACCTTAAGGGACTCGAGTATCAAACGCGACGCACGTCCCAGGTTCCATGCAGCGGCCGTCATGAAATCGGAGTAGATATCGACGCGGCCTGGAAAGGCGTCCGCTTCGGCGAAAGCAGCGGCTTCTGGGGCTGTAGAGGGCTCGGAAATCCAACAAAAGATTCTGGGCCGCAATTCAGACGGGATGTTTGTTTGCCAGGCGGCAATGTCGTGGTCAACTGCTTGTATATGCTTGGCCATGTCAACTATCAGCTGAACTGACTCAGAGTCCCGCGACTTGTTGGCCGTGAAGCCGGATACCTCGACGCACAACTCGCTTGTCTTGAGTGCGAAGTGCCCGGCGGTTGTGAAGAGCGAGTCGGTTGCGCTGTCGTCGACCCAGAAGTCCGCGCCGAGGGGTGGGAGTTTACTGGCCGATAATGAGCGGGATATCTACATTGTGAGATTCAGCGAGCCATCCTGTCAAGGCTATTTGGATGACTCACGAGCTGGTGGCGAACGGCGTTGAACAAGAGCGTACCGGTTTTGGTACGGCACATCTGTGCCCGCCCACGAGCCTTCACGATGTGCGCGGCGCCGTCAACGTGGGACTGCCAGGTGAGCATCTGTGCACTTTTGATGGCTGTGATACTCTGTTTGGCCGAGTAAGTATCAATGTCAATCTCTACGGGCGAGTCGGAGCAGAGTATGGGCAAGACTAACTTCGTATAGAGAAAGCAGCAAGACAGCAGCGAGGGTGGCATCGGTGTTGGCCTCGGTTGAGTCTCCAAGAGCCGTGTGGGTGGCCGTCAGTGCCAAAGTGTAGGCTTTTAGAGACAGGCCGGAGAAGTCGACATTCCCGGATTTAGTGCGATTGCCAAAGGCGGCAAAGGCACAGGCGTTGAAGGCATGGTTCAGCGCGCTGTCTGCGGGTGCCGACTCGAGCAGAGGGATGAGATAGTCAAAGTAGCCGTGTGGGGTGCCGCTCAGGGGGCAGAGGATGAAGTTGGAGGCGAAGTAGCAGGCAGCACGCTGGGCCAGGGGGACGGTCACGACCGGGGGTGGGCTCGAGTTCTGTTGGCGGTGCCATTGCCGCTGTTGGTAGGACTGCTGGTGCGAGGGCTGTTCGGGCTGTTCATGGACGAAAATGAAGCCAGCCCTGGTAATAACGCGTGCGGGCGGTCGGCGCTCGAGCTCAAGGGCCTTGCGCACTCGGCGCACAGTCGTGGTGGTCTGGTCACGGTGGATTATTTCGAACTCGGGTCTGTATCCACCGCATTCCCTCTTGGACTTTGCGCACTGCTCACAGGTCGGCTTGCCTTCGTCACACTGCACCGTCGTCAGCACGTCGACGCAACGGGTCTCTATCAAAAGCAAAGTACCTTGATGCGACGGGCACGACAGGTTCGGCAGCCTCTCGAGGGCTTTCCGCCATAAACCATGCCGAGGGCGACATGCGTGTTGTGTTGCTGGTGAGTGTGGTGAATGGGTCGTGATTGCAATTTGTGTCTAGTGATTCGGGACGTGGTGTCGTGGGGTCATATCCAAGAATAGCATTACACCTTGATACCTACGGCTGGAAGCCGACGCGGTGGCCTAGGGACCGCCCAGACGGCCACCTCCTAGGCTCTCCAGGGGGCATCCATGGTGGTCATGGTGCTGGGAAATTGGGTCGGCATCCTAGCCTGATCAATCGGAATCCATAGCTGGCATCCGTTACTGCCCTGTTGATATGGTGGCGTGTTGCAGCGCTATGACCAGCAGCTTGGCAACTGACAACTGTCACATCAGTAGTGGAGCCCTGGGGGCGATCGGCTCGATTGAGCACGTTAGCCAAGGCGCTAACAGCCACACAAAAAGGCTTCTGCGCGCAGGCCTGCTCCAAGAAATACACCTCTCCCGGGGAAATAAATGTTAGCGTGTCATGGGGTCCACTGTTTGTGGCGCTGTGTGAGAATTCTACGAATTTCTAACAGTGGGCCCCATGTCACACTAACTTTTATTACCCTGTACAACACACATAGCATGATCCAATTGGTTGAGCTATTCTGACGGTTTGACAACAAAGCACCAGATTGCTGCGCGCCTTCACCTCATAGTGTAGTCGATCTTCTTGGCCACAGCCCTAAGGCGTCTTTTGAGCACCTTCCCCGGGTCTTACGCCACCTTTTCAGGGGCTGCACCATTACCTATTATTTGCAGGGTCTTGGCCGAGGATCACTGCGGCTGTCCCTTTTCGTCCATCTCGAAGGAGTATATTGCTCCTAGGTGCAGCCCAAGATAAGACCATCGCGACCCTTGCTTAGTTAGGCCTCGGCTATAATAGCCCGAGTAGGTACATACCGGCACTTGTGGGAGTCAGGTTTTACGCCTTAGGCATCGAGAGCAGCATCGGATCCGTCACAACACCAAATCCCTTTATGCCCTCCCATCCAGGCCTTTAGGGCGCCCCTAGGTCCCTCGACAGACTCTGACTACACCTGTGGTGAGGCCCACCCTGGGGGCCGGGGAGTACAACTACGGCCTCTGTTGCTTTGGGTTTCTTCCAGGAACGCTATCACCAAGCCTGGCGATAACCTCAAACTCTAAAATGTTGATACTCAAACATTTGCACTTTTGTGGCGTTTCCTTTCTTGGTTCCATTTCTGTACCTCTCAAGTCATTCCTCCTCCCGCCCCAATCATCGGCACGCCCTCGAGCAATATACTCGGCCAAGTATCACTTCGCGTATTGGGCCATTTCGGCCAGCGCAGCGTATAGACTTTCGTCGAAGATCGAGGGCTTCATTCATACCCTCTTGGTCTTCTCGGCTTTGGGCGCCCTTGAATTTATCCGACAAAATGCAAGCTGGCCCCTTATAATTCGTACAAGTCTGCTTTCTGCTAATTGCATAGGTCGCTCTGTAGTGGCGAGCTCTCCAGCCAGCCTTTTTTGTGAGCATGTTACCATTTCATGATATTGGAACGAAAGAATAGTCCAGCTGGTCACACCTCGGCCTCTACGCTTTTTTTTCTTTCAAGCATGTCGTTAACGTTCATTTTGTTCAAGCCAACTTGGGGGTCTGGAGCATCATTTCGGAAGCGCGTTTGCATTGCATTCGTATACGTTGTAGGGCCGTTCATGGACGTGGCGTTGATGAAAGGTCAGAAAACAATGCTGTGTGAATACCTGCGAACCCTTTGCTTACATGAAGCGAGTAATAAGTCAGGGGTGGCATGCCTTGGGCAAAGCTGCTTGTATGTTACAGTGCATGAAAGGCCCAAACACTGTCCTGGTTGATGAACAATCGAATCCCCGCACAAAGCTCACCCCACTGAGACTGCGATACTTCAACATCTTCTGTTGGTGAAACGAGTTCCCGGCATTACTTGTGACTTATATCACAGACTGTGGCTATTGTTTGTGGTTTTTGAGTAGCATCATTCCCTTACCTTTTCTTCAGAAATAAGCCAGGTGGCTAAGATAGGAATTCGGCAGGTAGGCACCCCAATCCCAAACACTTGACGTCATCAGAGCTTCATATCATCGGCTAGGTCATAAGATCCTGGATCACCTTCATTCCGACAACTATAACTGTTTCGGGTGGCCTGTTTCGCAGCTCCTCTACATCCAAACAGCCCGCCGCCTTTCCTGCAGCTACAGTCAAATAGGTAGCAGCAATACCGACAGTTTACTTCCAACAACCGCCACCCATCTCGCTGAACCCTCAGCCAAGACACTCGCCTAGATATGTTGCCAACTGTCGACCCAGCAATCCTTCAGGCCATGGGCCTCGAAGCCACCAGCTCCAAGCTGGTATCTCACGGCGGCTCTGGGTTCGCATCCACCTTCCAGCTGACGGGCGCCAGGAACGGCGAGGAAGTCGCCTACTTTGTCAAGACGGGCACCGGCGAAGACGCCAGCATAATGTTCCGAGGTTCGTCAATCCGACGCAGCCCACAAGACAGCCATTGACAATGTCCACAGGAGAGCACGCCTCCCTCAACGCCATCCACACCACCGTGCCCAGCTTCTGCCCCCAGTCCCACGCCCACGGCGCCCTGCAGGCCTCCCCCAACAAGCACTTCCTCGTGACCGACTTCCTCGACCTGCGCTCCGCAGCGCCGGGCGGATCGGGGCTGTCGCTGGCGGCCAAGCTCGCGCAGCTGCACACCACGCCGGCGCCGACCCCCCCCGGGCACGGCAAGCCCATGTTTGGGTTCCCCGTCCCGACGTGCTGCGGCGCCACCGAGCAGGACAACTCGTGGCGCGAGTCGTGGGCGGACTTCTACGCCAACAACCGCCTGCGCCGGGTGCTGAGGGAGGGGGCCGAGCGGAATGGGCTGGACAAGGAGCTCGCGGATGCGGTGGAAAAGGTCGCAGCCAAGGTGGTTCCTCGATTGCTTGGGGACGGGCATCTCAAGGGGGTGGTGCCGGTTGTTGTGCACGGGGATTTGTGGAGTGGGAATCATGGCAGGGGAAGGATTGCGGGAAAGGGGGGCGCGGAGGAGGTTGTCTACGATCCGTCGTGTGTCTATGGGCATTCGGAGTACGAGCTGGGCATCATGCGCATGTTTGGGGGTTTTGGCAGCGGCTTTTGGCGCGAGTATGAGCAGCTGGTCCCCAAGACGGAGCCGAATGAGGAGTGGGATGACCGGGTTTCGCTGTATGAGCTGTGAGTCGCATCTCCCTTGCGGGGCCCCCCTTTCTCCCGGTCTTACTGATGTTCCCCACAGCTATCACCACCTTAATCATTTTGCCTTGTTTGGCGGTGGATACCGGAGTGGCGCAATGTCCATCATGAGGAAGCTAATCTCAAAATACGGCAGTGGGTAGGAGCGAATGAGGGAAGCACAGAGGTCAATGTAGTACTGTTTGAGGGCCCTCGACACGTTGCGGCACAGTCTGCATGCAGTGAGAGGTGGGGGTTCCAGTTGCCGTCGAACCCGCACCACCACGACGCAAGGAGCCTCTTAGTGTTGGTACCTAAAGCACACGTCCACCGCGAGATCATTATTCTGAAGCTTTTTTTTCCACAGCATATCTCCCATGCGAGAATGGAACACTCGGCAAAAGAAATCATCATCGTCGGCGCTGGCGTCAGCGGTCTCCTTCTTGCGCAGTATTTGCGCAAATCCGGAATTCCCTTCCGCATCTTTGAGAGAGATGCCGACCTGACCGTAGGAGGAGGCGGCTGGGGCCTCACCCTGCACTGGTCTCTGCCGGCTCTGCGCTCACTTCTTCCCGAAGACTTGGTCCAGCGACTCCCCGAGACATATGTAAACCGGGCCGCCGTAGACAAGGGGCAGTCGTCTACCTTTCCCTTTTTCAATCTCAGCACGGGTGAATTAAAGGCCGCTACTCCCGTTGCTTCCGAGGCTCAGAGGATCAGAGTTTCTCGCGACCGATTCCGGCGGTTGCTAGCTACTGGCATTGATGTTCAGGTAGGTAGGCGAGTATCAAGCATGTTTTCTTGGGGTCAAGCTGACATGTATTGAACAGTGGGGAAAGGTGTTCAGCGACTTTGAGTCAGGGGACGACTCTATCACTGTCAACTTTGAGGACGGCTCTGCATGTCTCGGCAGTCTTGTCGTAGCATGCGATGGGGCGGGCTCTCGGGTTCGGCGAGCTCTGTTCCCTGAATGACCGAGCCAGAAGATACCAATCCGATTAATGGGCATCAGGATCGAGTACAGCCCAGCCGAGATGGAGCCGATGCAGAGACTCGATCCAATTTTCCTACAAGGAACTGCTTCCGAGAATGATACCTACGTTTTCTTCAGCAGTACTGCCTCTCTCCTTCCCGCGACATTGCTGGTCGGTGTACAAATGCTAACCCGATTACTAGTCCTCGATGCCCCAGGTAGCCCGAAAGAAAACCAGGACAAGTATGTGTGCCAAATAGCCGTCTCATGGCCGGTCCGTGACGGCTTCTTCGGTGCGCCATCTCCCATCCCATTTCCATCGACGGCTCAAGGAGGGGTTGAGTTGGTCAAAAGATTCGCCACAACATGGGCCGAGCCTTTCCGGTCGCTGGTTGGCAAGATCCCCGAAAACACCGACATCAAGTTTCTGGAGCTGTACGACTGGACGCCACCCAAGGACCTTCGAGGCGCTGGGCGCGTTGCCCTTGTCGGGGACGCATTCCACCCCATGGCCATGTGTAAGTGCTTTATGTCTGCCAGCACCGGGCATTGGCTGATTTATCTTTATCTGTGTCTAGACCGGGGAGAAGGGGCCAACCATGCGTTTGTGGATGTGCTCGACTTTGCCGAGCTGGTGGTGCCCCCTCTCACCTTGCCAGACTCGGGTGTGACAGAGCTGAGAGCAGCTCTGGACGACTACGAAGACGCAGTCACGGCCAGATCCCGCCCAGCCGTTCTCGCATCCAGGCAGGCTTGCATGGACGCCCACGAGTGGGGTAGCATCAGTAGCACAAGTCCTCTGCTGAGCAGGCGCGTGATGAGGCTTGATTTTGAGAGAGGGGTTGAGTAATAGTAGTCGCCATCTATTAGAGAATTGGGAAACAAAGCAGTTCTCTCAGAATGCCCATGTCAAGTTCATTTAGGTCTAGATATTTAGGTACCACTCCAAAAAATGCCAAGCAGAGGGGATGACTGATATCGCCCCCACGACCCATACAAGGAAGGACATGTCGAATCTCGGTCTTGGAGGCGGAACCTTGCATGCGTCGAGTATTGAAGACGTGCAGAGCTCTGCGACCTCCGCAACGTCTGCAGACCTAGGTAGACTCAGGCCGAGACCAGTGGCGTCCCGTCCCCTCCCGCCGGCTTATCACAAGAGCTCTATCACAAAATGCACATCCACAGAATGCAGCATGCTCTAGCCCTCAACCCCGCATCGCTACAACCCATTCGTACCAATGCTACGATGACGGCCTCTGACCCCTCCGGGGACATACGGAGCGGCAGGTAGCACCAAAGGACCAAAATGAAACCCGGAAACACAGATATATGTCTTGTACGACGCGCCTCAATCAGATTGTTCTCACTTGGCTAGTTTTAGGCTTCAGTTTTCAATCCTTACTCGGCCACCCATCGACCTACACCCCTTGGCCCCCAGATTAGCAGCAGTCACTCCCGTGCTGTTGGCATTGGCCCATAATACCCATGGCCGAAAAGGAAACCGGGAAGCCCGCCCCCGACCACGAGGTCGACGAGGTTGCGTCCCGCGATGACTCGGGCGGAGTCGACACGGCTTGGAAATTCCTCGACAGCCACCGCGACGCGGCCAGCAACTCCAAGGAGTCGCCCGTCGACATCAAGGCGCTGCGGCGCAAGATCGACTGGCACATTGTGCCCCTGATGTTCCTGTGCTACATCATGCAGTCGCTCGACAAGCTCGTGCTCAACTACGCCGGCGTCATGGACATCCGCACCGACCTCAACCTGCAGGGCAACGACTTTTCCAACGTGGCCACCTTTTTGTTTGTCGGGCTGCTGTGTTTCGAGATCCCCAACAGTAAGTACACTGGCCCCCCCCCCCCCCCCTTACCTCAAGAAAAGGGGTTAACACCAGCACCACCACTGGACAGTCTATTTCCTCCAAGTCTTCCCCGCCGCCAAGTGGCTCGGCACCAACGTGGTGCTCTGGGGCATCGCCACGGCCTGCGGCGCCGCGGCGCACAACTACCAGACCCTGCTCGTGTCGCGCATCTTCCTCGGCATGTTCGAGGCCACCATCGGCCCGTCCCTCCTCCTCATCAGCAGCCAGTGGTACACCAAGTCGGAGCAGGCGCCCCGCTTCTCCTTCTGGTACCTCGGGCTCGGCGTCGGCCAGATCGTCGGCGGCGCCATCTCGTACGCCTTCCAGCACGTCGCGCCCGGCGCCTCGCGGCTCGCCGGGTGGAGGGTCATGTTTCTGACGCTGGGCGTCGTCACGGTGGTTATTGGGATTTGTACCTTTTTGTTCCTGCCCGACACGCCCATGCAGGCGAAGTGGTTGACGGATGCGGAGAAGGTGGCGCTGCTGAAGCATGTTAGTGTCAACCAGACGGGCATTGAGAATCGGACGTTTCGGGCGAGTGAGATTGTCGAGGCGTTGCTGGATCCGCAACTCTACCTGATGGTGGTGTCCGTCGTCTTGGTATGCATCTTGTCTTTATGTTGAAGAGCTGGGGACTAATTCCCGCCAGCTTGCCATATCGAGCGGCGTTGTCACGACCTACTCGAGCACCCTCATCAGAAACTTGGGGTACGACTCCAAGAGGGCAGCGCTGATGGTCATGCCGACCGGGGCAGTCAGCATCTTCTTCATCCTGCTCGTGGGATACGGCATCCGCAGGCAGTCCCACCGGTGGGCCTGGATTGTTGTCTGTCTCGTGCCCGCGTAAGTGCCTCGCTCCTCCCGTTGAAACTCGGGGGAAATCAGCTGACAGAAACAGCATCATCGGAGGTGGCCTCATGTCCTTCCTCCCCATGAGCAACAAGGCGGGGATCCTGGCAGGAATCTACCTTATCAATTCCATCGTCGCCACCCTCGCCATTTTCTACAATGTAAGCCTACCCCCCAACCGCTCCCTTGAGTCACCACCAACACCGTGTCAACAGTGGACGGCAGCCAACTTTGGCGGAGCCACCAAGCGCGCCTTCGCGGCCGCCGTCGTGGGCGGCTCCTTTTCGATTGGCAACATCATTGGGCCGCAGACCTTCCAGGCCCGCGACGCGCCCGACTACCGACCGGCCAAGATTGCCGCCATGGCCTCGCAGGCCGGGTGCATGGTGACCACGTCGCTGCTGTTTGCGTATTATGTCTGGCAGAACAAGAAGAGGAGGAGCGCGGCCGAGAGCGAGACGGAGGATGCCTTCATGTCGCCCGAGGTGTGGACGAGGATGACGGATAAGGAGAATAAGAGTTTTAGGTACTCGTACTAGATATGACATCAGCATGAGCAGTTTTGCCGCCTATCAAGCGACTTCACTTTTCATCAGCATCATTCCGCCCTAATCTCGTGACATACAGGCCCCGATTCCAATACCCCTGGAGTGTTGGCTTGATCAAGGATATATCTTGGCCTAGCCCGGACAGCAAGCTGGACGCAATTTGAATGCAAGCATCTCATGTTTTTGGCCGCAGATTGAGAATCTCAACCCTGGGAAGACGACGACCATCTACAAGAGGGAGCATCCTGAGTGTTGAGCAGTAGGTTTGCTAAGGGCTGGGTTCGGGGGGTTAACGTCAGAGTAGGAAAAAGAGGGAGGTACTCAAATACTCACCAAACAACCTCTAACAGATCAAGCCCCGTCTCCGAAATCCTCGGAAAAGGTTGCCCAATTCCTGACCATGCCCCTAACCCTTGCCCCAAGAAGTTTGGGAGCTGCATATTTGATGGAGATCTCATTTGGTATTCGGGTAGACTAGAACTCGAGCAGAACAGAAAAGAAATTCAAACTACCCCAATGAGGTTTTCCTCGTAGAATGTGATGTCGGTCCGTGGGTTCCCCGGAATCCAGCGGGTGCCGAACTTGTAAATTCGATCAATCTATCTGGGTCCGTATGACCAGGGAGGGGCTGCACCTTCCCCACAAGGTCGGCACTTTGGTGGCCGCGGTGGCTAAATTGCCCACGAACCAGGCATCGCCCTAATCCCAAACGATTAGCCGTTCGTCCAGCAATAGGGCGGGCACCATGGCCTCCATATGCTTGCTCCCCATATATGGAACTGGATCGAGCATGATATGCCGGCGGTTGGGGGGCGGCAGCCCAGAAGCTTAAAGACACGCATCTGACCCAACCTGGCAGCAACAGCCTGTCTGGTTTGCCGTCTTTCCACCCTCGACCCACCGTCACTGACGAAGCATCGGCTTGACGATAGCAAAATGAAGTTCTTTACGGGCATTCTGCTCAGCGCAGCCGCGGCCCAGGCTCACTGTACGACCAACTTGAAATGACTTGCACGAGACATGACTGACTGATCATCAGACACGTTCCCCCGACTTGTGGTCAATGGCAAGGCCGAGGAGAAGGACTGGTCGGTGACACGCATGACCAAGAACTCGCAAGGCAAGCAGGGAGTGGAAAACCCGGCAAGCGCAGACATCCGCTGCTACAGCTCGCAGACGGCGGCGAATGTGGCCGACGTGCCCGCGGGCTCGACCGTCCACTACGTCTCAACGCAGCAAATCAACCACCCGGGCCCAACTCAGTACTATCTCGCAAAGGTCCCGGCAGGGTCTTCGGCTACAAAGTTTGATGGCTCCGGTGCTGTGTGGTTCAAGTTCCACACGACGATGCCGACCATTGACAAGAACAAGCAGTTTACATGGCCCGGACAGAGTAATTAAGACCAGCCAACTATTGATCCACGAGCACTCGCTGACAATATAGACTTGTATACCACGGTCAACGCCACAATTCCCGATAGCATCCCCGACGGCGAATATCTTCTCCGCGTCGAACATATTGCGCTGCACATGGCCATGCAAGCGAACAAGGCACAGTTCTACCTGTCGTGCTCGCAAATCAGAATTACCGGGGGCGGCAACGGGACACCGGGCCCGCTGGTGGCACTTCCTGGGGCGTACAAGAGCAGTGATCCTGGCATTCTGGTGAACCTGGGGGCCATCAAGCCCGACGCCTACCAGCCCCCCGGCCCCGCGGTGTGGTCTGATTCTTGAGTCCCAGATAGCAGTAGACAGACAGCCCCCCTGAGATAGCACTCATCCAATCTACTCCTCAGGAACCAAGACCCCCCCATTCCCATCCTCCTCAACCGTAAACGCCTTCCACCCCGCCTTGGGGAGATCAATCCCCTGATCCCCGGCCAGAAACTTCATAAACACCCCGTGCGTAACAACCACAACATCCCGTCTCGGCCCCGCGGCATCCAACGCCCTGACAATCTCAAGCAGAATCCTCCTCACCGCCGCCGCCCTGGCCGCTACCGCCTTATCATCGGCCGTGTACGGCCCCTTCTTGGCGTACCACTCCTCGCCCAGATCGCCAAAGTCCAGCGCCGGAAACTTGGCGCCCAGCACGGCCGGCGCCGAGCCCGTGTCGCAGGGCAGGTCGCTGCGCTCCTGCAGGTTGGGATCGAGGATGATCCGGACGTCGGAGCCGGCCCCGACGAGGGCGCCGAAGGCGGCCAGGGTGGTCTCGATGGTGCGGGTGAGGGGCGAGGCGAGGATCACGGCGACCGAGGGGAGGGCAGGGAAGGTGGTTGCGAGCGCGGCGGCTTGGGTGTGGCCGAGCGCGGTCAGGCCCGGGTCGCGCAGGCTGAAGTCCTTTGTGACGTTGTGGGCCGATTCGGCGTGGCGGATGAGGTAGATTGTTGACGGCATTTTGAGGGTGCTTTTGGCGGTTGGTTGTTGGTTTTAAGGGGGTTTTATAGCAAGTTGCCCCCCCCCCCTCCTCTCTGAATTGAGGGATTGCGTGGCTCGGGTTGAGCTACAGAAATGTACAAAGGCAACTTAATGAACTCTCAGCACTTCCAACGTGTAGAGAACAATTTTGCTCTCCTGAACCCTGGCTCCAGCACTTGGATTTCTAGATCCCTCTTTGTTCCCGAATAATACTTTCTTTGCGGAGAAAGAAGTTGCAGGAGTGTTGGCCATCGGCTGGCAATGGAGGGGTTCGATTCCCCTTTTGAAGACTCCAAAGCTGGTTGCGAGGTCGGACCAGACAATCACGCCATCGCAGCAGCAACCCTGACTGGACACGAGTTCTATGAGTGGTGCACGAATAGGAACTAACTTGAATACAAGAATAGATGACGGTTGAGTAAATCAACGACCAGTATATACACAAAACGCTATGCTCCCACCAATTATTTCACCATGAAATTCCCTTTGAGTTTCAATATGTCGCCAGTCTAGCAGGTAAATACAGCAGGACCAGGGTTCTTGTATGAAGTCGGGACCGGGTAGTTGATGTTGATCTGAATACCGGGGTCCGAGGCCTTGTATGCGCCCGGGAAGGAAACCTTCTCCTTGGGCTCGGTGCTGCCGCCGCCCGTGACGCCGATTTGTGCGCACGAGATGTAGAACTGGGCACCGCCAGAGGTGGAGGCGGCATGGAGGCCAATGTGCTCAGCGCGGAGGAGGTAGAAGCCGGCCTTGATGCATTTGGGGATGGCGACGGAGAAGGAGCTCTTGCCTGTGGTTTTTCAACGTAGTTAGCATATATTCGTATGTTCTCTCTGGGATTGACTCGTACCATTGCTGGGCCAGGTGAGCTGTCCACCAAAGTTGGGCTGCTCATGGTAGATCTTGAACCACACGGCGCCATCGCCCTTCCAGGAGCTGACGCTCTCGCCGTCGGGTACGCGGGCCAGGTAGAACTGCATGGGGCCGGGGTGGTAGACGTTGGGGGCGGCCCCGTACGTCACTGTCGATCCGGCCGTGACGTTGAGCGTCGCCTGCGCGGGCGTGGCTGCGGACTGGAAACACCGTATCTGCTCCGAGGCGACATTGCCAACGAAGCCGTTGCTCTGCCAGTTGTCGGCCTTGCGCACGTACTGCCAGTCGGCCCCGGCACCGCCCGCGAGGATCTTGGGCAGTGTGTAATGTGCGCTGGCGCCAAGAGCGGCGCCGAGGAGAACGGTAACACTTGCGAGCATGATGGCGGTGGTGATGACGCCCTTTTGCGAGCTGGGAAGAGGAAGGATGAGGAAACCGGGTGCACGACAATCAACGCGGTTTTCTCCCTCTTCTTGGCCATCTGCCTCAGTTCACTTATATGGGCTGCGATTACCACATTGGGCTCCTTCCGCTGCCGACCCCAATCATTGACTGCGATATTGCTTGGCAAAGCCGTCTTTCCCGGGTCGCACCTCGGGAACTCAATCTCTGGCATTTGCACCCGGCTGCCGATGCACCCCGACCGGCTAAAGCGCCGCTGCGCCAGTGAGAAGAGGCCCAGCGATGAGGACAATATACGGCGGTGCAGCGGCAGTTCGTTGCGCTATTATGTATGACAATGTCGGTCATGGGATGCGCGTGGGGTGTTATGGGGTGCATCCGACTCCCGCAATGCAACTCAAGGCAACTGGATGCGGCACTACGTCTTCTGGAAGCCGAGTTTCCATGGTTGACGAGATGTATTATTGTGGTTAGCAGTGGTGCATCGAATAAATCGCTGGGCATTTCCATGAAGGTTGAGATGGACGACTTCGTCATACATACCGTCCCATTCCTAGCGATTGAATCTATCTGATTGTACTCTCCAAGGCTTGGATTTTCATTGACGAAATAAACCAATGATTGGAAAATAGAAGAGGACCACAAGGTAGCTGGTTACTGAGGGTAAAACGTTCCTTCAGTAGTTGTGCGAGGCAGGAGTTGCTATTGTTGGGAAGTGGGTCGACGGGGAAAGAATTGCTTCTGCCCCACAGCCAAATGCAGGTTTGGCAGGAACAGGATGAAGCTGCATTTTCAATTATTGTGGAGCGATTTACATGTTATCTTCTGGTAACAACCCAGCCTCCAGCTCAGCATCGTCCTTGACTGCAATCGCCGCGGCCTCGGCAGGCGCAACATTGACCACGGCCTCCTCCGTGCCTTTGTTCTCGGCATCCGCGACAGCCTGAGCCTTGACGAGAGCAATCCGCGCCCCGAAGATCCTCCTCTTCTTCACAGGCGCCGGCTCTGTTTCGTTCCTGGAATGAACCGGTGTAAACGCCCCAGACCCCCCCGCGCAGTTCGGCGGGACAATGGAAACACCCCACTGCGGAAAGGGGTCCAGCGGTCCCCAGAGGTTCCCATCATCATCACGGCCGACACCCTTGGTGAGAAAGGCCATCTCGCGGAACTCGTGCGGCACGGGCGCCACGCCGGGGATGTCCTGCTCGGCCGGCACCCACACATTGACGGGCTGCACATAGGTGCCCGCCATCAGCCCGTTCTTGGTCTTGCGCACCACGGGGCGGCCATTCAGTTCGACGATGGCGCGGTACTCGCGCGTGTACCCAAACAGAATCTCGTTGCGGTACTCGAACTTGTTCTGGAAGTTGCGGCCGCCCCGGAGACCGACACCGGCTACGAGCCGGTCCGTGGTGGCCCCGGTGCAGGGGTCGACGTCCATGGCGTGGAGGCTGACGGTCGCGCGCGGGTTGGACACGAAGTCGATGAGCCGCGAGTCGGTCACCTCGGCCGAGGGATTGTTGCTGTAGATGCCGAGCAGTCCTAGTTCCATGCACACGTAGATGATGTCGTCGCTCGTTGTGATCTGCACGTTTTGGGCTACTAGGCTAAAGGCAATCACCTCGTTGCCCTTGCGGAATCCGCCAAAGGTGATGAAGTCGCCCGGGAGAAAAGGCGCCATGGTGAGGGGATCAGGGGCTTGGCTGTGTGCATTTGTGAGTACGCGCCGTCGAACTCTTTCGGAGATACACTTACAAAACGCTGAGAGTCCCTGCCGGCCGGTTGCTCAATGGGCATAATGGGTCCGAGTTGTTGCGAGGGATGCACATGGGAAACCCGGAAAAGGAGGTGATGCTGGGACTTTGGTCGTCGGCCGTCATGAACGGCGCCCCGCCGTAGCCAACTGAGAAGATGGCATTGGGATCGCTAATGCGCACTACAGGGCCGCTCTCAATCTGCATGCTGCCGTCCGTGTAGTTGATGGACTCGATGTAGCCAAAGTTGACCCTTCAAAGAACTCGAAAATGACAATCTGCCCAACGAGTGGCTTGCCGAGAACCGTGTTCCCCATGACCTGGGGGATGTAAGTTGGAGAACGGAGCGGTGGGAGGGGAAGGAACTGTACCAGAGTCTCAAAGCCGATGAAGTCAGACTGGCTCGCCACAAAGTCCTTCCACGGGACCCATGCTGCACGGAACTCTACCAAAAGGTTCTTAGGGGCCAACATGGTGAAGCCATTGATGGTGATGGTGCCGCCCGTATTGTAAGTGCTGTTCGTTGCCGTCGCATTCTCAAGGCCACCCTGAACAAATAACGGGGCGAGGTCTCGGATGATCTGAGCAATGACGCCGGGGAGATGGACCAAGAGGGGGGCACTCAGAGCCAAGAGCTGGCTGATGGAGGGAAGAAACATCTTGAGCGAGCATGATAGAACACTCCAATACCAAGAGCAGCTCAAAGTCGATGAGATAACATGCCTCTTATAAGTGTTATCACATCATCATGCTCTCGGCTTCGACAAGCAAGTCGTAGCGGAGTACTAGAGTTGGACTTGGACTATTTTGATGAGTAATGCTCGCGAAAGGGGCCAACAACCGCTATGATGGCTAAGACCTTATGTTGCCGAATGTTTCCCGTGTCCATCCGAGTCTAAGAGGTCGCCTCACAGAATCGGAATTTTCCAAGAATACCCCTATATATCTATATTTAGATAATGGAGATAACACGTATACCTGTGGATGGTAGACTACTACTAGTTTTGGACGGCGTTGTCAATGAACATAAGCTACTAAATAAAATATCCCGGCGTAGCTTGGCTTCGGTTCTCTAGTGTCTTGGAGTTTTGAACTGCAGGACTTGCCGAATCACGTACCTGTCAGGGCCGGTACAGAATGCTACCTCAACATGTGCCAGGCAGTGGTAAAAAGTCCGAGTCCCGGGCCGCACCCCACAGATGTTGAAAATACGAGAATTGCGCCGAGTTATCCTAGAAACAGCATAGCTCCCGCATTAACACCCTGTTTTTGCTCGATTTGGCAGTTGAAACAGCAAAGGAGTAGCGCATGCCGAGAGCCGCGCTGCGGGCCGCTCCGGGCCAGAAATAGGGGTAGCACATCTGGATTGTCCCGGTGACGTGATGGTTGGCTCCCGTCGATCCTCGCCACTGTTTGCCCACTTGAGAAGAGTCGGCGGCATACAACTATTGGAGACATAATTTCAGATGCACATGGTCGACCTTGGCGCCAACTATGACTGCCAGTGCATATCAAAATTACGAGCCAAGAGAACGCGGCGCCCACACGCCACCGTCCGGCCTAAACATAAGCTAACTCGACATAACTGATAGGGGGCGTGCAGAAATACTACACCAACATGATTTACAATAGTCTGAAAAATCTCTGCAGCTTGTCATGTGTACAAGAAAAGGGGAAGATCAGCCGAGGTTGAGACATGTCGAGCCGGAGACTTTAACTTGAATGTAAATTCGCCTTGTATAAACGTTCCAAGACATCATGCCGGGTTTTGTGCTGTCACTTCTCGATGCGCCTTGGGGTGTAGAGGTTCCTAGTTGGCCATCATGATGCTGTTCCCACTCCTGTCACTCGTTACGGCGGCCTTATCCCTATTCTCCCAGTCATCGGCACCCACCCACCACTATCATGACCGTCGCAATCACCTTGGAGGGGCTCTTCCGGTTCTGAGTGAAGGAGCAACACTATTCCCGCTGGTCAAACGGAAGCCCAACCTAAGCCCTGATTACCCCTTAAAGTTTCAAGTTCCTCTCTCAATCTCGCCAGCGAAGCAGCCCACAAAGATTATCACAGTCCCAGAAAGCTCCAATACGACATTTCCGAACAAAACCAGAGAGATCCTGTACTTTGAAATCGAAATCAAGAGCTTCCAGCACACCACCTTCCCAAACCTCGGACCCGCCACGCTAGTTGGCTACGATGGGATCTCCCCGGGTCCAACACTGATCATCCCACGGGGAACCGAGTCCATTGTCAGATTCGTCAACAACAGCCCGGCCAAGAACTCGGTCCACCTCCACGGCTCCTACTCACGCGCCCCCTTTGATGGCTGGGCCGAGGACACGACCAGCCCGGGCGAGTACAAAGACTACTACTTCCTCAACTCGCAGCCTGCCCGCACGCTCTGGTACCACGACCACGCCGCCCACATCACAGCTGAGAACGCATACATGGGACAAGCCGGTGTCTACCTGATCCACGACGCCGCCGAGGACGCGCTCGGCCTCCCTTCTGGGTACGGGGTCTACGACATCCCCTTGGTGCTCTCCTCCAAGCAGTACAACGCCGACGGCACGCTCTTCTCCACCGTCGGCGAGAGGATCAGCCTGTGGGGAGACACGATCCATGTCAACGGCCAGCCGTGGCCGTTCCTGAGCGTGGAGCCGCGCAAGTACCGCTTCCGCTTCCTGGACGCGGCCGTGTCCCGGTCCTTTTCGCTGTACATGGTCAAAACCACCAGCACCAACTTCAAACTGCCCTTCAACGTCATCGCCAGCGACACTGGCCTCCTCGAGAAACCCGTCCAGGTATCCCACATGTACATCTCCATGGCGGAACGCTATGAAGTCGTCTTCGACTTCAGCCCCTTCGCTAGCCAGACCCTCGAGCTCCGCAACTTCCCCAAAGCCGGCGGCGCGGGCGTCGAGACCGACTACGTCGACACGGACAAGATAATGCGCTTCCGCGTCGCCCCGCAGCCCACCCCCTCACCCCCACCCGCGCCCTTGCCCCCGTCCCTCTGCACCGTCCCCTTCCCGCACGGCGCCAACCGCACGGTCGCGCACCGCTTCCGGTTCGCCCGCTTCGGCGGCAGGTGGCTGATCAACGGCGTGGGCTTCGCCGACGCGCAGAACCGCATCCTGGCCAACGTGCCCCGCGGCACCGTCGAGATCTAGGAGCTCGAGAACACGACCGACGGCTGGTCGCACCCCATCCACGTGCACCTGGTCGACTTCCGGGTGCTGTCGCGGGGCGGGACGGGCACGCGGGGGGTCGCGCTGTACGAGCGGGCCGGGCTGAAGGATGTCGTGTGGCTGGGACGGGAGGAGAAGGTGCTGGTCGAGGCGCACTATGCGCCCTAGGTTTCATTGTCATAATTTGATCCATGAGGATGATGATATGATGGCGGCGTTTACTGTTACCGCGCTGCCCGGGTGGGGGTATCCTGAGGGCGGTGGGTTTGCGGATCCGATGAATCCTGAGTGGAGGGCGAAGCCGTATCAGATGGCGGATTTGAGGGCGAGGGAAGGCCCGTTCACCGATGGGGCGATTGGAGAGGGTGAGGGCTATGGCGGTGAGGGGGCCGTACGGGAATGCTACTGAAGTGAAGGAGGCGCTGGAGCAGTATTGGGATGGGAACAATACTAACGGTAAGCGCGCTATTGGGTTTCCTAGTCCTAGACGGCTGAGGTGAGGATTCAGCAGAAACATCTTGCTGTCCCCACCTACCAAAGCTCCAGCCGCTGGCATCTATGCCTGCCAAAGTCCATCTTGGAGTCCTTGAGGAAGGCAAACGACGAAACCGCCCTGGGCCTCTGGTGAAACTTGAGGTTGCGGAAATAGCAACCAGTAATACTCTCGACAAGACTAGACGCTTGATATAGACCGCAGAGACCTGGGCACCTCGAAGGCCCAGAGACTGGTGCCCCCCACCTACATCCCGTGCCCAAGCCCCGCCCCTAGACTACCTCTCGCATAACAAAATGGGCCCCGACCAACGGACCTACGTGTCCCGTCACGCCTTCTCTCGGTAATGCAAATGATAAAGATGATGTCAGAAATCTGAAGTAGTTTTTATGGTATAGGCTGTCCTGAAAAAGGGGTGTAACCCCTCCTTTCCCATATGCTCCCCATATGCTAGGCGTAGTATCGTTTGATCGAGGGCAGCACCTAGGTAGGTGGTTGGAAGGCACTGGGGTCCTCCCATCGCCATGGGGGGACTGATGTATCTCACCCCCACAAGCCGGAAGCGAATGGGGGTTTTGCGTTGCGCATCGCGCGGCACTGCAAATTATTCTGACGAACCGAATTGCCTCGATCTCGTATACTTCTTGACACCACCACGTCCCAGCTGCCGGCGCTTTGAGCAATAATTTGTTTCTGCGTATATAGGTGCCTTGTACCTGGTAGTTCTTACCCGTTTGGTCAGATCTCGGACTTTGCTTCAACTCTTTTCCTCCCTCTCTCTTCCTGCACGGAGGATTCACAATGACCGCGTCAATCCGAGTCGCTGTCACGCAGGCCGAGCCCGTCTATCTCGACCTAGCGGCCTCTATCAAGAAAGCGTGCGGCCTTATCGCCGAGGCAGCCGAGAACGGCGCGAAGCTTGTCGCCTTCTCGGAATGTTGGGTCCCGGGCTACCCAGCATGGATCTGGTACGCACCACCCTTTGACCTCGACATAGAACACTAAACCCAGAACTAGGGCACGTCCGGTCGATGTCGAATTTCAGACGCGATACACATATAATGCGCTGCCAGTGGAATCCCAGGCCATGGAGCTGGTCCGGGCTACAGCCAAGGAGAACTCGATCGCCGTGGCCCTCGGTTTCGCCGAGCAGAGCACCTCTCACAGTGTCTACATCTCGCAGGCCATCATCTCGCCGCGGGGAGAGGTCCTCCTACACCGCCGAAAGATCAAGCCGACGCACATGGAGCGCACCGTCTTCGGCGACGGCTCGGGCCGGGACCTGACCAACGTTGTCGAAATCGATTTCGGCCCCGAACACGGCAAGATCAAGGTGGGCTGTCTGGCCTGCTGGGAACACGCGCAGCCGCTGCTCAAGTACCACACCATCTCGCAGGGCGAGACCATCCACGTCGCCATGTGGCCGCCCATTGCGCCCACGACCGGCGTCGACGACCCCGGCCTCTGGAGCATGTCGGCCGAGGGGTGCCAGAACCTGTCACAGACGTATGCCATAGAGAGCGCCACCTACGTGCTCCATTCCACTGCCGTTTGCTCGCAGAAGAGCATCGAGGTGCTCAAGACGCAGGAGGGCATCGTGTGTCGGCAGCCGGGTGGTGGCCATAGTTGCGTCATTGGCCCTGATGGCCGCCGGTTAACCAAGCCGCTCGGCGACGGGACGGGGGTCGCCGAGGGCATTGTGTATGCTGATCTGGACCTCACCAAGACCGTGGCAACTCGGGGCTTCTTGGACGTTGTCGGCCACTACAGTCGGCCGGACCTTCTGTGGTTGGGTGCTGACACAAGACAAAAGGAGGTTGTCGTCGTGAGGCGCGAGTCCGCTGATTAAGAGCGAGACTTAACGTAGCTTGGCCGCTACCTGATATCGTTGTTTGGCTATTTTCAGAGCACCTTTACATTTTAGTGGCCTGCCAGACGATTCAGCGCATCGTAATCCTCAGCTGTTGTTTGCCAGCGCCACCAGCAGAATCGCGTCCACTGCCCATCCAGGGGCTGTCCGGCTTGCAATGGCACAAGGCTAGCACCGGCTTCGTGCAACTGCGAGAGCCTGCAAATCACAAGGGCATGGCGTGTCCCCTCTGCGATTTCAGCCAGTTAGTGCTCGACGATATCCAGACATGACTGATCATAGCGAGTGCAGCTACCAATAAAGCAACGCCTGCGGTCCCACAAGGCTTGGAGGTGGATGCTGGTTGGCGACAAGAAGGGCGGGGAAGTTGCGAATGAGCGTTGAGGCTCGAGTCACCAGAGCAGGACTCTATGCAACAGAAGCGCCGGGCAGCAATGCGGGGGTAGGTGAAGGTACGTACTTGACCTTGAAAAGGAGCCGCACAACTGTGCCGGCATGTCAGAGTCCAAAGGCATGCCCCCTACCTAGGGGATTCCCCTTACTTTGGCCTGCCTCTCATACTTCTCTTCCTTACCCTCGAGATGCTTGACACGGCCATCCCGGAATATCTCCAGTGCGCCCGCACTCGACCAGCGCAATTGCCCTCGTCCAACTTCCAGCCCCCCTATCCGTCATACAGCGTATGGTTTCCCAGAAGATGCCTCCCAATTGGCCATAGCCGTTGTCAGTGCGCAGTACAAGACAGCCTCGGATGCCGACGGGACCGCCCAATCCATCCTCTCAGCATTCCTGACGTCCCCGAGCAACGCCCCCGAGGGATGTGCGCACATGAGAAAGGGCATGAGCGGTGCTGTGCAAGAGCATGGCTACTGGGGCAGCATGCGAGACCGCATTCCTGCCTCCCAGACCGACGACCTCGCCGGCGCCAAGGCGACCGCTGACGATTTCAAGGGCAACGAGGCCGTCGGCCCACGCCGCATCACCATCCCTGGCAAGAAGGACCTTGCCGTCATCCGGTCGGGCCAGGACTGGCTCGACACCACTCCGGAAGAGCGGGAGCTGTACCTCGAAACGATGCAACCGGTGTTGATCAAGGGCATGGACTTTCTGCGCGATCACGGCGACGAGGTAGGCTGTTACAGCTGCCGGTTCATGCAGATTGTCGACCCGGTCACGGCGAAGCCCGACAAGATAGACCGCACCTTTGGCCTGGCCTACTTCGACGACCTCGCCTCTCTCGAGCGCTGGTGCAAGGAGCATCCCACACACCTCGCAATTTTTGGCGGTTTCCACCAGTACGCGAGAAAGCTGCAAAACAACGTCACCCTCCGTGTGTTCCACGAAGTCATGGTCCTCGAGCCCGAGCAGCAGCTCTTTGAGTACGTCGCTTGTCCCGGGACAGGAATGCTCATGGCGAGCCAGTGATTGGCACGTGTCGTGATGACATGTTTTGGGCAGGCCGGAATATCTCTGTGAACGACAGGATATTGAAAAGAAAGATACTATAATCTGCCAGCTGGGACTGCCCTGTGACGAACTACCAATAAAACACAACCTGTGAACCCCTCTCTCACAGCCCCCCTTATCAAACCTTGAATAGTATGCTACTCCGTAGAAAGTGTGCATCTATTGGCTAGATCATCATGGTTCTCAGGTCTGTCGCGTTTTTGGCTGAGTTCTGCCGAACTTATCCAAGGTGCTGAACTAGATAGTGATAATGATGTAGCGATGATAAGCGCTCCCCTCCGTCTCTTAATAGTTCCGAGGTAGAGTAGGATAATGATATTAACGAGTATGATCAACGACCTATACCCAAACGTTCGAAAGCGAACAGGGAACTATCCGAGGCCGAGGCGTTAAAGCCGATGTTAGGTTTAGCGTCGGTCCTAGGATAAGAGGGAAGCCGGAAAGCAATCCGACCAAGACCGCCCTCAACGCCGTCCGGTCTATCGTCGGCGCAACGGGCCGTGGACGGAGGACGAGGAAGACGAGAAAGGCGACAACATTCGCCAGCTACCCCCTAAGCGCCGTAAGGCCAGCTCTCTTACCACGTTAGCCAAGGGCTTATCATAGAAGGAGATCTATAGGCGGTTTATGTAGGCCTTTCCGGACTAAAAGCGGAATATAGGGTCGCTTTAGGTATATTACTGTATGAAGGAAGGTGAAGAGGAGACAGACGGGCAAGGACAGCTTGCAGGATCGGGCTCGGCCATGAATATAAAGAGATCTTTAGTGTTTGTTTAGGATAGCTATGTAGCGCAATCTAACTAAGTGTATTCTATTTGCAGTTCTAGTCTGCCGCCTTTAGCCTTTATGGCCGCGACAATTGAAGAATCTGGGGTAATGGACGATGTTATTAAAGAAGAATGGAGGGTAGAAGAGATTTGTGAAGCACTCCGTCGGCGGTACTCCTCTTGCCTATAAGCTAGATTTCGTCGAGTCGTCGAGTGGATGCTATTATTCAAATTGTGATTGTAAAAAGTGCAGAAACCTCCACAGGGGCTTTCCTTCTACCGAATCCTCGTCGCAGCAATCGCTCCCAGCATGTTGCAAAACTCCACTGATATAGAAGAAGGGAGTTTGGCACGTCGGGCACATGAACCTACCAGAATAGGTCAAGCGAGATCAGATTTCCAGTGCAATCTGTCTACTTCTCCCTAAAACTCCCTCTTGGTTGGTGGAATTCAAGGTATAAGTTTTTCTATAAAGATTTCTAATACTCTAAGCCATAACTACCTGGTTTAGTAAAGAAAGATCTAGGTTAATATTATATCTACCACATAGTCATTCTATATATGTTATATATTCTAGATTCTAGATGGGTAGTTGGGCTGTTTGCTGTCCGTCAATTTGGGGGTGCGCATGTACCAGAAGCCCCATTGCTAAAGCAGAGCAACCCATGCCTTGCCAGAAAAATTCAAAACAAACTAAAAGGATCTCATACTAATTTTCAAACCTATAGCGTCACTAACGACAGCAGCAACGTCACCCATCTATGCTATTTTCTGGTTGACAAGTCATTTTCTACTATTAGGGATTTATAGGCTGTCTTGGCAGGTTTTTGTTTCCTCGGGCCAGACCATCGCGGCGACATGGAGCAGAGCCTTGTTCTACAACAGGGGTTTTGCCATCGGCGAAGAGGCGAGGGGGAAGGGTGTCAACGTTTTGCTCGGACCCGTCGCTGGGCCGCTCGGTCGCATGCCCGCGGCAGGCCGCAGCTGGGAGGGGGCCCTCTAGTAGCACGTCGAACGTAGCTGCTTGGCAATTGGCCGAGGATTCATCAAACTCGCTCGGCCTCCAGTCACGTGGATCCGTTTTTGCTCCTGCCACAGCGGAGCCGTTTCAGCAGCTTGCCAGGAGCACGACCCCCTGTCGCACCCTCGCGACTACATGTAGGACATGGCAGTGCAGCTTTTACAATGTTTTTGTGTCACTGCAACGTTGTCGCACTATCGGTCCCCATCTCCCTTCGCACTGCATCCAAAACCTAATCCAGCCCAGCGCATACGCGCCAGGTCCAGGCCCATTAGCCATGTCAAAACGCGTGTGGGAACAGGTGGAAGAGGCACTCGAGATATTGCTCTTCGCGAAGAAAAGCGCCGATGACGATAACCCTGGAGCAGAGGTCGCGCCGGTTTGTCCTGTCCCCCTCTCCCCCAACCCACTACGCCTCGTGGTTTGAACACAAAACCGATCATGGAAAGTAGGACCGTACTCGGAATGAGATTGTCGGCGATGAGTATGAATATTCACCCCTTGCCAGCGGCCCGAAATCCGTTCGCCTGCTCGAGCTGCTTCCAGGAACCCGGCAGCAAGACATCACCTGCACCATGGCCGAATACTCCTTGAACGGCAGGCTCCGGAGTTATGACGCATTGAGCTACGTCTGGGGCGACGCCACCAAGCTGACGCCGATACAAATCAATGGACGAACCCTCATGGTTACTCTGAACCTTCGGACCGCCCTCCTCAACATCCGGCAACCCGGTCAGCCATGCACCCTATGGGTCGACGCCGTCTGTATCGACCAGGCTAATGTCTTGGAGAGAAGCCATCAGGTCTCCATCATGGCCGGCATCTATCGCAACGCTACCCGCACTATCGTGTGGTTGGGGGACAGCCGGCCCCCTTTTACGAAAAAGGCATACGCCATCGTGGAAGCCCTGGCGGCCGAGGCGACCTCTCGACAGTACGCCGGTGCCGAGGCCACCTTGAACGGCCTATCTCTATCGTTGCTGGGTACGAAGCGCATAGAAAGCCCGAGCTTCGATCGCTTCCGGGACGATTTTAGCGTCCTTCATCTCGCCTGTGCTGGCTGGTGGTTCCGCACCTGGACAGTCCAGGAAATCCTCCTCGCGTCACAGGCCGTGGTTATGACGGGCACCTTCACCATGGACTGGGACCAGTTCTGTGCCGGGATTGACTACGGTCTCGCCATTGGCATTTGGAACCCCGTGATGCTTGGGATAGTTGTCGATCCCGTCGTGATCCCCTATTTGTCGATGAGCGCCCTGCGGAAGCAGAGGCGATCGCCCTCCTCACGCCCGCCGTCCTGCGGCCCATCCGCTGTGATACCAGCGCAGGCTCTGCTCGAGCTTCTAACCAGGTGTCGTTTTCGACAGGCCTCGGATCCCCGGGACAAGGTTTATGCTCTGTTGGGACTCGAGGACGGCGAGGATCAAGACACCCAAGTCAGCGCCCTCGGGATCGAGCCCGACTACAGGCGATCAGAAACCGAAGTGTACTGCCACACGGCTCGGCACCTGCTGCTGCACTCAGCCGACCTCAACATGCTCGGCGCCAGCACTGCCACGACCAACCAGACGCTTCCATCTTGGGTGCCTGACTGGAGCAACGCAGCAGCAGCCGGCCCTCATCCTCTTATGCACGACGCCCGAGGTCGACCGCGCGGCACCCACGCCTCGCGCGGCACCCAGAACACACCCCGCTTCTCCGGTGACGGCCGCGTTCTCGTGCTGGGCGGCCACGAACTGACAACCATCACGCGCGTCTCGCCTGTCCTGCACCGTCTCCAGCGCGACAGCACCAACTTCAAGATCATCAAGCGCGGCGACACACTGCTGACGCGGCTTGCGGCCCTCGGCCAGGTGTTTGCCCATCTCGCGCGGGTGTACTGGGAGCTGTCGTCCGTCATCCCCCACCTGGCCACCTTCTGGGACTGGGAAGCCTTTGCGCGGGAGCGGTCTCGCTTGCCACCAGAGAGCCGGCACACGCTGTCGTCGTCGCCGTCGCCGCCGCCGTCGCCGCAGACCGACCCCAGCCCTCTTCCCATCATCGGGGAGGGCGGCGGCGGCGGTGGCCATGATCCGCTCGCTGTCTACTGGCAGACGCTCTGCACGGGGACCATGGCCCAGGGCGGCCGCTACGCGACGTCGCAGCTCTTTTACTCGTGGCGTGCCAGCCTGCGATCTATCTTCCAGCTGCGTCACTGGCACGTCGACAGCCTGCTGCGGCCCTTGGCATTCGTGGGCTATCTGATGCACACGTGGCGCGAGTACAACGAGTTCGCTTGCTTGCTGGAGCATGTGTACGAGCGGCGGCTAGGGCGTGGCGAGGACGGGTTTTTGGTGCTGCTGCCGGAACGGGCCGAGGTGGGCGACAGGTTGGTGCTGGTGAAAGGGGGGAGGCAGCCTTTAGTGCTGAGGGGAGAGGGGAGCGCTGGAGAGGGCCTGTATAGGTTTGTGGGGGAGGCGTATATCCATGGCGCTATGAACGGAGAGAGATTTGAGGAAGCCAAGTGCGTAGAGATGAGAATACGATGAGGTAGGAGTTGGATACCCCCATTCCCCTTCTGTACTGTGGGATAATTACCGGTGCATGCCAATCCGTGGGGTTTGTGTTCGGGGCTGCTTCGTTCCACGCAGCTGCAGAACTTGACAGCCCGCGTGCCATGTCTTGAATGCTTGTCATAAGAGCCAACGAGCATCAACTTTGTGTTTCTTTGCGTGGCGCGCGTTGGGTACCAACGGGGACACTTGGTGCCTATGTGCTGGGCTCGTTGCAAAGCTCGATGGCTCGCGTGCTAAGCTCTAGTATGCTTGCTTCAACAAACAATACAAAAACCGGCCAAACCCGATTCTTCATTTCTCGAGGAAAAACAGGTCGCCGGTTCCTTCCAGCTTGCACCGTACTATACTCTACTGCCTTGCGCTTTTTTTTTTTTTCAATGGGCCGGCCGTTCCCAAAACTGGGTTTAGGAATTATATTATAGAGGAGAATAAATAAGGCACGAAAATATAATACGGTTACAATACGATTATGTATAAGTGGTAACGTGGTTTACCACCAAGTGCAACATCCCACCAAGTGCAACACTTTTCGGCCGTGTTGCGACCTCCCACTCAATTCCTCCACCACAACACAATAAAATTAACTCTACTCAATTGAACTCTCTTCTCCTGATGTCTCTTCATCCTCTTGACAAGTTTGCATGTTGTGCCCTGTCTTCCCGCACCTCCCACAGCGCCGTGAAGTTGATGAACCAGCCTCTGCAGCACCCTCCCCATCCAACCTCTTCTGTTGTTTTGACCCTTTATCCTCCATTCCAGCGATCAAATTTTGAGCATCTTCTATACCAAGTGATCCCTCATCTTAGACACGTGTCTGCTTGGCTTTGTGACGTTTTGAAAGTGCAATATTGGCCTTCCAAAGGATGTGCACCTCTTCCTCAATAAGTGTCAACCTGTATGCAAGATGGTCTGCACCTTTTGCCAGCTGTTGCACAGCTGAAAAGATTGCTGTTGGGGAGCTTCCTTGGTGAATTCTGATCCTACTTTGTATGAATTTGGACTGTGAAATCATGTCGGCTGGGTTTGTGGTGTTTGAGAGACCCAAAGGTCAGGCTCTGGGAGAGGGGACAGTGTCTGTAATTTGATATCAAGCTTTGAGAGGACTGCTTCTGGGTTATATAATACTAGACCAGTACCTTGGAAGCCAGCTTTAATGTTCTTGATTATTATTGTATGGTCATGGGCAGCCTTAAATATAATAAAGAACTTGACTCTGGTAATATGTATAATAGCAGCTTTGATAAAGACCTTTAAGTTCTTGGCCATACTTCCATTTTAACATACTATAATAACTAATATTAAGAGGCTTGGTAAGATATGATAAGTATAGAGGAAGATAAAGTATGATAATGTTATTCTTCTTGGTATATACTTTAAACTAGGTACTTAAATGGCTCTTGTGGCCATCCAAGATAATCATCTGCCAGACTCCTTGTGTTTGGATATATATATGCTGATTAAAGTATTATATCTAGTCTAGACTAGTATTATTATTAGTCTAGTCATTTGGTGAGGTTTTGATGACCCAGGTAGGTGGAAGGCTATACTCTATATACCAAGATGCAAGGTGGTACTTGCCTTTGATGATTAGGTACAGGGGTACCACAAAGCCGTCTGCACTCATGTACTCAATCACTATTGCCCATTCCCAATTACCAGCTTAAAGTTGCTTTGCTTGGCCTTTCTGTTCTGAGCTTGTGACAACCATACTCCCAGATATAACACCCATCATGAAGCCTGTCTCGTCAAAATTGTAGAAGTCAGTATTCTAGATGTCATATTTCGCCCGCATATTCTTTGCCAGCTCAAACCATTTCTTGATAAGATCAGGATTTTCACATAGAGCTCGCTAGTAGTCATACACGCAAGAAAAACGCATTTTGAGCTTTGGTTCGGTCTGGACGAAGCGGTAGGGCCAGTTTTTTCCAACTGGGGGTGCGTGACATGTCGCGCGGAGGAGATTCGCCATATCTCACATGTCTTCGATCCAGGGCCCAAATCCTTGCGCATCTTGGTCAATAACGTATCGTATGAGCTCCTCTTCCTCAATGGGGGTCAATGGGCATTGTGTGTTGTGTCTACCGGCTTGTGATTAACTTCTATGTATGTGACGGGTTAGTGTTAAATGATTGACTTTATAGAGAGCCATGCAGCATGTCAAATGGATAATTTTCGTGGTGATTTAGTAGCCTGGATGGCTTGTATTAGAGTCCTGTAACTACTATTCAATAAGAAGTTTGGATATACATCTTGAAGATGGACCTAAAATAAGTGCCTCATAGAGTTAGGGCTACCGTATAGTAAGTAGTCTATAATACTCTTCTTATCGTCCTTATCTATCTACACTATTTAATTACAGACCATTTCCATATCACTCCCTCATTTGCCAGCCAAAGCCTTAACCACAGCCTCCAGCGCGGCCCGGTCTGCACCTCGTACCCTGTCAACTAGCCCCTCATCAGTGAAGCCAACGGATGGACGCCCCTCCAAGCTTTCAACAGCCACTCCCTTGGGCGCACCGTTGTGGAAGAATAAGAAGGTCGGCATCGCCGAAACGCCATACCGCCCCGCGACATCCTTGACATGATCGACGTTCACCTTGGCGAAGGCGAGATGGCCATTGATAGAGTTGTTGTCAGCCAATCCCGAGAAGATGGGCGCGATGGCGCGACACGGTGGGCACCAGTCGGCGTAAAAGTCTACGACGACATAGTTGTTGGCCGACAAGACGGCGTCGAATTCGGCCTTGTTGGCGACCTTGTAGACTCTGCCTGACGTCTCGGGGATGGGCGAGCGGTCCATGAGCAGAGCCTGGTAAGCCAGAACGTGTTAGCATTATATCTCGCATTTCAGTCACGGTGCGGGAACACGTGCAATCGATCGATTGAATCGATTGACGCGACGATGCGGTGGGGATGGGCACATACTCTTCCAATCAGGAAAATGAGGAACACCAGGCAGACCCAAGATAGTGTCTCCATATTGTCGTCTAGTAGCCTGGTGAGACAAGTGCTATGGTGTGGATGATGGTGGTGGTGCTGGGTTGTTGCTGAAAGGGAAGAGATTGAGGGTGACGTGGACAACGATCGCACGTCAACTAACGTTATGGCCCACACTAACTATCTCCGCCAGCAGAATACCACAAACCCTATTGGCTAGTATTCCGTAACTGTGGGTCACCTCACAATTTGCTGCCGCTTATTCCGTAACTTGAGATTCTATTTACACAGGGAGGTAGGTACGTACCGCATCTTTTTTTGCAGAATGCACATTTAACTAGGGCTTTTCCGCAAACAAGACAGTGAGCGATAACACAGGCCGTGCATCAGAAATCCAGCTGGCCACGACCACCTATTCCTAATAGAGCTAGACTCTAGGGGCTAGCTACCTGGCCAGTCTATTATCCATAGGCCTCCACGCTTTTTCTAAGATCCCTTATTCGTAGTTTTAAGTACCATAGTAAAATCGCTACTGGAGTAGCGCTCCTAGTAGGGCCAATCAGGTCTAACCGTTCCATAGCCGATGTCGCTAGATCATAGTTCGCCTGTCTAGCATTCCTGTAGGCGGGCTAGTTTTGATGGTATGTCTTCACCTTTTGATTGGCTAGTTTCTCGATTTGGCTCCGTCAGTCCTCTCGGGGCAGTCTAAATGAAATAAATTTCTAGGCACCTAGTTGGGCTTTTATCTGCGGCTGAACTAGACGATGGGTTCTTTTTTATTCACATTTAACAACGAGCCAACACAGGGGCTACCGGACTGTTGGGAACCGGGCTATCATGCTGTCGTCTAGCTTCATTTCTGATAAAAGATGGAACCATGGGGCATAGGGGACAGTTTTGCAGGGGCAGGATATGCTGGTGCGGGTAGGCTGCGTCTTTGTCAGATAAAACGCGAGAGAAAGGCGCCACACAGAAAATGGACCTCTTTCACAATTTACGGCTTCTTTTAGTGCACTGCAGTGCAGGTTTGTGACATGTGTTCCCACAAGCTTCGCTTTATTTTTGAGCTTGTTGTTGGTGTGCAGTTTCTTATTACAGCTTCAAGAAAATGGAACTTATTGTAATGCACGGGCTGATCAGAACCAGGAATCAACGTAGGCCCTCATGATTGCGAGGGCGGGCATCCGGACTCTAGAACACTCCATAGCCTAAAGACACAATGAGCCCTTGAGTTCGTCGGCCGCTTTAGTTTCTAGCTCAATTGATCCACTAGACAGGGAGGATTCCTTGGTCTGCGGCGGCACTATCGGCCTACTTCGTAATGAGGTCCAGGTCTTACAGCTCATCGCTCAGCATCTAAACATCATCAAGTACCATGGGTGCCGTGTTAGACGGGGCTTTACTACAGCCCTTGTCCTAGATCGCATCAGCGGCCCAACATGTATATACATATGCGCGAGGGTGGTACTGTCGATAATACCCGTTTTATGGCCACGCTACGATCGGCTGTTAGCCATCTGTACTCGGTGGTTGGTGCGCACAATGATCTTAGCCCTAGCAACATCATGGCCAAGGATGGACTGCCTGTGCTAGTCAACTTCGGCTCATGCTGGCCACTGGGCTGGAAGATGGGTTCTAGCCATGGCACCCGGGGTGGGGGTGAAAATTCACTCACTGGCGGTGTGTTTACCACGGCCGACAGGTACTCAAAGAGTACATCGTTCATCCTCTCCCCTTTGTGTTGGAAATCCATTAGCTAACATCTGCTTCTTCCTCACCCAGCATCCGAGGATCTCCTCGCCCTCGACAAGCTTTCGGACTGGCTTGATGGCCCTGTCGACCCGCCTAACAGCACGTACGAGGCAGACGCAAGCCAATAAGGCCCAAGGCGCTGTCCAAAATGTTTTGTCTCCCTTATCGGTTGAGGTCGTCCTGTGGGAGCCTCCACATCCGAAGGCTTATTTCAGCGATTACAGCGGACCCTTCCCCCCCCCCCAAACTTCACTGTTCGGTCTGTTCTTCCTCTCCTCGGGCTCCTTCGCCGCCATCATCGCTGCCCTCTCCATGTGGCAGGACCGGCCGCTCTCGGACACGGAACGGTCTTCGATAGGGCGAGTAGAGGGCAGCGATGCAGCGGAGACGTGGTACGCCTGGGGCCAGGTGGTGGCCGACGCGTGCGGTTCCGTAGATAACTCTATTAAATCTAACAGATTAAATAATACCCTTAATAATAGCAACGAAGAAGATAACAAAGCGGAAGACTTTTTCATGGATATAATATAAAGTCCAACCTTACCCTCAACAGTTGGCGGTAGGCGGTTTGAGTTGGTCGCGTTCTGCCAGCTTCAAGTTGTCAATGACAAGACCGCAAGACATAGCACGCCGAGACACGAAAGGGTATGGGGCCTAGATCACTTATCGCACCTTTTAATAAAAGGAAATCGGATTGCCTGTGCGGCCACACCACTCTTATACCCATATGCCTACCAAGCTGTCAGAAGTACCACGTTGTTTGGGATAACAAGATAACTTAGTTGGTTGGGTTCCTAATGTACATGATTATGAATGGGCACAATTGTGTCAAAGACAATTCATACCATGCAAGGACATGCTCTCCAGGCTCAATGCTATTAGGCTGCCTCCTCCATCCACTTTTTGAACTGTTTGTCCAATCTCCACGCTGAAGGGCGGAGACTAGGCCTTGTGAGTTAGGGGAAGACCGTTTCTGATGTATATTGTTGTGCACGCAAACAACTATCTCCGGTTGCCGAGTGATCGTGATGGTATCTTGGCAGAGCTTGCAGTCAACAAGTCAACACACGCCGTGCTTGGCGAGATAATCTCGCAGTGGGAACCGTCCTCTTCGTCGACGCCTACCACAATGGTAAATGCCGTCTCACCCAGCTCCTTGTCCAGTCTCTTTTGCAAGTCGGCAGCACTCTGACCTGGATCGGTAGGTTGTGACTCATCCAAGAAGTTGGCGGATGCGATCTCCCCGTCCGGCGACAGCCTCAGCTCCGTCAGCTGGAAGGCAAACACGATCGGCTCCGGCTCCTCGAGTTCTGCCTCTGCATGCTCGGCGCTGTCTGTCGAACTTGCGCCAACACTGAGCCGAACACGCCACCCGTTCCCCCGGCTCGAGGTCGTCGTCACGCCAGCGCCGCTGATGGTCTTGAGTCCCGTGACCATGTACACGGGGATTTTGTAGTTGCCCGCGCGGCAGAACTGAGCGACGCGGTCGGTCTCAATGACGGCCTTGCGCTTCAGAGCATCGCTTGGCCTGAACCAGCGCATGTGCAGCTTCCGGAATGAGTAGGAGAGGACGTGTTTGCGGTCGTAGTGGAAGCTCGGCTCGTCCCCAAGGCCAAACAGGCTGAGAAAGGTGGAGAAAAGGGCGGGGGTGCCATTTTCGCTGGTGTCGATTGTGCTGGTGAACTCATCCCTCCCCGAGACGTGGATTCGCGAGTCGATTTCCTCGAGGGGCGGCTTGAAGATGGCGAGCTGAGGGCGCAATGGGTTTGTGATGATGCTGCCCAACTGAACTGACCCCTCTTGGAGGTCCCAGCCGGGAGCGAGAAAATACGTCTTGGCACGTGGCACCATGGTGAAAATGAGCTGGATGTGGATGTGGTTGGTGGTTGATTGGATTGGCTGCAGTGTTGAAATTGGCTACTATGATGGGCTTTTGGGGGAAGAAAAGACGAAAACTCGGAAGAGATGAGATACTTATGAGAGAAGGCACTCGGTAACCTCAGGCTCAGTTCGTACCTGCCTTTCCGTTCCGGGTCCACGGGTAGGACATCAATGGTTGGGTGGCGTGATGGATGGATGTGGGGTGGCGTGACAGGCACCTACGTCGGCTGTTTGCTCACCCACATGGGAAGCCTGCAGCGATCGATCTCCCTCCGATGTTACAGGTACCGAGGGTGATAAATTTGCTCAATTATAGCCAAGCAATCAAATTGCAGCAGCTGCAAGTTCAGCCCACGACAGGACGTTTGACCGCCCTTGCTGGTGTGACTACAGTCCAAACATGAGAAAATTGTAACAGTCAGATGCCATCACCTGCCTCCCCATACATTCCCATACCTCCCCATACATTCCCATACCTCCTCATTTCTTCCTATCCTTCCTCACCCGTTGGCATGAACCTCCAACACGCCCTAGGAGGTCCAATTTGCAGTTGATAACTACCGGACACACATACGGACGTACATCAAACAACTGACCACGAAACCTGGGTCTTGCCCACACCCAGATCGCCGACAACGTCCTTGAAAACCTTCTCGCTGACATCAAGGGCATCATCCCTGTAAGATGGACACTTATCACGAACGGTAGCTGTGAGCTGCTTGCCGTTGCTGCCCTCGATGACGACCTGACGTCCGCACATCGAGCTCCCATCCTCACCCGAATTGCCCAGCAGTCCCGCGGACACGGCGACAATGTAGTCGGTGCCGCCCTTGCCGCTGTCATCGTATCCGCAGGCGCCCATGCCCACCTCGTAGTAGGTCATGTCGCCGTGATGCAGCAGTTTGTTGCCGCGCTTGTCCATGTCGGAAGTATCGATGGTTTCGGGGGCGGATGGGGCCAAGTTGATGGGGGTGGCAAGGGTGCTAGCGAGGAGCGCAGCGAGCGGAATGGCAATGACTGACTTCATGTTGACTGACGTAGTTGCTGATAGATTGAAACGAGTGACTGTTAGTTTTTAGCGAGTGTAATTTTAGTTCTTTAAAACCAAATCTGGGTCAGATGTAGAGTGACTGAAACAGAATAAACAAGTGTGGGGTTGCGAACGACGAGAAAACAGTAATCTCGGGCAAGAAGATGGACAATCGATGCAATTTATATGTTTTGCAAGTCCCCATTGAGTCGTAAATAACGCTACAATTCTCCCCCACAACCGCGGACAACCGGGTTTCATGGATCTGGGACTACATTCGCCTGAAACATGAATAGCGCTATGGCTGTAGGGTCAGGAACCGTTCCAAACCGGCCTATATAGTGGGCGCCGCTGACCGTTCCCGCCTCCAAGCTCCCCTGAACTATCACCGTCTAACAGAAATTTGAAGATTGACAGACTTCAACAGTCCGGGCCGAGAAAATGCCCGCCCACATGGCGCGGTTGCTCAGGAATGTGAAGACATGAATCAACAGCATGGGGAGATAATGATGACAATATTATTACCCAGTCTATTACCCCTGTCCCGAACTTGGTTATATCAAGCAACTTTGTACATCATTATGCAGGCGAAGGCATGTCATATTTCCATTCGCGTCTACTCAGTCTTCAGCTGAGAAGATCCTTAATGTCTTCGATCCTCTGTAACCTCTTCTCTTCATCCGACATCATACCGAGTGAGGTTGCGCTAGGGGATATTAGCTCGCATCCTTAAAGGTCTGAGGGAAGGCACTTACATGAACTTCTTTCTGTCCTGGATCCTCAGCATCCTCTCCTCGACACTGTCCTTCACAATGAAGCGGTACACTTTCACCTCGTCTTCTTGGCCCATTCGATGGACTCGATCAATAGCTTGCGCCTCGATTGCGAAACTCCACCAGGGATCCATCATAAAGACCCGCTTGGCACTGGTAAGGTTCAGCCCGACACCACCGGCTTTGAGGCTGATCAGCAGAACCGTAAACTTTTTCGACTCTTTGAACTCCTCGAGAACGGCGGCGCGCGCCTTCTGCGATATCGAGCCGTCCAGCCGGACGAAGTGCATGTTGGCTCGAGCCAAGGCCGGTTCGATCAGGGAAAGGAAGGAAGTGAACTGGCTGAAAACCACCGACTTGATCGTCGGATTGTCTCTTCGTAGGTCCCGCAGGTGCTTGATCAAAGCCACAACCTTGGCCGAGGAGCCGCTGGCCCCCAGACGCTCAAGACTGATGCGGGGGCCCTTTTCGGACGTGGCAACATCGGGATCATCGTCGTGACGGACGACTTTAAACAAGTCTCGGGAACTGATGGGCTCACGACACTGAAAACACCTCGGGACCTCGTGCCGATCTGTTTGATGTTTGATGTAGTCAAGTAAGCAGTTTTTGCAGGCTGAGTGCCAGCATCCCGTAACAGTCTGGTCGATCATCGGCTCCTCTGCACAGATGGGGCACTCGTTGACGGCCTCATCTCGGATTTGGCCCAGCACATGTGCGCCAAAAGCATTCGAGTCGCCCTCGGTATCCGTCGATACTGTAAAACGTTCGATCAAGTGGTGAAGGTCCATGTCGTCGGCAAGGCCCGCAGCGACATCGGCGGCGGCACTGGCCACCTCTTCCTCAGCGACAATATCCTGATTGCGAACGAGGATTGGGTGGCAGCACGATTGACAGAGACAGAGAATCTGAGCGAAGATGCTTGTGAAGGCTTTCAGCACAGTGCCCGCTTCAACGTTGGCAAAGAATGTGCGCTTTGCCCGGGAGAAGATATGGTCGTAAACATCACGCTCAATTTGGGATAGCTCGATGTCAACCAGTTCGACATGCTTGGGTGGGAGTGCTACCAAGGGTGTCCCGTCCGGTGTTTTCATATCCTTCGTTCTTCTCATGACAAGCGGTTCCAAAACAGTTTGGACGACGTCTAGAGCCCGCATGAAGTCCTTTGACTCGAACGGTACTGTGATGAATGTTCGCCAAAAGGAGAAGTTATTCCATGGTTCAACTCTCAGGAAGCGAACAAGACTGAAGAGGTCCTCAAGCTTGTTGACAATTGGCGTTCCAGTCAATGCCCAGCGGTGTTCAGCGGTAATCTCATAGCATGCTTTTGCAGTCTTGGACTGGCGATTCTTGATGTTGTGCGCTTCGTCCAGGATGACGCGGAAAAAGTTGAGAGAGAAAATACCACGACTTCCTAGCCTATCGCCTTTCTTCGAGGCTATCTGGGTAAACTCGGAAAGGATAGTGCCGTAGCTTGTGATGATGACATCTGGGGCGTTTGCAGCGTTTGCTCCGCAGCAGAGCGTTAACAAGTCGGTATTCTTCTCGCTGCCGTAATATACCATAGATTTGAGAGTGCCATCTTTCGAGGCCCTCTCCGCCTCGCTTTGCCACTGGGCAAGTAGCGACATTGGGGCAACGACCAAGGTAGTGCAGGGAGCGTCCACGACTCCTACACGGCCGGAGATAGAGGGGAGGCGTGGAAGTGAATTGACTGATGCGGTCACATTGCTGGACTGTCGGGCTTGGGTGGCTATGTCGGACCTGTGTGAGTGAATCAGGCTCAACATTTGAATCGTCTTCCCCAGGCCCATCTCATCTGCCAGGATGCCTCCGAGACAGTGCTGCTCTTGGCGGGGGAAGTCCAGAGACAGGTCACCCGAGTACGGGTTGACGTAGAAGCTTGTCTGACCTAGCACTTGTGGTAGCTCCTTCTCGTCAAAGTCCTTAGTCGGCCATGAGTACTCCTCCCACAAGGGGTGCATGGACATCTCACGCTCCTTGTTTCGCTCGTCCTTTTCTTTGGCCATCATCCAGTGCAGTGCTTGTTTCTGGTACGGGCGCAGCTCCATTGCAAACGTGTCAACGGGTTCGGCTTCGGGGGTGTTGAAGTCGAATGACTGGGCCTTCTTGTAGAGAGCGTCAAGCTGGTCCTGCTCAAGCTCCTGTCCATCCTCGTTTTCTTCCCCAGGGGTAGTTCCAGGGCTGTCTTTGTCGGTACTTCCGGGTTTCTCCTTTTCCTTGGCCTCGGCAAGTTCGGCCGCCTCAAGGAGGCCTCGCCGTTGACTCTGCGCCGAGGCAGCGTTCGCTTTCGAGGGGACCAGATTGATCTCTTGAAATAACTTGACGAGTGCAACTTGTCTCAGTCGCAAGTCTCTTTCCTCGGACGACTCGGCCTCGTCAAAGACGCCAGCACTCCTGTTGTCGGCGACCTGGAAACCCCGGCCAAAGAACGCGGACCGGAGTAGCGAGCACCGGAGCTGTAGAACGACAGTGTCGCTAGTCCGCAGTCTCTCTGGTGCGTATACACATGTCCCCTCAAACTTGCATATGTTTTGGTCCATCAATGTAGATACCCAGTTGGCTGCGTCTTTGGCAAGACGCCCAAGTTCCCTGCCACTGCTGTCGGTGAAGCGGACGATAACATCTATGCGCCTAGCTGCCGCTGGGGCAATACGCTGTGCTGGCTGGGGATTTCCGAGTTTGGTCTGCCCTCGTGCGGTCTTTGGCGGTAGGATCTTCTGGCGCTCAATTTTGACGATGTCGCCGTGTTTTAGTAGGTTCGTTCCGCTCCGTGTGGCCCATCCTTCCACCCCAAATACGCCGATGTATCGTGACTCGGGTACTGACCGGTGAGCAATCGACGATAAAAAGGGTGCTGATGCCGGGGCTTTGGGTTGTCTGGCTGCAGGGGGCTTCTTTAGATCCTTCGACTTTCCGTCAAGATACACGTTGACGGCCATTCCAAGGTCGTTACCGCATTTCTTCCGGATCCTGGCAAGATCCGCCGGTTCGACTCTCTCGCCGACAAAACTCTCGAATGTTTCTTGGTCAAATGCCAGCGAAACGGGGGTGGGGGCGGTGTTGGGCCCAACGGTCGAAACAGCCGTTGGGTGTTTGTGCGGGAACTCGTCATCGTGGGCACCTGTCGGTGCATCCTCTTCAGGGTCAATAAAAAATCGCCGTTTTTTGTAAGGTGGTTCGTCCTGTGTACCGTATTCCATATTGAGGGGAGGGTCTGGCAGCAAAAGACGTCGACGCTTGGAAGTGATGTGTGGGCAAATTACTTGCCAGGCCACTCGAGAAGTGGACGGTGACGGGAGACGCGTTTGGTAGGGGCACCGCGAATTTTGGCGTTACGCTGGGGCTACCTTATCACATGACCAGGTCACCACCTGAGGCCAAGGCCTTGCATCATCCACCAAAGACGCTTTTTGCTTCAAAAAAGGCCGATTTGGCATACAAAAGGGCATCTCAAGTATTTTAAAATGCCTTTCACGTAATAAAAAAGAGCTTTTCTATTATTGTAAAAACCCCAACATGCTATTAGCAGGATCTAAAGAGGTTACCTGTACATATATACACTCTACACTTCACTGGTCTATTTGTTAGCGCGTATGAAGTAACAATCGCGGTATTACTGCCCTACAAAGGCTTCCCCAGCATCAAGAAAGGCATTCCTAGTAGTTTAAAAGGTATATTTGGTGTTTGAAAATTCCTTTCCCATATCTGAAAAGACGTTAGTACTCAGGTCCAAAATTGTTGGGTTGCAGTCCGTTTGTCTGTTAGTGCATAACACTGAGGCATGTCCTCTGAACCCTCACCCCAAAAGGCCACTCTAGCATTTGAAAAGGCATTTATAGTATCTAAAATCCCTCTCTATGGTATAAAAGGCCACTTGTAGTATCTGTGTATGCTCCTTCCACGTTTTTGACAGATTCACAACTTTGCACTGTCGCACTAACAACTAAAAACGTGAAAGTCAGGGGGTGCACCAAGGCGACAGTTACCGTGAGAGACATGGGTCCCAGCTTCGTAAATTGTGGCTCCCGCCCAGAAGCTTGGGCGTCCTTCCATTTTTGCGTCACTGATCACGCACCTTCTCATCATCGTCATGCGCCAAATACTTTGAGCATGGCGCTTTCGAACTAATCTCTCATCCCCTCTTTCCATGTTTTCCGCGAGGGTCATTCGTAATGGCCTGAAGCGGGCGCCTCTCGGGGCTCGCGATGCTCGCCGCGGAATTGTCACTGACGCAGACGTCGACCAAGCCCGCAAGTACTGCGTGAATCAGCTCCGGTTTGTTTCCCAATTGTTCCCATGCGACTTGCCGTTGGGTAGCTTCTCACATACCATTCTGCAGACATGGCGACTACGAAGCCTACCTAGTCCGCCGATTTGTCCCCCGGCCAGCTCAAGATGCCTACGATGCCCTCCGAACCCTGAACCTCGAGCTTGTCCGCCTCCCCGAAACCGTGTCCAATCCAACCATTGGTCAGTTCCGCATGCAGTTTTGGCGGGACACGGTGAATCGCACATTTGCTGGCGAGCCACCTCGGGAACCGATCTCCATCTTGCTGCACAAGGCGATTACCGACCTCAGGGCAAGAGCCGGAGATAGCAGCACCAGCTCGCTGAAGTTCTGGCTGTTGCGCTTGATCAATACACGGGAGAAGCATATGGAGAACAGGCCCTTCGCAGACTTGTCCGCCTTGGAGGACTATGCCGAGAACACTTACGCCACCCTAATGTATATGACACTAGCGGCGGCGCCCCTCGGGTCGGTGCATCTCGACCACCTAGCAAGCCACATCGGAAAGGCCTGCGGCATTGTTGCGACTCTAAGGGGAATCCCCATTCTGGCTGCACCCTCGCAGCCCATTCGCGGTCCCTCGGGTGCCAATGTTGGCAATACAAGGAGTCCGGCTTTGTTGTTGCCGCTGGATGTCATGGCTGAGGTAGGGCTAAAGGAGGAGGATGTCTTTCGGAGAGGCCCCAATGCGGATGGTCTCCAGGACGCCATCTTCAAGGTTGCCACGCGTGCAAATGACCATCTCATAACTGCGCGCGAGATGATGAAGAACCTGAAGAGCGGAGAGGACCCTGGGCATGATTATGAGCACGAGGGCGAAGCCGAACACGTCTACTCGTCTGTTGATGGCAGTGGTGAGAGCACGACCGTCGACCTTCTGCGTGGCTTTGGCGTGTTGCTAGAAGCCCTTCCCGCCACCGACTACCTCCAACGATTAGAGGCTGCCAATTTTGACCCATTCAAGGTCAAGAGCAGCTGGAAGCTTCCATGGCGCCTTTGGCAAGCGTTGAGACGCAAAGAAATTTGACCGGGCGTATACTACTTGCATGTGCCGTTGGAAGTGTGACCATGTGCGCCTCTTCTGCAGCGTTGAGTATCTGTCAGGCCCGCCAGTTGGCCTCAGGAGCTCAGGTGTGCAGGGGCTCAGGGGGCATGTTTTACTGTCTCCAGGCCATGGTCTTCCGTGCATTGTAGTGATAAAAGCTACTGCCACGTCGGCTTCTTGGGACCATCAGCTGAAAGGAAGCCATGGATCATGTTACAGTTTTCGTGCTGGAGGAAAACCGTGCATTTGGCATCACGAAATGATCCAGCGATGGAACGTCTACTTGAATAGGGGCGACTGATAGGATCTAAAGAAGGGTAGCCACCTCAAAATATCCACCGTGGACCTTAGCTACTGTATACCACTGAGCCACAAAGTAGGAGACCATCTCAAAGCAGGCGATGGCCGGACCCGAAAAGACGGCCCGAGGATTTTGGGGGAAAATGTGGATGAATGCCGCCTGTAGCCGGGGGGTCCACCGCGCAGGACCCATTGAACCCACTGAGGAAACCCATTTTTTTGGTGATGGATACTCACAATGGTTCGCTACGTTCCCTGCTTGGGCTTACCACGAGCTCACACATGTACTATATACGACTTCAACAACCCACCTGTTCCACCGCGGCTGGCAGGTTCGTGCCTGCTTGTGACAACATGGTTTGCCTGCCCACCATTGAGCTTCAAAAATTCGAAATCTAGATGGCACTTCTCCCATGACTAGTGTTTCGTTAGTAATGGATTCAATGGCTTACCGCCGACCCAGAGGGCCAGAACCGCGAAAGATGGCCGAAACCCAGGATTCAGGGTGGTAGCGGAGAGGGTTCCCTTACGTTTCGCGGAGAAGGCTTCGGCCCTCTCCATGGCAGGCGCTTTGCAGCATCGGCCGTCTCCGAAGCGGTCCGCGTGAGTCCAGCGGAGCGAGCGGGTCCCACATCAAAATCGGAAGCCTTGTTAGTCACGGATATCTTGGCGCCGACAGATCGGAAGCGAAACCCGGGTTCTCTGACGCCTTCCGGCTACTCGCCGAGGAGAAGCGATGAGCAAGATATCTATCAAAATTCGATACCCTGACAGCCATTGTGACCCGGTATTCGCTGTTGCCTAGGCAAGCGGAGAGCATAGAGAAAGTTGTTGATAGTCCCGGAAGCAAGCAATCATCTCCTTGACAAGCAGCGGGCGGTAGACCATCTCATGCGCCATGTATCGTACTGTATCGGTAGACACCATACGGAAGCCCACTAGTAAACCACGCGACCGCCGTCGCCATGCCGGAGAAAGACAAGACGCAGTGGGCCACGGTGAGCAGGTGGCACCAGCACACGAGGGCACAAACAAAACGTGCACCATTTCTCAAGCACGCTTGGTTGCGAATAGCTGGAAAATTATGTAATTGAATGCAGGGCGGCTTTAGCAACTAGTCTGTTGAATTCAGCTTCTCCGAGGCGGGGTCGCTCTCGTGTTAGTTGATCATAGCAGCCTCCATACCAGCGCTTAACATGGGAGAGGGAGTTGGATGAAAATTAAACACACGGCTAGGACACAACTCTTGCCGCCCAATCCCGCCGCCTGACGAGCCTTTGCGTCTTCAAAGCGCGAGGTCGCGACATGCAATCGCAGGTTAGGTGCATGTTGTGGCTCCAGCTCCCTTCGATCTCCGCAGGGGTCAGGCATCAGGAGCAGGTCATAAGGCTGGCTGCTAGCGCTGAGACATTGCGGGGAAGCTCCCTACTGCGCTGCGAGAGTGAGAGCGAAAGGTATGCCAGTGTAAAGTGTACCTTCGATACAGTACCTACGTCAAAAGATATTCCTGGACCGAATGACCTGTGGCTTTGTCGTGGCAGTCAACTTCGCCATCAGCTCCAATGTGACGCTGCCAATGCCGCCCGCCCGACGGAGGCAGATCCCGAAGGAGCCTGTAGCCAGCCCCGTTCCGGATTGCGGCTTGCGTTTGCTGAGAGGACCTGCTTTCGGGCTTCGCGCCTCCAATCGCGGGAGCATCGGCAGTACTGCGGTCGAACATTGGGAATGCGTCAGCCACAGGGTGTCGAAGGTGTGCAGAGGCCAATACGTGTACACCGAATCGTCCCATGCAATACCGGACGGGTAGGTTGCCTTGGCAGGAGACTGAGCAGCGAAAATTTTCCAGAGGTGGGACCCGACTGAAAGGCTGTGTGGCAGGTGACCCGCGGTGAAGGCGTAAAAAGAGCTTTGGATAGCGCAAGACCTTGCCGAGACAAGGCGCTATTGGTTCCCGCAGATCGATATTTTGCATGGGTCTATGGAGCATTTGCCGCAAATCTAGAAGCTCGGGAACCAGGACAAAAAAGTGAAGTCACTGCCGCAAGGGCCACCTGGTACTTGCCTCACTTATCCAATTCCGCTTTGCCTTGGTTCCCGCCGTTTCGATGGACACTCGGAGCGGCTGGCATCGCGAAATAGTTACTATTTCTTTGTTCGGTATGGGCAGACTGAGCCATACGAGCCGTCAATTGCTACTATTTGGGCTGTTGTTGGCGTTATGTATGCAGGGACATACCAATTGCCGTCAGCATCTGAGCTGTCGTGCTCCTGTCCCCCTGTGGCGCTGCGCCTTGGTTGGAGTTTGTTGGGTTTGTTGATATAATTCAGCGGCTATGATGGTGTGAGTCTTTGGTTAATACTGCCTTTGGTTGGTCTCATTGTCACCCGGGCTGCGTTCTCAGGTCCTGACACGTCGCCCTGGCTTTTCGCGGCTTTGTGTAAAGGACGAATCGCCCGATCCAAAGGGGCGGGAGGCGCTGATGGGAGAACCCAACCCAGCCCCGCCTTGAGGCTCACTCAGTTGCTTTCCGAGTCCACGTTCTGCTAGGCTGGGAGCTGACTGCATAGGGCTTTTGCACTCGCAGCGGTGTGCGGTGCCCAACCGTCGTTTCAGTCGCATTCGACAGCTGAATCTGCAATTGCACCGACCTGAGCAGGATGCCGGTAGTAAGATATGGGTTGCGGTTGGCCCCCAGGATCAATCAGCACACCTCTCCATTGCACCCTGAGCATTCAGCTAGGGGAGAGCTTGCATGGCTTCCATCCACAGCACGGAGCACCACACGCCGTGGAAGGCGTCCCTGAATGGTCTGTGTTAGGTCCCCAAGAACTTGCGCCCCAGGATGGATGTCTGGTAGTGCATATAGGTATACCGCGGTACAAAGTACCTTGCCTGGGCACTGGATGGCGCTGCGGAGCCCCAAGCCGTCATGATCAGAGCAGGAGGTCTTTGTGTTGTCACGGTTCTGCCGTTTGCTGAGTGGGCCAGCAGTCCTGCCATGACACATAATTACTTGATCGAAAAGACAGCATCACCGCCCGAGCTGAGAATACAAATACTCTGGCTGGCCGGTCTTCCCTGTTTAAGCTGGGCTTGCCGCTGTTGGCAGAGCTCTCGAGAAAAGAACGGGCAAACAATCGCAAGCTATCAATGGTCTTTTGCCGCATATTGTCATTCTTGTGCGACTACAAACCCTCTCCCACCACAGCAGCAAGACCCATCCTCTTGACCTCACGCCTGAACGACCGGAATAAACTAGCACTTATCGCATCTGCAACCCCGTACCAGAGCCAAGAGCCAAATTGGGTTTCGTGGCGGCACTAGGGTCTGACCAGAGACCGATCGTCAGCTGGATTGGGTTGACGATTGATTGCCTCACGTTGATGGTAGAGGATAGCGCAAAGAGGGAAGGACTGAAAGACGGGAGCAGAAGCGAATCCCAGACACAACAAAGATTTCCCCAGATCTTGTGACTGGTAGGTCAGTGGCGCGCTCTGCATCATCAGCTGACCCCGACTGGCGCATCAAAACAAGCCCAAAACGGCACTCTAAGAGAAGCAAGCAGGGCAAACAAGCAAGAGGGGCCAGGTTTATTTCCCGGGCGGGCCGACAACTTGCTGGAGTGCCACTGCCCAGTCTCCAGCGGCGGCGAGGGGCACTGCTGTGCATCACACCAGTACGGTGTTCCACGCGACTGCGGTTCGGCACCTCCATCCAATCTTACTACTAGCACGTTAGCTACCCCTCCCCCGCCATTGGCAGGGGTAGAGGCAGCCAAGATGCCCCACCGTGTCGCCAACTTTTTCCGCGCCTCAACTTCTTCTCTCGAAATCCAAGTGTCGAACCTCGCCAAAAAGACAGCTACAAGCACTGGTCTTGGCCGAGACTCTGCAAACCGAAACGGAAGGGTCCGTAGCTCGGAACACGTCTTTACCTATGCATCATCGATCGAAGACGACACCGACGACTCCCATGCGCTGCGAGCGCCTCGTCTAAAGATGGACGAATCGCGGTCGAGCAGCTTTTCCTCAGACTCACCGCGTGAGAATGGCCACCACCATCGAATCTCATTTCCCAGCATGCATTTTGGCCGCTCCAGCAAGGAGAGCCACACGAGTGCCCTGGCCGCCTTGGATTGGAAGCTCGAGTCACCGCCCGTCGTCTTGTTCGGCGATGCTGAACACAGCACCGGGGCCTTGGTGTCGGGCCAACTATTCCTTGATCTCAAGGAAGATGGAATTGAGATTGAGTCTTTTGATGCCACTCTCAGCATTCATGTTACGCAAAAGAAGCCCTTTGCACACCATTGCCAGGAGTGTGCAAACCAGAGCACCGAGCTGAAGAAGTGGAACCTTCTTCCCCAGCCACTAGTGTTGACCAAAGGTACGTCATCCCCGCCGTGCCCTTGCCAAGCGCATCAGAACTAACATCTCTCGCTCAGGTAAACACTCGTTCCCCTTTTCGGTGCTTTTGGAAGGACATCTTCCCGCCACAATGGATGGGCCCCTGGGATCAATCGCCTATGAATTCAAGGCCGAGGTCATCCCCAAGACCAACGGCATCACACAGTCAACTGTTCGGCTCGAAAAGATTCTCGATGTCAAGCGCAGTTTGCCCGCGTCGGAGCTACCCCACCACTCGGTTCGCGTTTTCCCGCCGACCAACATCAAGGCCAGCGCCCACTACCCACATGTCATACATCCGATTGGGAGCTACACGCTGTCACTCAAGCTGGACGGTATCGCTAAGATCAATGCCAAGGTCGGGACGATAGAATATTGGAAACTCAAGAAGCTGACATGGCGGCTCGAAGAGACTGCCAAGACAGTTGCTCCTGCTTGTGGTCGACATAGCCCCAGGGTGGGCGAGGGTGCAGAGCAGCAAAAGAAGGGTGTGGTGAGGACGGAAACACGTATCATCGGTGAGAAGACGCTCTTCTCAGGATGGAAAAGCAACTATTCGAGCGCGACCGACAGCACTGTCGAGTTCGAGCTCGAGTACAACCTGGCAAAGAACACCAAATCTGTGTGCGACACCAAAAGCCGAGACGGCACCGAGGTTACTCATCAGCTCATGGTAGAGATGGTTGTCTCCCAGGAGTGGGCGCCGGTTAACAAACCAGCGCTTGTGACACATACTGGAGTGGGACGCATTTTGCGAATGCATTTCGCTACTGTTCTCACGGAGCGAGCTGGCATTGGCATTAGCTGGGATAACGAAGCTCCCCCCATCTACCAAGATGTGCCTCCTAGCCCACCCGCCTACTCCCAAGAGACCTTTCTTGACTCGGAGATGTCAATCGCCGAGCTCATAGAACCTCTCGATGGGGTTGCTGGAGACAGGCTAAGTCACACCCCGACGGAGCAGGGCCGAACCAGCTTTTAGAGGAGGTGGAGAACCCGTTCGACAGAGCTTCCTCCAACTAAGAAATGTGGCTTCCAGTTGTATATACCCCGGAGAGCATGTTGAGGTGCGTTTTGGCTTTGTGGATTTCTTTGTTTTAGCATGACTGCGCTGGGTTGGGAGGAAAAGTAATTATTCGGCATCTTGCATCCCTATGGATTAGCATATCATGGCGTTGGGGAAGGGAGGGAGCAGTTCTATGAGGATCATAGGCTATATAGCTTTTGGCTTTTAGGGTGTTTGGGTAGCAGAATTAGCTTGGAATATAGGACTCAAAGATAGTAGGAGGGTGATGACTGTAGTAATGCCAATGAGCAGTGGGCTATTGAACCAAATCGGTCTATGACTCAACCTCGATGTTCACTTCAAGTCTGTTGTGTGTTGTCAAGCTTCCATTGAGATGGAAGGGCTGAGTGTGGCATCAAGAAGCTTTGCGACCGACATAGCTAATCCAATCCCTATCTGCTTAGGAGCTATGAGGAGGCGGACGGGCCTTGCGCCAAGGGTGAGATGCTCGCGAAAGTGATGCCTGTGGAATCACACCCTTCGTTTCCTCTCTCATGGGGATGTCCAAGTGGTGTAGTTGGAGAAAGCTTCGATTGTGTGACATCATTCCAGCGTCTTTGCGGGGCAGCGGGGCAAGGTGGTGCCAAGCCTGGTGCCCCAGGCGCTCGACTTATCGATAACAGCGCACCCCCTACAAGGTTAGTGCGGGAGTCACTTGGGCAGAGCTGATTGCTCATACCCATCGGTGACTCGACAGAGCTTCGACTCAGCCGGCGAAGCACACCTAGAAGGCCATTCTTCGCACTCAACACATATAAGGGCCATAGATCTGCCTTCGTTTATCCATATCGCCATCTTTTCTCTCCCCTCATCCCACCCATTCACTGAACACAGACCCTAGCCCAATGATCCTAAGGATACCTCTTTGACACTATAATCAGCGATTTGCATCTTGCAACACCCGCTCAACAACCCGCCATTGCGCAGCCATGGCTGGAAAGTCTATAAAGCAGTTACCGCACGAGAAGCGGAAAGGCGAGGCCGCATTGAGCGACTTCGCCGAGTACGTCGAGAAGCAGCAGGCCTTGCGATACCCGAGCTCCAAGGCCGCCGGCCAATCGGCGGTGACTGCGCCAGCGGCATCAGCATCGACAGCACAGACAGCCCAGGCCGACTTTGACCACCATGAAGAGCTCGACGACATCCTCGACAGCCTCAATCTCTCCGACCCGGCTCCCCGCGTGAGGTTACGAGACCTTCTCTTATCGGCAAGCGAGGATGCCAATTCTCTCCAGCAATTGGTCGGTGTCATAGACGAGAGGTTGGCCGAGGGCCATGGAGAGGCCGTGCTCGACATTGGCTTTGAGAACAATGGCGATAGCATGAGGCTGTCTAAAGAAGAGTGGGAGCTGGCATACAAGAGGTTAGCCGAGGCTGCCAAAAAGCTGCGCGCTGACTGCCATCTGTTGTTGACCAAGAACGTGGGCGGCGATGTTGATGGAACGCCAACCAGAGAGAAGGACTGCAGTGGGAAAGTCATGATACGCCAGACCCCCGCAACGGTCGAGGAGGTTATTGAGACGAGGATAGCCGTTGTTGGAAATGTCGACGCTGGAAAGAGCTCCATGCTTGGCGTCCTCGTTAAGGGCGACCTCGATGATGGCAGAGGCAAGGCCCGTGTCAACTTGTTCCGGCACAAGCACGAAATCGAGACGGGGCGGACCTCGTCCGTGGGAATGGAGATCATGGGCTTCGACACGAAGGGTCGTGTTGTCGTCTCGGATACACCAGGCCGGAAATTGTCGTGGGAGGAGATTGGAAAGCGCAGCGCAAAGGTCATCACCTTCACCGATCTGGCTGGTCATGAGCGCTACCTCCGCACTACCGTCTTTGGGCTCTTGTCCAGCAGCCCGAATTACTGCTTGCTTATGGTGGCAGCAAACAACGGACTCATCGGCATGAGCAAAGAGCACCTGGGCATCGCCCTCGCCTTGAATGTGCCAGTCATGGTTGTCATTACCAAAATCGACATTTGCCCACCGCAGATCCTCGAGCAGACCATCACCCAGATCACGAGAATCCTGAAAAGTCCCGGGGCCAGAAAAATCCCCATCTTCATCAAGAATCACGAGGAGTGCATCAATACAGCAACCCAATTCGTGAGCCAGCGTATTTGCCCCATCTTTCAGATTTCCAACGTCACGGGCGAGAATCTAGATCTCGTACGGTCTTTTCTCAACATCCTCCCGCATCATGGCCGATACGATGCCGACGCCCCGTTTGAGTTCCATGTCAACGACACATTCAGTGTTCCTCACGTGGGCACCGTGGTGTCTGGGATTGTCAAGTCCGGTGTGATTCATGCAGGAGACGACGTCCAAATCGGCCCGGATTCGCTCGGTCGCTTCACGCAGACATCGATCCGCTCGATTGAGAGAAAGCGTATCAGTGTGCCGGCCGCATCTGCAGGGCAGTCGGCGTCGTTTGCGTTGAGGAGAATCCGACGGAAAGATGTCCGCAAAGGAATGGTAGTTCTTCCCAAGCTGGATGGCACCTCTCCAAAAGTGTACCGTGAATTTGTTGCCGAAGGTATGCCCAATCAAGATCTCCGTCGCCCACCTCAAGTCCCCCCACTGACCAGATTAGTGCTCATTTTATCGCACGCGACTACCATCAAGACCAAATACCAGGCCATGTTGCATGTCGGGCCTGTCTCTCAGACTTGTGCTATCATAGACGTTGACCGCCCTTTTATCAGGACGGGAGACCGGGCGACAGTTGCCTTCCGCTTTGTGCAGCGGCCTGAGTACTTGGCTCCTGGTGACCGTCTTCTCTTCAGGGAGGGTAGGACCAAAGGCCTGGGAATCGTGAAAAGTGTAGGGTACGACCCATCCCAGCCGTTGATGCCGAGACAGGCGGACGGCGGGACTGCGGAGGGAGGTACTGCAGTCGAGGCTGAGGCTTCAGAAGAGGGAAAGACGAATGCGTAGCTGCCAACGTAAGCTGATGCTGGTGAGTGACTTGAAGTAGAGTGGAGAGTAGGCCTGCTTGTTTGTGTCTTCCCTGGCATTGGAAGTCTTTCCGTACATGTTTCAGCTGGCTGCTATGTCGTGCCGCAGCTTGGGAGAGCGGATTAGCTGGATATCGATCCAGCAAAACAGATTTTCCGTGCTAGGGACTACGGACTGGCAGGAATGTTAGTATTGATGTAGCGGCCCAACGGAACAGTGGCTGAACTACGGCAGTATCGTGAGATATCAGGAATAGCGAATTATATTTTCGTGACGCCCACGTTGTTGAAAACAGTTCACCTAGCTGTTGAACATGGTTGAGAGTATGCAGGGGACCTATCAATGGCTGGGAATGTCCTTTGTGGAGGCTTTTATAATGTTGGTCAATGCGGCAGTCTTGCGTGTTGACTGGTGGGCTGGTCAAAAGTCGGCATACGACACGGCTCGAGGGGCCCAGAAAAATGTGGATAGATGTCTTTTGATGTGGCCACGAACTTGTCTATTTAGTACAGCTTTCCAAAGGGAAAGTCCCCGGCTTGCTGCCTCCCGGAATGAGTGGGCCGCCTGGTGACGGCGATGTCAGACCACGTCCCGACGGACGAAGGCGGGTTTCGACAGGAGAGACATTAGGGCCTTGTGTGAATAGGCTGGGGATGGTTCGCGGCGGCCGGTCATCATCTCATTCCATTAATGGTGCACCCTCTGGCAGTCTTGATTAAAAGGACCGTGATTGAGGGGCGATAAGAACGACGCTGTCGCCTATGATGGGTTCAGCACTAGAGGTTGTGGTGTTTTTGCTTTGCTTGGGAAACATACCTCTCACAAACAACATTTCTGATTTCCTGCTCACGGTCTACATAACAACGTTAGTCAGCTACGGCGCGACACGATAGGGGCTGTCGACGTACCTTAATCTCGTCTTCTGGGTCATCCTCATCGTCGACGACGTAGATGGTCTCCTCGACCTCTCCCAGCACGAGGTTGCAATGGCTATCATAGGCCTAATGAGAAACACGTCAGTCAGGGGTACTTGGATAGGGGAGCAAGAGGGGGAAGGGATGACATGCATGGAGGCGGCCCTTGAGTTCCCTGTCGCCTCTGAGCTTCACGCAGACGACCTCATCGAGCAGCAGGCGCACGAGATCAAGGGGCTCTGAGACCGGATTGCTCTCATCTCCCACGTCGGCCATGGTAGGCAGTATTGCGCTGCGGTCTCTTCTGTAGTGTGGGGTAGGTAGGTGGGTGTTGGATGTCGTGAGAACTCCAAAACCACTGCTAAAACCACTATTCAACCCAAGTCCAGCGTCTGAATTGCCTGAGGCGCAAGCCTCTGCAAAAATGGGCGGTGCACGGGCCACGGCGCTTCCAATCTGCCGGTTTCCAGGCGCGCAACCTGGGCGGTGAGAAGAATTGTGCCGCACTAGTAGTGGCTTGTTGTTGGTTGGCACACAAACAGTAAAACACCGCGGGACTCAAAGCTTCCCCAGGTTTCTCAAGCTACACTACCTACGGATCCGTACAGTTCCACCATCCGCCTTGATACTTTGTGCTACTTACCTCCTTCGTATCAACATATTATGCAGTACCCAGCTGCATACTCACGTTAGCCGCACGGGAATCTTTGCGCTTGAAACGATTGAGAAAAGATATTGCGGCGGTTGCTCTGCATACTTTTTCCAAGGCCGCCTAAATATGATAATGCAACAGGGCGGTTCTCAATGATCGCCATCCCACCCTTGGTGGAGCCCCTCGGCTATCGAGCATGTCGGTTAAGCACCCCTCAGCATCGACGCCAACTTCAACACCAGCCTTTTCGGCACACACGTTCGAGCGTCCTCAGGTTACGCACCAACACTAATACACGCGCTAACAATTCCACACTGCAATCCGTTGATGCCATCACCTCATTGCCGTGGGCTCAACGTCTAGATACCGGAGACCTCGACCTTCTCCGCACTCTGTTTACTTCACCGCCCGTAACAGGACACTTGCAGCACAAACCGTCCCCTCAAGCCCATTCCAATGCTGCGCCCAACAATTGGGAGTTGGAGCTCAAGAAACCATTCACATCATCAGCGCACCGGCTGATATACCTTCAAGAACTTGTCTGTGATGCCATCAAGACGCAGGACTCAGGACTGCCCTCTAGCGCCGCCCTTGCAAGGCTTCCTCCGGTCGTTTTCTCCGAGCTGCTGAGATCTCTGGACCCCGTCACATTGTTTGGTAGAGAAATAGACGCGGCATGGGGCATTCGTGTAAGTCCTGGAATGGCACAGCACACGCCGCTCGGCCAATTGGTGGATACCTGGGGCGTACGGAAGGTATACTATCTCCTGTGCAGACGGGCTGTTGCTGCTGCGCATTTGAGAATCACCGCCGGCCCAGGTCTACTACCTTCGGACTTCCAAGTACTACTAAGATGTGCAGGCGCTTCATCCGATTCGTACCAGGCGGGCGCGGTCTGGCATTTGATGGACATGTCAGGTCAGGCTGAAGAGCGCACCAGTGAGGCGTACACCGAATTCATCAAGGCGCGTTTTCTGACGGATCACTTGTACACCCAGTATGACCTGGCTCGGTTTCGTGTCCGCCCTGTCGACCTCTGTGGACCTGGAAGGAAGAAACTCGAACTACCATCGGGCGCTTTGTACCGGCTTAGGACCATAGGACAGCATAGGTTAGGGCTGCAACGACATCGCTTCGGCCAGAACCGCTACGCCGCCGACAAGGCTGAGCATGTCATGCGGAACATGGCAAATCACCGTCCAGTCACAAGGCTATATGAAGTAACAACTAACGGCGCATACATGGTCGACGAACGCCTCCTTTGCTCGCTGATGGTTGCCTACGCCCGATCTGGGTCCTTGAAAATCTTGGAAACACGAATATTAAACAGATACTGGAGCATCAAAGTCAACAGGTTGAGTACAGGTGAGGTTGCCATTGGACCAGGTGCTCGGCCTTTCCCGCGAGATTCGCCCTTGTACCCGAGTGAGCGGCTCCTGAATGCAATCGTGACCAGCTATGGCTCTAATTCCGAGATCCCGGCCGCGCTGAAACTGGTCGACTTCGTCTCACAACGCTACGGGATTCCTGTTTCGGATCGTGTCTGGTTCAATCTGCTCGAGTGGGCCTACATCCAGGCTTCAACACCAGCCTCAACTGAGTGGAAGGCCACTGGGTATGCCCAAAAGGTGTTGCGAATGGGTTCGGTGCAGTTGATCTGGAACACCATGACGGCGGAACCGTATAATGTCAGACCAGGCTTTTTCCAGTACCATATTTTGATCAAGAGCATGATCCGACAGGGCCGCCTCCGGCCAGCCGTCGAGTGTATGCTGAAAATCGAGCCCAGTTACAGGAGACTCGTGGCCGAACACGAAAAGGCGTTTTACAAGCACACACTGACCTCAGCTCTGGGCCTTAAGAAGGAAGCCACAGCAAGGAATGACTGGCTAGAAAGCAATGCGCGCAAGCACGCTGCATGGTACACATTGCAGGTCATGTCCCGGGCATTACTACAGCAGATCAAAACCCCTTCCAAACGAAATGATCACAATTTCACAATACGACTGGTCCCTCAGTTTATCGATGCGTTCCGAGACGTCATGCCCGCGAATATCAAGTATCGGGTTGCAACAGGCGTCGTCGAGCTTCGTTTTGCTCAGCCGGTTCGTAGGTTGCGCTGGGTCGAGGCCGAGTTTCTCAGCCCGGCGCTGGTGTCTGGCGACGTGACTCCCAGCAAGAGGAGACTGGTGGGGAGATGGAAACGTTCGAAGCAGACGGTTCATAGCCATGATTACATCCAATCGCGCAGACGGCTGGTCAAATTCTCCCGGCCGATTGCCCGCCGACTCGACATGGAGCGCTTTTGGAAGAAGAGATCGATTTCGGCCGATGACTGGCAGCATGAGTTCATGTAAGGTCTTTGCTGTTTGGCGGACATGAATTGGAAGGAAAACAAGTACAATAGATGTAATTGCGCTACTCGGGTATCATTGTCCGCTAATACAATTAGAAGTAACACTGGGGAGGCTGCTTGCTCCCAATGAGGTGTTGGCACAGGGCCTAATCTTGATGTACAAAGATGCATGCGTTTATGACTGAAATGTGAATCTCGGATGCATCCGCGCTTTCGCTCTCAGATCACTGATCCTATCCAGTGCCAAAACAGCTGCGGGCAGGCCTCGCTCCTTCAAAACGTTGACACACACTTCGGGGTCCAAATCCCAGACAGTTCCTGCCTCGTGGACTTTCCGTCGCCTTCAAGTTTCCCCAGTATCCAAAAGGGACTTGACGCAGACGGCTCGCACTCGCTTCCAATCAGCCACACTGAAACCCGCCCGCGCTGTCTGTAGGCCTCTGCTGACGGGCTCCTGCATCGGAGAAAGGCTAGCACACAGAGTATCACCGGCTCTTGATCTTCTCGAGCTTCAAATCGTTAATGTACATGTACCTGCTTAGCGTAATCCAACCGTAGCGGAACCACACCATCTGGCTCTTGTGGGCTGTCGTCATGGCCTTCCAGGCCGTCGTGATGGTGGCGTTGCCGGACACCCCATTGAGAAACACCAGCCCGGCAGGGTGCTTGTCATCCTTCTTGAGTTTGGTCCCAAACGCCCAGTTCGCCAGGGTCGCGGCCACATCCAGGATGCCCATGTACTTACGCGCAAAGTTGACAGTAGTCAGGGTGTAGAGATCGACGGGGGCGGCCCAGCCGGCGCGGCCAGCGACCAGGGCGGCGGCAAAGGCCTTGGCGCCGTGGTAGAGCGAGATGTGGTTGGGGTGCGACGAGACGCCGCCGGCGTCGAAGGTGATGATGACGTCGATCGAGGCGGTCGGGGCGTCGTTCTTGTCGCGCGACTCGGCCAGGTGCGGCGCGAAGGCTGAGCACAGGAGGGACGAGATCTTGGCCGCGTCCCACGTCGTCGTCATGCTGTCGGGGAAGTCGGGGTCTTCGACGACGAAGACGTCGTCGGCAGAGCGCAGGCCGAGGGCTAGGCCTGACTTGGCGAGCTCTCGCTTTCGAGTCTCACCGAGGCCGTCGGCGTCACCTGTGGGTGGGTATTGTCAGTGGTGGGGGAGGGAGGGGGCGCGAGGGGGAAGCGAGACACACGTACCGCTGCTCAGACATAGGATCTTGACGTGGTTGCCGGTCTCGAGTCGGGTGAGGGCCAGGACGGTGGGCGCAAAGAACATAGCTTCGTCGTCGGGATGGGCAATCAGCAGGCAGATGCGCTTGTTGTACAGCATGGGGAAACGCGACGACACCACTCCCACTGTGTACAGATAGAGCGACGGAATCACCACGGCGAGCACGCCGAGGATGAAGAGCCAGTCCATAATCGCAGGTCGGCCAATTCACCTCAATTGACTCAATTGACACACCCTCCCTCTCTACCTTTGTCTCCGCTTCTCTCCCTTGTCCCTTCGTCCTCGAGTCTCGGCGATGCGTGGCTCGTGAGGGTCGCGCGATCAGTGTAGTTGAGCGTTTCTCGGCTGACGGCGATGCAAATGTGATGCGCTGCTGCACTTGGCGGCGCCTTTCCCACCCGCAGGCAGCACCGCTTTTTTCGCTGTGAAGGACCCAGGTGGTGGGCAAGCGGGGAGCAGAATGGATTTTCGGCGGGATTGTTTTTTCCTTGCAGGTCGCGCGAGTCGCGACACAGACGGACGGGATACAATATCTAAGCCCGGAGGAAGAGAACTGCGGCTTAAAACGGGCGTATTAAGGTGCGGTCTTGGAGACCCAGTAGCACTCGAGCTTGCGACGCTGCAAGGTACGGCGGGATCGGGTGACGCTGGCTTTTGATGCGGGCCTAGTGAAATGGCGGCACGTTTCGACTTTGATAAAGACCTATCTCGCAGGATAAGACGGAATGCCTCTGAGACACCTCTATTTGAACCCTTTTCCAGATACCAGAAAGGGAGTCTCACAGCTTCAAGATGTGTTTTTTGCATCACAAAGTAGCGGTACGCCACGTTTGCTTACAATATGAGCTCTACAATATAATGCCTTGAGCCAACAAGCAAAACAACAGCTGCAGTGTCTGCGGAGGCAGGGAGATTTCACTGGGCGGGAGGGCAGAATTGGAGTACGGAAAGAACGGGAGGTGTAACTATGCTTGCAATACTAATGAATTTGTCTTGTCCCCTTTCACCAGGCCACCTGGTCATCTGCGGCCAGCCATCCAGGAAAAGGAGGCTCGCCAGATCATGCCACCTTGCGATTAGACTAATAGGGGAGCTCACCAACATGGACACTCCCTGGCAATTTCACAAGTCTGAGTTTTGTTTGTTTGCTGGTGAGGGGTCGCTACCGTCATCGACGCGATCTCAGGCTCGTTGAGATCCGGGAAAACAAGATGCGTCCGATGCAATAGCGGCCATGGCATTAAGCTATATCGGTGCGGGATATTGCGATCCATCTTGACAACGACACCATCGCCCGACGACATCTCTTCCATAGGTATCTCGCCTATGGCCGAAACTAGAGACCTCATCGATTGGCGACAGAAAGAACCCTCTCTCGCAGCAAACCGAAGGTCGATGGAAGGGCAGCGGGGGACGCCTAACGGTTCCTCAGCTGGAAATTGGCTGCTGGCTCGTGCACTCGCAGGTGCCCATATCCCGCCACCCGAGCTGCCATTCGGGATTGGATCCGGCGACTCGGCCTCGAACGGAACTCAATTTGGTTTTCGCTGAAGGCGTCTTGATTCCAAGACATCCTCCCACACACCAAAAACACGCTTGGGTGCTGCAATCGCTATGGCTCGGAGACCCAGAGAGAGATCACCCTCGGACATCAAGCTCAAGCAGCCCGACCGGTCCGGGCCGACAGAGGGCACGCTGCTGCAGCTGGCCCAGGAGAGGGGCCTCTTCGAACAGGCCGAGAAGCAGCAGGCCGCCAACAAAAAATCGGCCGGCATCGCTGTGAGACCTGGCGACGCAGACGACGATGACGGGGACGAGGAGGCCGGACTGCCGCCGACGGCTGAGCGTATTCTCGACACGCTGCTCTGGACCGTGAGCCTCGCCATGCTGCACTTTACTCTTGATGTTCTTGTGCAGAACCAGTATTCAATTGACCGGGTCCAATTCCCCAATGTGTTTGCGCGGGCCGGGCAGGCGCTGATGGGTAGGTTTTCCTTTTGTGCTGTGACGTTGTCGTGATGATTGACTTTGCTGACGCTGGATGTTCTCTCGCCATGGCAGTATTTGGCCTGCTCTTCTACCCGCTGCACCCACACAAGTCGAACCCGACCATCCTCCCCGGGTTGCCCGCGCGATTTCAGCCTGTTCTCCGCCAGACCATTTTCTTTGCGGCCAGCGTCGTCGCCGGCTGCTACCTCATCTACACGACAAACACATTCGGCTACATGGCGGTCATGAAGCATGCGCCCCCGCTCGGCTGCCTTTGGGTATGGTCCGTCATTGAGCTGGACCTGCCCTGGGCGGTTCTCAGCCTCGCGGTGGCAGGAACATTCCTGTGGCTGAGGGACTACGACATCAAGTGATTTATTTCATGTATTGGAAATTTGTTGGTGGTTGGGGTGAGGGGAATGGTGGGAACGGTGGGGGGAGGAGGGAGAGTGAGGGGACGCAGCATCCGCTTTTAGCATCTGACGTCTGCAGGACCGGGTTGATGGTCGTCGCTACCAAGGGTGCCCTCCATGCTGATGCCCTGCCCGGGTGGTGCTGATGCTGGTGCCGCTCCCGGACTAGGTGGGACGTGTCGGACCGACGATTGGGGGGGGGCTTAAGGGGGGTAGCAGCAGCTGGGAAGCCGCAAGCTGTTTCCTGCTCAATGCTTGTCGACTGCAGACCGCAGACTGCATTCCGTGGCTTGCGGCACCAACCTTGTATCCCCGATGCCACCTGCTGTGAATGCTGGCGATGTTGGCCGCGACCCAATCAGGTTCGCGGCAGGCGCCCAAGTTCGTGGCCCCGCGACCGGGTGGGCTGATTGGCGGCGGGTTTTGGGATGCGCGCTGGAATGGCGCTGGCTGGCGTTGTATTGCGCCGGATTTGCATCGCTACTGCTAGCGGCTGCCGCGACAAGATGCATCCAAGATGCACCGCAAAAGGCTCTTATAATTAAAACAGGTGGGCAAGACCATCTTCTCGTCCCGTCTCCTCCATGTTGCCGAAGCAAGTCCACTTACTCAGATACCCTCCGATACGAAACCCACTCAGTCCATTCCACACTACACGCTACACAGCCCAGCTCCCAGGCAGCCGTTCCTGGACTCTTCCTGGACCCCTTCTTGGACAACTCTTTCCGAGGTTGAGATCTGCTTCCTGCTTAGCTAAAGTGGCTTCCTGCCCGAGTTCCTGCCACTCAAGTCCGAGCCCGAGCGTCCAGCTCTAAGGTCTCGAGTTGTTATCAAGGCTCGCAAGCCCGGCTCTTGTTGACTTTCGGACCTTGTCTCTTCTCCATCACCCACTCGTATTTCTGTCTGCTCCCAGCATTCACTGCCACCGCTCGTCCTTGTTGGCATTTCTCTCTCTCTCTCTCTCTGTCTCTCTCTTTCTCGCATCGTTAGCCACAACATCTTTACATATATACTGCCACACCATGCATATCCCGAAGCTTCTTCCTATTGGGGCTCTCCTCGCCGCCCGAGAACAGACACAGACCCCGGCACAGACATCCTCCAGCAGCCCACAACCATTGTTGGCCCGCGATGTCCCCTATGGCGTCATAATTGAGCACTGCACAGTCCCCGGGGTTGTGGCCCTGACATTCGACGACGGCCCGTTCCAGTACACTAGCCAGGTGCTCGACTTCCTTGGTCAGTACGGCGCAAAGGCGACCTTTTTTGTCAACGGTGACAACTGGTCTCATGGTATCGACGATTCCTCAACACCCTGGCCCGCAACTCTGAAGCGCATGATCAGCGAAGGGCACCAGATCGGCTCGCACACCTGGTCTCACGTCGACTTGACAGCCGCCGACTCCACCACACGATACAACCAGATGCAGCAGCTCGATGTGGCCCTTACCAATGTCATTGGCAAATCCCCCACCTACATGCGGCCCCCCTATGCAACCTGCGAGGGCGGATGCTTGGCCGACATGCAGCAGCTGGGCTACCACGTCATCAACTTTGACGTTGACACAAAAGACTACCTACACGACACCCCGGAAGATATCAGCGTCGCTATGGACACGTTCTCAGCCGCGGTGGGATCTGGCGGCCCAAGCAGCTCGTTCCTCGTCCTTAGCCATGACGTGCACGAGCAGACAGCCCTGGCCCTGACGCCGTACATGCTGGACAAGATCTACGCCAAAGGATACCGGGCCGTCACGGTCGGCGAGTGTCTGGGAGACGCCCCCGAGAACTGGTACCGGTCTTCTTAGGATGAAGACTTCAGTGTGGACGAGGACGACGACGAAGTGGTACTAGCCAGAAGGGAAGAAGACGGGACACACGAAGCTCACGAGACAAATGATGATGAGGAGGACTGGTTCAGCAGCTGGTGGAACAGTGGTTACGGACCCCTTCGCAGGTACTTTTGGCGGGAATCGGAAAATGGGGGTTTTTGTTCGGCTGCTGGGGAGTGGTGAGTCGCCGCCGACATGTCACACGAGCTGGTTGGTTTAGGTGCAGGTTATTGACTCCTGCCACAGCCGAGCCGCGAGGCATTCGGAAGGCCGGTGTCATGCGCCGATGCTTGTATGGGTCAGGGCACTGTTTGAGTTTATCGGGCGTTGCAGGTCGTTTTCAAGTGCGTGTTCCTCTTAGCGCCGGAAGGTTTGATTCGGGGGCTGTTCTTGGGACTTGCCCTATAATATGGTAACTACTACATGGTAAATAGCATCAGTATAGACGTCCGCCATGGATAGTCACCCCCACGCCTAATGAATTCTTGGTGTTGATGCTAACACCATGTCCGCATTCTGTCTGCCTTCTTTTTCGTCATCACAGGCATTGGCAATCTGGGGCGTCTACGCACGACCCCCCTTGAGTGCGCGCGTCGTGAGGCGTGCATCCCTCGCGAGCAAAACATTTTAGGATGTGCAGATAAGCTTGCCTCGAAACGATGCAACCGGCAAGAAACCCGGCAGGCACTCCGGAAATTTATGCGAGACAGCAGGCGCCACGAGCGGCAATCTCTGTGGGCTGACCACGGCAACGCATCTGGTCTCAGATAACTAGGTACACTATTTACTCGGCGCTCAGACTTTTCAGGAGAGCGGCCGTCTCGGTTGCCACAACGACGGGATCGTCTCTCTGGATGAAGTGGCCGCAGCCACGCGCAATCTTGAGCTCCGCATCGCCGTCGCCAACAAGCCCCGTCAAGCCCTCATTGTATTTCTGCCAGGCCGGATTCAGATATGCATTGACCACGGGCTTGGGGAGCGACATTGGGCCCTGCCAAGGCCGAGAGCTGTGTCAGTAAGCGCCTCGCATGAATCAAACGTGGGACGGAATAAGAAAGGGGGGGGGGGGGGGTTGATGAGGTAAGTGTGAGGTGGGAATGGGGGCGGAGGGGGGGGGACTTGCTGTCTCGCAGTTGTCGGCAAATGTGTCCCAGTCGTGGCCGAGGATGGTCAGGTGCGGGGGCCGGCCCGAGGGAGCCGGCGGGAACGGGGGTTTGTCGGCCCATGGGAGGTGCTGGGCGAGGGTGCGCCGGTCGAAGCGCTCGCCGTTGGGCACCGTCGGGTGGAAGAACTGGGCGGCCATGGTCCGGCTGTGCTGCAGATCCGCGACCGAGATGGAGGCGGGGAGGCGGGCCGGGTCGAAGGTGGGGCTGGCGGGGTCGGGGATCAGCGAGACGAAGTCGCTGTTGGCCATCATGGGGTCCAGGAAGAGCAGCGCGGCGACGGATCCCGGGTGCGCCGTGGTGTAGAGGCGGGCGATGGCGCAGCCGATTGAGTTGCACACCAGCACGATGCGGAGGGTTTCGAGGGGCTTGTGGAGTCTGTCGCGGGCGACTTGCACGAGGAGCTGGTGCAGGTCGGCGACGACGGCGGTGACATCGTGGCCGTAGGGGGTGTCGGGTGGGTCAGACGGGTCCGGGTCCGAGGTGCCTTGGCCGAAGCGGTCGTAGCTCAGCAGGGCCGGGATCGGCTCCCGGGCCTCTGTGCGCAGGCGGATGAGATGGTGGATTGCGTCGAGCCAGGTGGCGCGCGGGAGCATGAGCCCGTTGAGGAAGACGACGAGGGTGTCGGACAGGCTGTCGCTGTCGCGTGGCTCTGCGCTGGCGGGAAAGAGGGTCGAGATGTGGAGGGCTGCGCCGGGTTTGCCGCCGAGGGAGATTGCTGCGTCCTCCATGTTTCATCCACTCGGCCGTCGAGCCGTTTGTTTGATGGTGGACAACCCAGGTTTCAATCGGGTGGAGGGTATGACGTGCTGCAAATCCAAGACGGTTAAATATGGGGATGGAGACGACGGTGTTTCCGCATTTACCTCCTGCTAGGGATGTGCTTTGCATCTATAAGAAAACGACACTGGACGGGAGACGGCGACGGAATCCATCTGCACGATGCGAGTCCGAGTCCGAGCCCGGAAGGGCTGCAGTGGCGGCAATGACAGTAACAAGCCGGCCAGGCCAACCTGCACCACTTCAAGGTGACGGGACCATTTCGTCTGATGTCAGTCTCCCCAACCCCCAACCTTGACATTCCCAAGGGGACGCGCATCGATGCGCATCACGCAAAACCAGGAGAGGTTGTAGCGTGTTTTAGGGGTCTGCCTTAGCGGCCCTGCAGTGTGGATCTAGCGGACTTCCAGAGCTCTGGGCAGCACCTTCCAGAGCTTCCAGAAGGCCCGTCGGCAAGATTCAGCTTGAAACAAGATCGCCAGGAGGCGGCGCAGAATCCTGGGCTCACTGACCAAGGGGTTTGGGACACACTCAGCCGCGACGCAGCATGGCCTCACACCATGTTTGATTTGCTGTTGTATATTCACGTACATTATCATGTCTCTGGCCGCAACTTGGCCCTTGTCGCCATCTCTGTCCCACAAAATGTTTTGATTTTGGTTCAAGTTTTCATTCTTTTTCCGTCCCTTCCTCGCAGACCAAGTGGACAATGACAAGAACCGAACCAACACTCTCCGAGCTCAGCCCGGTCGAGAGCTTTCGCGAATTCAGAGACAATGGCCTAAGACTCGACGGGCCGTCCCTCGGCCTGGAAAACGTCCACGACTACGAGCCCGGCGGTCACCACCCCGTGGAGCTCGGCCAGGTTCTCAACGGCCGGTACAAGGTCATAAACAAGCTGGGAAATGGCGGCTCTTCTAATGTCTGGCTCTGCTATGACATGCAGCAAGCAACGGGACAGTACTTTGCCGTCAAAATCCTCATGGCCGACAACTCCATCGAGGACTGTCCCGAGCTCCGTGTGTACCGGCTCCTGGACCGGGGGCTGGCAAAGAGTGAGGCTGCCGCGAATCTCTGTCTCCCTGTTGCCCGTTTCGACGTCAAAGGGCCCAACGGACGGCATTTTGCCATTGTCTATCCGGTGCTGGGTCCCCAGGTGTCCAGCCTACGCTGCATGCTCGGAAAAGACGATCCGGGGAGGGAGTTGAGACAGGTGTGCTTCCAAGCCGTGCAGGCCATGGCTACGCTGCACTCCTACGGCATCTGTCACGGAGGTTAGTTCCCTAGTAGCTACAACTTCTGCCTGGAGCGAATACTCACAAAAGCGGTAGACTTTCGGCCAGCAAACGTCCTCGCTCGCGTCGCCGGTCTCACTGGCCTAACTGAAGACCAAGCCGTGCAAGCCGTTGGCTCTCCGAGGACGACAAAGGTTGTCCAATACCCCCAAGCGCATTCTTGGCCCTCTACGGCACCACGGGATCTGATCAGGTCGATTGACTGGGGGTCGATAGACGCTGGAGATGCCGGCATTGCCTTTGTGAGCACCGAGGCCTGCGTTGCCCATTTTGGAGAGTCGTACGATGTCAGAGACCTCCCCGAGGACCTGACCATCCCCCAAGAATACCGCCCGCCAGAGTACATCCTGGACAAGAGGCTAGGCATCGAGAGCGACATCTGGGCACTGGGCTGTACTCTGTTTGAAATCCGCATGGGCCGGCCCCTGTTCGACATCCCGCACGACGACCCCGACGAGCACCTGGCGCGCATGGTCGAGATCCTCGGCAAGTTTCCCGAACCCTGGTGGTCGGCAACTTGGGAGGTCAGGAGAAGATGGTTCAGCGATGAGATGGAAGGCAGGAGCAGGAGCAGGCCGATCAGTCTCCGTCTTCCGATGGGGGGTGTCAGCAAGCCATTCTCAAGCCTCAACGACATGCCACTGGCAAGGCCGCCGATACCGCGCTCCATCCAGGACGCCCTCACCTACACCCCGGCTCACGACACGGACCCGTGCCAAATAAGCGGACATCGCGCCATCTCGATCGAGGAGACGGCCCTGTTTGCCGATCTGCTGAAGAAAATCTTTCGATATGTGCCCGAACAGCGCATCGCCCCTGAGGATGTGTTGGAGCATCCCTGGTTTAGACTTTGAATGGTGACTCGGGCCCACTTGGACGCACGTGTTTGTACTATACTGAACAACTACCTGCCGGCCGATAAGGGGCAGCTGTAAAATATTTAGATTCCTGTCCACATGAACTAGGATATTGCCAAGAAACCAAGTCACCCACCACCTGTTGCTCGCCCCTTCACCGTGCAGCCAGAGGTGCCAAGTCGTAATTGAAACCAATGTGTTCTCGCCCCAGTTGCAGCGCCGGGCGAACGATTAGCGTCGGCACGCTGAGTGGATGGACACAAACGGTGCCTAGTTCATCGACGTATCGGGTTACCAGCAGCGCAACCCGGCCAGGTCAGGTAAGGTAAGGTACCTAGACGTAAGCTCAAGCTTAGGTTGTTTTGTCACCCAACTCATCACCCGAATATCCTCCGATCTGTGCCTGCCTTTCCCTGTTCATTCTCTATCACAACCCCACTCTCGGGTTTTTGACGTTTTAAGGACTAGGGAAGCATCAACTCATAATTACTCACAATGAAAATCACCACGGTGGGCGTATCAACCACCCCCTTCGTGACATGTAAGCTAACCCGCGACAGCTTTACGTCTACCCGATCAAGGGGCTGCGGGGGATCGAGGTGGAGCAGGCGCTGGTCGGGCCGCAAGGGATCCAACACGACCGCAGCTTCATGCTCTACGAGCGAAAGCCGACCGGCCCGCTGAAGAAGATGCAGCTGTCCTCGTACCCGCAGTGCGCCCTGTTCTCGCAGCACATCACCCGCGACGGCGAGCAGCCCCCGGCCGCCGCCATCGTCGTGCGCCACCACAAGCCCCCCGCGTCACCCGGCGACGACGACGACCAGGCCGAAACGACAATCAGGGTTCCCCTGGAGCCGGATATTTCCGCCCTCGATCGGATCGACGTCGATCTCCACGGCAGCCCGACCCGGGCGTACCGCCTGGGCGACGTGTACGACGCCTGGTTCAGCGCGCGCTTCGGCTTCCCCACAGTGCTCGTCCACATTGGCGATGCGAAGCGCGCCGTGCTGGGCAAGTCGCTGCTCCCGCCGGCGGCACAGCAGGAGCCGCAGCAGCAAAAGGGCTGGGCGTCGTCGCTGGCTTCCTACATCACCGGGTCCAAGGCCCAGTCGCCGTTGGCGTGGATCACGTTTACCGATGTGGCGCCCCTCCTCGTGACCTCCGAGACCTCTCTCCGCGAGGTTAGTACTCGCCTGCCGGAGGGCCAGCCGGTGGATATGTACAAGTTCCGGCCCAACATTGTTGTTGACGGGGAGGGCGAGGACGAGTGGGCTGAGGATTTCTGGGCCGAGCTCCGTGTTGCATCACAGGACCAGCAAACCAAGATGATGCTGCTCCTGACGGGAAATTGTGCGCGGTGTACGAGCTTGAATGTGGACTATGAGACGGGGAAGCAGGCCGAGGGAGAGCTTGGGACTGTGCTGAAGAAGTTGATGAAGGACCGGAGGGTTGATCCGGGGGTTAAGTGGTCGCCTGTCTTTGGACGCTATGCCTTCCCCGAGACAGGCGATGGGCTTGTCACTGTTGCTGTGGGTGACGAGGTGGAGGTGACACGGCGTAATGCGGAGCGGACAGTTTGGGACTGGCCTGGTCTATAAGTCTCTGCCATATATCCAACATAGTTGACTCTCCGTGTACCCCTTCTGTCAAACCCCAACTACGATCTCACAGCTGAGCACGCCACACATCCAAGATACTGAAGCACTGATGACTACACTATCAAGACCCTTTCTCCAATTTAAATCTCCAACTTTGGCCGCTCCAACAGCTATCAATCCATCCAAAAACTTGTCCAGCCCCTCCAGGAACTCCAAATCAACATTAGTAAAGCTTTTCCAGAGATCAATCTCCTTCAGCCACGGCTTCGTCTGCAACGCAAAACGTAACAGCAGTACACCACTTGAGCAAATCCGCCTCATCATCACCCATAACCATGACCAAATCCCCGCGAAACACAACCTTTTATCCATCTCACAATGCCCATGTCGAAACTTATCCTGCGCATCGGCAACATCATCGTCATGGGGTAGTAGTGGAGCGCCGACCAGAGCCGGAGGAGGGCGAAGCGCGGCGGTTTGGAGCGGCCTGCGGCGTACTTGCGCGCTGCGGAGAGCAGGTCGGGCCAGTCCTCGGGCTTGAGGTACCCCGGGGCATGCCGGCCATGAACATCTTTGACGTTGCTGTACTTGATGAAGAGGCCAAGCTTGCGGGGCCGGTGGGGTTCCGTACTGGCTATGGCAAAGCCCGGGCAGCTGTCGGGGTTTGGCTCCTGTGTCGCGGGTCCGATGACGCCGGCGCGGTAGACTGGTTGTAGAGAGTCAGTAGCTGAAAGATGGTGCTGCCCTTGAACTGTTTGCCGTCTTCGGACCGTGAAAATTCCCAAATGATGGAAGTCATGTCCAACTTGGGAAGGAAGAGGCCCATAGCCATGAAGGCCTGGCTGATATCCTGTAAGATATATCTATGAGGCCAAGGGTCCATGGGTTGCTGTTGTAGCTGTTGTAGCTGTTGTAGCTGTTGTAGTAGATCTTGAGGTCCGAGCCAGTCTACTATTTTCAAGCAAAACCATGCCCATTCTTTGTGCTCATTGGGCTTTGGTGACTGGTACTTTTGGAGACCCGTAATGAGTTTCATCGACTTGGCGTACCGCTCGCGGGCGCCAGGCTCCAGGTCGCCGAGGTGGAAGGTGTCTTTGAAAGCTGCGAAACGTCAGAGTCACACATGATCATGATCCACGAAACACGCAGAATTCTACTTACTGTATATTTCCTGCGAGTCGGTCAGCAGCTTGAGCTGCTCCACACTGAGTTTGAGTTTGACCGAGGCGTAGTCCAGCCTTTCCGAGAGCGTTGCGCGGTCCTTCACCACAAGGTTCCCCGTCGGCGATCTCTCCCAGGCCCATTTATCAGCCCAAAAGATATCAGTGAGGTGCACGTGTGCCTGCTCTCAGATGGGTGGTAGCGCAAAGGGGAACTCTTCAGCACCCGGGACATAAGCCTTGTTAGAGAAGTCCAGCTGATCTCTTTCCGGCGGTGACATATTTTTCTTGGCTTCGTCAGTCGCCCGGTTGGGGATGGTGAGAGGCACTTCCGAGGCCTCGAGCTGCTGGAGGGGGTTGGTGATCTCGACGAACGGCATGTTCTCCGGGATTCCCTCGAGGGCTTGTTCCTCAAAAAGCACGGCGTTCTCAGCTGCGTCGGTGTCATTGTAGAATGTGTACCTGCCAAACCCCGGCGGGGTATCCAGCGATGTTCTCATCACCATTCCCCTGCTGTTTCCGACCAAAAACTGGACGGTCGGCCCGGCCAGCTGGTCGCACACGCTTAGTATTCTTTTCACGCACGAGTTCTTCCAGCATAGGTTTAATGTGCGCGTACTTGCCCCGGTTGCCTCGAACGCGACGGGCTCGCGTCAACATCTGAGCAGATTCATCGTAAGTAGCGAGGACATGGAGAAAGGTTGGTTAAGCACACTTGCATCTAGATTGTGCTGGTAAAAGCTATCTGCCGATCCACTAGAAGCAAAGTCCCAAATATAAATCTCGTAATAGTCGTTGCATCCGAATTTGCACTTGCGCTGCTCCTTTGCCGTACCCAAGAAATCGATGCCGACTCCACCTTCAACTTCCCAGTCCTGGCCTGTTATGCGCCTTTGCTCCCGCATATCGCCAAGCCTTGATGAACGACAGATCCAACGGTGCTTTTCTTCGGGTGCAACAATAACGCGGCCCGTCCTGCCATCCCTAACGAGCATCAAAAGCTCGCCAGGCCTCATCAGGGCATACTGGATAAAGCGGCCCGTGACAGCATCGTTCCGCTTCATGTCAGCGCAGATGAAGTTGCGCGACTCAAAGACGGTGATTTGTTTGCCATGCCTCCTTGCCGCGGCGGTGCCAAGTCGCGTGTATCTCGTTTCTGTCTCAGCCGTCACGTTCAGGCACCAGGCCCATCTGGGTGAGGTCTTCGACCCATTGGAAACCGCCCCAGCCGGACCACCTGGACGCTAGGAAAAACTGCCACAGCGACAGGGTGATCAGTTTGAAGAACTCGTTCCAGCTGCGGCACAGGGACATGGCGTCCTCGAAGCTGTAGTCCTTGGCCATGATGGAGAAGTGGAGCCACCCGTCTCGCCCCATGCTCCGCTGGCTGGCGTGGTTCCAAATGCTCCTCCCGCAGATGGTGATTTTCATCTTCTTCTCCTTGGGCTCGTCTGCGAGGTCTTGAATCATCTTGTCGGGACCGCTGAGAGTGTCGCGAGAGCGGGAGCTTAGGGCATCCATAAGGCTTGTCTCTTCAAGATCGCCTCCTCCTCACCCTGCACCTGCTTGACCCAGCCGTACCACTTCTCCTTCCTGTACAGCACCTCGGCCGTGCGCCTCTCGAGATTCGCAAGCGCCTTGAGCACGGCGCGGCGCGAGTCGACAAGCTTGTCGAGATAGACCTTGTGGCCGTAGTCCATCTCGAGCGAGAAGAAATGCTTGTGATGCAGGGTACGGGCCTGGATGACCTTGCCCAGGAGCACGAGCTCGACGCCGTCAAAGGTCTCGCTCGTCAGCGACACAGTCGAGTTTTGCAAAAAAAAAAAAAAAAAAAAAAAAAAAAAGGCAGGCACCCGAGTGGTGAGGGCGTCCAGCTCGGCATTGCGCCGCTTGTAGCCCTTGTACAGGCCGAAACATTGTTTTGCGTAAAACTTGCAAAACAGCTTGTCGTGTGCTGTGGCTTTGGATGCACACGGCTGCGCGCCGGCCAGGTTGACTGCCTGGCAGCGTACCTGCACCATCTCAATGCCCTCTATTGGTTCGTCCATGGTTGGCTCCTGCCTATTTTTGTCAGAAAGCTGTCAGGAAGAGGAAGAGGGACTCTCCAAGTTGAGGAAGTCTCGTCTCCCCTCTTTGTCTGGGCAATATGTGGGTCCATGTCGTTTCACCGCGCTCTCCAGTGGCCAGGAGACCTGGAGAACGAATCCTCCCATAATTTTGGAGTGGTGACGCGCTGGAAAACAATCGTATATCAAAAGGATCCAGTCACGACTAGTCGTACTTGCTTCTTTTGAGCACAGAGTCAACACTAACTGGGTTCCGTTTTTCTACTGGCGGCAGGACACCCGACTCTTCATTTTCCCTTGGGAATAAACAGATTACGATTTCTGTCGTAACACAAGGCTCGGCCACACCCATCCAGAACTCGGCAAAGTGGAGGACTGAAAGCACTGGTAGGTTGGTGCGTGCACCTTGGACCGCTTTTCAGTTTATTGGTGGTTCAACTCATGAAATCACTCAAAAAGTGAAACAACAGCCAAGTGTTGGACTCATGATGGAGTGATGGCCCCGACTTGGCTGCACCTGCAGATTCAACACCACCTAGGCAGCCAATGGACCATTATCCCCACCATCTCCAACATTTTGCCCGCCGAATGCCCGCCGATTCGGCCTCGAATCGCAAGAATGGTGCAGTTGATATGGACGGAGTGGGCAGGCAGGCAGCAACTGACAGGCGCCACTTGATAACCATGCATCAAATATCAAATACGTCTGCTTCTCCATGCCGATGAAACCAATCGCGGAACGGTCTGTTCGGTTCAATTTGGCGCCTGCAGCAGCCAGAATGGCTGGCAAGAGAATCAATCATTCCGGCCCAAAGAGAGCATCGACACCCTGAACTCACATCTGAAGTTCTAAACATCCGGAGCTCCATTGCCATTGCAAACCATAGCTTTCAAGTCGTGATCCTCCTGTCACCTCCAGCGGGCTTGCAAATCAGTAGGTAGGTGCCTTACAGGGCAACAATGGCATAGCCATCGGTTCACATCCCTGTGCCTAGCCGGACCGCATCAAACAACACGTCCAGTCCGATATCCCCTCCTCCTAAGAACCCTGCCTTGGGAAGCCAGGACGGCCCCGAGTCAAGCCCGACACCAAAAGTCGAGGGAGGGAAAGCGAACACCATTGGCGGTGAGCCGCAACCCCAGTCAGCCGAAGTGAAGATCGAAGTGGGCCCAAAGGTCGAAGGCACGGCGGCAACGCCACAAACGACAGAGACAAAGGTGCTACACTCAAGTTGTTCTGGCTTGAAACGTGAGGTACCAACTTACTGACCACAGCTTGATAGCCTATTCCACAGCATTCTTGCCACATAGAAATATTCCCGTTCACCCCCAGCCCTAGCCCCTCGGTAGATATCATCGCAGTCCATGACCTAGACGAGACAGCAAGCGATGCCTGGAGCTTTGACACTTCGCTGGCGCAGAATTCCGAGCATCGTCGAGACGCACTGTCTCCACTGGGTGGCATGTCCCGAAACACATGTACTCCAAGACAAAAGTGCGAAGACAGTCGAAACTTCCGCCATCAAGGAAGCCAGCTCAGCGACCGAGCAACAGGAACAAGGTTCCAGGGCACAAAAACTCACTGGTGGACTGGCGGCTCACTTTTGAGAGGCCACGTGCTGTCAACTTGAATTGGCTCCGTGATCTAGTTACTCGTGATATCCCCCGTTCCCGAATCCTCGCATTCTCGTATCCCGGCTACCCGACGGGCTCCGAGGACAAGTCTTCGGGCTAGATGGGGTACGTTGAGGACACAGCGAAACGGCTACTACGGGATATAAAAGACTCCAGGCAGACAATATTTCAGAGGAGCACGCCCATCGTTTTCATCGGCTATGGCTTCGGTGGCATTGTCATTCAAAAAGCAATCGGGCTGGCATTCCAGGAGAACGGGCCAAAGGCCTCTGGGGAGGTTGCCAATGATAAGTCAGCTGAGCAAGAGGTGAAGGAGGGTTCTGGGAAAATGGTAGGGGGTAAAGAGAAGGAAGTAGACCCGAACCCGTTCCCTGTTGGAGACATACAGCAGGTCCTCTTTCTTGATACACCTTTCCCCAAGAATGATGACTTCCCAGACAATACCAACATACGCATGTGCCAAGTTCTCGCCGAGATTGATGGTCGGGAGAAGGGATCCAAACTCGTCGACAAGGTCTGGGCTGGCTACCAGAGCGAGGTCAAGCCGGTCTCAAAAGACGTCGCCACGAGCTGGCTATATTCGCAGGCAAGAGCCAAGAATGACGACGGCGAGCTGATCAAGGTACGTTCAGGGCAATACATGAATGGCAAAGCCGATGCTGATTGTAACCAACAACAGGCCCAACCGTTCCCCGCCTCCCATAAATATCTGATTGACTTTATATCGGTATCAGTCTTCAAACACCGTCGCTTGGGGAGGATACCAGAGCAGCAGGATTACGTCTACCAATCAATCAGGTCCAATATGCGGTCAACGCTACTGTTCAAGGCTGTTCAATCTCAGAATATTGCCTGTGCCAAAGCTATCCTAGAAGCCAAACCACTCGATATACTACGGGACTGGAACGGCCGTACTCCGCTCCACGTAGCTTGCTCGATGCGTCCGCCAAAAGACGTCATGGTCACGAAGCTAGTCAATGAGAGGCCAAACGACACTGTCGCCCCTGATCTCATTGGGGCGAGGCCCCTTCATTACGCCGTTGAGATGGCTTGGTTTGCTGAGCCACCTGCGGGCAACGAGCGTTCCAAGCACAGCAGCGTCATCAAATACTTGATGAGGAATATGCAGCGGGCAGACTTCGACATTAAGGACGAACTTGGAAGGTCTCCCTGGGACTGTTTATGCAACCCGAAGGCTCGCTGTCGGTATAGTTGTGTTCCTTGCGCGGCCACTTGGATCCGGGAACTGAGAAAAAATTTGGAACTTATCAGTGGGCCGGCCATCGACCAAGACGTTGATGAGCAGATGAAACTTGAGCCTCCAAAGGCAGGTTCACCGCAGTATCTAGCGAGTTTTGCCGCAGAGGGAACTGTAGGCGAGTTTTACCACTCGGGCAGAGGAAAAACAGAGCAACGGAAAGTCGAACGGATCAACCTGAACACGGCCAGCGTCTACGAGATAATTTACGATGATGTGCTTCGATCCTCGACTTCACTAGACCGGGTGAAGACAAGGATGGAGATTTTCGATATCGGTGGATTCACATTCCGGCCAACAATGAGCAGTGGCTATCCGACCTCTTCCTATCTCTGGGAGTCCGCGATAGGTCTATGGATGACCAGCGACACCACGGCCTCACGGTATACAACCGCTACATCCATCCGCGAGCAAAGAAGTATGAGTTTCCGTGGATTTTCGGACCTCCTCGGTCGAGACCCCAACTTTGTGACCTGGGCAAATTTGCCCCCCATTAATCAGTTGGGCAAAGAAAACACTATTGCTCTCTTCGTCCGTATGCCCTCGCTATTTTTGGTTCAAGCCTAATCGCTAACATTTAGCAAATGCCATTCCTTGCATACGAGAGCCATGGGGCTCGTAAAAGGATTTCCAAGATCATCGAATCTGTGAAAGACTCGACGGCCAATAACATGGATCTAACCAACCGTGAAGGGGACTCGGCCTTGATCGAGAGTTACATCTCCTTGGAAAAAGGACCGATGCACTGCCGCCGAACGCTAGACCAGTATTCATACTACATGCTCAAGAGCACGGAGCGACGTGACAAGGACCAGGTAGTCTCCCGATGGGCCAAGAAACAAGAGAAGCCGAAGAAAGAAGTGCCGATTATTATGGTTGACCAACTTTGGCTATGGGTCCTGCCGAACGGGACAGCAATCACCAGTCTTCCCAACACATACAAGCCATCAGAACCGTACAATATCAAGTGGCTCATCAGCCAAGAGATCGAGAGGAACAAAAGACGCCGTGCAATCCAAGGTCCCGATAGTCTTGTTGGTCTTGTACTCAAGACATGCCTCGACATCACGACGAGAGAGGGGCCCGGCAACGTCAAGCTCCAGGAGTGCCAAAGCTGACGATACGGCCGGTTCTCGGAATGGTGGCCCCGAAGAGAGATCACAAAGTGGCCACCACACGGCTTTGGTCAGAATTGTGGATGAATCGATCCAGACTGTGGAGGATAATATTGATAGGGTGAAAGAAATGAATGAATCGGCAGAAAGAGTAGAATCTGAGGTGAGTATATCCATTGTAGTGACGACAGAGTTGTCGGGGAGATCAACCATCTGACAGTGACTCCAACAGTTGAAGCAGCTCCTCGACTTCAAGCAGCAACAGGCGAGTGGATGGGAATCTCGATACGCAATGAAGCTGTCACAGCAAGGAAAGAGACAAAACACGGTACTTTTCCCTGAATCTCCTGATCAAACTCTGCACTGACAACACCGAATACATCATTCTCGCCTTTACAGTTGTCACGATTATCTTTGTCAGTCCTCTAAAGGGTGCCGTCAGGGGGGATACCAACTAACATTGGACCCGCTCACAGCTCCCCATATTATTCATCACTAGCTTCTTCGCTTTAGGAATCCAGGAGTTCCCCAAAGACCCCGAATCAGGAGAAGCAGACTGGCCGATGCGGAAAGTATCCGAGTATCTATGTAGGTGCCCGGCCCCCACACCCACACCCATGCCCAGCCCACCTAACAGCGAATCAGTCGGAATTTCCATCGCCGTCTCCATGGCAATCCTCATCGGCATCGGCCTCTTCTTCGCACGCAAGACCAAGAAAAGCGAGAAGCGCGAGAAGAAGCGCGACCAGCTCGCACAGCAATCATCGAAACCGCTACCGCCCTGGAAAGTCGCCCCATCCTCCCCGTCCAAGAAGCCCCGGCCCAAACAATCGGGCTCCCCCGACGGCGCCTCCTCCTCGGGCGCCGACGACGAAAATAACATCGGCAACGGCCCGGGAAGCGGGGATAGCATCAGTGACGGCGACGACAACCACGAGTACGCGCCGATATTCAGCCGTTGGCGCTGGCACACACGCATCCCGTGGGTTCGGCGGCTCTGGCTATGGAATCTATACGAGGTTCGGCGGTCACGGCACCGCGTGCGGTCTAGCCAGGAGGAGTGGGAGTGGGACTACCCGCTGCGGCGATGGCGGAGCCAGACATTTGGGCGGCTGAAGACAAGGGTAAAGAAGTGGTGGGTGTTGCGGGGGGTGGAGAAGGCTGTTGACAAGGGGCTCCTTGAGCCGGAAGAGGGGAGGGAATATTTGCGCAAGACTTGGGATGCCGAGTGCTGGTCCGAGGATGAGCGCATGCTTAGGGGGACGAGGGAGGACGAGCACCGGGATAGGGTCAAGGGGCGGAAGAAGTGGCTCGCTGGGTTGTTCACTTCGGAGGCGATGATGCCGCATGGCATTCTCAGGAGGCGAAGAAATCGCCTACATGATCCCGAAGTAGAGCTCGGAGTTCCTGTGGACTATATGTCAGTGGATAGAAAGACTGGTTCTTTGGGGTTACGGCGGAGCTTTGGACGGCGATGATATCTGTTACCTAGGTGTTTTAACTTGAAGTGGGCTCCGTGCTGTGTTCCTTTAGTAATATGCGACATACTTAGTACATTTGAAACGCTCTGGCCGAAACACACCTCGAAAGTAACATCGTGTGCTACTTAAGTAGGTCTACATGTAGTCAATGTGCATCAACTTAGACCTGCTACAATCGACTCCCACCATTGACTTTTCGACACACCACCAAGGCCTCGTTTAACAACTGCCAGTACAACAGCTAAACACATCTAACAACCGGCCTTTCCAAACCACTTTTCACGGCCTGGGTCGGCTAGTTGTAACAGCCTTTGCAACATATCACGGCATGATGTTGATCACCAATACTAGGTAATATTGGGCGCCCAGCGTTAAAAGGCCATATTTCGGGTATGTGCCAGCATAAGCAGCTTCTCACCCAAAAGATAGACTCAGCGGTGAGCGATCTCACAAGGGGTCTGGAAGCCCTGAAACAGGGGCAGTATCCCGACCGATAGACCACAACAGTAGCTGCTACTTAGGTACTCGGGGCGCACCCGCCTTTGGTTTGACGACATAGCAACCCTATGCTCAGTCATACTTGGTATGGCTGTCACAGCTAGTTAAGCTAGGCCCCCGAATGTGTACTGAAAGGCCTTGAATACATTCAGATCTTCCCGTGTCGGCTACAACCTAAACACCACGTAGTGAGCAGTCCCTAGTAAAACCCACAAAACCCGGGACTCAAGTCATCTCCATCGACGCGACCACGTGGCGACGAAGCCCAGGGACACACACACCCACATCAACTGCCGTGACAGAGAAGAACCGGTGAGCGAAGATCGCTCGCCACCTCAAGCCCCAAGGTGAGCCGGGCCGAGTAGCCTCGCCGGATGGGAAACCAACCGGGCAGACTTCATTGCTAATCCAATCCACGCGCTGACAGCATGCATGGGTGGTGGGTGCCTGGTGGTTGGGTGGGATCCAGGCTCCTAGGCGCACCCACAACACCAACCCATTACGCCCCAAGCTCTGTAGCGCTGGCGACAACAAGAGAAAAAAAAAAAGATCCAACGAGGCAATAGTCTAGAAGTACCAGGACGATCACGAACCAGATTTGCTCGTTCGCCACCGCGCCAGAAGGGGGGGCACTGGGGGGGAGGGCCTTGGCAAGGCGATTTTGCGTGGTCGCCAAGAGGTCCCCTGAGAATTTCCCACGGGTCTTGCCACCGCCGAGTTGCACCAGGTTGGCCACACCAGCGCTGCAGCGATGCACCGGGACGTCATTGTGACAAACAACGCGACAGCTAGCGTTTGGCAGCCTGGGGCACCTGCCCGTTTTGCGTTTGTGCGGCAATGGGGCCCAAAAATTGTCGCGTTAGTTTGAGAAGAGAGAGAGCGCTGCAATTAAGACCGAAGGTGGCCCGGCACCGACGGGCGGCGTATCAGATGTATCGAACCGGGCAGCCAATCGCTGGGAATGCGCTAAGGACTGGAGACGGCAAAGGCCACCATTGACGTGTCGTAGCGCATTGTAGCGCATCGTAGCTCCTACTAGTCCGTGTAGTCCTCGCGCGTGGCGTGTCACCTGCCAGATCCTGTTTCGGCTTCCGGGATCGAGCTTGAGCGAGCCTGGCACCGAACTGAAGCGGCCTGGCTGATGGCGTGTAAGCTTCTGCTACCATGAAACCCCTTTCGGCAAGAGCTGCTCCAGAGAAGCTGTTGGCGATAGTCGGCCCATAGCTCGGTACAGTGTCCAAGACACGGCCACTACGTCAGGAGGTACGAAAAACCCGACAGAGAAGGACAATGGACTTTGGCTACTGGCGCCCAGAGTCAACGCTAAGCAAAACATCACCCAGCCCGGCCAGCCCGGCCACCAGTCGAAGCCAACAACCAAGCCAATAGACGCATCACAAGTGCGAAAGCCTTGCTGATGACTAGAGGGACCACTCCCGAATGAGAGACGCGCAATGAGTGAATCACTATAAAGCAAGGAGCGAGAGACACCAAGCCGCCGATCTCTTCGCCGTCGCCTAGGCCGCCCGGCATGCCCGGGTTCCATCGGGTACCTGGTCCGGCTCTAGAGCAGTGACCGAAACAGGCGGCGACATTGTGCCACATCGTCACCGCTCTCACCGCTCTCGGCGCCTGGCTTTGCCTGGGAAAGGCAAACAAACCATTGAGCGGACTAATCTTAACCCAATCGTCTGACACCACCCCCCCTCTCCCCTTTCTAGGAGGATGGCTCGGATCCAAGGTACCAGCTAATATGGCACTGTTGCTGACGGCCTCCCTGCCTGCATTGCTGGAAATGGGAACGGGCATACCCAGCCCAGAACTGTCCATCATGAAGTTTCAGTTGCATCCTTCCGTCCCCTCCATCAACAAGAGACCACAGTGATAGATGGCTTCGAAATCCTAGAGTGATATCGTAATGTATGGTTAGTCTCAAAATTTTGCGAAACTGGTTATACATATGAGTGGTCCGATGATCCAATTACAAGGTGATGGCAAGTGGCATTGGGGACCAATCCCAGAGCCCGTGTGCCGTCGTGACGGGTTCTTTAGCCGGATCTTACCGGAGAGAGAAGCATGTTCCTGAACTCCCCGACATGCTTTATCGCAAGCCATTTCCCAGCCGTTTAGATTCGACAGCGCAGAGGAAGCAGCCCAGGCGTACCCATGTAACTGTGTTTGGAAGAATTGCCATCGTGGTTCGGCTGCGAGATGCAATGCTACTGCCTCGCAACCTCGAGGACCGCCGCATCTCCAAGGGGGAATATAGCTGCTTTACTCGTGCAGCTCCGACACAGCTTTCTCGAAGGACCCCAATATGCGTAGCGCAATATGAGGTCCCCAACAACGCTATGCGGGATTCCCCTGCGCAGTCAAAACCACCATCCCTGACGTCCTCTCGCAGATTAACTGCCGCGGCTCGATATTGCGCGCCTCCTGGAACATGGCCTGCACGAGTCGATCACGAGGCTGCTTTGCAGCCCACCACGCGGCACGCCGGATTTGTTCAGGCACATGGACGGGCGCGGCTCTGCACCTCAACGTACGAGTACTCGTCGCCGCAAACCTGCAATCTAGATTGGCATGCGTCTGGCCGGTACTGCTGCTGCCACCACCTCGTAGCCCACCTGCTGCTGCACGGGCCGGCGCCGGCGGCATCGGAGTGCTTGTCTGGCAGCCTGTTTGCCTGTCAAGATGATAAAATAAGCTTTCGGGCGAACCGACAGTGGCCTACCCGAACGAGCTCTCCGCGCAATGTCTTTGTGCCGAACCTGTAGGTACATAGGGCCACGGCCTGTATGTACGGAATACGCAGCCAAGTTGATATATCAGATCGCCAGTAGGTGCTAGCATTGCGCTTGGGCATTGCCCCCGCAGTGTTCATTTCCAGGCTTACCGGGCTGCTCGCTGGGCAAGGTTTGGTTCAGAGGAGAATGACCCTCCTAGGAACAATTTCCATGTTGAACCTAGTTGTCGTTGCACTGACTCTGTCTGTGTGTGTCAATGGGGAATAGGGTGTGGGCAGTTGGGAGATAAACAAGTCACACCAAAGCCAACAAACCTGTCACTGAATCCTGCGAATGATCGCCGGTCGAATCCGGGGAAGTACAGGGGTACAAGGTGCTAAACAGGGGTCCAAGCCAAAGGCGAAGGACCACTCAGTCACCGGGGTCGGAGGCATTGGCGGGACCATCAGTCACCTAATGGGGTGAGCTTTGGGGACGGAAACGAAGATGGCATCTTGGGAGTGTGGCGCAGCCGGGCGATTTGGAGTTGGAAGTTGAAGCGTTGCTCGTGATGGATGCTTGGGGATTTGGGGGAGAGGCCGCTGAGGCTCGAGAAAGCGTCGGCAATCGGCTTGACGTTGACTGGGTGGTTCGGGCTAGTGATGCCGTGCAGCCTGTTCCGTGAGGAAAATTGATAAAATGGACAGCCAGCAGACCAAACAGGCTCGGCGGCGTGCCTTGCTGCAGCAGCCTGCAGGCGACAGGTGCAAGAGAGCGAACTGCGAGGCATGTATCCAAAGGAACAGCGTAGGTCGGAGCGAAAACGTGTGTTGGAAAGCCAATTCGGCTTGCCATTCGTTCCCATCACATTTAGGTGTGTGCCGACCGCCGTCACGCACATCAGCACGGTGCCCGGCAGCGACCCCACGCAGTGGCCTCTCCTTTCTTCTGGAAACTTTGCCCTTGGCCCGCTCTTAGCGACCTGCCCGTTGCTGCCGCCAGTGCGTAGTGTGAAATGTCAAATGTCGGGGCTCCGGTGGTCCCGGGGCGTGAGCGGGCGGCTTCACGGCGAGCGAGAGTCGCTTACCCCGACGGGACGGGGATCCCATTGATCGCCAATATAATCATGACAATTCCTTAGGCGGTCATAGAACCTGTATTCGCAGCCCTCTGAGGTTTGGGGAGCACACCGGTCAGGGTCACCCTGTTGGCGATGCAGGCGCGACGGCTGGGGCCCCCAGTTAGCGACCTAACCGCAACGAATCACTGGCGCGCAAATCGACAGCGATTTAAAGTGGCTGCAGCTCATCGTCGTCCGTGTTCTGGGGCCCGCGATGTTGTGCACCTGACCATCTTGCTTTTTTTTCTTTGGCTGCAAGTCCAGCAGAATCCAGACAGCCAACCACGAGCCCGTTAACGCTGCCCAGACATGATATTGTCTGGCCAAGACGGCCTAGCCATGTTGAGAAACGAGTGGCATCGCGACAGTCGCACTTAGCTTCTTGATGCGGCAGGTAAGCCGTGTGGGTTGGGTTGGGTCGAAATGATTAAGGGTCTGGTATATGGGAATGAAGACCATCAGCAGCAAGCACCGAGCTGGAGCCAATTGCAAATTGCATGACAACCGGCCAGACCACCGAGTATCAGGGTCGCACTACATTCTGGGGTAGCGAACTAAAAGGTGCCCCTGATTACTTTCTGAGTTGGAGGGACAAATCAGCCTGGGGTCGGAAGGGACAGAGATGCCACACTACCTGATATATTCGTTCCTATTTGGCTCAAGTCAGAATTTGGGGTAAATCGTTGGAGAAGCAATATGGATCAAGATGGACCAGTCCGGGGCGCAGGAAACGGGCGGCACCAATTCGATGTGCGTTGTCGGTCCCCAGAAGCCCATATTGAGAATCTGATGCCGCGGCCTGGTCGAAATTGCGAGGGTTTGCTGGATGAGGCCAGGTTCCGTCTTCCGCGATACAGAAATGGAACACAGGCGGTCACCAAGCTTATGTTTCGGCGATTTGGCACCCTGCCGCAGGAAATGTTCCAGGAAGGGTCTGTACCCAGTATGTACCAAGGGAGCGCGGGTGGGCGAGATGTCTGGCTGGTTGCTCGCTCTCGGTACGATTATGCGCTGGGTTGACACGAGTGCCGTTGTGTTGCCCAGAGGGTTCCGGCAAGAAGCTTGGTGGTTGAACGGGAGCACTGGTATCGATAGATGACTGAGGAGATTAAAAAAGGTCAAGCTGGGAAGTGGAAGTGGGTGGGGGCCGTTTCAAGAGCTTCAAACGTGGAATTCCCAGCGAGATGAAAGCGCACCTAGCCGTCTATGCAGTCGAGGTGATACGGCTTGTCGAACGGTGTTTTGCTGGCTGTGTTGGTGTGTGCGCCCGTGTGTGTCGACGATCCGGTTCCCGACACAGTATGTCGCGCCGCTTCGAGGTCGTGATCGCTGAGGCACCTGAGCTCTGACCACACACAAAAGCGGATTGCGCCCCAAACTCATGTCTCTCCCCGTCGCCCCGCCTGCCCGCCTGGGGCCGCACGGACCAGATGAAACAGCAGGCCGCCGCATCCCGACCAGACCCGCTTTGCATGGCGTGGACGGTCGCGCTGAGCCACTGAATGTTCCCCGCCGCCTGTTGATCCAGGGAATTCACTTTGTGTGTGCCGAGTTTTGAGCGATCCAGTCGCCGCAGTAAGAGGAATCAACGTGGAAGCGCATAGCAGGGCACGGCTGGGCCAAACCCCCATATTTCGCGTTTCGTGGGTTGTGTTTCACGCTTGTGGGCGGTTTGGGGAAATTGGAGCGTCGAGGGGCATCGAGGGGCAAGGCTCCTGGACATGAATGTGCCCCGCGGTGCCCCTCCAAATCTCACCAAGCTGCCACCCAACGATGGCGGGGTAGCTGACCTGGTCTGACCGCCCATTGTCACCAGCAAAGCCGAGCTCCGTGTCTTACCATTGGAGGCACAGCTGGATACAAAACCCGCACTCGCATTGCTTTTCCTGACTTCTCCAGAAGCTGTTGGACAGCCCACCGATCCACCAGGAATTTCAGGACCGGAAGCTCGCAGCAGTTTTCTAGCTCCAGGGACTCCGTCGCCCAACCCTGCAAGGCGGTGCTGCTCGTCAAGCTCGTGTCGTTTTGGCCCGCAGGGATCAGTGATGCCAATGTGGGTAGCGTGCCGAATCATGGACGCTAGTTGCCTCTGCACTGGTGATTGATTCTCACGGTTGGTCCGTCAATCCGTCAATGGTCTGCGGCGGATCGGAGCTCCAGCGCCTGGCCGCATGAAGAGGGAGAAAAAAAAAGAAGTCAATTGGCGCCCCGGTCTGCCATGTCAGTCATAGACTGGCACCGAGCTCGGTATGCCGTGGTGCCCACCCAAGTATCTTACGCAGCTCACGTATCCGGGCTCAGGACAGCGGCCAAGCCGCCGGCGATATCTCAAACAAGACGAACCTGTTCTCGTCCCAGCTGATTGGCCGCTTATACTTCACAGAAGCCCTACTAGCTCGACAGAATTGCTCAACTCCACTCTGTAGTTGTTGCGTCAGGCAGCGCCACCTGTTCCGAGCCTCTGCCCAAAATCGGTCATGGAAGGCTCCGTCCAACGGTGGGTGCGCAATCGGGGAGGCAATACGAAGGCGATGAATGGCCGGTGTCGTATTGCCAACGTCAGGGCTCGACGTAAGCCGCGAATATCCCACGCCCATTCTGACCGAATCTGCATCTCCGCTCTGCCCGAATACGATGGGCAGGATAGCCTGGATGGCTTGGATGGCGTCTCTGGGAATCGCAGCCCACCGCGGTCCGCAGGGGGCGAGCCGCGAGGAAGCGGTTGAGGGGGTGGCAGCTGCGGAACGGGAGACAGGCGAGAGAGGCCCTGCTTCTCAGCCAGACCGCATATCGTGCTCAACCGCCCATCATACCATTTAGTTACGCGTACCTCGCTATCTTTAGCGATCTTGGACCGGGATGTTCATATCTGCGAGCACGGCAGGTCGCGCTTATTAGGCGTCCAAGAAGCGCATATCGCGCATCTATGCCTGTCTTTCACTACCATACCTTGCGTACTTCGACCCGCGAGGAGGCTGACACGATGGATAGTCATGGGGAGAGGGAGAGGAAAAAAAGAGAGTCACACTGCTGTGTGCTCTGGCGAGTCTTGCCTGTGTCGCACAGTGCACACACGGTGCAAGCCACAACGCAGACCACTCGGTACCCATGCGCTTCATCCGTTGGTCATGACTAGACCAATGTTTTATTTTATTAATAGTAGGTTGTTGGCTGGCGCTGGTTGTTGATCGAGAAAAATTTCCTGAATCCGCCATGGAAATCCTTCCTGGACGGCCGTCCCTGTTCCGGTCCGACACAAAAGAAGGGCTGCCGGGACTCGGCTCGGATTAGCTGACAATGGCTCGCCGTTTGTTGCGGTTGTTTCGGATGACCAAGATGTGTGAGCCTGGCTGACGGCTGCTGGGCTAAGGCACCGCTTGCTGTCGACCATACATGATGCGTTCTTACGGGATGGATGAGTGGTTCCGAGCCCTTCCAGGTCCCCCATGTGCCGCTGCGGGCCAACAGGCGCCATCGAGGCCATTCCACGGGCCCGCAATTCTATGCCAGGCCAGGCGATGCGCAATTTATACCAATCTGGGTCCTCAATTGTTGCAAAATGCCCGCCGAGTTGCCTGTGCACTAGTTGTTATTATCTGTGGTAGCATGGCCGTCCGGGGCAGACTCGGAGGTGTGGACATTGGCGTCAAAATCACTCAAGTCGTCGTCTGGAGACCGGAGAATAACTGCGATAGCACTTGACCCCCAAGCCCAACTCGAAGCAGACGTGGTATGCACGCCACGACTCCAGGGGCCTTGGCCGGGACACTATACTACACACAGAGATGGAATGTGAGATGGCTGCGAACTGCTGCTGCACGGGTGACACGGTGGAAGGGAGAGCAGGGGAAACGGAGAGCCTCGACAAGTCGCTGCCCAGGAAGGCCCATCAATGCTTACACAAAGCAGCGCCTGCCCACAGACACAGGCAGCACATGCGCCGGTTTATATATACGCGTGCTACACCACGGGCAAGCGGCCTTTGAATCTGTCATGGTATGGGAGCCCCACGCCAACTGGGCTCCTTGGAGAGGGACAGAGGGCAGACACGGGAGGCAGCGACTGGAGCTCGAGGAACCTCAGGTCGGCCGCCCATACGACGTTGGCTGCTGTGTGTTGCGGTTGCGGCTGGGGCCGGAAGGGAAAGCGGAAGCTGCGTGCACAGTGGTTGACTCGGCCAGCAGCAGCATCAGCATTATCAGGATTTTCCCAGCGGTTCTCCCCAGATGTTGTCTCTTCAGCCATGACGCTCCTTGGCTCTCCGAAGTGCGGCCAATACGTAGCTATAGCTGGCTGCAATATTCGGAAGCTAGGGCAGAGACAGACATGTCGGGTCACCAACCCAGACTGACCAGGGGGAAGAGCGAGAAGAGAGCTGGCGGGTGGGCTAACGTGGGAGGCAGGTGGGTTGCAAATGGAGGGACAGGCGCAGCAGGAGGCAGGAGACAGGACACTCAGTTATCGGGTGGCATGTATGAAGATCTGTCGTGACACTGTGGGAGTGAAAGAGGGTGAGAGGACACAGGAAGGTGCGTTGCGCTAAACCGCGAGCGGCAAGGGCTGCGGCGTGACTGAGCAATCAGACGGAGGGCTGCCGCAACACCCAGGCAAAAACCGCTGCAGGCTCGTGCAAGGCCGCCGCATTCACAGCTTTGATCGGCTCACTTTGGCTCGCTCGCGCTGCTTAAGTTTGGGCCTCTGGGGCCTTGTCTGGAGCCATGCCCGCTGGCTACATGTGTCGCAACGTGCAGCGATTTGCGAGAGAAACGGGCAAGTTGCAGATGAGGGAGGGCTCTTCTCCGTCCTGCTGCCCAGGAAAGCCAGGGTCTAAGGTAGGTATGACTGGCTGTGTGAGTGCCTGTGTACGTGGGTGAGTGGATGCTGCTTCCCACCCGGCCGGATTGTTTTATTTTATGCCTACGGTACTAGCAAACCCCCATGGAATTTGTTATCAGGCGCGCGAATGTAGGTGCAGAGAGGTGATGGGCGGGTGAGGCTCTCAGGTTAGGTTCCTTGTCTCCCAATCCCGCCCTCGATCCAATCCCCAATCGCCAAACCCGCGGGGACGGCGGCTGGCCCTCGCCCACAAAGAGCCCCCTCGGGTCTCGGTCGCCGTTACGTCGATTCCATATTCCATCTAGATTCCCGTCCAGATCCCAGCCCAGACGGTCCCTTCGATTCGTCATCATGGTACGACCAGCGGAGGCTCTTCAGAACGACATGCAATAGCGCGTGCAGTATGCTCCGGCTGGGGATTGGCGACTAGAGAGAGTGCCGGCTAGGGAGAGCTGCATTGACAGGCACATGAGGGTGAGCGAGGTTGCGAGGGAAATAGACAACCATGTTATATATCCTCGCCGGGTAGCATTGGTGGCATAAAACACTGGTACAGGCAATACCAAGGTCGCAGAGCCTGGTGCGCAGCATGACCTCGGTCCGGCTGCATTACGCAGTCGAGATATTCACTGCTCATTGCTCATTTGCTCATTGCTCATGGCTCATTGCTCACTCTGGGTCCGAGTCTGACGGGTACTTGAACTTTGCAACTTGAGGGCTTTGCTGCTTGCTAGGTAACTCAGTCACCCTCTGACTCACGGTGCGAGGTCGCTGCAGCAGAGGCTGTCTCCACTGACTGCATGCCATTCGGCACCATTTGCAGAGCAGCAGAAAAGGGTCCAGCGGCCGCGAGAATACACATGGTATTAGCGACTTTGGATTAACGGAGCCTCTCTTGCGACAAAGGCGCAGAGATCTGTCCGTGCTCTGCACGATCGAGGTATCGGGCGGGTACCACGAGACACCCCCCCGGCTTCCATCGCGCTCAATGGTGTGTTGCAGGCCCTGGTGGCTCCCCTGCCCCTCCCTGTTCCTTGCTCCGCTAGGATGCACCATCTTTTGCATCTCTCTGCACATCTTACGACCAGGGCCCCCAGTGCCTGGCCGCCTAAATGAGTTGCGCACTGTGCTACTGTTTCCTATGTTTCCCCCAGACCCAGAGCCTGGCGGAGCTTTGGTGTCCTTGCTGCCAGTGCCGCCCAGGTGCCAGTACCAGGCCCGCCAGCCAGCCAGACCGGCGCCAGTCGCCCGCAGTCGCCCGCAGCTAGACCTTGCGCTCCAATTTCGCCATCCACCGTAGCGCTCCGCTTCGGGCAACCCAGACACCTCCAGCTCGACCCGCGACCTTACAGGTCACTGCTGCCAGGTTCCATTCCATGCCAGGCTCGGGTCGACTGTGGTTCGTTCCTTCCTGCCCAAGCCCTCCAGCTAGCCATTCCACCTCTCGCAACCACAGCACACAAGGACTTCCTGCACACAACCACTCCCGACTCACATTGGAACCTCACCCTAAACCCGCTTGATTCTCTTTCTCTGCCTACCCCTAACGAGTGGCATGCGAAGAGCTGACGTTGGCGTCTGTCGCGAACGAGAACAGCTGCTCTTCCAGTTGCGAGACAGACACATCACCATATCAGCAATTGCGCCGGAATAGCATGCTACAGTCGGTCTCGCCTTCACGCCCCTCCCTGACTCTCACTCTCCAGTAGCTCCGCTGCCGCCGCCGCTGTCGCTGCCGCTGCCTCTTTGCTGCCCGCCCCCCCCCACTCTTCTTCTCCCTACTTCCTGCCTCGTCTACTCTCCCTCTCGCCTCCTATCCCAACCGCACACAGTCGCCCAATTTTACAAACTCCCAGCCTCCAAGGACGATGACTGTGTCGAGTGAAGCTGGCAGCAAGCTCGAAGCGGTTGCCGCCATGTCCAATTCCTCCTCCCCCCCTTCGGCAGCTACGGCCACTGCGCCCGCAGGCGACGAAGCTGGTATGTCCCACCTGCATCTGCCCCCCTCCCCCACTTGTTCATTCTTGCTTTTGGAAGCCGTATACTGAGTGTTATCGTGACTGACGAAGCTGGCCTTTCCAAAGCCTCGACAATCACCGTCAATACCAAGACGCCCGCCAATTTCCCTCCCCCCAAGACGGACAAGCCTCGCCCGCATGTCTGCGGCACCTGCCAACGCTCCTTCGCCCGCCTGGAACATCTTAAGCGCCACGAGCGGTCCCACACCAAGGAGAAACCGTTCCAGTGTCCAGAATGCTCAAGATGCTTTGCTCGCCGGGATTTGCTCTTGCGCCACCAGCAGAAGTTGCACCAGACCACGACGCCGTCGTCCCGCCCGCGGAATCGCCGCGAGAGCGCGGCCGGAGCAACACCGGGGGTTAGCCGAGCTCGGAAGAATAGTATCGCGGGCACCAATGCCGCTGCCAACGCTGCCGCGACCGCTTCAATGCGGCCCCGTGCCAACACAATCAGTCATATCGACGGTGCTGCTATGCAGATGCTGGCCGCGGCCAACCAGGCCCAGAGGAGTATGCAACCCAATCACAGCCGCCACCCAAGCCTGGTTGGGTTACCAATGCACCACACTCTGGAGCATACGTTTGGCGGCATGGCATCGGCCCTGGTCCAGCGCGGAATGCCTCACGGCCTTCCCAAGCTCGAGACCCATAGCATCAATGGCATGGACTTCTCTGGCGGCCTTCGGACAGCCCCTCCAATGCCGTTCAACAATGATTACGACTTTGAGAGCATGCTGTTTAGTCCCGCCAGTGGTTCTACCATCAACCCCAACGCTCTTCACCTCAGCGACTCCCCGCCGTCCATGTCTATGGACCCCATGTCCCCGTACTCGCGCGGGCTTGGCGACATGTCTGGCGGCCAGCATATGGATGACGGCTTCGAGTGGCTAACGGGTTTTGAGCACCAAATGTCGTTCAGCAACGGGCCAAATGAGAACGCGGTTGACGGCTCTTCACCGTCCGCAATCAGCACCACCAGCCAGAGCGGAATTAGCGACGTTATGGTTGATGGGTCCAACCACCACACGGGCGCCGCAGGATCGAGTTCCATGTGGCAGCCCGCCATCATGGGCCCTCCACAAATGTCGAACCCATTCTCGCTTGATATGGGCGGCTCCGTTTTTCCAGACCTCCTGAGCGGCGCACCGCTATCCCCGCAGCCGCCGTCGTCCAAGGGTATGAGCGACGCTTACTTCTCGACACCCCCCCCCTCTATGAGCTCTCTCAGCCCCACTGTTCTCAATGGCATGAACAGCCAGAACCTGAACCAAGCGCTCAATTTCGGTGCCGGACCGGAGACGCCGTCCTCGATGAATGGTAGTAATTATGGCACCTTACCCGTCTCGACAATCACTGATTCAACAAGAAATGCCATCCTAGGTGCCCTGTCGGCCTCCCAGGCTTCCCAGTTTGGTGCACGAAGATACTCGTTCGCGACACCGAACTCGCCGTTGACCACACAGCCGTCGACGGCAGCTACCGGCAGCACCTCCGAGCATGGCAACAACCTCCCGAGCACCCAAGATCTTCAGCGATATGTCGGCGCCTATCTCCGCTACTTTCACCCGCACTTGCCGTTTGTTCACATACCGACACTATCGTTCGAGATTCCCCCACAGTCAGCTAACGGACGGAGTAGCGGCATTGGTGGGAGCGGGTGTCTGCTTCTTTCGATGGCGGCAATTGGTTCCCTTTTTGAGTTGGACCATCAGGTGTCGATGGAATTATTTGGTATGGCTAAGAAGATGATTCAGCTGTATCTCGACGAGAGGAGGAAAGCGAACGTAAGAAAGGCAGACTTCAGACGAACTCCCTTGTCGGACCAGAATTCACAGCAGCAGGAAAACACCGTCGAGACTCCCGTGTGGTTGGTTCAGGCGATGCTTCTCAATGTTGTGTACGGTCATAATTGTGGGGATAAGCGGTCGGGCGAGATCGCATCGACTCATGCCGCCGCCCTGGTAAGTCTCGCGCAAGGGGCTGAGTTGTTGCGGCCGGCCCGAGTCGATCCGCCCAAGGACATTGAAATGATGGACGCAGATGGTAGTTGGAATGGATCCGCGAGGAAGGACGCTGATGACCAGGCCGAATGGTTGCGGTGGAAGACGATGGAGGAGCGGAAACGAACTCTTTACGCTGTCTTCATCCTGTCGAGCCTCCTAGTGTCAGCCTATAACCATACACCAGCGCTGACCAACTCGGAGATTCTGCTGGATCTCCCATCCGACGAAGAGTTCTTTTCCGCCGAGAACAGTGTCGCATTCCAGGCCATAGGTGGAGTTTCGAGAGCTAACCACAACCGAATGACCTTCCACGGAGCACTGGGAGAGCTACTCCGTACAAACGAGAAGCAGCAGAAGCTGGCACTTAATACTGGCCATCATCCTTTCGGGTCAGCGGCTAATCTCAGCGACCTCCCCAAGAGTGACCTGAAACCCAGCACCTTCGGCTGTTTGATTCTGATCAATGCCCTGCACAACTACATCTGGGAGACGCGCCAGCGCCATCATAACAAGGTCTGGACGAATGAGGAGACGGAAAAGATGCATCGCCACATTGAGCCTGCCCTCAGGGCGTGGCACGCCGCGTGGGCGAGTAATCCACATCACAGCCCGGAACGGCCTAACCCCTTCGGCATGGGGCCGCTTTCCGCCGATGCTATCCCGCTGCTCGACCTCGCCTACGTCCGTCTTTTTGTCAACCTCTCCCGTTCCAAGGAGAAGTTCTGGCAGCGCGACTGGGAAGCCATGGCCGAGGAGCTAGCCAGGGGATCAGAAATTGTTCAACATGCCGAGCACTCACCGGCCTCCAATACGGACTCCGCGGTCACGGATCCCTCCGACACTTCCGGGACAAGCTCTCTTTTCGTTGACTCCCCACCAACGCAGTCTTCCTCGCCGGAGTTTGCCGCCTCCAAGTTTCCACAATTGGGCACCATCAACCCTGCCTTGACGCAGCAGCAGTCAGCCCCCACACAATCTCAATCCCAAGCCTCTAGCAATCGATCAACTTCGCGGAGGGAAAAGCACTTGAGGAAGGCGGCTTCCTTTGCGGCGGAATCTCTTTCCATCTCGGGCAAGATCGGTGTCACTTTTGCCGACCTGACCAGCCGTGAGCTGCCACTGCAGTCTGCAATGTGTGCTTTCGACTGTGCCCAGGTTCTAGCTGAGTGGGTTGCCACCCTCCAAGATCGCGTAGGCAGATACCTTGGAATCCTTGGCCAGGACGACGTCGATCTCTCGCAAGTACCGGCAATCATGCTACTCGAAGATGAAGACGTGAAGCTGCTCGGGAAAATTCAGGAAATCCTCCATGGGGCCGAGATGAAGATGAGCATGGATATGTCTTCCAGTGGCATTGGGAGTATGGATGGGATGCTTCAAATGGGCGATTATGCCGGGTACGCGGCCAAAATCCTGAGAGTCACGGCTTACATGTTTGATAAAGCTACTGTGTGGCCTGGTAAGCCCCATCTTCTAGACTGCTTTGTAGTGTTTTTAGAGACTGACACCATCTATCCAGTGACTCGACTTATCACGTCTTGCCTCGAGCATCATGCAAACCACATGCGGGTCCGCGCAGAGAAGTCCGTCATGTCCCATGAGTAGAGGCTACTTTCTATTCACGGACCATCGTCCTTCTCAGCGGGGATGCTATCGATTTGGAGAGGTTACTGCTGATGAAGCCCTGCAACTCTCTACCCGTACTCTTTGCTCATGTCCATACCCCCGCGTCCCCGTCCCACCAACATCGTCCGGGCAACAATGATACCCATTTTGCTTCCTTTATTGCTATGTCCTTTGTTGGCTGTACAACGATTTTCTTGCCACAGCTCGGGCGGTATGCTGTTTATAATCACTGTGTGTGTGGTTAGTTCGCAACCTTTTTGGCTTTGTCCGTCCTATCTGCAGTTGGCCTTGGGATGAGGTCATGCCGTTTGCCGTCAGCTTCCATTTCCGTTTACGACCTCAATCCTCGATGCTCTGCATGCTCTCTTACTCTCTAGCGGTATGATTACGGAAGCCCAGCTTTTCAACGACCCGATTCCGCCTCACGATTCACTGTGACGACCTGATGCGATTTAGAAGCGCGACTTTGGAGGAGCTCTGATGTAAACGGTGAATCTGGACCAGGGATGGGATCGGCCTCTGGTTTTCTGGTTTGTCGGAATTTATGAGGATTTTGACGGCAGTGGTCTCTCAAGTCTTCTTTCTCCTCGACATGTTGGGGGTCCTGGGGCGGGCAGGCATTTTCCGGCCGCGAATCGCCCTGCGCCCCGTCCTTTTCTTGCTACGTTGAAAGTATTGCGAAACGTGGGATGGGCAAAATTTCAAACTGTGGTACACGACGCGGAGGAATGACGGACTCGGAAGAACATAGTGCGCAGGCTGGAATGGGATGACTGGTTCAACGGAAAAGGGTGAACAGTGGATGGGGGCTGGAGCAACAAGGCGTTGTTTTTTTTTCCTTCAACATTCAGAGCAACTTACTCGTGTTCTTTTCTCGGAGCACTGCTCCTGGCGCACAGCAAGGTTGGCTGTTGATGAGAAGACATGGGTGGCCTACCTTGCTTGGGCATTTGCGGCACAAGTAGTGGGAAAACAAAAAGTTGGACGACGGCGAGAGCCGTTGTTTGTATTGATTTGGGTTGAGCAAAAGTGGAAGGGAAAAATCCCGAGTGCAGCTGGGTTTGCTTCCTTGGACAGGTAGTCCTCGAGACTGGACACGAAATATGGTGTCTATTGCTAGTACAGCCATCTGAGTCAGTTTAGATGGAAGTGTATACATGTTTGGTGATATTGTAAAACTGGGCGGATCATGACTCGAGATGGTGTGAGAGATGCGGAAGCCGGTTTTGCCTTGCATATCTACCTGGCGAAGGTGTGCACGATATCCTCTATTAACTGCCACGTTAGTACTTGTCACCCGGGTGCTAGTTTTGTCTATGTGAGACACGTCAACGTAGTTAGCTAACCCAGAAGCCGCCCCGTTTCAGCCTGAGAAGGAAGTGCGAGAGGAATCCGAGTCGGTTGCGTTTTACAGATAGGTGGTACGGCGTGGCCTGAGTTTAGCGTACTAATGTTACCAGTGGCAGTATAGAGTATTACTTATCGCTCACGAGATAGCCTCGGTAAGGTTCCGGGGAGGCATCACAGTTGCCCCTTTATCTTGCTCGCAAGCAAGTCCTGCAGGTCTAGTTGGATCCTTCCCCCCCTTTTTTTAATCTTTTTTTTTATTTTTATTCTAGGGGATCTGGATCTTGTCACTACTTTATCAGGTTTCCCCCCGTTGTTTCCCCTCAGTTCCGCTCCTCTCCTCTAGCAGGGGCGAGCTAGCTCGTAGCAGGCAATCTTGGAGTGGGTTTATTTTTTCAGCTGCCCGTTTGCGGGCAGGGGACAGCCAGCAGGTTTGCGGGGTGGCTACTGGAGTGGTGTCGTGTGTGGGAGGGTGAGAGCTGGAGGGAGACGGCGTTGAGCTGTCCTGTCGAGTCAGAGGGATGTCGAAACAAGATGTGGCAGGTAACTGTCGCAACGGGACAAGTGTTTGAATATAAAAAAGCAGGGGCGCCAAGGTTCCAGACTGGTCGCTCGGGAGGCCTGTGGGAAAAGTCGGGGGATTGGATTGCCGTGTTGTTGAGGAAGTGTGCCATATCTCAATTCTCAACGACCCGCTTTCGTAGGACCGGGGTTAAACACGACTCGATTAGGCGCAGCGCCACCTATTGGGACATTTGGGTATTTTGTTAGCATTTGGCTCGTGCGATAACAGTTGGCGGTGAGGAATGGCGGCAGAGGCGTTAGGGCGGGGGCTGGGACGGCCAAATTGAAGCCTGCATCGACTGCAAAGAATCCCTGCCAGCGCTGCTTGGCAGCTTGGCCTCGCGCTAGCAGACCCTTCTTGCATGTGAGTGAGACAATGGCGCGATGGAGCGTTATCCGTGCTGGCTGAGCTCAACCGATTGGTGCGATTGGTGCGATTGGTGCGCGCGATAGCAGTTTTGCCAGCTTTTTTTTTTTGTTTTGCGTTGGGAGCTGGGAAGGTGCGATGGCAGAAGCCAACGGGCGCCTGCGCCTGTTCTGGAAGACTCGAAGTTCAGGTGGGCTGAAATGGGAGACTGGTGTTTGGCGTTTCCAGTGTTTCCAGTGCAATCTTAAAACGTCTCCTTTTTTAGCGAACATGGATGCTGCTTGCCAGGCAAGATCGGCATTCCGCTTGGTTGGAATCACAATCACGGCACACGTGGAGATGTGGATCACAGCGCCCCTGCAAGGGGAGCGTTTGTGGTGTTTGCGGCACGAGCCAGAAGAGGACCGACCAGGGCAGACCAGGAGTGGACGAAGAGCGGACCAGGGCAGGGCGATGGGAGGAAAAGGTAATAAAAAATAAGTGCCTCCCCCAGTCCCAGGCCGCCTCAGACCTCCCGCTGGCTTTTTCTCCGTCCCTCGCTTTTTGTTTACCGCTCCCCATCCCACGGCCTCGACAAGTCAGGACAGAGACGGACAGAGACGATCATGGCGACCGCAACAGTGCAGACGACGACGAGGCGGCGTGAAGCCATGGGTGAGGCCAAGCTGGCATTGGAGCCCACCAAGGGCGGCCCCATCTACCCCGACATTCAGACCATCCGGGACGCCATTCCTGCCCATTGCTTCGAGCAGTCGTACGCCCGCTCGTTTGGCTACCTCGCGCGCGACCTCACCATCATCGGCCTCACGGGCTGGGCTGGGCTGACCTACATCCCCCAGATCCAGGACACCCTCTGGCGCACAGTCGCCTGGATCGCCTACGGCTACATCCAGGGTCTCTTCTGCACCGGCCTCTGGATCCTCGCCCACGAGTGCGGCCATGGCGCCTTCTCCCCCAACCAGCGCGTCAACGACGTCGTCGGCTGGTTTGCCCACTCGGCCCTGATGGTGCCCTACTTCAGCTGGAAGTTCTCCCACCACCGCCACCACCGCTTCACCGGCCACATGGAGAAGGATATGGCCTTTGTGCCCCAGACCAAGGCCGACCGCATGAGGCGCCGTCTGGCGAACCTGTACCTCGACCCCGAGCTGTTTGAGGACGTGCCCGTCGTCCAGGTCTTCAAGCTGTTCTTCCACCAGCTTGCCGGCTGGCAGATGTACCTCTTCTTCAACGTCTCGGCTGGTCCCGCCAGCAAGCAGCGCGATGCCGCCGGCTGGCTGCGCGTGAGCCACTTTGAGCCCACCAGCGCCGTCTTCCGCTCCAGCGAGGCTTTCTTCATCTTCCTGTCCGACGCCGGCCTCGCCCTGACCTCGTACGCCCTATACCTCGCCGCCGGCGTTGTCGGCTGGCAAACGGTCTTCCTCCTCTACGTCGCCCCGTATCTCTGGGTCCATCACTGGTTGGGTATGTCTTCCCCCTCGAGCTCCTTGCCAAGCCACAATTGCTAACCGCGCGCAGTTGCCATTACCTACCTCCATCACAATCACCCCGATGTCCACCACTTCGAGGCCCAAAGCTGGACCTTTGTCAAGGGTGCCCTGGCCACCGTCGATCGCGACTTTGGTTTCGTCGGCAAGCACCTCTTCCACGGCATCATCGACACCCACGTTGTCCACCACCTCTTCCCGTGAGCATCTTCCCCCACAACCCCCGTGAAGAAGAGAAAAGGAAAACCAATTGACCCTGAAAAACAGCCGCATCCCCTTCTACAAGGCCGAAGAAGCCACCAACGCGCTCAAGCCCCTCCTCGGTGACCTCTACCACCGCGACGACCGCTCCTTCATGGGCCAGCTGTGGTCCGTCTGGTCGACGTGCAAGTACGTCGAGAAGGACCCCGCGGTCCCGGGTGCGCTCCGCTGGGGCAAGAACTAAAGTTTTGCGTCTCGCAAACTTGGTAGTTAGGCAGTTTGATCCTCCTTTCCTCGACAGAATGGAGGACAGAAGAAGCCGTGTTCTCGGTATTTCTTCAAAGATTGTACATAAACCTTGGCGTACGTAAAACTTACAATGGGGGGACGCTACATGGCCGGACAGAAAACGCGGGAGCGGCGGCGCGCGCGACACAAAGGACGCGCGGAGGGTGTCTGGATCCATTATCTATCTCGGATGGGTTAGATCGTGTAAATATAGACGTATAGACTTTGGGGGCGGTTTATAGACTGAAAGAGCTGGCGTATGGTTAGATACCCAACCAACCATGGAGGCGTTTGCCTGTTCTTCACGAAACTTATTGCATGATGATCAATTTGTTGTGAATCCCATGCAAAGTGGATAATTGATGTCGTTGAAACCCGTTCCACAAGCGCATGTGTGTAACCCAACCTCGAGATGCCGAGATAGCCTCAGCCTCAGCCCCATACAATGCATATATATATATATATTCTCTTTCAAGGTTTCCAGACTTCATTTTCCCATTCCTCGGCCATCTCCAAACTCCTGGAGGGTATCTCATCCGACATCCCATCCCCATCCCCATCCAAAATACATTATTCATCCCCTCTCTGTACACTGTCAATCAACCTTTCCCTTCCCCGTCCCTCCCGTAGTACTCCTCTCGTCTGCCGAGCTCAAGCTCGAAGAACTATCCCCACCACCAATCCTGAAGCTAAAGTCCACCACCCCAACCAGCCCACTAACAGCCTTCACCAGCCCCTCAAGATCATCACAGACCAATGTCGTACACACCTGCAGCACCGCAAACTCGGCATACCCTGGCTGCTCCATGTTCTTTGGATCCAGAATATTCCCCCGCCCGCCGTGTCCCGCGAGCCCCAACATCGTCTGTCGTGTGTCTTTGTAATCGTCATGTCCCGTGCGTGCATTGTACAGTTTGAACGGACCCTCATTATCACCACCGCTGTCTTCGCTGCCCCCTTCATGTTCGTGGGTGTGTTCTGCATCGAGGCCGTGTTGGCGGTGGTGATCGAGCGCGATCAGGCGCCGCGTCATCTCGTAGGGTCGCGGTAGTGGCATAAACGGGGGCAAACTCTGGCCCGACAGGAGAGCGTTGGAGAGGAGTGTGAGAGTCGAGAGGATGGTGTGGTTAGTCGGCTTGAGGGTGGCGATGACTTCGGCGAGGGCATTGAGCCATTCTCGGTCGCTTCTTTCGACCGAAGCGGTGCGTGTTCCCGGGGTGCTGCGGGTGGTGCGCTGGCGCGATCTGGTTTGCTCGTTGCCATCGTCGGGTAGGGGGTGCGTCTCATCTCCAGTCAAGTCGTCGGACTGGATACGAGGAGGGTGCATTAGGGTGTAGCTTATGAGAGTAAGGTAGCCCATGATGCGTGTGCTTCTGACGAAGATGTCATCGTATGCTTCACGCGGGAACTTCCCGCCAATGGTTGGCTCCCATCTCTGCCACTCAGCATGTTGAGCCATAGATGGGATCAGCATCATAACCTTCCCGAATATTTTGCGGCCAACATGGTAAAGCTGGTTCGCTGGTGTATGAGGAGTGTTCGCATCACCCCCTACGCCAGAAAGAGTTGCTTGGAGTGTCGAGTTGATGACGCCAAAGTAGTTGGCAACCAGATAGAGAGTTGCCGACATATCACGCCGTAGCCAGGTACGGTCAGTCAGCGGAGTTGGGAAGATTGTCCAAACAAAGGCAACAAAACTACCACCAGCCACACACGCAAGCCGGTAGGGCGCCAGCAGATATATCCTAGAGCTATGTTAGTGGTTGGTCTCCCAGCATGAAATGACAGGAGCGTACGCGTAGTATTGTTGACCAGTCCGTTCTGCTAACGCCTCGCCAATTGTGTCAACCTGGAGTTCGTAGCCGACGATGAGAAATTGGGTAACGATGACAATTATGATCGCAGGGACAAACCGCGGGAACTTGAGCAGGAAATAGTAGTTGATGAAGGTGAAGAACCACAGAAACACAATTACACCCGCTTTTTTCCCGTTGACAATGTACCATATAATATATGATGTGCACATGGCGAGAACTGTACCTCCAACTCGGCAGACGAAGCCGAAAAAGGACTGGCCAGATGCTGTCAGAGAGTTAGTTACTAGACCAAACTCGTCACCAGAAACTAGGGCAAGTGGGCATCTCACTCATGGTCATCCCGATCGCAACCATGATCATAGCCCAAACTAATCTCTGCTCCTGAAAGAAGACCTGCGTTTTTTCCAGGTAGGCCAATATTCCTATTGACATGGTTGCACAGGCAGCCCGGAAGCCAAACGCAGACTCCTCGGATCCAAGGAAGGCGGATGTATGGCGGAGCCGCTCCCCAAGCCGCTGCCAGGCCGTTTCGGGGGCCAAATGCTCGGGGTCTTTTTTCTGGTTGTAGCCGTCACCGAAATAGACGATGTTGGTCCCGGCCTCCATGAGATCTGGCGCCTGTTCGGCTGAAGAATCCTCATTCGCCAAGGTCCCCCAGAGCCACTTGCGAAGACGGTGGAGGGTGGGAACGATGAGTCGATTCTTGGACATGGTTCCATCCTCAACTCTCTTATCGGCAAACGCGACCAGGTCTTGGACCGCTTGACCAGACGCGTGCATCAAGTTCTCCATGTAGAGCACTACATAGAGCTGCGATTGCTCCCGCTCTCGCCGTTCAGTCGAGCAGCTGCATCGAGTGCCAGCAAGTTTCTCTTCTTCTGCGGCGAGTTCTCTCTCCTTGACCCACGTTCTCAGCAGCTCACCCTTCTTCGAGTAAAATGCTTTGACTCTCTCATCGACGAGCCGCGCGAAGCCTGGTTCGCCAGGCTTCACCTCCTCGCCCCGCGCTTCGACATCGACATCTCCAGTAGCATTTGGCAATTTCTTGGGCCGAGGTAATATCTCTAGGCAAATCCCAGCGTGCACGAGACCTTGGTCGATGGCTTCGGACAAAATCTCAAAGGGTTCGTGAACCTGCTTCATGACCTCGTTCCACACGCGCTTCTCCCTGAGTTTCTCGGCAGTGACATCTTCGGGCACTTCCTCTTCATCAAAATCCCAGCCGCGACGCTCGGATACACGCTTGAATATGTCGATAATAGTCGTCATTCCCATACTAGGACCGTCAGCAACTTACACATGTTTGTCAATACACAAAACAAGCCACAGTTGGAGACGTACATGGGGATGTAGACATTACGGAACAGGGTAAATGCATGGCTGAGATCCTTAGCACCCAATTTTCCCCAGGCAACTTCGCGTTTCGCAAAAGTTATATCAGCGTGAAGCTTGCCAGCAAGCTCCCTCATCTTGCCACTTGTTTCAGCCAACGCCTTTGCAGCTTTGGCTTCCTTGGTCAGCCTCGGCTCCCCTTCCCGCTGAAGACCGGGCGACGTGTTTGTCCGGGTGACCACGGCAAACATGTCATCAGATTCAAGACGGATAAGATAAGCCTTTTGGAGAGAAACGGTTTTCCTCAGAAGGCCAATGCCGCCAGCGAGCTCCTTGAAGACAACGAGCCGACTGCTGACAGGGAACACAAGGATGTTGACGGCCAAGGCGAGGGCAAGTCCAACCAACATGACAACCAGCAGCTTTTCAACAAAGGCCTCGGCCTGTGCGGTGGTGGTAAGAAAGGTGCCATACGTGGAGGCTACGTTGACGAAAATACTGTAGATAATGATGGGAAGGTTGAAGCTTGGTAATTTGGCGCGCACAACGTTGCCAAAGTAAATATTGGCAAACAGCCATATGCCCAACACGGCCGACTGACTCGAGTTGTAGACGTGGTGAGTCGTCGGCTCGGTTCCTGCGGGGGTCGTGTGTATGCGAGCCTGGATGGCCGACCACAGAGCTAGCATGGAGATGGCAGCGCCAAAGCAGAGGCAGAGGAGGCTGAGCAGCATGTTCATGAGGAACTTGCTCCTCGGCAACATGGCCAGGGCAAGGACGCTGGTGATGGGGGCCAGGTAGCCCAGCGTGGTAAAGTAACCCGAGACGAGGGGAGCCTGATACATGGCGATGCCAATGATAGATGGAAGGGAGGCCCTTTTGGTAAATGTCAGCGAGGCCTACCTTGGAGGATACAAGTGAATGTTGTGGCTCACTTGAACATCGCAGCAACCGTGGGCACGTCGAGGCCTAGCTTGGTAACGACACGGGCCAACATACTAGGCTTTTTGGGAGCTGGAGCTGGGACATAATCGTGATCTTCAGTCGGGTCGTCTTTGGCGTTTTGGTGGTCGTTAGGGGGCTGCGCAGCGGTGGTCTTTGCGTCTTGGTCTGGACCAGGACTGTCGGGGGCTTTGTCGGCCATGGTGGCAACCTCGGTGGTTCTTTACCTCAGGTCGTTTGTCGCGGGGAAGCCCCTAAAAGTGCAACGGATGGTTTCATTCGGTCAATTTAGCAATTGATATACGGAGAAAGATTGGCGATGGTATGGGTAACACCAAAAGACAAAAAGAGGAGAAATCATGGAACTGGGCCTGGGGAAGGGAATGTTGTTCCTGTTGTCCTTAGGACCCACGGCTCGTCATTGGCGTGGGGTTTTGATGCGGCTTCAGGGATGGAGGGGAGAGAGAGGGGTTCCCGGGCGTTGCGACAGCGCTCTGGGTACGTTCTGGGTGCGTCTTCCGGTCCGGGTGCCTGTCAATCCTCGGTGCTAGGATTGGGACGATTTCGGCAACGCCGTACACGATCTCGAGCGGGAACCGAGATGCCAAAACAATTTCCCTTTTGAATGCGAACTCGCCATGCGAGCTCCCGAGATGGTTCAAACTCCATAGCACAAGCTGGGGTCGAGCCGGCCTGATGAACGAGTTTTGGACTGACTCGCGTGCGGGCGCCAATGTTTGGTGAATCAGCTGCAGAACGCGTATGGACGAGCCCTGGGCGAGACCTGCAGGGACGTTATTCAGCATGCGCCATGTCTTTCGGCACGGACTCAACGACCCAAAAAACAGCGACCCAGCGTTGGGGTTTCGGGATGCCGACGCCGGCCGGGTGCTTCCATGTCTGAGCTGCGGTGCGTGGGTGTCTTTCCCGAGGTCTTCGTGGGGCATCGCTTCGAGTTCGAGTGTCGCTTAGGTTGCAGGTCGGGAAGTCATCGACGAGGGACTCGACCGGCGATGGTGCTACCAAATAGCGCCCAGTTAGGTACCACAGCCATGGGTCAGGCAAGTCAGGATACCACATCAAGACAGGAAGCTGCGAGACTTGAATCCCAAGATTCGCTATTGTGCACGGACCACACATCCATCGTATATATTGAGCAGGCGCCCCACGCTTTTCAGCTTCTTTTTCTTTTCTTCTTCAGCTCTCTTTGCCTTTTGGCTTAGATCAAGTGTAGTATCTTTTCTTTTCAGTTTAATCTCTGAAATTGCTCTTCGAGCATTCGATGATTAATCTAATTTTTGTCACTTGGGGGCCATCCCTCTGGGCTTGTCCCACGGCTGGTCTCCACTGTGTCCCTGGTCTTACACTGTCTCCAGGCGACGCGAAACCTCCACCCCTCCCCCATTGCAATCCTGGGCACGTTCCTGGATGCGAAGGGGTAGGCTTGCCTGCAATCACCTCTTGCATCGGTTTATAATTCATGGCTGTAACGCTGCTGTTCTCGACCTTAGATGAATGTTAATGTATTTATTGACCGTTGGGCGCCCAGGCGCTTGGAAGGTTAAAACGTCCCGGTCCTGCCAAGCTTTTGATCGAACCCCCCACTTCGCTCTCCCGGATCAGCGACGCACCTCTTTTCGTCATGGGTAAGGCTGTGGTCGATATCTTTCGCGACAATTGCCTCATTCTCGATAACCCGAAATGGCTACTCGAGGTTCCTCGTCTCCCCCAGGCGAGCCAATCTGCCGCAGCGGTGGCTCTTCTGGAAGGATTCGGCCGCCCGACGGACGCCATGTCCGGTTTCAGGTCGGTGTGAAGCACACGCCGCGGGCGCCGTGGGCGCAATTCCCAGGTCAGCATCCTCCTTGACCGGTTTGTTCCAGAGGGACACCCCCCTCTTCGGAACCCGCGTCGCAGAAAGGCGATAAGCAGTCTTCCTTTTTCTACCCCTTTCTGCCCTTTGCCTACCTCTCCTTCCTCTCTTTTGTAGATATTGGACTCGCTCGCTACGATGTCCAAGCGGTTGCTGCTTTTCTCCATGTATTTCCATCCGCAAGGCCTCAGGTAAGGCGCGGCCTCGCGAAAACCCGTCCTCGCGCAAATTGTCGCACTCTTTCCTTATCCTCTTGTCTTCAAATCCCATAAGCTTGACACCAAAATGCCAACCTACCACACTCCCCCTCCAACACCTCCCGATTCTCCCCCCTCCTCCCACTCCTCATCCCGCTCCTCTTCCACGCCTCGGCACTCCTCCCGGCGGCGCTCCAACAGCAACGACAAATCCTCCACCAGCGGCGGCCACGGCGCCCTCAAGGGGACGCTGCTCTTCTTCGGCGCCATCGCGGCCGCCACCTTCTGCGCCCACAGGTACTGGCCCAAGGGCTTCATCTATGGCGAAAAGGATCACTGGGAACACGACCACCACGACCATCACCATCACCACCACAACCACACAAAAGACGCCAAATCCTCCCTCCGAGACGAACGACGGCAGCGGCGCCGCGCTCCCGGTACCCGGGACTCACCCACATACCCCACCCGCGAGGAGCGGCGCGCGCACTACACGCATCGGGGTGAGAAGGAGCTGAGCCGGGACCTCGGGCTTCGCGGACAGTCTGTCGAGCGTAGCCGAGCGCGGGACTGGGATGAGGAATACGACGAGCTGGAGGGGGGTCGGTACAGCCAGTCGACGAGTCGGGACCGGGAGGACAGAGATGAGCGGCGGCAGCGGCTGTACTACCCGCCGGCTCCGCGGCGGAGGTACTACGAGGACGACGTGCCTGGTCCGTTGGCTGTGTACCAGGGCTCGAGGTCGCGGTCACGATCGCGGTCGAGGTCTAGGTCGAGGCGGGGGTCTGTTGATGGCTCTGGGCGGAGGAGGGAGGGGCACGGGGGTGGGTATTATTGATGATTTTTGGCCTGGGAGGCAGGTAAGAAGAGCTGCCGGGTTTGAACAGCGCGTTTAGTCCTGTCCCTATCAAGGTTTAAATCATTGCTGTTTTAGCGTGATAGTTACCCCGAGACGACTGCTCTTCAAGAGCAATAACCAAACCCTTGGTCTCACATACTTCGGGCTTCTTAGTCTGTCAGAGGCTTATCTCAATAGATGGGTGCCTTTTCGAGATATAACCAAGGCCTCGCCAACCATGCACGAGGCCCTTCTGGGTTGAAATGAGATATCCCCAGTCTCTGCTGGCGACCTAAATAATCAACACACCACACGTCACGGGTTTGACTAAGATTATAAGGCCAAAGATCAATCATTTCATTTGTTTCAAGATTCACCTGCGAATCTGCCTTCTACCTGCCATCGGGAGTTATCTAAAGTTCTTCCAAAATCGCTTCAAATGCAAGTGCAAATGCACGCAATGCTATGTACGTGTGAATCAGTCAAACTCAGGACTGAAACTCAGCACCGCCGAGCTCGTCAGCGCTGTCATCTTCAGCCACCTTCTTCCGCGGTCTGCCCCGGCGGCCTGCTTTCTTGGGCGGCTCTCTAGGGGGGATAACGGGAGATGATATCGGGGTTGAACTTGAAGACGCATGTTGCTGTGCCTGTGCTGGGCTACCGGGCAAGTCGGTTTCTTCGGCAACTGGACTGGCCCATCCCTCTCCGCCCGTCTTCATGATCAAGTGGGGATTGATGTCTGCTTTGAACCATCTTTCACCCCTTATCGTGCTCCTCGAACCACCCTCGAGAGCCGACAATGCAGCTCTCGTGGTCCGCATCCGCTTTGATCCCTGGCCTGCTCGTCCGCCCTCACTCACCAAGCTGCTTAGCTTGAGACGCTGTTTCTGAAGGTGCGAGTCGTAGGCTACGATGCTTCGGACATACGGTGCTACGTCGAGTGCAATGAGCTTGAAGGTTCGGTCGAAAACCGATGGATCAAGGTACGAGACGGCCTGTGGCGCGGCAGAATCCGAAGCGGCAATTGGATCAAAAGCAAACGCAATGTCGATACGAGAGACAGCAAGAGTCCCGGGCGGTAATGATGTGAAGCTGTTCTGAATGTGATCGATGACCCGGGATTCGCTCAAAGGTTCTAGCTGGGAGGGGAGGCTGTCGTGAAGCATTTGGGTGTCCGCTTGCAGTGAGATTCTCGCAAGAGATTTCATGGTGGATGCCATTAGGATCGGCAGCGAGTTGTAATGTGTGGAAAAGGGGGCATCAAGGTATGCAAGCCCGAGGGTACAATCGTCGCGTGATTTTGCTGGTGCCTCCGGGAGCGTAGCATCAAGGGACTCCTGCTGAAGAAAGGTTAGTCTTGAGCACCTACTTTTGTCTTTTGTGTGTTTTGAACTTACCTGTGGAGACGCGGCAAACGATCCGCGAGCGCAAATGTCTGCCGTGCTCATGGCCTCAGCAAAGTCGTCAAAGGCCTCCAAGGCTTTGAGGCGACTGTGAGGAGTGACCGCGACGCTGTCCACACTGGTAGCCCAAGACGAGAACACATTAGAATCTTGCCAATGTCCGATGTCCAGCCCCCAAGACTCCCATGATTGATGCAAAAGGTCTTCTTCGATGAGTCTCGAATGTACCTTGGGTTCAATAATGCTGTCCCGGCCCAGCCAGTTCATTCCGGGGCTATATGTGTCCTGACTGACAACCCTAACCACATCCCGGTTTTCGTCGAGGTCGATACCCTTCGGCCAGCGGGGATAGAACCAGTCAAAACCGCCTCGCCGGTCTCCAACTCCCATCTGACACCAGTATTGCAAGTCCATCGTGGTAGCACGCAGATCCTGATGGCGAGACTCGTAGAGGGTTTCGACAGCCTGTCTTGTCAGAGCGTGTCCTTCATTTGCCGCAACCAAGATGAGCCGGTCAATAGCAAGTTCACGAGGCGGCGGGTGGAACCGGAAAATGCCATGAAGTCTCAGGGTATGCAACGGCAAAAGGGTCTCGTCGTTGCATGTCATGACAAAGGGGCGCTTTGATTGGACGATGAGGCTGGTGACGGTGGTCCAAAACTGCTTGTCTTCTTCAAAAAGAATGTCGACTTCTTCAAGAAGGATCAGAGACTGTCTCTGGTTCTTTGGTGAGTCTTTTTTGCTTTCGTTTTGCTCCTTGGACGACGTAACCTTGGCCGACTTCTTGGCGGGTTTTACAACTGCTTTGGGCTTGAAAAAGGATACCATTGTTGACTGCTTGCCAGATTTCAGATCCTTGGCAACTTCATCCTCCGCGGCGGACAGCTCTTGACCGTCTGCTAGGGGAGAGTGATGCTGTTGCACAAGATGGTTTCTCGTCATGTCGCCAATTTTCTCCATAACATCTTTTCCGCTCCTTCGACTGCTTGCGTTGATCTCGAAGACCTCAAAGCCTAATTCTTTGGCCACGGCGTATACAGCCGCCGTTTTGCCACAGCCATGAGGGCCACTGATAACAAGGGTATTGGCGATCTTTTCGCCATCCTTTGGTCTGGATAGATCACCAGATCTAACCACAGTCTTCTTAATGACGCCTCGGATCCCACTAGGAGTCCAATCAGCCTCTTCATCCGACGGTTCCAAAAGTTCATAATCCTCGTCCTCGCTGGAGACGACGAATCCATCAAGCTTCTTTCTCCTCTTCTTTTTGCCGGGGCCTGCGGCCTTTCCTTTAGCGCCTGACTTGGACCTTTCTGTTTCCCCCGTATCTACCGACTGGACCATCAGAGCCTGAAGCCAGTCTCGCATAAGGAATGCTTCCCGGCCTTGTTGCAGCACCTCGGTCGCGCATGTTGGAGCATACTTCTGTGTCCAGTTGGCGGCCTCGCACTGTGACTTATCAAACGCCGAGAGGCTGCAGGAGATAGAGTCGAACAGATAAATAAGCTGCGGTGGTGGATGGAGTTTGGAGTCTTGGGCACTCGCGAGTTGCTTGCGCTGAACAAGTTTTTTCGAAGCTAGAGGCGAGCGAAATGTTTCCAGCTGAGGAAGAATGCGGGCTTGCAGATTTTTCCCGCTCTCAAAATGCTTCTGGGGAAGACGAAGCTCGGGAGGGGGTGGTAAAAAGTCGTCGGTGCTGACATTCCGCACCGCCTCTGCGATTGCTGGAATATCGAGGGCCTGGGTGACAAGCTGCACTACCGATTCGGAGACAGAGACCTTAACCATGCGCCCTTTCGACTTGCGCAGAAGCAGGAGTGGTGCAAGATCCGCGGCATCGTTTGTCGGGGGGACATCGCCACGAATGTGAACCATACCTTTCCATGGCCATGCTGCTACTTTCGACCCCGCAAATTTGAGACCCGAATTCTTGACACCGAACTGAGGGAGCCGCACACTACATGGTGCGCAGCGGCCCTTTTTGGGAGAACAAGGGGTCGAGGTGAACTGCTTCATGCGGACAGGAGAGTCAACCTTGGCCGTCTTTGCCTCCTCAGCGGGCGCTGCATCAGACTTCTTGGCTTTGCCTAAAAAGAAGGGATGGGTCGTCTTCTTTGGGCGTTTAGGAGACGCGTCCTCGGCGGCTTTGGGAGCTTGAGCTTCCTGGGTGCCTGAAGTAGGTGGTGATTTGGGCGCTGGCACTGAGCTTGGCGATTGAGTATTCATGACTGCGTTCACTTTCTCCCCGATTCGGATGCGAGACTCGGCATCAGTGCCGTATTTGACGACAACGACTTTCGATTTTTGTTTCTTACCTTGTTTAAAGAGCCCCTTCTCTCCGACCGACTGCTTCCTTTTCGGCCTTGGGGGTGAGCCAATCGTTCCTGTCTTGGGATTGAACAGAAGGACCTTTTTGAGTTTATTAGGGCCAGCTTCCGCGACCGTGTTTGATATATGAGGATGTGGTCGAGAGTTATTCTCGTTCGCAGAGAGTGTGTTCAGCGAACGGCCTGTTGCGATGTCCCGTGTCTGCAAGCCATCTTGTTGGTCGGGGTGTGTGGGAACATTAGACTCGGGTGTGCTCTCGTGAAGTGAGTTCTCGGCATTCTCGCTCTTCTCGCCGTGTCCGTTGGCAGTGGCCTCGTTCGCAATGCCCAGTTTGATGAGGTGATTCAAGATGCCTCCAACAGCGGAAACCTGCGCTCGCTTTTTGGCGGGTCTTTTTTGTCCCACGTTGTCATCCTGGTCACGGTCCACCTTACGACGTTTGTTTCGCCGGCTACTTGAAGAGCCAAAGGTCTCGTCACTGGGTGTCATGTCAGTGGTGGCAGAGGTATCTGTGGCACTTTGATCGGCGGTCTCATCGGCAGTCTCATTGGCGGTCATGAAAGGCAGGTTGGTGGAAGGCTTTTCGGAGGGTGTGTTGATCAGGGGATTGAAGTCTTCGTTTACTTCAGGGGCTTCGTTTACTTTGGTATCGCTGGTCGGGCGACTCGAGGAGTCGCTGCCTTTGTCGGGCGCAGGCTGAGCCACTCGGCCTGAGACGAAAAATGGATGCAGGGGCTTGCGGCCGACCGATCCTGGAGATCCGATACCCTCGGGCATTGTGAGCACAGCTACAAACACCCTAGGCAGAAAGCAAAGCCTGGAGTGCTGGCCGAGCTGTCAGTACCATGATCGATTGTGATGAATGAGAGGCATTCGGGTTTATTGCACGCACCTCGCAGCAGCGCTCAGAGTTCGCGCAGAGCCAAGGAGGGAAGTCGCGAAGGGGATACCATGCTTTGCAAAAATGAAGTCATGCAGCTGAGAAGTACTGGCAATTGCTGGACTAATAAGAAGACGAGTAGAATGGAGACAAACAACGTACTTCCGACCTCTAGGTGTTGTATGAGTAAAGAATGGAGAATGTAGTGGGGTGTCTAGGGAATTGTGTGTGGTGTTTCGTGGTTTGAAGCCGGCAAGAACGACTGCAACTTTGGGTGGACTAATTACCAGTTGAGATGCACTTCGGGGAACGCGACGGAAGGCGCGTCTGACCGAGCAACTAGCACCGTGTTCGCGACAGGACTTCTGCCCCGCTGCACGCTGGGCATCCACCAACCACAAGGTTGCAAATTATAAGAGCGCTAGCGCCCTGTACCTCCAGCCCCGCGGTGCCCAGATCACCTAGACCCCTGCACCCAACAATGGGTTCGATCTCACGGCGGTCCAATATTTTACTAAAGCGTAAGTTCTATGACCATAATTGTAACTTGAAATATATAGAAAATATAGCGTACTCTATTACCAGTCAGCTATCTTGGGTGGGAGGATTGACAGGCAGAAGGTTTTCTCTATACTTTAAGTCATATTCTAAAATGGAGGTATCGAAAAGACCCTAAAAATAACCCCCTATATAGAACCGCCTTTAAAGGGTAAAGAATAACTCTAAACCACCCAAATCTTCGTCTGAGAGTAAATAAATACTAAAAATTCAGATAGGAATTAAGCTAGAATTTTATCTCTTTCTTTTGTTGTTAAATGTAATAAAATTTTAGTAAAATATTGAACCATTGTGGGGTCGAAACCATTGTTAGGTGCAGTGGTGGCGAGCACGCTAGGATCAAAGATATGCCGACCTTCCGACAGCCCACCAGGAACCCCACTGTTTTCCCCAATGCGGGTGAAACTTTTTTTTGATGCTTGCAGGCCTTGCAGCGATTGAAGATGGAATGCCTTCGTTTATCCACTCTGGGGCATCTTGAGGGCAACAACACCACACCCCCAAAATGGCTGCCAAATTGCATATTCACAAGCCATATGTGCTGAAGGTGCTCTCTCGCCCCCTGGATCGGCCAGACGGACCCGGCCGATACACGATCGGCGAGGTTTTCGGCCAGAAGCAGGACTCGAAGCGGCGCAAGCGATCCGAGCTCTCCGTTGCCATTGACGGCGATGCGATTCACCTCTACGATGTTAGACCACCTCAGCTAGTCTAGTTGCCGCCGGTTGAGACAGACTAAGCTAATGCGCATCAGATACCCTCCTCCCAAGCAATCACTTCCTACCTCGTCTCGCCGCAATCCTTCTTCACCTGCTCGCCCTATTCGCTTCGATGGAGGCCGTCCACAACAACCAACACCGCACGCTACACCTACGGCTCGACTGAAGACTCGCTCTCCTCGAAGAAGGAAATCAAGCTCTTCAAGGATGTACTCGCCAACTCGGGCACTACCCTACCTACTTCGGCGACCCATGTGCACCACCTAAGCAAGCCGATCATCCATCTGTCGGCTACGTCGTCAAGGGCCTCTTCCTCCGTTCTGGCCGATTCCCCGCTTGCTAGCCATGACCTCATTACGGTGGCCGCAGATGGTACCTTGATGGGCCTGAACGGAGAGACACTGGAGAAGAGATGGCAGTCGTCACCTGTGGTGCTCACCCAGGAGCTCTCAGTCTCGAACCCGGAAGATTTTCAAATCGACTTTGTCCAATCAGTGCTTGGGGCAGATGTCGTCGATGGCATGTTCGGTGGGCGAAACGAGCTGTTTGGAGTGTTTAGGGAGAAGGTCCACCGAGATGGCTTCAATCCCGACATTCTCATCGTCATAACTTCCATCCCCGGTGGCCCTGAGCAACAGCGAAAGAGATATATGCACATCCTTGCGCTCGCTACTGAGAGAGAGCCGCAGCAATCCAACGGCCAAAATGTCATCTCTGTATTTGTTGCCCCTCTTCCGGCCCAGACCCTGGCAACCAAGTATCAGCTAGACGTCAGGTCGGGCACCTTGCAGGAGCTGTCCAACGAGGTGCTTTACACATATACCTTCCATGGTGGCATTGCTCGGCTTGAGAGCAATCTGCGGGTACCCGGCATGACATCCTTCCTCAGGCTGTCCAAGACATCCATTGTCGCAGCAACATCCACATCCCTCTCCATCTATAACCCGGTTTACCGCTCCTTGCAAACCACAACGACTATTGACTTCGAGGACATACCGGCAAACTCGCTCGCCAGTGGGCAGAGCATCGCCTGCGACCTCTTCATTTACCTAGCCGGACGAGATATGGTTGTGGGTCTACGGGGAATGTCCCTGATCGCTTTCCAGGTTGAGGCACCAAAGAGCCGCTCAACCAAGCGACGTGCAGAAGGCTTGCTTGTTGATGCCATCCGACGGGGAATCTTGCGGGAGACCTTTTGCGAGAACCGAGGCCAACACGAGCGTGTTTCGTCCAAACTTATTGCCGATAGCCTCCCTGGATCGCTATCCGAGACAGAGCAAATTAAGCTGCAGCAGAGATTCGCAGAGGCGGATAAGCTTCTAGAACTTAACGATCTTGCCGGTTTTGAGAAGCTGCTGGCAACTATCTTCAAGATCCCAGTGAGTGGCTCGCAAGCCAAGCAAAATGGGGCTCTTGCGGGCAGTGATGCTGGCGTGAACGGGACAGCATCTGCCACCAATCTGCCCAAGTGGGAATTGCCCAACTCAAGGGCCGATTACGCTCAAGTTGACAGACGCTGGATATTCTACGCCATAAGTCAAGTCTTCACGCTAGACACTCCAGACGGCGACACAACGATCCCGCAACTCATCTGCCGACTTCCAGAGAGCAACGTGCTCAACTATCTCGTCGATGCGAGCCATCTATCGACGTCAAACATCAAATCAGCTTTCAAAGAAGAGATCCGGGAGGTAGACCAGATTGACAGCATCCTTGGAGGGGAGCTCCCTCAACTTTTGGTCCAAGTGGACCCTACGATGGAGCTGCTTCTCGGTTATCTGTCAGGAACCCAGCTTGGCCCGAGGGAACTGACCGCCTCCATCAAGTTGTTGTTGCGTAGCCTCGACCTGTTAGAGGATCCTTCCAAGGCTCAAGAGCTCCGGCCAAAGGCCATTACAGATCAGGAGGAGCAGGTACAAGAGCAAGAGGCAGATGTTGATGAGATCACTATGGAGCTGGACCGGGCAGAGGAGGAACTGCAGGTCACAGAGTATTACCTCGGCAGCGATTCCAGCAGCGACTCGAGCAGACGGGCACAAGGCCTGAGTGTGGCCTTTAGCAAGCTGGCATTATGTCCAGCTATCACAACCGTCCAGAGCCTGCGGCAGCTGTTCAAACCCGAGGAGATTGTCTGCCTGATGAATGTTCTGAGAATGGAACTCATCAAGGACGGCTGGACAACGCGATATCTTGACAGGTCCCCCGTAGATGACGAGGAAGGCGGGGCAGCGCCCGATGGAAGCATTCAGATCATCGCCGACCTGATGTGCCGGTGTATCGACTCAGTAGGGCTCGGTGGATGGATGGCATTCGATGCTATGCTGGCGAGTGCTGGTGGCCAGCAACACGACTCGGTGGATTTCTTTGGCCAGTTCAAAGCCGAGATCAGCACGGCATTGGAAGGCACGCTGGAGGCAATTCGTATGCAGGGTACACTGGACGAGGCGGTCAACTACGCTAAGAGGGCAAGGTCAGCTGCCAAGACGTCGGGGAGGAACGCTGTAACATCGATGCAGGTGTTGCCGCAAGCGCTACCGTTGGGTCTGAAGACGGAGTCTAGAGTCCCGCGGGAGAAGATGGCGTCAGGCGAGATTGTGCAACGAAGCCAGAGAGATGTTGGACTCTTCCTCAGCAAGAAGCGGAAGTCGTACTCGATAAATCAGATAACGGAAGAGGTTTTGCTCGGCGGCTCGAAGCTCCTTGAGGTAGCCGAGGAGGGGAAAGAGGCGCTGTGAGTCTGAGCTTTACAGAAATCCAGATACCCAATGTCACAATTTACCGCTCAGTGTTCATGTTGCTCGCTGCGTAACAGCTGGACTAGTCGCTTTCCATCATGTGTGAGCTTTGTTTGCCTTGATTGCTATTTGGCCTTTGGCTGCACTCGAGAGCCGCACATACGGGCTACCGCACAGACGCCACACAAGTTTGCCAAGACGTGGAGATCAGGAGGTGTCGCTAAGAGAACACGCGGTAGGTTGCCTTAGCCGCCTTAGTTACACACTGCGGTGAAGGTCTATTGTGATGGGCACCTCGGCTTGTTGAGCGGTCGCCTCGAGTCACCTGCCACGTTTTGGATTTGCCTTGGTTTGGCTTGTCTTGCTCTCTGATGGAGAAAAGGGGAAACTTCAACATGATTGCAGTGCACAGTGCGCAATGCCTTCTCGTCTGCAGCTGCGACCCGCAGGTATTCCCGCAATAGCTGGGCGGGTCTTGGTTCTCTGCCAATGTCTGCCTGGCTCCCTGCGTTTAGGTCATGGTGTTACAGGTCCAGAACACCAAATAACATTGAGTTTGCGGGAGTGTCTCACCCCTTCCAATGACCCGGCGACGGTTCGGTGCGGCATAATGCCAGCACCCAAGCCGCACCACACATAGCACGTTGTTTTTTTCCGAGAACGTTGCACGGCCTGCCCTGCCGAGTGGTCGCTGTATATGCAAGCAAGCACATGAGTCAAGCGCGGTCGTTGATCGGTTACCTGGAGCGTGGGATGTGGCCTCACTTTCGCTGCTTGAGCAATCTGCCTTGAAGAGAGGTCTGGATGTGGAAAATGCGATCTGTCCAGACATTGGATGAGAAGCAATATGAGGATATGTGGCGCCGAATTCTGCTCGGCCGTGGGTAATAAACTAGCTCCGTGGCTCCACGCTCCGCCCGGTCACTGCCTCGTTTTGTCGTGATAGTGACACGAGGTAGCACACCGCAGATTAAACACGCTAAACTTGCATCAAGGGCAGAGCACGGCAGAGCATCACCCTCTGAACGGCCGTACCGCTCTAGGACCCTGTGGGGGGATCTCGTGTGCGGCGCATTGAGGAATGCTACCCCAGTTGATCAAAGTTCGGGACTCCATTCAACTCTTCATTGCAATTTTTCCATTGCAGGTTCCGAGAGCTCAAGTCGAAGTTTGGGCCGAAACATCGCGACGTGATGCAAAGGTGGAGAGAGCCTGAGGCGCAGTTGTCGTGGGTTGGGGTTCGCTGCTCGAGTTCAGAGCGCGCTAGGGGCGGGGATTCGCTGGGAATACGGTGTGCCCCGCCCCGGAATGCCCGCTAGCACTAAAGCTGGGTGCTCTGCCCTAGGATATCCGCCGGGCTGGCTGGGGAGGCCTGTCACCGGCGCCAGAAAGACGTCACCGAAGCCTGCCGTGTTTCCCTGTGTTCTGACGGGTCTCCATTCCTGCCTTCCGGACACTCGCCCCTCCATCGCGCCGAGGTGCGCCTCACAGCCCCAACAACGGCCATTGGACATTACTTCTCGTGACCACCTGTTACCCAGCGTAGCTTCCATCTTCATCTTCTGTCGCGCACCGAGAACGAAAGCAAGCCCAAGCAAACACAAACAAAACTTCCTAATTCATTCCCGCGTTCCATGCTGTCGTGCATGAGCAACCGCCTCACCCCTCCAAATCCCGGAAGCCCTGACCCAGGGAGCTGTCGACAGAGCGATCATCTGCCATTGAGCGACTGGTGAGTGGCCTTTTGGGTACTCGTCTCCCATTCCTTTTGTGGACGCCGAGTCCCTCGTCGTCGCAATTCCAATCCAGTGCCCTGGCGGGGAGGCAAAACACCATGTGCGGCTGCAAGGGCGGCTTGTGTGCCGGGCGAGGACCGCCTGCGAGCGATTGCGACCGCGACTCCTGGGCACACAGGCTCGTGCAGGCTGCTCTTTGAAAGCCTTGGTTGACATCAGTCAACGTGTCTTCCCGTCGGGCATGTTGCCCTCCAATGCCATCACAAATGGTATCACATAGCAACCGTCATCCTCTGGCTGCCAGAGACCCGACGCGAGGCATGCCGGCCAGGCAAATACCCAGTGGCTGCCCGACCTCTGTACCCTCTCGTCATTCGCCAGCGGCATACGATTGCGGCCTCTGACTGAGCACCTCTTCCCTCCTCCTGCTTTCCTCTCCCTGTTCTGACTCTTCTCTACATCATCTCCGTTGTTTTCTCCATGTGGCCCAAGAGTTCGTGTGAGCCGCATACCCCTAACATCGAGCAATAGATATATATTTGGTTCCCTTCAACCCGATCTACGAGGCGCCGTGTCTGTGTGATTATCGATCAACAAGGTCGCCGAGTTGCCTGTACGCCGATTCGTCTCGCCTCCAATTTCCACGACAGATCAACGACACCAACTACAAGTACTCCGTTCTAGGTGCTTCCCGGACACCAACGATCCGAGGTCAAACCTGCCCCGATGCAAGTGTCGCAAGGTGGTACTGCAGAACCCAGCGACGCGCTCGTTGATGAGTACGCCGCCAAGGTATACAGGCGCGCCCGTGCCTCAGGGCCCGACTTCGACGACCTTGCTACAGCTACCCGGAGCCTGCAGAAGGCGCTGCAATGTCTCCTTTCCGAGATCCACGATCCAGACTCACCACTGAACCACTCGAACCCGTCTGGTCGGGGAGGCCGGAGTCCTGCCTACTCTCGCCAGTTGGCATCACTCGGCGAGGATAGTGATTTTGTCCTCAAACAAGCGGATACAATTCTTGAGAGATACGGCGGTCCTGGAGAGGGCAGGGCCGGGCACGGCTCTTCGAAACGCGAGTCGGGCTCACAGGAAAAGGCAAAGAGAGTCGAGCTTGTCCAAAGAGCAGTCACGTCCCAAAAGATCAAGATCGATCTATTTCTTGATACAGTGCAGTTACATAGTCCCACCAAGACACGACAAACGTTGGAGAAGACAGACGACAAGGATCTAGACGTCATCAAGGACAAAATGGACGCCGCTGCATCCAGAACTTTCCGCAAGAGAAGATCTGCTAATGGGGGCGAAGATGAGCTCTGGCAGGACTTCAAGGCGGAGCTGGAGAAGGAGGGGTTCGATAGGGATGTTCTCCACAAAAACAAAGTCAGTACAGCACATGTCGTGTCCCAATACCCCTAATGCATGTGCATGGACTGATACAAAGGCGTAGGAAGTCCTCCGGGCCTATCTTCGCAAGGCAGAACCCCGCCCCTCCCGGACAATTGGTTCGAGTTCTGGGTCTGGAAGACAAAACGAGGGTCAAGCCTCATCTGACTCGGACGACTTGAAATCCAGGGACGCCTCTCAAACAGCACTCATATCAACCCGGGACCTGATGGCCAGCGACCGGCAAGATGCTGACACAACCACCAAGCGTTTGAGCTCGGCGTACCCCCCACCGAACTATAGCACGTCTCCTGGCAATAGGTATCTGCCTCCGGGGGCACAGCCGTTACTCATCCCCGGTACCACTACCCCTGTGTATGGGATGCTATCCCCCGACACTCCCCAGAACCAACGGTTCGGGGCAGCGCCTCGTTACGTCCCGTATACTCCCCAGTCCGCCTACGGGACCAGTCCGAACATCTCCAGCGCGCCCAACCTCTCCTCTTCCGCACCGCCGGCCGGCAGCGAATTCACCCTCACTCGGAGATACAGTCGCTTGGCCCCCGACAGCAGAGGGCAGGAGATCCCACTGGAGGCCAAGTGGACCAAGATCAAGCGCTCTCTCATTTCGCCCGAGGTGTTGGAGAAGGCTGGCGTGCGGTATGAAGCCCGGCCCGACTTCGTGGCTGTCCTCGGTGCACTATCTCGGGAGAAGATTGCAGAGTACGCGAGATTAAGCCACGAGGCGCGCAGCGCGAGGCGTCGGCTGGTTGAGAGGAGTACGTGGCCGGAGACAACCCGAAGCCAAAGGCAGACCGCCGTGGGGATGGTGACTGATGACTCTGATGGATACTACACGACCGGCGACGAGCGAAGCACCCGCAGGGCGCGGCGAGGGCCCAGTCGAGGCAAAGCCTCATCGAGAAGCAGGTCGCGCGACAGGAGGCCAGGATTCGATCCAAGCGATGCACGGAGCTCCGACCCCGTCATCGTCTCGCCGCCTTCCAGCGTCACCGGCGTCACGTCTCCATCGAGCACGGTAAAGCCCAAGCCCATCCTAAAGAACCGCAACCCGCACGTGGTTCGGTACGACGACGATGGCCCGCGTGAGGTCCCCCACGGCTACGACTCGGCCGAAGAACGTCGTGAGCGGCAGAGAGCCAGGGGGAGACACAGCAGCAAGAGCAGGGACCGTTCTCGGCGGCACCACCGGAGCAGAGACAGGAGCAGAGATCGCAGTCGAGAGCGGGACCGGGACCGAAAGCGAGACAGTCGTGATTCCTTTGCCTCTCCTGACAAGTACGTCAACGAGCCGCCTATTCTTGGGTTCATTCGAACACTCGGCGAAAACCGCGACCGCGATCGTGACCGAAACCGGGATCGGGATCGGGACCGCGATTGGGATAGAGACAGAGATAGAGACCGGGACCGCGAGGGTAGGAGAAACACGTTCAAGGACACGGTCAAGGGTGCCGGCATCGGCAGCGCTGCAGCGGCTTTGCTGAGCGTTCTGTCGGAGGCGACGCGTCTCTGAGATCCTCTGTACCTTCCATGGGTTGTCTTGTCTTTTTATTTCAGCACATATTCGTTAATTTCTTTACAATCTATTATCTTGCATCATCGTTCTATACCCACCAGAGTATCTGCTTACGGGGGGTTGTTGGAGGATTGGAAAGACGCATTTTTATGACATCTCAGACACGAACAAGAAGCACGCCTCATGATGATATGTGGAGTCTATTTCCATTTCAGCAGCATCAATAATGTATCGAGATGATTGGCACGCAGCGTCACGACTTCTTTTCTGTCAACACATTTTTATTTTCACTTTTTCCATGTCAGGCTTCTTGTAAAATACGACATGACATGCATTGCGTTGTTGGTTGCTCAAAATTAAAAGAAATTGGTTTCAAAAGTACCAAATCATGACGTGGCTGTCGCCATATCATCCGACATATCCTATTCAGTGCCTATGCTTGTATGTGCTACCCTATTAGATTCAAAATGAAACTCGCCTGCGCCGTCGCTTCGATGCTAAAAGAAAAAGAAAAAGACCCTGGAATCATCATCTCCGCTTCGACCTCCGCTCCCTCGTCTGAGCTTGCATGTCATGTCCGCCCAACTCGCTCAGCGTGAGCTTCTCCTGCCTCGCGCCCGTAACTCCGTAGCCGGCCGAGAACGAGGCCGCTTTCGCCAGCCCGTTCTTGCCCCCCATCATCTTTTGCATCAGGTCCGCCTTGTGCCGCTTGGCCTCGGGGTCGTCGTACTCGAGCTGCGTCGGCGCCGGTGGTGGCTGGCCCTCGCCCTTCCACCCACCCGACGAATCGATCCCGCCGCCGCCGCCGCCGCCGCCACCGCCGCCGCTGGCGCTGCTGGCCGTCGAGACGTTGCTCACGGCGCGTCCCAAGATCTGGCGCTTGCGCCGGCGAGTGCCGCCGGCTTTCGTCGTGCTGCCGAGGGAATCGCCCTCGGCTTCGGCGGGGTCGGCGGTCGTTGTGTCGGGCGGGATTGTGGCCGAGTCAAAGAGGGAGGTAGCGAGTTTGGAGGAGAGGGCGTCGCGCTCGGCGGTGAGGCGGGCGGTTTTTTCGGCGGCGAGGCGTTTGCGTATCGCGCCGGGGGATTCTGGAGTGGGTGGTTCCTCGGGGACGGCCGGGGGGTCGCCGGAGGGGGTGATATCGCTGTCGGCGGCTTCCGAGTCGGCGATTTCGCTCGCGACTCGGCCGAGGGGTTGGCGGGACTGGGGCTTGGTTGCGGGTTTCTGCGGGGAGGGGGATGCTTGGTTGAGCGCGTTCAGTGTGGTTTCGGAGAGGGGGGCCGAGGTAGCGCTCTTGCCGCCTGAGCTGCCGTCGCTGAAGGGGTTGTTGGACGGCGTCTGGTGGGTGAGGGCCGTCTCGAAGTGGGATGTCTCCGTGGTTAACGAATCTCGCTCGGTTGCGAGGGCTGGGCGGCGGTCTGTTGTCGCCGGCTTCTTTGCCTTGGAGGTCTTGGAACCGCCCCTGATTGGGCCGAACATGCCCGAGAAGTCAATTTCGTGAGTTCCTTTAGGCTTTGCAGCCTTCGGGAGAAGGTCCTTGTCTACGCTATCCCAGGCTGACTTGTCCTGCTTCCCCTTGCCTTTGACTTGGTCAAATCCGTCTGCTCCCCCGAGGGCAACCTGCCTCACTTCTGAGTCTGAGTACCGGAAACGTTTGATCGGGACGTTGAAGCTGCACGAGATGCACTCCCAAAGCCAATCGGCTCGGACAACTGGCACTTTCCACGCCAGGGCCAGCTCGAGTTTCTTCGGCCTGGCCACCTGTAGCGAAGAGCAGACAAGCAGCGATATGTCTTTGGTAAACTTCTCCTCGTACTTGGCGCCGAGCTGCTGGGTTACCTTGTTCACCTGGTGGAGGTCAACGCCGGTGAAGCCTGCGGTGCATATGGTGAACATTTCGAATCCCGAGATGGGAAATCCGGGAAATGGCCGGCCGATGACATGCTCGGTGGGGTCAAAGAAGTATTTCTTGTGCATGCACCTCTCTATGTAGAACTCGGTGATAATCTCGACACCTTCAGGCGATAAGGGGTGCGAGGCGGCAGCCGATTCTTGGGGAACGACGAGAAAGCGATGGGCAAATTGGGCGCCCGAGGCCGAGGCAACTTCCTCGAGGGAGTTGCAGACCGAACCTCCCAGCGACGAGACAGCGCTGATGAGCACACTGGTACGTTGAGACGAAAATCCGTGCACGTAGAAGCCACACGAGACAAAAACCAAGCCGTCGTCAGATACGCCAAAGGACGAGAGCTTTGTGCCTTGGGTATCCGTAGACTTGTTCCCGGCCAGCTGCGGCTGGGAGATGTTGGGTTTCACATCCACCGAAGCCGCTGGCCGGGCCGGCAGCGTCTCAATGATTGGGGCTGAGGGCTCCGCAATTTGTTGTTTCCCAAGAATGTCACCCCACAGATTATCTCGTTGGCTGTTCAACTTCATGCTGGCAGTCTTTCTCAGTTTCCTCCTGCCCTCGTCCTGACCGGCAGCCGAGCCGTCTCTCAGTCGCTTCCCCATCGAGACCTGGCGGGTGGAGGCCTTTCTGTTCCAGGCGCCCACGCCCCTCTGGGCTTGTGGTATGGTCGGGTCGTAGCATTTCTCGTTCAGGATCAGACCGCGCTCGGCGCTGTCGTTGACCCACTCGATGGTGACGGTGTGTATGTCCCAGTTCTTGGCCGCTTGGTATTTGCGCCCCTCGGGCTTGCAGACAATGAGGTGGGTGACGTGGCGGGTGAGGTCGCCGGTGTAGCTGCCTCCATTTGATTCAATCCTGTCCATAATCTCCTGGCGAATATCCGGGTCGTCGAAGCCGGTCATGCAGCAGAGAAGGCGGGGACGTTCCGACTCGGTGCCGTCTTTGAGGGGCTCCCCGCCGCTTATCTCAAAGGTGCGCAGCTGCCATTTGTTTTCGAGGGCGACAAAGTCGATCTCGGCATCCGCCACCCATAGGTTTCGGACGGCCTCGACCCATCCGGCAGCCATGACCTTGACATCCGGCCGTTCCTTTGCGACATGTCGGTACTTGGGCGTGGCGTACTCGCCGACGATGAGGTGGGTGCAGTCGGGAGTGAGGTCGTACTTGTGCACGCCTCCCAGCTCGGCCGTTTTGCCGGCGATGTCGGTCTAGCGGAATGAAGCAAGAGAGTTAGCCAGAGAATCTTGGGTCCAGAGGGAGTGGTGGTGATGTTGGGGTTGTGGCCAGGGCAGAGACGGGGGACGCGGGGCAGACCGAAGGCAGAAATGGCAGAATGGCAGCTTACCCTCAGTTCTGGCGGAATGCTGGTGCAGCACACGACGATTCCCTTGAAGGGGTGGGCAGAATCGAAAGAAGCATCGTCAGAGCCTGGAGACGTGGGAGGAGTGGCCATGGTCAAGTGTCGCAGGCGTACAGGAGCTTGCGCGAAGGAAAGAGGCGGACCAAAAGCCCAAAGATGCCAAAAGTTGAGGGCCACAATCGGCACTGGCCCGGCGCGTCGCGTGGACCTGCAAACACCAGACCCTTGCACCCATCACAACCCTAGTCCCGCTTAGTCATCCGCTCTCCCTTTGTTGACTTGCTCTCCCCTTTTCATCTCAGACTACAGCACCAGACGGGTTACCAAACTCATCTCGATGTTTTTTTTCTTCTTGGAAATAAATCAACAGCTGAGAATGGAAGGTTGAAACTGAAACTGAAGTTTGGAACCGAGAGTCTTGATGAGTTTACCAGACTTACGCCGTGACTTACACCGTCATTGACTTATCCAATGGCAAGAGGTAGCTAGTCAAGAGTAAAATCCCCGAGTGCGCCATTTTTGGTTTTCAGGTGAGTAACTTGATGATTGATTTAATACAAGCTCCTTGCCAGTTGACTCATTGGACTTCCACGGCCAATGAGGTGACCATCGTGTGTGACATACCTCAGGCACGTGTTCCCCCATACAGCCTGCGTCCATGTCAGATTGACATACCTTACTCAGGGAATCACCGTTGGGGACTTCATATGCAAACCGGGAGATTCGGTGTCCTATAGCTGTAGTGAGCAAATACATATTCAGCAGTTACGGATTCCAAGAAGCCAGGGCCAAACAGCAAGACCAACACAAATACCGGTCTCCATGGCGGCCTTGACCTACCCAACTTGAAGCCAGGCGACGAGTCTTCTGGTTAGTGACCCAGGTGAGGTGCCAGGGCCAACCACAAGGCAGGCCATTTTTAAGCTGAGGCCTCTTTGAATTCGCTGCACCTTAGTAGCCCACAATCTAGTCACGGCATTTGCTTGTGCAGGGGCCATTATTGACTTAAAGATCCAAGTCCGGGACAAGCTCACCCACCTCCAGACTCTGCTTTGATTTCAACAACCAAACACATCCACCACCTTCCCCATCAAACATCTTTGCCCATCTTGGCACCTTTGTACATTTCTGAGACACACAAACAGCGCCATTCTTGGAGCCATGGCCAGAATCAAGATGGTAGCCAAGCATTCCGAGCCGACTTCAGTTGTCTCAGGTCCCAAGACCCCAGACAACCCAGCAGCCAAAGAGCCGGCCGCCGAGGCTGAGGACACAATCACCCTCATCAACGGCTCCTTCGGCCACATCGACACGTCCACCCTCACCAGCCTCCCCGAGTCCATCCCCTTCGCCTGGCGCTGCTGCCAGTGCAGCCAGCAACAACTCCTGCGGCAGCCCGGCCCCCACGCCATCCAGCGTCCCGACGCAACCACCTTCCCCTCGGCCACGACCGCCGACACGGCCTGCCTGAACAAGGCCTGCCCGCACCCGCGCTGCCACCTCTGCCCCCTCCTCAACCTGTACGACGTCCCGCTCGCCACCACGGGCGGCCAGAACCTGCGCCCCGACCGCCTCCACCCGGCCGGCTGGGAGTGCTGCCGCTGCCGCGAGCACCACTACCCCACGGCGCGCTACCGCCCGGGCGCCTCCATCGCGCTGCGCCACGGCAGCTCCGTCCTGGCGGCCCGCTGCACCGACCACGCGCCGTGCCGCAGCTGCTACGTCCTCAACCGCTACGGCGAGCGGCTTGGGCGGCTGAATACCGACTCCATCATCCTGGAGCCGGATGCCGGTCCGTTGCGGGATAATGTCATCTTTGCCATGGAGTTGTTCAAGTTCAAGGTTGCCGAGTTGCAGAGGGAGCAGCTGGCGTCGAGCGGCAACGAAGAGGAGAAGGGGCTTCGGTTGCTTGCGCTGGCTGGCGAGGTTTTGGCTGCTGATGATGAGCACAAGGCGGCGAGGGCGGCGGTGGAGAAGGTGAAGGAGTGGGTCAGGGAGGTGAGGGGCGGGTGAGCCATCAAGGGGCTGCTTCTATTGGCCTTGTGGGAGGACCATAAAGGAGGAAATGAGAAGGTGCGCTGAAGGGAAAGCGCGTAAAAAAGTCATGACATTTCAGGTGTCCTGGGTATGGTTGGGAGTTCTGTTTTCTTTGATACCCCCTGGAGTTGCACCTGTAGATAACCATGGAACTGGATAGGTCAGTCTATAATCAAGTTCAGTTATCACAAACATAAACTGATTTCGTTTACTTTAGTAGCGTTTGTTGCTGACCTCTAAGGTAAGGTACCTACCTACCTCAGGCTAGGCTACATCATGTACCATCAAGCACTAGCAGTGTCTCATGTTTTGGTCACAATCTAGACTCCCTGTAGCAAACAGATAGCTTGGAACATGTATTACCTAGTAGATATTCGTCTGTGCTCACTCACACTTCTCTTGTAGTCTGTGGTGTGCGCAAAGGGTCAGGTAGGTATGTAGGATGAAGTCTCTGGCACCGTTCCTAATGAGAGGGACGCGACAAGGGACCAGTTTGGCAACAAGGCGGTTTGGCGTAGCGGTATTAGTCTAGGATCGTGCCATCGGATGCTGTGCTACCTGAGCCTGCAGGGGCTGGGAGGGAGATCTAGTGGTGGTCAGTTCGAACCGAATTTCATCCTCTCTTTTTATACTTCCTATATTCATTCTTGGGTGTGTTCGCGCTCTGATCCATTTGCCCCCGTGTGGGGGCTTTTCCGAGTCCCTAACGTCTGATCGCCCACTTCTGGTTGGTACGTCCTGCTTGTTTCCTAGCGTACAGTCTGTGTGCTCCAGAGGTCAAGAACCAGGGAAAGCTGGATACGGAACAGAACTTGTCTTGTTTCCCTCCATCGTTTCCATTACATCGAAACAACCCAGAGCAAGGGGCAAGGGCTAGGTGTATCTTAGGTACTAGTAGCAATGTTTTCATTGTTTTGGACTTAAAGCCTCAGTCAGGTTTCTGCCGATATCGCGATCCCCCATTTTTGTAAGACATTTTCGTCCTCAGAGAACAACGGATCTCAAGGACAAACATCATTCAATGATATTCATTAATCATGTCCATTTTCTACAAGTAAATATGCATATATGTACCCAATGCTTTCAAAATATACAATGCCATATGCCTCTAAAAAGTATGCATTGACAGTTGAAAGTCGGCCTGCTTTAGACCCCCTCATATCCAATTCCTCGCGGCAATCGTTGCCACCGCGACAAGGGTCCATATTAAGCCCTGCCCATTTTGAGCAGATCTCGTTCCAAGGGCCACTGCTAGCCCCCCGCCTATCGAACTCGTCCCAGACGTTGTCCCAGTGGCAGCGCCAGCGCCCGGGCCGGGGGCTGACACGCTGCTCCCACCCGTAACTGCTGAACCGGCGGTTCCGCAAGCACCAACCAAGGCCGACAAGTCACCAGCTTTGCTGAGGGCTGCCGGCGTAGAGCCACAGTTAGCTGCTTGGGTCATCCAAACCGAGTTGGTTTCGAGATCGAAGACGGCTGTCCATCTGTTAGCGTGGTCCTCCGATCGTTGTCAGATAGTGAGACCTACCATAAGCTGAGCGAAGAAAGGTATCCCCTAGCAAAGTGAAGCTCGAACTTGGCGTGATGCCCAAGAAACAAGACGGGGGACTCCCTGGAACCTCGCGGATGAGTTCTTTGTACGAGACCTTGATCATCAGCCCCGCAAAAGCGAAATCGACGGTGCCTTTGACATTGGTCAGGCCGCAGTCGATGCGGAAGAATCCATTCGGGTCCGCCGCCGTTATCCCAAAATCGGCTGCGATGGCCGCAGTCAGATTCGGCGGCAGGAGCGTCATCGTCGACCCGCTGTCTAGGAAGACGGGCAGCTTGCTGTCCGCATAGACCTTGGTCTCCCTGCTAGGCGGCGAGATCGAGATTGACTCCATCTCGACCCAGTACCGGGGCACCAAGTCAGGAGATTTGTCGGGCGAGATAATCGGCAGTTTGACCAACGGCCCCCCAAACTTGGACGTGTCGACGCCACCAAAGACAATAACACCCTCCTGAGCCTCCTTGCTACCCAGAGCGAGGGTGTACGCCTTGACCTTGGTTGCATTTTGAGCGGCCAATTGGTCGACAAAGTTGGGATATGTCGTCGCGATGCCCTTCCCGTACCCGATCCCCAGGATCCCCGAGAATGCGTCCTCGCTCGCGGTGGCGACACCGAACTGAACTCCTTTCAGAGCAGTGGTGCTCCCCGCGAGGGAGATGATGTCGGTTACGTAGCTAATGTTGGCGCTCCCAATCCCGTACCGCAGTGTCCTCGTTGTTCCCAGCGCGCCTACTGTGGTGGATCTAGCTGAGTCGTACCGGCCGGCCCGTTCGCAAAAGGCGGCGTCCCCCCCCGACACTGCGGTGCAGTCCGGATTCACCCACAACTCAAACGACCCCGTGTCCAACTGCACAAACACCGACTGCGGTGGAGTACCAATGCTGACTGTAGCATGTCAGTATGAAGTGCGCCAACACAGCAAAGGGGGGATGAGAGGGGGCCATGTACGCTGTGCATAGTAGGCAACATCAGACCGGTTCGCTAGCTGAAGCTGCACGCCCCTCTTGCTGGAGAAGTAGTTGACGTTGGTCGAATGGACGATGGGCAAGTGAATGCAGCCCTCGGGGTGGGAAGGTATTAACTGGCTCTGAGCGGCGGCGCGACCGCAACATATGGCCAGGAGCAAGACGAAGAAGGAGAGGACGGAGGGAGGTGCCATTGCTGGCAAAGGGTGCGATACTGAGCTACCGTAATAGCGGCTGCATGGGCGACAACGATGGCGACGACGGAGGACCGAGGGAAAAAAAAGCAGAATGGAAAGACGTGCCAGCCGCCAGGTGAAGCCGACAAGGGAGTGAAGGTGTTTCTGCACAGCAATCCTCGGAAGCGCAACAAATAAACAGGAAGAAAAAGAAAGCAACACGGAGACCAGGCTCGACTGCGCCTGTGACCACTCCGATGGATTCGCGCCAGAGAGAATGGAAGAGAGAGAAATATCAACGAGTGAGTGGCAGCGAGAAAAAGCCACAACAGGCCAGCTGGGTCGGGGAAAACGAAGGAAACCTGGGATGTGGACCAGCCGGAGTGTGGAAGAGAACAAAAAAAGATACGAAACGATGGAGACGGACCAGAACTGTCATATCAGATCCCGAAGATCAAAGTCGAGTGTGGCCCAGCCTAGACCTGCCCGATGGACAGGCAGAGGGAGAGTTCCATCGCAGTGTGGTGAAGGGCAGGGGTAGGAGAGGGGAGTTCTACCAGTGTCTCAGCCCAGGCCGGACGGGCCCCGCGAGGGACGCCCGTCGACAAGCTATCGATGCATCGACAACGGGCTGTGTGCTGCGTGGGGAAGGTGACCTTGGCATCCTTGGCCAATGGAACTTCTCGTCGGGTCTCTCGCCCGGTCCTGCTGGAGCGTATGCGCTTGGCGGGTTTGGCCGCGAAGGAGACAAGAGACAGGAAGCCACGAAAGAGACGATAAACAAGAGAGAGAGAGAAGCAGAGACGGCGGATGCCGAAAACAAGGCTGTAACACTCTTTTTCCAGATCAAACGCTTCAGGACGCAGGGCGGTGGGGTTTAACGCTGGGCGTTGGACTGGGTGTGGAGCGCCCCCTGTCTCAGAGCTCGCTCGGCCCAATCACGCTGCTCTCTTCCCTGCACCCCACAACGACACAAAACCGGCAAAACTGCAACCTTCCCGTTTTCCCCATTTTCCCCGCTACATTTCAGAGAGAGAAAAAAAAGCACCTCTTTCTTGTAGTGAAAAGTGCACAGCGCAGCACACAAGCGGCAAACGCGGGCAGAAACATTTCTTGGAATCTGTTTGGGTTGGAGCTGCTTTACACATGCAAACTATCTGCGAACACGTACGCTAGGCCTCGTCGCTGACCTTGATGATAATCTTGCCCTTGGCGTGTCCCGACTCGAGCCTCTCAAAGGCTGCCTTAAATTCCGCAAACTCCCACACGCTGTCGACAGTAGGCCGCACCTTGCCGGCCTCAATGAGCTCGCCGATCTGCGCCAGATTGCTGCCCAGCGGCTCGACAATGAAGAACAGGCTCTTGGCCACCTGCTTGTCGAGGCCTGCCGGCTTGACCACATCGGGCGGCGTATTGATGCTAATAAGCGCTCCTCCCGTGCGCACTGCCGCCCAGCATCCCGCCAGTGTCTTGCCGCCGATCATGTCGATGACGAGGTCGACTTCTCGTGCTGCGTCTCCGGCCACCCAGTCGGCGATGGTTGTCTTCTGGTAGTCGACCACCTCGGTGGCCCCGAGCTGTCGGACCGCCTCCTCCTTGTTGCCGCTGCACACGGCCACAACACTCTTTGCGCCAGCGAGTGCCGCGAGCTGCACGACCCAGCTGCCAACGCCGCCCGCCGCCCCTGTAACAAGGACCCGAATCTTGGCGTTCTGCTCCCGCGCCTTGGCGTCGCCCTTGATGCCCGCAGCATCCAGCGTCCCCTGCACGAAAATGGCCTGCCACGCCGTCAGCGCGCTCAGCGGTGTCGCCGCTGCCTTGATCCAGTCCAGGTTGGACGGCACCTTGGCGAGCTCGCTGACCCGCGGGAGCGCATAGTCCCGCGCTGCCCCGGCCCGTCCGGCATCAATGCGGCAGTACACCCGGTCACCTGCCCCGAACCCGCTGTTGGCCGGCGACGTGATGACGGTGCCCGCTAGGTCTTGGCACGGCACCATGACCTTTCCAGCCGGCACAGAAGCCGGGTAATCTACGGCCCACCGCAGCTCGCCGGCGCATGGGGCCGCGGCGTGTACCCGCACTAACACGTCTTCGGGATGGGTCGGGGTCGGCACCGGCGCCGTAGTGAGGATCACCTCGGTGGTTTGAGGCGACGCCTGGAGCAGGGTCTTCATGGTTTGGGGAAGCGTTGTCGGGGCCATTCTGGAAGTATGAAGCCGGGCTGCTCGTGAGAAAAGAGGGCTCCAGCGGAACATTTATCTGCTTAAAGCTGAGGTATGTGAGATGAAGTGTTGTATGCTTTGGTGCCTCTTTCTTCTGTAAACGGCGACATCATGCCGCTTTATATCGACACAGGACTCTCCTTGCAGGCCACATCCGATGCCAACTCGGAAGTGCGCTAACAAGCAGATTTTGGGGGCTGACGAAGCATTTTCCGGCAGTCGTACATGGCGTTCCCTTTTCGCGAATGCGAACGATGCGGATGAAGCTAATTACCAGTGTCGTTGCAGTGTAAGTCAGGTTTACGGCTAACTCGCTAGGGGAAGGAATGCCAAGCAGGATTGATGATTAATCATTCGCACCCACCGAGTCCTCTTTACGTCCTCGCACCTGCACCAACGCGGCTCGCATAGCAATCCGGGGTCGAGGTCTCCGCGGCCAGCGCTCCGGCCCTTGTCACTGGCTGCTGACTGCCATCAGATCGAGTCACAACGATCGGGACTAGCCGATCCACCCGGAGACTAGGAGGAACAAGATAACTATCCGTGGCACATTCGACTTTCGCCACCCCTATTTGATATGAAGGATTTATTGCAGCTGGCACCTGACACTTGGGTAGCAATTTGGGGTCATGGATATTCTAAGGGACTTGCAGAGCAAAACAGCCATCAGTTCTACTGCGTGCCACCAAACATCCGTATGGAGCGCTATAGCAACGAGTACCGAGACAGGCAAAAAGCTGAGTCTTCCTGAGGTGGGAAGATTATGAAGATGACAACTGTGAGATTCGAACTCACGCCCTTTCGGACCACGGAATCCTGAGATTGTATTAAGGGTACTCCTTAACGTGGCGCCTTAGACCGCTCGGCCAAGTTGCCTGTCATTTTTTATGTATTGGGAGCCTGTTCTCTCGCTCTGAAAGGGGAGCTATTTCACAGCTCAAACCTCCACGTTACTCTGGGTGACAGCTGTATATTTAGGAATGTGATGAACGCATATCTCTGCGTGAGTCCATCTTCCTGAGTCTACGACAAGGCACAGTCTAAAAAACACGCGGCGGCGGCAGCGCCAGCAGATTCCTCGCCCGTTTCGCCCGCTCCGCCTCCAACCTCACCCGGCTGAGCCTCTCGCTCCTCTGCCGCCGGCCCTCCACCACGAGCCCCGTGAGCCGGCCCGACCGCCAGGCTTCCTCCCACGACGGGACGAGGTCGCAGTCGAGCAGGATCTTGAGCGCGTCCCAGCGCAGGCGGTCGGCTTGGGCCGGGTCCCCCGCCGCGAAGCTCGTGTGGGGTGCGTGTCCGGGGTGCAGCGCCGCCCACCGGGTCGCGAGGACGTCGCCGTGCGCGAGGATGTCGGAGCCCTCCTCGGTCCCGCGCCAGGCGGCGATGATGGCCGGGTGCAGGTATGTCGAGGCGAGCTCGAGCACGATCTCGGCCCAGCGGTAGGGGCTGAGGAGGTCGAGGGACTGGCTGTGGAGGATGTTGAGCGGGGTGCAGACGCACCCTGGCGGCTGGGCGAGGGCGAGGCGGCCGAGGGCCGAGGCGTGACTGGTGATGAACTGGGCGATGTCGAGGTTGGGGAGCTCCTCGAGGCCGGCGTAGCCGTTGCAGGCTATCGAGATGCGCTCGCCGAGCGCGATGGGTTGCTCATTGGTGGATCTGGTGGTGTGGTGGAGAGCTGTTCTTGTGGCGTGGGCGGCCCATATGTTGGTTGTGAGAGATCGAATGTCGGGGTCGAGCATCAGGAGCCGTGTGTCGGGGTGCATTTTGGATTCTAGCTCTGCTTCGGGGAGGTCGAGGCCGTATCGGTTCCCCTCGGTGATTCCCAGCCGCTCGAGCTTGGCCTTGGGCCCCTCCCTCGACGGTTGGGGCCTCAGTTCCGGGGGCAGAGTATTCCAGTAATACGCCCAAACATCTGATATGCTTTCGATGACGGCAGATGCGCAGCGCATTTTGCAGTTTTCGCAAATGTCCATTTTGCGCCGTAGGTAGTCCTGTACGAGAAGGATAAACATATGTGGACTGTCGGCGGCGGAGTAGTCATATATGATAGCTAGTTGGTTATTCATGGTTTCTGCCTTTAGGGCGTGTAGTGTTTTCTATACTGAAGTTGAGGGCCATGTTGGTTGCTGGTGCGACCCAAAGGCCCTTTTATAGGGAGGGTGCAATGAGTAATGCTGAAGCCGGTGCATTGAATATCATTCTGGTGCTTTTACTCGATGCGATTTTGCTGTGGTTTTCAGTGAATGTCTAGCTAGTCCCATGACCCGTCAACCCCTATTCACTGAGAAGGCTTTTGGGCAGAGGAACGAAACGACCGTCTGTACCTGCCTAACCAAATACATTGCAGCGATCATAATGGTTACATAGAAAAGTCGGGTTTGCGGTCATTTATACCTATTCCCAGTAAACAAAATTGATTACTAACCCCCATTTCCCTCCCGAATCTTAGTCGTGACAGAATTGGCCCCGAGCCCATCTCAGGCATTGTCAAAGTTTCAGGGACTGCAAGTCGATATAAGAAAGTGGCTGGAGATCGTATCATCAGGAGTTCAGATTGCCTAGATTCTATGGAGACCGAGTTCCGCGTTTATAGGGTTCAAACCATCTCCCAACAAACCCTCCAACCGTGCGTAAGGTACCACCTACTCTGTCCCATCGGATAAAGTTTGTCAACTACTCAAACTATACAAACAAGGATAAAATCCTTGTCTATCTCGCCGTCTTTTCACTCTCTCTCCTCACCCTATACCAAGCACCATGCCAAGCATGAGAAAGGTGCCGGTACGCTGTGGCTTGATCACCTTCCCCTTAATCCGATGGCATTCAAGCTGCTGATCTCCACCCGCTTGTAGTACCATGAGTCTCCCGTTCACGAACCTGACGGCAGCCCTCTGCTGTATCCAGCGGCTGCGAGTTCGAAGCCGCAGCCATGGGTGGATGGGCTCCTCGCCCAGTTAGGACTCTCTCGGAGACCGCAAAATGTCGAGCTGGAGCCCAGGCCGGAACCCGAAGCAAAGCCCAAACGTAAGCTCGGAAAACGGGTGATTAAACAGTGCCGCCGATGCCGAGCAATGTTTTGGTATCCTATCCGAGATTCCGATTCAGAGACCACTTGCGGCTCCTATCACCCCGGTATGCTCCGAAACCCATTTTTTTGTGTTGTTTTTCTGTGTCCCGAAAATGGGACCAGCCAGCCCACCATTCCACCTTCCACATAAGACCCATTTCTCGTCCCCAATTAAGTCTCCACTCCTGTCACAAACTCGGCGCACTGGATTAAATGGAGTTGATAGGATTGCAATTACGTGATTGTATTGTTATCAAGAAAGGAGTCGCAGAAGGAGATGACATGGTTGACCTCGGGCCGGATTCCCGTCAAGCTTGGCCTATTTGTGGGAAGAGAACTCACCAGAGTTTCTCTACACCTAGTAGTACATGCGTGGAATCCACTGGTGGCGGTGTAGAGGGGTAATCGCTGGGCAGCGAGAGGGCTTTTGAACAGTCAGAATTGATCAGAACAACCTCTTCTGCAATAGAAATCCATCGCGACTCTACAGGTTTTTCGCTGTTTTGGCTGTTTTCCCACCTTTTGCAACTTGCGCGGTTCAACCAGCAAACGCGCCTGTCGACACTTATGCTGCCAGTTGTGCACAAAACTTGACAAGTGGGCAACAGCTGGCTTGTCCCGCCATGAGATTTCCCCGCGTGCCACTGATCGCAACCGCTTCTTCCTCAAGTATTGTCACAAACCACCGCTGCACTAAAAAGCGCGGAACGTTCAATTACTTCTATGCAGTGGTAATTATTTATCTGACAAGTATCACTTGCGTATTGCATTCGAAGACATTCTATTCCGCTGTCCCAACTCGGCCTTCCGGAGGGGTTACTCTCGTCAGCTCGGGCTATTATTTAGCGATTGATAGCAAGGATGGCTGCCTCGAAATCGACCTGCTCTTAGCCCCCGCACAACCCCAGCGACGACATACGTCCTATCGTGCTCAGGCAGCGAAAGCTTCCTCCCTAATCATTTACACTACACATCCTCTCGCTACAAACACCGACCGATAGTTTCGGTTTCTTAGCGACCTGTTAGTAGTAGCACTGGAAACATGCCACTCAATCGTTCCGACTGGCGAGGGAAGCAAGCGGCGGTCTACACTTTTGACCATACACTCCCGGTCCTGGAGCAGATGAGAACCCGGACTCTAAGTTTTGCTGGACATGCCGGCAGCTCAGCTTCGCCTATCTTCTCGTCACTCCAATGGAAGAGATGCCAGCTGTTACTGATATCAGGGATGCCAACGAAGGCAGAGAGACCGGAACCGAAGCCTTCCTAGAAGGTATTGTTCTCGGTTCGCTCCTCGATGTGCAGAAACGAGCTGGTCTTCCTGGCTCTTATGACTGTACCGACACCGATATGGACAACCATGGGTGCCCCTTCTGTGCTCTTGTGTGCAGTTCAGTCCGTGATCTCGTTCCCGATGATTTCTCCGAGAGCAATCAAGCGTCCACAAAGGTGGCGCTTACACCACACGTCCGTGAAACAGGCGGCAATTTTGCGATCAAGACCCCGGGCCGACCGTTTGCGATTCGGTTTTTGCTAGCACTATCCCCGGTCCGCGGCCTCTGAACCTCGATCTCCTTTCGGTGTTTAGCGGACGGAAACCGGGACCGCCTATGATCCAGAGACTGCTCTCAGAAGTTCCCACGGAATGCGGCAGAATCAACGTACACGGTAGACGCCTAGGGAGGGAAACGGTTGATCTCGATGTAGTAAGGAGATGGATCGAAAGGTGTGCCGCACTCGACTCGAACCTTGGGCTCCATGTTCCCCGAAGGATCCAGAGTATCACACTGATCGATGTGCGTTGCGGTTGCATAGCTGGACCCTTCGCTGTGGCACCCGACTACGTCGCCCTTAGCGTGTGCCTTATCCTGCCGGAGGGATATCTATGGGTTGATAGCCTCTGCATCTTGCAGGATTCTTCCGCCCAGAAATGGGAAGATATCAACTGAATGGACGCTATATACCAGGGTGCCAATTTCACTATCGTCACTGCCGACGGAAACAACGCAGATGCTAGCCTTTTGGGGGTGGTGCCGGTCTCGAGAGAGATGATGCAGCACACGGTCCGAACCCTCGATGGCTGCGTTCTTCCGAATGTCTTACCGGATTTCGGACTGACAGTGAACGATAGCCATTGGAATAAGCGGGGCTGGACATACCAGGAACGGGTGCTGTCGTCGAGGAAAGTCTACTTCTCATCCGCGCAGCTTTTGCTCGAGTGTCCGCATGGAGTGAACAGGGAAGATGATCTCCTCGACTGCCACGACCAGGGGAAAGGATCAGCTAGCGTCAATCTGCCCCAACTGGGATTAGATATGGGTGATCGGTATCAGATCATGCAATCAGGTCGCTTAAACCTTTTGATCTATGAGGGTATCGTCCACGAATACAGCATGCGGGACTTGACATACGAAGAAGATTTCTTGGACGCATTCCAGGGAAGAGCTGCGGTCCTCAAACGCGAGCTGTTTCGGAACTCTCCAATCTTAGACGGCGTTCCTGTCTCTATGCTCGATGCGGGCGTGATATGGCGGCCTTCCCAAGGACTACAGAGGCGCCACCGTCGCACTAATACCCATGAACAAAAACAATGGTTCCCTAGTTGGTCAGATGGGATGGATGGGCGTTATTCTCTCTGAAGCGAGGGGGAACACCGCAGAACTGCTCAAGAGTTGCGTCGAATGGCGTCACGCTGGGGACACAACTCAGCGTGTAGAGCCAGAGTGGGCGGGGAGACCACCCTCTTCGTGGCCGGGTTGGCCACTTTGGGAACGCCATGTTGAGATTGACGGGGCATACATCTACTATACATTGAAGAGTGACGAGTTGAAAAAGAGATTCTGCCATCCAATTCCCAACTGGGACACGGGCCCAACGGGAGCCAGTCCGCCGGTCGATCCAATAACGGGACACCTTCACCTGAGAGCATAGAACTAGGTCACCAAACTACGCGTTACCGGCGAACATACGGAGCGACCCTGGGATGAAGCGGCAGAGATGCACCGCGGGTGATCACCGCGAGTCATGCTGCTCACTGCGCATTTTCGATGCATCAGGCCGCCACTGTGGGGTGGCTTACATGGATGGCAATACTTTCTCGTCAACCGACTTTGTCGCCGCTGCCGACGGATCCTACTTCGTTAAGCTCTCCCAGCAAACTCTGTACGGAGGATTTGATCCTTATGATAAAGTGGAGCCAGAAAGCGACGACGGGGAGTCCATGGAGGACCGGTTTGACACAGAGTGTTTCGATATAAACCTACCGTGGTGTTTGTATAATATCATGATGATTATGTGGGCAGGTGATGTAACGTACCGGATGGCAGTTGGCGAGGTCCACATCAAAGCCTTTGACGACGCGGGACCGCGGCGGGTTGATCTGATCATCGGGTAAAAACATGTTAAGTCGAGGGGGGGGCCAACGGCCCATCCCCACTTGCGGATCGCTTTGTAATGTACCACCATAATACACTCCTCCGCATCACTATCTTCATCACTACTATTATTAGGTGGGCTACTTAACACGCTGGATTCAGTGCTACTATCCTCCATAACGCCAGCCTCTATTTGAGCCCTCCTAATAGCCACGATATTTGCGACTGTATCATTTGGATTAACTTCTACCTTCCTGCGCTTGGGTGGCTGTATATTGAACTGGTGCAGCAAAACCAGCAGACAATGTCCTTCAATTGCAAAGCATCGTGTGTTATCTTCTGTTTGATCATTCCATCTCCCTGAACGACTTGATCGTCTGACACTGTATGGATCATCGTTATAGCTCTGAAGTCTTGTTCTGCAGTTGATCACTCACCTTGTCGTTGTCACCCCCACTACACCTTGACCCCTTTACCTCGGTGTAGTGCCGGTGTCACAATGAAACTGGCCCAGGATCGCGATCCAGGCTGTTTCTTTTACAGGGGCTTTTTGTTGGCACAGCCAACAACAAGCCCATTAACCCCCCAGCCTTCCATATGCCTGGCTTCGTCTTTATTCCACCTATTCTTAGGCTTAATGTGCTTAACGGTTAGGTGCGAGAGCCGCTTCCACCACTCGCGAATAACCTCAATGTTAGCGCCATTAACGCGCGCAGAACCAACCTACCATACCCTCTGGGTCTTGATCCCCTAGCAATAAAGGCCCGCACCTAGCGTTTCCAAGTGCTCCGGGCTCTCTAAGGAAGGCCAGTAGCCGTTATGCCAGGTCCTTCATCTAGGCGTGGGTAAGAGGGTTACCTAGTTCAGCTTGGGTAATGATCTACTGATAGATATGCTAAAAATGGTGTGAATGGAAGAAGAATTAAAGGAGTGGTATGGGTTTGAAGTGGTGGTGTTGAAATGGCGGTGTAACATTACAAAGCGGTCCGGAAGTGGGGAGATAAGTCTATCAAAGAAGGAGGTTCTGGCTGCAAGCTAGAACCACAACAAAAAAAACACAGTTTACACAAGCAATACAATCACGCTTTTGCAATCCAGAGTGCCATGTTTCTGACAATACCTCAACATGCTAGGAGACCTTACTACATTATTATTGAGTTTATTACAGCGATTATCACATTGATATACTTTATCCCCCACTACCCATGGGTGGGTAATTCCTGGCCCTACATCTCGCGCAGTTTTATAGCAATTTCCCGCATGGATGCCTTTGTCCTTGGTTATTGGTACCCAGCCCCATATAAGCTGACACGACGACTTTGCCGAGGGCATCCGTCACCCTGCCCATCACGTCACTGCCAGGGGCAGCGAAGTCGTCAATGCCAAAGTCCTCGGCCAGATCCGACAGTTGCTGGAGGAGCCAGTTCGCATTGGGGCGGTCGGAGCCGTCGGGTGGACCGCGGAACGGGTCGCTGTCGACTCACGCCGGCGAGGCCGTGGTGGTGGCCTGGTTGACGGTGCCGCCGCCCTGGCCGTGTTTGACGCCCGTCGCTTGGTGCAGCCGCGCTTCCGTGTTGGTGAAGAGCTGGACGGCCTCGCTCTTCGCGCCCCGGACCTTGCCGATGGCCATGTCGATGCGGATGTTGACAATGTTCTTGAGCACGTCCTCAGCGCGCTGGATGGCCTTTCAGGGAAAGATGTCATCCAGAAAGTCCTTGAGCTCCCCGGGCGTCTGCAGCTTCTCGAGCGCTTAGTTGTTGGTGACACAGAAAAGGTGATCAATTTCGTGGTGGTTCTGCCAGGGAAAATCTCTGGTCCCTTTTGGTGGGTAGAAGCCACGCCAGAATCACGCTAGGCTATCTACCAATCAGGAGGCGGCTACCATCTTCTGGAAGGGTCACCCCTTCCAACATTAGTTCCTTTTGATTCGTCGTCGCATTCCCCCATTTGTCCTTGGTGTTAACATGAACTGTCGCCTCGACCCGGAGTTCACCACCCGTGGCGTGAGAACCTTGACCCTGATGGGCTTCCCAGCAATAATCGGGATGGCGATATCCGGCTTGATGGGCGCAAACCTCGACGTGCCCACCGGGTCGATATACCACATTATCAAGAACTCGTCCTCGACAAACGTCTGCACGCGTCTCCTGTCGCCCACGCGTACGGCGATCTTGTCGCCCGGGCTTATGTACCCGTCGAGACGATGTTGCATAGATGATACCACGCCCCGATGCAGGCGGCGATCTGGGCTCCCCTGTATGGCTACCACTCCCAAGGCCCAATCTTGTCGTTGCTAAACACAGGCAGTGCCTTAACAGACACCGCGCGATCGTTGTCATCCATGTGCGTGAAGACTGGCGGCGCGATGGCAGTCCTGGTAGCAGCACAGACCTCTGCCGGGATCGCCACCCTGGCCGATGTGGTGCTAATACAAGCACAGCATGCTGTGCTCTCGTCGAACAGGTCGCCGGCTTAGCTGGCGAAGAGGTCGCTCGGGCCGGGAATCCCTGAGACCTAGAAGAAGAAGGGTGTGGGTCGAGACCGGCATCAGTGAGAGGAAGCATAGCGGCGTCGAGGATGGCTGTGACCGAGGGATCGAGGCTGCGGACGGAGGGCATCAGCCGCGGAACCGTGGGGGCGGGGACGTGCAGACTGGCGGCCACTCTATGCAGGAGTTAAGTCAGCACTAGGCAAGTAATCGATTCCTTCGCTGCGAGCCAAGGCGCCACCACGAGTCGAGAAAAAACCTTTCCCACGGCGATCGTACCAGTTAGCACCGGGAACATTGGTGACTGGGGCGAGCATTGGATCTTGGTGCTACACGTAGGTCTGGCCTGCGTGTTTCGCACTATATGCGTCTCGGGTTTGGGGCTGGAGGCCAGACAGAACGAGAAGTTCCCACCAACGAAATTTGAGAGGCTGGAAGCGATTGGAGAGGAGTGACTGTGGCTTGATCATATTGCTGTAGTGCCACGAAAGCTTTGGATTTAAATACTGGCCAGAAGCCACCGAGGTCCATTGATGACCTTCCCTCTTTCAAAACCTTGAGCCTGTAAAACGTTATCAATGAATCGAAGACCTTCCAACACCATTGCTGAGCTTGCCCCTACGACGTGTAGGGCTTTATTTAATATTACCCCCTTGTGAGGTACCACGCCCATGCGCCTGACCCTGCCTGGCCTTTCGTTCATAAGTTTTGTTCCCAACCTTCCCCTGTGGCCCTCCCCCCCCCCCTGAAGGAACCAGACCCACCAGGATTACCTACATAAACCTGATAGAACCACCCCCCTTCCCCCCCTGTCGCACTTGGATCTTGGGTCAAGTTCTCTCCTCAACCAACACCCGCTGCAGCTTCGGAGGAAAAAGAAGCAACCAACCATGCTTATAGCACTTACCCTCTTCGCCGCCTTGGCATATCCTATTACCGCCGCAAAAATTAGCATCTCTATTGGCAGCCTCGCCTTCACACCTGACACCGTTACTGCTGCGGTTGGCGACATCATCGAGTTCAACTTTTTCCCCATCAACAACAGCGCCATCATGAGCGATTTCAGCACCCCCTGCACACCAGCCAAGGTGGGCGGGTTCAACTCGGGCTTTTATGCGACCGACAACGGGCAAAACGTAATTCACCCGTGTCTTCTTAATGAGATTCACCTGCTAATGATGCAACTTCGCTCCCTGAACAGAAAAATGCGTTTCAAATTGTTGTAAATACCACTGAGCCGATGTTCATTTACTGCGGTTTCCCTTCGCATTGCAAAAATGGGATGGCGGCGGTTGTCAATCCGGGTAATGGCCAGACGCTGGAGGCCTATCGACTTGCTGCTGAGAAGGTCAAGGACACGGTTGTGCCAGATGGTGTGTTTGGTGGGCAGGCTGTTGCTGCAAGTGGGGGGTCTTCGACGCCGCCAGCTAGCAACCCTAGCGGACCGAAGGCGAATGGGGCGGCGTCGGTAGGAGTTTCGGCGGTCGGTGTTTTGGCCGCAGTGGTAATAACGATGCTCTGAGGAAATTCAAGGGCCGGGATTGAGCGCGAAGGCGTTGACTGCTACTGCTTGCCGCGGCGATTCACTATGAAACCGGCGATGGGGCTCCTGCTGGGCGGCTGCTGCTGGGGCTTGAGCGCGGATTCCAATATTGGGTCCCAAACATCTAGACAAACTACCTAGACAACTGGCGGATACTGTCCATTTAAATTAGGATAATAGGCGCCTTATGTTTGCTGGGCTTCTAGATACGTTTTCTTCTGGTATTGGTGGTTGAAAGGAGCGACGCTAGAAGGCAATGTCAACCGGGCCTACATGACGCCGGATGGCGAGGCTGCTTTCCTGACAATCCATTTGAGGCATTGTTTCCAACTAACCAATATGAATAGCAAAGTACAGGCCGCTATGGCAGCCGCTTACGTTGCTAGTGAAACCCTAACGGTTGAAGAGTTCTTCCTTCGTGGCGCTGCTATCGGTCTGCAACGTTGTTTAATCGGCCCAAGAAGTCAGGTTGACAACATTTTGTGGGATAGTTCGGGACCTCTACTCCTTGATGGCGTGAATCCTACACCTGTAAGTATACCTACCCCCTTGTACTTGGCTTTCACTCCTCCTGTCACGTCACGTCTCCTTTTGCATCCTATTCAGTCTCCGCTTCGCTTCTCAGCACTTAGTGAATGTTATATTTTCCAATCCCTGACTACTGGAGAAGCAAGGTCTTTTCTTTCCTTAGATGATGAATTTAGTCGAGGGTCCAAAATTGGGCCACACGGCTGTGCAAGCTAGGCTCACCCATAGCTCACCCTAGCTCCAGAGCGGCTCAGGATCACGTACGAACATGGAAATTGCTGAGGGCAACTTTAGGGTAAACATAGGGCTGTGGTCTCTCGCCAATGTTGGTCGGCCCCTCCCAACCACACCACCCCTGGCCACTTTTGCTCAGGCACTTGTCAGGAGGACATCAGTGAAGTGACTGAAACAAGTTTAGACTGCCTAGACTTCCGAGAATGAAAATTGGCGACTTTTCGCGAGAGGGAGACCTGAGCAATGACTAGGTCCAAAACTAGAACCACCGAGGAACCCATAAATACTTAGCTGCCCAGCTTAAAAAAAAATTTACTCGCAGAGCCCATTTCATGCCCAAGTTTACTGTTGGCTTCCTCTCACTTTCTCAAAACCTCACTTTGTTCAACAAGCGGATTTTAGTTCGGCTCGACATGACTTTTACCTCGGACCGACTGCTTGGCATATCAGGCCCTTATCAAGCACCTGCAGAAGTGGACGTCCCCGTGTCCATGGCTGGCTGCGGGGGGCGGCGCCGGGTGTTAACACCTTGTCCAAGGCGTCGTCCTTGATATTTGCTTGTCGCGATTACCATACTCCTAGCTGTTATTATAGGGATCTAGATACCAGTTGGAGAAGAGGGCGTAGGAAGGTATCTAAGGTGAGGTTCGACCTCATTTCCAAGTGGAAATAAATGTATGGCTTAGCACTTGGCAACCGTTGTATTGCGATGGCCAAACCCTTGATGAGGGCAGACCGCGGGGAGCTAAAGACCCCAGGCTGCGGGGTGGGCACGTGCTGCAGCACGTGACCACTCTACTCTAGGAACAGGCAAAACCTGTCTTGATGCCTCTGTACGGATGCCAGCGAGTACAAGCTTGGGTCATTATAGTTCTGAGATACGCCCGTTTCTCTTAAGTCCTTAGATATCAAAGTTTAGTTTATATCATAAAGTTCTCATAGTTAGGTCTACTTGGAGCAAAAGGTAGTATAAGAAATAAGCAACAGGTTCATACACAGTAGCTAGGCCAGGAAGCCAGCCAATAATCCGTTTTATTAGTGTAGATACTATGGTGGAGATATGGGATTTCACAGATCCAAAGGGACGTGATATACGGATGTCTTGGCCTTGCCTCGTTCACCCCCGAAGTCGCTCAGGCTGGCATCGAGACTTTGAAGGCAGGCTATGCCCTTCCTACAGCCGAAGCCTCACCATGGCGCCTTGGCTGATGATCAGGAACATGTCGTGGCTGGAGCTGTTGTCTTCGAGAGAGGATGATGGGCTCTGAACTCAACACGACCTTCTCCCTGGTTCGATGGGATCTCAGCGGCAGAGGGCTCGGGAGCTTCGACGCTACGAAAACAACTTCGCCGTCTTCATCGTTTACGTTAGCAAGAGGACACATTCTAACGCTGGTAGGAGTCAAGGTTTCAACAGTGACGGAGCGCGGGCCAATTCTACCAAACGGCTATGCGCCCAAATCGATAGGGTTTGACTTATTTATTGCGACTGCTTGACCTCCGGCGAGAAATGGCGAGTTCGCCATATCAGTCCGAGGACGAGGCCCTAAGTCGCTGTCTTGTCGCTGACACGATAATTGAATATGTCCCTGAGAGTGACTCCATCGACTTTTTCGCCAGTGGTGGGCAGCTCAACTTGCTGTACGAATACGGCAAGTGCGGCACGAAGAGGGCGACGAGGGCGAGATGGCCATGATCATCCTTCGCAAGTTGGAGGATGATAAAAGCTGGCTGCCAGCTGCTTCCGAGGTTTTGGAGATGAAATACAAGTTGGAAACCGGAGGCAAAGTGCCCACCAGTCGATCGAAGCATCCCTGGTTTCACTTTGGTATCCTCGACTTTTTTTTTTTTTTTTTGCACAACCGATGGCCGTTTTAGCTTGGGAAACCGTGATGTTCGGGTGGGGGACGAAGAATGGTTGTTGAACGGCGGCAGGACCCCTTTCCTCCTACGGCCGTAGGGAGAGGGTGGCACCTTCCGTCTGGTCGGGGAGGCGTATGTACATGGAATCATGCTTGGCGAGCTGATTACTCCGGATTTAACGCAGCGAATGGGGCCCGTCTCGCTGATCTGATAAGAGAAAGCTGCTATTTCTTCGTCTTTATTTAGTACAACCACGGTCTGCTTGTTTGATGGAGTGGCGATGTTAGCGTGCGGGACAACCCTAACCCTTCATATCGTGAGATGTGTGATCCGAACACGGGGCGTTCTGTCTCGGATGGCAGACAATATTATCCATGTTCGCCGCCGGATGCAAGCTGAGGCACCCGAAGCACCCGCAGCACAAGTCCCCTGTTCCCGTAATCCTTCCCCGCTCTGTCGTGCTGGATGTCCTCCAAGGGCGCACGATAATGCAGTGCCGATCTGCATATATAGTGAATCTGGTGCACGTCGAACTGTTATCTATAGTGAGGTAAACACTTCGAAGATGCGAGAAACTTTTCCATTCGGCGATAAATAAGGAAACCCCCTTTTCGCTTCGCTGCGTCGCCGTGGAGTAGTGAATCTAGCTCGTTCCGGCTAGCCTACGAGCACCAGATCTCGCGACAAACCCGCCCGAGAGCGGCTTTCGACGGCACATTATTCAGCAGAAACCCGGCCAAAAAGTCTGAATACAAACTCTTCATCGCCAATTTCTTCACTTTTCTGTTCTGCACCTCCTGCGCAAACTCTTTGGGACCTCCAAAACTGCATTGCAGTTATCCTTTTCGAGTCAATTGTCGAGCCAGACCAAAGGGAAACTCAAAATGAGTGTCTCGAAGGGCGAAACGCAGCCGTTGCTCGGGTCGAGGGCCACTTTCAGCGCTATCAGCACTATCAACACAGCAGGTGGTCCGAGAGCCACAGACGAGACGGATGGCAGGATTGTCAACGGCTGCGTTGTTGACTTTGATCCTAACGGCGATGTCGACAATCCGCTGGAGTGGCCCATCGCCTACAAATGGGGAATTGTGGCATTGATGGCCCTGATGGCCTTTACTGTGTGCGTCACCTACTCTTTTCTCTTTCTCATTTTTTTCTTAACTATCTCCGAGTCGCCACCCCTTGCGCCTCCCAATCCATCCCTGCGCCGCGATATCGGGTTCAACCCGAAATCTGGCTTCATTCCCCCCCAAACCCCAACGAAAACCAGCTGAAACGAAAAAAAGACACTAACTCATCACAGCACCTTCACCTGCATTTCGGTCGTACCCCTCGCCGCCGACATCGGGCGCGACCTCTCCGGGTCCGACCACACGTCCAAGTCGGCCTCGGTGCTGCTTGTGACCATCTGGGAGCTCGGCGAGGCCGCAGGCCCGCTGCTGATCGCCCCGCTGTCCGAGATCTTTGGGCGGTACCCCGTGACCAACGGCGCCAACATGCTGTTTGTCGTCGCCACCGTCATGGCCGCCACCAGCCAGAGCGTGCCCGTCTTCGTCACGGCGCGCGCGCTGACAGGCCTGGCCGTCGCGAGCAACGTGCTGAACCCGGCCATCGTGGGCGATATGTTCCCGACGGAGCAGCGCGGCGGCGCGCTGAGCCTGGTGTTCCTAGCGCCGCTAATCGGTGGCGCCCTAGGCCCCGCCATTGCGAGTGCCGTGGCGGAGAAGGCCGGCTGGCGCAGGGTGATTTGGATGAGCGCCGCGCTCGTGTCGGTCTGCGAGGTCCTGTTTCTGACCCTGTTTCGCGAGACGTACAAGGTGGCCATCCTGCGGCGCCGGGCCAAGGCGCTCGGGGTCAAGACGGCACTCGAGGGCGAGGTCGATGAGAAGAAGGGGCTCAGGGGGCTAAGGGATGCCATGCTCCGCCCGGCCATCGTGCTGTTTGGGAGCGGCGTGCTGGCGGCCATGAGCTTGTTCGGGTCCATCTGTTTCTCCTTCTACTACATCATGAGCGTGACCCTGTCGGATGTCTTGCGTGAGGTTTATCACCTCTCACCTGTTGCCGCGGGTTTGTGTTTTATGAGCTTTAGTAAGTACATCCGCTTCCTGCGCGAGAGACCGTTCGACTGACATGTTGCCAGGCTTTGGATCCACATTTACTGTCTTTGTGTGCAATACCTATCTTGACAAGATATACATCAAGCTGGCCGAGACAAAAAAGGGCGCTGGGCTTCCAGAATACCGCCTGCCCCTTGCCATCGTCGGCGCCCTTACCATGCCGCTCGCGACACTGGCGTACGGCTGGGTCGCCGAGCTCCGCTTGGGACTGCCCTTCATGCTGCTCTCTATTTCCATGCTCGGCACGACACTCATGTTCTCCATGATCCCCCTCATGTCGTACGTTGTTGACGCCTTTGGCCTCTTCTCTGCCTCGGCCATGACAGGCGTCATTGTAATGCGCTGCCTGGCGGGTACCTTCCTGCCGCTCACCACCGGTCCGCTCATCGATTTCTTTGGCTACGGCTGGGGATTCACCGTGTTTGCTGGTATGGCGCTGTCTATTGCGCCTATTCCGATCGTAATATTCCGGTATGGAGAAAAGTGGAGGCAGTACTCCAAGTATAGTAGAGCTTGAGGCAATGATAGAAAGTGATGGGTCATTTAGAAGAGATGGAGATACGAATGAATGACGATTCATGAACATATATTTATTCTCGTATTAGTTCGGAAATTGACATGTGCTTTGCTATACGGCTGATGGATAATATTTGATCAACGTAGCATTAGACCCATCAGTCATTGCCACTGGCGAGCCGTGTCGACACTGGCACTGGTACACAAGTGGTCGTGTATGAGTAGATGAGAAGCGCAGCAAGGGGCTGTTCATGTCAGCAGAAACCGTCCAGTGGGAGAACACTTCTCAGGGGAATTTGGCCCCCTCATTGCTCTGGTTGACTGCCGCCTGGACCCCTTTTAGTAACAATAACGAACGTCAAAATCTCCACGGTGAGCCTACCCGCGGCTGAACAGGCGAGAAAGGGGGATCTGAGCAACCTCACGTAAGGTAAGCCGCGTGCTACATCGTACCCAAGCGGACCCTATACTCCATGGCCATGCACTGGTTGACGTAATACGGGGCAATTTCCGGCTTTGCTGATTCAAAGTCAGCCAAAACCTCAGTACCTAGGGAATAAGACGTTTTCCGGATACGTACATCCACAGGTAGATGTTTGTGATCCCGAGGAATCGCCAATGAATCATTCTGCCAGATGTTGATATCACTTCATCCCTCTCAATCATAGTATCAAATTTTCTGCGCAATCTCCCACCAATGATGATGGTATCGGGCAGGTGGGCCTTTCAAGCTTGAAGTGTTTACATGCAAATATCACCCTTACATGCCGATTACTAGTATCTGACGCCGTCTTTTGACCCCTGTGTACCTGGGCTACCGCCGCTCAAGGAAGGTAGCAGCAAATTGTAGACCCAAATACGAGAGTAATTATAGCATACCACTGCACCGATTTGGTCTCGAGGGCTTTGTCGTCTACCCCTGGGTGAGTCTGCTGACCTCAAGGAGTACCATTGATAGCAGTTTACGCGAATGCAGGGGCTTCACAAAGTAAACATATAAAGGCAACGAATTTTGACTTGCCTTGACCGGGGAACTAACCACACCAGCACCCCATCAGCCAACGATCCAATCCTCATCATCTACTATAATACACCCTAACCAAGATGGCCGTCTTCCGCACCTCAACACTCGTCGCAATAGCCGCGGCCATCGCCACTGTATCGGCCGTCCCAACGACTCCGGTCGCCACGGTCGCCGAGCGAGACCTCGTCGCCCGCGACACACCGGGGAATGTACGTGCTGGTCCCGCAGTTTCTTTCCTATCCCATCTCCAGCCCGACTAACAGACAAAAGGTGTACATTTGCGGCGGCGCCAACTGGGCCGCTCCTTGCGGCGTTCTGAACTTGGGGACGGCGGGAACCTGCTATAGTCTCCCGAGCACTTACCGGGAGAATGTTGGGTCTATCGGTCCTGACCGAGGCGCCATTTGCCGCCTTTTCGAGTAAGTTTCCGAATCCGAATGCTGAGAGAGCTGAGCTAATAACGGAAACAGCGACACGACCAACCCTTGCACTGGTAGTGGTCTTGCCATCTTGTCGTATCCTGGAGATAGCAACCTGTTTGACGGAGCCGCGGAAGGACGCAAGGCTCGCTATATCAGCTGCCACACCTGCACAAATTGCACCTAGGTGTTCGTCGTGGAAGGCGTCACGCGTGGGGGGTCCTTGGTGTCATTTGGGACATGTGTAAATATAGGTGCAGAGCTAGAATCCAATTTACGGCCACAGAGAGTCGAACATGAAAAGCCAGTCTTCCCAGTACTTCTCGTAATTTCCGATCAGCCAGCTTCGGCCATCGCCTTTTCCGCCCACCTTCCACGGTCTCGTATGCAAGCCTTCCGTTTTTAGGTGGCGCTTCAGTGCAACGTTCATGCTGAAGGAGCTGGGACTGACTCCAAGGAAGTAGTCGCTCTCAAGCAGCACAACGAAGTCGATGAGGGCTTGCTGGTCCCACGTGAGTGCCTCGAGGGCTGAAAGATCTCGGGGGTGATCTTTGAGGAGCGCATGCTTGGTGATGACTGAAATGCCGTAGTCAGAAAGCGCTGTCGAGGCCAGCTTCTCCGCCTCGGTCTCATTTCCTGTGGCGAGATAGGCGGCTTTGAAATTCAAGCCTGCTGCTTTTTCCAGGTAGGCCTTACTCTGGTTCTCAAACTTGGGCCAGGCGTTGAGAGCATCGCTTTCGGTCCGGAGGTGCATCCCCGCAAAGGAGGACGATCCTTTCCGGTCCTGCCTCGCAGCGAGCTGGTGCATGTAAGCCGTAGTTTTCTTGCCCAGTTCGAGTATGTCGCTGCGAAATCTGAGAAGACCACCGAACGTGGCGACGAACTCGGGTCCGTCGCGGTAGACGGGCCAGTCCCACTGCACCCCCCAGCTGAAGCGGAAGATTCGAGGGTGGTGCAGACTGGGATCTGGCATCTTGAACTCCTCTGCGGTGGTTTGAACATGTGCTAGGAAGTGTTGGTCGAAGCGGTCTGTGTGCTTGTTAAGCTCCCTCTTGTCACAACCACCTCTTCTGCCCAGATTTCGCGGCGTTAGTGGCTCAGCTCGGAAGGGCCCTGGGGCGTTTGGGATATCGCCTGTCGAGTTGTAGATGGTTATCTGGGGACAGGAGGAGAGCAGATTCTGGCGGAAGTGCGTCTCATCAAAGAAATAGTCAAAGTCCCGATGCGGCTGCATGATCTTGGAAAGGTCGTCGGCTGCCCGGGTCCTGATCTGTGGAAGGACGACACCTGTCACGCCAGCCTCGATGGCGTAGCGGACGCAGGTGAGGATGTAGTTGCGAATGTTGCCGATGCCCCCCGAGTTGTTGTCGCAGACAAAGACGATGCCTGGGGTCCATGTCGTTTCCTTGCACACCCTTTCCAGTGGCCAGCCGATGAAGGGCGCATCGGGCCGTGAGAGGTCGACATCATTGTGCGTTTGAATTGGTGCTGTAGTCATGTCGGTATTGCACTGGCTGTAAAGACACATTTTGGGAAGGCGGCATGACCACAGTGTCGCCAGGCTGATCAGGCATATGAGGAGCAATACACTCTTGTGTCGGGCCATGACGCCGAGGATGCCATGGAGGCGAGATCCCATAGTCTGGTCGCGTTGTTAGACCGTCTTTAAAATCAGGGCTAGACGGGGAATTCCATCAGAGAGTATTTTCGTATTAGCTATGCGATGAAGACAAACCGACGTCAACCTGAAGTTTGAAAGTTCCATCGAGACACGTTGAAACGCGGATAAATTGCTTGGCTGTCGCTCGATCCCGTCGACGGAGCCACCACTCCGTTTGTTGCTTGCCATTGCAAAAACAGTCAATTTGGCATGGAATCAGATCCGCATTGGAAAATTGTTTAGAGAATTGTTTAGAAAATTCATGGCGCAGCTAAAACTGAGGTGGTTTGCGGAATTTGGCTGCATTCGACAAATCTTGAGCAAATCGAAGCTTGCGTTGAGGGAGCTGGTGCGGAAATGCACTTACCAAATCTTGTCGTCAGAAGAGTCCCCAGTATACGAATCCAGAGAGATGATCTACAGATCACCTCAAGCCACAAACTGTCACCCCTCAGCGCCACAGTGCGGGGTGCTGGGGTGCCCCGCTGAAAAGTTGACAAAATTTTGGGTCTCTGAAATCTGCGACCAGAGACCAGACGTCCGCAGCAGCCCCGCCGTCCCAACACCTCGTCACACGATAAATCGCCAAAATGTCGAAGCGAACCGCAGACGAAGACACTGTCACTGGCCCCCTCAAGGGTGGCGACCGGCCCGACGCCATGGATGTTGACGACAAGCCTAACGACATGGGCGACTTCGAGGACGAGTTCGAGGACGAGTTTGAGAGCGAAGACGAGGTTCTCGAGGCTGGTGTCGATGGGCGGCCCGATGCCGAGCGGGAGGCGGATGAGGCAGGTGAGCAAGAATAAAATATAGCAAAAAATAATATCTAGAATGCTTCTGACCCCCAATCTTCGGTTGTAGCCATGGAGGTCGACGGTGCCAGCGGGCCAGCCACTTTTATCGTCGGCCGCACAAAACTCGACCCCGGCCAGACCCTTGCGCCCGACCCGACTACCTACCGAATGCTGCACAACCTGAGCACCCCGTGGCCATGCCTCTCGTTCGATATTGTGCGCGACAGCCTGGGCGACAATCGGAGTGTCTACCCCGCGACCATGTACACAGTGGCGGGCACACAAGCCGACAGCAAGAAGGCTAGCGACAACGCCTTGATGGTCATGAAGTTTAGCGGCCTCAGCAAGATGGATGGAGAGGACGGCGAGGATTCCGAGGACGATGATGATGACGACGAGGACGCTGATCCCATCCTCGAATCCAAGTCCATCCCCCTCAACTCCAGCGCAAACAGGATACGCGCACACCAGAGCAGGTCGTCGCAAGACCCTTCGCGTCTGCCAACCACCATCACTGCCACCATGACCGAGTCGAGCGCCGTCGTGATCCACGACATCACACCCCACCTCGCGTCTTTCGACACCCCGGGCACCCTCATCACAGCCCAGCAGAACAAGCCGCTTTCCACGGTTCGGTCACACAAGTCCGAAGGTTATGCCCTCGACTGGTCGCCCCTTCACCCCGCCGGCAAGCTTTTGACCGGCGACAACGATGGCCTCATCTACCTAACGACGCGCAGCGACGGCGGCGGTTTCGTCAACGATACGCGCCCCTTCCAGGGACACACAAGCAGCGTCGAGGAGATCCAATGGAGTCCCTCAGAGGCATCCGTCTTTGCCTCGGCCTCTAGCGACGGCACTATCCGCGTGTGGGATGTGCGCAGCAAGAGCCGGAAGGCAGCGCTGACGATGCAGGTCAGCAACACAGACGTCAACGTCATGTCGTGGTCCAAGCAGACGACGCACCTGTTGGCGTCCGGTGCCGACGACGGCGTGTGGGCGGTGTGGGATCTACGGCAGTGGAAGCCGAGCAGCAGCTCGACGCCCGACAAGCCGACGCCGATTGCGAGCTTCGACTACCACAAGGAGCAGATTACGAGCGTCGAGTGGCATCCGAACGACGACAGCATTGTCGCCGTGGCGGCGGGCGATAACACCGTCACGCTGTGGGACCTGGCCGTCGAGCTGGATGACGAGGAGAGCAAGGACACGGCGGGCGTGCAAGACGTGCCGCCGCAGCTGTTATTTGTGCATTATCAGAAATTGGCGAAGGAGCTGCATTGGCACCCGCAAATACCCGGCGCGCTGGTGGCCACCGGAGAGGAGTTTAGTGTCTTCCGGACGATTAGCGTATAGATGGGAGGAGTATTGCCCTGGGCAGGCCGCTGGTGATCCTAGCTCTCTCCCCAGGGTTGATGTTGTCGGCCAATAGACATGTCAAAGTGAAGAACCTGTCTTGCAATTGTCTGTGCTCTCGGGACATATTTCTTGACTCGGCTCGGCCCTGGCTTCTCAATCGCCTGCCCGTCATGTTGAGTGGGTCGAGCAGTGATGTACACATCATGCAGCGATTTGTGGGCTCTAGGCCCCTGGTTGAATGGACGCCGTGAAATGGTAGACTAGTTCGCGCCATGAGGAAGAGATGGTGAGATGAAGCGCTGCGCTGCACCCAGCATCTATCTACCTTGATTCGAAAAGCCTAAAAATACTAGAAATTAAATAAATGGAACTAGTCTGATGATGGAAGAAAGGAATGGAACTGAAAGGCAAAAAGAAACTCTCCCGCCGGGAATTGAACCCGGGTCCCGAGCGAAATCCGAATGGATGACAAGCTCATATACTGACCACTATACTACGGAAGACTTGCTAGTGTGTGTCACTAGCTGTAGCGCTGGTTGCTTGAAAATCAATTCGCTATGGTGGGTTATGTAGGGCTGTTCCAATTGTGGGGTACAGTGTTTAGCCCCTGAATTTAGCCCCTGAAATCCACCATGTACACCGTCTTCGATGCATCAACATAACGAAGCTCTCCACATAAGCCTGTTGAGACTGCAAGTGGCGATTATGTCTTGCATTTAATCTGTCAGTATTGCTCTTTTTTCATGGGACTTGCATGCAGGTTAATCGTCTCGAGCATTTTGAGCAACATGACGATGCCAGTGAAGCATGACCAAGATTGTCACGATGTGAAAACTATAGCATGACATCTTTTTCCAGATTTTATATCCAACCTATAGCTACCGCCATCCCTCAAGGTCGACAGCACCATCACCAGGACGGCCGTGCCACCTTCCCTCCAAACCCAACATCCCCCAACCCAACCCCATCCCTTCTCACCCGACCCAAAACAACCCACACCCCCCGAAAGCGCCCGCGAAAGAGCACGGCATTTCACTAGCCCCACCCCCCAGCATCCGCCCGGCATACAGCCCTCAAGCCCAAGCGCCAACCAAGCTCATAAGAATAGCGCCGAGGAGGACCAGACAGCACGCAACGACCCGCTTCCTGCCCCTCATAACAACCCAGCTATGGTCGCTGAGGAAGTCCTCGGCCAGAAGCTCGATCAGAGACGCGAAGACGAGAAGGCCGGACGACACGGCGTTCATGGTGCCGACGAGGACGAGGCCAAACTCCGAGTTGGGGTCGTACAGGGTGTGTGTGGCGAGGCCGATGGCTTGGCCGATGGGGGTTCTGGGGGGGATGTAAGTCTTTTGTGTTTTGGGTCAGAGGGGGGGGATACAAAACTTACGTGCAGCCGTAGGCTAGTACCATGATGTAGGGCTGCCAGCTCTTGTCGGGCCAGTCAATCGAGGCAATGCGAGCGCCGAGGGCGAGACCTTCGAAGCTTTCTTGGTGGGGGTAAGCGGATGGGAAGGCAGGGAGGTTTTGTTGGAGGGGATGGCTCACGGTGGAAGGCAATGGCGATGAGGAGCACGATGAAATCACCGCCAACTGCTATGCTCAGGGCCATGCCGATGAACACGCTGTGGAACAAAATACCCACTTCTAGAAGCATGCATTGCAGGATGGCCTTCTTGTGCTGCTGCTCCGGGGTGAGGGTGTGGCCGTGGGACCCCTCCTCGACCGTTTCTTCCAAAGACTGTCGCGAGGATACATCGACTTCACGCACCGGGGCAGGCTCGATACCCCCTCTATCCGGCCTGCTCGAGGATCGCGTAATAGACGCAACCACATCCGCGTGACCACAGTGCCCAATGGCAGAATGCCCGACGGAAACCTGGTCCTTCTCAGCGTCGGTACCACCCACGCGGCCGTTTCTGGTGCGGGGGGTGAACTGGCGCGCCGGGCTGAAGATCATCTCGATAACAGTGACGAAAAAGATGCCGAAGAGGGCGATGGCCCCTGGCATGGGCGGGTAGTCATTGTTCCAGAAGCTGGAGAGGCACGGGTTTCCGAGGGAGATGAAGGCCGTCGGCAGCAGATGGACAAAGGCGGTGGCCAACAGCACGCCGGTGCCAAAGTGGCGGACGCCGAAAAAGAAGACCTTCGGGATGCGGATGATGGGAAACCGGGCCGCGAGCAGAGGGAGGGCGCAGGCGAAGCTGGAGACGGCGAGGATGATGAGAAGGGCTCCGACGTGGAGGGGCGTGTTGTAGGCACCGGCTCCGGCTCCCTGGGTGATGCATCTGTCTTGGCGTTTGAGAAAACGGTGGGTGATGGTGGTCTCGGCTGCGATGAAGGTCAGTGCTGGGGGAGGGGGCGGTGACGAAAAAGACAGGGAAGCTAACCTTGACCGGCGCTCTGGACAGCTCGCTCAGCAGCAACACTAGGAGAGGCAGAAGAGACGACAGACAGAGGGGACAAAAAGGCGTCCCGAACAAAGGAAATCACGGTCGACACCACGACGACCGACACAATCCACCCAATCCAGCCCCACGGCTGGCTTGGGTGGGACGAGCGGGCCTGGCCTTCACCACCAAGCGCGGCTCTGGACGCAACAAACGGCACTGTCGTGTCACCGTCAGCATGTGAAATTTCTTCTCTCTCCGCCTTCGGCACTTTATGTACGGATACCTACAGAAATGGCCGTTCGCTGCAGGAAGAGAAAACAGACGACGCCGGGGATCCAGGGACGAGGCACCGCCTCTTTCGCCCAATTGCTTCTCATCGAGCAGACCAAAGGCCCCTGAGCCCGCACAGCGACTGCGCTGCACACGGGCATTGGCGATGCCATTCATGTCCTGGCAGGTCGTGAGATCCGAGGCCAGCGGCGGCGGGTTCTGGTTCCAAGTTGGATGGCCAAAGTCATCGTCGGTCCGGGAGGGGCGGTTCATCTTTGTCTATTCTGTCTCTTGGAGCCGTTGTTTATTTTACTTTTTGGGCGGGCTCGATATGACGAAAGGGCGAATTGGCGGTTGATGATTGGGGTCTTTTTGGCGGGGAGCAGCGGGGGGTTTTGGGGGGGGGGGTACTGGGGGGCGGGCATTTAAGGTTGTGAGTCTAGACGGGCATGCACGGGCTGGAGGCGGGGAGGTTAGCCGACGAGGGCCTGAAACTTCCGGCGGCGCCCTCCGTATGCCTGGAAAGCAGGTCCCGAGGGTGCCTCTCTGCCCTCAGCAGGCCTGCAATAACCCTTGGCAGCGTCCAAGTGACTGCATGATGGTGCCGATCCCGACACTTGTATCTTGGCAGTTGTCATTTTGTCCTGCCTTCTGTCCAATGGAACTGACCGCTTTTCCAATCTGACAAACAGAAAGCCATTGCACATCACGTGCATGCGATGTTTTAGAGAGAGACACAGGGGTGTTGGCGTCATCTGGGGCTGTTGTCTCTCTGCAGTCAAACTGTCAAAATAACATCAAAAGTGAAGTCATCACTAACGAAGCAATGTACCCACCCATGACTCAATCAACGTTTGAGCCGCGATACCACCCCCCCCACCCCCCCCAAAGGTGCCATTCTGTCGTTGACCCTTGCTTCCTGCCTAACGGATGTTTGCGAGAGTTCAAGTTCGGATTGTTGTTGCCTCTTGGGTTTGTACTCAAACACAAATGCAACGAGGACAGCAACGGGCGTTACGACTAGGCGTGACGACAAGAAGTCGGCATAGGCTGAGGTCAGGCGTGGACATGGAGCTCGAACACAGAGTCGGAGCTGTATCGGTTTTGTCTTGGGGACAATTGAAAGAAGGTGCCTGGGAGAAAAGCGGCAGAATGGGAAACTTATCACGGAGCTAGTAAATTTTCTGTGATTTCCGTGCGGCGGTATACTAATCCCTTGTTCTGTGATCTCTTGATGCTCTACGGATTTAGGATGGGGAAAGTTATTCTTGTTGGCGAATAGCCCGGACCTTCGATTATCAATCCTCAAGCGGCAGAGCGGAAATGAGCCGCCCCGGATTTATGTCGAGTCGGGGATATCACAATCGCAATCGCAATCGCAATCGCTTCCTTATTGCTAGGGATGGATTTATGCGGTCCAATAATAGCGTGCCCTCACTGTTGCCTACCTACTCACCAAAGTCTCCGAGCTTCAGGGGCTTGTCTGCTTACCAAAAAGGTACCCGGAGCTAACTGGCCAACATCTCCAGCCAACACGTTTGTAACCGTGCTCGACAACGAACACTGAATAGTATCCACAGAATCTAAGACATTAACAATGGGCTATATATACCGTCGTTTTGGGCCTCTCCAGCTGTCGATATGTCCTCATTCACATCATCAATCACAGCATCATCATCACCACTTCTCACGTCTCACTTACACACATCTACACAACTACTTACACTCATTTACACGGCTACTTTTACATAAACTCAACTACTTGCACCTCGATCAACTCACTCTCGGTACAACTTGACATTTCCCAACATCATCATGTCTCCCACCACCGTCTTCATCTCGGGTGCCAACCGTGGCATCGGTCGCGGGATCGCCGAGATCTACCTCTCGCGCCCCAACCACATCATCATCGCCGGAGCCCGCGACCCGAACCACCCAAGCGCCCAGAGCCTCAAGACGCTGCCCGTGGCCGAAGGCACCAAGCTGATCGTCGTCAAGCTCGAGAGCGCGTCCGACACGGACGCAGCCGCAGCCGTCGAGACCATCAAGGCAGCCGGCGTCGACCACCTGGACATCGTCATCGCCAACGCGGGCATCTCGGGCGGGCACGGCAAGGTGCACGAGATCGACCTGGCCTGGTTCCGCGAGGCGTTCGAGGTCAACACGCTCGGCAAGCTGAAGCTGTACCAGGCGGCGTACCCGCTCCTCCAGGAAACCGGCGCCGGCGCCAAGTTTGTCGCCATCTCGACCCTCGCCGCCACCACCACCGACGTCGAGAAGCTCGTCTTCTTCCCGATCGGCGCCTACGCTGCCACCAAGGCCGCCGTCAACCACCTCACCCGCAAGGCCCACTACGACAACGAGTGGCTGACCTCGTTCGCCATCCACCCGGGCTTCGTCCAGTCCGACATGGGCAACGAGGGGGCCAGGGCCTTTGGTCTTGCCGAGGCGACGGACCCGCTGGACACCAGCTGCGCAGCCATCGTCAAAGTTGTGAGTATTTCTGTGCCTCGATCACACTTCTACCAGCAAGCAGTTCACTAACATTGGCAACCCAGATTGACGAAGCTTCGCGTGACAGCATTGCGGGCACCCATGGTTTCCTCAACAACGATGGAACGACCATCCCCTGGTAGATTCATAAAAATTGGGTTTGGGTTCAGGCGTATAACGGCATGCTGGTAGCGACGGATGGGTTGATAGAAAGCATTCAGGGACTGAAAATCAGTGTTAGTTAGAGTAAATGGAATAAAGGACACGAAATCACTCTTTATAACTCAGGCACTATCACCCTGACACGTCGGAAGCACCCCAAAATGATTGCTTTTATGCTGACACTACTCTACCTTCTACCGTCTATCGACATACACAAGGCAAGCCGTCCCATTCATCACATCATGCCACCATAGACCGTCGCCGCTGCAGACTAGACCGAAATAGAGTCTCGGAGCGAGTGATTTAGTACCACTCGTAGAGGCTCAACCGGTCCGATCCACCGCACTTCTCAGCCGGGTTGCCGACGCAGGGGAAGTCGCACTCGCCAATGTTGGCCTCGTTGGCCGACTTTTCAATCACGTTACCGCAGAAGCACTCATCGCCGTACTCGGTGCCGAAGAGCACGAAGCCGTTGTTGAGGCACCAGTCGGCGCACGCGCCAATCGTCATGGAGCTCGACGAGATGGACGCGCCGTTGAGCGCGCGGCCGCCGACGGCCTCGGTGTAGCAGCCCGGGTCAGCAGGGCGGAACGCGTGGACCCGGTCGCCGGGGTACGGGATGGGCGTGATGGCGGGGGCGACGGCCGACTTGCCGAAGAGGCTGAGGCGCCGCGAGCCGCCGCACGTCTCGGCGGGCGAGCCCGCGCACGGCGACGTGCAGTCGGTGCCAAACGACGGGAACGAGCCCGCCGACAGTGAGTCGCCGCAGAGGCACTCGCTGCCGTACTCGAGGCCGTACAGCGAGAAGTCTTGGCTGTAGCAGAAAGATTCGCAGATGTCAATCGTCATCGACGTGGCGTCGACGGCCTCGGAACCCGTCAGGGCACGTTCCGTTGTGCCCTCAGTGTAGCAGCCGTAGAACGACGACACCGACGCGGCGAGGGCGGCCGGGAGGACGGTGGCGAGGACGAGGAGGCGGGCCATTTTGTGACGTGGGATCGACTGTCTTGAGATAGAGGTGTTCTGAGTTGGTGGTGATGTGATGGATGATAGAGTGATCGCAACGAGTGCTGAAGATAAGTCGGTTATATAAATTGAATCCAGTAGCAGGAGCCTCAATATTGATGACACTATATGGAAACAAAATGACAGCATCGAGACACAAAAGCCGAGGGGCCTTTGCGCTTCCTCGGCGTCCGGGCGTCAGCTTGGCAGCTTGGGGGACCTACTCTTCCCCACGGCCGTAGTAGAACAAAACCGCGAAATCTAGCAATCGCATGTTCCCAGGACGCTTGAGCAGCTGTCGGGTCGTACCGCACAGGGCGTCCTGCAGGAGACTACCCGGGAAGGCTAGAACGGGTATCGCTTCAAGCTACACTGTTTGTTGCTGGTTTCTCCTCCCCGCCCTCGATTGGGTTTGTTGGGGAGCTATAATGTAGCCAAGCTGCCACTCCATATCTTTTTTATTTTTATGTAAGTGGATGGGGCAGGGCTGTGGTGGTGTTGACAGGCAGACGCTACCTGTCATCATAGATCGTGATCTCCGGATTCGCCGGCGTCGAGGCGTAGCGGCGAAATACGAGAAACGCCAGAAACAGCCGACCTACCAGCAGGATAGTTTCCCTAATCTAGTTTTGTCCCCGCCGCCCAACTCATGCCAAAAACTCCCTGTTTCCCTCACAGATGGGGGAGCAGTGAAATCTTGTGCCCGAAGTATGTTTTCGATTCCCTTTTCACTATTCCGTGTCGTTCGCCGGTTTCCATGCCAGCTCAATTCCTTGAGGCCACGAGATGTCCGTTGGATAGATTGAAAGTACGTTATTTTATCATACCTGCCACCAATTCATGCTTGATGTATCATGTGTCTTTTCCATTCCTCCTCTAATCCCTCTGATTCCCTACCTTTATTGTATTTTTATTCGAGGAGTCCCATCCAAGCAACATGACCACCGCGTCTCGTGGCAAAACTCAATCAAATCCGCCGCTTTCCCCGGACTAGGTCAACTTTCCCCACAAAGGTGGCTGGACGGCTTGCTACTAGAACACTGCCAAAGCTTCAGTTTCGATTTGGTTCCGGCGCAGTGGTGAATCTTCTGATGGTGGCGCTGAAGCCCAAGTTGAATACCCAAGTTATCGCCCCAGAAACATCGCATCGAACTAGTAGTAGACCTTTCAGTGCTCGCAAAACGAGAATGTCAGCGCTTCCCAATTCTGCTTGCTGAGCTGGTGGAACTGGCTGCGCTCCTCCATAAGAGCAATGCGGTGCTGGAGTGCCTCAGCGGGGGTCATGAGTCCCTCTGGCAAGACCCCCTCGTTGCGAACCATATCCATGATCTCAGCCGGAAGCCGGCTCGTCAAGGCTTTGGTCACATCCTCCGGCAGGTTCAATTTCTTGGCGAGACCCTGCTCGAGAAGAAGATGTAAGAGCTCCGGCGGTATTTCGCTCTTAGCTACATTGGACGACTCGGCGCCGAAGACGGACTCGGCCCACCAGTCGAGCTGCTGGGGAGGCACGTTCGCTGTGGAAATGATGCGACGGTGCGGGTCGACAAGCCAGAGCGCGATGAAGCGGCGATGGCCAGGCTTGGTCCGATCTTGGAGACTAAAGGGGGATACCCGGTGTTGGCTGCTTGGGTCAGTTTCTGATCATTTATTTGCTGCTCCACACCAGTTACCGTGCAACAAAGTGCCAGCGGTGGAAACCTACAAAACATTGGGAAAGGCGAGCAATCGCCCTTGTCGTGTTTCAAGACTGCCAAAGTTTTGCAAACATGGGCCTGCTTCGCCACCGGATGGACCAAGCGAACCACCGAATATCCGCTCAAAGTACTCATAGCTGTCCTGGCCAAGTAACTCTTGGAGCTCCTCTTGCTCTCCGTCGACTTGCATGCGGAATGAAAGATGGCTTGGCGTTATGTTTTCGGAGTCGAGGTAGTACAATGACGTTGCAGCGATGTGCTCATTCATCTGTCCTTCAATCTTGAATTTTAGGCTAGTCAGTAACCACCGGTATTCTGATACAATCAGAAGTTCGGACAAAAATAACTTACGTGCCAGCCACCGGCCGGAAAGTCAGGCTTTTCAGGTGTCAGTTCGATAGTTGCCATTTTGACAATGACCTGTAGCCCATTGTCCTTGAACTTCCTGCGGATGCTGTCCTCACGAACATATGTGACTGGCTCGTACTCGCGGGGCTCAGGGTATATGGGTTCGCGAACTTTTCTCCACTTGTGTCTGATTCTGGCAGCGTCCTTGTCTTGTTCCCAGCGAAGATCTTCTTCGCGGATCTCGATTGTGCCATTCTTTTCCTCGTAGGCAGCAATCATCTCCAGGTTTAAAGCTTCGTAAATCTCATCTTCGGTAATTTCGCTAAAGGTTAGGTTTATGCGTTAGGTTGTGTAGCTAGAACGGGGCATGACAAGTAATTATCTCAAAGGAAGGTGCCACGTACTTGGCCTCCGGCGGGAGGTCAAATCGAGTTTGTATTGAAACATCATCCCCTTTGTCAGTGGGATCTTGGGAGAGCTGGGAGCGACCGTGGAGCACGGCATCCCAAGCTGGAAGAGAGATGTCGATCAACTTTTCGACGACGTCGTAGATCTCTTGGTGTTTCTTGGGATGGAGGCTGTTAATATAGCTTGTGAATCTGACGGTCCCATCGTCTTGGAATGCCAGGTTGGATGGGAGCCACTGGTAGGTGCTGGACCAATACTCGTCCGGAATGGGCGCGCCGTAACCACCCGCCCAAAAGAAGTTTTGAGGATTTCTGGGGAGTGGTTCCTCGATCTCGGTTTTGGGAATGCTATGACCCTTGCCAGCCCATTTATCGACGGCATCGGATACACCAACGACTTCTTCCCGGATGAAGTTGGAGCGGCCTTTTGGGGTAGTGGTTAGTACTTCACAAAGCACCAAGACGTCAGAGACCGGGGAGTTAGCGTTACCATAGACAAAGGGATACATGGACGGGTGCACCAGATCCTGCACCATGTCGCTGGTCCATGGATGCCAGTCAGGGCTGTCGGCTTGATCGGCGTGCAACTTCACAAAGGCCGCTTTTAGACCTTCTCGAACATGAGTAGGGACGAGGGTGTCGGACTTGACGACAATGTTCTCCTTCGAGTTGAGAGTCCAGATCAGGCCCGTCTCTCTGAAGTAGGCAGCTTTGCCCCTCAGCTCGGAAATGCACTGAGAAGGGCTGAGTCAGCAAAGACAGGATATTTAGCAGCAGAGTTAACTGACAAAGTCGAAGGAGGCCGGGGATATGATGCGTGCACGAGTGGGTAGAGGGAGTTCCTTGTCGCCGTGTCTGTCCTCAATGATCTGGGCATAGAGGGCGTCCTCGGGCTGGGCCAGGGCTTCATCGCGCCACTTGGCGACAATTTGGTCGTCAAAGAGCTTTTCGTGCCAGTTGGGTTTGTCGGTCAGGCGGTCCATCAAGTTGAGCATGGCGATCTCGCGTATCTGTAGGAGCTCTGTCTGCGAGTCGGGACAGCTGGGGTGGGCACCGATGCGGTAGAAGGTATCTCCAGCAACGACATTTTCTGCTGGAGTGTCCCGCAGGGGTAGGTTCACACCGGGATACTTGTGCGAGCTGGTTGTAGACATGGTGGGTAAGGAGGCTGTAGGTTGGCAGTCTGACCGAACAGTTCAGCTTGGGGGTCTAACCAAGGTTTTATGGACGTCTATTTTCTTGTCGAATTGTTTCAGTCTTTTTGTTTTTCGTGGACGCTGGCCTGCCCCTCACCAGACCCAGAAAGCACCAGGCAGGAGTGCGGGGTTGGTGCCTGACATCGCAACGTCTTGCAACCTGGAAGGGGAAGGCGCAGTGCCAGCAAGGATTCAGGGGTGTTGTCCCACCAACTGGGCTCAACGTGGCACGCTATTTACACCGGCCTGGCTGCATCTCACAACCTCCTGACCTGTCCCACCTAGGCTCCAACCTAGAAATGAAAGACCCGAATCTTTCTTACCGCTCGCCTGCCTAGCCCATTGACACCAACCATCGGAAATGGACAACGAGACGACCTGCACAGAAAGAAATGGACAGAATCGAGCCCTCAGGGCACAGTTACTACAACCGTTGCCTTCCCAGGCTGTAGCCGACCACTCCCTAGAAAATACACGGCCAATTCGTTCGCGCCAGACCGCAAGTCTCCAGGCGGCACGGCGAATGTCACGATTTCGTTTGCGCTCGACAACACTACTTCGCCCATCAAATTCGAGCTCCGATTACCCTTCCGCAGCTGCACAAGCCCTGTGACGGGCTCATCCGGCCCCCCGGCCACAGTCACCGTGACATTCGTTCCCTGCGCCTTCGCTGTCACAAGAGTCGGCCCCGTTGCTGGCTCCTGATAGCCGTTGGCCGTTAGCTGCCACTCGGGCCTTGCTGTGCGGCACGGCACGCAGCCAGGCCAGTACGACTCGGGTACGCGCCCGCTAACGGGATTGCGGAACGACCACCACACTCTCTGGATATCGGGCCAGCGAACGGTCGGCGGCGGGCCCCCCATGAAGCCCACCTCGCGCGGGTGCATCTTTGGGTCTGTGATGGACACATCGGCGATATAGCCTCCAATCCCGCTTTGTCTGCGGCCGAGCGCCGTCGAATTGACGCCTGCCCAGCCACTGGACCATCCACCGCTCTGCCAGTAGAATTCGTCAATGGTCAAACACCAGAGCTTACGTCTGACCACGCCGTTCTTCTCCTCAAGCACAAACTGGTCGTGGTACATGCCCCCGTTGAACCCGGGAAACGCCCCCGTGCCGCCCTTGCTCGTGCCAATCTGCAGGTTGCGTACCCGCATTGTCGCCGACCGCCCGTCGTGCGACACGAGGATCACCGGCTGCACGCGCCAGTGGAAGGGAATGCTTGCGCGCAGCGGGGCCGCTCCGGACGACTGGTTCCCGTACCGGGCTATGCATGCCTGCCCGATGCGCTGGGGACTGTGGTACCACCCGACACCGGGAGACATCTTGAAGCCCTTGTCGGCGTGCAGCGTCGCGAAGTCGATGCACCGGATGTCGTCGGCATAGTACCCGTAGGCTGATGACACGTTTTCGGTTTCGTCAAAGGCCGCCGAGCGGGCCAGACGTCGCTGTATGTCGGCGAGGAGGGTTTCCGTCGAGTTGGAGTCTTCGCGCCATGATGGTTGCCAATCGGTAGGCTTTCGCGCCACGTCGGAAACATGGCCTAGAACGTCCAGAAAGGGAGGGGGTGCCGATGGCGTTGCTTTGGGTGGAAGGGTTCCACCGAAGGCCCAACCGCTGGTGTAATTGGCGACCATGACGCGCGTGTAGGCCAGTTCCTTGATCTTCCAGATGCCCGAGGCTGCGTCTTTGATGTACTTATGCCGAAAAACGCAGAACTGCCACTCGGCTGTCTTGGCGATGGAATCACCGATCATCCCAATCTCGAGGCCTCTTGAGGTTGCTTCAAGTCCATCGGGGCTGATCTCTACCAGGGTTTGGTAGATGGGGTGGTCGTTGAGAATTCCCCGGGTGAGGCCTTCGGGTCCCATTCTATCCAGCGCGCTCTGGATCCCAGCAGCGCCGGGGGCACTGCCTCTGCCATCGAATGACACGATGCCGTCCGAGGCAAACAGATCAACAACGTCGGGCCACATTCGACGATCGACATAGTGGCCGCAGATATGCTGAAGATTTCGAACCTCATCTTCATCGTTGAGCATAGTCACGCGGTATTTGAGCTCGTCGATACCGAGCTCAGTGTGTCGGCTCGCCACTTTACTTCCGTTATGCGGCTTGTAGGGTGAAAGAATGGCCTCTCCCGCACCGTCCGCCGTGAAGTGGAATGGGACGACGGGCAAGCTGTTTCCGCCGACGTTTTCCCAACCTTTCTTGTAGTTGCCGGCAAACAAGGGGTAGTAGCGAAGAAGCTTGATCTTCCAACGGTTGCCATGCCCGGCGCTAGTGGTCAGGACGTACTCGTTCTGCATGATGCCGCCCTCGATGCGGGTCTTGCCAGCACCATCTCCCAGAAACTTGAGCGAGTGCCATCGCCCCTTGGCGCTCCGGCCATCGGCCGACAGAGACACGACTGGCTGGTCGTTGATGAGTGCATGCAGCGACCCCAGCTTGAGGCCGTCCATGCTGCCGGCGTCGGTCCGTAGCCAGGACTCAACGGCGGCGGGGCCGGTCAGAAAGGTTGCGTCGCTGTTGTCAAGGATGTTGGCCCCGGGATTGCCCGCGCCCCAGCGAAAGACACCGTCGTCGGCGAAGAGGGCTGCCATGTCGCCCCAGCGGCCATGGAGTGCCAGCTGTGCGAATGTTCGCTGGACGCTTTTGATCTCGCGCACCGACTCAACCCGTGCCAAGTCATTGGTGATGGAGTCGACTGTTGGCGATGTTGCCGCTGGCTTGGCCGTGACCAAGGAGTTGGTCCAGAGGGCCAACGCAAGCGCCGCGCGGGCGGTTGCTCCGAAGGAGAGTTTCATCGTCGTCACCGCAGTCTGACCTCGCAGTGCCTCGTTGGATGGCACAAGAAAACCAGAACCATGGCTCGACTCAAGCGAGCGGAATCCGGCAACTAAGTATAGGGCGTACATACGACGCTGTCATCACTTACACGGCCCTGACAGTCCCTTTATCCCATACAGTGGGCCAGCCAATCACCAGCGGCTCAATTTTCAGGCCTCCCGGGTCAATACTACGGGAAGCATGTCGCCTTGCTGACTGCGTGTTGGGTTCTATTCGCTTACTCGCTAATATTCCGATTTGCGGGGAACGGCTGCCCAGAGGGTCGGTAGTTTTGGCGCTGCGGATCAGCCGCTGTGCCGTTTGGCGACGGGAATCGCCAACGCGATCTGATCTCATGCACGTCCTAGTGAGATGGTGCGTGATGGCTTGCTAGTGATTCTCGCATGCTACTGGTCTGAAGGTATTAGACGTATTCAAGCCTTACGACCTTGCTTTGCAGAAGATGATGAGGTGAGTTTCTATATCTTTTCCATTTTGTTTTGGTCGCATTCAAATTTCCTCGCTAGGCATTTCCCAGTGGGAAGGCCAAGATTTGCTTCCTTTGGGAGCGGGGAAGTGCTATATGGCACGATACGGTTATAGACTGCTCGGAGTCTTTCGAGATTTGACAGTCGTGGTGATCAATTACCTGCCTCACGGTAGTGAATACTCAATAGCCACTGGCCCTTGGATGTGGGTAGTTGAATCTTTCTGAGGTGAGTACCTAGCTAATTACCCCAGACTGGTTGTTTATTATCTCTGGGGTAGGTAGATACCTGAGGTACGAACTTTTACGATAGAAACAGCCCGGGACTGCTGACTGCGGCGGAGCACGAGTTGAACATACTCACGCCGACAAGTTCAATCGGCGAGCCTGCCAAGGCAGGGTGGAGAACCCTGCAATGAATCACCAAGCTTTCCAATAACGGAGGATCCAAGAGGACTTCCAGATTTTTAAACCAGGTAATATCAAGAAAAAAGATTCCCACGTTGCAACGTGAATGCGTCAGTTTGGTCAAGTACGCTGCTGCGAAAGGGGGTCTGGGCATGGCCTTTCTTCCCAACTGATGAGACAAGTTGTTATGGGTCTGGTACTCCACTGAGATGCCTCATTTGCCTACTGCACTCGGTTACTATTTGGTGGCGACGAGGTCCTGCTGCGGAGCGTGCCTATCGGCCTTCAACCTAGCTCGAGTGGCGTTGAGATATTGTCCAGCGCTGGACGCCATCTCCGCTGTGTTATCGCGTGTGAGGTTTTCTATGAGCTGCGGCAGTGTATAGTGCCAGAACCGGGCTTGGTGGATGCATGGCTTCAAGGCGTGACGATAAGAGAGGAGACTTTCCTACGTTCTCAAGTTTGCTTCCAATTTTGTTCTGTTTCTGCCCCAGTCGTCCGCAACCTGCCAGTGAGGTATTCCCCAGGCCACATTGGCACCCAGTCAGCACCATGGCGCTATCATGGTGGAAGGCCGCCGCAGCCGCTGCCGCGGGTTTGTGTCAACAGACAATTGCGCGTGAGTTTGCTGGTCCCCGAGCACTTCACTCTCTTGGCTAACATGCCCGTTGAAGAAAGCGGCTGCGCTAGCGAGACTCTGACAATCACCGCGGACACCGACGTTACCGCCATCACCGATTGCGCAGTTTCTATTTTCGATGTGAAGATGCTGAACCATCGTGTCGTATTTCTAGCATCTCAGTCTCTTTATAATATGAAGGAAATTAACTTCACTGGCATCGACGTAATAGTTGGAGATATTGGTATGTTGGTTGCTAGCGGCGGTTCAAGTTCCGGAAACTCGAACAGTAGATCATCACCTCTCTCCAGCAAAACACTTATTCTAATAGACGGTATCAGAATCCTCCGAACCGACTCGGCAGGGAGCCTCACTATGGGTTATGTGCGGCTCTTCTTCCCCAACCTCGAGTACTTCGACGAGAGAGATAGAGGGCCGGCTCACCGGTTTCTACGGGCTCTTCAAGTTCAACTCCAGCCACGCTACTGCCTTGAGCCGTGTGGAAATTGAGAAAACAATTGAGAAAACAATTGTCACTTACATTAGGAACGTTCCAATTCATGAGCGATACATTGCCGACGGACCCTGACGATGGTAGTAACTCTCGCAAAACTGCAAACTATTGGCTTACCGTTTGGGGTGTCAGAAGTCAACCTGGTGGCCTTGGGAAGGACGGTCGACGCAACCTCCTAGACTTCAGCAATAACAAATTTCTGGGGCTTCAGTTTCCATGCCTTTGGTCGGTCAACGGCTCACTTAGGATCGAAGACAACAAGACGCTGTTCGACATCGACCTACCGCGTCTCCAATCGGTTTACTCTACCCTCATCGTGCGGGACAATCCCCGTTTGCTCAATTTACGGCCAACGTCCTGAAGAAGGCGACGGCTATTGACATGTTGGGCGAGTTCACAAATGTCGGATTGTTTTCCCTCGAAGCGGTGACAGGAGACTTTATCTCAGTGGTTCGCCTTCTATGGATTGTTCTTGGTTTGATGGCAACTTCCAAAACAGGTTCGTCAAGGGGCAATACAAATGTATCGGAAACCACAATCATCAGGACCGCCGACCTAGCAGCCCCACGGAGCTGCCAGGATTGCCCAGAGGGTGTCCCGTAATGGAGAGACACCGCGAAGCCACCGTGAACCTCTGTTAAAGGTTAATCGCTAATTTATAAGGATCCCAATTTATACAGGTGCCGGGGATAGAAGGGAGTATGATGTGAAGATAATACCAAAGTACTAAAGAATATCCCAAATGAATAACACCCATGCTGATCAGCCAACGAACCATGATAATGATGCATCCCCACAACACCTCTTTCAACCCAAGGTACTCCCTCACCCCCTCTCCCCACTCCGCCGCCGCACATACCTCACCTCCGGAACAGCCTCCTCCCCCACCCGCCCCCTCGCCACCGCCCCCGGCTTATGCGGCACATCGAGATCCCCCTCCCCAAACCCAACATCGCCATGTCCCGGCGACCAGCACGTCACAAGCCGATCGGTCTCCTTGCTCCGGGGCAGGTCCTCGCCCGTGACAAAGAGAAATGGCGCACCAAAGGGGGCCTCCTGCGGAGCACGGCGCGGGGCGCGCAGGGTTTCGGGATAGCTGATGTCGTCGGGGGTGGCGGCGAGGATGTGGGCGGGTAGGGAGGTGGAGTGTGTCGGGGGTGGGGGGGGGCGTGGCAGAAGATGACGTCTTGTGTTTCTTCTGTCTTGGGGTTTGTTGGCGTGGGGTTGGAGGTTGGGTTGTGGTTGTAGATGTCGGCGGCGGGGATTTGGCGGTCGTTGGGTCGGCTGGTGTTGCTGACTCGGAAGCCGGTGGCTCGGCGGGTGTGGGGATAGGGGGGTTCGTTGGTTGAAGGTCGCGGTCGGAAGTTTTGGCGGCCATGGCAGATTGCGTGTGCCGCGGGTCCTCGAACCATAGTGCGGGATCGGGAGGTTGGCTTGACTTAAGTAAGTGATTTGAGTCGCTAACAGGAGGTTGGGAGGAATACTGACTGTGTCCGAGGCTACGATAGTTTCGCCATCTGAGGTGTACCCGGAGAATCGATTCGGGCTACGATTTCTGGAGCTCATTTTTTTCTAGGTTGCTGGTTTGGGTCTTGCAGTATTGCGTTGATGGGTTGAAGTAGAGTTCTCGAATCGGCTGGTTTGGTTGTGAAAGTGGCGAAAGAACAAACGTCGTTCCTGTTACTTCTTGGTTAAATAGTTGAAAATTGCTATTTCTTCTTCTAGGGCATATAACTGCCCTCAAACAAGAGGAGTTCGGTCACCAGGGCAGTTTCAAGGTCTTGCTCATGGCCAACTGCACGATACCGAGCCATGGCTTCTTTGTGGCTTAACATGTTGCAGTAGCTGCGTATTAGCCCTGTTCTGGAAAAATGGAATGGGTGGGGCTCGCAGTTTTGACAGTTGGCCCCCAAGTCTTACCACCAACAGCGACCCTGCTCTCAAGACCCGCCAATCAGCCTCGGTAGGCTGACAGAAGCATGTATGTTGGCCTGAATTACCCCCCCATCCCATTTCCCAGGCCGCTGAAACTCTCTGCCTTGGGGAACAGCAGACCAACAGAGCGCTTTAGTCACTTGCCGAAATTCTTGGCAACCCTGTTGGTTGTCAAAATTGAGTGTATGAGATCATAGAAGCTGCGATGCTATCAAAACCAACCGTCATTCTATCTTGGAGCCAAGTCAAGGGTCAAGCGATTGGGTCTTGCAATCCCGATTCTTGGCGATCTACAAAAAGCATAAGAAGCTAGAGCAAGCACGCGGATGAGCCCCGCTACCTAACATTCTAGGTCCCGACAGTTTGGTAACGGAGCTAAGAACCGGTTTCTGCGTGTAACAGGGAGGTAATGACAGCAGATGGCATGATGAGAGTGATGATGTATCTAGGCTGATAATCTAGCTACTTAAGTAGCTAAGGGGTGAAGGTTTGAATGTCCCCAAGGTACATTAACCCATCACGCCGGCCTATCCCAAGGGCTGGAGTCAAACAGGGACTGCAACCGCGAGGTGAAGATTATGGGCTGCCAAGAGTTTGGTTGCCCAAATCTTACAAGCACAACTTGGCGAAAGAAAAACTGGGACGTCGCCAACTGTGTCCTCGAAGAAGACCTGGAACCTCTGAGTGCTATTGGCATCGCCGAGAACATGTTTGGTGTCCCGTGTCGACCTTGTGGTCTTTTGTTGGAGCTGTGTTGGGCACTGCCTTGTTATTATGCTGCCCTTGAGGCCTGGGTCGTGGTAAAGCAGAAAGGCTTCGGGCGGACTGTGGATGTATGTACTTGTGGGCGGGGGGGTGCCTCTGGGAGACTTGCTGTGGAGGCCGGGAGGGATGCAGTTTATGTTTGGGTCTCGGTTATCGTCGCCGCTTATTGGGCCATCTGCCCTGCTGATTGCCGCTTTCCGGTGAAGCAGCAGGGCAGAATTTCAGGGGGCAGCCAGAATGCCAACGGCGGATAAAATTTACATGGGGATTCAGTGAGGGCTCTGGCTTGCATGCGTCTGAAACTGAGACCAAACTGCAGCGGATAGCCGCATATTCGCCACCCTCTTCCCTTTCATGACATGAGGCAATGCATCCCGACACTGCTGCACACCACTCAATTGCCAGAGACCTGGTTCAAAAGCACATTTGCACCCGGAAAAGATTTGTTATCTCATAAATCCGAACATGGCCGGTACCATTTGTCCATTTCACCAGGCCCGGGGCCGGGCTACGGACCGGCTGCACTTCACTCTGTCAACCACATGCCCATGAAAAAGGGGTTATACCACGAGTCTGCCCGGCTCGATCGAGGTCTTCGTGGGGTAGGGTGAAGGAGTTGTTTGGCGCAGGTGGGAACTGGGGAGGATACCTGTACTTTGGGTAAGGGGTTGGATGTGTTTGGAGTGGATTTACTTTCGTACCTTTATTCACAGCTCTAAAGTCTCGCGCTAACAAACAAACAAGGGTGGGATTGTAACAGCTGCAAGCCTGTAATTTGAAGCCATTCACACCTTCAGCACACACGTAGAATAAATAGGGCATGACCGCAACACCCTCAATACGCTCAATTGCCAGTATTTACCGCCTTTCCCGCGTACTTAATGCCCTCCACCCACACATAAAGATGGCCGGGTAATACTGGCTTTAAAGCGCTCAATCCGGCGATTTGCAGTTCAAAACACCAACCCAGCATACCCAATGTTGATGATTGATGACCCGGCTTGGGGGCGTAGCAAGTTTCCTTCTTAGCACCCTAATACCCACGTAGGTAGATCGATATCTTTCGGCTTTTGAATGCATCATTATTACCTCTTCGCTCTCCTTTCGGCTGAGTCACTCGACGCTGCACTTATACGGGTAACACTGGCCCTCACGACTCCGGGCCAACACATTTCGGCCACATCCTCCCTGATAAATGTGTGAAAATGACAACTACCCGCACACCACTCCATACTCAGTCAGACCTACACGTTCAGTCAACCAAAGTCATTGATCCACGGGATGATTTTATTTTTAGCCAAGTTGGGTTCAAGGCCGCTGGGGCTACACGGAAGACATTGAGGTTGATGGACCGTGGAGGGTTTGTTAGAGGGAACGAGGGGTTCCCTAGGATGCGGAAGATGGAAAAGATATTTAGTGGGTGGAGAAAGCAGCACAGTTCGGATCGGGCGCCATGAATCAGCCATACCAGCCAGGCCTTTAGTGTATAATCAAGATACCAATGTGCTACATAACTATGGGGACTGGAAAACTATGGCAACCAAGATATCATGTAGGTATACGAGCTATCTTGATGAGTTGAAACTGAAAATGAAACCCGGCTTCAATTAGGTATTTTGCGAATTTGCGAATTTGCGAATTTGTGAATTCCATACGACAAAGGAAACAAGCTGTGGTACTAATCACCTAGAAGTATGCCTAAGGTATGTAGGCAGATTCCGAGCCACGAGCCACGATACGTGTAATTGCAACTGTAGACCCCTAAACAAACCAGTTCAAGTTTTCTCTGTTGATGGCCCTCAATTCAGAGTGCACGAACCTAAGGACTGGCTTGATTCGAAATTTGCTGTTAGCAGTACATGGTACTAACACCCCGAACTCTAACAGTGACCTACTCCAGAAGTGCAGATACACCATCGGAGTACAGTACATTCTCATTTCCGGTAAACCGCTTGTTGAAGTCGCCAAAAATCCAAACGGTGGCAGCTCGTTCCTAACCTAGCAGGACTGGAAGGCCTGGGCCGACAAGCTCAACGAAATCGCCGACACTGTAAATGCTGCCAAGGCCCATGCTCGGATGGTCGAGCTGTGGCCAGAGTTGTTTGCGGTGGATGGTGAGGAGTAAGGGCAGACTAAGTACCCATGATATTTCAGTATCCTGTCGCTACTATCGAAATCAGAACGCTTTGCTTGTTTACTAGCATACAAGTATCATGATCCACTCGCTTCAAACTCCCGCCCGCCAGTCATCTCCCGACCAAAGCCACTCCTCCAGCTCATTCTCGTCCTCCGGGGCCGGCATGTAGTTGACACCTTGATAGAACTGCGAGAAGGTGGCGAAGTTGGTGTGGCTTGGCGCAAGTCCTTCCAAGACCCAGTTGCCGTGTGTTCGGAAACCTTCGCCCCACAGTGTCTTGTGGATATTGTACGCCCGATTTCCAAAGATGGTGGCCCGATATTTGTCTCCGATCATGACGGCGAGTATGTAGGCTCGGCCATAGACCTCGGCGAGCCGAAAGTCATCAATCTGTTCCGCCCTCAAGAGTTCAACCAGCTTCCGCGAGTCACTCAAGGTCACCCCCTCGGTTGCCGTCTTGAATGCGTCCAGGGCGCTGCCCCAGCTGTGGGTCACAGCACCAGACCGTTTCACCGAGATATGTGCTTTTCTAACAGTCTCAACCCCACCGTTTCCGCCAGCAATGCCCAAGCCCACTAGTGAGCCGGCCAAATCGTCGCCAGTAGCATCAGACTCCTTCATCTTGCCTTTGCCAGCGGTGCCCAAACCGCTGCCTTCGAGAGCAATGCCCAAGCCCTCTACGGAGCCGGCCAAGTCGTCGCCAGTAGCATCGGATTCCTCCATATTGCCTTCGCCAGCAGTGTTGGGATCGCTGTTCTCACGAGAAATGCCGAATCCCGTCAGGGAACTGTCCAATTCATTGATGATAACATGGAGCCTCTTCTTGCGCCTGCGAGCCTTGCCATATTTGCAAGTTTCCGAGTCGGCATTATCGCCCCGGTCCTCTTGGACGCTGACGGGGCTGTTGCTGGCAGCACCCGACTCCTTTGCCTTGCCCTTGCGATCAGCGCTGGGGTCGCTGTTCTCGTCAGCGGTCCCCGGGCCCTTGCTCACGGCAGAGTCGGGATCCTTGTTTTCCTCGGCAGTATCAAGAGCCCCCCTCTCGCCAGCAAACTCAGACTCGGAACCCTTGTTGTTGACATCGGATCCCGTCTCCTGGCTTTTGCTTGTGGAAGCAGACACCCTCAACTTGCCTTTGCTAGCAGCCCCGGAGCCGCTAATCTCGCCAGTGGTGCTCAAGTCCTCCTTGCCAACAGAATCAGACTGCTTGCCAACGGGTTGAGACTCCTTGTCAGCAGATTCAGACTCCTTACCAACAGAATCAGACCTCTTGTTGATAGGAAGGTCGAACTCTTCTTCTGTGCCAGTTGATTTGGAAGCAGTGTTTTCGCTAGGCGCACTCGTGCTCGGGACCTCGGTATTCGCAGCCTGAGCAGCGTCACCGTCTTTGTTCAAGCTGCTCCCAGCAGTGCTAAATTCCTAATTGCTGCCAGAAGTGCTGAAATTCACGCCTTCGCTAGTGGTTCCAAAACCTTCGTCGCCGGAGCGCCCAGCTGTGTCGGAACCCTTGCTGTTCGCGGCAGACTCGGAAGCCCCTTTTCCGCAAGGAGTGCTAGAACTCGAACCCTCGCCGTTGTCAACACCCTCGTTTTTGGTCAAAGCACCAGAAGCGCTAGTTTCGCCAACAGTCTCAGAAGCACTGCTTCGGCGGCCAGTGTCGGGAGTCCCACCCTTGTTGTACAGCTCCCAGATCTGAGCTCGCCGCCTGTCGCTCTCGGCGCGCTCTTCAGCTGTCTTTGAGCATCGCTCGCACACGCAGTCAAAGCCGTATTCCGATTTCAGGAACTCTTGACGTTCGGCAAAGTTCGGCACGGCAAAGCCACCGGGCAGGTTGTTGTTGTGGTAATCAATGGTGATTTCTTCGTTGGCGGCAATGTCTCTGGCCGCGTACACAACAATGCGTTTGGCCACGAGGTTTGGCTCGAAGTGGGCATTGGCACGGCATGAGTGCTTGATGCGGGCGGCGTGGAAGAAAACGCCACGATGTTGGACGTTCATGGTTTTGGACTTCTTGATCTTTACGCCTTTGGGATAATGAATCCTAAGGTTCATCGAGTTGTACTGGAAGATCTCAAGATCACTTTCGCCCAGCTTGTTGCCCAAGCCGCTGAGTTCGAAGAAGTTGTGCTTCCTCCCAGGGTCGAGTCTCTCAATCGCCTTTGTAACCCGGACGCCCTGAAGGGCTCTCTCTAGTTCGGGGTCCAGAGGACTGAACGTGCTTTTTATTGTCAGCAGAGCTGCTTCGACGTGGATTCGCTTCCCTTTAGCAATGGGTCTGCCAGCGGTCCATCCGTCTGGAGTAATGACAATAGCCACGCCTGGGTCTACTATAAGCAGGTTCTTGGGGTCGTCCGGGAGCTTGTTCTCGAGGTCTTCTTCGTCTTCGTCTTGGTCTTCCCCGATGTAGTTTTCATCATGTGCTTGGTTTGCAAACAGCGCTTGAGCCCTAGCAAGCTCGCCGGGAAAGTAGCAGCCCTGGCAACCGGTGAGGGTTCTCGTCGTGGTGTTGTAGTCCTGCCAAGGGATGATGCGGTGCCTTAGAAGGTTGTTGCCCTCGGTAAGCCTGACGAAGCTCAGAAACAGCTCGTTCAATGCGCCAGCGGGCGGGTCGCTCACATCGGGGCGGGCGATGCTCAGTCGGATGAAGTGGTCGCAGCGGCGGGGCAGGCGTGGGCGGTTGCACAGGAGGAATTCGAAATAGTCGTCGCCAACTGCATTGGGTCTGTAGGTGGCTACCGGGCAAAACCCAGTGACAAGGGGGCCACCTCTTGTTACCCGCTCGTTGCAGCGGTTGGACAATGTGTGTACAAAGGTTTCGTACTGCTCTTGGTTGTAGCGCGTGTACCTCATTGGAGGCCAGATGTCGCATCCCTCGCGTTTGATGGGATCGGGGGCTTGCCACCAGGCTCTCCTCCGGCTACTCGCCATGGGCAGGGGCGTAAACGTGGACGAGGATGGAGAATCGGGACTCGGCGTTCGAGGGGCGGCAGTCGGGAAAGGCGTGTCCATGGTAACGAAGGAATGCGATAGGAGATGCTTGTTTGTCAATATTGGACATGGCCTTGGGTTGGCTAAGAATTGGCGACAGGGAGCTGATCAGTGATCTTGGGGAAGATAACACACAAGACCTCATCGAAAGTATGCCCACAACTGACCACCTGCGCATGGCAGGTTTTTTTGCTATTTGGCTAGCGCGGGCCTGCCGGAGAAGGTACCTAGAGATGGGGGTGTCACTATGGCAAAGCTAACGCACCGCAAGAGGAAGGCACATCCCCGGGCATGCTCAGAAATGACATCTGGCTCTAGGGCGGATTCCCTTGGAGAATGTCCTTGCATGCTGTAACAATGGTCAGCAACGAAACTTGGGAAAATACAGCCGGTTTCATTCTGTACTACCCTTAAAGTCAACAATCAAATCAGTATAAACGAACATGGAATAACAAGAGTCTTTTCTTTTTAAGCCCTTTCAAAGCTTATAGGGGTCTAGCAGAGCCTAGCCCAACAATCATCGACGGCGGGTTTCCATCGATTCTGGTCTCTCAGGTTGCCATTTGGTCCTCCCCTATGCTCCGGCAAAGCAGTGGTACTCAGAGGCCAGGGCGCATTTCCACCTCAACTCAATCTTGCCGTGTTTTCGTCTCCGCCCCTTCAGCAGTTTGAGGCAAAACCCCCATTACGACGTGAGCAATAAAGCCATGTCTACGCAGTACAACACGCAAAGCGTACAACGCACCCCATCAACCTACCCCGTCTCAGCATGCGGCTGCCGCCCGCCCAACCCCCCATCCACATCCACCCCCACCCTCCTGGCGCTCTTAACCTCCTCCCTCGCCCACGACTGCTGCGCTTTCTTGCGCTCCAGATCCGCCTCGTCCCCCTCGAGCGTCACCTCTCCCCTCATCCGCCCGTGCGGGTGCTGCACGCCACTCTTGCGCTCGACCGCGCGCGCCACCTCGCCCTCGCCCGGCGGCGCCATCTGCTCCGCCTCGGCCGTCTCGCTCTGCTGCAGCGGGTGCCGGTGGCTGTTGCTGCTGGTGGTCTGGTAGTCGCGGGGATCGGCGCCGTGGATGCCGCGCGCGAGGGGGTTGGGCATGTTGCCCGAAGTCCCCTCGGACATGCTCGGGGGCGGGCCCCGGCGGCATGTCATGTAGTCGTTGCCGGCGCCGTGGAGCGGGCTGCCGGGGGTGTCGGCTACCGCTTGCTCGGACGGCACGCGCTCAATGGGGTTGCGTTTGGCTGTGTAGGCGTCGGACTTGGTGGGCTGCGGTGGGGCCGACATGATTGAGTGACTGGCTTGGAGCTTGTTTGCGATGGTGCTAGAATTCTTTTGGGTCGTGGGGGTTTGAGTTGTCGTGAAAAGTCCGGGAGGTGTCTTGAGGAGTTGCAGGGGTGGGATGTTGGCGAGTGTCAGGTTTGGGAGAACTGAGCCCTTTGAACTGGCCCTGCCCGGCGATCAGTGGGTGTCAATGACGTAGCAACCGACGTCAACGGCAAACACCCGCAAACCCCGCCGACAAAACCGTGATGAAATCCGCTATATAATTCGTCAGTAATGCTTAATTAAAGACACGCTAAAATGAGTCCTTGTGCGACGTGCACGTTCAACGGCACTAATAACTGTCAAAAGCAAAAGGGGACACAACTGCATGTTTCGAAGGGCAAAAAGACATACAACACCAGGGATTCGCTGGTCGTCACCGACCCAACTACTAGTCTGGCCCTCACTGGCTTATCTATGGGAGAGCGGACGGGATCCCGAGTTTTCCAGTAGGTATGGTCGTATGTATTAAGGGGTGCGTTTGTTTCAGTATCTATAGATCGGCACCGAGGTGGCATGCATGTGTGCTCAGGGGGTTGGTATAAGACACTTCAACTTGAAGTCAACCCCCACTATCCATGTTCAATGGATAGGGAACAATGGTTTCGTATCGACTTTTTATCAGATATTCGGCATCGTCGAACATGTTTCCGCTAACTTCTTGCATAAAATGAATGCCAGGGGCTCTGAAACTGAAGCCAAGGCCCAAGCCTCGGGTTTAAGATGCACTCCTGTTCAATATCAGCTTCCCATCGAGGAGTTGCATCCAAGTTCCAATTCCCTTGCTGAAGATGCGCGGGACCACGAAGAGCTGCGTATTCGGCTTGCTGATAGTCCAGAGTCGGAATTTTCTTTTTTCCTACACGTATGCACGACAAGACTCCAGTAGCTGAGCTATCACAACTCACTAGCCGGCGCTTGTGCTGTAGCGGCCGCAACCTAGCCGATGCTCCAGCTCCCGCCCAGATCCCTAAACGACAGTAGCGGGGAAGCTGATGGAGGCTAGGCGGGATGAGTGGGGGACTGGTCCAACGCCCTAATGCGCTTCAGTCCTTCCAGCTGAAGGGGCCAGAAGGCAGTCTCGATGCCATCGACGATACGGACTGACTGCACAAGGCTCATAGGGGGCACCGCGGCTCAATAAGCGTCCATCATGACCAAGTAGGATATCACCTCCATGTTTGATAGGTGGTAATGCACGGTCACAGATCGAGCCAGTCCCGCCCCTTTCTATCTCCGTTACCGGCCTGCCGTTGTTTGCATGGCGTATGCGGGGATCTGACACCTGACCACGAGAGTTGCGACCAACTTCCGGGTCGAGTCCAGTCGGAAAGGGGAGATCCGGGGAAGGTCTTGCAGGGGGAACCGGGTAATGCTGCCGCTTCACAGCTGCAGAAAATAGCTGCAGAAAATGATACTGCAGTGCCGTGACAAACGTGCAGCCCACCATCGTGGGATACAGCGATGCGTGGGACGGTCATGACGCTCACTGGCTTCCAATCGCTCTTATCAGGAGCAAACCGACTAACGACAGCCACCACTGCCCTAAACACCAGCCTGGTGCTAGTCGGAGTTGGTGATGCTGTCACAATCCTACACCCGGGCATGCGACGCGCCCCCTATTGGTTGCCAACCCTAATCTTTCTCGTCTCGAGTTTCGATTATCTAACTAATCGCCTTCCCGAGCCGCTTGCTTCTCCCGGCGCGTTGACGATGATAGCAGCTCGGACGATCCGTCGATATCGAGCCATGTCCGATCCAGCGGGGGGACAATGTCGCTGCCTTCGAGCAGGGGAGGGGGACCGCACCGTAGTGTCCGTTCCACACTCTCGGCGGTTGAGATTCAGAACCTGAGATATAAATAGGAGAAGTGGCACAGCTTTCCACAATGCTTTCGTCGTCATGACATGCAACCCATCAACGACTCCTCTTTATGCCCCCCCTCACACTCACTCCCACCCAGACGACCCGAAAAGAAAACATTCTTTGAACCGCACAACATGGCGGCAGCAGACGTGCTCTTCCCCTCCGCAGCGCATGCCTCCAACTGGGGCTCCTACCAGGTCGAGGACAGCATCATCAAGCCCACCAAGGATGCCTTCGACCCCAAGAAGCACCTCAGCTTCGCCCCGCCGTCCAAGGTCTACACCATGGCCGACATTGGGCTCCCCAAGGACACGGGCGTCTCGCCGCTGGCCGTGTCCGAGCCGTTCCCGCTCTTCACGCCCGAGGCCGTCATGAGGATGCGCGAGGAGGTACTGAACGACGAGGTGATGAACAAATGCCAGTACTCCAGCAACCTGGCCCAGGCCCAACTCAGGGGCTACGCCGACAAGTAGGCCCCCTCTCCCCTCCTCGCACGAATGATGAATTCCCCACCTAACACCCTCCCAGGTACGCCCCCTTCGTTTACGACGCCTGGAAGCACCCCGAAACACTGCGCATCGTGTCCAAGGTGGCGGGCATCGACTTGGCGGTGCAATTCGACTTTGAGATTGGGCACATCAACCTGTCCTTGAAGACCGAAGAGCAGCGGCAGCGCGAGCTGCGCGCCTACCACGACCCGACAACCCCCAAAACCCCCGCCAACGACGCGCCCATCGTGGGGTGGCACAAGGATAGCTACCCGTTCGTGTGCGTGGCGATGCTGAGCGACTGCACCAACATGATCGGGGGCGAGACGGCCCTGCGAACGGGCACCGGCGAGATCCTCAAAATCCGCAGTCCGCAAATGGTAACCTCCTCTCCTCCCTTCCCCTTTGATCCACCCCCATTCGCTCACCCCAAACCAGGGCCACGCCATAATCCTCCAAGGCCGCTACATCGAACACCAAGCCCTGCGCGCGCTGGGCTCGACGGAGCGCATCACCATGGTGACGTCGTACCGACCGCGGCACCCGCATGTGCGCGACGACACGGTGCTCACGACGGTGCGGCCGATTTCGGACTTGGGCGAGCTGTACCACCAGTTCGCCGAGTACCGGCTCGAGATGCTCGAGGAGCGGGTGCGGGCGCAGCTGCGCGAGCTGGTCGACGCCAAGGCGGCAGGGCGGCGTGTAGCGACGCGCAAGCTCAAGGCCTTCTTCGTCGAGCAGCAGCGCTTCCTCGAGCACATGGACCGGGAGATGGTGGACGAGGGGGAGGTGGTGACGGGGGAAATTGTGGAATGCTCAGTAGAAAAGTGAAAAACATGCGGAAACACAAATGCAAATAAAAAGGCAACACTGCGGCTGTCAAATGAAGTCAATAAATCAAGTAGACTCAGGCTGCCTTTGAGTCTATCGTGGTATGTATCCTTGCTTTAGTCTACTAGTAATCCATACGATGCAAATAAAAAACTCTGCGGGTCCCAGATGGCCTTCGGTGGTAATAAGTCCGAGGCAAGAACACCATAGGAGCCCGGCAAAGAGCCCATGAACCCTGTGCGAGGCCATTTATCTTTGTTACCCATGCTATGCAAGACCGAGCAGCTTCTTTTCTTCACTCCCAACAACACTCTCTTAAAGCAGCGCCGCAACGACACCGGCCATGATTGCCAGACCGGAGAAGGCGATTGCCGATGCGCCCGAGGTAGATGATGGGTTGGTAGCGCTGTTGGTGGTGGTACCCGAGCCGCTGCCAGATCCAGACCCGGAGCCAGTGCCGGAGCCTGAGCCAGAGCCGGAAGTGCCGGTGGAGGAGGTGGTGGGGGCCGAGACGCCGGTGCTGGAGGCTGAGGAGGTGGTGTTGGAGGCCTCGGGGGTGTCAAAGGTGGTGGGGCAGGTGAGATCGAACAACGGCTCGGTCGAGAGGTTCTCGGTGATGGCAAACTTCATCTTGTTTTCGGGGTTGGAGTCGCGCAGGTTGTACCAGAAGGTGGGAACCTTGTTGAAGAGCTTGCGGCAGCCGACCTCAGCCCAGTAGTACTTGGCATTGTCGACGCTAGCGACGGCCTGGTCCCAGGCAGGGCCGGTGGCAGGCCAACCCGTCTCCGTGACCCAAACGGGCTTTCCGCTGACAGCGGCGACGGTAGCATCAAAGGCGCGGTCGAAAAGAGAGCCGGCGTTCTTGATGTTGTTTCCCTTGCCGTTTTCGTAGTATGGGTACTCGTCAACGCCAACCCAGTCGACGGCGTCAATGACGGGCTGGTTGGTGCCGTTGGTCCACACGTCCCATGTGTCGACGTGGCCGACGGGGGTGCTAGCGAGAGGCGTGTTGGCAAAGGCCTTCTTGAAATCGCCGATAAAACCGACGATCTCAGCGGGACCGGTGCCGACGCCGGCCTCGTTCTTGATGCCTGTCACCGAGGTGCGGTACAGGTCCTCGCTGCCAATCGAGATTCCGATGACGAGATCTGTGAAGTCCTTGCCGTACTTGTCGACGGCCTTCTTGAGGGCGGAGAGCTCGGGCGCGATGGTATCTGTGCCGGATGTCCAAATACCGAGGAGGATCTTGGTGTCGGTCTCGATGGCAGCCTCGAAAGCCTGGATGGGGTCATCCTTGGAGTAGGCCTGGACGTTGGTGTACAGGCGAACGGCGTTAAACTTGCCGGGAGCGCCAGACAGGCCCTGCGCGGTTGTGAACTCAGCCTTGAAGTCAGCCTTGAACTTGGCCGAGCGATCGGCAAGCGTAGCTCCCGAGTTGAAGCCCAGGTAGTTCTGGGCCGAAGCGCCCGCTGCCAAAAGGCCAGCGGCGGTAATGCCAGATGTGCGCATAATTGCTAGTAGAAAACGTCGAAAGCTTGAAAGTAGAATGTATTGACCTCGACTACCGGAGCAGAGGTGCTTAGTGACACGGCCGGAAAATGCAGGGAGAGCGGCGGGGCTTCAGGCAAAACGAGGCGCGTGTTCGCCCAGGGGATTAATTGCTCACGGTCGGTAAAGAGCGTAGGTGCGGAAAGAGCGAGGAACTAGCGAATGACTGTGAGGCGAGAACGAGTGTTGGGTGTTGAATGTCGAAGCCGAATCTAGGGAGTGACTGACGGTTGTGAGATGGAAAGAGGAGAAAAAGGCAAAAGGTTGTCGAGGAATGCCAAAATTGTGAGGGACTCAGCATATTGGCAGGACGTGCAGACTGCAGGGGGTTTTTCCAGGGGTGCCGAGGCTTGCCAACACAGCCTCACAATTCAATCTCTTGGCAAGCAAGCGATCGACAGCACAAACCGGGATACGAGAGCTTGACATTGCTTGGAAGCTTGGAACCCGGCAGTTCACCCGGAGGGCATTGTGCATATCCATAGTGTTTGCGCTTTTCCATCTAAAAATACGTCTTTTCCTGCGGATTCCTGCTTGCAGATGCGAGTTCTGTGCAGTTCTTGCATTTTTATTTTTATTTCCCTCTCTTGTTAATTCTCTCCAGCGGCTTCCAAACCGGCGTCTTGTGACGGCAGCGGGATCCTCCCAAAGCGCCCCAAAGCCGCTAATAATAAAGGGGTTCAGCGGGGCGTTTACGAATAGATGTCACGGCGGGTCGGGCGCAGGGATGTGCCAGTCCTGACCACGCCACTGGAAATGGGGAGCTGAACCCCTGCACTGCAAGAATTTAAGATCACGAGAGTTGTTTATTGGCATCCCGCAGCGGTGATACGAATGTGTCACTCGTTCAATACGGTTTCTTTGGTAAATAACATCTCTACACTCGCGCATCATAATAAAGACACTTTTTTACTTGACGTCAACCATGAAACGCCATCTACATTTCGTGTCCACTGACTTGATAGCCTCAGTTTAACCGCAAAATGGTCATGCCACAAGGCAAGACCATATCATCTGGGCTCTTGTCATTCACGAAACTGAGCGAGATCTCGCGCAGCTCCGAGTCATCGTCGACAACAATGACCCCCGACGCATCGCGCCCTTGAGGCAAAGATATCCTTTCAGCCATCTCGACCGTCTTGAGGACGAGGTCCGCGATGTCGTTCTTCAGGTGGCACGACGAGAATATAGGGCTCGCCTCTACTGTCTCCAACAGTTCCTGCTTCTCGCGCCCCGAACGGATCTCGTCGAGCTCCCGCTCAATCGTGCGGGGAGTGATTGTGGGGAGGAAGGCATTGCGGTGTGGCCATTGCGTGTCGGCTAGCTTGTCGAGGAACATGACAATGGCGGCAAGCGCCTGGGTGAGCATGACGGCGCGCTCATGCGGGCTGAGGGTGAACAGCATGCCACTATCCGTGCTACTGCTGTGCAAGATCTCATCCAGAAACAGCCGCTTATCCGACCCAAATGTCACCTCAAGCACCTTGCCCAGCAAACTCGCGTCGTCCAGCGCGGCCGCGTTGTCCCTCAGATTGAAGATTTTGACCGCCTTGGCGAAAAAGTTGGGCACGATGTCGCGCATGGCAATGCCGTCGGCCTTGCGCACATGGCCGGTGTCGACGGTGAAGTATTCGGCTGCTGTGTCTGCACAGTCTGCGGATTGAAGCGTCAGCAAATGCCAAGAAGGGCTGGGAGAACGTGGCTCTTCAATTACTCACATCGAGTCGATATTGTAACGGAACTCCTCTGTGCAGCCGCAAACGCCAGCTTAACATGTCGTTCCTTCCACTCCCGCAGGCTTTCCAACGTGACCTTGGCAAGCGCCTCAAAGCTCGAGTCGTCGTCGTCTCCGTCAACCGCACCACTAGACACACAGACACGAGGGACGTGCCGCACCCTGCTCCTGCCCTGGCCATCGAGCAGCACGTCGTCCCACCTCTTGCCAATTAGTTCATAGAAGCGCTTGGTGGACAGGTCGCGTAGAATGTACGACAGGGCAACCTTGGACAGGCCGCGTTCCTGTGCGTCGCGCGACCAGGCTAGCTGCACGCGGCCCACAAACTCGTCGTACTTGGTAAAAACCAGCACCACAGGCACCTGCGGCGCCACCGTTGCGAGCCCGCCGCCGAAGAAGCGCGTCTCTTGCTGGGACACGAGTCGCTCCTCCTCGCTGGCCACGCAGTACCATATGCAATGGATGCGCTCCTGCAGCTGCTGTGTGTCCGATGATCGAGATGCGAGAAAGTCGCACACGCGCTGGTACGTCGCCCGGTCGTCCGAGCCGAAGTTGGGCGAGGTGTATACCGTGAGCCGCCCGTTCTTGCCCTCCAGGTCAAGCTCTTGCTCGATGTCATGGCTGGCGCTGAAGGCGTCCGCAACTAGTTTCTGCCAAGTGCCTGATGTCAGCCATTGCCCCCTTCCCAGTCAGGTCGCGACATACTTTCTCGAGATCTACCCCGAATATCTTGGAAAAGAGCTCCTGTTTTGTCGATTCCGGGTTCCCTAGGACGAGGATCCGAAACTTTGGGCACGGCGCAAGGAACTCGGAGGGGGATGTGAGTGCGAAGAGGGGGCTCTGGATATCCGAGTCGGCGCTGCTGCCATTCGTACCGGCTAATTCTGCCGCTGCCATAATGAATTGGTAGTGATGATGATTTGGCTTCTTTTCAGGACATCAATCAGCCAAATCTCCGTTTCCTTATTCCTTATCTATTTATTTTGCATCCTTCTTGTCGTCATGGTGGTTTTATGCTCTGCAGATGCGTGAACGGCGAGCAGTGGCCTGATGACGCTGGTGTGGTGTCAGCGTCACACCACCTTTTTGTGGTGTCGTAGCCCATTTGCTGAGGGGAAACCACACCATTAAATCCTAAACCACTGGATTGAAAGGAAGTGCCGCGTTCGCGGAGACGCCCGCTGTCACAATAAATACCAATTACTTGGTATTGCATCAACAGATGATTTAATTGCCGTCACCCAAAAAGGAGGGATTATGGCATATAGTTGAGTGGGCTCTCGGTTCGATTCCAAGACTTGCCATTTTCTACGGAATGGGGCACGAAGCGTAGAGAGATACTCCTCAGCTATCTTAGAACACTAGCTTCCGGCGGAAGTGGTCATCATCCTATTTGCAAAAAGCCGTGAGTCTTCTCTTGGCTAAATTCCAAAAACATCATCAATTCTTTTGTTCTTGCCATGGCTCTGCCTTGCAGAATACACCATCAGAAACGATACATGTCAAACTATTTCCACAACCTGACTCTTTCGATCATCGACCTCCCGATCTCTCATCCAAATTGCACATGTCTCCATCCTAAAAAACACCCCCGGGTTAATGCTTTTGGGTATCAGACCCAGGCATATGTGGCGACTCGGATAACGTGAACCCTTGTCCTGCGGGCCTTGCAGCCGGTCTTGCCCGAGCAAAACAATGGCACATTCCATTTGGTAGCCATTATTTACTATCGAGTCTTGCTGCGCCCTGTCGTCCAAGTATATTCCCAATATTCCTGGCCTAAGCAGGCTGCCTCCAATGTTGACAAAAAGACGGAGCAAACCGCTGTCTCCAGTTGTGTCGAGATAGCCATAGCTAGAGTATCCCCGTTCCGAGCCACCCCCGGCATGGGGCCTCGCCAATGTAGCAGGCCACATTTTCGCTCGAAGAGACAGCGCGGCAGATACTACATGGCCAACATCACCATTGACCTCAACTCTGTCCACGCTGAGTTCCAAGGCCAGTTTCCGCCAGGATGCCCATTTGTATTTGACGAATCCATCCACTCATGCCCAAGACCAGGACGGGGCACGGTAGGGCGTGGGTCTAACCTCCACGGTCGTCGTCTTCATTTTCTTAGTTGGTTGACCACAGCAAACCATCTGACAAATGATCCAGCCAGAGGCCAGCGCCATAGTTGCCAAGGTATGGAATCAAGGGCGTCGCCAGCCTAGCAACGGCCATCAGCTTGTCTTCGGCCTTTGTCAGCTTGCAACGGGAATAGAGCTCAATGGCATCCGAAGCAGCAATACTAACAGCTGCGGAGCGGTGGACTTTGCCATTTGCAGCGATTCCGAGTGCCAATTAGAAGGAGAGTCCTGTACGATGCACAATGCGTCGATCCAGATGAACTCGAGACCGAGCCGGCGGGAGAGAGTGGCTGCCTCTCGAAAGGTCTTGGGCAGTTCGGCGTGTTTGAGGCCTTGTTGCGAGAGCTCTAAAAGGTTGGACTGTTCGAGCCGCAATGGGTACACACCTCCCCAGCAGTGGCACAGCGTCGCGTTAGCCATGACATAGACATGTTCGGTGGCGTTGTTGATATGCAAAAAGATGCGGCTGTGATCTTGGCCAGTTCCGAGCTTGAGAAGGCGTGTCGGCATCCATTTCTCTTGGCCCGATACCACACACTTGGGGCGGGAATCGGGCAGGTGCGAAACTATGAATAAGCTGTCGACAACACCGAGTTGGAGCCTGTATAGTCTGAAATTCGATCCGTCGACGCAGTAGCTTCCTATCCCAATTTTAGCAGCACCACATAGCCTTATTTCGCTTAGAGACATACCAGCGGATCGGAGTTCGAGACTCACTCGGGTGTGGAAAGGCTGGAATCTAATGTAGTCTTGGGACTAGAAATTCAAGTCAGCAGAAACAAGATGGCGACAATGTCGTTCGGAACATGAAGGATATGACATTCACACGCGGTGCCAAATAGACCGTTCCTATTCAACTGTTTCGAAGCTAAGGGGTACGATAAAGACTCGTTCGTTGTTAGGGGGCTGGATATACTAGCGCCGCTTGATGGCGCTGCAAATCATATAACCTCGGCGAACGTCGTCGAGGAACTGATTGACGGGTCGCGGTCTCCGCTGTCTCTACTACGATCTGAGCCACATCGAATGGCATCCAAGCAAGCGAAGCAGAGCATCGTTTAGATGGCGCAGGATTGGAGGGAGGGTACCTAGGTACCTAGCGAACGGTCAAAGGCGAGGAAGGAGTCAAAAGAGGAGGCCCGATGGATGCCTTGACTGCCTTGGCTTCCAAATGACGAAAGGGGATTTTGTCAAGAAACGCAGCCCAATGATTTCACGTCTTCACTCCTCCGCCCTCAAACTGCCTTTGAGCTGAGGCCTGCTAGCCGTATGCACGCTTGCGGCTTTGAGCCATATTTGAGGGAGAAAACGAAAAAGGTCGGCAGAAAAGGAATACGACCTGACTTCCATGTGTACTATATTCCTCCCATGGTAATGCCCGGTTTTGTGTGTTGGTACTATCTATGGCAAGTGCGGCTGGGTATGACTGAGGGCGAATCAAATGTTGAGAGAAGGAGTGATGGGAAGCAAAACCCTTATTCGTCAAATGACTAGTCTAGATACGCACTAATCGACTTGGAAACGGTCTGAGCAATGTTCAAATTACATGACACAGCAAGAATCACCCTTTTCCTCCCACAGTTCCTCGTCTTTCAGATCCCTCGTCACCAGCGACAGCGTATCCCCCTTCTCAACCAAAAATCTTACCGTCTCCTGCCCGCCCCTGACAATCTTGGCCAGATCTGCCGCTGTGAACCCAACGACATCAAACTCGCCACCATCCTTCCTCTTCGGCCTCGGCCCACCTCTCACCGTCTTCTCCACCAGCGCGCCACTCTCCAACAACACCTCGGCGACATCCCGGTGATGATACCTGCCCGCAAAATGCAACGGCGTCCACCCATTCTCATCCTCGGCCTCGACATCCGCCCCGAGCCGTATCAGCTCCGCCGCACACCTCACCTGCCCCTTAAACGCCGCAAAATGCAGCGGCCGCCTCCCATCTAACGCGCACCCCTCTACTTCGGCCCCCAGCTCCGCCAGCGTCCCCACCGTCTCCGCCGAGTCCCCCGCCGAGTATCCCGCCGCGTGGATCAGCGCCGAGTACCCGTCGGCATCGCGCTCGCCGACGGCACACCCGGCCTCAATGACGAGCCACCGACACAGCTCGGGGTGTCCGGCGATGGCAGCGGCGTGGAGGGGCTTCGCGGGGTCGTTGCCCTCGTTCATGGCCTTGATGTCGGCGCCGCGGGCCGCGAGGAGCTTGATGACGGGGAGGTCCCTGGAGAGGACGGAGAGGACGAGGGCGTTTTGGCCGAGGGCGGCCTTCTTGTTGGGATCGGCGCCGGCGTCGAGGAGGGATTCGACGAGCGGGAGGACGAGGGGGTTGCGGTCGGAGCCGAGGTCGCAGGCGAGCATGAGGAGGGTCAGGCCGCGCTTGTTGTCGCGGGCGAGGTCGCTTGAGATGGTCGTGTCGACGGGCGAGCCAGCTGCGATGAGGATGGTGGAGATTTCGAGGCAGGAGTCGCTGTAGAGGGCGTTGTGTAGCGGGAGGAAGCCGCGGCCGTCGGGAAACGAGATGAGTTCCTTGCCGCCGGGCTGGGAGAGGATGAAGGCTACCATCTTTGACGATCCGGCATCGACAGCGACGCTGAGCGGCGTCCCGGCATCGGCATCGTATACGTTGACCTTGGCACCGTGCGCTACCAGCAGCTCGGCGAGGGCTTGGTTCTCGGACCTGCACACGAGAAACATGGGGGTCACGTCTGCCTCGCGCTGGCGAGGGATAGCAAGTGCTTGGCCTGTTGCGAGCTGGTACGCGGCGCCGACATGGGCACCGCACTCGCAGCCGTCTTCTTGGTGGATGTGGCCATTGGCTTGCCCCGGGTATTCGTGGCGCTTCCATTTAGTGGCGCTGGCATCAACACCGAACTCGTCGAGCAACGTCTGGGCGATCTTGAGTGCGGTCTCGTACTCGCGGGATATGGCACAGATGTGTAGAGCTGTCATCCCCTCAATATTCTGGGCGTGCACATCGGCTCCATGGGAGACGAGTAGGCGAAGGCACTCGGCCGCCTTGTCTGCATCGGCTTCTTGCTGCCTGCCGGTGGCTGCGGCGACGAAGAGGAGGAGAGGCGTATTTCCCTCACCATTGACGGCGTTGATGTCATTGCGAATCTCAGGAAGCTCCAGGAGGCGCTGGAGTGTTGCTAGATCGGCCTTTTCGGCGGCATCGCAAAGCTTGGCGTGGCTGCTTTCCGATCCCATTGTGGTTGTTGGTGACGTTCGATTGCTGCCTTGAGGGTGAATGGACGATCGGACCTACCCGTAGGATGCACGACGTAATCTGAAGAGTAGAAGACGATGGAACTGAGCCTTCATATGCTCTTGAGGAGTGGTGGTGTCGAGACCTCGGCAAACGGAGAAAACCATGCTCCTGCTGCCTATGACAGTCACGGGTTGGGAAACTTTGTGAGTGCTGCCCAGTAGAAGTCAATGTGAAACAGGCTCACGAGGAGTGAAAAGGTGAGAGGTGAGGAGATATTCCTTGACTGGCGCTTGCTGCATTCCCCCGCCTGCCGTGACCCGAAGCTGAGGAGTGGTTGGCTGTTTGTCGTCGTGGGGCGCTTTTTCGAGCTCCTGAGTGGTACCCAGACTGGAGACTCCGCCTCCACTTCTTGGGGCAATGCGGGTCATCTAAGAATACGAAACAGGGCAAACAAAACATTTCGAAACTCGTCAATTTATTGGCCTGCAAAGGCATTCGATGTCTTGGCAAAACGATGGATCAAGACCAGGGGCTCGATATGGAAGAAATCACGATGGAGGTCATTGGCAGCTGAGCATACTACTAGGATATTTCTGGGGCAATGCCATCCAGGATCCCTCTAGGTAGCATGCTCAAGTGGATGGATAAGATGACCGGATTAAAGACGGAATAAGTGAATACATAAGTAGTGTGACATATATAGACTCGATATCCTGAAAGAGAAATGTTGGCGAGGAGCGATGCTATCATCATGCCAGAGGCAACTCCCGCCGGGATGTTTGGGTTCAGCTCCTTCTTGATACAAACCCGCCTTTGCCCTCGTCAAAGTTCATCCTTCTCGGATTCATGTTGGCGGTCGTCGAGGAGGAGAGCAGTCAAGCGCTTCAAGAGAGTTTCTCTGCAAAGACATTTCTCGTCACATTTGCCAATCGGACAGAGCCGGACGTTGATGGGTGCCTGAAAGCCGAAGACGGAGCTCAGGATGGCAAATGTGTCGTCGATAGGATTGCTGGCCTTGAAGCAATTGTGGCCTGTACGATGCCGGCACCAGTTGTCGCAAGGCCTGTCTTCGGGGCACTGTACCAGCTGGGCATTGACCGGCGGGCATTCGGGCTGCACTGGCAGCTTCAACAGCTTTGGTCTGCAATTTTGTTGTCAGTGCGGGTCGAAAGAAGCTTATCTGTGGGAGGGACACACCTTGTCAAGTCATCCGAGTCGCTGTCATGTGAGGGGGGGGACGCTAGGGCGGGCAGGGCCACTAGCAGCGGGAGCAGGAACGATTGAACGAGCATAATTCTGACTGATGTGTGGGCAGTTACATGAAGTCGGGACTGGAGCAGATTTTTGTTTGACGAAACTCTGTGGACCTGTGGCCTATGGGTGACAGGGACACATGGTCCTTTTATTGACCCCAGCATCCGTTAGTCTTATCTTAGTAACCTAGACCTCTTTCTTCGACGTCTCCTTCCTTTTTTCACTGGCTTCTGTACGCGTCAAATCAATTCTACTAGTAGGGGGGCAACATGCTGACGCGATTCGCTGTTTTAGGCCCCGGTGGCTTGCAGCCATGGCAAATTTAGTTGACCAGTTGTTCTGGACTTCATCGTGCGCAGCTCCGTGCTGCGCCCCATTCGCCCTCGGTCAACAGCCATCATTCGTCCAACCACTTGGAACCGAATTCAGCCCTATGCACATTTCCCGCGAAGACAAGCCCTATCAGGAAGCAAGGGATATAGGAGGCCGTCGGAATGGCCGCAATTAGGCGGCAGCTCTTCAAGCATTAATGACAACAAGAACAAAACTACGAACCGCGTATTGTATCATGTATGCCTGCTGCCCCCCTCTAGTCCCCGTCCAGGATGCCGCCCCTCTACTCACCCCCGCTTGGAGAGTCGACCTTCCATCCCTCGCCAGGTACTGCCAAAATGACTAGATCAGGATAATGGCGACCACAAGACAGGACCCACGCCCCCCGAGCTGGCCTTGGGCGCGACAGCATCATCATGAGACTCAAGGTGTCTTCTCCGCAGCACCTTCGGCCCATATCAGCTTCTACGACCAGAAAGAAAACAAAGGCGATGAGTTGGGACACCAGGGACCTGACTGCGAGGCAATGGCTGGAAATCCACACCCCGCACTGGACCGTGACCTCTGGACACGGGACCTCTGCATCGTTGGACTGATTCTCGGATGGGGCGCGTCCTTGTCCTCCTTGGCCTCAGGGATATACACCATCGCTGCCGGACCCGCCATCGTCCCGCCATGGCTCGTGAACAGGGTCGCCCTCGTTGGCCCCATGGGCTTTTCGTGGACCGAGCCGACACAGCTATACATGAACGACCAGCGCGTGTACAGCGTTTCGGAAGCGGCCATGGTAATCATCCCGCTCCTCCTCCAGGTTGCCATCGCATCCGTTTCTGCCTGTCTCGATGCGATACACTCCACCACCCTCCGCTGGGCCCTCTGGCGTGAAGGGCGTCTTCGGCACAACACCAATTTACGCCTCTTCACATACTCGAGAAGAAGTGGCCCGAACGCATGGCCGGCAAACGTTGTATCGAGTCTGAGTTTAGCCCTGGCCTATGGCGGTACCACAGTGATGGCGTTTCCCTTGATCGTCATAGCTGCATTGGAATTCACAGACGATCCAGACGCCAATCCGATCAACTACGACGCAGACCTTGGCGAGTACCGTTATGGCATCAGTTTCAACGGCTGGGGGCTTTTGGGCCTGGGTACTGGCCTCTTGCTACAGTCCGCCATCTGTACTTGGTGTCTGATTCACGACTTTGTGGAGCAAGACGTTGGGACATGGAACTCAAACCCTCTCGCGACGGCGAGAGCCTGCCGATGCTTGTTGTCTGACGACGTTTCCAAACACCCTCCGACTGCCTCTGATTCGGGCCAAAGTTCCAGTGGTGGCATCATGTTCTCCGAGCCAGCCCTGAAACAGCCATCTATGCGTTCGCTAATTCCCGCCACGCGCACCATCACCAACTGGATATGGGCCATCTTCGCCCTGCACAGTGTTTTTGCCGTTGTCGTCTCTCTTGTCGCTGTCAAGGTCCAACACTCGGCATCTCTCGAATATGTACAAGATAACCCAGCTCCAATCGACTTCTCGTCCGTCTGGAAGTATTTTGGCCAAGTGGCAGTCATGTACAACGGCGACACCAGCGGGGTTCGCCTCGAATGGGCCGGCCTGCTTATCCAGTGCGCTGCCGTCTCGACCCTGCTTTTCGGGCTCCATCTAGCCGAGGTCTTGGGTGGGCTTAACAGAGACGAGGCCATCTGGAGGCAGGCAGCAACCAAACGGGGAACAAGCCCGGAATCCAACATTCTGCTGGAGGGCATCCGAAATTGGCCCACCTGCGTCGTCTTTGTTTACAAGGTCATCGTGCCCTGGATATTCAGCTACGGCTTCGCCTGCAACACCAGCGTGTTCATGGCCATCTTCCCCCTGCTCACGATAGCAATCTTGTTTCTGATTCTGGGACTTTTCTCCGAGTACCTCATCAGGGTGAAGCCCAAGGGATTACAGCCCGCCACGTACGGAGACATTCAGGCGCTGGCCGCTCTGGTGGACGACTGGGGCCATGACACCATCTTCTGGGGCGATAAGGGCGAGTATGAGCGTATCGAGGGTGTTCGGGTCGCTGGGACGGCGGGGACCCGGTTGGCGGGTCTGCGGGCGGGCGTTATGTATATAGGCCTTTCGAGGGAGCCGCAATCATAGGCGCGAATTTGAACGGATTATGTCTTGAATTGTACCAAATGTCAAGTTGCTAGCCAGGCGCCGAGCTGAGGTGCCTATTACGCTGACTAAAACCCAAGCGTTATATTCGACACATGACATCGAAAATGAAGACTTCATCTAGGTCAGGAGGGGGGTCACGCTTTCCCGTGTTTATACTCTCAACTTTTGCCAACAAAAAAGATGGCTTATCGTTTTTAGCACCCTGCGTCCCTGCTGAAATTTCGCGGCGCCAACAAAAGAACTTGAAACCAAGCGGTTGTAGCTTTCGGGCTTCACACGCAGTCGATCATCTCGCCAGAAAATTGACCCCTCCTGACACAAAATCTCTTCCTTCTTCGCATATTAGCACGCTTCACATCATGAAAAGCAGAGTTTCCAAGCCCCTAGCCCGGGGCTCGCGAGAGCAGCTACTTGATACTGCCTGCGGCACACAGAGTTGAGCATTCTGCCACGGCCCACGAGAGAGTAAACATACTAACGTGTAAGGTACAGCATCCTTGAGGCGTAGTGCAAGGCTTCGAATTTATCGGCGCTCTCCGGGAACTGAAGATTCTATTCGAACTGCGCCACCAGTACCTTACCACAAGCCGCAGAGCGAGGCAGGTGCTGTATGCAAGCCCAATGGACGACAGCAAGTCTCCCCACCGCCGGTTCTTGGCGGCACTTCCGAGGCGACGAAACGTAAACGAAGATGAACCATGATCCTTCCGGTACCGTCGCATGTGACATTTTCGACGGGAAATGCACTAGCAGTCTATGTAGCAGGAATTGCCTCTTATCCATTCTGTTCGAGGTGCTCAGGGGAGAGCATGTAAGTGCAGATGAGCCAAAGATTGCAAACGCGGCCGGCCGAGCAGCGGCGCCGGTTCGGTCCCGGGGGTGAGACGAGATTGGTAATGCCCCCGTCGCCTGTGAGCCGTAGTCCCGATAATGACGGGGTTTGTGGTTGCAGGGGCTTCTGTTTCGGCCCTTGGTACCCCACGAATGCTCGGAGATAAGGCCGTCGCCAACGGTAAAGGTGGTTACTTTTAGGTTCGGGGTCGCACTACTGGCTGGCGAGCGATGGCGCAGTTCTCGTCATTTCTGTGCAAATCACGACTCCGAGTTGCCCTGGGCACTCCCATCCAGTGATCTCCAGCCTCTTCCCCGCACCCTCGACACAATGCTATTGTCGACCGATGGCTTCGCAATATGCCTGGGGTTGACGTGATGAGGCATGCGGAGTGGTCGATTGCGAGCATGGATCGCCAAGAGCATCCCGGCGATGGAAGTCTGTATAAATAAGTCTATGTTGGTCTTGATGGCATTGTGTTTTGCTCAGATCCTGGATAAATTGTACTCAACGAGACTTGGTGGACTCTATCGAATCAAACAAATAGCCATATCACCAGCCAACGCCATGTCGACAACCACAATCACCGTCGCAGAGACCGAGACTGCGCTTCTCAAGCTCACTCTCGCATACGACGAGCAGATCCACGAACAGGTGCGCGATCCTGAGAGCAGAAAGCTGTCAACTCCAGTCACTAATACCCTATAGTACAAATACGCGGCCTATCTCCCCGTCTACGACGAAAAGACTCACTTCCCAGCACTCCAGCCCTTTGAGTTCAACGACCGTGGCCTGGTTGCCAACAAGGAGAAGCCCAACCTGCTCCCCAAGGACAACCCGGGAGTCAAGTCTTCCACGCTGACACCCGTCATCGGCACTGAGATCCGTGGTCTCCAGCTGTCACAACTCAATGACCTCCAGAAGGACGAGCTTGCCCTCCTGATTGCCGAGCGCGGTGTTGTTATTTTCAGGGGCCAGGACTTTAAGGACATCGGCGTTGAGAAGCAAAAGGAGTTTGGCCGGTACTTTGGCCCGCTCCACATCCACGTAGGCTTGCCGTCTCCTTCACTCGGAATGAGAAACTGACCACCCCCTAGCCTGTCGGAGCCCACGTCAAGGACAACCTGGAACTGCACAACATCTACCTCGGCCCCGACAATGAGTACCGCAACAAGCGGCGCTCCAAGAAGCTCACGACCACAGGCTACCACTCAGACGTGTCATACGAGCACCAGCCGCCCGGCATCACCATCCTGACCCTCCTCTCCGTGCCCCCCACCGGTGGCGACACCGCCTGGGCCTCGCAAACGGCGGCCTACGCGCGCCTCTCGCCGCCCATCAAGGCCCTGCTCGAAGGCCTGCGGGCCGAGCACAGCGGGTTCCCGCAGGCCGAGGGCGCGCAGCGCGACGGGCACTTTGTGCGGCGCGACCCCATCAAGTCGGAGCACCCGATCGTGCGGGTGCACCCGGCGACGGGCCAGAAGGCGCTCTTCATCAACCCGGGCTTCACCAAGCGCATCGTGGGGCTCAACGAGGAGGAGTCCGAGGCGCTGCTCAAGCTGCTCTTCACCCACATCTCGCTCGGCCAGGACTTCCAGGTGCGCGTCCGCTGGGAGGAGGGCACCGTCGCGCTGTGGGACAACCGCGTCACGGCGCACACGGCGATTTCGGATTATAATGTGCACAACCCCCAGGAGGGGCTCAGGCACGGGTTCCGCATCACCACGCTCGGCGATCGGCCGACGGGGGTGAATGGGTTGACGTCGGTCTGGGAGTAGGGCGAGCTGACGGTGGCGAACAAGAGGTGATGATGGGCGGATCTGTGTGTCGAAATTAACCCTGGAAACGAAGTAAGAGCGGTGTTGTGAAATGTGTAATCCATTGTCGTTCAATTTTCGGTTGCCGCACTGTCCAGAAAACGCCGTTGTTGTATCTGATGCCCTGGAGAAGTCCCTAGATGAGACCGCTTGAATAGTCCAATACTGTAGCCTTTTCGATTAGTGGCTCAATCTCTCTTAGGGCTTCGAGATGTGCCGGGTCTTTGTGGATGAAGTAGTCCTTTTCGCCGTCGGTTTCAAACTCGGCCACAACGACATATGTCGGCCCGTCCTGTAATCAATTTAGTAATCACATCTAGAGGCCAGGGCAGGATTACGCACCTCCGGGCGTTCGGGGGAGCTGTCCTTGCCACACGCGATGCTGCTGACATATGGTCTCCCCGAATAGGGGTGGCGGCAGCTGTCCTGGAGAGAAAACATCCAGTTGCAAGCCTAGGAAATGTGTTAGCGAATGCTACCCAGTAAATGGTGGATTTTGGTGCTCACGTCTTCTATTGCCCAGGCAGTGGCATTTTCGTTGAACTGGATCATGACGGCATGCGTGACTGGCAGCGTTCTGAGGGAGCGCGGATTGGAGATCATGAGATAGAACATGACACCTGTGGCAACCGACGCAGCGGCGCGCTTCGCAGCGCGTTGTTGGATTTTCCTCATGTCTGGCGCATTCAAGGTTTGGATGAGAAAAAGACAAGACTTTCGAAGAGTCTAGACCTCGCGCAGGGAGGGCTTATGGCAACGTTTTAAGGAAGCAACTATCGGGTGCGGCCGCTTCAATTTCTCGGCTACCAGCAGATATGCCTAAAGGCGGCCAGGAATTGAAAACGTGGAGAGATGAATGGATTCATCCGTCCAATCCAGGGACGCGAAACTGCGACCGGCCGCAGGTTACTTTGAGTTGGTGCTACAGAGAAGGAATCCTGCAAGGCACCTACCACAGAGTGTTGATCTGCACTCGATGTAGTTTGTATACTTCTCTGGTGCATTCTCAGCCGTCGGCGTTCGCACTGGTACATGCCAAGCTGCCGGGCAAGAGTACCCCGGTCTGAGTGTTTTTTCAACAGCGCACTGACTGCCCGCTGGCTTCTAGAATCACGCGTCTCTGGAATGCTTTGTCGCAATCACCACGGCGAGCCGAAGAGGCGCCGTTGGTCTCCTGATCCAGCCACTGCCACCCCCTGACCCAGCGAGGAAAGCGCCACGCCCGGGACGGGAAGTTGGGCCAGGATTCGAGAGCTTGCCCTGGGGAAGACAGGGGTCTGTGTCTGATGAGCCGCTTTTGAATTGAGAAAGAGCAGAAAACACGAGCCCCCATTGGCATGTGGGACAGCGTAAGTGCTTCAAGTGTCTGTTAAAACTGGAACGGCCTGCAACTCGAACCCATTTCCCTTTTGGGATTTCCGAGTTTGAGGTGCCATTTGGGATCGCGGGGCAATGGGCATTGGTGAGCGCTAGATGACAAATTCAGCGCACCGAGTCTACTTCTTTCGACCTCACTCTACAGCTCGACAAGCGTCTACGTAAATACAAAGAAAATCCGCAGAAGCTCTGCCCTCATCATCCCACAGACATCGTGACAAAGAACCCATCAATTTACCCCATTGCAACATCCATGCTGAGAAGAATGGCGACCCTCACGGCCGAGACGACCATCAAGCTGCCAAGCGGCCACGAGATACCCCAGCTGGGATTCGGCGTACGTTGCGTCACACCGCTGAGCCACTCCCGTGTTCCTAACCCATTGCCCCCCAACTAACCTCAACTCATCCAGGTCTGGCAAATGTAAACAATCCTCCCCCCCCCCCCCCCCCCCACTCCTCAGGGGGAACACACCAACTAACCCCCGGCAGCCCAGCCAAAGAAGCCAAAACCGCCGTCCTCAACGCCCTCACCACCGGCTACCGCCACGTAACCCCCCTCCGCCTCCCCCTTGACTGCACCCTCACTAACCCCCCAACCCCCCCTAGATCGACTCCGCAGCAGCCTACCGCAACGAAGCCGGGTGCGCGGAAGCCATCCTCTCCCCCTCTGCCTCCCTTCCGCGCTCCCAAATCTTTTTCACTTCCAAGGTCCCCACCCCCGCCATCAGCTACAACGGCACCGCCGCGCAGGTCGACAAGACGCTCGCGGCCACGGGGCTGGGCTACATCGACCTGATGCTGCTGCACGCGCCGTACGGGGGGTCGGCGGCGCGCAAGGGGGCGTGGCGCGCGCTGGTCGAGGCTGTCGAGGCGGGCAAGGTCAGGAGCATCGGGGTGAGCAACTACGGGGTGCATCATCTGCAGGAGCTTGAGGGGCATATCAAGGAGTTGGAGGCGGGGAGGGGGGTGGGGAAGGGGGGGGTGTTGAGTGTCGGGCAGTGGGAGGTGCATCCGTGGTGCGCGCGGAAGGACATCGCGGAGTGGTGCAAGGCGAGGGGCGTGGCGGTCGAGGCGTATAGTCCGCTGGTGAGGGGCGAGAGGTGGGGGGAGGAGGTGTTGGCGCGGTTGGCGGGCAAGTATGGCAAGTCGGAGGCGCAGGTTTTGGTTAGGTGGAGCTTGCAGAAGGGGTATATCCCCCTGCCCAAAAGTGCGACGCCGGGGAGGATCAGGGAGAATGCGGATGTGTATGACTTTGAGTTGACGGAGGATGAGGTCAGCGAGTTGGAGACGGACGAGTATGCGCCGGTCTGCTGGGATCCGAATGTCTCGCCTTTGGACAACTGAGAACAGGATTCACATATAGTTGCCGTAGCTTCAGAAGTCAAGATCCTGCCCATGGAAGTTGGAACCAGCACACGGCAACTGCCACGGCAGTTCAGGCAGGAACCACCTCTGTACCTCGGGTCCGATACTACGCGCAACTGTGCGTGCCTTCGTGTCCGCACGGCGTGCAACTGTCAGCCCTAGCTAGTATTCCATCTCGTCTCCACCGAGAAGTTGGGGCCACAATTCATATCTGTTGGAACTCGGCGCTATTCGTGTCAAATCATGTCAAGATGCCACCATTTTCTGGCTCGCCCCTATGTTTTTATGGATAAACTCTTTTGCTGGATCCACCCCCATGTAGCTATCGTCGTCTGTTAGCAACCCGTTTCCACGATAAAAACTCGTGGATACTAACCTGCTCAACAGGATTTCGGCAAAATCATCGACATCCTCGCCTCTTCCGCCATGCTCAAGAAACGTCTCGAACGAGTAATTGGCGATGATGAACTGCGGCTTTTCCTTCCACATGCGGTGGAACTCGAAAGAAGAGCCGGCTTCCCACAAAGACCGCGCGAGCGTCCAGCGATGTGTGAAGGCCCAAGGGCCGGGCTCTTCGTGCTCGGGGTCCTTCATGAGGGAAAACAAGCTGATGACCGAGTACGCCATGACGATGGTTCTGCGCAGGGATTCGGCAAATATCCATCTCTAGTCGCCATGTCAGCATCACCGATCTATTACCAACAAAACTCTAGACCCCGCAGGTACATACCTCCCATTCCTTGGGCGGTTGCTGACGCCGCGCCGCGCAATCTTCCAGCTGCGCCAAGTCGCCCAAGTTCTCGCGAATCTTGCACAGCTCGTCCAGCCACGTCTTGAGCAGCGCTATGTCCTTTTCCCCCTGGGCGCGCAGGCCAACATCGCCGTCAAAGAGACGGATGACCTGGTAGACGAATAGGGCCTGGGCCCGCGCGAGCTTCTCGACCGGCGTGGCCGCGGAGCGACCCGACTCGGCCTCGACTAGCTCGCCCACGCTCCCGTGGAGGGCCCGCATCACCATGGACGTGTTTTGCGGCGTGCGGTTAGCGTACAGCACGCTGGCGGCGAAGCACGTCACGATGCAGCGCGGCGTGTAGGCCCGGTAGAGGAAGCGGTGGAGGAAGGGGGTGGCGTTGGTGGTGGCCAGATCCGTGGGGAAGCTTTTGACGCGGTTCGTGATGTAGTGCAGCAGCGAGGTTGGGTCGTAAACCAGCCAGGGATCGGCTCCGTGCTGGGGAGGTGAGGGTGTTAGCACTGCTTCTCACGGGGACATGCAGGCAGCACCCACGCAAAAGGAGGAAAAGGCTATCGTGTGGTATGTCCTCTGGACTTGTTGGTCGGCCGGAGTGCGCGGGCGCTCGGGCTCGGCGAATATGCTGGCCTGCTCCTCGGCCGGGACAAGCCATTGGCTGGGGGAGGGTGGGGCCGTGTTCCCGGTGAAGTCCATGAAGGCGCTCATACTGATATCATCACGGGTGTTTGTATCGGACTGAGGGGTGTAGTCCAGGTCGAGGTCCAGGCTGGGGGTGAACAGAGAGTAGGCAGAGCCCAGCGATGCAAACAACAGCCCCCCGGCATCGGTGCTGGCGGGTGGGCTTGTTCCCGTAGTGCTCGGAGCCGCTTTAGGCCTACTCAGGCTGTAAATGCAGGGCATCTGTTTCTCGGCGCACCGCGAGCATTCGGGCTTCCGCCTATCGCACCGCCGTTTGTTCTGCACGCAGCTGTTGCAGTTCTTCTGCCGAGTCTTCTCCATTGTCTCAGTCCAATATTCAATATTACCAATTCAGCCAGTGGCGGCGTTGCAGAATCGAGCTCGATGCCGAGCGTTGTGAACACCAAACGGCTCACGGCGCGGAGATTCCGATGTGGGAGAGCGGAAGAGGCGCCAAAGTCCGCCGCCAGTTCCCCGCAACCTGACATCAAGTCCGCAAAACTCCGCTAGCCAATGATCCTAATACCAGGGCCAACCATGTACACAGATACAAGGAAAGACTTACAATCCCAATGTAAAAACATGCAGACCCAAGACTTTGGATCGCAATATTTGTCTCAACATAAAACCAGGGAGTATTTGCAGCATCATTGTGGCATTCACTCAGGGGCTTGAAATAGTATTCGAGTTGCGTCAGACTTATCTCATGACCTAATGGCATCAATACTTTGTCGTGTGTGGGATTGCAAGCACGTGTTGCCTAGTTTTTGGGATGACATTCCTCTCATTCAATTCCGAAAATGTGCTACTATGATCATCAACACAGTGCAGTGTTAGGAGATCGACGTTCTGCGGACTCCATGCGGACTCCATGCGGACTCGGTCACAATAACCTTACCCCTATTGCTGCGGAGTTTGGCGTAGACTGGTATATATGATTAAGTCTCTTTGATCTCTGGCGTCTTCACACGACTCAGGATCCAAATCGTTCTTCGGATTCATTCTACTAGATACCTACTCTAGTCTCCAACTATCAACTCCCTGCATCTTTGCTACCTACCGAGCAAATGGACTCCCCGTCCCCTGTACTGCGGCCGCTCGGCAAGAACGGACCATTGGTGCCACGCATTGGCTTTGGCACCATGGGAATTGGGTTTCCCTGCTCTCGAACAACGGCCCCCATCCCCGACCCGGAGCGTCTCGCCCTACTTGATCGCGCGTATGAAGTGGGATGCACCTTTTGGGACACGAGTGACTTCTATGTAAGCTTATATGTACCCAGGGGAGGGCATACACTTACCCAGTTTCTGGCAACAGGGCGACGGCGAAGTCATCATCGGCAAGTGGCTGGCCCTGAACCCCGCGAAGCGCAACGACATCTTCCTCGCGACCAAGTTCGGCGGCATCCAAATGCCAACCGGCTTCGGCTTCCGCGGCGACGCAGCCTACGTGCCCATCGCCTGCGAACAGAGCCTCGCAAGACTCGGGGTCGATACCATCGACCTGTGGTACCCCCACCGCCTCGACGGGTCCACCCCCGTCGAGCACATCGTCACCGAGATGGTCAAACTGAAGGAGTCCGTCCCCCACCCAACCCCTAGCTCAGCCCCCTAACACCCCGCCTCCAACTCAGCCAAGGCAAGATCCGGCACATCGGCCTCTCCGAGGTCTCATCCGCGACCCTGCGCCGCGCGCACGCCGTGCACCCCATCGCCTGCGTGCAGATGGAGTACAGCGCCTTCAGCACCGAGATCGAGCACCCCGACTACCGGCTCCTCGCGACGTGCCGCGAGCTGGGCGTCGCCGTCGTCGCGTACTCGCCGCTCTCGCGCGGGCTGCTGGGCGGCGGCGTGCAGGGGCCCGACGACCTGGAGGCGGGCGACGTGCGGCGGCTGTACCCGCGCTACTCGCGCGAGAATTTCCCCAAGAACATGGAGCTGGTGGAGGCGATCAAGGAGATTGCGGGGAGGAAGGGGGTCCCCGTGGGACAGCTGGCGCTGGCGTGGTTGTTGGGGCAGGGGGAGGATATCTTTCCGATCCCCGGGTGCGTGTTGTGTTTACCTGGAGATGAGTGGCTGGCTAACACACGGGGCAGCACGATTACGCCAAAGTATGTCAAGGAGAACTTTGACGCCATCCACGTCAAGCTCACGCCCGAGGAGTCGCAGCATATCCGCGACCTGGTGAACAAGGCGTCTGTCTTCGGAGACAGATATCCGGCGGCCCACGGACACGGCCTTTTTGCTGATACGCCGCTTCCCGAGGGCTGGAAGGAAGAGAAACGGAAAGAGGAAGTGACCGCGGTCGGTCAGCTCTGGCCTACCGAAAAGTGAAGACTTTCGAGCTGTGAAGTTGGGGAAACTCGTAGGTGACAGGTGACCTAGATGGATTTCGTTTTGCATGTGTTTTTCACAACAAGTTAGTATAGCAGGGGGGGGGGGGGGGGGTAAGATCAAAATCGTAATGTATTGTGGGTATCTCCTTAAAGAATGTTAGAGAAACCCCGTCTAGATGTGTATTATGCCGGGGATGTAAGACCGGGGTATCATCGCAAGAGTCGCAAACATCAAAACCTTTCCATGATATCCCGGATGCACCCCACCTCACCGGATACGCCTATTAGTATCGGATCGCAGATCCTGTCTCCAAGCCAAATGCTAGTCTTCGGTCTCAGCCTCAGGCCCTTCCGACTCGCTGTCACTCAGACCATTGACCTTCCCGTTTGTGTTCCCGGTAGCCATCTTCTTCACACCGTTCTCTCCAGAGGATGACTTACCATGGACACCGTTGACCATTTTTTTCTTTCCGTTAACCTGTTTGCCCGTCTCCTTGCTCTTTTGCGACACTTCGGCATGCTCGCCATCACCATTCGCCTGATCCTTCCCCTCATCATCCTCCTTTTCTTGATTCCTCGCCGCCCTCCGAACGTCTTCCCTCTTCACCTTCCTCGCCAACTTCTCATACTCAGACTCAGAGTCGATATCACTATCGCGGATATGCTTGGCCGCCTTAGCGAGCGCCTTGAGTTTTGCGGCGCGTTTCTTGGTCTTCTTCTGCTCGGCCGCCTTCCTCGCGCGCTCTTTGGCCTCCTCCATCAGCTGCTGCTCCTCCTTGGCCCACGCCGCGATATTCGCCGCCGCATCCACCGGCGACCCGCGGTAGTTGAGCAAGTACCCCTGAAGCTGCGCGGGGGTGAAGATATCGTTGGGAATCTTGCCAGCAAACTCACGCGCCAACCGCCCCAGCTCGTCCTCGGAAACCAGGTCTGCAGCCTTCTCCCCCATCGGCGCCGGCGCCGGGCCGTCGCCCTCGCGGGCGTACATGCGTAGGAACATGAGCTCGGAACTGCGCTTCGAGATGTTGCCGAGGTATATCATGCGGTCGACGCGGCCCGGCCGCACGAGCGCCTTGTCGAGCTTCTCGGCGTGGTTGGACGTCATGAAGACGATGCGACCCTCCTGCGACGCCACGCCGTCGAGAACGTTGAGCAGACCCGAGAGGGTGCACGCCCCCCGCGACATGCGGTCCCGGAACCGGTCCTCTTCGTCGTCGCCCGAGTCGCTGTCCCCGTCCTCGCCGTCTTCCCCCTTGCTGCTGCGCTTGATTCCCACCGCGTCAATGTCCTCGAGAAGGACGATGCATCGAGGTGGCAGGGCGGTGAAGAGCTTTTCGAGCGTCTGATCGCCATTGACGCTGGGAACATGCAGGAGGTATAGTTCCAGGCCAAACTTTCCAGCGAGGGCAAGGGAGAGGGACGTTTTGCCTGTTCCGGGTGGCCCGTGGAGCAGGTAGCCCCGACGGTACGGGATGCCACGGCCGTTGTAGAACTTGCGCGTGTTGTAGTCGAGATAGTTTGTGATGTCGGCCACGAGCTCTGACTTGGTCTTCTCGTCAAAGTGGACCGTCTCGAGGGGGCGCAGAGGGCGGAGGATGGTGGTGTCCCAGGCTTCGTCATAGTGTACTTGGTTCTTGTTGGCCCGGACGGTGACATAGGCCTCGCGCTGCTTGTCTCCAAAGTCGCGGCATACATGTAAGAAGCGCTTGATCGGCTCAACCGACCGCCCCAAGCACATGACCACAAGCGGTTCGGTACCTTCGGGCGCTCCAGAATACTCGTCGGGCCCACGGTTCGACCATGAGGTATGGGAGCTGTTTGTCATAATGCGGCGGACCATGAAGATGTTACGTTCGTGTATGAACCACGTGATCCCAAAGGTGGGCAGGTACTGGACGGGTACCCGCTTCTCATGATGGAAGTCGTTGCGTTCCTGGATCTGGCGCCAGTGCCAGGCATCGGTTTGGACGGTCTCGGACTTGGCCGTGAGGATACGCGTGCCTCTTCCCGCGAGCACATGGGCGCCCAGCCAGTTGAGAACCTCGCGGTTGAGGCGATCGTTACCCGCGACGGATATGGAGGCCGTGAGAAAGCGAACAATCCACCAATATAGCTTGGAGGCGGTCTCTTGGATGCTCTGGGCTCCGCTCGACGCTGCCCCCAGCAGGGCGGCGACTGTGAGCAGCGTTGTGATGTCGACCCTGAGCCATGTCTTCAAGAAGTTCTGCAGCACGCCAAAGCCAGGAATGCGATCTTCCAACTGGTCATAGGTGGCAGACCCTCCGCCGAGCAGGGTGGTGCCCGCGAGGGTCAACAGGCTGTTCATGATGGAGTGCTTTCAGCGCTTGGGATGTCCAGGGGTAGGGGGGAATGATCGGATACTGGGGTTGGAAGTGTTGGATGGTGAGGTGGTGCTGAAGTCAAGACATGGGTTTAGTTAGACCAGACAAACAATAGGCAGGGTACCTGGTAGGCAGGGTGCAACCGAGGCTTTTAAGGACAGGTGGAATCGGGGATTTAAAGTCCAAGGCGTGCGTGTCAGACACGACGTAGGGAAACACGGAGGTAGCCATCAGCATTCAGGCATCAAAGGGGTCAGGTTGAGGTCTGTAGGACCTGAAGGCGGTCTGGCATGGGGCTCGATCTCAGCCATGGGGGGACGAAGAGAGGCATCTCAATGCCGAGCCAACAGGGAATTGTGCAGCGGCCTGCAGCCTGGAGCTCGCAATCTGCAGATTGGGGAGCTTGCATGCGCACGATGCGCTCTCTCGGGTACGGAGACAGTGGCCATGGCCTGGCTGCCTTGCTCCCTCTGCCTTGATGACTTGGGCCAGGTACACACATGCATGACGGCACCTTACTGCGTTGAGGGCCGCTTGCAGCGCACCGAATTCGCAGGTGGCTCAGAGGGGCACTAGAGGGGCAGCAGACCTGGAGAGCCACCAGACCGGCAGCGGAGGGAGAGGCCTCGCGCTGAATGGTCCGTTTAGGCGCCTGCCGGGAGGGAGACCTGGCCTGCCCATGCTGGCATCCCGTCTGTGCCCGTGTGTCGTGTGCTGTGTGCCGTGTGCCGTGCGCGCTGTGTTGTGTCCCGTGCCGTGTGCTGTCGTGCGAGTTGGTCCCAGTCGCATGGGAGCAGGCGAAGTTAGTTAGATCAAGCCTGGTGTTGGCGGGCGGGCGGTGGGCGGCCGCGAGGCAGCGAGGCAGCAAGGCGTGTTGGTGTGCCATGGTTGGGTTTTGATCTCCGTCAGCGATCTATCGCAATTCCAGCAATTGCGACGGGAGTGCAGGAAGTGCAGGAAGTGCAGCAGTGCAGCGCTGCAGTGTGACGGGTGGGGACTACCGCGTTGTGCGCCTTACTACATTCCCTATTCCATGCGGCGTTACCGAGAGGGCTGCTGTCCTGCAAGAGCTCCGTTGCTGCTTCCCTGCTGCGTGGTGGTGAGGTGCGTGGTGGGCCGTGGCCCACGGGTGCGTGATGCAAGACATTCACCGGTCCCGGCCAGTCGTTTCAATTGCCTGGGCCTGCCCGTCGCCCCTCCCGTCTCCCGTGGGAATGGGTTTTGAACTTTGGATGCACTCACTCGACAGAGTCAATGGGTGCAGCGGGCCTATAGCAAGCGAGGAATGCGATGCATCATGAAGTTTGACTGCTGCTCTCGTTAGACGAGACAAGGTTGACTCCCGTCTGCGTCTGCGTCTGCGTGACTCACCGCAGGATCCAGATGACACCGAGTATTCTACATGTGGAAGCCGCAGCGCGCACCGGACCGGTTGCGGCATCGCTCTTGCTGTTTGCTGCCGTTAAAAAAAATCGGCTGATTGCAAATTGTGGGATGCAAAAAGTTTGCGTCAAGAGGGAATCGAACCCCCCCCTCAACCTTGGAAGGGTTGAATCCTAACCACTAGACCATTGACGCTGAGAACCAGATAAATTGTTGAATTTTTCCGAGTTAGTTCTGCCCAACAGGGTACCGGTTGAACGAATTGGTGGAGCGTCTCCCGTTACAATAGCGGGTTCGCTCGCTGAGCTGAAGCCTTTTGAATTCGCGGGGAAATCTGCGTCATTGTCCCCCCGCACAAGTGCTCTCCCCGATAAGCTTCTGTTCGCGATAAGCAATGAGTGTTGGACCCCTCGCCTCTCTTCTAGTCCCCATCGCCCGACAATTCACCACAAACACCAACTCGAACCCCCAAAGAGAGGTACAGAACCCAAGACACACCACACCGAATTTGGTCAAAATGCGCTTCGTCTCCAAGAAACAGTCGCTCACGGCGATTGACCCCGCGGCGGGGCTGGCGCTGCTGCCAACCGAGCCCGAGGACATGTGGCACGCCAACAACCTGATCGCCATTTCCGATATCGTCAAGGCCCACGCTGTCCGCAAGGTTGCTATGACCGGGTCCACAGGCTCTGTCACTACAGAACGAGTGCACACCGATCTCACCATCCGAGTCACATCGACCTTCTTCGACCCGGCCGCCTCGTCGCTCCACGTCTCGGGCGTCGTCATCAAGGAGAACGCCTGGGTCAACATCGGCCAGCACCACACACTCGATCTCGAGCTCCAGCGGCCCTTCACAATATGGAAGAACGACGGATGGGACACGGTCGCACTGCAGACGCTGACTGAGGCCGTCAATGACGACAAGCCCGAAGCCCTGGTGGCTGTGGTCATGCAAGAGGGGATCGCCAACATCTGCCTCATCACCGACTTCCAAACCCTCATCAAGCAGCGCGTCGAGAGTTCCATACCAAAGAAGCGATCAACAGCAAAGGAGACATCTGGTGGCATGACGGCCTTTTACGAGAAGACGCTGTCAACCATGCTCCGCGCTGTTGACTTTAGCAGCCCGCGCCCGCTGCTGCTCGCCAGCCCGGGCTTTATCGCCCAGGATTTCCGTGCCTACATGCAAAGCCAGGGTGTCCTCCGGGCAGACAAGAGGCTCCAGCGCATCGCCAAGGACGCTGTGGTAGTGCACTCGAGCACGGGATACGTACACAGTCTCAACGAGGTGCTCAAAAGCCCAGAAGTGCAGGCGACAATGCGCGACAAAAAGTTCACATCCGAATCGAAACTGATTGACCAGCTCTATGAACGTCTTCGCAAGGATGACGGAAGGGCGTGGTACGGTCGAGACCCGGTAGAGAAAGCGGTCATGGAGGGCGCTGTGGGACGCGGCGGAGGTGTGCTGCTGATCAACAACGCCTTCTTCCGGAGTTTAGACGTTGCCACGAGGAAGAGATATGTCGCACTGGTGGACAAGGTCAAGGAGGACGGCGGCGAGGCCAAGGTGCTGAGTAGCGATCATGAGAGCGGGGAGCGGCTGGATGCACTAGGCGGAATCGCGGCTATCCTAACCTATCCTCTCTACGATCTGGACGAGGACGAGGAGGACCATGATCAGCAAGAGGGGTCAGCCCATGGCGAAGACATAGAAGGTGTAGAGGTAATATGAAATGTCAGCCTGGTTTACCCAGAGCCAGCGTTCACCAACGTTGTAGCCTGGTTCGCCGTTTCACGTGCTGTAATGATGTCGTGGCAATGTTGTAGCGGTGCTCGATATTATGTCGGCTTCCCCTTTCCTCAGTGAGAGAGTTTAAAAAATAGGGCGCAAAAGCTGGCCGTGATGGGGCCGGCACTAGCACGTGTCAGGGGAGGATCGCTGCTGCCGCTGGCTGGGTATCGTGTCGTTCTGACGTGCGTTTTGTTTCCAGGAGGTAGGGGGGGTACGTCATCCTAGGAACCTTTTTGACTATGAGCCGCTGCGTGATGCGCTGTTCTTTCGTGAAGGACGGGGATTATGGCAATGGCTGCCTGGCGCGAGATTGTTTGGCCTTTTGTGAATTTAAGGCAACAATCTTTGTTTATGTCACCTAGCATTCAACGAGACTGTCGATTGGTACCGCAGCAACATGAATATCAGAGTTTAATAACAATGGCAATAATACTGTTAAACGTGTATGCCCCCCCATATGCAAAACCGGAAAAGCGCTTCAAGCTAAAATGGGTTCCTTTGGCTGTCGCAATCGATTCGCAGCAGGCAGGAACATGCTTGAAATGTCAATGATGATGCAACCAGCTACCAATAGGTAACCAGTAAAATACAGGTCCCTCTCCAACGGCTTTTCTTCCATGTCTTGACCGCCGCGTACTTTTCTCCCTGAATTTCATATACGCGTACCTAAGTATTTTGATGTCCCGCTGTCGCCCAATCTCTGGGTCCTGGTTTCCTGTGGCGCACAACCACCTGCACCTTGCCTGCACCTTCACCGTCTGGACGATAAGCCGCTGATAGCGCTGCGACCGCTAAACAACGCCATTAAGCGCCATTCCCGCGATTGGGCTAACGTCTTTTTTCTTCAGCTGGTTCGGCCATCCTCAGCGCTGCGAGTGCCGATTACGCGATCAAGCACGCGCGATTACAATTCCCACCGTGTCGGAAGCGACGGAAGCGAGGGGAACAGAAACAGAGCGCCGTGCCATCCCGACGTGCTGGTACATACAGAAAACAGCAAATTACCATTCCAGGGAGGCATACAGGTGCAGGGCATACCAACTGGGCTAACACCGCCGTGGGCAAATTGGGCAAACCTCACAAGCTCAAGACAGGCAAGCGCGTGAAGATTCCCCAAAGTGGAGCTCTACCTCGAAGCTTCCCCCCTCCATCGAAGCTCGAATCGACCAATCCAGGCCGTGCTAGATTGTCTACTGCTGCAGTAGAGTCTTCCAAGACAGCTTTCCTCTGGAGGCTGGACATTACACCCGGCAGTCTCGGACCCCGTCACGGCCTCTCGCGCGCGCCGCACAACCCGAGCCAAACGAGGAGGACGAACGACAAGCGAAGAGCGCGTGCGCTACCACGCCGCCAACGCCATCCACAACTTCCCAATCCCACTCTTGGCGCGAGCACACCTGGGCCTCCTCCTCGCACTCCCGACCTAGGCCTGCAAGCCGATCTGACCCGGAAGCTCTGCCACCCAACCACGGTTGTGGATCAACACGATTACACTTGAGACTCGCGCGCACATGTCCAGGCCGGGTGCCGGGGCATAATGGGAATAGGGCAAACATGGCAGCCATTTGGTCAGCGATAAAGGGCGCCCCTGACCTCCTCCAGGATGGCTTTCAGCCCCATCAGTCTCCGCAGCAGCACCAGTCTGCAGTACCTCCTGTGCCTGCCGTAGCCGGCAGCAGCAGCAGTAGACCGACCTCGTCGTCGAGGACTCTCACCGGCGTGCCGTCGCAGCAGCTGTCTCAGTCGCATTCCTCGCAGACGTCACAGCTCTCGCCAAGATCGCCGAGCTCGATCGAAGCCCGAAGTAAGTCCTTTTCTGCCCCGTATGCCCTGTATTCCCTCTGTGCCTGTAGTCGTCTTCGTATACGTCTCGCTTTCGCCATGCGGCCGGTGGATCTGTGTCAAGGTGTTGGGATCCGTCATGTTTTTCCGATTCGCGGACTCAGCGCCCTTTAATTTCTGTTGTCGGTTGGCGCATAGCCCAGCGTACCCACCGTATCTCTCTGCAACATTGCTTTCTTGAACCTGCGAGCTCACTCATAGCCACTACTTAGGCACCCCGAGTCCAGGAACCTCAGCGACACCGCAGACCGCACACGCTTTACCATTAGGGAAGAGAACGCCGTCGAGGCTATCGCGGACCAGCACGCTTGCGAGGAAGGAGTGGGAGAGGGAGAAGGAGCGAGACAGGGAGAGGGACCGGGAGAGGGAGAGCGATACCCAGAATGCAGACGAGGCAGCCAGGGCCGCGAGCACCACCACCAACATCACTGCCGGCTTTGGCACCAGCATAGCTCGTGGCACACCCCCGCCTCCGGTCCAGTCACCCGCCTCCGGTTCCGCCATTGACCCCTTGTCGCAGGTGAGTCCCCCCACCACAACCAACACCGGCCATGACGACGACTGTTGTGGCTGTGCCCATGCGGTCTTTCGGGAACCGGATGGACCCAATTGGTGCCCTGGAAGGATTGTGGGCCACAGCACATGGCAGTCAAGTCAATGGATTCGTCAATGGCATGCGCAATAAGGCTGACATTAGTTTGCGACGCAGCATATCTTCATGAGAACAAACACAGACCATTCGATACCTCAGCGCCTACGTCACCCCTCGAGACCCGACAGTCCAACCCACATGGCCGAAGGGCTCGCCCAACCTACAATAGACCTTACTACCAAGAGCGCGACGCCAGCAGGCGATGTTGCAAAAGACAAGAGGTAGGCAACATATCAACTTGGTACCGCGGTGGACATTGGCAGATGGCTAATGGTTCTTCTCTCCCACCACACAGGAGCTTCCTCAGCCGCTTTGGCATGCGTGGCAAGAAAAAGGATGCTGGCGACTTGGATTCCGACTCGGAGTTCGGCAGCGAAGCTCGCATGGACGGCATCAACGCCCTAGTATTCAGCCAGTCGCTCGCCGGCTCCTTTGCCGGCGTCGGCTACACCCCCCATCATAAGGAGCCACCGAGATACATCCGGACAAAGGCCAACAACAAAAAGACTCGCGAGTTCAACCGCATGTTCCTCGCCCAGGAGCTTATCGGAACACAGCCACCCAAGAACAGCGACGACGAAACAGTGCCAGACGTTGGTAAGCCCCCACTCGTCACTGTGACGGTGGCGGGGCCCAACGGGCGGAAGGTCGCCAAGACGGGAGGTGCCATCTGGGCAACCGAGTTCAGTAAGGACGGGAAGTACTTTGCCACAGCGGGAAGAGACCATGTGGTCAGGATATGGGCCGTCATCTCGACGCCAGAGGAGCGCCGGGCTTGCGAAGAGGAAGAGGCCGCTAATGGCGGCACTGGAGAAAGGCTTAGTGCGCCTGTTTTCAGGGGTCGACCGGTGCGCGAGTTTGAGGGACACACGGGCGAGGTGCTCGATCTAAGCTGGAGCAAAAACAACTTTTTGCTGTCGTCGTCGATGGACAAGACAGTTCGGCTGTGGCATATCAGCAGGACCGAGTGCCTGTGCACCTTCAAGCACAAAGACTTTGTCACGAGACTAGCATTCCATCCTCGGGACGACCGCTTCTTCCTTGCTGGTTCGCTAGACACGATGCTGCGGCTGTGGAGCATTCCCGACAAGACGATTGCCTTCTCTGCCCAGCTACCCGATCTTGTCACTGCTGTAGCTTTCTCGCCGGATGGTAAGACCGCCATTGCCGGGCTTCTCAACGGTCTTTGCCTCTTCTTTGAGACCGAGGGGTTGAAGTTTCAGAGCCAGATTCATGTGCGCTCGTCTCGCGGCAAGAACGCCAAGGGAAGCAAGATAACCAGCATTCAGGCGATGAACACGGCTTCACCAGGCTCAGCCAGCCTCGCTCCCTCCCAAACCGCCAGCTCTTCGGCATCCCGCACCTCCACAGACGTCGCAGCCTACGGTGATGTGAGAGTCCTGATCACATCGAACGATAGCCGCATTCGCATATACAACCTGCGGGACAAGACTCTTGACGTCAAGTTGAAGGGCCACGATAATGCGTGTAGTCAGATCGCCGCAAGCTTCTCGGATGACGGAAACTACGTTGTTTGCGGGAGCGAGGACAGGAAGGCGTTTATATGGAGCCTCAATGGCAATGTGGCTGCGATGCAGGACAGGGACAAGTCACCCTGCGAATACTTTGAGGCACACGGAGACATGGTCACGACGTCTCTTTTCGCTCCTACCAGGACAAAGATGCTCCTCGGCCAGAGCGGTGACCCAATCTACGACCTCTGCAACCCGCCGCCTGTCGTGCTCCGAAGTCTTGGGGAGGAAGCCAATGCAGCCGAGAGCCAAACGGGTCTGAGCAGCGATGAAGCACCACCACAAATCAATAAGCCGGAGCCTAGTCCCGCGTACGTCGCGAGGTCGACACATTATGATGGCAACATCATCGTCACTACAGATGACTCGGGCATCATCAAGGTCTTCCGACAAGATTGCGCTTTTGCCAAACGCAAGCACGAGAACTGGGAGACAGGCAGCACGCTGAGCCGGAAGCTGACAGCTCACGGAAGCTTCATCGGCAGCGGCCTCGGACGAAGCGCTAGCATCCTTACTCGGACGAGCGCCAGCAGCGCCGCACACAGCAGAAGGGGCTCGCTCAGCCAGTCTATAGGCTCCAGCGCGCTCGCATCGCCGCAGCTCGTTCCTGTTTCCGCGAATTCAGATCGCATCCTAAGCTGGCGCCAGAGTATCGAGTACAACGGCGACAAGCGAGCAAATGCGATGATGAATGGGGGCGGCACGCCGACGCGTAGCGAGCGGTCGGTTAGCCCTACTAAGGCGAATCGGACACCCCTCGGTTCCAGCGCGGCGAATCTGGCAAGCGACGCGCGACGGCAGCCCTATGCTGGGTCCTCGCCTGCCGTGGCTCGCGCTGATAGCACCGTGGCGAGCCCAACAGCGAGCGTGTTTAGCAATAATACACCAGAAAGATTTCCTTCCCGGTCGGTCAAAGAGAAAGAGCGCAAGGAAGTCAAGAACAAGCTAAAAGAGGAGGACATCCCATCCCTCCCGGCACCGAGCTTCGTCTTCCGTCCGGCCTTGGAGGAGGACGACCAAGCGCAGCCCCTCGATCAATCCGGGACAAGCCAGTCGTCGTCCTTCTGGAACCTGAACCGTTGGCGCGGCATCACGGGGTTCAAAGCCAGCTCGGCGGGCCAGGGACACACGGGCGGACACACACGAGCCCTTAGCAGCGGCAGTTTGCTGTCTAGGTCCCGGATGGACGGGGTGATAGACGAGAGAGAAAGGGACAAGGAAACCAGCCGCGAAAGGGAGAAGGAGAAGGAGAAAGAAAAAGCCACCCGCAGGCAGAGCGTCGGCGCGGGCGTACCTCACAGCCAGGCCGCGGAGGAGGGCGACCTGAGTCGTCGTCGGCAGTCCTTTCCCCACCACGTGGCATCGCTCTCGCTCGATGGTCCGGGGCCGCATGTTGATTCGGATGGACAGTCTATTCCGACGATCAATGTCCCTGGGGAGGAAGAGGCAGGCCGCCACTCTAGAATGAATCCTATGCGTATGAGACGGGATGGGTCGCCCTATCGTCATCTTTGGAGCCGGGGGAACTCGAGCCGGTTGAGTTCGGAGCTGAGCGGGGACATTGAGGAAGAGGAGAGGGAGGGCGATGGCGAGGAGATGACGTGTGGACAGTGCGGCGGGCGTGAATTCAAGGCGAGGAAGATTACGGGGAAGCAAAGATTGAGCTGCGGGAGGTGCGGGGCGCTCGTGGATGAGTGATTCTTTTGTATATAGAGTGCGAGCAGGCTGCACGTATGCATGGCTTGCGCCTGGGTGTTGGCATTGGGTTGGGCGCTTTTGCATCATGATGGAGGAGCATTGGTGCGCATACCGCATGGGCATAGCATGGGTGTTGGACGTTTTTCTTCTGGATCAGGGGTGGCGATGTTTTATTGTTCTTACAATGATACCAAGGTATGCAGCTCCAGGCGCATAGCAACCGGCAGTGTTTTGTTACCGAGTATTATTGATGGTAGCATTGTTAGCCATAGATGGTATTCAATTGGGCTTGTCTAGTTGTTCTTTGTTGACAAGGGGTTCAGATCGTAAGTGCAGCTGTTTAAAAGCAATTCAGGGGCGCGCGGATATAGAAGGGTATCCCATCGCAGTATTCGCCCCATTTCCTCCCCACCTGGCTTATATCCTCGTCCTCGTTCCCACATTATTGATCATCGTTTCATGTCCCGTCGTTGTCCGTCGTCGCATCGCGCTTAAAACTACCACCACTGTCAGTTCTCTCTCTCCCCACCACAACACAGGCACCCCAACTCACATCCTCATCCACCTTCAACAGCGCCTCCTTCTCCTTGGGCTTGACCAGCTTACCCAGCTCGCTCGCAATCAGAGACAGGGTCTGCGGGTGCGCGCCCCGCAGCATCGACACCTTGCCGTCGTTCACCACGGCGCCGCCGTAGCTCACCCCCGCGATCGCCACCCCGCCCGGCTCGCCGTCCGTCAGGATCAGGAACGACGGCATCGCCGTGATGCCGTACTTCTGCGCGGTGTCGGGCATTTCGTCGACGTCGACCTTGGCAAACGCCAGCCTGCCCGGCACGCTGTGCTTCTTGGCCAGCTGCGCGTACATGGGCGCGATGGCCTTGCACGGCGGGCACCACTCCGCCCAGAAGTCGATCAGGACGTACTTGTTGGTCGTGGCGAGCTCTTCGAGCTGAGCGGCTGAGGTGATGGGGGTTGGTTCAGACATTTTATATATATATTTTTTTGTGAGGGGAGGGATTGGTTGTTGTGTAGATGGGGGCGGCGCGATTTCTTTTGGTGTTGATGATGGAAAGTTGGGGGGGGGGGGGGGGGGTTGTTGGAGGGGTAAAATTGAGTGCGGGTGCGCGTGCCCGTGTAACGGCGGGGTTTCCATTGTCGCAAAGGGGAGAAACTAATCAGCCTTGGCAGCGAACCGGCCGTCAACGGCCTCGGCGCACCTGCGGGGTTCCAAATCGGGCTTACGGCGCTCGGTGGCTGTCGGCGGGCCGGGGCCGTCTGCGGCGATGGTGGGGCAGCATATTACCAGAGACAAAATGACATTTAACAGCGAATCAGCAGCAAAAGGGGCCAATTGATACTTGAGATACGGGGTTGACGCTGGCGCGGTGAGGTGCTGTCTGTGAACCGCCGCGGTGTGAGACCCACAGCATGTGTCTCATGATCAGACATAAACTTGACACTCAAGCGCTACAGGTTTAACCTGCGCTGTTGATCCGCCTTATTTCCCCAGTTATATTTCTCTTATTTTTACACAGATTAAGCGCCGAATTCCTAGCCCGGGTCAAGTAGAATCTGTAGGTATACGTGTGGGTGTGGCGTTTTACAACTTACGTGTAAGTCGGGACAGAACGGCAACACCCTAATGAATGACCAACAAATCACATGCTATCTTCACGGAAAGTACGGGGGACAGAAAAGCACGATTCTTTACCCATGGCCTTGCCTACATGTCAATCAGGTATAAGTAGAAAAACGATACCAGGAATAGAATGATGGCAACCGTGACCTTATTTTCGGAGGATATAAACAAATAAATCGTGGGAATCATTCCCGAAATGCACTCCAATTGCCGTTCATTCCTGAAGACATCCAATGGGAGTAAGTGTCGCCCAGTCTCTTTGTCGCCGCTCGTTATGTGAAGCTAGCGGATCCTTATAAACCAGCCAAATGTCTCTCATCAACACACCCACCACATCGAGTCTGTAAGATGAACAGTAAATTGCGCGCAGGATGCAATCTGCCCTGATTTGCTACCATGATGCCAAGCTTAAAGTAAGTAATTTCACAAACCTGAAGGATCTAGGGGCTGTCATGACGACTCACCTCCCTTCCCGGCGTGACTCACTCCCACACCAGGCGTCGCAACTCTTCGCCGTTCATAGGGCACAATAGTTCTCGACTCATAAACCAAGAACTGCTCATCTTCCGTAGTATAGTGGTCAGTACGGGGGCCTGTCAACATGTGTTCTCAGACGTCCTCATCCCGGGTTCAAATCCCGGCGGCAGAGTTATTTTTGCGCTTTGGTTCCCTCTCGACCTTCTCCTCGTCCGTTATCTCAGTTTCGGATCCGTACTTCACTTTACCCTTGCCAAAATACCACGCCGTAATCAGATCAAGGTCAAGGGAATTGGCTCACCTTGAAGCCCCTTTATCAGAATCTTCCGACAAAACCCCAGCATCCCAAGTCCAGCGCTTCCTCCAATGTCAGCAATCACTCCCTGAGGACAACAACCCCAGCCGATGTTTCACGATGGTGGTGTCTTGGACGAGGAACTGGCTGGGCCGTGTGTGTCCTGTCGCCGCAAGTTGTTGTGTCCGGGAGCCCGGCCCCATAGCTGAGGGCTGATATTGGCGCTTCGTCCTCGGGAGGGTCTGATCGCGAGGCTAAGCTCGTCGATCCCGGCCAGCTGGGTGGTTCTCCGGCGCTTAGGAGAGCCCTCCACGATGATTTCTGACAGAATCACGGTTCCTCCTCTGCAACTGCGCCCCCCCCCCCCAACGAGGGAGTGTCGAGACGGGGTCTCGCCAATCACCACCGCAGCGGCGCCGCAGGATTGCTTGACAATGAGCAAACAGCACGGTCTCGCCGTGTACCGCCAGCCTGCCTGCATGGCCCCGCATTTTGGGCTGCTGGAAACACGGTTGAGGCTCTGCGGCGTTGGTGTGGGTGGGCGTCGGCGCTGTTCGAGTTGTCGTTGTTGCCGATGTGCCATGTTTGTGTGACAGCCGCCGTGCATAGTCGCCTCTGGCAGCCCTGTGTGATTGGTCTCTTTGCCCCCTTTTCCGTTGGCGGCCGCACCCTCCACCAAGCTAATGCGGCCGAGCCAGGCCGAGCCAGAGACCTGGTGCCATGCGGCTGCCTTCATCATACGTAGCAGCAGCCTTCACCTTATCAGGAAACCTTGCTGGTGTTGTGAAAGACGACTGCGCGAATCCACCACAGTCCCATAATTGCCCGCCGGATACACCCATCCCATCAAGATAAGCGCTTTCAGGGGCTTCTCGCCTCTGAGAAGCACACCCCCTTTTCGGGCTCAAAACTCTCGCCGACAGCACCTGCCTTCATACCCCAGCTAGCTAAAGCCCCAAGAAATCATAGATCGGCCAGCGAGACGCCGTCGGCGTTTGATTTCGCCACTAGCGCGTTAACGATGGTGTTTGCGGTCGCCAATAGTCCAGATCTCTCTCAAGGTCCCCGGGGCCATCAAGGAGCCATCTAGGGGTTGCCAAGAGTGTCCAGTGTCATGTCGGGGTGGGAGAAGCGAGAGACAGGCTCTCGGTCAAGTCCGCAGAAGTGACTTGTCAATAGCTAGCAGTCGGCTGCCCGGCGTCACGCAGTCGTGTCTCTGATATGGGAAGCCTAGCATGGTTTGACTGGATGACGGTTGGCGACATGTACCGAAAGCGACTATCGTGTGTGATCAACCAGCTCCTCAGAAGTGAAGAACAGTTCCCTGCTCGTGGTATTGTGCCTTTTCGGGGAGCCGACGGGAAGAGACCTACTCTTTCTCACACGATGGAAGATAAGATCATGATGTGATCCTCATTATAAATGAGAGACGATGGATACACAAGGCCTCCGAACCTCGGCTCTGTATGGATACACAGTCTTGTCAGCTTGAACCACAGCAAGGAAGCCCGAACCGACCGTAGCTCATCGTTGCTCCTTCTCTCCACCTTACCACCACAATGGAAGCCCAAAACTCCTTCCAGTTCGGCGTCGAGATCGAACTCCTCATGGGCAGCCGCAAGAAGACCCACCCAAACTGGAAGTCCCTCGCCAAGGACGTGAGCAAGCGTCTCCTCAAGGCGGGCATCGCCAACCACATCAACGAAAGCAACGACAAATCCCCCGAGAACTACCGCGAGTGGTCCATCGTGCAGGAAGTCACCATCCCCAACCAGCCGGCAAAGAACCTCTGTACGCCCCCGCTCTCCTCTTCCTCCCCACCCCCTTCTACTAACAGTTCTTTTTTTTTTTTTTAAAAAAAAAGGGGGCCTCGAACTCGTCTCCCCCGTCTACCCAATCCACACCTACTGGGCCTCGGACCTCTCCACAATCTTCACCACCCTGCACGCCGCTTTCATCCTGGTCCCGTCCGCGCACTGCTCCACCCACATCCACATCAGCGGCACGCCGCACCCGCTCTCGGCCTCGGGCCTCGCCGCCCTAGGCAAAGCCGCGCTCTACTACGAGCCGGCCCTGGACCGCCTGGTGCCCCCCGCCCGGCGCGGCTCGAGCGCCTACTGGTGCCAATCGAACCGGGCGAGCCCGGGGCTGCGCGGGCTGGCGTCGCTGGGCGACTGCCTGGCGGTGCTGGACGCGGCCGAGGCGGCCGGGACGGCGCGGGCCGTGGTCGAGGCGGTCAATCTGTTCCCGGCGGCGAGCGCGTACGGGCGGGCGCACGCCAAGGTGCGCGATTTTGTGAGGGGCAAGGTGTACAAGTGGGATTTCACGGGCATGTTGGCTCCTCCGGGCGGGGCGGGCGGCGGGCAGACGGTGCGGGGGACGGTCGAGTTCCGGCAGCCGAGTGGGAGTCTGGTGGCGGATGATGCGGCGGCGTGGGTCACGCTTGCTGTGGCTTTTGTTGCCGGGGCTATGGCGGTTGGGCCGAGCCTGGGGGGTGGAGGAGTCGGTCAGGGCGCGTCTATGGAGGAGCTGTGGGCGTTGCTGGCGAGCGGTGCAGAGATGTTGGGGTGGGAGAGTCTGGGGGTCGTGGAGGGCTTGTTTGAGCAGAGGAGATCGTGAACGTCTTGGGGGAAAGGCATCTAGGAGCGGCAATCTAAATATGGGACAGGGTAGGTTGATGTTGTCTCTAGGTAAGGTACATAACAAAAGTCTGCCATACAGTCGCTTTGTAATTAGGAGAGAAGGTAAAGAATGCCCCAGGTTAAGAATGACTGGGTCTGGCGCTTTGTTTACCCATTGATGAGTCCCGAGTCACCATCCGCCCCTCTTCAGCATGAAGACGAAGCCGCCCCGAAGTCGCACGTCTGCAATATACAAGCCATCTCCATACCAGGAATAGGGGCGAAACAAACATGAAATCTCGGAGCAGATAACTCCAGGGAGGCTCAAAACCTTCCCTTGGCGCCATGTTGGGGAAGCCAGGACCGCCAACGGACGCGGCGCGTGGTAAAGTGAAGCCGTTGTGTAGAGCCCGCATGAGACCACGAGACCATGAGACCATGAGACCATGAAGACATCCAGGTGGTGGATGAAGGTCAACTGGATAGCCGAAGTCCACCAGAGGGCAAGACCAGGTTCACGGGCCGATTTGCAGTCTTTGTTGTCGTCGTCGGGCAGGAACGGATACGCCAGGACCGGGAGCGCTGTTCCGACTCAAAACACGATTTGGCTTGTGCTGATCCATGCAGCAATTGCAGTGCTGATTGTGGCAGTTAACCGCCCTAGGAAGCGGGAAGTGGGAACCTTTGGCCCAAGGCCTGACTGAACTCAAAATGGGCAGCAGCCTGAATGGATACCTTGTATGTGAGGCAAGTGGCGTCACCTTCACCGTGTAATTGGGAAGGTGGCGGCAGGGTAGGAAGGCGCGCCGTTGGCTGTATGGGGCCACTGACCAGGTAGCCGGTGGCATCGACGTGGGGAAACGGCTGGGGATCCAAGATCTGGCTCAGTATGACTCAAGTCCTCTTCGCCGTAATTGCATTCCCTTTACTGTGCCATTTCGTCACTCCCGACCCCGGTTACAGTAGCATCAGGTTGTGGGGCAGACCGTTGCCAGTGGTTCTGCTTTGGCCTGCTGGTAGGGCTCGGGGGGTATAATGTTGCTTTTGATCTCTTTGTGGTCGGGACACCAATTTTGTTATTGAGGATGGGCCCTGGTTAGGAGGGGTGGCTGTCGGTTGCCACGCTGTTTAGGAAGTTGGGGAGCTGGCGCAAGAATGAGAAGCGATGCATACAAAAGCTGAGAGCCTGAGATAGACGTGCGGGTCTAGGGCCGCTTGAGCACATGACCTGAGTTGCCTGAAGGATACCCTTCCTGAGGCCACGACGAGCAGGTCACATGCCATGCCCGACCCAGGTATATCATTCAAATTTACAGGCCCCCCCCACAACGAGATCCCCCCCAACGATGAGGCCTGTTGGCGGAGTGGGGGGGAGTCTCAACCAACGACTATGGGTCAACCTTGGTCGTGGGTTCGACTCCCCTTCGGGGGAGGGCAAAAACCCCCCAACGCACTTAGGGAGTAGTAACGCCCGACTAGTAACGCCCGACGGGGCCTGAACCTCGGTCCTGAACCTCCCCGACCGTGGGGGTTTTTCGTAGCCGGCTGACGAGCCGGTGAGCTTTTTGCTGTTTTGTCTCATTTGTTTCTCGTCGTATCCAACCTTCAGGTAGACAACTTTCGGCGAAGCCGCAACTGACCGTGCACGCTCCCAAAACCAACCAAGGCATGGGATTCACCCACGGCAGCCATCATTCTGCTGATATCCTGGTCCGAAGTTGTGCGAGTAGCAATGGCCAGCCACGCATCCGTCTCGGGACCACAGACCTGTGCGACTGCCGCCCAAGAGCTTCCAAGAACACCTGCACCATCTGCGCCAAGGACAAACAAGACGGTTACGATGGTGACGAGCAGCAGGTGGGTGAGAAGCAGCGCAACTACCACGGTGAAGAACCTCCGACTTATTGGCTTATCCACGCCGACGACGGAGCGCATCTCGGCGCGAGTTTCGGCGTCAAAATTGTCGATGAACTGGTAGTAGACCGTGGCATAGACTCGCGTAAGCAAAGCCTGCAGCCCGAGAGCCACGCTTCCCGTGTCCCGTACGGTGTTTTGGAAAATGTCGACCAGCAAGAAATCGGTCCGCTGCGAGTCTTTCCAGTTTGCCGAACAAAACTTGCACAAGACGACGCTCTTCATCGTTTCGCCCAGGTCCGTAGCCGCCGGCTGGGGCATATCAACCAAGGTGTCAAGCCAATACGAGTCTGGCGAGCCCCCGGACCGATTCGATGGAGGCGTATCACTCCACCCACCGGGAAAGGTGGTGTTCACCTCTGCCTCCCATGACTCGGACGTCTTGGAGAAGCTGAAGATGCCGCGCTGGGCTGGCGAAAGTGCCGTGCTGGGATGGGTAGCGCCGAGCTGCTTCTGGATCGCCTCTGTGTCGTAGCTCCGCTGAGATGGGAGCCAAGTCGCAGATGGCTCAGGCTCCGCCGCAAACGATGGCCTCGTGGCAACCACTTCGGCATGCTGAGTGGCCGGGTCCGTGGCGCAGAGAGTCATGCTGAACGATATGCTGTCGTAGTTGGTAGAGAAGGTGATCCATTCACCAGACGATTGGGAGGATGTGACGGTGACATTGACATTGAAATCAGGATAAAGCTCGCCACTGGCAATTGGTGGAGGTTTCCAGTCTTCGCTAGTCCCGGTGAGGTTGATGAAGAGATACATGGGGCTAGTCTCGGCACTTGGAAGTCTTTTCGAATCCGCCGCCCGTGTCTCGGATATCAGTCCTGTGTTCCAGAAGCGCACGGCACACAGGGACATGGCCAGCTCTTTGCTCTGCGACAGGCGCGGATCGGGGCTGACGGCGAAGCGACAATCGAACATGGAGCGCTCGACGGGAATGGGGCTGTATATTCCCGGCACTTGGTGGTCTATCCAAATGTTGCCCGACAGCTTGGCATCCCCGGCGTACCACTCACCGCGGATCTGTATATCTGAGATGGATGGACGTACGCATACGACGCGAGTGTCAACCAGGGTTGCCGCCCCAGCATAGCTCAGGGTCGCCTCGCGCTGGGTCCGCGTAGGGATAGGCAAAAAGGCCCGGACTGAGAAGCCAGTATCGAAGCCGTCGTCGGCCAAGTGCGCAGCTCCCGAGTACTCGGCGAAGGTCGGGAAGCCAGCCTGAGACGTCCACGAGCTAATCCACGGGTGGGACGCGACGTCCTCGACAGGGTATGATGAGTAATCGCCATATACCAAGGGATTGAAACCAAAAGGCACACGATCAAGGTATTGCGTGTCCTCGATAGTCCCTTTGCCTATATCGGAGAGCAGGGCTGTCGAAGTGAGCTGAAGACATGTCGAAACAAGTAGCATGGCCAATAGGAGAAGCCAAGCTCCCGCGGCTCTGTCAAGGCATCCCTTCGGCCGGGGAAGATGGAGGACCAGGGACCGTGGCCCTGCATTGGAAAAGCGAGCAATGGAGACTGCCGGGGCGCTCGGGAGGGGCGTCTGGGACGACTTGAGAAGCAGCGCGGCCATCATCGAAGTCGCGATGGCCGCCTGCGCAGCCGTGACCAAGCGAAGTATCAGGGAAATCACGGTAATCGACCGAGTTACCCATCCTGCCGCCACAATTTGTTTCCAGACCCAGCTCTTCTCATCGCCAAACCATAAGAAGCACAGGAAGGCCACACCACCTAGAATGAGACCGGCTCCTCCGATCAGTATGGCAATTGCGTATATCCCGAGATGTTGCAAGGCCCCACGGCGATCGAGCCTAGAGGAGCTGTCCTGGGTTGCGAGGGACGGTGATGTGACGAGAGACGTGTCGGACTTGCGGCCGTCGCGTGTCTCGAGATGTGCCCTATATGGCCCCATCTCGAACCTTGACGAGGGCTGAGAAATGTGGAAGAGGCGGGAGCTGACGGAATCACGGTTGCGCAGTCCTCGCTTCGTTTATGTTTCGTGGTGCTCATAATGAGTTTCTATTTTGTAGATCCCGGTGTTGCGCATCTCCCAAGACCATTGGTGGAAGAGCGCATGCACTCACTCAGATGAGGTTTCACATGTAGACAACCAAATCAGGCCCCCATTGGCTGCACCTTCGCCAGCTTTTTGATGCGGCCAGTCAAACGACTTGACCGCTTCAGGGGTCCCTTTTGCTGTCTGTTTGTGGCCATTTGACTGGCTCAGTCACTCGAGGGCTGAGTCAGAAAGGGGACATGATACAACACGCACTGCAATTTTAGCCCTGGCGGGGGGATAACTTTGCAACCGAGCGCATGATACATACCTCTATAGCCACTCCCCACAGCATTTTCTGACTAAGTCCGGATTAGTCGCAGAGCCTGAGCAGGGGTGAGGCCCACTGTTGACAGGTCAAAATAGGGGTCCCTGCCTACCCCCCTATCTTGGCAAACAACCCAGACAAACGGCCGATGTGGTTTGGGCCCTCGATGTGGCCGTTTGGACTGGTTTGCCAGTGCCTTGGTTTGCATTGGATTATTTTGACTGGTTTATTGAGGGCCCTGCAGGTCATTGACGAGGTTGAACAGCGCGCCTAGAGTCACCAGGCCGAACGCGCATATGGGCCTCAGGACGTGGATGGACCACATCTGGGTCACGCTCCACGTGTCTGCCGGAGGATTATGACATGCACAGCCTTCAGGACACTGCAGGTTGCTTCGACAAGAGGCCGGATGAAAATCTTGAGTGTGAGTGGCATCGGTAATATTATCGATAGAGCCGTCAGTGATGGCAAGTCGATGTTATACGATACTATTGCGCCGGATGGCTCTACGGACCTGGGTCGCGCGCTCTCCCTTAGATTACTCACCGGTGTTTAGAATGATACATCAACTGGTTTCTACCAATCAGGGAGGCTTAGATCTTAACCTGCTCTTTCTTTGAAAGACTTGACCTACCCGTTGAGGAGGAACTGTCTCCCATACTGGTAAAAGGAGGTGTTGGGAGCAGTGGGTTAGCTGCATGATAAAGGGGCAGGCAGGCAGGAGGATGCTTGGCCATCGTTAAGATGTACTTTTGGAGCGCCGATAGTCGATATATCTCGATAAACGGCCTTTTCGTTAGAATTACACGAAATGCTTTCCTGTTCCTCGACGCGTTGCGACAAAACCAAGGACGGTGAACCGAGCAGGCAGAAAGGGGCTTCCGCGGTGTTACCCCGGCCATATCGCCTCTCTGGGCAATTTGGGGACCTCTGTGGGGCACCTTGAATGGATTTGGAACTCTCGGAGGCGATGGCATACAGAATCACCGACACGGATAAATCGCCGCAGGGCTCGAAGCCGTCAAGCTGCTCTGGGGTTACTGGAACCCTCACTGCAAAGAGCTTCTTGCGGCCGCCTTCCCGGACGATTGGAATGCGAGAATACATTGCGGAAGAACCGGCGCTAGGTTAACCAAATTTTCCTCGTCGTCCACGTCCGTCGCCTCAAGACCGTGTGGTTCGACCGTGAGTCGAACCTGAAGTAGGGTGGGCAAAAAATATTTGATTCGGTGCTGAATAAATATGACTAAGCAATCGACTAATCTCGCTTATTGCTGATCAATATCCTCCTCAATCCGAATCTGTTCAACCAGCCCTGACCTTTCCAATGCTTCAAACACTCAAGTACTCAACAGTGCCAAGATATTGTACGACGAGCCCCTGAGAAAACTCGTTCAGGCTCTGCACTCATTGCTGGAATTGATAGAATATTGATTGCAAACTGTGAAACCACCGTTGCCGCTGTTGTGTATCTAACCACCAAGTAAGTGCTGACTTATCGACTAGGATTGTAGGCTTTGATGTACATTCTTCGAAGCTGTCTTTGCTTTGTGGTTGTGGAAAGTTCTGAAGATTCCGAGCAAAGATATCGTAATCGTCATCGAGATCTTCTGTTAACTCTGTAGGTAATGGGGCTGACGGAATGAAATCTTCATCTTTGAAGTCCTCCCACAGTTGTTTAACTGCTTGGATGGCTGGCCGAACCCACTTCCTATCCCAGTTATGTTTGAGATATATAGTTCGACATGAAGGATGAAGGATAATAGCCGCTGTATAATAAGGAGAGTCCTCTGTCTTCAGGTAAGTCAGGTGGGGGGCTTTTGGAACACCCTAGATTTGGAACAGGATTTGTCACCAGTAACTCGCCACCTGCCACCCAACTCACCTATTTCAATCGCCAACAACTCAACCAATTCTGCTCTAATCTGTTTCCTATTTTTCTCATTCGATTTAAAATTGAATAATGAAGCGATATACGGAGTTGGATTTGCAGAATGCACTGGCAGAGTATGCAGAAACTGGCATACTCCGCACCTCTGCTGAAAACCATGGCATACCCCCTACCACTCTCTTTAATCGGGTTCGCGGTTCCGAGCCAGCCTCCACGGCCCAGATTATCAATCAAAAGCTTTCTCCGGCCATGGAAGAACGTTTAACTGAATGGATTCAATTACAGGGGTCGCTCGGTCACCCTCCAACCCACGCCCAAATTCGGAAACTGGCCAGAAAAATGCTCGGAGACGACGAGACCCTCGGAAAACGCTGGACCAGCCGGTTTCTTGCCAGAAATCCATCTATTTCTACTATAAGGCCTCGGAGAATCCACGCCAGCCGTGCTGATCGAGCCTGTGAGGCCGTTATTCAGCCCTGGTTTGACTACCTGAAGCTTCCAGGTGTGGAGGCTATTCCTGCCCAGCACAGGTATAATATGGACGAAACTGGCATTGCTTCTGGTATTGGAGATAATGGTTTGGTTGTTGGCTCCAAGGAAAGAAAGAAAATCCAGAAAAAGAAGAAAGGAGACCGAATTTGGACGTCGATTATCGAGTGCATCTCCGCTGACGGCCGGTATTTGAACCCGGTCGTTATTTTCAAGGGTGGAAGCCTCCAACAACAATGGTATCCACGAAACCTATGGCCATTTAGGGGCTGGAGGTGGAAAACCACCGAAAACGGTTGGTCTGACGATGACACTGCCGTTGCCTGGCTTTGTAATGTTTTTCTTCTGGAGACTCGGCCGGCCGACCCCCTGGAAAAGCGCCTCCTTATTTTGGACGGCCACGGCAGTCATACCACCGAAGAATTTATGTGGCTAGCCTTTTTGAATAACGTACAATTGTTATTTCTGCCAGCCCACACCTCCCACGTTCTCCAGCCCCTGGATTTATCCGTTTTCAGCCCCCTAAAGGCCCAGTACAGAGCTATACACAACGAGGTTGTTTCTGGCTTCGACGAAGGCACTGTTGCGGAAAAAAGGGCCTTCCTAGAATGCTACCGGCAAGCCAGGGTCTACGGAATGACTGAATTTAATATCAAAGCCGGTTGGAAAGCTATAGGCCTTTGGCCAGTCAGCCTCAGGAAGCCCCTGAGCAACGGCCTCGTTATTAAGAATTCCAATGGCAACGTCGGTCAGGTGACCCCCACGGTTTCTATAGACCTTCAGGGGGTTCCTAACCCCATTTTAAGTAAGAATTCAGAGGGCCGGCCTATATGGTTTACCCCTAAAAAGCCAAAGGATTTCCGTGTTCAGGGGCAGGTTTTTCTAGCCGGCCAAAAACGGACCGCCAACGACCGGCTTTTCCTCCGCAAGGCCGCAAAAGCCTTTGATAACTTGGTTTTCCAACTGGCCAATACGGCGCATCAATTAGAGGCTGCAGAAAAAAGCCTAGAACATACAAGAGGCCGAAAAAGAAGGAAGGTCCAAGTCGACCCTAACACGCAGTTTGCTAGAATTGAGGAGGTTCGTGCCTCACAAAGAGAGGCTGGCAGGGAGGATCTTAGCGATTCTGAAAGAGAAGAGTCAGGCGATTCTGATGCTGAAGACTATATTATTGTAGCTCTCTAATTGACAAAGTTGTGGGCAATTGAAGTTTGTGGTGCTGTGCGGGGTCCAACTTAGCGGCTGTTCCAAAGGCAGGGGTGTTCCAAAAGTCCCCCACCTGACTTAATATTTCTCAAAGATTGCCCAGCTTTCCTGAATCTGTGTCACATCGGTAGGCTCACCTAAGGTCAGCAGGGTTATTCACCTCCTTGACCTGAGCATACCGTGGTCACGGGAATCACACACACACACAACTTCAATTGGCGACCCACGTAGCCAAATGAAGTCTAGGGCACGCAAGCAATCGCCACCGGGCTTCAGATCCGCCAGGACGATCTTGCAAGGAGCCTCAGGCACCCTGTCGGATTGCATCGGGGGCTCCTGGTCCACACACAGGCAAGTGCTAGCCACACAGTGGATCGTCCCGCGTCAGGCTTCGTCACCAGACTTCAGATTTGTCATGGACGAGCCACACAACCTCAGCATCGTGGTCCAGGCTGCATGACAGCTGAACGGATCGTACGATGGTCTTTCAATCAGGGACCTCCTTGATATCGCAGTCATCTTGTTGGAAGACCTTGGACCGATATTCGCCGGAGTCTAGCTTCAGTGGTGACAGGTGGTCGCGGCCAGCCCGCTTAGGCAGCGATGAGTCACGAAGGAAACCACTGCTGCGACAGCCAACCTAACAGCACTGTGGCCAGTGTAAGTACCAAGGACTTGCAGGAACCTCCACAGCGATGGACGCCAAGCCACTTGAGCTATTAGGAGCAAGTACCAATACAGACCATGGACTTGTTGGACGATGGCCGGCTTTACTTGGTATGTAGCCATGGATTTATAGGGCGTGTGTGGCGGGCGGCTAGGGAACCTCAGGACCAACAGGCGGTTAGGATGGATCTCATGGGTATCTTGGTATCACTATATCTAGTACATAGCAATCCATAAAAGAGATGAAAAGAGCGATGGGCCCTCAAGAGGAAGAAGCTCTGCAGTCCTTTTTAGAAACCGACCTTAAAAAGATTATCAGCTGAACTTCAGTGAAGCTAAGGGGAATTCTATCCTTGTGGAACCCTTGTTGTTCGTTCATCTATTCTTCATTGCATCTTCTGAGATAGCAGCCTTGTTGACTTGCTCTTGCACCCTGTGCTTGGTGATCCTGTCCCTGACTACCGCGAGGAGCCCTGTAGTAGTTTAGATGCGACGACCTGCAAGCAACCACCCTCTTCTTCAATTGACCTGCAACTGCAAAGCATCGTGTGTTATCTTCTGTTTGATCATTCCATCTCCCTGAACGATTTGATCGTCCGACACTGTACGGGTCATCATTATAGCTCTGCAGTCTTATCCTACAGTTGATCACTCACCTTGCCGTTGTCATCCCTACTACACCTTATCCCTTTACCTAAGTGTGGTGCCGGTGTCACACTTGTAACTTGTGACAGAGCAGAGCATCCTGTCATCACATGACAAAACACGTGACATCACTTCACAGTCACAAATATACTTTACGAATATGGCTAAGCTTTAGTATATTATATGATCCTATATTAATACAAATTACTATAACAAGAAATTCCCGAAACCACCTATTAAAGCTGGCATGACCATAAAGAATATCATCAACAGTGCATGTGCTGTTACAATACTATTATATAATTGATTATCTGCTATATATTGTACCCCTGGTCCACTTAATTCCATTCTTATTAATACCGAAAATGCGGTCCCAAGTAGGCCAGAAAACAAGGCAAATATTAAATATAGAGTACCGATATCCTTAGCATTTGTTGATAAAAATCACCTTTCACTTCAAAGAGATATAGATGACACATATTTAAAGTATCAATATTATATTAGTAATGTAGAAGCTAATACTTCATCTATCTTTGAGCATCGGAGACGCGTCTGCGTCCTGAAGAGTCGGAGGGTCACCACGCCGTGGAAGTCAACTGATATTTGAAAGGAGGGAAAACTACTTGGAAGTTGTGCACTGTCATTAGCCTTCGAATTGCAGCTGACTGCCATATCTTGAAGTTCAAGTTAATCAGCTAACTGGATCTCACATATAGAGTAAGCATGTCTGTTGTATTTTCTTAGAGCAGAGCCTGCGCGCAAAGCCTTTTTAGGTAGCTGTTAGCGCCTTGGCAGGGCACTTAAAGACTCTGCGTAGGAACTGCAACTGGAACAGACAGTACTACACACATGCAACACTCCCAATTACGTTAAAATTCGGTTGATACACGTAGTATTTGACACAACCCGAGGGGCCAGTCACAGGCCACTGGGCCAAGCAGGCGGTGTGTGGGTTTTGGTGGGGCTACAGTGAAATGAGACCTTTGCTACAGTACGAATATGTTGAATCCTACGGCACTTCCGCATGTGGGCATGATTGATTGTATTGTGTGTGACTCTCAAAGGCACCCCCGGAGGGAGGGGATGCTTTTCCCTTGAGCGCAGGGGCCACTTGTGTGGCGCCTGCAGACCGAAATAAGGTCCGGTCTGGCCTATCAAATTCGACAGAATATACCTCCTCTATGCATTATGTCGGCTTTGGCGCGTCTCCAACGATTCTATTGATTTCATAACCAGTGAATCGAATGATAGCCGCAAACGCCACTTCTTTCAGAGTGGGGTAGGCAGAGCAGCAAAACAGTGCTACGAACTCATTCAACTCCATCTTCAGTAAGATCAAAGTAAGTTCCTAGGCCACGACGACCAACCCATACTCTCATGCAAGATCGTTTTCTGACCAGTTACCACCGGGTCCATCTTCCTACTACACCCTACTTACTTAACGTTGTCTTAATAACGATGACCGAATCTCTCGAGCTTTCTCTGGCGGTTGCCGGATTGCTTATCGCTTTAATTAGCTTCTCCGGGGTTAATCTGAGCGATGTAGTATCCTCCTACAACGACTGCGGCACCGAGCTAAGCGAAGCGGTGGCCGAACTAGAGAGGGCAAAATTCTTGTTTGACCGGTGTATTCGAAAGCTTCCCCCTTCTCCCTTGTTGCCGCAAGGCTTGGAGACCCTCTTATCCAACTGTCGCACTATCCTTAAGGATGCGGAGAAAATCTCAGCTTGGTTTCGTAGGCCTTATCATCAAGCCGAACCTTCGTCAGCGATATGCCAACGGCAACTCGGTGATATAGAGTCGCAGTCATACTTTCCAATAGAATCGGCAACTATACTCTTAAAGCTCAAATGGTCCTGCCGAAAATCAGCGCTGACTAAGAAAGTCCGAGCATTCATCCACCACGTCAACTCACTGCCTGACTACGTGCCTCCTGAGGTGACCGGTTACTCAATGCCGCAGTCTTTGGACATGAGATGGGAAGATAAGTGTATCTGGTTTATATATCCCAGTGGCGAACCATCACTGGTACATATCGGTCTGTGCAAGACTGTCGTGGTAAGCATGGGCGTCCTTCTGCATTCAGTGCGAGTCCGATATCTGATAACTGCAGGACGTTGTTTTATATCTAATGGCAAACTTTTCCTGTTACAGCGCATGCGACCTCAAGGCTAGGCAGAAGATGCGAAATGGGGAGTTCTGGCTGAAGGTTGAAGAGGAAGTCGCATTAATCTCTAAGTGGCACATTAATGGTTCCGCGGCGGTTCTCGCGGATAACTGGGAAGCAAGTATTGCGCCCGGCCGTAAATTTCGGCTGTTCATATCTACTGGTGCTGAGGATGAAGTTAAGGTGTTGCATCAGACATGGCGTCGTGTGGAACCATATCTGCCAGTGATCTTGGAACGTGCAGGTTGGAATGATTCTCGAGATTAGGAGGCAGGTTCTCAAGCTGGTCGTTGCGACAGCCACAACAATCACCTTAAAATGCATCAGCTTTTATCTTCGATTCAAGTGGGTATCGGAGACGTTAACAGACTGCAACTTCATAGGGATGCTGCGTGGTGCTGCCCGCCTAGCTCCAATCAGCTAATATACGAGTATTGTCAGAAGGAGCGGCTATGGCAGCAAAGCGATGTAGTCGTCGGGGACTGCCACTGCGTAGGCGCGTAGGAGAGGTGACAAGAAGAACCGATTGCTGCGCAAGCAGGGCGCTTCTTGCGACAGTGGCATTTTGAGTAGGAGGGGGGTGTTGGATGACCCAGGGGTTGGGTGTGTTGGGCAGGAAGTGTGCTGGTGGGTATGAAGGCAACCGCTACACCCCCCTTTCTGGGCATACAACTAGAGCGCCAGGGCTACCTCTTGTGGAACCAAGTGCTCTGATCAAGATAACAAGCCCTATCTTTAATGGACTTGAAAGGATATTAAGGTGACCATTGGGAATAGTGGCCAAAATATTTCAGCAATCATATCTAGCTCTGATCTTTCCAATGATGGGATTGACAAGGATGATACTCTTTATGGGTGGGGGTCCGCCTTGGTTCCTACCTCCAGTGGCTGAATATTATCATGGCATACCATCACTGTCTATAGAGACTGGCAAGTGTGGCCCTCCTTTTTCTGACCCCTATCCCTGCACATACAGCCTTGCCTGTTTCTAACCAGCATTGGTGGATAGCCCCAATGGTTTGTGGGCTTGAGCTTATTCCAGGTGGCGATACTAGTAGCTAGCTGGTGGAAACTTAGCGCCGTAATGTCGTCGGATCTAGTGTACGATATTGATGTTTTCATCGCCTTGGTCTTTAGGGTTAGTGGTGGTCTCAGCTCCCAGACGGCCACCCTGATCTGGGGCTCTGATGGGATTTAGGCTCGGCCGGCATTTACAGTGCTGTTGTCTGTGCTGTGCAACCTCGGCTTCTCGGCTACGGGCGTGTGGTTCTGGTTCGTGGGTATAGACAGATTGGTGCGACCACGTCCACATGCAGAAAGTCCTTCACCGAGCCATGACTAACGAGATGATGGTTGTGCAGTCGTAACCGCCGTATCCGCTTTACGCCTTCTTTTTTAATATAGAGGCTCTGCTTGACGCCCTAGATCCACGCATCTATCGACGTACTAATACCCTGCCCGGCCAGTTTTGGGCCCCCGGTTCCAACGACCCACGTGTGGCTGCCAGAAGGAATACTAGGTTTCTGATTAGCGCCCTGTTGTTAGTGATCGAAACAACCCACAACATCCCACGTGAACAAGGCAATACTTGGCATTCTCCAATCTCAACATGGTGCAATCCCTCCTCCCCGAAACAAAGCCAATTTTTACAAACGGGCCGCTGCAAGGACTCGCCTATGAAGCCTAATGATTCAACCCTCTTAAAGGAGTTGTATTAGTACTAAAGACAGCTCTTGTTTCCCCCTCTGTCCCTAAAGAAGATAATGCTAAAGACTTCCTTATCGCTCCTAAGAGCTCTATGATTATTGCCCCTTTGATTAAAGCTTATGAAACCTTTTTATTAACCCTAAAGATGGAGTCAGACATCACTAGTCTTATCAAAGGTTTTAATCAGCTTAAGCTTAACCTGATATATCTTGATAATAACATCTCCTATCAGCCTAAAGTCCTCTAGACTAGTCCTGTCTATACTTAGTCAAACTTTAACAGATATATCTAGTTTAAGAAAGATAACTATACTATTATCTTTACTTAAAGATTAAGGGCAGAAAGATAGAGAGATGCCACAAGTACTTTAGGGCTCTTAGAAGTTCGCTATCTGCCAAACCAACTTATATACTACTGATATCTCTAAGTTGGCTACGCCATAATGACCTGTTATTTGATAAACCATATGTGCATGTCATCCTGAATAGGCTGGTACCAGGGGAGCTGAACTAGGTCATTATGCCCGACAATGATTTTATAACAAGGTGGGTAGCACCTGACACCACTTGTCAGCGGCGCCTTCATAATGTCATTGGCTTATCGAGAATAAGTGGCCATCCTGTCATCTCTGTCCCCCAGCTATATAAGCCCTTGGGCAAGGCGAGGGGGCTATTGCAGGTCACCTATTTCCACCACTGACACAAATAGGTCTTTGTATCTAAAACTTCATGGTCATGCTTTCTAAAGATAATTCATGGCACTTCAAAGTTTAACAAGGCCATCAAAAACTTAAGTTCAGGGGATATATAAGCGTCTGACCACACACAGCAAAACGCTTTGTGGCCCATCTGGCCAAGTGGTAGATAGCAGCTAAGATCTTATAGCAGCTATAAAATATATACTTGCCAATGGCTATGCTATAGTAGATAAACTAAGTGCCAGTGTAGATAAACTAAGTGCCAGTACTAGTTAGTATCAGCTTAAAGGAGAGCTTGGAGGATAAGAACATATAGCCTTTCCCTTAACGTGTGTTATAAGCGATGTTTTTTTTGGCTCTCCATCGCTTACTAAGCCCCTCATTGGCCTTCCATAGTGCTGAGACCTCTATACATAGAAGAGCCACCTCATACATCGCAGCCATCGTACCTCTGGCTAATCGATCTATAGCAGTTAGCATTGGGGTTGGAGAACTGCCCTTATGGTTGGAAATTCGAGTTTTGATAAATACTGACTATGAGGTGACCTCTCAAGGGTTGTATGGCGTTTAGGAGGCCCAAGGTAGTACTGTGGTTGGGCTTGAGGCTAGGGGTGTTGGGGTCTGAATATGTACATCTAGCTTGGATACCCTCTTTGGGTCGTACGGCACAAGGCCAGCTCTGGCAAAACCCACCTGGATGTTTTTTTCTATGATCAAAGTGAAAAACACCTCTCTACAAAGAAACTCTAACTTGCTAATACATATGATGTTTATCCGCATCAACAACTTAATCTGATAGCTATATACCTTCTTTAATATTGAAAAACAGATATCTAACAGCTAAAAGTAGGTATGAAGAGTGTGGAGGCATATTGAGTGTGACAATGTTATGCTCCTTATAGTAGTTCTTGAATTTGTCAGAGTGGTGGCTATTGTGGCCATCAAGGATCAGCAGCCAGTGTATATCCTTTATATGAGATGCTATGTGGAAATCAAAGTGTCAAATCCAATCTATGCTTTTCTCATTTATAGTCCAGCCATTATTAGTTGTTACAATATGCCAGGTATCCGGAAGGTTACACTCTTTATATCAATTGGCAAGGTGATATTGCCTAGCCAAGATGATAAAAGGTGGGATGGCCCAGCCTAGCGCATTCACTCCTTAGATGACTGTAGCCCACTCTCGATTGCCAAGCTAAGCCTTTTTAGCCTTGCCACAGCTATCTAAGGTAGTAACTACTATGGTGGGCATAATAATACCTATTATAAAGCCAGTCTTGTTGAAATTATACATATCTTCATCAAGGATGCCATACTTGGCCTTAGTATTATATATAAGGGCAAACAACTCACGAATAATCTTTGGATCTTTGCATTTAGCCCTTTGGTAGTTGTATTTACGTGAAAAACGCGTCTGGAATTCTGGTTGACGTTTGACGAAGTTGTGAGCCTAGAGCTTGCCGACAGGAGGCGCGTCGCGTTCGCGTAGTAGTTGGTTGGCTATATCTTCCATAAAACAAAGCCGAGGAAATATGCGTCTGCATAGCTCAGTAATATACTAAATAATCATATACTCTTCCAGATCCGTAAGTTTTCGTGAGTTGGCTGGAGCATCGCGTCGTGCAGGCCGACCAGCGCGCCGGTGCCTGAGGGTGCTGCGGTCGACATTGTAGATCTTTGTAGCAGTTGCGACCTTGAGATTTGTATCATTTTGAAGAGCTTCGACGACCAAAAACAATTGGGCTTCATTGAAGTGGTTGCCATTTTGCGTTGTTGAGAAATTAAGGTGTTGATGGCAGGGTGGTAGGCTTGGTGAAAGAGTGGTCGCTCGCTTATAACGCACGTTATGAGCTATGCGACATATAATGCCTGGTTCAAGGGTGGTAGTTCGTTACAAATTTCATACCTAGAGAGACAAACTGGTCTTCTATAGCGTGCGAAAGCTGGCATGAGCCCGATTCTCCAAAGTCTGGAAGAATCCTGAGATGGTCTACTTACTGCGTGAGACGTGGCGATTGAATTTTGGCGCCGAAAGGGATGTTCATCAGTGTCATGAAGGGGGAAAGGGGCTGGAAGGGGGGGGGGGGGAGCTGTTACAACCTGTGTACTAGTTACCGAGGTACTCAGTGTTAATGATAGACCGTAGAGCAGGACCCTTAGGTGTGGGCTGGATAAAGAAGATTGACTCTCAAAGGCAAGACTCTCAGAAATTATTCACACTTGTCAAACAGATTGCTGTCACCAAGGTATGTAATGAACTGGTGCAGAAAGACCAGGAAACAAGAACAAAAACACAACTACACTCTAGAAGAGGACCATAAAAGGTATATTCAGGGCTGCATCTTCAGCCTATTAGAGGGAGGTGGTGGGTTTTAATCCGCCTGTCGGACGACACGTCAAGTCGACAAGATACATCGAGTGAGATACGGAGTAGATAAACCGAGTATGAACCAATAAAAAAAAGAACACTCTCATAGTCACAACCTCCGTGGATTTTTTTTGGTGTCGGATCGTGTGAATGGATTAAGCTATCTTTGATCAGAGGACCTTCTTTTTTCTCGAAAGTCTCGAACAAGGCGTCCCCGTTATCAGCTTTGAACACCACGTACCGTACGATGACCGGTTCACTTGGCAGCATGTTCTAGAGGAAGGACTGGGGCTTCTTACATCACTCCAGGCCTTCGCAGGGGAGTTCAGTGTACGTAACTTACCTAGCTCTTCGATTAATGGAGGCTGATCACTAAAGGCACCACAACCAGTCCTGTTTATCTGTCATGGGCTCGGGGGCGCTATTTTGAAGCAGGTAATTGATTCCACATCTTTCCCACCGCATCACCACCGAGGTCTCTTGGGTGGTGAACAGCCCAGGAGGTTGACATGGGCCGCGAATTGACCCCGGCAGGCCTAATGCATTGCCAACATGCAATACGAAAAGTACGCGCAGCTCCTCGTCTCAATCGGGGGTATTCTCTTCCTCGGGACTCCACATCGTCTCGAGGGAGTGGGGAACCGCGCGTTTGGGGAGCGGCTTGTCGGCATCATGAAGCTGGAGGACGCGGTAGGCTCTCTCAGCAGCAGGAGCCTCACGAGACTCAGGGACAGCTGCCAGATATTGGTCGCCCGTCTTTCGAATTTGGTTCCAGCCACTGACTGAACCTACTACCGACGCAATGTGCTCGCCGCAGATTGTGGACAGAAGTCTCTGTGCCTTTCAAACAGCCACCAAACAATGTCTTGAAGTGGACATCGACCACATGCAACTCCCTTTCATGAGTGGGCCAGATGGAGAGCCGCTCGAAAATATCAAGACCTGGCTGCCTTTGGTCATCGGGGCGGCACCGAAGAACCTCGAAAGCCACCTCTCTCGGGGTAAAAACCACCCCCTGTTCCGAGCAACGGCTTCCGCCCGGCGCTAACTTGTATTTATCTCAACAGACAGAGTACATCGAGCCAACAGTGTAAGCTCGGGCTTCTCGGCGCAGAGCATGCATTTCAGCGTCGAAGAGCTCAGGCAGAGTCATTTTTGCACAGCTTGTGATATCGATCAGCTTCCCAAGCTGTACTAACAGTCCAACTTTATCCCCAGCACTTGCGATGTAACCCTTGGCCCCTACTTGCTCCAGCGAGAACTGACGCGCTAATTTTGACAGCTTGATTATGCGTAGATCGTCCTGCTTGCCCATCACCTATACATAAGTGTAAACATTTAAATCCAAGTCGATTGGTGTTAGATTTTTAGTTTAGTAAGCTGATCGTTTAATTGGAGTGAGCTCCGCCGTTACAAGTTATACCAGGTTACCGGAGGTGCCGTTGCGAGGTGCCGTTGCGAGGTGCCGTCAAGGCGGGGGGAGGATGCCGGTGTTGTGTGTGGGTTGCATTGTGTTGAATCCTACAGTACTTCCGCATATGGCCTGAATTGACTGAACTGTGTGTGACCCTCATGGCCTCTGGAGGGGGGAATACACCCTGAGCGCAGGTGCCACTTGTGTAGCGCCTGCGGGCCGAAATACGGTCCGGTCGGGCCTATCATATTTGACACATTGGGGGTTTTATCCTGTCACGTGGCACTAGGAACAAGGCCCAACGAGATGCGGCGTTCCTGAGTACCTTCCTCATTTATCACACTCAACCTCACTTAGCCCAGCCATTTGATTTTGCCTCTAGTCGTGAGGTTCACCACGTGCTTCAACCGCAAATTACAAGACGTCTATTCCGAGCTGATCAAACCAATGGAATCCGATAAAGCTGTTGGAGGAAAGTCGAGTAGAGAAGCCATCTCTGAGGCGTAAGTGGGGAGCCAATTGGTAGGGGATTTACAAGAGTGCTAACGAATATTCTACTCTCAGCGCAGATGGAGCTCGGTCCCTGGTCTGTGGTCTATGCTGGAACGGCCTCTTTTCGCGCCAGTCTTTCCGGGAGATCTGGGAAAGCCCCGGCTCGCTCATCGATGTCAAAAAGCAAAAATCTTTCAGCTACTCCTCAACATGGAACCGTATAGATGCATCGAGCCGGGCTGGTTGCAACTGGTGTTCTCTGCTGCTAGGTTCCGTGGATCCCACCATGCACGACTGCTACTCCGAGGATGAGGATTCCCTCTTCCGCACTTTCGGCCGCACTATCCGCGTAGCCTTTGGAAAACCATCCTATTTCGAAGGGGTTCTCATGGGCGCACAGCTTGTTAGTGCGTGGGTGGGTGACTACCAGCTCTTTCAATACCCGGTTTACACACTCCCAGGTATGTCCGTGTAGTGACAGGTAGAACTCATCTGGGCGGTACTGTATTAGTTGCTTACACTCTGGGCTATATGTGCAGATGATCCATCCGCCAAGGAAGTGCTAGCCCGGGAAAGAATACGCCGGATGAAATCGACAGAGACGTGCCGACTTGCCATCGACTATGTATCGAACTGCCACAAGCATCACAGCGGCTGCCCCAAGCCATCACACGACCGGGTACTGCCCACTCGTGTCATAGACTGCACCAATCCGGAGGACCCGAGGCTCTGTATCACGGGGGGCGCCGTTCGCGGATCCTATGTTGCGCTTAGTTACGTATGGGGTGAAGACCAACCCAACAAGACGACGGCGCGCAATATCGGCACGTATACTCAAGGGATTGACCTTGGTCTGCTTCCCCAGACTATTAGGGATGCCGTTTGGGTGACACACGCATGCAACGAGACATATCTCTGGGTGGATGCCCTGTGCATAATCCAGGATTCCAGGGAAGACAAGCACCGAGAAATCGCCAAGATACCGCAGTCATTCGCGGATGCGTCCTTCACCATCATCGCCGCGCGGTCCCCCAGGGCGAGCGACGGTTTCCTGCACGACTGCCAACCGCCCTCCGTCCCCGTCCGCCACCTGCCGTTTCCCTGTAAGGGTGACGACGACCCTGGCCGCTTTGGTACCTTTTATGTGGAGCAAGACGTGCTGGGCAAGCACGACGACGACTTGGATCTGAACGAGCCAGTGCACAAGCGGGCCTGGTGTCTCGAAGAACGCCTACTCTCCCCGCGCGCACTCGTCTACACATCCAGCACACTTGGCTTCCACTGCCAGCTGATCCGCGCCAACATCGGCAACGCCGTGCGTGCTACTCATGATCTCGCCGACCACCGCCTCGCGATCGAGTGGATGCCTGGGCTGGGCGACGGGTATTTCGACCCAAAGGCGGATAGTGCCTTTGACTACAATAGGAGCACGACGCTCTGGGATAACATCATCCACAATTACACCGGGCGCGCAGTGACACAAGTGGAGGACAAGCTCATCGCGCTTGCAGGTGTGGCGAGTCGGTTCGCGGCGCGGTGGAAAAAGGGGGATTACTTGTCGGGCCTGTGGCTCGACAACTTGCAGCATGATATCCTATGGCACATCGCCGTCGGTGCGCAGCAACCGCGGCCGGAAGCTTACAGGGCGCCCTCATGGTCGTGGGCATCGACCGAGGGCTCCGTGGTAGCCGCAAAGCTTCATCCGCATGAGACGCCGCTGTACGAGCTCACAGGCTATGAAGTCACTAGGGTTTCTCCTACACTCTCTTTTGGCGGCGTTACAGCTGGACACTTGGCCATGCGCGCGCCTTTGCTAAGGGCTACATGGCGAGATGACGGGCTCTACGCCTGTCTGCCTTGGGTCGATACTCAGTCTTGCGCGACGGAAACCAAGCTCTATCACGCATGGCGTGATGCAATAGGGCCTTGCAGTGCGGACGCTTGGTTGCTGTTAATTGTCTGGAGAGCAAAGTCGGATGAGTTGCTCGGATTGGTGGTGGTTCGGGCGGAGTACTCGACTGAGTACAGACGCGTCGGCTGCTTCCAACACTTTTCTGTCTCGAAGGATGACGTTCTGGGACTCGATAGACAAGAGATTGTCTTGAAATAACTTCTGCTCCCGCAGTCTACAAGATCTCCATCAGTAGGGTTGGCAGCCGTATACCTAGGCAATGGTAAGGGTGACTGAGGACCAGGGACTTGTCGTCCAAGCATGACCTATATTTGAAAGAGGAAGGAAAACTTTTCCTAGTTGCGGCATGGACAATAATAAAATGGAAAGGGCACTTGGACAGAATGAGCTAACGTAGGCGCAATGCTGCACAACGACTGTAGTTCCTATAGTGCAACCAACGCAGTAGCTGATAGAGAGCCCGTAGCATTTGTGTTCGGAGCAACCCCAGACCCACCCATCAGGCTGAGCCGGAGATGCTCGGCTCTATACCGCCACCTAGCTGCCATTTTGATGCTGGGGAAGTATTTTCTAGTGTCCACCTATAATACAGTATCTGCAGATTAAACCTATCTTAAACTACCTAGTAAGATATCGGCAGCCCGCCTGATTGCCGCTATTGTCGCTAGTCATGGTTCGTCCAAGTAGGTAACGACTGCAAGGCAGTACGCCAAAATGGTGTTGACGGTGTGGAACAAAGGTTACCGTAAGGTGTTTGGAGAGTTCAAGTCATTTTTTCACAACGGGTTGTTCTACGAAGCTCCGGACCTCAGGACAGCTACAATTGGTCCTTAGAGGGGTTCGTGGGTCATTCCACCGCTGGCCCAGTGATTGGTCGCGCGTTGCTGCCTGCTGCCTCGCCGTCTTCATGACCGATGGGCCGTGACACACGGTCATTAAGCCAAGCCTGGGTATTATCAGCTATATTTGATAAAATTATATGCCGTGGCGTCAGAAGGGTGCTGAGCGTGTGACTTTGATACTGGTCCGAATTGCATGATGCTCTGTGGTTACTCTCGCCTCCGTCTCACACGTGCTCGGGTATGATGGCACCTCATGCCTCTTCGTCGAGTTGGAAAGGCCTTCTACCATACCCCGAAGAAGTGCTCGTACCAGCTCTTTAGCCTCACCGCCGAGGTGGCCATGATAGAGGTCAGGGTCATCCGCATCCAAGGCGAGGGACTCTTGCCCCTGAGGGACATGAATGCAAAACCAAGCATACTAGTATCCCCCCATAAATTCCCTCTTGACCCCCACAGCATTTGGATCTGACCCGAATCAAGCAAAAACCGACCCAACGTTCAGTACTCCAGCCGCTATTTGGAGGGGGTTAATCTTGTACCCTTGACTTGTCGGACTGACCCCGAGCCCCAGTAGTCGGGACAAGGGACAGGAGTTGTCTGAGCGACATCCTGAACCGTGTTTGTGAACTTAATCGCAGATATTAGGATGTCCGATGGGTCGTCACCGACCAGTTGCGTCCGAGCCTGGGAAATGGTCATGGGGGAATTTAATTTGAGCTTCCTTTCTCAGAAAACGCAACACCCTTGCTCCAGGCTGCCCAGGACCAAGATGGAGCTTGGTATAAGCGGGATTGTGGAAAACGGAGGCGGTGGCCTCGGCTGCTCAACTCTCCAGCATAGATCGATGGGAAACCAAAGTCCAGCTAGGTACTGGCCGTCCGCCCTGTGTATAGATATTATTTCAGCGATCCTTGATCGCCGTCGAGCTTGCGGGTGATCTGGCGCATATGCCAATGAACTGTCTGCTACTAAGGTAGCTCTAGAAGCTGTTAAGGTGGTCCAGTCTGTAACGCCTTCGTTCGAAAGCCACATCCAGGTAAGGACGGCCGACAAGTAGGAATCGCTGGTCAATCTGCAAGGCGTAGCCTATTTCGGAATTTAATAGCGTTATAGCAGCATTCTCGCTTCAGGTTCAGATCCAGGGGCAGGCTGTACAAGTATCACCTAGTGCGGGGTCACCGTATTTGGGCCCGCAGGCGCCACACAAGTGGCACCTGCGCTCAGGGCAAAAGGCTTTCCCCCCTTCCAGAGGGGCCAGGAGCAACACACAATTCAGTCAATTCAGACCATATGCAGAAGTGCTGTAGGATTCAACACGTTCAAGCTAAACCTGACTGTGCGTGGGCCTTTACTACCTGAGAATACCGTAATTACTACCCAACTTTGCCCAACGAACTGTACGAAGCAAAAATCCATCTCAACTCCCCCAAAAGGAAGAAAAAAAAGGTATCAAATTACCCCGTTGAGTTCAGATCAAAGAATTGCCCCACAAAAGGTTGATACATTCAGATTCGCCATGCCCAAGGCGAGATTCGGACGGCGGAGCACGCCTCCTCGCTACCTGCAGGCACAAAGGGATGCCGCTCTGCCGACGCTCGAGGGCGAGGTTATCTTCAGGTGTTCCGAGGCCGATGGGACCACGTTCTCGTATCCGCAAGACGTGACTTGCACGCCCGGTGCTCTGCGTCTAGTGTCGGTCAGGAAACTCTTGGCCGCCGTCGGCACCGGCGTCGTCGAGCTGTGGGAATGGACAGGCTGGGATGCGTGGTGGCCCCGCGATGACGAGGCGCGGTTGGTGGCGGATTTGCCACCGCAATGGCCCCGGTATGCGGCCATCTCGCATGTGTGGGCGGCAAGCGACGACGCGGCCCGGCTGGCACGTGATGCCGACCGGCCATTGCACATACAAGTGGGCGGGCCGGAGCTTCACGCCATCAGCTGGCTGGGCTTGGTGCAGGCGGCCGTGACGGCCCACGCGCACAGGTGTGACTACCTCTGGCTGGACCTGCTGTGTCTCGACCAACTGTCGGCCACGGACAAGGGACTGCAGATTCGCAACATGGCCGCCATTTACCGTCACGCATCCATGGTTGTCATTATGCCCGGCGGCGTGGCGGCTGCCCAGAACTTCGACCAGCCGTCCGCGTGGATCAATCGAGCCTGGACCTTCCAGGAGGCAACGCTGGCCCGCCAGAGCTATGTGCTCGTCAGCTGGTCTCTTCGGGGATCTTTCTCCTACTTTTCCAAGCTGCGGTGTCCCGGGCGCGTCGGGCCCATGCCCGCCATCGCCGTGGCTTCGCTCCAATCTCTTGCCGAGCATGGCCCCCTCACAGAGTTGGGCACGGCCACACTGGTGGCCGACGACGGCACTGGATCCCGCCAGTACGAGTCGAGATCGCGTGTCCTCTGCCTAGGCAGCAACGCCGCCTCGGTCTCGGCTCTTGCTTCAGCTATAGGCGCCTCTGAGCCAGAAAAAGAAAACGCAAAAGACGGGTTTCGGCCGTCTGCGTTTCATGATTCGGACGGACCGGCGCTCCCGCCTGGATGGGATACCGACGAGAGTAGTAGCGATGACGACGGCGATTATGCTCGGCTTGTCCAGAAGTTCCACAAAGCTGCTGACAGTTCTCCAGGCAGAGAAACCACCGGGGCCCCGAACCCTTCTCACATCGCCCGGGGTGCGATGGAGGAAGAACAGGCCGCAGCTAGGCCGGCGTTCCTCGACCTTGAGGCCGGAGTCCGATATGCTTCTGTGTGGAGAAGCATGTGGCTGCGGACCTCGACGAGGCCTCAGGATCTCGTCTACAGCATGATGCACCTGCTGGGTGCCCAGATCAAAGTAGACTACAGACGGTCAGTGGACGAACTCATATTTGAGCTGGTCGGCAAGACTCGCTCCGCACCGGCGTGGCTCGCAATCGGTTACCACCTGCCGGTCCGTCCCGAGTCCGGACTGATCCCCCTCTATCCCGACTTTGGCTCGCACCTGGAGCCTACCTTCTCGTTCGGCGGGACCGCCGTCCCCGTGTCGGAGGTTGTGTGCAACGGGGATTTTTTCTGTTCCGAGTTCGACATTGACATCAAGCACTCGTCCCTGACGGACGGGCACCTGGTATGTGCACTTGTTTTAGACATTGACAAAATCTCTGGCCACAACCCCGAGGAGCTGGATCCTGATAGCCTCTCGCTGCACGAGGTGCAGCTGAGCCTGTCATGCCCGCCCGCCTACCGGCTCAACGCCACGTGCCGCTTCAAAGGCCACGTAGGCAGCCTGGCCGTCGTTGTCGGGGATCACTCGCAAGAGGCCGGTCTAGGATTCTCGGCCAGCCATTTCTCGAAACCATTTGTCATCTTTCTGGAAAGAAAGAAGACCGGCATGTGGCAGAAGACCGGCGCCGGTTGGTTGGACGAGACTCTGGCCGCCGTCGGGATCGGGGTCTTCCGGATGACGAGAAGACATCTGCGGGTCGGTGCCGGGAGCGCGGACAAAGTGCCGGTTGAGTGCGATTGCGTAAACGCAGAGAGGCATCGGCCTCCCCCGGATCAGCGGAAGGAGGGCATGCAAGATTTAGACGCCGCACTTGGCGAGGCAGCAGCCCACGGTGACGAGCGGAGGGTGTCGTGGCTGATCGGACAAGGAGCCAACGCGAATGCTCAGCTCGGCGACTTTGGCGGCACACCCCTGCTCGCCGCCTGCTGCCACCGGAACGTGCGCATTGTCAAACTCTTGCTGACAAGTGGTGCTGATGCGAACGCGGCCGCGTCGGTTTACTCTACCGAGCTCGAATCTACGGGATCATGGTTTGGGATGCCGCTGCAGTTAGCCTGTCTGCTGGGCCTGCGTGCTATCGCCCGCGCACTCATAGAGGGCGGCGCGCATGTTAACGCGAGCGTGGGGCGCGAGGGCAGCCCCCTGCAGGCGGCAGTCCGGAGACGCTACGACGCACTTCTCACACAGCTCCTGCTCGATCATGGTGCCGACGCCAACGGCGGCGGCGGCATCTACGGCACACCCCTCATGGCCATGTTCCACCAAGACCATCCCCTGCTGGAGGTAGCCGAGCTGCTGGTCAGGCACGGCGCCGATATCAACAACACGGCCGGAAGGTTCATCACTGAGGATGGGTGGCTGTGCTGCAGCGCCCTGCAGATGGCCTGTCGTTACGGAGATGTGAAGATGGTACGCGGCTTGCTGGCGCTCGGCGCCGACGCCAACCTGCGAAGCCGGGGGTCCTTCGCCACGCCACTGCAAGAGGCCGCGGCCTGCGGACAATCCCTTATCTGCGAGGCTCTCCTCGGCAGCGGCGCCCAAGTCAACGCCGAGGGCGGTCATTTCCACAGCGCGTTGCAGGCGGCTGTCGCCGAGTCCCCGGGGTGCTCGATGTCAGAGCACACCGTGCGGCTGCTAATCGGCTGGGGGGTCGACGTAAATGCAAAGGGAGGATACTACGGGTCTGCCCTGCTAGCGGCTAATGCCGTTGGCAGCCACTCCATCTACGGACTTCTTACCGACAACGGTGCCATCTGGGAAGACCGTCCCGGAGGCTGCCCCGGGCCGACCGTGGGCGAGAGCCAGAAATGGATGCCGGGCTCGCTGCATTTCGCCTCCGGCATGGGTCGCCTCGAAGTTGTTGAGGAGCTGCTAGAGCGGGTGCCACCCATCGGCACGGACGATGACGGTCGGACGGCGCTCCATGCGGCCTGCGCAAACGGCCACGTGGCGGTGGCCGAGGTGCTGCTCCGGAGGGGCGCCAACGTGTTCGCTGTCGACCAGTGGGGGAATACTCCACTACACCTTGCGGCTTCCGGTAGCTACTCGGCTCTCGTCAGGCTGCTCTTAGACGCCGGCGCGGACCCCACGGCGGCCGACGGGGAAGGGAACTCTGCGATTTCAAGGTGTGCCGGGCACCTTGAAATCGTGACGCTGCTGCTTGACCGCATCGCTGCCAGCGACCCGGATTGCGGGCGGCGCGCCTTGGGCGAGCTGCTGCTAGAACTGATTGAGAACGGTTGCTACATGGCGACGCAGCTGCTGCTGCTCTCGGACTCGTGCCAGCTTGACGCCGCGACCGTCCTCGACGCGCAGGGCCGAAACGCAGCTCATCTGGCAGCCCAGACCGGCCGCCTCGACATGCTCAACCTTGTTCTGGGGAAGGGCATCGACCCGCGTGCTACTGTCCGACAGCTCAACGACGGGCTCCTGCACTACGCGGCCCGTGGTTCCTCCGTCGACGTGGTGCGCAGCGTCTTGTTATTCTTCAGCCCCGGGGCTGGCGAGAGCGATACTCCCGTGGGATCAGGTGGTTGGACGCCCCTGCATTGGGCGTGCCGGAGCGGTGATGTTTGCATGGTCCGACTGTTACTTGGGAGTGGACTCCGCCCGAGTACTGTCGTCACCACCACGCCGCCGGCCGAGTGGACGCCCCATGCGATCGCCGGGTTCCACCAAAACACCACCCTCCTGACAGCGCTAGCGGCCGATCCCGAGCTGGCTGCAAGCCTCGGCCGCCCCAAGCCCATGATGATGATGATGACGACGACGACAGCAACGAGGATGCCAACAGCAGTAGAAGAAGCAGCCGCGTTGGGACCAGACCAAAAGTTACATGAGTTTAGCTGTGATGGCTGCTGGCTTGTAAGTGGTATCATTCAATCCATGGAACTAAACAGCACTGCCTGTGCCTCTAACAGCTTGCCATCGTCTAGGACATTTACGGGATCCGTTTTCACTGCATAGAGTGCGCCAACTTTGACTATTGCTTCATGTGCAAGCTGGGTGCGCACATCACGCACCCAGGCCACCCATTTGAGGCCGATACATGGGAGTGGCTCCCGGCGCAGAGACGCACCACCCCAGCCCCTACAGATTGGGAACAAGAATTCGACTCAGACTCGGATGATTCGCGCCCCCGGTTCGGTAATCGATGCACAGACTATTAGCAGCTAACCACTCCGGCACCCAGGACCTAGAATTCTGGACGATTAGTTGAACTGGGCCCAGTAAACTCCTGACAAAGGATCGGGCGACTGAGGCGATCGCGCGAATGCCTTGGTCTTGGGTGGGAATAATTAAGAGATATTCAACACATACCTAAATAAAGTTGCTTACTATCATACAAACTATTCACTTAGGGGTCAATGATGCCTGTAAACTATGTACCAGATGGCTATAAGGTGTTTCGGCATGATACAAGAACCGTTGTTAACCGAGACGACCCTGATCTACCATTTTCGGCAAGGCTGCACCGCAGCAGGTTCGTCGAGTGAGCCCAGAGTTAGTCCCATATAAAGATACCGAAATGAGTCCCTTTTCGAAAATGGACAGTGCTGCCTTGCCTCTTGCATTCTTTTTGCTCCCATTCCTCCCGAAAACTAGAGACTTGAGCAGGTCGTCCTTCGTCCTCCAAGTCTTGCATTTTTATCTCTTGTGAATTCTCCCGCTTCCATTTTCTTGAGTACTCTGACGCATTGAATATCCCTGTCTTGACGAAAACGCTGAGATCCAATGTGGAATCGGAATCAAAGGTGTGCAATTGGCAGATATGCCGACGTATGCAGATACCGTTATTGAATAGGAGATACAATGTCCAAAGCAGGGCGGGGCGAGTTAAACGGACATCCCACTTTCCACCCATAGCGCTGCGCCGTTCCTCTTCGGTACTGCAGGCTAAATTACTTGTTGCAGTACAAGTACAGGTCTTCAGGGCAGAGCCCCTGAATACTTTGAGGCGTACTGCCAGTTATCTTTAATGTGAGAAAGGACAACGATTCCGCGGCAAAGATTTCTTCGTCAAGCGTACCCAACGGCAAAGCGCTGTCAGAAGCCACTTGGGAGATTCTGTGGTCACCGAGACTAAAAAGCGGCACTTGCGAAAGTTCCACTTCTATGGTACTCGGGTATACTCGGAACTTGACTTCGCTGTAGGCATGACCCAGTTCTAGGACCCTTGTATTGCGGGATTGCGGGCGTAAAATGATAATACTGTATTCCGATTCTGCTTTCCTTTGAGGCTTTGTCTAGAGTCTAACGATTACCTCCTTTAACCAGTTTCCGTTAACCAGAAATCTAAATGTCCTGGAGAAACCGACAAGCTCTTGTTAAGAGAAATTTGTAGGCTAGTTGACATGTTACGGCGGGCGTAGGCCCTGGGCCTAGCTGCCTTCCTTATCGACCAGTGGCTAGCTAGCTGATGAATCGGCTGCAGCCCCACGTGGTGCGCAATATCGGTCCCTTTTTTGAAGCCCATGCACCAACAATTTCGCAGTGCTGCACTACCAAATTTACCACCACACACATCACCGCGGCCATGCAGTTGAAGCCATTCAGGCCTTGCCGCAGCGTTGCAATTAAAGCTATTTACAATACACACACGCGCGCACTACGGCCTTGCAACTAATCTTCGAATTGGTCTTCATCTGGCCAATATTCGCCCTCTGCGTCAAGATCGCTATCCTCTGAATCGTCAGGCTCAATCTCCTTCCCATCTTTGCGGGGTAACCTCTCGCGCGCAACCCATCTTCCACCACTGGCCACACAATCTTTATAGCGCTGACGGGCCGAGCGAATCCAGGGATCCATTGACGACTGTGGTAAGTCGTCCCAGGCCTGTTTTGCTATGGCGAAAAGGCCCTCCGTTGTCGATACCAGCCTTGCACTCTTATGGACTGTGTCGTTAGGAGAAACCCAGGCATTTTCGATGGGTGAGAGGTCCGGAGACTTCGGCGCGTTGAAGAAGTACTGCAAACCAACATCTTTCTTCCAGGTCCTCACGATGTTGTGGGCCGAAGGCCCATGGCCAGAGTCGTTATCTTCTTCAAGCCGCCAGTCGCGATCTCCCTCTTCCAGCCATACACCCACATACGGCTTCAGAATAGTGTCAAGATACACACGTTGTGTAAGCTTCCCATTAGCCGCAGGTACATGGTATTGTACTAATGGCGACTTAAAACCTAAGCCAATACAGCCCCATACGTGCGCGTGCCTATCCGACGGTTCTTCTTCGGCAGGAGCCTCACGAACATTCCTTGGCTCGTAACGGGTGCCTCTTTTTCGCGATACATATCGACGGCCCATGGGTTTTTGCTTCCAGCCAAAGTGTGACTCTTCGGAATACCTATTCTTCAAGAAGTCGGCCTGGTCCAACTCTTCTAGCATGATTCTGCAGTGGCACACACGTTCTTCTGCTCGGTCCGGTGGCACATACGGACGCACACAAGCAACACATTTCTTATACCCGGCCTCGCCCATGGTACGGTGAGTCGTTGTGGCATGGACTTCCTCATCGCAGGCGTGTTGGAGTTGTGTGGTCCAGGGCATATCGGGGGCTTCATGCGGGTGCTCATCGTACATCTTGACAATCGCATCAACGTGTGTAGAGTCGAGCTTCCTCTTGCGGCCACGCGTTTCACCATCTTCGGACGGCTTTGTACGGTCGTTTGTATCGTATTTGAGTCGGCTGATGGTGTCAACATGACAATCGAATAATTGTGCGAGCTGTAGTCGGGGAATCGTGATTCCTGGGTTGTTGTGCTCAATCATTTCGGCAACCTCGAGACCACCTTTGATCCTGGCCTTCTTTGGAGTATCAAAACTGGGTGCCATCTTACAATAGATCTTGCATTTGCAGTTGCAAATAGATTGAATTGAATCCGTTGCTCCAAAAACACTGGAAAAGGCCTTATTGTTGGTATTCAGGGGCTGCAACAGGGGGTCTTCCAAGGCACTGTTAAGCCATGACGGTTTGGCTGTTAGTGCGCAGGAAAAAAAAAGGTGCCCATTTTGCGCACCACGTGAGCGCTTAACAGGCAGTCCGGTCTTGATAATCGTTGATCAGCTGAGTCTACGGAGCATCCCGAGACGATCGACGACGCTTGATTTACTTGCGGTTAGTGATGGCGTTGGGACGCAGATCACCATGATGCAGGAGACCAGCTCGGTGCTGATCTGCTGCAAATGAGAATGAGGCTATTGATTGGTCGGGGCGCACGACTCACGGCGTAATCTTGTTCAGTGCAATCCGAACGCCACAAGTCGGCGGGATGCCTAACAACAACAGTGTCAGCAGCGCAGAGTTTTCGATACGGAATTTATGCTGCTAAATGGTATTAAGGTACTATGGTATCCCACCGCTGGTTGGAAGGGGTGACCCTTCCAGAAGATGGTAGCTACCTCCTGGTTGGTAGATAGCTTAGCGTGATTCTGGCGTGGCTTCTACCCACCAGAAAGGGCCAGAGATTTTCCCTGGAGCTGGAACCACCACAGAATTCATCACCTTTTTCTGTGTCACCAACACCTCTTGACCAGCACGTCCGAGTCTCCGAGAGCATTTTGGACAGGAGCGCGCCAACCAGAAAGCCAGACATGTTGCCCCCCATCTTTCAATCGCTCGTTGTCGTGCTGGCGCTCTGCGCCGGCACCTCAGTGTCGCAGGAGCCCGTCACTTCGCTCGTCAGCCGCCGCCTCACCGAGTACTTGCTGCCGGTCGCCACCCAGACGCACGAGCTCGCCCGGGTGCCTGGCTCCAATTTCCTGCTGGTGTCGCAGATGTCCAACAGCCAGCTCATCAAGATCGAGCTAGACCCGGCCAGCGAAGAGCCCGTCGCGTACCAGTCGTTCCCCATGGGGGAGAATAGTCAGTCTGGGCTCCATGGCGTCTGGCCGTCCGCGAGGTTCCCCGGCATGATGTGGCTGTCGCTGCAGTCCGAGAACCGGCTGCTGCTTGTGAATCCCGGCCAGGACATCTCGACGGCCCCGTCCATCATCACGACCATCGACATCCCGGAGCCAGGGAAGGGCCCGCATTGCGTGTTTGAGATTGGCAACCGCGTATGGGCCGGGCTCAAGGAGGCGTCCGAGCAGACGGGGGAGTACTACGTATTCTCGGCAGACGTTGACAACACCACCGACACGGTCTTGTACCCGTGCCTCAACAGTCCCGTCTTCATCCAGGAGGAGCCAACTACGCGGCTGATCTATGTTACCCAGGACACCGCGTCGTCCATCATGCGCATCAACATCACCAGCGGCGAGACGGCCCAGCTGCCGATCCCCCCCGAAGCCGGCAACACGCCCGTCGGCATGACCACGGCCTCCGGTCCCCTGAGCGGCGTGTGGTTCAGCCTCGCTGGCAATGACACCGGCGGCTCCGGGTCCTTTGGTCATATCGGGTCTACGGGCGAGTTGCAGTTTTTCCAGCTTGAGAAGCCGCTGCTTGGCACCAATGCCGGCCTGCTGCATATTGCCGACGCCTCGACCGCAGAAGGCGGTCCAGCACTGTGGCTCCTGTCGACGACGCTGCTCAGCACCAACTCGGCCGACGCCCTGATCCGCGTGACGTTCGACGACGACATCACCTCGGTCACCGGCGAGGAGTACATCTCCATACCCACGCAAAACGCCTGGGCGCACCGCATCATCACCCTGGACGCCACGGTCATGTTAACCGAACTCAACACTTTTACGCTAGCCCAGCTTTCGTACAGCAACACGGTTGCCGGGCGGTGGCTGCCGGCCCAGGCCCTTACTGATCCCACAATTTACGACCAGGAGGGTTGAGGGGCACTGTTGTAAAAGTCCATGTTAGATACGGACGTTCACGTCCAAAGATACGTCTAAGCGTTGATAATGTTACTTCGTTATGTACATATTAGTCCTTCCTGCCCTCTTCATCTTCATTCCCACCTCCTAGCTGAATAACGTACCTATACTTAACGTGCTATGGTCATTTTGTTTCAAATCCTTCCAATGCTGCTTCTAGTTTTAACCTCCCGGTTACGGTACACACCTGCTCTGTCAGCGTCCGTCCCTCCTGGTTTTTGGTTCACTCATGTTGCCATATGTGGTGGGTTGCGTTAAAGCTTCCCATAGCGAGTGCCCTGCTTCTTCAATGGAGCTGACGATGGCTTTGAGAGTTTTGTGGAGGACATTTATACCCCCTCAAGAAACTTAGGGCGATGTGAGGAGAAAAAGCGGGAGCCAGGGCATGGCGGTTTAGATGCACGGCTTGGGAGAGGAAAGAACTTCCTGGTTGAGATCTTGCGTGTTGTGATGACAACATTCTTTTGAAACCGTAGTAGCGAGAAGATTTAAGCACTAGTTCAATACTAGGACGAACTATCCGAAAGGCTCCTTGGATCTAATGAAATCTTAAAGGTATTCGCCAGACGCCGAATCCTCCCAAGATGAACTTCTTGAGTCCCGAGTGACAACGTGAAATCAAATGACACTGGTAATCCGGTGCATTCGTCTTCTTCTTCCGTCTCATACAGTTCTCACCCAACTATGCTGGCCATGGTGGAGGTGTGGTTCATTAAATGCTGCGATATCCTTTTCCCAGGCCTTGATCCGCTACCTCATCACGTTGAAACCCAGCACACGGTACAACTTCAGCGCTTAGACCAAGCCCTCCCATTTCAACGCTGGTTGCAGTGTCTGGTACTTCATTGGAAACCCCGCAGGCACCTCAATACTGAAGACGCTTGGATTTCAAAGTGCTTCTATGCTCAGCCTACAGTGGTCTAGGATTACAGGCTTTTATGATAGTTGCAGATAAAACGGTGCCTACCTCGGTCATGGATTTGAAATCATGACCTACAGTTAGCCTGGGCTAACCAGAGTCAGCGAGTAACCGCTGAGCCACCATGCAGAAAGGTCTATAAGAAGGGGTCTCTGGCAGAGCTAGAGACCGCACACACAAGCAATACAATCACACAGTTGCAACCCCCAAATTCTTCCAACCAGTAGTGCAGTGTTTCTGACAAACTCTCCGGCCCCAGACAGCTGAAAACATGGTGTAAGAAACTCACCTTCGGCTCGTTTTTTCAGTGAAAATGCTTTTCGAGAGAAGACTATCAAAGAATAAAAACCGCTCAGACTTAAGAAAGGCTTAAGGGGGTTTTCGCCCATTGTGGACTCTTTAGGGTTATATTATTATATACTCTCCGATTAAGACAAGATGAGTCACTAGGACGTATGTGGCGGAGGCGCGATCGGCGATTTAAATAACTTATTCGGGGGGCTAAGATTATTACCTAGACTAATATGTAATATATACACCGACCGGCTGATCGGCCGGTCAGTTACCTATCCTCTATGCCGCGATGGAGTGTAGTACACTCTGTTCAAAATTCAATACGAAGCTAAACCGTGCTAATGAAGAGAGGGGGTAGACTCCGTTGAAAATGGGAGAGTAGACTCTGTTGAAGTTCTTTCGCATTAAAATTTATAAAAAGGCACGAGTATAATTCTAGAAAGTGGGCGATACTATGGAGAAGAGAAATAGCGAGTCAAAGTTTAGCGCTGATGGTGGATGAAGTGTTCGGGGGTGCCGCTTGGGCTATACACTAAGCATAGTCGAGTATTAGAAATATGCAGTAACTCCTAGAAAATAAAAGAAAATATAATGAAATAATTCTCACCTTAGTCTCTTTACTTATTACTAGTTATATACATTTTACTGTCGTTAAGATAGAGTCATTTATTCATTTACCCGATTACCTATTTATATGACGTCCCACGGGGTCACGTGACTGACAGTGCGCTCTGTCCGCGCTGTGTTACAACCTGCGCACTAGGTACCTAAGTACCGGGTGTTGAACAACAGATCGTAGAGCAGAACGCTCTAGGGTTGGGGTTGTGAGGGAAGGTTGGTCCTCAAAGGCAAGTATCTCAGAAAGGGGGTATTACACTTTGTCGAACAGAATGCTGTCACAAGGACTTGTAAAGTTATGGAACACAATAGAATGTAATTGCTTGCGTGAGGAACAGGAATCCTCACGCTCCATGGTGCGGTGCACGATGGTTACTTATACCAACTAACTAGCAATGTAACTTGTAACCTGCTCTGTCTGATCCGTTGCTCTCAGAGGGAACACAGGGAGCGCGAGAGCTCGCGAGAGCGCGCTGCTCTGTGTGCTCTCTTGATCTGTGACAGAGCACAGAGATCGGGGGAGCACAACACTGATTGGGTGCATCCACCTCTTGACTCCTGATTGGTTGCACCTGTTCCACACGTCATCTGACCCACCAGTGGGCTCTGTCTGCAGAGCACACGGAGCAGTGCGCTCTGTCCGCTCTGTCTGCAGAGCACACAGAGCAGCACCGCTGCCCACCAGACAAGTACAAGTTACATTGCTAGTTAGTTGGTATAAGTAGCCATCGTGCACCGCACCATGGAGCGTGAGGATTCCTGTTCCTCACGCAAGCAATTACATTCTATTGTGTCCCATAACTTTACAAGTCCTTGGTGACAGCAATCTGTTTGACAGAGTGTGATACCCCCTTTCTGAGATACTTGTCTTTGAGGATCAATCTTCCTGACAACCCCAACCCTAGAGCGTCCCGCTCTACTCTGCGATCTGACATTCAACACTAGATACTTGGTAGCTAGTGCACAGGTCATAACACATTGCTTGCGTGCCTTGAAAGAAAGGAACGTCCATCCTCAAAGTCTCAGAACGAAACCGCCAACATGCCTCCCAAAGCAGCAGAGCCGGCTGGTACTGCGGCAACCCCGGTTCCCACACCTCCACCTACCCCGATCCCCACAGCGACCATGGCGGACTTGACGAAGGAACTAGCTGAACTAAGACTCGATGTCATGCACTTCTTTCAGAAGTCCAGTGGTAGGATCCAAGAACTGGAGGACGAGAATGAGGACACCAAGGGTTCAATGAGGAAGAAAGCCAAGATCCCCCTCCCACCTCGCTATGATGGGAAACCGACAGACTTGGCCACCTGGCTCACGGCGGTCCAAGTGTACAACACGTACAACAAACACCAGTTCGCAGGGGAGGTGGACAAAGTCCTGTTTGCAGGATCGCTCCTGACCGGTACCGCCGCTAAATGGTACGCGCCACATGCCAAACGATACCAGGAACACACGGCAAGTGAACTACAGGCCAACTTCGATTACACCTACAACCTCTTCCTCACCTTCGCTGGTTTCAAGAAAAAGATGGAGGATAGGTTTGGAGAGGTCGATGCACTCCGGAACGCGGAGGGATGACTCCTAGCCATGAAGCAAACCACTTCGGTAGCGGAATATGCTGCAAGGTTCAGACAGGAAGCGGCCAACACAAACCTTGGAGAAGAGGCCTTGATGATGATGTTCGGGAAGGGATTGAAGGAGCATGTGACGGAAGTGCTCTACCGAGAGGATCGTCCCAACACTCTTCAAGAATACGCCATCGAAGCTATCAAGATCGACAATTGGTACTTTAAATATAACAAGAGAAAAGGCACGACAAAGGGATATCAACCGGCCCAACCCCAAAAGCATGACAAACCAAAAGACCAGAAGAGTACCCCAAGCACTATGTACGGAGGCTATGGACATGCGGGACCGATGGAAATCGGTGCGATCCAGCAGGGAGCAAGGAGGACGAACCAACAAAAAAGGGGCAAGAAGGATGTCACCTGCTACAACTGCAATAAGAAGGGACCCTTCGCCAGAGAATGCAGAAGCGCAAAGAAGGACCCGCAAAAGAAAGCCCCCTGGACCCCGGTCCCCGAATCATAACTAATTGCAGGAACTGACACTGACCTAGTGGTTCATATGGTCAATTCCAAAGACTATGAAGAAACAAACCTCATAGTAGAAGCTATCTTGGTCGTTTTCCAAGACCTGCCTACACTAACAGAGGAAGAACAACTCCTAGCTAGAAAAACCTCAAGAGACACAATAAATACAGAGGGGATCAGTATAACCAGTGGGCCACCAGCCATTATGTCCCAAGAAGTTCCCTCCTCTAAGCAAGTTTATCAGGATGTATTAGACATAGAGGAGATTAGCATAACTAGTGGGCCATCGGCCATTGTATCCTAAGAAGTTACCCCCTCTGGACAAGATCATCCTACAAGAGCATCTACATTAACATAATTGCCTAGTGGCAACAGTTCAAGACCTAGGATGTGGGCCAAGAATCTAATGATGATAGCGAACCCAAGTTAGAGGGAGAACCCAATGGTAAGGAAGAAATAGCTTGGTAGATGCTAGACAACATGACAGAATCCTCATGCGACTCAATACTAGGGTTGGAACTAGTTAAAGGACAAGCTTATTTGACAAAGAATAGTTTAACAGGATTGTTGAGTAGGGAGAGAGACTCAAAGCTGTTATGGATAAATCAGCAAAAGGGCCCAGAGCAAAGACCCAACCCAACACAGCTCCTAATACTCGACCAAGGAAAGATGTCAAAACTCTATAAGGAAATTATCAACAGCTATCCTGGCCAGCAATATGACCACAGCCTGTTAGCGCCTTGATGAACGCGCCTAATCGAGCCGAGCGCTCCCAAGGCTCCACTGCTGTTGTGCCACTTTGGCAACAAGGTTGGCATTCCCTCCTCTACTTGGGCTAAAATTGCAGTGATTGTTCGGAAGAGGTCGCTGATAGATTGAAGCGGCGCTCAACAGCCCCATGCATTCCTGATGATTGCTAGCCCGTCTTACCAGCCTGATTATCACCCCCTTCCTTGTGCCCTCTGCCAGCCTCTGCTGACCTCTGCTACTTGCTTCCGTTCTTGCCGCGGTACTGCCGCAAGGCGTGGCAGGACATGGCCCGCTGCTTGAGCAGTGTGCTCATCGCGTTGGTCTTGCTCTGGAATCCCGTTAGACCTACCCAGGCGAGGACGGGGAGGATGCATACTGCCCACAACGGCTTCGAGCGAGCCCCAAGTTGGCCTCTCAGTCCCTAGATGGCGAGGCCGGTGACGAGGAATGGTGTTGAGGCACCTGGCCGCCCCAGGCCGCCCCACTGAGCGCGGGCCCCAGGCGCACAGGCCAGTTGCCCTGGGCTTCAGCCCACCACCTATTTAGCTCTCCTCTCCAGTTGCAGATCCAGAGCCTGCAACTGTTCACCATCTTAGCAAGGAAGCAATATCATCATCACTTTGCTCCCTCCAACAAATGGCGTAGCGAAGAGCGCACCGGCGAGCCCGGCGGACAGCATCTTGTTTCTGGTTGACGCACCGTGGTCGCTTTCTCGTCGATTTGGCCCTTGGTCTTGAACTCGACATTGCCCACTCGGACTACGACGTTGAAATGCTTGTCGGCCGATTCGACGACCGGAGCCTCGTCTGGGATTGAAGAGGGTTAGAATTGGACGGCACGGAAAAAGCGAGAGAAAGGAAGGAAATGGAAGCACCTTACACTTTAGGATTGAAATCATTTTGTCTTGCTCCAGAATGGGGAGCTTGTCGTCGCAGGTCTTGATTCGCTTAATTGTGATGGGGAGGGTGCGGTCGCAGGGAGCATAGAAAGGATTGTGGAAGAAAGGCGCCATTTTGAAAGGGAGTGAAAATTGTGAAGGTTGTAGAGTTTTTATGCGGGTCCGATCAAGGGCAATGATGTCGTCGAGCCGCTGCCTTGTGGGTTTCGCGATGGTGGGGTGTCGCAGGGAACAAAACGCGGAATAAATACACAAGCCCTAATTAATTTGCACTGACCAGTGCTGATGAAAACCGATCTATTATCAAAAGCCCTTGAGCAAACAACGAAAAGGCAAAGACACTCCACCATCAAGCTCAAAAATGAAGCATGGCCCCAGAATCCTCGGTGGTACATCCTCATTGAACTTCGGGACATGTCACAGACACAGGATTTCCCTCCCGAGACATGAGCGATGGCCATCCGGCAAGCCGCATCCAAAATCGACGGGGGATCACGTGACTACAGTGGGTCGACAAAAGGATGGTACCATGAGAGACGATGATAAGAGCAACTAAGACTGGGTCCTTTTCTGGCTTCTTGGGGACATGGCGTGCGTATAGGATGCCGCTATGCCACCATCCCGGGAAATCTGTTTTGTAAGACCATGATGATGGCCTAAAGTATTGTTGCCTCAGGATCTGGGCCTGGGACCGAGACTGACACACGGCAGGCTGGTCAGAAAGCGTGTATGAACGTCTGAAATAATGCTACATCACCATCAAATGAGTGGGACAGGCGGTGGGCGAGAAAGCGGGTATAAGCACCTGGTTCGCTGGTTCGGAAGACGTGGCCTCGGTGGTCTTGGTGGTCACGGTGCTCTTGTGGGCGCCAGCGCCATGGGCTGCCTCATCATGGTCATGGATGCGACAGCCAAGGAGGGCTAGCTGACGGTCGGCCCAGCACAGCGGATGGACCTGCAATCGCTCGCGAGGGTGGAGCGCTATGAATCGATTGATCGACAGTCGTGGCGGCGTGGTTGGCGGCCTTGTGCTTGAGCCGCTCTGGCGGTCCCCCCACCCCCATGAGCCGTCCAGAGCGTAGCGAAGATTTTCCAGATTTCTGCTTTTAGTAGCGAGTAATGATGCCATTGAGACCTCCTGTGTACGCCTCTTCGGCGAAGAGGGCCGCGGCGGACAGGCCTAATTGGTGGCCTACCACAATTCTGGTCCATTTATGAGGAGAATACTCAAAACCAGGAGTATGGGGAGGTGGACTGCTTGTGTCTACCATGGTTGTGAAATGGGCGGTGTTTGAGAAAAAGTTGGACGCGACACGCCGGACGCGTCGGTGCGGGGTTTTACACTAGACTTTTGTCCACCCACTGTATGAGAATGGGTGGTCGTCGATATTGGGGTGGTATAACACCTAGTCTGTCCTCCCCTTGTACTAAGTCCCATTACCGGCCACATAAAGTGTCTGCTTGATTCCGGACTCCTACCCACAACCGCCGTCTGAATTAAGACCACCCAGACACTACGAAAACCAGGGTCACACATATCAAACGACTAGGTAAATCTATATATCGGCCTGTAAGGTGATGTTGCGGTGACGGTGTAGCTCTTGAATACAGACTGATAGATAATCTTCTAGGCTACATTGCTCGGGCCCCGAAATACAAATACCCTCTTCTACTGCCGCCAGCTTCACTATTAATACACACTGGCCTCTCTCTGGCTACTATGATCCTTGTTTAGAGTAAAGTTGATGGTTTGTTTCTATCTAGACTAGGGCCATGACCAAGGTAAACGACTACGTGGCTATAAGAGAGCTAAGAGTAAAGACGGTAATAATAGACGATAGCCTAGAGAGGTATTGTTTTTAAGGCTTAGTTATAGAAATTTCACTGGTACTTGAAATGAGGAATAGCAAACTAGGACAAGACAGCGAGCGTCAGCACAATCTTGCCGTGTGAGAATAACTCGAGGTGTAATACAGCCAGGGGCTTCAGTGGGTCTGTTAGCGGTGGACTGATGTCCTAAAACTGGATCTAGGAACAGATCCTTGCAACTCACATACACCACAGTTTAGATCACGGTAACTGTAGCCGGGCCAAAAATCGCTTTCCTGAGCTCACCTCGGCTCAGGCTCTGCGACTAATCCGGACTTGGTCAGAGAATGTTGTGGGGGTGACTCAAGGAGGTAGGTACCTACCTTGGCCTAGAATTACCCCCGAATGAGGCGGGAAGCAAGTCGCAACCTTGACTCCACTGAGCCGGATAAGTCTGGGAGTAGATTGCTTGCTGAAAGGCATGTTCAGACGCTGCTACCTTTATCCCTAGTACAAGACTTGGATTAGAGGTATCGTATTAGGCACCGCAAGTATCGATTCGGTACAAAGCTAGCATTTATGCACCTGTGCAATCGAACTCAGAGTAATCTGCGTAGTTCGATGTCCCGCCCTCCCAAAGCCCCATTCCGAGTCGTTCTCGAGAACTGAGCCCAAGCCGGCACCCAATCCATGTGTGAAGTCCCATCATCCCTCTGCATATAAACCCGAAAAGCATCACAATAAAAGCACCAGATAACCGCACAGAAAACCAACTCCATCAAAATCCACCCTAAAGTCACCATCGGCCACTCCACCGCAATCCGCCTCATAAGCACCTCGGCAACCTGCCGAATCTGCGGCAACGCCAACGGCACCTGGCCCCACAGCGTGAAGCAGTCACACCGATTAAAGATCCCAAACTGCGTGACCAGAATCTCAGCCACCACGGCCAGCCCCAAGACCACATCCTTGACAAAAGTCACCTCGTACCACCACCCCTCCGCCCCCCCCCCCTCCCTCACAAACACCACCACAAAATCCAGCCCGGCACTCAACACCCAGTTCCCCAGCAGCGCCGCCTGCGCCGCATTGCGGCAGTCAAACCCCTCGGGCGGCACGCGGTACGCGATCCACCCCCCGACGCCGACCGAGCACACCACAAAGATGGCAGCCAGAAAAAAGTGCAGCCAGGTCTTCTCGTCGAGGCGGCGCAGCGAGTGCGACTGCGGGCGCCAAGCGTAGAGACCGCCGGCGGCGATGCGCTCCTCGAGGGTGACGTGGCCCTTTCGGTCCTGACCGGCGGAGATGAGCGGGGGATGCAGCGGGACGGGGGGTCGCCCCGGGATGCGACGACTCCAGTCCTTTTCAATCAGCTGGCCCCGGAGGTTGTTTAGGATGGTGGGCATGCTGGTTTCGGTTTGGGAGGTGCCGATGATGGCGGCGAGGAAGACGGCCGGGAGGGTGTAGAGGAAGGGCGCGGACATGGCGATGGAGTAGGCTTCGACGTTGGTCCACGAGTGCGGCTGGGGCGTGACGCCGATGATGCGCCAGAAGGCGGCGCCGATGGCGAAGAGGAAGGCGCCTTGGGCGACGAAGACAGGCAGGACGAAGGTGGATCTGTCGGCAGCGAGGAGCGAGGCGGCCGTCTTGAAGGTTTCCATGACGGCCGCGTTGGGGTCGCGGAGGAGTTGGTCCCTGGATGGTGTCAGGGGGATGGAGCTGAAAAGGAGGATGGGAGGGAGACTCACAGGCTGTGCATCAAGACCCTCTCGAGGCCGGTGCCTCCTGCATTCCACTCCTCATAGGAGATGGAAATGAGTGTAAACCCCTTCCAGAGTGCTTCCGACTTCGCTCTTATGTGCCTTGCCAAGCTCGGGTTTCCCGCTTCCACTGCGTCTTGGAGTGCATGGTTAATGTGGTCCTGAACAATTCTGGCTCGTTGTTGGCAGGCATGCAACGTCGCAAGGAGTGATGCAATGGTAATGATGGGGTTCCCGACCAGGCGCATGAGAACCAAGACGTTTGTGTTGGTCCACAAGCTCGAGGTAAGTGGCGGGCGCGCAAACTGGAACAGCAATGTGATGAGTGGAATCTTCCACACAACCTTGGGTCCATGTTAGCAGTTTTCTGGAAGTGTGGAAGTCAGGAGAAGAGTCTATACAATTCTATTCCAGATGTCTTGGTCGTCATAGAAAGCCCATGTCCACCAGCGTGACTGAGTGACGTTGTAGCAAACTTCGTTTGTGAGCGAGTAGTAGCCGGCCTCTGCAAGTTGGAGGTGTGGACTAATGTGTGCATCTGTCGTGTTTCGTAGGGTCTCGTTCAAGAAGTCGAAAATAGTTTCAAACCCGAACGGTCCCACATAGCGGAGAGTGATATTTCCTGTCATCAGATCGTGTGCTGGGTTGTGATGTTCATATTCTTGGTTTCTGTTGTGTTGTGTGGAGCAGCGGGAACCTCCCGTAGATATGGGAAGCCATCTACCTTACATATAGTGACTCAGGAGTAGGAGAGATGAAGGTCTAGACGCAGGGGAGCAGCAGGCCAAATGCCCGCTCATTGCTTGTTTTAGCCTTACCATTCATCGCTTGGCCGCAGGCGTCATCAGTAGTGTGGCACACCTCGGGGGCCGTCGCCGATGTTCGCTGGGGTGGTAGATTAGCGTTTCTGCGTGCATCAGCGCTTCCAAGCTGGTGGTTGCTGGCGCTTGGACTGCTCATTCTCTATCCAGGGGAAAAGTGTAGCGTGTTTCAATAGTACCAAAAAACAGGACTTTGGGGTTGCGGCTGTGTTCATGCGCTGATTTGGGGAGTATGGTGGGCGCTCAGCCCCAGCCTAGACCCAGGATATCGAACCGCCATCTCCCACACACACCTGGATTTAACCATTACCCCCACCATGTTCGGTGGACCTTACCGACGCAGCGGCACACCACCACCCAAACAAGAGGCCCCACCACTCACCACCATCTCGGTGAGCATCGGCAGTTCACGATCCATCAATGATCAAAGCGCCGGCGCCTTTGCGATAACCCACAAAAACGCAGCATCAACATCCTCCTGTTCCTTGACCACCTCCCCCAGCACCACCTCCAGCCCAGCCCCCCCCTTGATCTTCTCCAGCGTCGCCTCCGCCCCCCACCCACTCCAGAACATCCACCCCTCGTCACAGCCCAGCCACTTCTCTATGGTGGCCTCCTTCACGTCCTCCCCCGCGAAATTCACCAGCACCACCCCGCCAGGCTTCAGCCACTTGGCAATGCGCCCCATCAAAATATCCTGCTCCTCACGCGGCAGGTGAATGACGCTGTACAGCGCCACAATGGCATCGAACGAGCCGTCCGCGAAATCCAGCCCCATCATGTCCCCCGGCAGCCAGGTGACGCGGTCGGCGTGGGGCGCGAGTCGGGCCTGGCCGAGGGCGATCTGGGTGGAGGAGAGGTCGTTGGCGGTGACGTGGATGGCCAGGCCGTCGGGGGAGGAGGCGAGGGTTTCGGTCACGGGGATGCCTGCGCCACAGCCGAGTTCGAGCACCGCGAGCGGGGTGGACTGTGACTCATTGCGCGGGAGGAGGGCGAGGAGCTTGGAGAGGTATTGCGTGCGCAGGGAGCTGTGGGCGGTGGTCCAGGCGTTGTAGGTTGGGGCGATGGCGTCATAGGACGATTTTAGCCGGGCTTTGAGGTCGGGGGGATAGGAAGACATTTTGGGAGGTCTGAGGTTGAAATTGGGGAAGTTGAAGTTTGGCAGACGGCAGGAGTTGTGGGTTTTTAAGAAGGAAAATGGCGTGCAGATGGCATTCTCGCCAGGCATCAGGACCGGCCTGACTCGTCCGGTGTACAAAAACGGAAGGCACGGAATGCTACAGGTAAAGTGGGCAAGTACGCATTTGTAGTACCAAGGTCCTAGGTACCTTCCCCGCCTTACCTGCATGCAGTTAGGTACTAGCCCCGAGTCTATCTCCGCATGATCATACCCGAGAGCTTGGTGTCAAAGTGGCACATCAGTAGTGGAGCCCTGGGAGCGCTCGGTTCAAGGCGCTGTTTTGACGGTTTGACACTCGGCTGGGAACTTACGCCTTTTTCATTTGAATAAGTCTGTTTTCGCGCTTTTCAAACTTCAAAGGGTTGTCACCAGGTATGTTCACGCTAGGTGGCTAGCTGCTCACCCCTATTATTGTGGTGGAGATGGGGCGCGAAAGTCGAAAAAGATATTATGTGACAAGTACGACGCGTCACGACGCATCACGGCTCAGTTGAACGTCTGCTCAACTGAGCACACCACCATATTTTCACCCATCGCCCTCGCTATTTACTTCAGCTCACAATCGCAGCACAGCCAAGATGTCCGAATCCCCTTTGTCCTAGCACGTTCTCTGCTAATACCCAGGTCCAGGCAAGCTGGAGGTGAACTGCGGTTCGGACGTGTGGTCAGACTGGCATTCAGATAATGGTCCCATGGACACATCCAACAACCAGAAGGAATACCCTGAGGCATTCATCTATGATTGCTGCGATAGGGACCTCGAAGACAGTGGCTGTACTGTGGAATGCTACAAGCTACCAAGATCCATTCTGCATCAGTGGAGAGATAAGATCAGACAAGTATCTTGGGCACACCTGGTTGCCTCTCTATGACCACCTTTATGAGCACGAGGTGTTTGTTGTACCTAAGATGCGCAACTGGAAAAGGGAGCTGTGTGCCCACACTGCTCGGTAGGGCTAAGAATTACCCACCCATGGGTACCCATGGGTCAAATGGGTCAAATGGGTCCAAGTGCATATATAGAGGTTAGGGTTCTCCTACATAAAAAAGTTTTTCAACCATATTAGCAAACATGATATAAGCATGGTATAAAGGGATAGGTTTAGTAAGAGTACTTTCTGTTGGATTAGACTGAATTAGGGCTAATGAACATGCATGGTAATGTGGTAATCTATATGCTAATCAATTTTGACCGCCCCGTCAACCTGATGATATAATGAAACCCTATTAGCTAGTGAGGTATGTTTACATCTGAGTTGTGGTAATCTGTATGGTAATCATACTGACTTATAACTCAGAGTGCATAGAGCAAGCTGAACATATGCTAGGAAAATGTCAAATTGCCTGGGCCAACCCTAAGGGGAAGAATGTTCAGGCTAATGAGAATGAAGACTCTGATGCCGATCAAGACTCCGATGCCAATCAAGATTCCAATCCCGATGAATCCCTGCCATCATAGGAGGTTAAAGAGAATTGGGCATGGATCAGAAAGAACTGGCAGGCTTTTCAGGATCATTATGAAAATATACAGAAAGAACAGGCGGCCACAAGCCAGGTAACTACGGAGGTCTACTACATCTACTCCATGGCAGCCAGCGTTCCGTTTATGGCCAAGAAAAGAGCCCAAGTCCAGAAAATTCAGGCCCACAAGGAATCTAATATCCTTGGGCCCTTGAGCAATGGTAATCTGGCTGGTAATCTGGCTAGTGGGGGTAATGAAAGTCCAGGTGGTGCTGAAGCAGAGGTGACTGCAGGTGGTGAAACCCCGGGCGGTGCTAATGAGTCCCTGTCGGCTTAGTAGGGGACTTGAACTGAATACATTTGAACCCGGTTGGTAATAGGGCAGAGGTTGGTCATGAATCAATGGGATTAGCACTGTGATTACCAGTAACCCCAAATTGTTAGGATTAGTATAGGGATGGGCACATCCATTACCTGCTGACCTCTTTTTTACTGGATCAGCATTGGCCTTAATATTCTACAACATCTTGCCATTGTATAAATAACCATATATCTTATATTTTTGTGCTTGTTGATATGTAGGACCCATGGGTACCCAAATTGACCCATTGGGTTTTTTGGGTAATGGGTCGGACCCGTGCCAAGCAATGGGTACCCACCCATTGACCCATGGGTCCATTTGGGTCCATGGGTCCTGGGTACCCATGGGTAATTCTTAGCCCTACTGCTCGGTCCATGCATGCCCTTGTATCCTGGGCACCGTTGCTATCCACTGGTCTCTATGACACTTTGTGAGCACGTGGTGTTGTACCCGAGACCCGCAGCTGGAAGGGAGCTCCACTCCCACCCTCTTTGAACCCGTTTTCATGGCTTTCCATACCCAGCACCAAACACGCCTGGCTCTTTCAGGCCTGACACCAAAAATGTGCCTTTGACGCTAGAGTTGCCTTTGACAGCAGCATGCGATCCTTTTCGGCCCTTGCAGGTGGCAGCACGGCCAACGGCGGCGGCACACGATCCTTTTCGACCCTTGCGGGCGGCAACAATACGGCCAACGGCGGCACATCTGGCACCATGCCCGGCAGCAGCAAGCTCAGCGCCGGCATATTTGGCTCCATGCTCGGCAGCAGCAGCGAGCCTGGCGCCAGTGGTAGCAATCAACCCCTGTCGACCTTGTCGCACCTCCCTCCAAGCTACCATGCAGTCAACGGAGGCATCAACACGCTGGGCCACGGGGCGGCAACAACCCGTTCCTGAGCGATGGTGCAGCATCCCAGCGCCGCTAGGCTGAGCCCGGCATGCCTCGCCCTCGCCCCCGCTTTCCTCGCATGGTGAATACGGCCGAGGCGTTCGTCGCTCCTTGGGGCCGTCTTTTGGCCCGCCTTTCTCGCAAGTGGTAAAAAGCGTTTTGACGGGGCGCGCGGACCAGGGGGGAAGATTGCTTTTTTTTTTAGGTCTTGCTTAGGAGTCTGAGAGGAGGAACATTGTCACTTAGCCATAGGAACTAAAGAACTGCAACAATACAACTGCATTCTCCAATTGCCAGCATGCGCGGCTATTTGACGCGTATCCACGAGTATCTGCGTCTTCTATCGCTTGCAAGCTGTCTGCAGCGTTGGTTCGCTACACAAGCACCAGAAGGCCATCGCCGAAGAAGTCGGTATCGGCATCTACCAAGTTACGCAGATACAGGGCCGAATACAAGCCCACTGGCCCTCTTTTTGCAGAGGCAGACCCCGCAGAATGGTCTGGTACTGGCCCCGTGGGCCATGGATGTATGTGAGGCTATTCCTAACCACCCTGTGCTAGCTAACGGGCCCTACAGAAGGTGTTTGACTTGCTCAAGGATAAGCCGGACTGTACCTTGACGAGATAGAGTAGCTCCTGACGTTGAAGTGTAACATCTTCGTTAGAACAAAGACCAAAAGCCGTCATATACGCAGTGAGCAGTGGTCTACCAAGAAACTCGCACCCAAGGCTGCGCAGCGAGCCACTCCGCCTTGGCTGGGCACGCAAGGTGGCTGAGTTCGTGATTCTCCCTCTGCCTTGCGAGACACTGACAGTAGGTTGGCATCATATGCTCCAGGGGGCTTATTATTATGGCAATGACCACACAGCTTTTCGGGAGTCCTGACTCGGGGCATCTTCGTCGAGGCGCATTGGATACTGAAAACGGACCGCAAAGCAGAAATCACCGCAAAAATCAAGGCGAAAGCAATGCCGTCAACAACAAAAAGCAACGCAAGAAGCAACGCCTCTGACAATCTTCGCTTCGTCACGATTTCCAACTCGTAGCTGCCCTCCCCCGTACGACTCTAACTGGAGGTTTGCGGTTCGGTTCCTTAGCACCGCCGTAGGTCACATACACCATTCAGAATCAAATAAATTCGGGGCGTGGCGCGTGTAACTACATAATTATTCTCTAACCTTATTTCTGCTGGAATTTAGCACTTGTTCAATTGTTCCCTCGCTCCCACGTGCTAGAAAACGGTTGGAGGTGTGGCCCCACCTTGAGCGCAGGGTGCAGCTACCACTCCACCTGGCCAGTGCCATGGCCCGTGTGCCATGCTAGGATTTCCCTGGCCTCCTAACACAATACAATCAATCCATCACCACTTTCCATTGCTGTCTTGCCCACAAAAACTCTGCTGGCGCGCACGAGCCACGTCAACTAGTTACGTGACTAGTCCAACCATTTCTTTCCCGCCAGCTTCGCAGAGGCGCTACGGAACACTTCGCACAAACAACAACCGAAAACAACCATGGAGCATCTCCCCTACGTGCCGGCCAGCATTCTCTGGGAAATGCTCTCCCGTCGCGACCTCGCGGCCATGGCCAGTACAAGCCGCTTACTTTGTTGCAATGTCGAGCCATTTCTATACCGCCGGCACGCTGTCACGCGTACGTATTCCGCCGTCATGTGGGCCGTGGAGACTGCCCAGTTGGACAAAGCAGAGACACAGATTACGGCTCTTAGCACTCTCGACAAGGTTAAGCAGTTCTGTAACCTGGCTCCCGGTGCACTCGATCTCTGCTACAGAACGAAACAGACTCGAGTCTGCTTGGACAACTTTATACGCCGACCTACGAGCGTCTTCGGCAGGGGGTTTCTATGGGGAGTGCTACACTATTATACTCCTTTGGCGCCTCTTCACTTGGCTGCATGGAAAGGTCTCGATACCATTGTGGAGTGGCTGCTGGGGGGTGGCGCCAACGTGAACACATCCGCAGTCGTCGCCCCGCTTTGCTTGGCTGTCTCGAATGACAGGGCCCCTTCCGCAGTCTTGCTTCTCGCCCATGGCGCCAGCCCAGGCGTGCGACAAGACGACAACGACTCGCTCACCGTCCTCCACCTTGCCTGCGAGATGGGTTACGCCGATCTGGCCGAGGAGCTCCTAGCGGTGGGGAGCGTTCGGGCAGACCCCGCAGATCTGTTATGCTACTACAATCGCTATTCGCAGAAAGACGTCCCGGCTATCGTCGAACTGCTCGCCAGACACGGGGCAGACATCTCGGATGCATTGATCGGCGAGTTTCTTGAGACTTCCAAATGGCGGTCTGCATTTGCACTCCTCCAATTGAGGAGCTGCCGAGATCAGATATCTGCCAGCCTAGCCAGTGACTTGTTGGATCAGGCCTGTTCTTCTGTCCGAAGTATTCTGTGGAACACGCAGGACGTTCCGCAGGACGCCAAGCGGATGATCCGCCAACTGCTCGACATGGGCGCTGACCCCAACAGGGGCCAGCTGCTTTGGGCTTTATCCCCTCCCAACTTTTCTGCCGCGTTGACGCTGCTTCCTCATTTCCTGGAAGCCGGGATGGACCCGGCCGCTGGAGATCTCCTAGGCGAAACGAGCGCTTACGATAGGAGCCAGGACGAAGAGGGCGCCTCGGCACAGCTCGCGGTGGTCCGCCTGTTGCTTCGGCACGGCGCACCTATCAGTCCAGCTACCAGGGGAGATGCCCTCGACGCCCTCATGAACCGGAAAACCGACGGGAGGTCGGAATGGGCATACAAACTATGCGGTGTGTTGCTGGAACATTGCCGCCAAATGCCCCAAAGCCGGCATCGCAAAGATGTAAGCGTCTTTTTGGGCCGCGTTTCACACTTGAATAAGCGGCTTGGGCCGGAGGGCTTTGATGTCGACTTCATAGAGGTGATGGCCACACGGCATTGATCTCGACATTATTCATCACAAGAGTTCATAGACTTATGACCATGGGAATCCACGGGGGCTATAAAAGCCCCAAGGGAGACGGGCGGCATACAGGGAGGAAGTCTACGTACATGAGCTCAAGAATACAGACAGGATGCTACCTAGCACGTCAATCGTACTTTTGGTGATCCTTGCCACGGGGTGTACCATCCGACAGGTCTCTTACATCGCAGTGCAGAGTCCAAGTCACCGGGGTCATGTATCGTACTTTACAGCTTAGAGATTGTGGGCCTAGCCCTCACCACTAGAACTAAAGTATGGGGAACGTCTAGATCGCATATCTCATATAGCGCCACTACGACATGTCTTTGCTACATCCATCTCTTGATATCCAGGTGAGATAGCTCTTCAAAGGAAAAAGCAATAAGAGTTTAGCTCCTGACTACCGAGTAAACGCTTGCTAGAACGGACTGAGTGGGAGAGTGAGTGGACGTGGGCTGTACCCGAAGGATTCGGAGGCGATTACCGCTGGGCATTCTCGATTTGGGGAGAGTTGCTGGTCCCTAGATCCGGGAACACCGGTGGGAGGTATAGAACAGCCCCCCCCCAGGAGGGGACGGCTGTAGAGAGCGAGAAAGGGAGCGAAGAGGAAGATGGCCCGCCCAAGTCTACATCTGCAGGAGGGAACCAAGAAGCGAAGATGACGGTCAGCAGACAACGCCATGCGGCATGTTTGCCTACCTATTGAGCTTGGACAGAGGCTCATTTTGGGCTACCTTAGGAGGACCAATTTTAGGTTCCATCAACTAGAGGAAGCAATTCTACCCGCTGCTGTGCTCACTGGACCGGTCTGTGGTATGGTATAGCAAGCAATGGCCGCCGATGGCCCTTCTGGGTGGGAGAATCTACTTCTACCATGGAGATCCTCGAAGGCAGCTCGGTATAACGTCCAACACCACTCCATGTCAGAACTCCATGTTAGAACTCCATGTCAGAACTCCATGTTAGAACTCCTGTCAGAACTCCATGTCAGATCGTGGGTGAAGATTTTCTGTGTTGGTTCGTGTCCAAACGCGGCCTTGAAACCATCCCAGGGGTGACTTAAGATGCATGACTGAAGTGGATTGACCAATCTAAGTGTTCCAGAACTCGCAGCGTTATGATAAATGTCTTGATGCGGCCCTGTCTGATTGGTTTGTTTTGAGCCCACGCCCCTGAATGCCTTGGCGTCTAAGAAGATGCCAGGTCACCTTTTTACCAACTTCACTACTGACGAGGCTTGGGATGATAAACGGTTCCACAAAGGCCAAACTGAACCTCCCGCTGGATCTACCCTCTGGGTAACGCCCCCGTTAAACTCTTCTGGGTCTGAAGACACATGTTCCCAGTCAGATTCGTCCCCATTATCTCCTTCACGGCCCTTTTGTTTACGGTGATGCGAAGCTTTGTGCCGGGACATCAACCCCTCCGCAACATCAGGTGGCAACCCCTTTCGGATTGAGTCCCAGATAACCTTCTCGTCGGGGCTAATTGGTTGAAGCAACGGTAATAGCCGATCTAAAACGCCCTCAAGTAGCGGGACCTTGTCGTGAGACCAAGGGCAACCTGCAGCAAGACTCTGGAAAAGTCCTTCCACCCTCAACCTTGATTCCTCCGGTCCTGGGAGCCTTCCCGTGGCTATGAAGTCGTCCAGCACCCGAAGATATGAGGGTTGCCGGTCCGGACCGATGCTTTCTGTAAGAGCGAGGTGAATGAACTTCTCCCAGATCTGGGAAGCTCCCCAGCGAGCCGTAGGGCTAGCGCCATACCTCAGAAGAAGTAAGATAACACCGCTCTCAAGAATGAAACTCATCTGCGGGCCGCTCTTGGGGCTCAAGACGTGGTCCATCAGCAATACCCATGGAGACTGTGCATCTTCCTCGCCCCCGTAGTTCTTTTCAATCTCATCGCGGCAAATGCCACTCTCCAATCCGACGCGCGCCAGATGGAACATCTTCTCTCGCGGCCGATAGAAGGGTAGACTCTTGCCGACCCGTTTCATCAAAAGGGGCCATATGACGGGCTTGTCCAGGCAGTCCAGATACCGGCGGTCAGCCGCGAGCTTTCTTCCAACATAATTGACGATCTCAGCGTCAACTACCATTTCTCTGAAGAACGTCTGGCTTGTCGCCTTTTCGAATGCCACCAAGTGTCGTTGGCTCATACGATCGAGAGATATTTCTACCTCGTCCAAGAGTTTGTCCATCATGGTTGGAAAAGTCGAGCTCCCGAAGTCTGGGTGGTTATCCAGGGGAGCGGCTGACAGGAGAATGTCGCCCGCGAATATAAGCAGATTGTTCTCCAAAGTGGAGTCTTGGGGCCCTGATAATATGTTGGCCTGAAGATACTCCGTCGGGGAACTCTTGATTATGGCTTGATGCGGCCATCGGCGAGCTTTCAGCACCGCCGTGTAGGCCTTGAGGATGGAGAGCTCCTCGTTGAAGCACCGCGGGCTTTGCTTGGCTAGGAAGTCCGCTATGTCTTTTGTTTTTAGAAAGTCCATGACGGTCCTATGGAGGAAGTTGACGCAGCCAGTCGCGTCAACCTCGAGAAGGCCTCGGCTCCTTCCATTCAGTCGGCGCACTGTTTGCGCCTCCAGCTCTTTGATAGCGTCAATCGACATGGGCCCTTGCCGTAAATTCAGCGCATAGTCTTCGTCCTCGTATTCCATGTCATGAAAGCTATACATGATGTTCGGAAGGGGTGCTGTGGCGTGGACGGCGATTCGGAAGGTCGTCGCCATCTTAGCATGGTAAAAAGGCTCGACCGAATCGAGAATGCTCTTGAAAAACTGTTCAAGCTCAACCGGGAAGCCCTCGAGTCGTCGTTGGAGGTCGGAAACACTGTCATCATTGGCCAGTCCCTCCCGGAGAAGCTTGGTGACCAGCACCACCCAGAGGAAAACCCCACTGGACCTTTCGGTGATTTGGTCCAACAAGTGCTGACCGTCCGCAGCCACCTGTGGCGACATGATCTGGTTCCAGCGGGGGTGTTCTTGGAGACGGCTCTCAGCATAACGCCTGATATCCCTGCTGGTTAGTTCGTGGATGTAGATCTTTCGCGCTGCATCGTGTCCAAAGGCGTCCTCGAAAACATTCCAGGGCCGGCTGGAGACACAGAGCTTGAAATGGGTCGACCGTGACAGCTGCTTGACAGCATCGCAGAATTCTAGATGGTCACCATCGTATTCGTCAACCCCATCAATAAAAACACAGAAATTGGCAGAGGGGGGGTTTCCATTTGAATCGAGTCCATCGGCATCCACAGGGGGTACGTTTGCAACCTGGCGTAATGCAGCGTGAAGCTCTGCAACTTCCCACGGTGGCTGGCATGAAGTCAATGCACTCGACCAGCGATGTGAGCAGGCCGACGCAGCGAGTGTGGGGAACTGCCTGAAGATGTCGAAAAGCAAGGATTGGAGAAGTCCTTGCTGAGATCTCTGTATCGCAGACCCAGCAGCCCAAAAGTAATGGCTGGCAATGACCACGTTTGTCGATCCCGCCCAATGACGGAGCGCCGTTCGGGTCCTTGGGTCATTGGCGACAAATTTGACAAATGTTGACTTGCCAGAGCCAGCCTTTCCCGAGATCCAGAAGATACCCGAGCCTTCTTCTAGCCACCGCTGAAGCCTCAAGCTTGCGTCCGGGCAAGCAGACGTGGGAGTTGTTCCGCCAAACACCCACCCGTAGGTTTTGCTGTGAGCCTCAGAGACCGAGGCGCGCCGAGCTAAACGTGCAGGAAAGCTGAGACTCTGAAGTATCGCCTGTTGCCTCGCAATTTCGTCATTAGAACTCGTTACCGCAGCCATTTGCTTCAGTAATGTGTCGAGGTGATCGTCTCTGAGTCTCTCCTCGATACCTGTCCTCAAACGCGAAACATCTCTTACGATGAGAGCCAGCTCCTTTGCAATATCTTCAAGGCGCATATGGTGAGTGGACTGAAGGCGGAGGTTTTCAGCCCGTAGGCGCTCCAGCTGTTTCTGGTGGGATACCTGCCAGTCCCTGAGAGATAAAAGAGGTCAGCCTGACAGTTGAGCTACATCTCAGGAAAGACTGCGTGACTGCCGCAGTCGCTTACCCCGTGACTTTGCATATATGCAAGATTAAGGTGGTCTGAGTCCTGGCCAGCCGGTTCTCAAGATCTTGGATGTCCTTTTTCTTCCAGAGCGTCTTCAGGGCCACCCGAAAGCCTTCACATTGTCGTCCTGGGCCACCGCCGTGTCGAGCTTTGAGCTTTCTTGTCACGCCTAGGAGCTTTTCACAATCGCCTTTGCAGCGGTGAGACAATTCATGGATCGCTTTGGTGCTCGTGGCGAGGACGTGCCCTTCTTCAAGTGGGTTCAAGGCCGCTCCGGGGAGAGCACACAGATGATACGGATGTGGATCCATGGCGAGTGCGTGCGACAGTTCGGCAAGACGTTTGTAAATGGCTTCCATCGACAGAACATCTTCCGTAGTTCCTGGGGATGAACTGTTGATCTCAACAGCGTTGGAGATAAGGCTCGATGCGAACGTGACAAATTGCACCGCGCTTGCCGCGACGCCTAAGGCGGCCAGCGCCTCCATTGCGCGGGACAGGAGGTGCTAAGGACGCAAAAGAGGGGATGAATTGATTGGGCAAGGAGCAGCTTCTCGGGAGCGTTGGTGAGTCTAGTCTGCCAAAAGAATCCGATGTCGTCAAAATAGGAAGTTGGTGCCTGGGGTGCGACCACAAGCCCATGGGCAAGGCAGGAGCGAATGATGGTGGCCAAAGAAGTCGCCGGCAGGCACCGCCTGCATGGGATACCACCAATGAGCATGGCAGCTTGGAGGGCCAACCCACCGGCGTCCAGTGTTCTCAGACCCGGACATAAATTTACGAGCTCCCCATCGCCAGGATGCCGAAAGCGCAAAACCTCATTCCTATCTACCAGATCCTCCATAGTTGGGTGAGTGAGCTAATAGGAGATTAGGCAGGTGCGAGTGCTCGCTCGCTTCTTTTCCATCAGAAGTCCAACCTCATATCCGATTTCATCGTTTAAAACCCCGGCAACCAGCTATACACCCATAGCGACAGACGTAGATACCGAGGAAAAATCCATCCCGCTGCCACATCCGAATCTCATCGCTCACCTTCAACTTCTCATGCGCGATCGCCAACTCCGCCCGCCTCCGTGGTCGAAATCGTGCGCACCCCGCCTGCATCGACAAAAACCTCTTCCCCTCAACATCTGCCAGGACCTGCCCGCTCGGAAACTTTCACAAATTCTCCGCAGCAACCTCAGCACCTCCTCTTGTTCAAGGTACATTAACAGCCCATCCATCATCACCAGCGTCGGTCGATCCGCTAGATCTTCTCCAGCCACCCGTCACTCGTGACATCCACCTCAAGTAATCGATACCTCCCCCTCGGGGTGAGGAAGCACCTTCTTCCTCAATGCCATCACCTCCGGCACATCAACATCAATCCAACTCGTCTTCCCACTGCTCGGCGGGCGCCCGCCAGTCAATGCGCAGCGCATGACTATCCAGCCCATACGCGAGATGTAACACGGTCACGTCTTCGGGATGCGCTGGCCATGGGTTTTGGTGGCGTCTTGGGCGCGGCCGGTGAGAGTGGCGAGCCTCGCCTCGTCCGCGGACACAGGTTGAACGCTGCTGATGGAGACTGGGCTTTTCCAAGAGTTTCCAGTACAACGGGTTATACTGCCCGATCCCATTGAATATGCTCATCGCCGGCAACTCTGCTGCCATCCGGAACCCGAAGTAGAGTCGCGCCGGATCAAGAGGACGCATGAGGCCCTCTGGATGTTCTGCTTGACGGTGCCCTCCTCCGACCCTAGCTCAAGGTCCTTTGTGGGATCGGCGCCGTGGAGATCTAACATCGGGTTGGTCTTGTCTTTGTACAGCACCATCTCGGTGGCGGCCAAGTTGCACTGCATGGTAAGGTACAGCACCCTATCCTCCAACGATGGCGGCTCGTGGGACGTGCGCGCGCGACAGTCGAGAAGGAAGCGGTCCAGGGAATAGTGGGTCACCCCAAAGGGGTATGATGAGGGCGACGTGTGCTGTTGGCTTGTGTTGTGCTGGTGCGAAAGATGCACGTGCTCCAAGAGGCGGCGATATAGGTACCCCGGTGAAGACGGTGCCGGCCAAGGGGGGAGCGTCACAGCCGAGACATCGAAGATGTAAAGAAATCTGGAAGGTCCGTCACCGCTCTTCCAGCACCGTCGGATCAGAGGTGGGCGGGAGCTGGAACGGCAGTTGGGGACAGGCCGGCGTTGGTACCGCTGCGATCGGCATCAAGCATGTCGATGCCCATCATTTTGCACAGGCAGATTGCCCGCCTTAGCTAACGTCATCCACAGGTGGGCAAAAGTTTGGGCTCTTGAACTCGTAAAGCTCAGCGACATATATCGCATCTGTACGGTGCATTTGCCGCGTTCCCCCCCCCCCCGGTGCTACGAACGAAAAAGGAAATTTTGTGTGCCCAGATTCGTCTCAGAGTACCAGGCTGTACTAGGTACGGTACCGCTGAGACACAACTCAAAAGTAATCCTACATTAGGCGATTACCATTACAGACGGCGGAGAGAACCCCTGCCGATAGTAGTAATGCAGTTCCGGCGAGACATGGGCTTTCCTTGTATGTTTACTACGGCTTTGCCAGACACTCGGCACCCTGTAATCCAAATTTTTTGCAGAACCCAGCGATTTGCGGTGTTTTGGCGTCCTGCTCGGATAATTAGCAGCTGCCAAGTGTCAAGTATCAAGAAGCAACTCACGGCCAGAGTCAAACTCCAAAGCGGACTGCTGCTCCCCAAGAGCTTCTTGTTGAGACTGACAGCCATGACGGTTCCAAGCGTGAGACTGCCCTGGAGGCCGTTCTCGCTGTCACCGCAGGCCGTGCAGGTCAATGCTGAGGATACTGTCAGCTCGATGCCGTGTGTTTGGCACGAGAAAATGAAGAGCACATACAATTGATGGCCCTCAGCGAGGCGCGGAGTTGTGGGATATCCGCCGTCAGCTCGGCAGCGAACCCGGACTCTGCAGTCACCCAGTCAGCGATCACTCTTCGTGTCAAAGTCGTCGAAGGGCTACTCGGGCAGGCCACTCACCAACAGCACTGATCTCCAACCCAATCGCCGCCCTGAGAAACACAGCCGCCGACATCTCAATAAACTGATCGGCCCTGAACGGATCGCCCTGGAACGTGGGTTTCCACCCCGTCGACGTCGTCTTCTCCTCGCTCAAAAAGTCCAGCCTCGACTTTGACGGCGGGATGGTCGCATTGCCCCCGAACACGGCGGCGATGCCCCCGGTGATCTCCTGGATCTCGGCCCCCAGCCTGACACCCACCGTCGGGCCAATCGTCAACAAGCCGGGGATCGAGATGCCGGCCGGCGAGAACTTGAAGATATCGACGCTCTTCTCCACCAGCTTGGCCGTCAGCGCCGTCTTGACGGTCAGCCCAATCGACGCCCTGGCCACGATGCCCTCGGTCGACGCCTCCACCCAGGCCTCCTTCATGCTGAAGAGCTCCATGCGGAAGCGGCCGCGGATGTCGAACGAGCCCGTCGTCGTGCACACGAGGCAGGCCGCGTTGATGGTCAGCTTGTCCTCGGCGAACGTCAGGCTCTTGCCCGAGAAGTCGCTGGTGAAGGGGATGACGAGGTCGGGGCTCAGCTCGGAGCTCGCCACCGACTCCACCGCGTCCGTGGCGCCGTCGATGACCGTGTCGGCCGCGTCCGTGACCCCGTCGACCACGGTGTCGACTGCGTCGCCGACGGCGTCGACGGCGTCGTTGAAGGCGTCGCCGATGTCGTCCAAGATGCCGCGGCGCGAGCGGGGCCGCCCAAGGCCCCGCCGGGTGGGCGCCGGGGCTTTGCCGACGGTGAGGTCGTAGGTGTGGGCGGCTTCCTTCCATGTCGTCTTTTGGACGTCGAGCACGGCCGTCTCGGCTTCGTCGTTGTAGATGAGGTCCGAGACGGTGTAGAGGGCGCGATCCGTGTTGGCGCCGCAGGCACCGGCCCCCACGACGAGCAGGAAGCGGTTGTCGACGTCCTTGTTGACCCATTTCCAGATGTCCTCGGCGTCGTCGTAGTCGGCCTCCTCGGCGAACGTGATCTTGAGCTCGCCGCCGCCCGTGTCACTGCCGGGGCACTGCACGCCCGTGACCATGTCGTCGATCAACTCCAGGTTGACAATGTTCTCGTTCTTGCCGGGCGTCTCCATGGTGAACTCGGCCACGGTGCCGTCAGTGGCGCTCCAGACAAAAGTCTCGGCGTCCTTGAGACTGAGAGCCGCTCTGCGGTCTCGCTTCGTGTTGCCGTGGCGGGGGTTGGGAACGGGGGTCATGATGATGGGCTCCGAGGCCGTGATGATGATGGGGTCCTCAACGATGCCGTCGGCGTTCCGGAAGGAATTGAGAGGCTCCGGGACGACACCGGCGCCTACGGAGACAATGTGCAGCAGGGCGGCAGCCCACGCAACTCGGCGAGCCATTGCGAAAAGAGTGGATGAAGCGAAAAAAAAGGAAAGGTGATGAACGAGCGGCTGATGCTGATGATCAACTTGAAATGAATGATAGTCCGGATCCAGCAGCGAATGACTCAGTCTATGAGGAGATTGTGTACTATTCCTCCATGACCGACAAAGAGAGTGATCTCGAGGAGTGGTGATGGCGGCCTTCAAATGCGATTTTGGAATCAGAGCCTACCCAGGCAGACAATTCTCGAGACAGACAGGCCTACGTTCCCAAAGCCAGCTCCTGCTTTTGCTCTAGACCTCAGCCCAGACCACAAAGTGCCCGGTAAATGGGTAGGATAGTTGTCAACCCCTGAGCTGCTGCCATTGGTCGCGTCATCCAAATAAGCTTAAGCCCACTCCCCCTTTTGGTCTTCTTGGCGCGACTTGAAAAGAGGATTTGCCGAGACTCCTTCAGCCGTTTCATGTGGAAGAGGGGGGTCGTCAGGACAGCCTTGATTCAGCCACTGCAACGCTCCAGCAGCTCCGCCAAGAGATCCGGGTCGGCCCTAAACACAGCACCGCGCCGCTATTGGAGCACCCAAATCATTGCGACCGTAGTACCCCGGACCACGGGCCTCGGGGAATCCCGTGTCCTGCAGCCAGAAAGCCGGCCGCCCAGCCTTCTTGGGGTGCCTGGAAGCCACCAACCTGCCCTCCCTCAGCCCCCAAGCCCTGATACTCAAAGTGAGACAGGAGGGACACAGCGAGGGGTCTATCGATATGCTGCCGCACAGGCACCACGTTCCAAATGGCCCGCCATCTGCAAATGCCATCTTCAGCCTGGTGCCATGGGGGACAAGGTTGTCGATGACGATGAAAGCCTATTGTCGTTACCGATCGCGTGGTCCCAGCGGCAGGATCTTCGCAATCCGGCGGAGTCAATAGGGGTAAAATTCCCGGAAATGGGGAGGGCGGCATAACGGCGATCTCACGGGAGAGCCGTGTCTAAGTGCGTGGGACGTCGATCTTGGGGGACTCATAAAAAATCGCCGTGCTGTAACCTTCCATATCGAGTAATCTGAGGGCAGATCGCTTTGCAATCCGTCGTGATATTAGTACTAGAAATTCATATTGCTACGCTTCAGATTAATTTTCTCGAGCAGCATGCACTAGTTTAGGGGCTTTGATAGCGACTATCTCGGTGTCTTCCTCTGGGGATTCCATGTCACCAGGCTCCGAGTAAGACTCAAAGATAAGCCCCTGACGTGCAATGCCACACACGCAAACTCGACCCTAATCGGCTCAATCATGCACACCGCAGTCAGCTATTTGCAGTGATATGTTATTGCATTAGTTGCTTGACGAAACATTGGATGGCAGCCTGCAATATGTTTGGATGAACATGTTTACGCATCATGACCCAGCATGTTCGGGGCTGCCGAGCACACTGCCACATAGAAGAAAGGTGGCAGAGGTGCAGTAATGTCACGCGCTGGGCCCTGGCTCTCCTGAGCTCGTTAAAATCTAATCTCGCATGTGATACTGAAGCCCTGGTCCTATTCTAATGCATGCCTCCCCTGAGGCCTCTTTCCTTAAATAGCAGATAGATTACCTCAAGTTATTATCCCGACACCACTGCTCATCCGTATGTCCGTGCACTTCCTTGATGTAGCGATTAAAGTCAGCTGCCACCTTGATCGAGTCTTTAATACGGTCCCAATCCAGAGCTTCTTTCTCAAACAGCGCAAGCTGCCGCGCCGTGGTGAGCGCGTTGCGGATCTGCCGACCGTTAAGCTCGTAGTCTGCGAGCTGGTCCATGTGGGCTAGGATCTCGTCAATGCCCATATCGGTTTTAGTATCGTTTTTTCTATCGAAACTATCAGGGCTCTTCTTGTTTCCCTGAGAAGAGTCGCGGAGCATGTTGAAAAAATTATGCCAGATCTTTCGGCGACTGGGTGCGTCGAGAGGCGGGTAGTGTAGTGCGAGCTGGATCCGGGATTTGAAGGCCTCATCAAAGGTGCCAACACGGTTGGAGGTGAGAATTAGTATGCCATCGTAATATTCGAGTGTGCGAAGGAAGACTGATGGGGTTCAGTTATTGGCTGCGACTGAGACTACTGCCGAGATCTCCTGCGACTCACCCGAGACAAGGCTGTTACGCTCTAGGTCCGCAAGAGACCGCTCTTCGAGGAACACGTCGGCTTCGTCGAGGAAGAGGACTAGGGGCTTGTTATGAGCATGATGTAGTGGACATACTTGGATGGGGCATACCACAGTTCCACTTCTTTCCAAGGTGGAGGACGCTATTGAGATACTTCTCAACTGCTTCGGGGCTTGTACCAATATCGCCACAAGTGACAATGTAAAGAGGCATCTCCGCAAATTCGGCAACGCTAGAACAGGTTAGCAATGAAGATAACTGCATCGTGCCCGACCATCTAGTCTGACAAACCTCTCTGCAGACCGTCAGATCTTCCTTGAGCTTTTTAGTTTCCTCGGTGGGGAGCTCAGCGTCCCCTCAACAGCGTCCTTTTTATCGATATCTTCTTCACTAACATATTCCTCACTCCGGTCATCTTCGTCGTGCTCATCCCCCTCAGATCCACTAATCTTACTCATATAGTAAGTTATTCCCGCAGCCCAAACTTCGGCGTCAGCGATGGTTGGGTATCTTGGCTCTTGAATCAGAATTGCGAGATCGATGTCTTTCTTAATGAGAATCGAATAGCCGGCTTCAGTCTGACCCGAGCTGCCTGACCCCCCGATCTTGGGAAATGGTGTATTCTACCCGATCTTGCCAATCTTTGGCTGTGGCGTAGTCACGCGGACAGTGATGGGGATTCATTCGCGTCCATTTACAGTTCTTGCTCCGGAGGAGGTTGAGAGCATGTTTGGCCGATACGACAGTTTCGTGGTGATGAAGGGTCTACGTCGTGGTGAAGAAGAGTGGGGTTCATGGGAGAAATCCAGGCAACTAGCCCCCCCTCAGTTTCTGACGTTGCAGTGTCTGATTGGCGACCTTATTAGAACGCACTGTCCACAGATTACCCCCATTAGAATGACGGTCTCTAGCCGTATTGGGAAAAGAAATCTCTTGGAAAATGACAAATTTTGTAGTAGCTAGCCCGCCAACCACATGGAGGGCACTATAAACCAAGTTGCTATCGTCGTCGCCATCGAATTTCGTGATAGTTGGCATCGTGTTGAGGCCGATTAATGGAATACATTGCTCTCTCTATCAAGAACTATATTAAGTTCTCCCGGTACTTGACGGCTGGCAGGGTACTGAAAAATCACACAACTAGAGGCGTGTCGAGGAATTTACCTGGCGGCGATGGCTTCGTATGCGAATGCCTTGGTGACTTCCTAGAATTGGCTAGGCTGTGGCAGTACAGACCATCCAAATCGGGCTAGAAGCTGCCATTCTAATGGGGTCGCTGATTGGTGGTAGGCCATCTTGGCTGAGTAGCCGATTCTGTCCAGGCTCAAATCTCATTCCCCCACTGACGCACCGAGTAACCGATATACGTGTATTGTACTTCGTGCGGCGTCAGTAATCTATGAAATATGGAACTCAACGGGACTTCGCAGGCTAGGAATACCGTGGCTGCGTGGTATACCGGGCGACACTTTCCAGACGACATTACTCGGCATGCGTTTGAAGCAGCCAAGCTTCAGATCACGAACGAGCTTCAGGAAAAAGACCAAGGGATGATCCTCGCTAGTGGATTAGTTTCGATGCAGGACTTCTTAACCACGCTTCTCGACGCCCGCTCAAAATACGAATCCCGAAGGAGCAGCAAGGCATTCGCTTGGCTCGAGAAACTCTCCGGTAGGGTCATGCACTACGCAACCGTTCTGGATGTACTCGTGCAACAGAATCCCGAGTACGTTTCTCTGGTATGGGGATCCTTCAAGTAGCCTCTGATGTCTCTCCTCTCGGTTGGAAACGACCTTAACTTCTAGCTCAGTCTGTGATAAACCAAGAAGAAATGGTCAAAAATCTCGCAAAGTCGTGCGCATCAATAGCAGAGACGCTGCCTCGCGCTGATCTAAGTCTGGTACTCTACCCGACGCCCGCCATGCGAGAAGCCCTGGCTCGACTTTACGCCGCCATCGTAAAGTTTATTGTGCGCTCTATACGGTGGTATCGGAAGGGGCGAATGCAACACGTCCTGACCTCGATCGCTGACCCATGGAGCCTGGAATACGAGTCCGAGCTTCGCGAGGTAGAACAATATGCAAGGAGTGTCGACAAGCTAGCGCAAAGCGGCTCGCAAGCAGAGCTTAGGGACGCGCATCTTCGGATTTCCCAGCTTCAGACTGACTTGCAGGCTCCTCGAGGAGAAATCAAAATCCTCGCAAGCTTTGTCGAGGAAAAATTTCGCGAGATTACAGAATTCGCCCTGGGTAAGTCGTTAGGTTGCCGTCCTACTGTTAACAACACCTGTTCTAATTAAAAAAAAAACTCCACGTGCAGCGAGCCAATCCCTCCAACAAAGAATATCTGAGGACATTTCCTCCTCAAAAAACATCATCGCCCAAGCTCAAATCAGCCAAATCCTTAGCCTCTCTTTTATGGAACCCCTCCCTACCAGCGGCCAATGCCTCGCCCACTGCCGTTCCTTCTACCTCCGCCGCCACGCAGCCCACACTCGCCAACCACCCCTCCCACCCAAACTCGTTGACACCGCTCTCCGAAAGACCATTACGCAGCGAAACCTCAGTTTCCTCCTTACCCAGAGCCACTCCCTAGCCAAACGCCAAGACCTCCTTATCGACATGATCACCCTCCTCCGCGGCCACGGTCTTCCCGTCCTTTGGGCCCTTCGCTACCCTCACTTGCGCAGCTCTTCTATCGCGTCCCTCGATGTCATTCGCATACTCCTCTACCAGGCCCTCGAGATCAACTCCGCCGTACTCAACACGCCCTTCCCCATCACCATTGCCCAGCTCCGCGAGGCCTCGAGCCGCCATGACTGGCTTGCCCTCCTGAAGCGCGCGTTAAGGGGCTTACCTGTGGTGCACATTGTGCTTGACGCCGACGTTGTCGAGCACGTGAGCCACGGCGATAGAGGGGCAGCGACGCAGTTTCTGGCTGAGTTTGCGAGGTTTATTAGTCCTGGAGAGGCAAAGTTTATTGTGTCCTCGAGCGTGTTTGACACTGAACGGGCGGAGCGCCATTCTGTTGCGGCGGAGGCGGTCGCCGTCTTGAAGACCGAGGTGGCGAGATCGAGGAAAACTGCACATGTGCTAAGAAGGCGTAGGCTTAGGGGCAATGTGAAGCGGAGAGGGGGTTAGCTTAGGATGGGGCCGAGTGATTTAAAACCAAAACGGAAGACCGCTATATCCAGACATTCAGATGACACACACATATGCCATGCGAGCAATGCCTCGCGACGATCGGACCTCACTAATTTATCTTGTTATCCCTACCTTCCCGTTAGACGATAAGTGCCTAGAGAATTAGACCCCTTCCGCTGCTCACCGGGGCGCCCACCCCAAGGAAGAGATGAGCATTTCTATTGGATATTTATTTGGGAGTATAGTGTTAGGTGAAGAGCGCTGTGATGCTGCCTTCAGGTAACACATCTCACCTCAGACCAAAGAAGGCTGGACAGTACACAGTACTCTCGGCTAGCAAAATACAGTAATTGCGATACCCTATTTAGTATTTTGTCTTGTAAAGATGCTGAGCATATGACCCGTGGCCAATTCTCGGCCCACGGTGGGATAACTTCGTTGCCCAGAACTGGGCAAACACGCACGGCCCAGTCCTGGTAATCCCGAAAGCTGGACCCTCTGTTCACCGAAACCCCCTCCCCTATGTTGCTCCTGACATGTCACCGGCGTTGTCGAAATGTCCACCAGCATCATACCAGTATAGCCCCAGCGTCAACATGGCTGACGTAGTTAGCAGTCGAAGCCCAGCCCATCTCATCGTGGATTTGGTCAATGTGACGATCCGCAGGCCGTCAGAAGAGGTGTGGACGCGAGACTTGGAGGGCAGAAGCTAACTTAAGTCCTCAGTGGTTAGGTAAGTAGTACGAAAATGGGACTTATTTTGACCATTTTTATATGTGGGACTAATTCTAGGCCCACTCGGCTGAGTCGAAGTAATTCGGCATGCTGCGGCGCAGCCTGTCAAAATGGTAACTAGGGAGCAAGCCTGAGCAAATCCTGAGCAAACCCTGAGCAAAGACTTGAGCCGGGGTGAGACGTCACGTGGGCAAGGTACGAAATGGAAACTTGGTATGCCCAGATCCGTCTCATGAAACAGGTGATCCCCCAAGACAAGGATTGTAAATCTCGTGGTTGTGATGTTGTAGGTTACCGTCGTGGCCTCGCCGAATGTGAAAGTACAAATCAAACGAACGGAACAAGCTACCAGTAGATCTGTGATCAGGCCACCTCTGACGACCAGGTCCGAGTTAATCACGCTCTGAAAGTTCCTATCCTGCCCGTGCATCGCCATCCTGAGATCCTTCAGATCCATTTCCTTGGTTGTTGCTGCTGAAGTTACCGCCGAAATTCAGGCCGAGCTTACATCCTAAATGCACATAATTTCTTCCATACTGAGAGAGCTTTTGTGCAGATTTGCCAGATTGAATTAGTGTTATTGAACCGTGCAAATAACACCAGGGGATAGATCGCAAGATATCACAAAATCAACATCTTGGCCTCATCAGCACATAAAATCAGGCCCAGTCAGCCCGCCCAAAAAGCGCGCCAGAATAACAAGTCTGACTTGATTCTTCACACTCCAGAGTCGTTTTGAAAGATGTCGCCGTCACAGCCGTGCCACCAGTTCTCGCAGCTCCCCTGCCAGTCATTCCACCCGCGGCACACCCGATCCGCCTCCTGCAGCGCCGGTGAAGTCAAGTTTGAAGGCCACTGTAGCGCATGTCAGAGCCCCAGCCTCCAGCAAGAGGAAATCCCAGGACTTACAATCTTCTGAGCATCGGCCCGCCGCTCGAGGATCTGCAGCCCCAAGCCCATGGCAGCGTGCGCAGCTATATATATATATCTCGTGAGCTTCAGCTTCCCATCTCAGGGTGGCATGTGCCTACCAATGTGGCAATGTACGAGCCAGGCGCCGGGGTTGTCGGCGTGGAAGGCGATGACCACCGACCCGCCCGACGGCACGAGGATGACGTCCCGGCGGGGAGGGTTGTACTCGTCGGTGATGGAGAAGGAAGAGCTCGGGTGGTTGGGGTCCTGCTTTGTGATTATCGCAAAGTCGTGGCCGTGAAGGTGGATCTGCCCCCGATCAAATGGACGTCCCAAGTCAGCAGCTGGGTCTACCATGGGCTAATTAGATGACTGCCTTACCGGGTGAGTTCCGGCATGCGATGAGATTTCGAGGAATATCTACACCAGGTCAGAACCAAGCAAATGCCAGCGAGGGAGATGATGCACTGACGTAGTCGGATGAAGTCAAGTCGTCCTCCAGAATAACCATGGCGCTCGCGTTCCACGGGCCGGTGTTGTTCAGGTTCAGAAACGTCGGGTTCGCGTAGTCGACGCGCAGCGGCGTCCAATCCTGCATCGTGGTGGGGTTCAGGGCGAACTTGGCCAGGGGGAAGCCCGTGATATTGGGCTTCCCCTTGAACAAGATGTTCTCCGTCTCGCCGTGGCTGCCGTTGTTTGAGGGGTGCGTCACGCTCCAGGCCACGACAGGCTCGAGGCTGGCGAGGGGCTCCTCGGTACAGGTCAAGTCCAGGTCAGGCCAGGGCTGCGAGGTTGGGCTGGCTGTGCTCGTGTTGTCGTACCGCAGGATGCCCGTCTGCATGTAGTAGTCGTTATCCGGAGCACCGGCGTCGGGGCAGTCGCTGATGATGTGGGTACGGATCCAGTAGCTGCTTCCGGTGGGAAGCGGGCCGTAGCCGTAGGCCTCGGGTTGCGCCTCGACGATGACCTGGTAGCGCTGGCCGATGCCGATGTGTACATGGCTCGTGTAATACCCCTTGATCGGCACAAAGTCGGCCTGGACGACCTGCAGCATGTGGTTGTCGATGGAGAAAACAAAGGGGGTCTGGAAGGACGTGTTGATCACCCGCAGCAGGTATCTAAGCGGTGTTCCTGCGATGGCCTCGAAGGTGAGCGTGTAGGGGGTTGGGATCTGCGAGGGGGGCACTACGGTGCCATTGAGGTTGACGTTGCCGATGCCGTTCAGCAAGATGCTCGGGTACAGCATGTCGGCGCCGGCTACAACCTCAAACGCGCTGTTGTGGGCTGGAGCGGAGGGTTAGATGACTCCTCCCAAGATATCGACTCGGCTCAACTCACCCCAGTCTGTCAGGAGCAAAGGCTTCTCAGGGGCGATGTCGTAGGGCTGGCTGGATGGCCCGTGGATGGTCTGATGACGCGGAGTTAGCGACGGAGCTGGCGAAACGGAGTGCACCCTGGCTTATTACAATGGGCCCGACCAAGCCGTCGGCGTACTGGATCGAATAGTGCGAGTGGTACCACGAGGAACCGTACTGGGTAGCGTTGAAGGTGTAGACAAAGTAGTCGTTGGGTGCGATGGGACACTGAGTGACACCATTCACGCCGTCCATGTGCATGGTAAGCCACTGGCGGATGCCGTGCCAATGGATGCTGGTGCCGTTGCCGTGCAGCTTGTTTGTGATGTTTATCTACGCTACGAGGTCAGGACTTGTTATTCGAGCTGTCCGGGGCGGGTGGCCGGGCAAGTACCTGGAAGGTGTCGCCCCAACATCCCTGGATCGATATACGTCAGTCTTGTTTGTCGACCTGTGTCGAGTCGAGATGGGATGGCATACCTGGATCCATGGGCCGGGATACTGCTCGTTGAACCATTTTCCCAGGTCAAAATCCAGGCCGTCGGTCTGGTTGCCGGGGATGATGCCGTTAGTGACGGACAGCTCATACTTCCGAATGACGCCCGTGGGCATCAGGGCTGTCACGGTGCCGTCGGGCAACGTGACGGTTCCCTCGTAGTTGGTGGTGATGTTGAACTCGTTGCCCGACGTGTCCGCGAGCCAGCAGCCCCGGTCCGCGCGATCCGAGCACTCGGACCAGCCCTTCATGGCGGTATAATTGCACGTGAAATTCGACCCGTCTGGAGCGCTGGGAGGTGTGAAGATGGGTCCAGGACGTCGGGCCACATCGTGGTTGCTCGGCGTTTCCAGGGGGGTGTAATCGGGGCTTTGGAGGGGCTTTTGGAGCAGCGAAACATCGCCAAAGCCAAAAAAGTAGGCCACCGCCGTCCAAATACTCTCGGTGAGATGCATTTTGGATACCTTGGGCAAGTTGGTGCTTCAAGTTGTCCCGGAAGAACAGAGCAGAGGAAAAGGCGGAAATGGCAACCAAACATCAAACATATAGTATTCGACCATATTCGATCTTCCCGGGGTTTGCCTTGTTGATAGAAGCGTGCATCAGCTACAGTAGCAACTGTGTAGTTCCCCTTTCGGGCAACAGCGCCCCTCATGGCGGCCTGCTGCAAAGCGGATTGGGCCGGGTCAGCCCGCAACGCCTCGAATCTACCCAAATTTGCACCATTGGCCCAGCCCGGACGCCTCGGACGGTATACCGACCTGGAACAACCCGTTTTGGCGCCAGTGATAAGAGCAGGGTTCCATCACATACCAAATAGTAGCAACTCGTGAGCGATCGACTATGCCCGAAAGCTTCAGCCCATCAACTCAGCCAGCCACACAACTTCACTCGAACGCTGACAGATCGCCAGCGAAAAAAGACGAGGAAAACCTGGGAATACCCGGTTCTCAGGGCGAACGTCTTACCCATTGCCCAGGTCTCAGTGAGGGGGGGGAGGGGGGGATGAAGAAGGCAATAATTGGAACGGATATAGAGGCGGCAATGTAGAGTGCATCATGTCTTCAAGGGATTTCAAATTCAATAGCTTCCTTCTGTAGGATCAATTCTGGCCTAGTTCTACATCGCTGAAGTCAAGTAGCCCCTAACCTAGTGCGGTGTAGCCTCACCGAAAAGGCAGCGCACCACTTGCAGCTCACGAGAAATTAGGCTAGAAATTATACTCCAAATCCCTCACTTTTTTGCCAAAGACCATGGATATACACACATCCCTGACATACAACCTGATTTCGCTCAGGCTTCCCCAGTGTACCTACCCACTTGGCTCAGCATCTTGACATTCTTCCCAAGTCCGCTTGGGAATTCCCACTCCAAACTTTCTCCCAGCGTCACCTTCCATCTCATCGTCGTCAAAACCCACCATGTCACAGGCTACCCCGCTCCAAACCCCCGCGCCTCTCGAGATCGACGACAAGGCCGATGCCGGCTTGTTGCTTGACGATGGCATGAGTTCCACGGCGTCCATCACGTCCAGCATCATACAATACCGACGTGAGAATGGGCGAACCTACCACGCCTACAAGGACGGCAAATACGTGATGCCCAACGACGAGCAAGAGCAAGACCGGCTCGATCTCCAACACAACCTCTTCCTCCTCACCTTGGACAACAAGCTCTACCTATCTCCCGCGGGCCGTGATGGGCATGCGGTGCGCAATGTCCTCGACGTCGGCACCGGGACGGGTATTTGGGCCATCGACTTTGCCGACGAGTTCCCGCGTGCCCAAGTCACCGGCGTCGATCTCAGCCCTATCCAGCCCGGCTTCGCCCCTCCCAATGCCGTCTTTGAAATCGCCGACGTCGAGGACTCCTGGACCTTCAACGTCAAGTTTGACTTTATCTACAGCCGCATGATGACGGCCTCTTTGGCTGACTGGCCCGCCTTCTTCCAGACCTCGTTCGAGAATCTCGCACCTGGCGGCTGGATTGAGCTTGCCGATATCGCTCCCATCACGAGCGACGACGGGACCCTGGCCGAGGACTCGGCAACATCCAACTGGGTTTCGGCTCTGTTAGAGGGGACTAGGCAGATCGGGCGGCCCTTTGACGGTGCTGTCAAGTACAAGGAGCAGTTGGAAGCCCAGGGGTTCAAGAATGTGAAACAAGTCTTGTACAAATGGCCTCAGAACACGTGGCCAAAGGACCCTAAATACAAGGAGCTCGGTATGTGTACCCGGCACTCGATTTCAGAACTTGATGCTGATTTCCTAGGTGCACTGACTCTTGAGAACATTACCTCCGGGTTACACGCCCTCAGTGCCGGTGTGTACCTTCGTATTCTTCAGTGGAGCCCCAAAGACTTGGACGAGCTACTTGAAAAAGTAAAGAAGGAGATGAAGGATACGAGGATCCATTCGTACTGGCCAATGTAAGTTAAGGGTCATGTAAATTTGGTTACCTTATGCTGACAACTCACCTGCAGCTATGTGACATATGGCCAGAAACCCGAAGAGTAGGAAGCATTACACACATGTCCCAGTTGTGCTTGAGGCAAGAATTTGAACTTTATGTGTAATTAGATAATGTTTGGTCATGGCAAAGATGTCAAAAGACTTATATCCGTGCTCTTCCCCCGTCGATGACCAGAGCAACCACCCCATACGAATGAATCTACCACACGCGTTAGCAAACCGCCCACCCACACAAGTCCCATCCCCACTCACCGTGTGATCAAAACACCCCGCCGGCGTATCATACAAGAACGCGCCGGTATTCACAAAAACCTCCCTGCCCTCACAAACCAACCACGCGGCCAGGTTCGGCCGCGCGATATCCGCCGCGCTCCAGACCAAGGTATCCCCCTGGAACGCAAACACACCATACGCATTCTTGGCCGCCTCGAACTGACGGTGCCGGCCTGGGATGAGGTTGAGGACGGAACGGATGGGGGGGTTGTTGCTGCGCCGGGGTAGCATTGGGCATAGTACCTGGGTGGTCAGACTGGTGTAGACATGCGGCGTAGGGGATTTTCTCACTTGTGTGTTGTGCAGGTGTATCCGGAACCGCAGGCGCTGGCCCCTGAGTACCCGATACCACCGCACTGTCCATAGGCACCGGCCGTTGCCTGGACGGCAGCCGCGGCCGCGAAAACGGGGAGAGGAGAGACAGCACGCATTGTCAAGTATCTGAAGTGAATCAAAGTGTGATGAACAAATCCAAATCACGGTAACCTCCCAGCCCAAGGGCAGGGGATGGTCTTCCGACCCAGCATCCCCGCCTTTCCGGGGTGTTGGGTTCGTTGTAACCCGGTTTTGGACCACTGCGGCGGCGAGAGCCGGTACCGTTGCATTGGGAATATTGTTTTGTGGTGAAACCGGGGAACGGTAGTCGACCCGTTCCGTCATTTGCGGAGCCGAGGTTTCGTGATGTTGCATTTTCGGGTCTGTCAAGCACAACCCCCACCCATAAGCTTTCTCTAGGACGTTGTGGAGATTCAGGAAATACTTCTACTATCTGAACAGTCATCCGTCATCGACGCATGTGTAGGTAGAAAATAATAGCTCAGTTTGAGCCAACAGGAGACACATGGATCTGCCAATAGCTCCGCCAGTCCCACCACTCGCCTTGCTCCTCCCAAGCCTTCTGGTTATCTCCTTGCCCCGGCTTCCACACTCCCAAGCCCGAGCCGGCATCATATTGGGGGAACTCGGCCTTTTCAGCAAGCAGACCACGCTCCTTGCCATCCCCCAAGAAAGCTAGGAAGTCCTCGGCGATATGCACATACTGCCTGAGCCCCTGGTACACGTCGATAGTGGCGCCCGTGGTGAAACTCAGAAGGAACGGCTCGAGCAGCGGCGCGTCTGTGACCGACGGGTGTGAAGTGCCTAGCGAAGTCATGAACCATGACGGGTTGCCCCGCTGGTTGTTGGCCTCGACAATGTCCTTGACGGTGTCAAAGTGCGCGCGGCCGTAGAAGATGCTGCTGTGGCTGCTCCACGAATTGCTGTGCACGACGAGGATGGGCACATTGATATCCTTGTTCAGCGGGCCACTGCTCTTTCCGGGATCCAGGATGATGGCTCCCTTGAACGGCCGCTTCTTGTTGGGTCCGTTCCGGAGGGCTTGTAGAGCGCCGGTGGCTCCATAACTGTGGCCCGCGACAATCATCTCGTCCGTGTTCAGGCGGCCAGCCCAGCCAGCGAGATCGGAACCTTCGCCGTGGGGATTCTGTTCAAAAACCTTAGCGCCGCGTCCGGAATTGATCATGGTGATGACGCGGACGGCCTCCTCAATCTCGGCCTCGCGAAAGTTGAGCTGCGCCTTGTGGAAGTCCTCCACCGTCACCTCCCCGCCGTCGGCCGTTTCCACCTCGGACTCGTCAAAAATCAATCTCGTCCGGTCGAGCTCGCCCTTCTTCATGACGACAGAGCCCGGACCGGATCCGTCGCGGTGCTCGAGCATGGCCACCACGTAGCCCCGCGCGGCAAGCTCGCCGGCATAGTGCGAATAGTCGGTCCGACTCGACACGGTGCCGTGCGAGAAGATAACGACGGGATGGCCGCTCGTGTCGCTCGCCAGGACCTGCTGCTTGGTCTCGTCCTTGTCCCAGGACGTGGCAAACTTGGACTCGCGCGACGCGTGGTCACTCAATGGCGCATCGACAGCGGCGGGAATGGTGATGCTGCCGACGAGTGCGCGGATGGCGCCCGTGAAGACGGCGTTGGTGAACCAACTGCTGATGTGGGCTGCCTTGGCGTAGCCCTGGGCCCGGAGCGACAGGGGCTTGGGAATCCAACTGTGTCTCGGCGCGTCGCTGCCACTGCCACTAGCGGCCTGTGTCGCCGGATAGTACAGGGTAAACAAAACCGTTTCGAGCTGGAATGCCTTTTCCGATGTCGCCTTGAATCGAGCTGTGTCGATGGTGCGCGCTGGCAAGGCGGGTGCTTCGATGTCGACAGCACCCACGGCATATGGCCCAGTGTGTTTTGGCAGAGGATGCGCAAAGAGCGGCTTGGACAGAGCGAAGCAGTACAGCCAGTACGCCGCACCTGCCAAGAAAGCAAAATAGCGCCATTTCAGCAAGAAGGAGAAATCTGTAGCTGCATTGTGAGTCGCCAGGGCTTCGTGAAACGGCTTCATGGTGTGATGATACTATATTGTATGCGCAAAGGGCGGATACTCGAATTTGCCATTTTGTCGTTGCAAGTCTGCGATTTATGCCATCGATCAGGAAGGAGCCAAGTTGGCACTATGATGCAATCACAAACGTTGACGTCACCTGTGGACCGGCACTCCAGTTCCGAGGGTGGCGCCGTGGGCGCTGCGGGCGTCTTCCCACAGGCTTTTTTTTACTCCCAGGCCTTCAGCCAACTTCCCAAGAAGATTTTTTTTTGATCGAGAACCGCGCGAAGATACCAGTTTGTTTTGTTGCGAGATCGATTCCGAGATCCAGACGCAGCTAATTTATCAAGGCTGCATTGGGACGCTTCTAGATTCAATATGTGCAGGAGGCGCCAGCGGGCCAGCTGAGCATGCCACTACTCCCGGGGCAATAAATGTTAGCGTGGCAGGTGTCGTCCGTTAAAAAGCCCTGCGACAATCGCCAAATCACAAATATCATTCGCTTGTCGCACTAACATTTAATCTCCTGGAGTTGGCCCAAGGACCCTGCATCTTGGGCCATGTCAGCAATAAAAAGGGGGTGTCAATTCCCCGGGAACGCCATGCGACAATAGCGTGGAAACTGGCGATGCGTGGTCCAGTACCCTGCAATGCCCTCTCAGGGGCAACTCGTAGTGCTTGAGATCACAACATCAGTTGGGGATGACTACCTTGGCCTCACCTCGTCTTGCCGCCAGTTCCTTGGTCTTCTGTCGCTCTTTTGACGCCTTCCAGTCGTTCGACTGTCTCTCAGTCGATTGCGCGGTCACTCGTTTTGCCGCTGCATTCTTGTCACTCTTTTTGTTTTGTGTTTTTAATCCAAGTTGTCCATCATGTCGGCAGTTCACTATAACCCCATCGCGGCGGAGTGCACCATCATTCCCTGCCTGTGGCAAGTCGCCGGCCACTTCGACAGCAACCCCATTGCCCAGCTTTCGGCCTGCTCATCCTTATTCGGCTTTCCAGTCGTCCCGACCGTCACTGTACCTGTGGAACCGGTCCTGTCCACGAGTATTGCCACTTCGACCTATACAGACATCATCATTTCGACCTCGACGGTGTATTCGACAGTCGAGGAGACACTGACGTCGTACGAAAGTGTGTTGGAAACGTCGACAGAGTACACTACGACGCTTGTCAACACCATCACCACCACGGTGCCAGCCCCTGTCACGGTGACTGTGACGCAGCTTGAACCACGCCGGAAGAGGCGTCTTGAATGCAAAGCGAAGACTTCGTCCAAGGTGTCTTCAGTCGTCTCGTCGGTAGTACCGTCATCGGCAGTACTGTCATCGGCGGCGCCATCATCCTCGGCCTTGTTCGCTGACAAGTGCGTCGACGTCGGCCAGTATTCCTCAGCCTGCGCCTGCCTCGAGCCAACAACCGTCACTGAGTATGATGCTGCCGTCACCTCCATCGTCCGTCAGATTGAGTCGACCACAATCCCGTCCACCACCGGTACCGTCATCACCGTGGCCATCACGACCGTCATCGTGAGCCCGGCGACCACGACCGTCACAACGACGCTGACCACGCTGACCGAGACCGCCACAACTGCCACAACAACCAGCCCACCCGCCATTCCCACCCTGTTCGGGCTCGTCATAAAAGATGGAGCAAAAGCCGGCAAAGGTCTCGCTAGATCCGGGAATATCCCCGCCTACACATATGCGCCGACCGATGGCACCCCGTCAGGCATCTACCTAACCTCGGCCGGGACGCAGCCCTACCTTCTATTCGATTCGGAATACAAGATGTACGTGCGCTTGTCCACTACTTCCTACGGTATCGTCTTCTGGACCACAGCCTCGTACGCCAGCACGTCAAGCTTCACATGGGTCCCATCCCTGTGCGCCCTCGATGTCAACGGTAGCCTTGCCTGCGGCACATCTAGCTACGGCCTCACGCGGTTCCTGCTGTGCGGCACTACCGTATACATGACGAACCCGACAACGACGCCCGGTGGGTGCACAGAGATGCATCTCGAAAGGGGGGGGGATTTCAACGTGTAGAATTCGCCGTGCAGCAGGGTATCGGCATTTTCTACTTGATGAGTTTGTTGTGGAGATGGTCATTATGAAGTAATATGCCCTTTTTCTAGGATAGTCAGTTGCATGGCCTTCCGAGTGGCGTTTGGGATTCTGAACGTGTGAGAATCTAGAGGTGCGGGGGGGGTTTGTTGAGGACAAAGGAGGCCCAGAGTCTTCATCCGAGGGGGCTTATACTGTTTGGGTGATGGGCACAAATGTCGTGCCTTCCGAGTTGTTGAGCAGCAGCATACTTCTAATGACTTAGTTCTCCGTGTCCCGCTTTGGAAGATATTGACGCCGATGCACAGCGGGCGGCTGTCGCAAGACCGCCAGAGAGCAGATACCTATCCAGCTTCGCAGTTTGTACATCCATGCTTGCAGACAATGAATCCAACTTGGATACTGATATACCTGGTTCAGCTGCTATTGCAAAACTCCAAGCATCAATCCCACTCCTGCTGGCAAGTTTGTGCTGACCTACACGTGGAGAGCATATGTGAAGGTACTTTTCTAAGGTCGTGCGCTGTTAATTCCAAGCTGGATCTCATTTTGGGCAGTCACGCGTGTCAGACCGCGTCCAAACCCGACGCGATAATATTGGGGCACAAATGCAGGCACTTCCACACCGCTAGCTATCCCTTTCTTGACGCAGCAAATCGGCTTATCAAGGATGGCCCCGTCGGTCCTGCCGGGGTGGTGCAATGTCGCACATGCCGTTATGGTCGGATGGCTTTCGCAGCCCATCCCGGTCTTGTGGTGGACGTACCCTCCCAACTTTCCACAGAACCCCCCCGTCTCGTTGAAGATATGATGAGAGATATTGCCGAAGCAGCTTACAGCAAGTTATGCTGGCAAACATGGTGGCTCGCATGAGCACGTTAGCCGAGGTGGATCAGCACCGCCTTGACGTCAATATGGAGCATGTTGGGAAGCTGCTCTGTTATTTGAGTGCAGCAAAGGCGATTGGGTCAACAATTGCTGTTCACTCCACCTGGGCAAGTCTCCAACAACCATGGAGGCCGCCCCCTCTTTTCTGGCGCGGTTCGGGCAACCTATCTGCATCAGACCCGTGCGGATAAACTGCTTAATGGATATTGTGTGTTGATTTTACACTACTTCAGGCCGCATGCAGCCGCAGTGTGAACCCTGGCCTCGTCCCGAGTGCTCCCGCAACGATCTACGATAACGTTACCGTGTCGCTTCCCGCTGGGGAAGAGCCAGCAAGCGCAGCGGTGGGCCCAACCGATTGGATCGAATTCCAGGTCGGTGTCGAAAGCGGCTGCGGCCGCGGCAGCTGCGCGACATCGCGTCATTTTCCATGCGTGCCTTCCTCCCTTGGTGTTCCCATACCCAATGTTCCATCTGAAAGCTGAAGCCCCTCTTCCATGCCAGTGACCTGTGTGCCTCTCGCACCTCCGACACCTCTCTGGCCAAGCAATTTGCTGTAGACTCCACTCTTCTCCTCCGCGCCAAGGCAACGACGCATTGCGTGACTTCCGTCTCGTCTCCAACATTGCTGCAGCTTGCGTGGAGGTTTGAGGCCTCCGCAATTTTTTCAGAGCCAGACACTGCCCGTCAGTGCCAGTGCCAGTCGGGTACACGGCACCTTCCCTTTGCTTCTGGCTGCTTCTGGGACATTAAAGCATAAATACCTACCGTGTCTCTCGACTCCCACAAATCTTCTAGACATCCCAAACCACTCTTCGCACTTGACCACGACGCAAAATCTCACAATGTCTTTCCACCTCTCCGCAGAAGGTGTCCACGTAGAGGATGGCCACATCTTGAGGGCCACTCTCAACAACGGAGCGGGCGAGCAGGTCAACGCCGAGCTCGACCTCAACACTGTCCTTGGCAACAACGATGGTAAGTGCGCGCCTGCATGTTCCCTTGGACGTCAACTAACCTACTGCCAAGGAAACTTCGAATGGGGCTCCCAGGACTTTTCTGGCAGTGCCGAGAACGTCAGCTTCTCGATTGAGGGAGATGACAGCGTCCCCATTCTGCGTGCTCAGCTCCGTGATGCCGCAGGCGAGCTCCACGACAGAGATATCAACCTCGCTGAGCGCATCGAGAACAGCGACGGCAGCTTCAACTATATGGGTAGGTCTTTTACTGGTAACCTAGCTCACAGTGGCCATTCTAACACGGGGGGAAACAGAGTAAGAGGATATCACACAGACGCAGCGCTGCTAGGGAGACAGAACCTGGAATGGCTGGGGGGACCTGGCATAAGCCAATGATGAACGTGTCATAGGTGCATTATCTCCAGACAGATGACAAGCAAGAAATTGTTCATTTCCTGACTCTCAAATTGGAAGGAGGCTTAATGACACTGGTGACTGCCGCCGCTTTTTTACTAGAAGTCGAGCGCATCATGAAGGCTGCAGTGGGTCCCCCACTTGGGTAAAGCCGTCATCCACTTCGATGCAGCCTGATGTCACCTCGATGCCACCTCGATTACCTAGTTTCCAGCTGCACTGCTCTCTTCGCCCCCCCCTTGAACTCCCACACCTACCGCACGCTAAAGTACCGCGTTGCAGGCAGCACCACCAGGTATCAGCACTTCCATGATCCGCAAATCTACGCAGCGAGTTCGGGCCGGGGGTTAGAAAATGGAACAATTCTCAATGCCAATTGGGCGAACAGTGCTAGTGAACGGCGATGAGAGATATCACATATCCACGCTGCGATCCTACAAGCCACGTTTGCTCCCTTCCAGCAAATAAAGCATCGAAGTGCGAGAAGAGTACATGTACACGGTCACGGTATGGGTGTGCCGGATGCTGCACGTTCAAGCCACGGCGCCGGCCGCCTCGACAGCATGTCTTCTAGTTGGCCACTGTTTTCGAAAACTTACAGCCCTCGTGCGCCGGATACTGTACATACAGCTTCAGACGGAAATGGAGATGATCAACCTTTGAGGAAGCCACGCCCAAACTGACAAAATGGACAGGATAAATACAAGGTTAGGCCTGCCCTTCAGTGTCCGAAGTGGGAACTTTCATAATGCTAAACTCTTCTGCTCTCTTTGCTTGTAGCCCAGCATGCAAACCCCTCTGCACCTAGCGGCCTCACTTGGCGACACCTTCAAGTCTCACAACTCCGCTCACGACATTCCTCCCATGACGGCGGTGAAAACATTGGCGGCGATATTATGCGCCATAGTTCTGAGGGCCATCTACACGCTCTGGATATATCCCTACTTCTTTTCCCCTCTTCGCCACCTTCCTAGCCCCAACAGCCATCACTTCTTGATCGGTCAAGCGCTGAACCAGTCCCGCTCTGGAGATCCAAATCAGCCATTTGTCTCGTGGGCAAAGAAATGGCCCGAGTCCGAGATGGTCCGCTATTTTTCCTTCTTCAACACCGAAACCATCCTCGTGACAGGTCTCGATGCCTTCCGTGACGTTCTGTCTGCCAGGACGTACTCGTTTGTAAAGCCACCGTTTTACGTGAGACTCCTCATGCCACTCGTCGGGAAAGGCTTGTTTTTCTCCGAGGGCGAGGAGCACAAGACCCAACGGCGGTTGATGGGGGGTATGTTTCCGGGCAATGCTTTAGCAGAACCTAGTGCTTCTCGCTGACTACGACTGCAGTGCCGTTTTCTCTGACAAAGCTCAAATTGTTGCTTCCTGTCTTCCAGAAAAAGGCAGAGGAGCTCTCGTCCTACTTTGACAAACAAATCGAGACTCGAGATGGCATTATCGAAAGTAAGGCCCGAGCCCCGGTGTTTCCTCGCGTAAGTTTCCTGGCCCGTTAACGGTGCTAAACAGCGGTTGGCACCTTCACGAGTCTCACGCTGGACATCATCGCCATTGCCACTCTTGGCGTGGAACTCCATAACCTCGAGGAATCAACCCGGTTCCACGAATGCTACCAGCAAGTCTTCAACCCGGCCCCTGTCGGACAGGTTCTCTTTGTGCTGGACTCGATCTTGCCCGTCCGCTGGATACCTATCGAGGCAAACAGACAATTCAAGCGCGCCACCAAGGAACTGCGTGAACTCGTCCGAGAAATTGTCCGGCAGAGAGTCAAAGATGTCACCGAGAGGGGGAAAGGAATCATCAATGACACGGGCCGCAGGGATTTGCTCACGTACATGATCGAGGAGACATATACCACAGACAACCCCTGGGATGAGGACGAGCTGATGGGCCATGTTAGCTAAACCTCTCAAAACTCGCTCACTCGTTGCTGACATTTGCCCAGATTCTGAACATGCTCTCGGCGGGCCATGAAACCACCGCAAGCGCCCTCCAATGGGCCACGCATGCCTTGGTCAAGTTTCCCGATGCCCAGCACTGCCTTCGAGCCGAGGTATTCGAGATGCTGAAGAAATCTCCCACCCCCGGATACTCGGATATTGAGAGCCTCCAATACCTAGACAAATTTTGCAGAGAGGTGTTGAGGAATTGGTGCCCAAGTAACCGTTCCCTAGCCTAAACCATGAAGGCTTGGACTCGCTGACCAGAAACGAGCAGGCATCATATCCTACCGATACACCGCCGATGACGTGGTCGTCGGCGGGGTCCTCGTGCCCAAAGGGACCACCATCACGCTCATGCCGGCCGTCATCCACCACAACCCCGGCATCTGGGGCGACGACGCCGACGAGTTCAAGCCGGAGCGGTGGGAGCAAAATACTCGCGATCCCCACGCCTTCGCGACCTTCTTCCAGGGTCCGCGGCAGTGCATCGGCCGTGGCTTTTCCCTGCTCGAGTTCAAGATTATCTTGGTCGAGATGGTCCGCAAGTTCTCCTTTGAGGATGCCGAAGTGGGGGAGGAACTTGTCTTGGTGAACCCGTCGAATGTTCTCTGGCCGAGAAAGGCGTGGGTGAAGGTTGGTAGACTTGAGTAGCATCCCCTATTGGTGTGGGATGGGATAATTACTGCTTTTATCGCACTAGTGTTGGTAGTAGGGCACAGTCTATGGCAGCGCTCCCCGATCAATGCCACGCTCTCATGTCTATAAGGAGCAGTAGTTTTACACTCTCTTTATACAGGGAGACACTTGGTCCCCCGAGCGGCTAGACCTGACGTGCTACGGTTCTCATCCAGTGACAGTGTCTGCGTGTCCCGGCTGGATGTTTCTGCCGTCGGCGGATGCGCCACCTTGAGCTCCTAACCTGACGTGCCGGTGGTGCGTTAAGTCAGTCCTACTCTCTTCAGGCTTCGAGCGGTTAGCAACTTCTACTCAAAGCACTGGGGCTGTCAAAACACCCACAACGCTATTTGTCGCTCTTTCCCTTCCCTTCCATCAAATCTCATTATCATTTCCGTCTGCTCGTTCTAGTTCATCATTGTGACACCTGCAACCCATGTCGATGATTCAATCCAGGAGGTAGATGACAACTCATGGCTTATCGCATGAAAGCTACTCCTCACCCGCCAGCCATCACCGTCACCGGGCCACCCATCATGGAGTGATGGAAATGCCGCATTTCCGTCCTCACCGACGCGCCTGACCCTCCCCCCGAATCACGATATTTATGGCAAAGCAAAGCCACCTATGGTTTTCTAAAATACGCTTCATACAGGTACCTATCTCAGATATTCAGGGGGGACCTGATAGGGGCGTACTTGATCTTTGATGCGCGTGCACTATCTAGTACCCATTTATGCGATATGTTGTACTCCTAGTAGAACAAGCGAGCCATCACCTCAACCCCTTACCATCATCCTGAGCCGTCTCCGTCCTCCCTGGGATCTCGAAGCGTCAGCTCTTTATTCATATCCTCCCAACGCCGTCTCATCTTGTCTAGTATGGCCGTCCTATGGGTCCTAAAGTCTTCCATTTCATCCGTCTCGCAGGCCAGCAGCGCCGCTCTGAGATCTTGCTTGCAGAAGTCGAGGCCCTTGGCGTGCTTCTCAAGAAGCTCGTACATATCCGGGAGGGGCGATTTCTCCAGGGGCTCCGAGCTCTGCCACCTCTCCTTGATGGTGTTGGCATCCGGCTCCGGAAGACCCTCGACGGCCGCCGTCTTTACATTGCGCAGCCGGCCGAGCCATGTCTTGAGCATGCCAATGACCTCTTCCCTCCCGCCGTCATCCACGGTGTATTCATCCCAGCACGGATCTCTGTAGTGGGCATCGGCCTCGTCGCCGCAATCAAGCTGACACTCCAACCGGAGAAAGTCTATGGTTGGCACGCCTTGCAGGTGTGATACGAGCTCACGTGCAGCTTCCCGGATCGGGGCAATCTTGTGACAATCGGTGTAATTGACGCGGATGCTGAACCTCGTCAGGCGCGGCAGCACCTTGGCCGTGGGTCTTCTTGGGTTCTGGCGGAAGTCGTGTGACACGGCTTTCGGGTAGTGAAAGTTGTCGTAATACGGCCCCGACGTGTTATATATCTCGAACCGGAATGTGTTCTCGCCGTAGAGGATGGGCATCGCCTCGGCGTAGATCTGTCGGCATGTGCGGAGGAGCTGGGGGCTCAATTGCACGGAACTCGAGCAGGAGCTTTCGTAGCAGAGGGCGAGTTTATAGACTTTGTTCCGAGTCGAGGCTGAGAAGGAGAGGAACCCGAGAGTGGGCTGACCGTCCATTGTGACACTGCCGTTCAGTACGGCCGAGGCGTTCATTGTGAGTGGCTGTTGTGTGTTTTGACCACAAAAATAAAGAAAGAGGAAATCGGCGGGGGAGCCTTGAAAAGTCTAAATATATATGATCTGTTAGTCACGTGACACCAGACATTAATTTGGCGCGCCAACATACTTTTTTTTTTCCAGCGCGCGGGAGGCACAGGAAGAATACACAACGAATTGAACAAGATTGACCCAATTGATCAAAGTGCTGGTTTCCAACATGATCCTTGCCCCCCGCCAAAAAAGCAAATCCAAGCCCTCGGCCGACTCAGCGCCTCGGTCACAAAACTCTAAACTCACTCGTGTGGCGCGGTTGATGCTTTCACCCTACCTTCTCTAGAGCGAGACCCCTTGACTAAGAGGAGGTAAGAGGTGTGACGGGACCATGACTGAGATGCCAAGTTCAGCGCCTGACACAAGCCAACCCAACCCAACCCAAACCAATCAAGCCAACCCAAGCCCAGATTTCCAGGATTTGGCAAGATTTGGCTTGGGTCTACTTTTTCTATTTTTCAGGGCCAAATAGGCCTGAAGTCGGACGCCTAAATAATGTGAAAAAAGTTTGCATTTTCTAGGGGCATGCCTTTTAAGTTAGTATTCCTCTATCACATACCTCCACACCAAATCCACACCTCTACCACATCCACACCTCTACTACATCTACCGACACTATGGCTGACTTCGATACACTTTCTGACACCGCGTCGGCTACTAGCGATAGCATCTCCATGGCATCGGTCACAACAAGCAATTCTACTACGATAAATCCACTCTTTTCACCAGCCGTCGGCTCCCTAGCATCACAGATCAAGCCGCCAATGTGTTCCTCCGAATCGATATCCCCTCGCGCATCTCCGACATGCCTACCATCAAACACAAGGGCAAGACCTGCATTTTGGAGGACTGGATACACAAGCGCACCGCCCGATCGCCATAGATAGGCGCACACGGCTACTGGCTAGCTAACCTTAACCTAACCCTAACCCTAAGGTCCCAAAGACACTCGTTATTGGATTCAACAATCTCCAAGCTGCAGTGCCTGCGGAATTGGCTGCGAAATTGGAGGTTGTGAAGCATGTGTATTTTAGATGGGACATATTTCGTCAGGGGGAGTTTCGGAGCGGAAAATTACATTATTCCGGGCTTGGCACCGGATTCAAGCCACTTCAAGCCAAGCCAAGCCAGCCTTCCAGCTTGCCAAATCGCCTTTTTTAGGGTCAAGCCAAGACAAGCCAGCTGGCAATGCCAGCCTCAATAGCCACGAGCACTAGCCCCATAACAAGAAGCCGTACTGGAATTTCGCCGATGCCGTAGGTGCGCCGCATCTGTCGATTAATCCTCAAAACCTCCTGCTTGAAAATGTTTGTGCTGAGCAACAAGTCTATACACTCACGATGCCCCTCGTATTTAGCCCATTCGAGAGGAGTCCTTGACTGGTTGCACTTGGTGGTAATGTCTGCTCCCATCCCAAGCAGTGCCTCAACCACAATGGAATAGCCGGCCCCAGCAGCAATACTCAGAGGTGTTCGGCCCTGGTGGTTGCTGGAATCGATGTCGGCGCCATGTTCCAGCAGTAATCGAATCATGTTGATGTTGCCGGCTCGGGAAGCACAAGATAGTGGAGTCTCCCTGTAGTCTGTGGCGTTATCCTTGAACATGGCATGGATTGGAGCCCAAAACTCTTCTAGGAGCAGCTTCGCAACGTCTAATGAGCCCAATCGTACCGATGCCATGAGCTGATCCGCGGAGCTTTCGCCGTGCTTGATCAACTCACTGATCAATTCACGGGCAAGAAAAAAGTCTTTGATGCGTACTGCACTCTCTACGCATTTTGCCATGGTATCCTCGGTTGTGATAATATCAGTAAGCGCCTCTTCCAGGTGGTTGAGCAGCACCTCGCTGACATGGCCGGATAATCGATGCAGCAAATTCTTGCACTTTTTCTTGTTCACCATGGCGAACATGGGATTCTTCCTCATGTAGTTTTTTACTGTCCAATATCCCGTGGATGGGTGAAGCGCCCCATTTTCCGAGTATTGTAGCAGCAAGTCAAACAAGAGCTTCGCCCTTTCCCTGTCCCGTGCCGCATACTGTAATGTCGACCTTGTTATCCTTACCGCCGCCGCAGGATATGTGGTCAAAATATGCACCAAGGCGCTGTCTTCTCCCTCTTCGTCTCGTACCGCCGTCGTTAGGACCACCTCTAAGGCCACCTCCGAGAACAATGGCAAGCGTTTGCAAAGATCCCGAAGGCCGTATGGTTTGGTTGACATGGTCGGGCCGATCTTGACATGGAAGAGAAAAGTGAAGACAGTATCGACGACCTCGGCCTCGGTTTTGTTGTAGTCTGGGTATATGTGGCCGATTGCGTCCGAAGAGATACCCAGGAGGGCGTATACCAAATCTCGCGGGTCTGTTGCGCTGTTGTCGCCAAAGCTCTGCAGGAGCATGTGTAGATATCGGTTTCCATTGGACCACGTCTCTTTTCGGAACATGCTTGGCATCATGTCCAGAACTGCCTGGCAGCGGGGTTCTGGCGTTATCCCCATGAGAAAGGGCGCGATGGCGAACACGCGTGCCGACACCGACTCGGCACCGCAATAGACCACGGCGGCCTGTGAATGGGCCACCTCCTGCAAGATCCAGACTCTCCGAAACCAGTCACGATCCAGCAGCTGCAGCAAGCCTTCCCGTTGCAGACCTGGAAAGCTGGTCGGTCTAGCCTCGATTTCCTTCCACAACTCCATCCATTGCTGTCGTGTCCAGCCGACGTGGGAAACGGCCTTGAGCTCATGCTGAAGCATGCCAAGAGCATCAAGACAGATCTTGGTTGAAGGGGTTGGCAGACCGAGCCAGTAGATGACTTGTGCGGCTCGCTTGTAAATGTCGCCCATGTGATCCACCTGGTGACCCTGCTCGGCCTTGTTGCTCTGGTCGATGCAGATGGCATCCACCCACACAATGCGGTCCTTGTCTGCCAGCTGAAGGCGTTGCAGGGCGTCGTACAGGTTTTTGGCTATGCGGAACGGCTTTCCGTTGATCTTGGCGACGTGATTGGCCTCAGGAGAGCCCCATACGTACGAGAGTGCGTCGTACGAAATGGCGACATCTCGGCCGCGCACCCATGCCTGGAAAAGCTCGCAACAAACGACCGGGCCCTTGCCCTTCAAAATCCGGAGCAGTCGGAACGCATGTCCGCTAAGATCGATTGGATCATGCGTGAAGTAATATGAATCTGGAGGTTGCGCCATGTCTCACGATCTCATCTCTTCTATACCATGTACGGATGGATAGTTGAGTTGGAGAAGAAAAATCGAGGGCTGGAAGGGATCCCGGCTAGAAATTGGGTGCCCAAGAACATATCCTGAAAATTCGAGGGAGCCTTCTGGTGAACTTCAGCCCCTGTGACACAGCTCAAGGAGGTATGGGTCAAAGATCAAATTGGAAAGGCAAAGGGGTTCAGTATGCTTGAATTAGCCCTCAGCTTCAACGAAGTTCAGCTGATGTTTTTTCCAAGGTCCGTTCTGCCAGAAGCATGATTCCAAGGCGGGGCCGGGGGCCCAGCCTTCTTATGCTCTGTGTACAAGATACCCAAGTCCCCACTGTGGCCTCCGAATCCAAGCTCTTACTCTCACTGGCCTGCTGGCTGGCTTGGCTCCAGTAAGCCAGAGCGTGGCTTAGTGTGACATTCTTGGTATCGGCGATCCTTGCCGCGACTAGCCGGTGTCGACCGCGGCCCAAGGTGTAGTTCTACACCTTGGCTCACCTATGGTGTGTGCCAGCAGTGTGGCAGCTCCAGCCCAGGGCTATGCTCTTGGCATGAAGACTGCTGTACACGGGAATGCCGCTCGTGGGCTTTACAGTTTGGTATTTACTTGTTTCCATCCTATAAGGTATCCAGGCACCCAAGTTAGATACCTAAACTGGTATAATCCGTGGCTGCTAGAGCTATTTCTCTACAGAGCTTTCCCATCGGCGGCGACTAGAATGTGAGACCATCATAACGTGTACCTGAAGCGAGGGTGACGATGGCCGAGGCGGTGAGAATCTTGTTGCACGAGCCGTTCATCCCTATCACCACGATCCCTCTTTCCATTTTCCCACTTCAGATAGACAATCTGCACACAGGTAAGGGCCAATGTGAGAGCGAGAGCCCCGAGGTTGATGGAATGGCCAAGCACGTATTTCGGCCTATACATGGAGAGCGTGGCTCGCGTTAGCACGCCAGCTCTGAGAGAAAAGACAGAAGGGGAAAGGAAAACTAACGAGTCTCTTTGGAGATAGATAAAGGTGCCGATAAAGGCTGAGCAGTTCGCAATCGAGATGACGACGCCCACCCCGAATGCCCTCACATAATGCGGCGCGAGGTTGTTTGCAACCCACCCCTAGGGTCTGTCAGCAGCGATCCAACCGCTCCAGCAGGTCCAATACTTGCCATGAGCATGGGCGAGGCCTGAAACACCCCGATGGCGATGAGGAAGGTACCGGCATATTTCACGGCATTCCGGTCCGACACAAGCAGCATCACATAACCGCAAATTCCAACAATCGTCCCCATCACAATGAAGAGACCGCGGTGTTTTGTCTTGTCGGAGAAGTGAGCGGCCAGGATGACAACTACGAAGCCCGCCATGTTAGGCGGGACAGTAAACAGCTGGGCAACGGTTGACTTGTAGCCCATTCCCGCGACAATGGAGGGGAGAAAAAGCGAGAAGCTCTGGAGATGTTGTAGATGAGGTCAGCATGAGTCTTTCACCTCGATGAACTACCTCGCTGGGTGGAACTCACATAGAGGGGCACGAGGAGGAAGAACCAGATGGCGGCGCAAAGATAGGTCTGCGGAGCCTTCAGGGCCATCTTGACCCAATACCAGTCAAACTCCTCATCGTCTACATCGATCGCGGTCGAGCCGCTGGCATCTATCCTCATTCGTCGGAGAGCCCACTCCTTCTCTTCGTCGTTGAGAAACTTGGCGCTGGCCGGAGTGTCGGGCATGAAGAAGAAGCAGACGATGCCAAACACCACCGTGATAGCTCCCTCAACTTGTCCAGTGTCAGCGCCCTCGAGAATCTTGGTAAAGCACACGGAGGACATACTGAAGAAAATCCACGGCCACCTGTTATACCCGCCATACGAGATCTGCCCGAGCGCCGACGCCAACAAGCCGCCAAACGCCCCGCTCAGCGGCGCGGCGCAGTAAAACAAGCCGCTGCGGTACAGCAGCTGATGTCGGCGGTAGAACATGGCCAGGTAGATAATCACGCCTCCCAGAATGCCCCCCTCAAACATGCCCAGCAGCACGCGGCACGCGACCAGGCCGGCAAACGACTTGGTGAAGCCGATGCAGGTGCACACGACGCCCCAGGCCGTGATCAGCGCCGGCAGGTACACGCCGGCGCGCACCCGCTTCAGCAGCAGGTTGCTCGGCACGTCGACCAGGATGTAGGGGATGTAGAAGACGAGCAGGGCCACGTTGAACGACGTGCCCGTGTCGATGCCCAGCTGCTCGGGGAGCCCGGCCAGCTTGGCGTTGCCGATGTTGCTGCGGTCGATGAAGGAGAAGAGCCTGGGGAAATGTCAATTAGAAACTTGGAGGCTCGGATGGGGGGGGGGGGAGGGGGGGAGAGCGGGCGGACCAGATGCCAAAGAGCCATGGGAGGATGTGCAGGTCGAACTTGCGGTTGAGCCGCTTGTCGAGTTCGGGGTGGTCTTCTGCCTGCGAGGAGAGGGCCTTTTCGGTGTGGACAATGTCGTCGTTGACGACGGCGTCGGTCTTGTCGTCCATTTTCGGTCGCAAGGGGGTGTACTCGTGTCCGCGCCAAGCCTTTAGAAACAAAGCTCTCTGTTGTGTCAAGGGAATACCGCAACAATACGAAGGCATGCAGTCAAGATATCTTTGGCAAAAAGCATCCCCGCCATGCCCAACATACGCGATTACACGGATTCCGGGATCTAGATGAACTGCCGGTGAGGGGCTGCGGGCTCATGACCACTCAGACATGGACGTGGTGCCAGGGTTGCTTCACCGTCTGGGTCCTCTCTTCCAAAGATTTGGTCAGCGTTGCATTCCTCCGCACCCAGATCCCGAAATGGGAGATTATGGCCGAGCGATGGTGACAGCTCGTGATAGCTTCGGCGAATCATCTCGATGGATAAGGCTATGTTCCATGAGCAACCCCAAATTTTGGACATTTGCGGGGGAAAGTCTGGGGTTTTTGAACTTGCAGACGGCCGCCGTCATAGCTGGCATGGTTGTGGGGTGTCAGCACTTATTTGGGTACCGTAGCAAAGAGGCGGCACTAGCATCGGCGGAAGATGGGCGGGGAAAAGTCTTGGGAAACTGTAAGGTACGTCAGAAGTTCCCATTTGATGAGACTCTATTCTATTTTCTGATCCGTGAGTTCAGATGACACATGGATGGAGAATTGAAAGAATTTGTTGGAGGTTGGAGGACCGCCCCACTATTGGGCATGTCCCCATACCCCACCTAGGTTAGCTGAAGGCCATTTAGATCCTCCTTTCTCATATGCTCTGCTTCGCCCAAAGGTTATGAGCCCTCCTGTGCGCGCAACGCAACTATTCGCAATTAAGTTTGTACCATTGCAATCGCCTCTTTTACGCAATTACAACGGTGTCGCAATATTTTAAATCGGAATACGTTACGTCAAATCGCATTTCCATCCATCGGCCCACCGACTGCATCAGCCTTGCCAGTCAATCAATCAATTCATTCCCCGACAACAAAGCCTCCAGTAGCGAGGCCAGCACGAAGGTAAAGCCTTCCACCACTACGACAAGGAAGCCACGACAAAAGCCCTCACTACTTCGACAAGAGGCCGCGATTACCGACGACATCATGAGTGAGCTTAAGGCACTATCCCAGTCCTAAAGGCGAAAACATACGAGGCATGGTCCTCCATCACCAGATTCCATCTCCGTTGCGATGATCTGGAGAAATACATTGATAGCGACGTTGAGGCTCCTGCAAATGCGGAAGAAAGAAAACCTGGACTCGTGAGCGCTCACAAACACAGGATTTGGCATTGCGAATCCAGCAAAAGTCGGATTGTCAACCTGGTTGGCGAAAAGACACCCGTCTTTGTCGTGATCCAATTCAGGGGCCCGATGTGATCCGCTCCCAGCAACGCAACCCAAAGAACTTCTTGCTGGACTACGATCTGTTTGACCTCCTCGCCAACACACCCGAGGCGAACCATGTCGGTCTCATGTTCTTCGGCGACCACAGCACGCCTCAGGGATGGCGCGGCAATCATGGCTACGGATGCCACATCTTCAAGTAGGGCAACAGCCAGGGCAAGTTTGCGTACATCAAGTGCCACTTCCTGGCCCGGCATGGGCAGAAGCAATTCACAGACGAAGAAGCCGACCAGGTCTGCGGTGAGGATCCCGACTATTCGAAACGGAATCTGTGGGATGCCATCGAGCGTGGCGAGAACCTCGAGTGGATCGCTCATGTGCAAGTCATGCAGCCCGAGCAGGCCGACCCCGACACACTGGGTTTCAGCCCCTTTGACGCGACCAAGGTCTGGCCGTGGGACTAGTTACCGATGCAAGAGTTTGGAAGGCTCTTCCTCAACATGAACCCCCCGAGACTTCCACACGTCGAGCAGGCCGCCTTCTCGCCTGGCAGTATGGTCCCAGGCGTCGAGGACTCCCCTGACTCGCTGCTCTAGTTCCGCATCTTCTTCTACCGGGACTCCTAGTACCACCGCATCGGCGTCAATCCGCACCAAATCTCGGTCAACTGCCCGTTCATGGATAGCAGAGCTCTGAGGTCCTCAGAGAATGAGTGATAAAATGAGCAATGGAACTCAACCGCATCGCAGCTCAGACCCTTTGAGCCCCTTACATGTTCTGTTTCGTATTTACATCCCAATACTAGGTGTCCAGAGTTACAGACGTCAAATCAGATGGCAATGGAGAAACGCCAGGTGAGATCAATCAGGCGGAAGCGCGAGGCGTCGAGGTGTCCATGGCATGCCCAGAAAGAGCCAGGTTTCAGCCATAACGCAGACAAATATAGCGGGACCTACGAGTGGTCGTACACTTGGTTCGTCGTAGCTGTCCTCACCCCCGGAGGGCACAATCGCATCCCACGACGCAATCTGCAATACAACGTCCACGCAAAGGCTGAATTCACACAGAATGAGATATGCTGGGCGGAGGAGAGCGAGGACCCATCGATCCGCGAATGGCTCGCATCCATCAGGGGAGGAGATTCCATCCACGTCATCCCTAAAGCACAATGGGCGGCGTGGGTCAACTACGTCCAAGAGATCGAGATTGAACTCATCGGGAACGAGCACACCACTCGACTTCCTAACAGCTCTTTGTCAAGGGATGTGACACCTGGCCGCCCAAGCTGCTATGGACCGCTTGACCAAAGCTCAGGGGAAATTCGCCTAATCATCCTCGATGAGGGAATCGCCAGTGACCCATTGTCGTACTGCTGGGGCGATCCGAGAGTGAGGAATGACAAGCTATGCAAGGTTCCGGGGCAAGATGGAGGTCGAGAGTATACACTCTCCATCACATTGGCACTTTACACCGTGCTATAAAGACTCCGCTTTGCCGAACGAAAGCGCGTCCTCTGGATCGACGCGATATGCATCAACCGAGACGATTTCAGCGAGAGGGCCGGCCAGGTTGCCATCATGAGGGACATTTATGCCAACGCATCGTCGGTTGCAATATGGCTGGGGGACGGCCACGGGAATGAAAGATCAAGGCTGGCCCTTGAGACGGTCAAGGCGATCCAAGAGCGTGTAGGCAAGCGAGGTGGCTCGCTTGGCTCCTCAAAAGTCAATCTATCATCAGAAGACGACGCCACCACCCACTCAATGAGCACAACGGAGCATACTACCTCATCCTGGATTGGCGGCTCCCTGGTTCCGGCGGACCTGGGACAAGCTGTTCGCCATGCTGCAGCTCGGTCGGGAGACGAGCCGCCTAGACCAGCTACCGAGCGAGATTCACCAAGTGGTTGGATCTCCGAGCACAAGAGCCTCGAGATCCTGTCGGCAGTACAAGCCCTGGAGGGAAGAACGTGGCAGGAGACATCGGCGCCATCTCCGCCATCTCACGGTACCCCTACTTCCGACCCCGGACCCACCAAGGGCTGCACACGTACGTGGCCCTGTTCGACCCCCTCAACATAACGGGCAAGTGGTCTGAGCGGCTGTGGCCGAGCCGGGTCGAGACCTATGTAGAGAGGTCACTTATGTCCTGCGGGAAAGAACGGGGGGTTGGCAGTTCGTAGGTGAGTGTTATTTGGAGGGATACATGCAAAGCCGGGCTACCGAGGAGCAAGGTCAGAGGGGTACCCTCGCTGAAAGGTTTGTTTTGGTGTGATGTTGTCGCCGAGTGCGTGCACTGTGTCTCGTACAACACAGACCGTGGACCTCGACATGCCAGCTCAAATAGACCTCGCTTTTCGAGGTACGGGAAAGTAAAATAGCAGCGGGAGACTGAAGAGATGGGGTACTAACCGTGATGCCATAGTTCAAGGTTGCAAGCCACCAAACTCTTCCTCGTTGATTTCGGTTTCTGATCAAGCCCGTTGAGGTGCGTCACCCGAGGCCAAAAGGGTTTTAACGGTATATTTCAACAGCCCCAATCTCTTCTCTGCGATTCCCACAACCAACGACGAAAGCAACAACTCGACAGGAACCTCGAATGCAGCAATGCATTTTTTCATCCCACCACTGCCAGACATTTTCTCGACATTTCCGCTCCCACCACTCCCAGCACTACCAAACGTCTTGGAGGCGCTCCCAGACCTTTTGGGGGCCATTCCCGACTTTTTGGGAACCCTTTTACCATTCCCACAATCCCCAACCGTCGTTCCACCATTTCCAACGCGCCCCCAACCCGCCAGACAACCAAGACCTCCTCCACCCATCACACCTTCGGTTGGACCATCCCACGTCCAAAACCCCCCTCCCAACACCCCCATGCCCCCCCTCCCCTCCAGCCCCCCCTCGGCCATGGCCATCGCCCTCACCCCCCTCCCCTCCCAATCCCCACAACCCTCACCCTCACCCTCACCCTCAGCCTCACCGCCAGGCCACCTCAACGCCCCCCGCCCGCCGCTGCCCACGCGCCTCGCAGCCAAAACCCACGACCGCCTCCGCCGCGCGCGCCACCCCCTGGACCGCGCCCTCCCGCGCCTCCGGCTCCCCGCGGCCATCGTCCTGGCGTGCGCCATCACGGGCGCGACGGCGTACCTGGTGGCGCGGCACGTCATGGCGCGGCGGGCGGGGGCGGCGGTGGACCCGGACCCCGAGACGTGGGCGGCGCTAGCGCGCGGGGTGTACGAGGCGTGCTATCTCGGGTGCGAGGGGTGCGGGGACGTGGATTTCGCGTGGGCGGCGTGTGCGCGCACGGCGGCGGTGGCGGGGTGCGACGGGCGGGCCATGTGGAACTGGCGGGAGAGGTTCCCCAGCGGGTGTTTGGAGGCGGTTGGGGGGGTGCTTCGGGCCGAGGCGCTGGAGAGGGAGAGGGATAAGGTGTGGGTGCGGTTGCTGCTGGTGTTTCCGACCGTCTTGGCCGGCGTGCTCGGGGGTTGGTTTGTGTATTGGGTGTGGGGGAGGGTGACGAGCGGGTGTCAGGACCGGGCGGAGGAGTGGGGGAGGGAGGAGGCGGAGCGGAGGGAGGCGAGGGGGAGGATGGCGTGGCCCGGCCCCGTGGGGCTTCCGCACCGGTCCGAGACGCCCAAGGGCCGGCGCTTCGTGCGCCTCCTTGCCGTCCTCGGTCTTGCGGGGCAGGCGAGGGCGTGGCCCTGCACCGATGGCACGCCCGACACGGTTTACTTCATGGACGCCAGCCGGAATATCACGGCGTCTGTTCACGGCTGGCTCAGCAGGTGCTACACCGAGGAGCACTCGTTTCCGGCGCTGGTCACAGACGGGGACGGGAACAGCCATTTGGAAACCCATTACCATTATACGACCGAGGTCTCAGCGAGGCCGCACGACATGGTCCAGGCCGTCCTGCCGAGAATACACCAGTGTGGCTTCTCCGTTGCCGCGCACCACGAGAAGCTGCCGGCGACGAAGCGGGTAGCGAACCCGGGCCTCGAGAGGAATTGGTGGGTAACCATCAAGGTGAGCGGGTTCAATGTCACACGGGAGGACGAGACGGATCCGGCAGTACTCTGTCTGTACGACATCGGGGGCGCGCATGCCTAAAACGCCATTGATCGGGGCCTTTGACGGGTGGTACCTGATGTCTAGGAGACCGTGGCAAGGCTGAACCAGTTGTGGCACCTATCATGATAGTTCAGCGACAGCACGATACTGAGCATCATCCTGTGGCTTTTTCTTTTATTCAGGACAGCAGCCTGTTCTACCAGTTCTACGAAACTAACACTGGTACGCTTCTCATCTCCTTTGATAGGTGCTTGCACGTAGGTGACATGGTAAATACTCACACACTCACCTACGGTAACATGTAGCTGCCGAGTTTGTCGGTCCGAATCCATGCTTCGCGGCAGAGGATCAGGAAGAAAGATTTTCTCTAGCTCCTTCTGATCCAGCGAAGCAATGTTACCGTGCTGTTCTCCGACGGGCCCTTACATGAACACGGGTGGCAGACGCCGGCGTTTGGGACCCTTCCTGCCGGCACATTGACTGCTCCTATCACCCTGTACGCGCCGCATGCGCACTAGGTAGGTACGCTACACGTAATACCGAAGGTACCCGGGCAGACACATGCCAGGTCTGCATGCAGAGTTGCCGAATGGTCTGGTGATGGGCTGGCTTTGACCAAAAGTTCTCCAACACCATGGCTCCGAGATCGGAGACTTGGACGGTTCGCACAGTCCCGTCTGCCGTCTGCAACGGGTCGGGATGCGGGCGCATGTACGACCTGTGCTGCGTCCTACCAGACAGGAGCACATTGGTTATTGCCTCGGCACATGCGACTCCCGTCACGGTCTGGACCCCAACCTCGGTCACATCACTCACTGCACCTGGCACTGAAGAAGCACAACAGGTTGAAACCAGGCAGAAATGCATTCCTTGGAACTCCAGCCGTCTAAGTCTAAGCGTCTAGGCAGGCTTGCAGGTATCGATTAGGTCCCCCCCTATCCTCCCCCTGCTAGAAAGAAGAAGAAGAAGAAGGAGAAGAAAAAGAAGAAAAAGAAGAAAAAGAAGAAGAAAAAGAAAGAGCATCACGTCTGCTTCTCCCAGAACAGATCAATCTGCTTCCCGTCGAGCCACTTCTCCATCTCGCCGTACATGCGCTCCCACAGCTCGTTGTTGTGCGGCGTCGGCAAGCCGACGTCAATCTCGTAGCCCAACCTCGCCTGGGCGGCGGCGAGGTAGCGGTAGCCCTCGGGGTACTTGGCCAGCTCGTCGGGGGCAAAGCGCGGGGCCGTGCAGCCGTCGACGGGCACGACCTTGTCCTTGTCGTAGAAGAGCTTGACGTACTTTGCCTTCCAGGCGCCGGTGCCGGCCTGCTTCTCGCAGAAGAAGATGAAGCGGCAGTCGCAGTCGACGTCGAACTGCGACTCGGGGAAGGTGAAGCGGTGCGTGATGGTGGCCTTCATCTTGCCCACGGCCCGGCCGTGCTCGGGCGCCGCCAGCTCGGCCAGCGTGCCGCACTCGCGGTGCATGATGAAGACGCCGGCCTCCTTGCCCGCCTTGGAGATGGAGATGAAGTCGTCGACGTGGCGCGCGCCGCTCCAGGCTGGACAAGTATTAGAAAAAGGGAAAAAGAAAAAGCAAATTCAAAAGGGTAAAAGGAAACAAGACAACGTACTGGTCCACACGGTGCCGTCCTCGGTAAAGAGGGACCGGTAGTTGGCCCACTCCGAGGCATCGCGGTACACGGGCCAGCCCTTGCAGAGCTCCGACACGGCCAGGCGGTCGAGCAGCTCGCCCGTGGTGCCGTTGATGTGCGAGTAGCTCTTGGTGTGCGGGTCCAGCGGGGACGTCATGGTGGATGGCACGGGCACGAGAGGTGTTTCGGCGGCGGTTGTGTCGTCTTGGGCGGGCTTCTGGGAGCAGGGCGGAGGTGCTTGGGTGGCAGTGTCTGGCATCAGCACCGAGGCGAGGCCCCCTTTTGTACCCGCGTCATTGATGACCATGTTGGTGATTTATGGTAAGAGTTTAGGGGTTGCAGGGCGGTCTGCACCTCGTGCGTGTCAAGGTGGGATGGAGGGTGGATGAGCAGGTGGACACAGAGCTAGATGACTTGTCGGCTTGAGAGGCCGGATTCAGACAAAAGTCGAGGGGGGGGGGAATTGTGGGTTTTGTACCTGTCCGCTGGCAACCACGGCACAGACGGCGGGCCAACTCGCGTCATGGCCGAGCCGGACGTCGTGCCACTGCGATCCATGATCTCACGGTGAGACGGACGGGCCGCAGCGTGCATGGGCAAACACGGCATCATGCCTCGACGGCCGTTATTATTTTCTGCTGCTACCAGCAGTCAGTCGTGGGCCCATGATTTCTTGTTCGGTGGCACCGGCCCGTGTGGCTCCATCACGGTCTTGGCTGGGCCCAGAAAACGGGACGGGAATGGCAAAAAGATGGCAAAGATGACTGGCGTCCGCGCCCAAGGTATGACGAGTCAGTCTGGCAGGCCGACACGCATGTGTCGTGATTGTCGAGGAACCGACTTGATCCCCCGTCCTCGACGCTGCGGTGAGCAGAGCCTCGCTGTCATTGGGTTGCATATGCATCGAGAAGCCGCAGGTGCTCGGAGTGCCGCGCTGGGATGCAGCGAGCTGCAGCAGCCTGCAGCAGCCGCCTGCATGCGAGCCCAGAGTTGAGACTCTGTCTGGCCCGGGTCAAGACGGAATCAGGCAACGCCCGCCAGACCTCTTGACCGCTCGTCCCAACTATCCCGCCGATTTTTTTGGTTTTTTTTTGGTTTTTCTCTCTCTTATCAATAAGCAACCCCGCGACTGAGGCCGATCCAGACATGTCAGGTGTCGTGGACTCCAACCCGATTGGGCACCAACGTAGCCTCCTATAGGCCTCCCACGCCCTGCCACGCCCCGTGGGGACCATCTCCCACATGGACCTGCTGCGTCCTGAGCAAAACATCCATCCCTATGGAAAGAAGAAAAAAAGAAAGGAAAAAAAAAAAAAAAAAAAAAAGGGTTACTAGGCACCCTGCTGTCCTGCTCGAGCTGCCTATCTCGGAATGCCCTCGGTCAGGTACCTAACGTGCCTTACATACCGTATGTACAACTACTCCTGTCCGATACGTAAGCCCTGGAAACCACGCGCCTGCTCGCGATTCGCTTCCAGGGCAGCGAGACGGTACTAACGGCGCGTGTCCCCCCCCCAATGGCAGACTGCCTTACAGAGGGCGTTCCCTGGCTGCCGTCTGTGAGTGGTCAGAAAAGAAAAAAAAGAAATATACCCACGTCATGATGAGCATCAGATTATCAGACATTGGCACCGTGGTGTCTGCCCGCTCTTATGCGCTTGTGGTTGCGATGACTGATGTTTTTGGTCCCTCCTTGTAACCCCAAATCCCCAAGGGGTAAACCGCCGTAAGGCAGAAGGCGGTAAGCCCCCAAGGGGTAAATCATGGCGGGCCCGGGGTGTCTCAGCAGGGGCCACTCACCCGCCCCGCTGGACAAATTCGTCACACTTTTGCGCCCTCTGCCTTGTCCACGTCAATATCAACATGGCCAACGCTGCTGCCGGATTCGCCGGGTTCCTGCAATTCCGACGACACCCCCATCTCCCAAATCGAAGCTTTGCTGCGACACTGACCCCCAGGCTCGACTTGTCCATTTCCGATCCAATCACAGCCCATAATTCAGGTTGAATCGAGCAAATCGGACAATTCTTGGTTTTCTGGCTGGCGACAAATGCAATCCAGTTTATCGGCGGCTCAATGACGACCCACAGGCAACAGCTTGAAGCCGTAACGGAAAAAGAGAGAAAGGAGAACCGACTTCATTTCATCAAACGAGCCGTCCGTTTGTTGGAAGACTTGTACTTTAGGAACCACAAGTCCGAGCTTCCTAGATGTCTTTTTTCGCACGTCGTTTACTCAGCCCATGGCACACAGTAAAGATCCAGTCAACTGATCCCAGTCATCCATCCCAAGCTTCATGCAAAGACAGCGCTGAATGGTTGCAGAGACGTTTCGAAATTGTCGACTCGGAGAAACACCATGTGGATTATCATGGCTTCCTAAATAGGATATTTTCCGAACTTGAGAGCGGGCCGAGGGGTTGCGAGTGGGGGAGCCTTGGCACCGGGCACTCACCTCCGGAGTTCAAAAAGAGTCAACAACGACCAAGCAGCAAGCCTCCAAGCCTCCAAGGGGCAGCACCTCAGGGTTGACGCCCCCAAACCCGGTAAAAGCGGCGGCTGCAGAGGCGATGCAAACCGTTGCACAACCCTTTTGCCAGCCAGACACACAGAGTGAGATCTTCGTATTCTCGGCCCGTGCATGCACTGCGACTCTGAAGCGTGGCCTTGTGTTTTTCTCGAAGCTTTCATGGCAGTGCGCCGTAGTGTCACGTCGCCCAGTCAGCACCGCCGTAAGACGCCGTACAGATGCCGCAGAGCAGCAGGCGATATTAATAGTCGGTCGAGGCCCTCGGTCTCCGTCTGTTCCCAAAGGCCGATGCACTTCTCTCTCTTTTCTGGACATGGCAAGGTGGTCCTGCAACAAGTGTTTGCGGAGGTGGGCATGACTAAGACCACCACCCGACATGGAAGAGCACCAACACAAAAAGCCGCAACAGCGCGAGCAATCCTCCCCGGCGCGGGCTTGACAGCTGCCAGTCTCGAGTCCTGCTGGGGTCGCACCGCATCCGGCTTGCACGCTCGTGTCAAACATGCCCTACCATTAGAAAGTAAGTGCATGAACTGATTCCATCACAGTTCTGTCACAGGCAAACATACGCCTTCCTAACCTCCACTTGGAGCTTAGCCCATGGAGTTGGTATACAGCACAGTAGCTACTAGGCGGTGCTTGCCGCTGTTGAACACACACACACACAGCCCCGACTTAGTTCAGCTCGGGATTGACACACTCAGGCGTGTATCCCCAAAACTTGGTTCAGCTGAAGGGTTGGGGGCCATGTAAAAACCACATAGCCGCCCCCGCCCTGTAGGCTCGCCGTCGGGGAAAAACATAGCGTTTTGGGTTGGCCAGCCTGGTTTAGACACAACTCCAGCTTGCCGCTCGATTGTGCCGCGATGCTCGCCGCAAGGGGCTACCGAGCCACCAAGCCACTGCATCGGACACTTTGATACGAGCAGCCGCTTTCGGTGGCAGTGAGGGTATAGTGAGTCTAGATGGAAGGAATGGAGAAACCGTAGCTATAAGACTCGGTGGGTTGAGTTGCAGAGTCTGTAACCCGACTTACACACGATACGTGACATCTACTCCTCTGGGTTTCTGTCATGCATTGCCTCGAACCAAACTCGAGGAATCACTCTCTAGCTCCATCGTGCGGCATAGACAACATGGCATTCGAGCTTCTCCGCGGGCTAAACCAAGCCCAGGTTGTTGTTGTTGTTGTTGTTGTTGTTGTTGTTGTTGGTATTTCGTTGGTACGCGAGGCCGACTCATATCATGTGTCTCGTCCATGGACGGCTAACAAGCTCACAACAGGTTCTCTTGCTTCTCGGTTCCCGCTTCGTGTACAACATCTTCTTCCACCCCCTAGCAGCCTACCCGGGCCCCCTACACCACCGCGCATCCGACGTCCCCCGGCTCATCCAAGAATGGCGCGGCACCACGGTTTACAAGTGGGCCGAACTACACGACCGCTACGGCGAAGTGGTCCGCATCTCGCCAAACCAGCTCTCGTACATCAGCGCCGACGCCTGGCGCGACATCTACGGCGCCCGGGGCACACCCGCCCCTGGGACCAAGATGAACCCCAGGCACAGCGCCCCGTTGCAGATGCTCAAGGAGGAGCTCGAGTTCCCCGGCGACGACTTTGAGTTCTTCGCGCCGGCGAAGCCCATGATCTCGTGCGATGCCGCCAACCACGCGCGCCACCGCCGTGCCGTAGGGCCCGCCTTCTCGGACCGGGCCCTGCGGACCTTCGAGCCCGTCATCACACGGCACGCCGACCTGATGCTGGACAAACTCCAGGCGCAGAAGGGGGCGCCCGTCAACATGGTGGACTGGTTCCACTTTGCCATGTTCGACATCACCTCGGCCCTCGTCTTTGGCAAGTCCTTTGGCAACCTCGACAGCGGGGCGTTCCACCCCTGGGTGGCCCGCGTCTTCCCGGGCATGAAGCTCATCGCCTGGAGCCTGGTGGTCACGTCGATCCCGGGGCTGGGCCGCCTGGTCTCCTGGTGCCTGCCGCGCAAGATGGTGTCCGAAGCACGCCGCCACATGCAAAGCATCGTCGACATGACCGACGCCCGCCTCACCCGCCCAGCGCCCTCCCAACCCGACTTCATGACCTACATGCTGCCCCCCCACCGCGCCGGGTCCCCCGAAACGGCCCTCTCCCGGGAGGAGCTCTACCTCGACGCCCAGCTGCTGTGCATCGCCGGCTCGGAGACCACAGCGACCCTCCTCGCCGCGGCCCTGCACTTCCTCACCCTGCCCTCCTCGGCCCCCCACCTAACCGCCCTCACGACCCTCCTCCGGACCACCTTCCCCACCCCCTCCTCCCTCACCCCCGCCGCCCTCGCCCCGCTCCCCCTCCTCACCGCCATCCTCCACGAAGCCCTCCGCCTCCACCCCCCCGGCGCCATCAACATGCCGCGCACCGTCCCGCCCGGCGGGGCCCTCATCCGCGGCCGCCCCGTCCCGGGGGGCAGCGTGGTCGGCTTCGCGCAGTACGCGGCGTACCGCGACGCGCGGTACTGGGCCGATGCGGGGGCGTTCCGGCCGGAGAGGTGGATGGGGGGCAAGCGGTGGGCGGGGGATCGGAGGGAGGTGTTTCGGCCTTTTAGCTGCGGGCCGCGGGGGTGTCCGGGGATGGGGCTGGCGATGGGGGAGGTGAGGGTTGTGCTGGCGCGGTTGGTGTGGCGGTTTGAGGTGGAGAGGAGGGGGCAGGAGGGCTGGGCGGCGCAGACGGTTTTTCTCGGGTGGGTGAAGCCGGGGTTGGTGGTGAAGTTGAGGGAGAGGGCGGTGGAGGAGAGGGCGGTGGAGGAGAGGGCGGCGGAGGTGAAGGGGTGGTAAGATAACAAGCTTGGATGTTGCGGGTAGAAAGATACGGGTTCCCAATCTGGTGTACACCAACTTTGGCCAAGTAATAAAGGCTTCAGGTTATGAGAAGGGGAGGCTTGCCAAAGACAATCACTTCATCTCGGTGCTATAATATGCCATGGGACTGACACCAGCCGTGCCTCCATCGAATCGGTAATCCAAATCTTGAGTTCAAAGAGTCGACCTGGAACTCGGGTACTATTCCGTCAGCTTTGAAAATGGGGAGCTAGCGGTGTCGGGTGTGAGGTAAGTACTGACCAGGCATCAGGGGAAGACGCAAGAACGAGATATTACGCCTGGCAGAATTAGGTAGATTCAAGTCTGCTCTTCTAGTCCTGTCTGGCTTCCACACAACGATTATCTGCCTTCCATTCCGAGGCTAAAGAGCGGTCAAGTACAGCTACAATACAAGCCTTGGGCTGTAAATGCGATGTTGTTAACTTTGATCAAACACATATTTGCAGCTACAATACATCAGAGTAGCATGAAACTCGGAACCTGAAGAGCTCTGCTCCAGGCATTTAATCTTCAAAGATGTAGATATATGTTGATGATAACATGTCTTGGCACCGTGTTAGTGAGATCGCTTGGTCACATTATTGAGCAACACAACTTGGTTGCTTAGACGCCATTCGACTCTTCAGTGCCGGATTTAGAACAACCCATCATAAAAACACCTGGATCATATGGTCGGTACTAACACCCACGTGTAATCCCCACGCCACCGGCCGCCACGGCGCCCAAGGTCATGTCGAGATTCTCCATCTCGATCACGCCGCATAGGAGTGAGAACACCAACAATGCCCAGGTGGAGCAGTTTCTATAATTCAACACTAGGGTGGGCGTCAAAAGCAGTTAGACTGTCATCACGAGGCACCGAGGTGATCACTTGCTCCATGTCAACTCACAACCAAGGAATCATCAGACCGGTACCCAAACCGCAACATAATAAGCACGCAAATACTCGGGTAGACATACCAGGAGACCGAGGCTTAAAGCGAAGCACGACGAGTCGCAGATACTCAGACCTAAAGCCATGGCAGACGTCCACACTCGTGGACCCGCCCGAGTAAGCCCCGAGGTATCCGGCAGCCGACCGGAACTGCGCCGGACACACATGCTCCGTGCTCCGGAAGCCACGAACCACTGTCAAGTCCACCTTTGGCCCCCTGAGGAACATTGTACTGCGCCTCTGCCGCCAATTCAATCCCATGCTCGCCCAACGACACCAGGATCGTGACAGTCCCTAGGCTTCACCCAACCACCATCAACTGAACCCAGTCACCTTACTCAACACATGCCTCTCACTAGACCGCTACATCAGCGACCGTATTGAAAGCACCTGATACTCGCACTTCCCAGTCGCAAAAGGTGACCTCACCTATAGTAGTATCACGACGCTTCCGGTACCACTAGCAACTGGTATCACCCGTATCACAAACATCATCAACTCATATCCCACTGGCAATCTTCCAGGGCAAGGTCCGCGTTCCCAGATTGCACTGAATAAACTGAGGAAATTCGCCGTGGCACCACTTCACTGACGCAAAAAAAGGGTATCAAGTACCAAAGCAGCAAAAACAAGAGCCGTGGTTCAAGTCAAACTCAAACCTCTTGCCTCGGAATGGTGCGGCAGCACCCCGTCTCCCGCACTGTGCCGCCGACGACATGCGATTAGCGCCCATTCATTTCGCCCTAACTGAGCCCTGTGGTGGGCGTGCATGTGCAAGATAAAAGCGCTCTACAGTGCCAGCCCGTCAGCCCGACTGTATGGCTTGGTCATATTTTTGGGACCATATGGTATATATATGGCTATCCGCGGATATGATGTCGTGATGTCGGACCAGTGTGCTGCGGGGGTGATGAAGACTCGAGCCATCGTTTGACCCTCCGCGCCTGGGAGGCGGGACAATGCGCCGGTGCCAAGACGACTAAAACTGCGTGCCGAGGGCGGTCTGCCCGCAGGGTTCCTACGATAGCTTGCGGGGGCAGGCTGTGGTGGTCGGGCACTCTGCTCCTGATTGAGGGTCGATTACAAGATAGACTAGATAGCAGCAGGGCTGGCCTGAGATGAATCAGATGGGCTTCTCGAATGCGCCGTCAGTGCAATTTCGGGGGCGGCAATACCGGCCTTGTCAGCAGCGGCGATTGAGTGGTTGAGCTGGCCAGGAATCCAATATGTCACCCATATGTCCCATAGTCCCATACGTCCCTCGGGCTTTGCTCCTGCACTTGCATATGGTTCAAGGTGCTGTGTGTTTGCGAATGGGCCGCCATCCCTGCTGTGCCGTCTGTCACCCCGTTGTGCCCGTGTGTCGCTCTGCCGTAACGCCCAGTGCAGATTCCATTGGCCCAGATTCCACCGAGGGGGGACGTGTTTCCGCTTCGCGTGCTTCCGAGGCAGCAGCAGCAGCAGGAGCAGCAGGCAAGTGTCGATGTTCATATGATGGAATCGATGGGGTTTCCCTGAAGTCGTCTGCGAATACGATGGCGTGGATGTCAGCCTCCAGCCCCCGGAGCAGCTGGCAGCGAGCCGGACGGGGGAGACAAAAGGTGTGTGAGTGGAGAGAGCCGAGAGGTTCGGTGTCTGAGGGCTGCTGATGAAAGCACCACGACGCAGCTTCGCACGCAGCGTGCGACAAAAGTTACATGGCAGCCCCACCACGGCTCTCAGTCCATCGCCAGTCCACAGCAGCCTGTAAAGCCTGAGCTGAGCGGGCGCTGATGGCTTTTGGTGGGACCTCTCTCCCTCTGCCACACACACTTTACACCCCTCGGCATCATGTAGTTCTAGTGTAGGCGGCAATACGGATATGCCTGGTTCGGGACCTTTGCCTGCGCAGTAGTGCACAACTCCCATGCGCCGTGCGAGGCAGTAAAAAAAGTCAAACCGACTGGAAATGCCTCTTTCACACGGCGAAGCCCCGCATGTTGACCGACGAAGACCATGGATGCCGACCTCTGCTGTCCGAAGCTCCATCAAGAGTCAAGAAGTGGTTCGCCCGTGATATTAACGCCACAGGGTGCTGGACAAATGTATTCCGTGACCCGCAGTCGTAATCCGTAGTCGTATGACTGGGTGTTCATGCCGCGACAAGTGCCAACGCCAACTGGGAGACAAGAGAGAGAGAGAGGAGACATCAGGCATTATTCTCGCGATGCTGCGGCGTGGTGGGAGTTGGCTCGCGATCTGACCCGAATCGCCATGACCTAACGCAAGTTCTGCAAAAGGGCATTCCGTGCAGGACAGCAAGCGACTTGGACGCTGCAGGCACAACGGCCGTCATGGATCATGCTGCGATCGAGGGCGATGTCTGGACTCTGCGGTGCTTTCCTGACCAGATTTTGAGACAGCGACGGCGACGACAGCTGCGGTACGGCCACTCATTGGGTGCCGTTGTGACACAAGTGCAGGGAGGCAGCAGGGAGAGTGGGAGACTGAGGCAGGAAAGGCAGGCAGGCGGGACTGGACCAAAGCCGGCTGCAACCAGCTCGCTCCACGTGAGCCATGTCTCTGATGCTCGCTGATACCTTGTCGCCAGGCTCTGCTTCCTTCCTTGTGCTGATGATCTCCGAGCAGCTCTTGGCCGGTCGGCGATTCAAGTTCAAGATACGGCTCAAGCACGAGCGAATGAGCGGGCAAAGAAGCGGGAGTCGAAGCACTCGAAACCAAGAAGCAAATAAGCCAAAAGAGGGAAGGTGGGGGGATGAGAGGTGACAGGGTCGCGTGGGTAGTGTAGGGAGCGGGGTGGGTGGGTGGGCGGGCAGGGGCAGACCGGCGGCGGGGTTCCCTCCCTCAGCTTCAGCTCGTGCAAGCTCCACCATTTGGGGGCCCAACGGAGAGGAAATCAGAAAGCACAAGTCTGAAGAAACCACAAACGCCCCGGGAACGTCAAAGCACTCAACATCAATCAATCCATCATCCACCTGCTGTTGGCCCAACACTTGACCGCCCAACCGATACTCCGTGTTAGAGGATCAACCAACTGGGCGGCATCGCGGGGCAAGGCAAGCGGAGCAGGCAACCAGACAAGCAGGCAAGCGACAGTGTCGGCCTGCGCCTTCTCAGCATCTCACCATCTCATGCCATGGATGACGGGGATGCCATCGCCTTGCGGCCTTGGCCCGACTTGACCGCCAGTACGGGAAGCCAGTACGGGAAGCCATTGCGGCACGTCCTCCGCGAACCACAAAATGGACCACATACCATGGGACATCGCTGGCAGCCTCCTCACGCAGTCTCCGGCAGATCTGAAGTCTGAAAGTGCCCGTTGCTGAACACTGTGACACTGAGGTGGACACCGTAAGCAACCGACAATGCCGCACTGCCATAGCTGCACTGTGTCGCCGGGACTTGCTGAGACTGACGAGTTGCGCCGGCCGTCGAGTAGGTAGGTGGCCACCCCTCGGCGTGCAGCTGGACAGCACGGCATGGAAGAGTGTGCACAGTGTGCTGGAACCCGCCCAAAAGCTCTGGCGGCACTGGCGCACTGGCTCGGGACTGGACGCGAACCAATAACGAGCTGAGACACAGAACTGAAAGGCGCCTTTTCGTCGTCCAGGTCACGGTGCAACTCGAGCCAACCACCGACGCCCCAGCCAGCCCAGCGCGCCCGCTCATCGCTTGAAGCCGAGACTTGACCAAAAAAAATCTCAAAATCAATTTAACGCGAAGGATGGGGGCGCGCAGCCCCGAACGCCCGGACGCGCTGCCCCTGTCCCGGAAAACGCCTCAACCCTCGGCCAACCCTCAACCCTTTCTTTGCCTCTTCGATATCACTCAGTGGTCGCTCAGCGGACGCTCAGCGGACACTCGGCGCTGAGCAGCGCTCGCGAGTCACTTGCGACATTTTTGCCTCAAACACCGTTTCCGTCCACCCTTCACAGCCCAACGCAGTTGGTCCATGGCGATCCTGGCGCCATCTGTGTCAATAATCCCATGCTCAACGTGAACCTCGTTGTGGCCTCGTCTTGTGCAACGCCCTCCCCCTTTTCGCCCCAGCCGATGCAGCAACTATGTACCTACCAGTAGGCTCCATGACGAACACGATGCACGCCAGCCGTCGTGGTTGGCCCGTATCCTCAGACAGGAGAGTCCCCAAAGGCCATGACGCAACCCGACGCCCGCCCTTGATTTCTGTTTGGTGCTGCCGCTCGTGATCCCGGAACGCCAGGCTGGGGGCGGGGGGACAAGACACTTTATAACCGTAACTTGCTCTGTCATCTCTGCATATTCGCGTGCCCCGGGGCATAAAAATCTTGAGTTTTGGCGGTGGGGTTGACGAGTTTCGAAGGGAGCTAAGGAGCAAGTCCCTCGGCCCGCTGTCTAATTGGCTCGAGGCTAGATAGCTGTTCACGGCCGAAGGACCACGATGGAAGCACGATTGATGGCTCGCCATTTCCATTCCGCCCGTTCCCGTTCCCGCCCCAGCCCAGCAGAAAACCGAACTCCATCTCGGCTGCGTGGACCATCTGCCTATCGTGTCGACCTTTTGCCATGCCGGGTCACTTGTGATGCCTTTTTCCCCTCGCAAACGAAACGCCGCGGGTCACACTGGCGTCACACGCGTTCGCTCATTTTCCGGATGGTAATGTATGTACGGTATCCTTCGCCATCTGATCAGCAGCACCTCCATTCGGCCTATCATTGCTGTCCTGCGCGAAGCTGATGTCCCGACCCGACGACCAGCACTAAGGATGCTTGCTCAACCGAGCCCGCCGAGTGGCCAAGCGGATGGGACAGCCGGCCGGCCACTTAGCAATCTGCAATCTTTTCCGAATTGAAGGACGCGAGAGGGGCGCATAGCAAGCACTCAGAGAACGTGCCTCTCAACCCCTAAACTAGTGTACTAAACCGCTGTTTGGCGGCATGCTGGCCGTATCTTTTTGCCCCTCCCACCCCACGGGTGCGGTGCGGTATGAGATGCGGTCTGGTGGTACGGAGCCAGGTCAGGTAGGTGGCACGCCCATCAAGCCACATCAAAAATCTGCAGGCTCTCTCTCCGTCCAAGTCGTGTGCGTGTGTTTCGACGCTGTTGTGTTAGCTGGTGGCTGGGCTTGCGGCATCGATGGTGCCCGTTCTTGGAATCCCATCAGATGCGACTGTGCTGACTTTGCGCATGTCGCGGTAGCATTCGTTTTCATTGGCACCTTTCCTTCCAGCGGGGCATCCTGACCGACCGTCTGCATATCAGACGAGTGCTCATCGCAGATACCCAAAAGGGCTGAGGAAGAGGGAGAACGCTGTTGGGTTGGTGATCCCCATGCAATATTCCCAACCCAGGGAACGGAAAACTGGCGTCCCATCTCCCTCTCACGACGCACACCCCTCCTTGGCTGATTGCACCCCTCCCTACGAGGCAGCTTGGCACTCGACTGGCCCAAACTCATCCGGCTCACTCCGCTTCGATTGGGACTGAAGTCGCTCAGTTGGCAGAGCGTGTCGCACCCCAGAGACAGACTCCGGCTACGACACCAGCGAAGCCCTGGCAGCGACCGACCGGCGGACCACACACCGCGCCAGCCATTGCAATTCCTGCGGCACAGTGCGGGCACGATTGCGACAGCCCAGCCCTGGATGGGGGACAGAGAAATGCTGATAAGTGCCCCATGAACTGTGTCGGCCAATGTCAGACCCATTCCATCTCCTGCACGAGCTTGGGTTTGATATCAGGATGATGATGTTGTCTGCCGGCCGAAACAAGAGATTGGCTGCCTATCCGCACAACCGACCTGGAATTTGGAGGGAGCTTTTCTTGTCAGCAAGCCCCCAACTAGAGCTTCTCCTTGATAGGTAGGTGGCCTCAGGAATCCGGGTGGCGGTGGGTCTGATTGGCCTGAAGCACACAACTGAAAAGGCTCCAGCTTTGGGTCAAAATATTGAAAATGTCTGTTTTTGCTGGGTGACAAACCCGTTTTTACGGATGACTTGAACTTTTTGTTGATACGCAGCACCAACATTCCCAACATCATATGTTCTGCGTAAATCCATCCACATCAGTTGTTGAGCGATGGTAAGGTCAAATGCCGCCGCCACCTCTGTTTCTGGCAAAAGGGGGGTCTCTTTCGGGATGCCGTCGGGTTCCAACACGCACGACGCACAACACCAAAGCGGCGCAGGCCAGGGTGAGTGAGGTAAATAGCAAAGGTATATTCGCTTGCCGCTTTGAGTCAACTGAACGTATCGATTATCCGCCCTCCTCAAAGGCCCATCCCGTGTTGTGTACCCCCGCCCCCTTTAAAGGCAAAGGGCACCTGATGCTGCACCCATCGCCAATGTCGAAACACGGACCCCATCTCGAACGTTGTTCACTGCATCGTCGGACAGTGTTTACAGGCATGATCAAACGCGCATCGCCCATCCCTGTTCAAGGTAGCAAAGTTCATTCTGCTCCCTATCAATCTCTCACTCCCGCCCACCCCCAACCGACTCATATGGGGCCATGGGCCCGTCATTCAGAATTCAGGGGAATCATTTTCCCATGCCATGCAAACCTCGGCCGGGCGTGGAGATTGTCCAAGATGCGATAGAACAAAACCAAAATTCATGGTTCCATCCCTCCCCTCCAAATGAGAGTCGGCACTGTGCGGCAATGGCTTGGTTTTACCTGGCGGATATTGCGGTACTACATTGTACAGTGCGTGCCTCAATTATTGTTACCAACCCCCCCTCCTCCCTGGGGGTCTAACAGGGTAGGGAGAAACACAGTTTCTTCAATCTCATGCTAACGAACGCAGCGTCAGGTATCTCTTGGGGATCCCCTGGGCTAGCCTATAATTATCTTTTAGCGCCAACCCTAATCGGTGCGCCACTGCGACTGTGGTTCCCGCAGGCGAATTCATTGATCCATTGGCGCGGGGTTTCCCTCTAGAGGCTGGCACTGCAATGGAGCTCGGGATCAGCTCACAGGAGTCTGACTCTTGCCTTGCAGTGAATAGGGCGAGGCTTTGCTCTGGATATACCCAGCACCCGTCAGGTCGCAATCAGCCAAGATTTGTCTCGTTGGCTGTGAGTGGGGAATGAGCGAGATACATTCACCTGACGGCGCTCGAGACACTTTGTTCCCTTGCCTTGGCTGGGGACAAAACAAAAAAAGGTTACGGACACAGTAATAACAGCGACTGGGGGCCTGGAGGGTGACCAGTGGGTGCCGCATCCAAGAAGTTGGAAACAAGTAACAAGAACGTCCATGCTCCCGTCCGCCGGTACTGGAAAACGCATCCGGATTACGACTCAGGGATTCAAGACTGTTTTAGCCTTGCCCAACCCGCTAGCACCTTTGCTTTGACCGTGTCCCCGTCCGCATCGGCCGGCAAGGAAGGGACAGGAATGAGAACCAATGTCGTGTCTGAAGAGTCGATTCAACCCTTGACTCGTGCAGCCCATGGGAGTAGCCAAACCAAAGAGCAAGAAAAAAATAACCCCACTGCAAGCATACGCACGTCGTAACCACACCTTCAAGAGGTGATATACTTGAGAGGAAAAGGTGATGCGGCCAATAGTGCGGCCCACCGGGTTTCTTCTCTCTGCCTGGCTGAGGGCTAGGAAGCTATTTGCACGGCGCTCCGTTTTGAGGAGTGCCGTGTGCAGCACTGTAGGCTTTTTGCTTGCCTTGATGCTGCTGGTTGGGGGTGGATGGATTTTGGAAATATTAGCCCAAGCCCGCTGATGGCTGATGGTCCCTGATCCTTGTTTAGGTCAGGGTCAAGTCGGCGGCCGCCTGACTGTCCCCCATTCTCACATTGGGTTGGCTGTTGGGCAAAGACAAGAGGGATGGAGGAATGACTGATGCCCGCCCCGTCCGCGTCCGACCGCGACAGGCCAAAAAAGCAGGGCGGAGAGACGGTGAACTCTGTGTGTGTGTGCGATGGCTTCACTCTTTTTTTTTCTCTTTTTTTTTTTTTTTGCCCCTTCATTATTTATTTGGCTGTCACAACTCGGCTGCTCTCGCCCAGGCCGTATTGTAATCCATACTGTGGCAGACATGGCCCCAAAGGCTGCTGCTGCCTCCGGCCGGCATGTCGGGCCCACGACAAATGCAAAGGCAGATGCATCAAATAGTAGCGAATAACAGCAAATAGGAAGGCGACTGGCGGGTTGGGTGCAGAGCCCCGGGGCTTGCGGGTTGGCGAGGCGGTCCTGCAAGGCGGAGGGGGTCTGACCTGGGATGGAGATGGAGGTGAGGTGAGCGTGTGAATGAATGCATGACTTGGGACACTTCCAGGTTTCGTTACGGGAGGCAGGTGCTGGTTGCGTTAGGTTGCTGGTGTGCTGCAGCGCAGTAATTGGATTGAAAGCAGAAGCAGGAAAGCGCCGTGCGCGGTAGCGCTGTGTTTCTGTGTCCTGTGGCCTGTGTTCTGTGCCGAGAGTCACGGTCACGGTGTCAAGTGCGGAAAGTGTGAAAGTGGAAAGTGTGGTGAGCCTGCGGCGGCGGATGGCAGGCACCGAGCAAATGAGAGGAATGAAAATATGACGACCCGACTGGGACCGACTGGGGTGGACCCACTGAAAGCGAAGCCTAGACTGCCCCAGACAGTGCGCTGCACTGTCCTACGCTCCAAAGCCTTGGAGCCCTGCCTTTTCTGGCTTTCCTCTGCCGCTTGCTGATTGCTGCTGCGTGTGCTGCTTTGCTCTCCATGCCTTCCGTTCCATGCTTTCCAGGCTCTTTCCTAGGGGTGGGGTGGGACGGAAAATCCCCTCCCTAGCCGTGTGTCCTCATTTGGTGGCAAGCCGACCCTGAGACCACCCTAGCTGGACCTGTTTCGGTCCATTTGGCATTCGGCCATGCCAATCCCAGGCAAAGTGCAGCGCGAAAAAGAGCGAGGAGCAAAGAGTGCGGAGTGCAAAGTGCGCCTGCGCTTCGAGTGGACGCTTCGAATGGACGCTTCGACGCTTGACGCTTCGACACAATGCCGAGATAAAATTTAATAGCAAACGGGGCTAAACCGCAAAAGAGCCCCACATCACGAGAGCAAGAGGGGATCACCCCGCCGACGTGCCCTGGATCCGGTGAATGGTGAATCGCTGGGCTGCCTTCCCTGAACGAAGACTCAGCACCAGCACTCAGCGATCAGCTCAGAGCTAAGCGAGCGATAGCAGGCAATCGACTGGCTGGATTGGCCCAGCTGGGGTCAATTGTGGGGTGCTTTGTGCATGTGGCAGCCAGGTACCTAGGATACCTCCGTATTTTCCCTTTTATTTTTCATTTTTTTGCCTGGAGGGGATGGATGTGAGCGCAGCCAGTGCAGCCAGTGCGGCCGGTGCAGGACCAGTGCCCCCTTCCCTTGCAAGCAGCCACAAGCAGCCAAGCAGCACGCAGCACAGACGAGCGCGGCGGCAGAACAGCCCACTGCGCAGCACCAGACAACGACATCCACCAGGGACAAAGTAAATTAGCAGCACTTGCGGCGACCAGGACTAATACGCAACTACGCAACTACGCAACCACCTCACATGGATGCGTGACGGTATGGATGTTTTCACCTCTTGGGGATCTTACTCCTCCACTGCTCCTCCTCCTCCTGCCACTCCTGTAATTCTCGCAACTCCCTCACCTCCCCCGCGGCCCTCGCACCCGCCCCCCTCGGTCTCGTCGTTGCTCTCGTCCTCACCCTCACCCGGTCCAACTCCGGTCTCTTCGGTCCACCCCTCGAGACACTCTCGCCGTTACCCTGCCGTCCGCCCTCCCTCGGGACGAGCCCCTTCATATATGACCACGGCCCAGCGAAGGCCCCCCTGACCCGAGCTGGAAGCTGGCTCCTGGCTGCATTGGCAACATTGACAACCTCCCCTTCCAACTTGAACCTCGACGGCTAGCTCTGGGAAGCTTGCCCCTCTCGTCCTCAACACAAAGAGTCCCTGGAGCCTCGGCCTCCCCCAACCACTCGACGACAAACGCCGACTATCGACCTCGAAAAAAGATTCAACCACCACACGGATCCCTCTGTCTGGTAACTGAGGGCTGCAATATTGGAGCATTGGCTTGAAGTAAGGAATTGAGTTGTTGTGGCGTAATCTGCAGCTCAAACTGTGGTCGACCAGTGATCTCAACAGCACGGCATACACGGATATCTGGAGTACTGCTGCCAACACCCGGCAATACGGACCCGACATGGCTCAGAGACATTGAGTAGGTCCAAGTGATTTTGCTGCTTTAGGACGGTAAAGTCGGAAGGAACGAAGCCTGGGACATACTTTTGGCGATCAGCAGAGCAATTCGAAGTGCAACGGAAGGTGCGATCCTACGAAAGCGACACGACGAATTATCGATTCACTGTGCCGACCCAAGATTCACCCTCCTGCTGCCGACGCAATTCCTTGCCCGAGCACTCGGCGAGCACTCAACCTAATTCCTCCATTGTCCACATCTCGCCCCATGTATTCAGCTGTGGCTCCCTCCACCTGGACTCATCGCCCGACCTTTCTCCCTTCTCCTGTCCCGTCAGGGTACGTCCAGAACAGCCAGGACAGAAAGAACCTGCAGTCGCAGCTCCCTCGCCCCTTCCCTGCCAAAGGCGCTCTTCCGCAAGGCGGCCTCCGCACGCCGCCAACCGACGAGACCATGGGGACAACATACCAGATGCCAAACATGGTGTCGTATGAGAACCACCTGCACCACCACTCGACCTACCCGCCAACTGCACCGACAGATCGCGCACGGCCGGCCCTCAACGAGCGCCCAGCCCCAAATGATCACATCTACAACCCGACGTCCCGCTGCCCCGCGCCAACCCAAGACTACCAGCACGCGATAACCCTCCCACAGCCTCGAGCCTCGCTTTCTTCAAACACCGCCCCAGTGCCATTCCGCTCGTCCCAACAGCACCCGCAACAGCAGCAACAGCAGCAACAGCAGCAACAGCAGCAACCGCCCAAGCACCCGCAACAACAAGCCCCCTCTCGGCAATCGACCCAGCCGTCGACGCCGACGTCGGGAGGTGTCATGGCCGACAAGGAGCTGTCAGCAAGAGATTCAGCAATGGTACTACACAGCCTGCAAATACCGCAGTGTATTAGTGTCAAGGGGGGGAACCTGGCCGACCTCGTTGCCGAACTGACAGCGCTCTTCTGGTTCGAGTCGATACAGGTACTGGAGGCGGCCGACAAGATCCGGACACTGCCTCTGGGCGCACCAGTCCGGCGGATAGCGGAAGGCGCCAAGGCGTGTCGGCATTTCAAGAAATGGGTTCATTCGGTACTCACAACAACTCAGGTGACGCAAAACGTCATCCTGCTCGCCCTGATGTTCATCTACCGACTCAAGGTGGTCAATCCGAGTGTGAAGGGCCGGCCAGGCAGCGAATACCGGCTTCTCACGGTCGCACTGATGCTGGGCAACAAGTTCCTGGACGACAACACATATACTAACAAGACATGGGCCGATGTGTCGGGGATTTCGGTTAACGAGATTCATGTGATGGAGGTGGAGTTTCTCAGCAACATGCGCTACAGCCTGCTGGCATCCAAAGAGGAGTGGGAGGAGTGGCTTGTGAAGCTGGCCAAGCTGTGGGAGTACCTGGACCGCGCCCAGCGATCGGCATCACCGTCACCGCTGCTGATCCCGTCGCCCACGCACCGCGGCTTTGTCTCGCCGTTGCCGTCGCCAACTGGTATGCTGCAGCTAACACCGACACCGCAGCACTCGTATTCACCCAGCTCGCATGCCTTTGGTCACAACAACGGCAACAACAATAACAGCGGGGTCGGCAACGGGCAGAGCTGGCCGTCGTCGTATGCACAAAGCAGCGCCATTTCACCGCTGGCCTTGAAGCCTGAGCCTGGACATTTCTTGCATAGAAAGCGAAGTTTCCCCGAGGATGACCCGACGGAGCCCCCTGCCAAGAGATTGAGCCGCCTTCCTCCCGCTCATTCTCAGATGCCTCCGCAGATGCCTTCGCAGATGCCTGTTCAGATGCCCTCGCAGGCCATGCCTCGCCCCCAAGGTGCACAACCACAGGTCGCTCACGTCGCACATGCTACCTCGCAGCGCCCCGCGATTCTCCCGCCTGCCCAGCTACAGCCTCCCCATGCGGGCGACCAAGCCCGGCTGCCGGTCCCCAACTTGACGTTGAACACAACTCACGGCACTACAGTCCCAGCATCCACTCAGTCCTACCCTAGTGTCACCTATGCGCCGCCTCAGGCATCTCCTCTCTCGCTGCCTCCTCTCGTCCCCGGTGTGCGGGCCATGTCAACAGTCTTCCCTACGACGACAAACACCTATCAGCCAACCCAGCACTCGGTACCCAATGGATTGCCCCCGGCTACCTCCTCCATTACCCCAACAACGTCCTTCCCGCCGCCACCAAACTACGGCACTCCCACGAAGCGCATGTCACCTCAGAGCATGACTCCAGCAGCCCTCTACCCCGGATCCTCCCCCATCACCGATCCGTTCCACAGCCACCACGCTGGGACACCAATGGGCAACACAGGTAGCGCCAGCGGCATCCACACTCCGATCTCGCATTCTCCCTCTATCTACCTGCAGCAGCGCAACAGCCCTTACAAGCCTATCCGACACGTCAACACCCTTCTCTACCCCCCGCCCTCAGCCTTCCTCCAGCAATACCACTTTGCCAACGCGGTGCCGCCTACCCAGATGCACTACCAGCCCTTGGGAAGACGGAACGACCTGCGTACCGGCATCGTCCCCGAGTTCGCCATGGCTCGTTCTGGCCAGCACCACGCCGTTACACCTGGCCCTTATGCGCCGGTATCGCAGGTGCTGCCAAACCCCAATCTGGGACGGCCCAACTACGCACCTCCCCAGTTGCCTCTGAATCACCAGTATTAGTTTGATTCGATTAAGTTTCTTAGGGAACTACGCCTTCTCATCCACGTGGCGATGGATAACACCGCCGCCGTTGTACTGATATATTGCTCGTTTTGTTTTGTTTTGTTCTTTTATTTCGCAGTGCATATGCATGGCTTGGCGTTGGGGAACATGAGAATTTCAGGAGTTTTTGTGGTGTATGTTGACCACATGTACTAGAGCAAAGTTCAGGCGTTTTGGGCAGGAGAGGGCTCGTTATAGCGATGCACTAGTCTTCACCTATTGGGCCACACGACCAGCATAGCATGTACCGCTGGGGGAGTTTATGGTTTTGGTTTGCAGTGTTCCCGAGGGGACACGTGCCGTTGAGTTTGCGCAAGGTGTGGCGGCCATATTGCCGTCGGGCCATGCTTGTGGCGTGGTTATTCTAGTTTATGGAAACTGAGTTGGCCATGCACCCGCCAAGAGTTAGCAGTAGAAACAGGAGTGGAAACAGGAGTGGGATGCGGAATGGAAGAGATAGCGGAAATGGTAGCACAAGGCCCGTGAGTGATCAACGAGCGAAGTGAGGACAACTAGCAAAGTGAAGTTAGTTGACACAATAGATAGACAACATTCCAGTCGCAATAAGGCTGACCAAATGTTCTGGACCGAATTATAGTTGAGTCAAAAATGTGATAAAGTGTAAGAATGGTGTGGATGGGGAGCGGGAGTGAACATATAAACCTTATTGACCAGCATTCCATGCAGAAAGGTATCTGCTATCTGGGACGAAGTTACCTAGGTACCTCATTAGTACTTGGTAGCTACCTATCGAACACGGATGTCTAGACGGCATTCATACTTCCGAGTAAAAGCGTCAAGTATCTGATCTTGCTCCATGAAAACATGCAAAGAATCATCCGCCAACTTGGAAGCTCTTCTCACTTCTCTCATGGCATGGCATTCTGCACTCGCCAACCATTTCCCAGTTTCTTTCTTCAATTATTCAGCATAATAGCTCACAAAACTCAGAGGGCGCCATCTTTCTGAGTGAAATTGTATGATCTTATCTCCAAGGACAGAGGAAGAGCGCCGAACACTGGGAAGTTTACCAGCGCCCAGTTAAAATGTCAGGCTTGTCTGCAGTGTCTCAGCGGCCTCATCACATGGAACAATCGACATGGCCTAACTCGAAGTGCTGGCACCAACAAGGCTTGAAGCCCGGCCCAGCCCAAAAGCCACCGGTCGGCACCGGGTGACTATGATTGTCTGATTTCATTACTTGGGTGGCTACCCCTTTCTCGACATCTGTAAGAGCTGCACCTCGTGCCTCAAACTTGAGCCCCTATCCCACCGTAGACTGCTAGTATGATTTGCTTGTCGGTATCTAAAGCCAAATGAGAAATTTTCACTTCCAAAGAGACAATGTGATAGGTGCTAGGCAGAAATGATTGGCTGCGGATTTGCCGTGATATGGTTGCCTAACGGCCTTCCAGGTTGGGCGTTGTCGAGAGCACTTCAAGTTAATCCCACTTGGATCCCCCCTTGACGGGTTCCAGCCAGGCCTTTTATCCTTTCCTAGCAGATAGCTCCATGATACCCTTCAGCAAGCTGGTGGGCCAGCCAACCGCCTCCAGCATGCCTGGGCCAAACGGGGCCCTACCGCTACAAGACTCCCCTCCCACATGACGATCCAACCGGCGCCATCCGCCTCCTCTACCTCGAGCCGAACAGAAACAAAACCGCGCCCGTGCAGTGCCGCCTCTTGGACTACTCGCCGCGCGATGGAGGCGATGAGACGCCGCCGTACGAAACGCCGTCTTACGTCTGGGGCAGACCGCTCTGTCTCGGTGGACGGGGTGCGCCCTCAACGTGACCAGGAACTTGTACATGGCGCTGCTGAGTCTCTGGCCACGCTTGCTGGGGCGCTTCATGTGGGTCGATGCGATTTGCATCAGCCAGGAAGATGACGAGGAGCGCGTACGCTAGGCTCAGCTCATGGCTGAGATCTATGCCAGGGCGGCAAGGATCGTTGTCTGGCTGGGGGAGGATGGAGAGGGAAGGGGGGGGAGGGGGCGCTGAAAGGGATACGTGCTGCTTGAGCGGTCATGGTTTGAGCGTATCTGGGTACGCGAGCCGCAATCTGATTTTATTCGCGTTGTTGCAAAAAAAAAAAACTGGAGGTTACTAATCAGTTACTGACACGGTCCTAGATACTTCAGGAGGTTGCTGCTGCCGGGAACGTGGTCATGAGGTGGGGTTTTGCTCCGGACTACAGTATATTTATGCTGCCGCGGTAGAACCGCCAGACCTATTGCAGACGCTGGATGGACTCTGACCCATCACGTACCTCATTGAAGAAGCAAATTCCCGGTCGAGAGTGTCAATCTCGACATATACACGGCTACCGAACGCTACGACAAAGTATTCACCCTCCTCGGCATGGCCTCTGACGATCTACAAGGCTTGAACATCTTACCTGACTACGGAATCTCATGGGAAGAGCTGTTCCAACGGCTGGTCGCATACCTACTCGGCAAGCAGGAGTCTACAGGGCAGGGGTGTTTATGTTGGCCGGGTGTCCGCGGTGAGACATCACCCGGATGGCCAACTGGATGTCGATATCGCCCTGAGAGATGTCACGGTGTGGCCGCCCGAACCTGAACAAACCCTCGACGAGATAACACGGACTCTTCTAGCGTCGGTAAAGCCCCGCGAGGCCCGGTGACTATATCTGTGTTCTGCAAGGCGGCACAAGGCCCATGATCGTTAGGCCACAAGGGGATTACTTCTCCATCATCCGGGTTGCCCTCCCGCTTGATTGCCGATTTCCCGCTTGCTCTTCCTTCTGGGAAAGTGTACGGAGACAGAGTGGCGGCGCTTTCTTGTCCGGGACTAGACGAGGTCCTTGGGGGACTTGCAAGGCCAAGAAGAGTACGATGCGCCAGTGCACATTCGGGTGCCTGAGCGCCTGTATGTGGGATCGGGAGGCCACCAGGATACCAAAGCTACCAGATTGTGGAATGTGGCCATAATATTGGAAGATGCAGCCGAACACAAAAAGGCAGAAGCCAGGTTTCGAGAGTACCTACAGGCCTGCACGGACGAGTTAGGGGACGGGCATCCGAGCACACTGGACCCCAATCGTGAACCTTGGGTTGATACACAACTCGGCAGCGAGGTGGAAAAAGACAATGGCGCTGCTCCAACAGGTAGCAGAAAGGAGGAAGGAATTACAAGGGGAAGACCAGGGCGAGTACTGGAAGGCAGACAGGATGGATGCCATGGTAGACATACTCGCCCAAAAAGGCGATTTTGAATGCGTCACAGAAGCAGCAGTGTGCAGGGTCGCACGAGATTCTGATATCGACGTGATGCAGTTTCTGCTCCGCCGGAAAAAGAGAGCGAGGTCCAGATCACAGAAGGTGTGCTGATAGCGGCGACAGAGAATTACTGCAGGGGAGTCGAGATAATGGACCTTTTACTCGACTGGAAACGTAGCCCTGAGGTCCGGATTACGGAAGGTGTTTTGAAAGCAGCGGAGCGGCAGGAAACCCCTTGTGGGGAGGAGAAATCATCAAAGTGATACTTGGCCGGAAAGAAAGCGAATTCGAGATTACAGAAGGTGTAATGGAGACAGCAGCTTAGAAACATCTGTGGCTGGTTCGGACTGGGGACAAAAGAGCTAGTTACAGCAGCAGCAAAGAATACCGAGAGTGGAGTGAGAATCATGAAGCTTCTACTTGGTCCGAGGAGAATTAGAGCTCAGATTACCACAGACACCACAGACATGATCACGGCAGCTGAAGAGGTAGCCGCGTGTCTTTTCGAACCTGGGGATAGGAGCAGAGATTGTGGAACTTCTACTCAGCCCGAAGGTTAGTTAGCTCCAGATCACAGCCGCGCAGACTAGAGCTCACATGAAACCAGAGATTATCTTATAGATATCAATGAAATTTGGCAGTGATCGATCTGGCAGTCAACTAAACCACTGTCTGTGCCCTCTCTTTTGAACTTGAATGATGCTGGCCCGTCTCTGGAATCACAACAAAGCCATCTCACCTCACCTTGTACTACGCCGACGACAAGAGAAGGGTGGAAGAATGGAGAAGAAGAAAGAAAAAAAGAAAAAAAAGACTAATAAACCGTTCTCCTTCGGATTGGAACTGAAGCCCTCTTCCAAGCGGAGAGCACTACGTCCGTCATCGATCTAGATCACACACGTTGGTAGTGACGGGGAAGTTTGCAGCAATCTTTTGACAGCACGCCATGTAAATCCATCACGCTTTTGCGTGGCTCCGGGATTGGCGTGCCTACTGGCATAGCATGGTGTTGTGGCACAGGTGGAAGACACGGGTGGCGGGAGTTGTTGTCCGTGAATCCAGCCCAAAAGGCAAAGGGGCTGGTTACCGTGCCCCGGAGCAGCACAACCAGCTTGTTTTCCTACCCATACTCAACTTCGCAATTGAGGAAAGGAAATACCGAGTTGGCTCTTCTGCGGCTGATTGTGTTGCGTTGGTAAGCAAGGAACCTGAGGGGATGTGTCTGGCAGTTCGTGGAATGTTCTCTCTGACGGGGGGGGGGGGCTGAGGGTTGTTGGTACCTATGAGGTGGTAGGGGTCTTGTTGTCGAGGCAGTAGTTGGTTGACTGGGGAATGTGTTTGACGGCTAATGGAACGTCATTTATGATAAAGGTCTGGGGAATTGTTGGTGCCTACCGATGAGAGTCAGGTAGTTTGGGCGGGACTTGGGCCGAGTTCAGGGAACGGGAAAACGGGGTGAGGTTGAATCCCGAAAGGGGCATGAACCCCCGGAAGCCATGTGGAAATGCCCCGGGATGAGGGAAGGGAGATAGCGCGAGATCACATGCATGAGCGGGTAAATTTAGCACTTTTGGTGTGTGGCGTTGGGGATTCGGTGTCTCAATCCTCCTCTTCAGGGGGTGGGCTAAGTAATTTGGCTGGGATATTCGTACTCTGGGAGTTTGATGCTACTGCTGATGTGTTGAACTTCAACGGGCATTCAGTCAACACTTGTTCCGGGGATGCATCTCACTGACCGAAGCCCCGGCATTAGTTGCTACTGGCTGGTGTAAGCCGTTGTTACCCGTGAGCGCTGCGGTGTGCTGTTCAGGGGTCTGGCTGAGGTTTGCGATGTGGTTCACGTCGAAGGGGTGTTGGTTCTCGGGAAGCAGAGATGTGGAACCCCTGAACGATAGAAGGAGGCATGGAACGTTGTCAAAGTCGACGGGAAGGAAGATGGCGCGACGGTACCTACGTGAGAATGTCAGATAAATTTAGCATTTTCATGCTGTGGCACTGGATTTGGGCTTGTTTCAAGGGCGCGAGGGTATGGTGGCATGGTCCAAGGTTGCTAACGTGGCCAGGTGGGCGGTGAGGAGTTTCCAAGCTGAGAATGGGGATGGGGGGTTGGTGGAGAATGGTTAGGCCGTTGTTCGTTTTTGACAGCTCATTTCGGGCCGAGGGCCACCTAGGCGAAGAAAGGTGCGATCTAGGTCGCGTCCCAAGACAGCAGTTTGGGGAGCAAGGTAAATTGAGCCTGACAAGATTTTAGAAGGCGACGGAACGTACCTAGGGAGTTGGAAATCTGAGTTCCGAAGGTAGTAATTAATCACCCAGGCAATTAGTACCTGGGATCATCCGATCAGCACATGGTGATCGGGTAGGGTACCTTAGCCAAGGTACCACAGCATGTACCCTTCCACTGTCCATTGATGTCATTTTCAGCTTTGATGATGCTGATACAGAGCCTGCTCTAAGGTGCTAGCCCTGTAGTGACCTACATTTTGTGAATCTCATGTGACATAACGTCGTCCATTGCCTACTGTCAACAGCTTCATACGAGACCATGAGAGTTTGTGAAGATTGAGGAATGAGTAATAGAGACTTGGGACTCTTCATCATGCCTTCCTAATGTGTGGTATTAGTGCTTCAAAAAAAAAAAAAAAAAAAAAAAAAAAAGAGGAAAAAAGGAGTGAGAAACAATTAGGCCATTGCCACCATAGTGACAATGTAATGATGGCTCCAACAGCTTCTCGTCTGTCAAAACAATGTCATCATTTGTCCCCAGAGAGATACTTAGCTAGACCCTAATTCAAAGTCCACCATCATGCTTCTCGAAGCATGTCCAACATCACGGTGTACCTTTTCGAACTTCGGAACTACGACAACCTCCCTCCCCGTTCCCGCCTCAAAGTCAAATTGATCATGACTTGTAAACACCATCTCCCCAGATATCCGGGCCCTCATGCCAATCAAGCCTTCCCCCTCTTCCCGAACAGCCTGCTCGGTTTCGAGTTCCGCAATTTTTCATTTTCAAACAATCGCCCTACCCTCATCATGGAAACCCCCCTCCCCCCTCCCCCCTCCCGAAACCCATCGGCGGTGCACAAGTTCCTACCCGGGGCCGTGGCAATCGGGGACAACGGCGTGGATCGAGAATCTGGCCGGGCCCCGGGCCGGGCCAGCGGTGGTGAAACCTGGGAACGAGGACAGCATGAGGGCACAGCGTCGAGACACAGCTTTGAGTCATTCCCCGGCCTCCTGTTTATATGGTGACAGCGTCACAGCCGTGCCATCTTGACCCCCACCGCAGGGGGACAGTTGGCAGGGCACCGCCGCGGCCTTCGGATCGAGGACCCCACGGGCGCTGTGTCTGCATGTGGCTGTTCTGCTGGTTACCGAGTGGCTTTGCGGGCCCCCACTTCGCGCTGGCGGTGGGAGGTTTGGATGGAGGCACGTAGCTGACCTAGTAGGGCATTCCCCCACCTGCAGGCCGGTGGTGTGGGAACGGGGAACGGGAAGATATCCGGGACGGACGGATGATGGCGTCTGGGGGATGGCGCAAGTTATCGCATCGGCAATGGGCTCGGCACTGGGGATAAGGTTTTGCTGCTGTGTTGCACCAAGCCCGGCGATTGGCCGCTCTCCCATGGCTCGTCTGTCGTGTCTACAAGACCCCATCTAGTGGCCCAGGGAATCCGTATGTCCCACATCCCGGGGCCGGAAGTCTACAGTTGCCCTCGGCTCCGGCACCCCGAACACAGCAAGGCGCCGGACCGATGCCCGGCAAGACGCTGGTTCCAGATCACAACATGGCCCGACACCGCTTGTTTGGCAGAAGCACATCAAGGTTATCGCTGGCTAGTCAGGTCGCGGTGCCTGTGCCGCCCCAGGACTGACGACACCTTTGCCACTGCAGGCAGGTATCGCGACAGCAACCCACGTAGTCAACTAATTACGCTTCCGTCGGCGCGGCTATGGGGGCGTAGGGCGGTGGGCGGCGTCGGCGAGTGGCTGGCCGAACTGGCTGCCAATCCGGTGCCAATGCTGGGCCGGCGTCACTTCCTGGAGCAGACGGGGGCAACTGGCTGCAGAGATTGGAGAGACACTAGAAAACACAGCAGCAGACTGGGACTGGGCCAGGCGCTCCAGTGCGGGCCGAAGCGGAGCCCGTCACGCAAGCAAGCAGCAGCCATGCCGCGTCCAAGGCCAGAAGAGCGGGAGGCGATTGGGGGTTGGGGGTTGCTGGGGAGCAGCAGCGTCTTATAGACGCGGAGGCTGGGCTCCTTGTGGTCTGCGAGGGGCCTGCGGGCGGCCTGCGAGGGGTGTCGCCGGTGGTGTGCGACTGACTTTGTGCAGAGCCTCAAGGGGCCGGGATTGGGTTCTGGGCAGGATCGCAGGGCGATCGCGATGGATCGGTATGCGGCGCAGCCAGCGACGTCAGAGACGTGCCACGACACTCGGCGAGTATGTGGGCGAAAGTAAGATTCCGGGTGGCTGCTGGGAACTCTGCCTTGGCGACGATGACTTGTCGCGCTCTGGGTCGACGAGCCCTCAAACACGCGCTAACTCCCGCTTTTCCTCGCATCTGGTGGGTGTCATGAGATTCCGACGGCCTCCTGCAGCCACTGGCTGCCGATTTGGAATTTTGTGCATTTTCTGCATTCGCTGCATTTATCAGCATTTTGGACATTCTGAGAGGTTTGGAGCTTCCAGGTTTGGCAGGGACAGACCCCTAGATTTCGCGGCAATTTCTCTTGGCGCGTGTTTTGTGTGTTTTGCTCAGGGGCACTTCCCCGGGTTCCCGGGAGTCTAGAAAGGGAAGTAACGAGGGTTAGGGGGGGTGCAAAAGGGCCGGGCCGCCCACACTCACCTCACCCACCTGGTGAGGTGTGTGGGTGTGTCCGTTCCCTCGGTTCCGATCGGCTCATCTCACCGAAGACGACAGGGGAGCAATTTCGAGTGCAGAAATTCTGCCCAGGTGAGCAACGTCCGCATGTGGCAATTGCCAAACAGCAACACTTCGCCCATTTTCCACGTCCCCGAAATTCTTCGTGTGAGACGGCTGCTCAGGCCGCAACCGACCGCCGTCTCACCAGGCCGGGAGCCTCGACATCGGACGGGGACGAGGACAAGGCCTTGCCTACAGCTTTACAGTGTACAGCCCGAGCTGAGGGAATTTCCCAGGCCAGTCAGTCTCCCGTATGTCACGCGAGTGCAACCTCTCCATTTCCATTCTTTTCTTTTTTCATCTACCGCATATACACAACAACGGGCACGGCTGTCGCGACGGTGCCCAAACCTACCAGGCGGCACCCCAACCCCAAACCCCGCGTTTGCCTCTGCCCTACGGCTGCAACGGGAACGACTGGGCCCCAAGGTCAGGCAGCGTTTGAGGCAGCCTGTGACTTGGCCCGGCCCTCTGACTTGTCCCTCACCGTGGCGGCCAGGTCACGGCGGCTCGGGAGGGTGAGGCTAGCCTGTGGCAGCAGAGCGTTTGCTGGCCAGGCCCGGGCAGAGGTGAAATGTGCGAGATGAGTGATCGAGATCTGTGTGGTGTTGCTGCCACAAGAGCCAACAACTGGCTAGGCAGGGCGACATGGTGACCATCCGGGAAAGAAAAGGAGGGGGAGGCCTGCAATGACAGCGCGGCATCCAGGGATCAGCAAGGAGGCTGGGAGTCTTCAAGTTTGGCCCATGGGAGTTGGGCATCCAATCCCGAGTTTTGCTTCAATTTGCATTGCTGCGATGCATTTTGTGACCTTTTTCTTCAATTTTGCTCTTTTCCATTTCACTCTGCCTCCCGACTTGCGGGCAAGAGGGGGGCTTTGCGCGGGGAAGCCAAATGGTGCAGGACCACGTTCGCTAGCGTTGCTGCCCAACGCTGCCCAACGTCGAGCTCGTGCCCTGTCGCGCGCAGCGATTGGTAGTCCGGGGGGCCGCAAAGGGCCGCTGAGAGCGCTGAATGGCTGCGAGGGCGGCGAGAGGAGCCGCTGACGTCTATTTTCGGGCCTTTGATTGAGTGTCTTGAGTCCTGGGTCTCTCTGTATTTTTTCCATCACCTCGGAAGGCGCATGCAGGCCGAAAATTAGGGAAGGAGAGTGATGGAAATGCCCGGGCGGCTTGGCTGCTTCCCTGGCTGCTTTGCTGCTGCTTGTTCGCTCTTTCCCTGGCCGCTGCCCTCCACTCAGCTGGCCCGGCTGCTGTGATGGGGGTCGCGGTCTCAGGTGCGCTGCCTGGTCGCTGCTTGGTCGCTGCTTGGTGTCTGCTCGGCCTCTGTGCTTCCAGCCATGGTCCAGCCATGGATGTCTCCTGTCTCTCTCATGTCTCTGTGTGCCTCTGTCTGCCTCTTGCCGCTTCCTTGGACTCTAGCACTTTGGCCTTGGCCAGTGGCCGTCACTGTCGGACGCCATGCCATGCATCCATCGTTCCACGGCCATCCACTCGATTTCCGCACCCTCTGCACTATCGGGCTTGCTCCGTCAACCCCCTCCCCAGCCCGGCCAGGAAAAGCAGCAGAGGGCGGCAGGACAAACAGCCCAGGGTGTGTGTTTGGTGATTTGGCAATGGGGTGGCGACCAGCTTCCAGTGTGTCCAGTGTCTGCCCGACTTGACGCAGGCTGTCTGACAACGCAACCCGATTTGACGTTGTCACCGTGACGCCGCCGTGTGTGCCCAATGCCGGGCGCTGCTGCTGGGTGCTTGCTGGGACTCGCTGCTGCTCATTGTCACTGTCTCTGCTTGGGGGGGGGGCTGCTCTTACCCGATTGAGCACTCAGCGAGGCTGACTAGCCAGATTGAGCGTGACTCACTCAGGTTCAACGTCCTGACGATCCAGGTCTGCAGCGCGCAATTTTGGAGTTGCAATTTCTCTGTGCTCCGTGCTACTGCAGAGGCACCCGGCAGCCGACATCAAAACCAGCGTCTCCTGCACCCCCGACTCGCCCGCCGCCCTGCTTGTCTCCCTCAATTGCATCACGCCTAATGCCGTCTGCTGTCTCACGAGCACACTAAACAATTCTCGTCTAGGCTGAGAATTGCTACCGCCATGCCCGCCTGTGACAGTACCAACTTCAGTCCACATCACTACCAAGACCCAGCAACCTGAACACCACCAACTCAACACACGCCAACTTCATCTTACTCACTACCAACAACCAAACAACCACACAACCCACATCATACCGGCAGCAGACACAGATACACCACCACACAAGAGGCACATCTCCAAGAACAACCTCAACAACCACCCACCATGGGAGACCGCCAATATCTCCGGCCGAGGATGGGCGGCACCGCCGCCACCACCATCTCGGACGACAGGTACAGCACCAGATCGTCTGAATGGCCCGAGAGGGAGAGGGACAGAGAGCACAGCTCGCAGCAGCGAGAGCTCCAGCCGCTGCCCATCAAGTCCATACTGCGGAAGACCCGGCCCTCACCGCCCTCTCCGTCCCCGTCGACGGCGACGGCAGCAACCGCATCCACCCTCACAACCGCATCTGCATCCACCACCACCACGAGACCACGGCGCAACTCGGACACCTCCGTCACATCATCCAACCTTGCCGCCATCGGAGCCAGCGACTCGGAGCTGAGTAGCATCCGCAGCTTTGCTAGCAGCATCAGCAGCAAGCTTGCCCTCAACCCGACCCCTTCGACTGCATCAGGAACCCTTCCCCGTAAGGTCTTCAAGGCCAAGTTCCAGGGCATCCCGGCGGAGAGGCAAGGAGTCGTCAACCTCCGCCCGTCAAGGGCAACGTCCTCGAGTGTCACCTCGAGCTACCATGTTCCCCCAGTTCGGTCTGTCCTCTCACCCCAGTACATGCCCGACAACAACAGGTACCTAGAGCACCATGAGCGCCGTGACCGCGAGGCCCGTGAGCCCCGCGAATCCCACGAGCGTCACGAATCCCGCGAGTCACGCGAGTCCCGTGAATCCCGCGAATCTCGCGAACGCCACGAGTCCCATGAGCGAGAACGTGAGCGTCTTGCGTCGCGCGACCGCCACAGCTCTCGAGATCGCCATGACTTCACAGACCAAGACCCAGAGACCGAGTCCGTCTCGGAATCGGCATCCGACCTCTCCTCCAGCACCCAAGTAACGAGTGTTGCCTCGGCTTCAGTCGTCTCGGACGATGACATGGCCTCCGACGTGACACCGACCGGGACAAACACCAAGTCGGCGCCATCTGTACGCTTCACCCCCAGCGTCGTGGGTTCCGGGTCTAGCGTCGCCAGCTCCACCCCCTCCACCCGTCGAGTCAAGCCACGGCTCGGCACCCGGGCCCGCCCCCCTTCCGAGGCCGACCGCACCGTCGCCAAGAGCGGAGGCCGGACAGTGCAGATCAAGCTCCTCCCGCCGAGCACGAGCACGGGCTCAGACGAGATCAGGTACACCCACCGGGAAGCAGACAAGGCCCAGGAGAAGATACAAAAGGAGCGGGACCGGAGTCTGGATCGGAGTCTGCTCAACAAGGTCGAGCAGCTCGAGGCCGAGGCGCAGAGGCTGCGCGAGAGCCAGGCCAGGCTTGAGAGGGAACTCGACGACACAACAATAAGGCTATCCACGTCTGCCCAACAAAGGCAAACGGCTGAGCGGGAGCGCGATATGGAGCGTGGCAACAAGGAGGGCATTCGCGCCAGCCTGCAGGAGCAAAAGGCCATTCTCGATGAGTACCGCAGCAACTTTGAGCTGCAGAAGGGCCTGCTCGAAGACCTCGAGAGGGAACGTGAGGCCGACCGCGCCAAGAAGGCCGAACTCCAGGCCAAGCTGAATACCTCCAAGGAGGTACTTGAGAACTTCAAGGGCACGCTGGAGCAGACAAAGGCCCTGGTCGCCGATGCCGAGAAGCAGCGTGACGAAATCAAGGACACCAGGGACAAGTTCGCGGACAAGTTTGCCCTGCTCGAGAAGGATTTCACCAAGTATCAGAGTGACCGTAAGGAGCATGAAGTCATGCTCATTCAGCAGATTGCTGCTTTGGAGATTACCCGGGACTCGCTCCAGCAGCAGCGTGACAGCCGAGACAAGGAGATTACCGACGTGTCTACGGCTCGTGATCTGCTCAAAACCGAGACGGCCACCTTGACTGTTCAGTTGGCAGCAGTCGCCGAGGAAAAGAGGTCGGCCGAGGAGGAGCTACAAAAGCTCAAGAATACTATCGCCGATGACAAGCAAAAGATTATTGACGACGCCGCTGCCGAGCTGAAGAGCACCAAGGATTCCCTTGAGGAGCAGATGCAAAAAATCAAGGATGCCACCGAGGAGGACAGGGCTGCTATCAAGAAGGCCACAGAAGAAGAGACTACGACCTTGAGGCAGGCTATCGATGAGGAGCGCGCGTCCCTCCAAAAGTCAATCGAGGATGGCCAAGCCGCGCTCACGGCTCGTGTCGCAGAGCTCGAGAAGGAGAGGGACGACCTCGACCAGGCCAGGACGGCCCTCGAGGAAGAAAAGACGACCCTCCAATCCAAGCTCGATACAGCTGAAGGCGAGATTACCACCCTCACGTCCCAGGTTGCGGAGCTCGAGACGTCGACAACAGACCTCACCACCAAGATCACCGGCTTGGAGGAGGAAATTACAGCCCTCAAGACCGAAGGCGCTGACCTCAAGACACAAGTCGAGGGTCTCGAATCTGACAAGGCCGGCCTTCAGAAGCAGGTCGAAGACCTGGAGGCTGTCCAGGCCGAGAAGCAGGGCCAGCTCGACACCCTCAACACCGATCTTGCGGGTGCCAAGGCAGCCAACGTGTCGCTTGCGAGCCAGAAGCTCGACCTCGCTGCCGAGATGGCCGTCGTTCAGGACTCTTTGGATTCTGCCAGGTCCGAGGGTTTGAGGCTCATGGGCGAGAAGGCTGTCCTCCAAGCCGAGGTGGACAAGATCCCCGGTCTAGAGGCCGACAAGGCCAGCCTCGAAGCTGCCAAGGCTGATGTTGATGCCAAGGTTGTCGAGCTCGAGGGCAAGGTTTCGGGCCTTGAGGGCAAGCTTGCCGAGCTGCAGGCCGAGGCGGATAAGATCCCCGGCCTGTCGGGCGAGAAGGAAGAGGTCGAGGGCAAGGTCGCCGAGTTGGAGGACAGGCAGGGCGAGCTCGAAGCCAAGATCTCAGCGCTCCAAGCCGAGGCCGACAAGCTGCCGCCTCTCGAGGCGGCCAAGGCCAAGCTCCAAGGCAAGGTGGCCGAGCTACAGGGCAAGATTGCACAGCTTGAGGTGGAGGCCTCCAAGGACCCCGACTCGGCGGCCGCAGCACTGCGGGCCGAGCTCGAGGCCAAGAGCGGGGAGATTACGAGGCGCGTCGACGAGATCACGGCACTGACGGAGGGCAACACGGCACTTTCGGCACAGCTCGGCGCGACTCGACAGCAACTCAGCTCGGCACAAGCATCACTCGACAGTGTGACGCAGTCGTACAACTCGGCAACGAACCAGGTCATCGAGCTCCAGCATAGGATCGAGCAGCTCGTGCTCAGCCCGCGGTCCCGACGCGCCTCGCGGTCGCGCACGTCGTCGCCCCAGAAGAGCAGCGCCAGCACCCGCGAGAAGAAGGATAAGCAGCTGGTGGTGGTCCGGAATCCGAGCGACAGGGGGGCAGTGTCAGTCTTGCTTCAAATCGCAGCCGGCATTTGATGAGAGAGATCCGCAACTTATTTTTCTTCCTCGTTACAGGCAATTCGTCCGGAAGTGCGACTTGCATCACGCCAAGAGCCGCACCGGCAGCCGAAGCCCGACCTCGACCCCGCGCTCATCGACGAGCTCCGTTACCAGTTCCTCCTCGCGGGCCGGGTCGGACTAAGTGTTTTATTATTTGTTGTTTGCTTTCCCTCCCACGAGACGAGACGACCGATACGGCGATCGGTTTGACGCCCCCCCTCCACCCGCTTCTTCGCCATCGGATTGGGGAGGGGAAGCAGCGAGCCCCCCGAGATGATGGGTCGGGGCGGCGTTGGGAGGATGCGTGTTAGATGATGATGAGGATGAGGATGTGCATGGATAAGCTTGTGCAGTGTCTTTTTCTTTTGGATTGGATTGTTTTGTTGTTGTGTGTTTGCATCTACGATACCTTTTTTCTTGCCTGTTTGTTTGTCTACATTATTTTGTCTTCCCGTCCCCATTTGTGTTTCCTTTCATGTGCTAATCCATTTGTCGGTCGTTTCATTATTTCGTTGACATTGGGGACTGGTTTACAAAAGTTTTATTTTCTTTTTGGTATGCATGCATGCAATGGGTCTACACAAAAGGGCGCCGCATTTTACACACACAACAAACATTCATGTACCACGACACAAAATTTGTAAGGGATGGCTTTGCATTATTAGACAAGGGCCGCGGTGGCACACAGCTTATTCATGATTTGCATGATTTGACGACAGGACAGGGAAAAGGGGAGGAATTTGGGGTATATCATCATGGCGGCATTGTTAGCATTTGTCTTTTTAGTGTAGTTGTGGGAAGTTAGAGTGGAGGATTCAGTAATGGTAATGGGTTTCCAATTGGAATTTTCAAGTCTTGGCCATGATGTCGTTGTGCAGTGCAGGAGTAGCTTGTGAATGTGTAATGTCGAGACCCTGTGAGTGTTGTGAGGCTGTCGAGATCATGCTCATGTCGTAAGCCTCACTTTGAGACGGGTGTGATGTCCCTTGCATGCTGCCCCCGATCAGCAAATGCATCTTGAAGATGAACTCTCTGCTCGGGACAATGTGCGAAATCGGGGGAGTTAGGGCTGGACCCCGGGTGGAAGGCACGTAAGCATCAAGGCTTCCGAGTCGCCGGTTGTAAACACGCCGCTGCATTCCGTATGGCTGCTTGTCAGGGGCGGGTTGTTCAATTGGCGTTCGATATCCAATCCAGCGGGTGGCGGGAACAAAGTCACCAACAAAAGCCCCCCTGATATCACCCAATGCCTGCTTGGCCAAAACAATCCGAGAACGAGGCATGTTGTTGATAGGTCCCCGACGCCCGACACTCGGCCGATTCGTAACTCCTCTTCAAATGGTGGCATGTTGATGATCGGCTTGCTTGGATTGGGGGTAGCACGGCGCGGAGTTGAGTGCGAATCGCTCGGGCGTATGCGGGGAGGGGGAGGGGGAATGGAATACCGTACTCGGGTTGCGCCGAGTCCCGACCGACCCAGAAGCTGAGTGAGGTACACATGGTACCCCAGTGTGGAGTGCTTTTTTTGTCTTTGCCATGTCGGATCAACCGATTCGTGGGGCGGGCGGGGGCGGGAGGAGATGAGAGAGAGAGAGAGAGAAAGGCGGTCTGAGGTGTCTCGGAAGAAGATCTGGAACATTTGGTTTTCTTCATTTTCTGTGGATGACTTGGCTGGCAAGCTTGTGGCCTGTCGTTCTATGCGGGCGGGGATTTGGCGTCTCCTTCGGTAAGGAGGTGCGTTTTTTTTTTTTTTTCTTCAGGTAACGTGGAGGTGAGCCTAAGGTAAGGTATCCGTAGGTAAGGCGATGTGGTGAGCGGTTCGGTTTGATGCGGGTATGGCTGTGTGGCGTAAGGGGGTGGCGCGGCCAATCAGGGGGAGGGTGGTGATGTTTTGTGCAAGGGGAGTTTGGAGTTGATAGATCACAAAATGGGCCATAATTCAAGGGTTGAAGCTGAGTTGGGAGATTGTGAGTGTATTTACCTGTCATGCGGCAACATCTGTGTTTGCCAAGTCGTGGTGCCAGACCGCACCTAGGTCTAGACTCCGTAGACGACAGTTGTACAACCTGAGCATGCGGTGTCGTGTCTTCCGAGCGGGGATGCTGTGGTGGCATTGGTAGCTCGAAAATCTAGAATTGGGAAAGATGAAATCGTATTATGATGATACATTGTGGAACAATCCATCAGGGGAGCCACGAAGTGAGAGCACTCGGTCTTTTTTGTCCCTTATACCTTATCAATTCTAAGGGGCGCTATTGGTGTCAACAGTAAACAAAAGCGTAGGAGGTCGGGCCCCGTGATCTGATCCGGCACTTTGACTTCCATCTCAGGCAACAGAATCACACAACCCGGACCATGAGTTCAACAGACATTCTAGGCCCCCACCGTTTCAACCAAAACTGCCCAACCAGACACTGCCATCAAATAGGTGGCCACGCTCTCCACCCCAAGTCACAACGTCCAAGTCACGACAGACCACGTTGTCACGCCCGTCATCAAAACACATCTCCACACCCTCACCCCGCCCACTGCCCCCCCTTTCCCCGGCCTCTATGCTCACATCCCCATCCTCGGGAGGTTAGAAGTGATAACTCACCTCCGAGTCAACCACGCCTTGTTCCACGACTCCCGCTTCCCCTCCCAAACCGAAACAACCACTTGTCCCTCCCCATCCCCTTCCCCATCCGCAAACGCCACCAACACTCTGGGGTCGCCCTCCTCCTCTGCCATCTCGTGCTCCAGGACCAGCACCACGTGCGTTGGGTCTGTCGTCTCGGTGTGGTATGTCAATATCGGCGACACCTGTTTTAGTTGCGATGGTTTTTCCGTGTATGGCTCAGGCGATGTAAATATGGACGAGTAGAGTTCCGCGGCGAGCTGGTTGACGATGGGGGAAACAGAGGCAGTGATTTCCGCTTCGGATTTCTTGGGGGTTTCAGTGGTAGGGTCGAGCATGTACGGTTCGATCCCCGGATCCAAGTTGGCAGGGAGCCGGAAAGGAAGAAAGACTACGACACGGGTCGGTTCGGCGGTGTATATCGGGAGGGAGAGCGGTTCTGTGGCCGTCGATGAGCATGAGAGGGTGGAGAAGACCCGTCGCCAGAGGGGACGCGTTGGCGAGACTGGGCGGAGGAGGATGCGTGGGCCGTCGTACTCGGTCGCGTTTGCCATCATGTCCACAGGGTAAGGGAGTACCCGGTACCGTGATAGTATGCTCTCACGAAAGAAGCTAACGAAAGGAACGATAAAACAAAAACCTCGAATCCAACTCCTTTTAGTCTTTCTCTCTTTCAATCCGGACACCAATCCTCAACCAAATCCCGCCCCCAAACATCTCCCACATCCCGTGGCAAAGCAGCGGCGTCGGCATGAAACACGCCCGCGCCGCACAGAACACCAACAACTAATCACGAACCAAGTCGACTGGTGCTAAATTAAGCCCAAAGGGGATTTTGCAATCCGACAAGTATCTATTTCTGGTCGCCATAATTCCAAAATGCTCAGAGACAAGAACAGATATTGAGTGCTTATGACCCAAAAGTCAACAAGTCGATAATGCTTCAGGGCACATAATCTACAGTTTCCAACTACCGAAGCATTTGCGAGTGAGGTATTCAGTGGCAATATACAATATGCAACACAAATCAGCAGCCAAAAGCATGGCAAAAGACATTAGGTTGGTATCATTCTGTCCCCCAACCGCCGCCATGCATCCGAGTCCCAAACGCCGTGTAAATGAACTACCATGTTGAGCACGAAGCTGCGCTTGCATCAATCATGCCGCCGTCAGTCATGTGGTATGCCCGATCATGCACCATACAGACTTCATTCCATGCCGTCCATCATTTCCCCCTTCCATGTCCATGCCGCAAACGCCTAGTCTCACGAGACTATATACCGCCGTTCAAACATAACAATAAAACGCCTCTATCCAGATGTCTCGAGTGGACCACCAACCGTCCATATGTAACTACTCACCTCACCTCACCCCTCCGGACAACGCCGGTCATGTCTAACCTCATCACAGGCCGTTCAATTTCCAGACTCCTGCTTGGAACCAATCGTCCTCCCGGAGTCCTCGGGTTCGCCACATTCACTCTTCCGCGTCGATGCGGCCTTGCCGGATCCTCGTCTGCGCTGTCCGACGAGTCGTCATCCGCGGGCAGAGTTTCTGGCGTTGCGGGACCCACGCTATCAAGGGGGTCAACCTCGGCGAGCAACACGCTGGCCGCGCTGGGCACCCCAGCACTTGGGCCCAAGGGATCCTCTTCTATATCCCGAAGGCTGATGATGCTGGTCTGCCTCTGGCGTGGTTGCCCGGGGCCTTCGTAAACCGCCAGACGTGCAAAGTAGTCGGCAAGGCCGTCAACGCTAGGAGTTCCAACAATGGCGTCGTAATTGGGCGGGGGAGAAAACAAGTCCGCTGGCAAGGGCGGCGGCGGCTCGTCGGCATCAAAGGCCGGCGGGTTGAAAGATGGGTGCCGCAACAGGTGCATAGGCCGATCACGCTCAAAAGGACTTGGTGGTTCTTGATTCCGAGATCTCGACTCGGGCATAGCGGGTCGTAGCGAGGCACCGCTGAGCCTGGCAGGCGACTGGAGATGAGCGGCGCGGGGGAAGTTGGGAAGGATTGAGGAATTGACTGAATCGAGGCCCAACCGGCTCGCATTAGGGGATGAGTTGTCCTGCTCAACCAGGGCGAGATGTGCCGACGAGCTTGAGGGGCTCTTGTTGATGGCCTGAGCATCCGGGCAGCCGCATGAAGTACGGCGCCGCTCCTCGGGGATCGCGCCATCACGACCGCAGTACTGCGGCAAAGCGGTGTTTGCCTGGGTGGCGCGGCAGTTGAGAACAGTAAAGGGGCTATCAATGCTGATCTCAAAATGGCGCCTCCGTTTTCCGGTCGGGTCGTCGGGGTCCGCGCGAGAGATGCGCATGACAATCTGCGGTCGTCAGTCTTCAAATCTAGTTTCTGGAGCGGGGGCAAACTAACCTTGATCCAATGGTAAACATTGACATTCTTCCAGCTGCAGTCGGGATGCAACCGCAGCGCCTTGTCACGCACCATCATCTCGCACGTAGGAATCTGCACATTCATCTCGATCTCGGTGCTTCCCCAGAAAGTTTCAAGACCAAGATCAATATCGCCCAGGATATTGTCGCAGGGTTCCGGCAAGGGCACGGGGATTCCGTTTGTCCTCACCGCCTCGGCCACCCTCCTTGCTGTCGCAGCCCGCCTTGCCTCCTCTCGCTGCTCTGGCTGCAATTCCCCGCCGTTCAAGACACGAATCTCGCTCGAGCTGTACTGCTTGTCCAGCGGCTTCCCGGCCGTCTTTTCCAGTAGGAGAATCTTACGGCCCGTGTCCTTGCGTGTCACACGTCGGTCGTTGGTCCAGTACTCAATGCTCTCCGTCACAAACACCTTAAGCTTGTGGACTTGCACCTTGGCTAGCGGGGTGAGTTTGAAGGCAATGGGGATCTTGGTGCCAATAGGGAAGCTCTTGCCCGAAATCATAATGTCGTAGTGCAGCTGGTCTTCCCATTGGCGGCTGATGGAAATGGGCTCCGACATCTCGAGCGACATTTGGTCGGGTAGCCGAACAATCGATACCTCCTTGGCCCCATGAAGATTGGGCTTAAAGGCACCTGCGCGCTCGACCGCAGTCTCGAGATCCCACCGCACTGAACCGTACTGCAGCTTCGTAGTCTCTAGCTGGTTGTGATCAATGGGGAGTTCGAACGAGTACTCGTACATGCCGGGCGCGAATATCTTGTACCCCTTGGCCTGGACTTGGTTGGCCAGGGGCGAGTCGCCTTTTCCGAAGCTCCGGGAGTTGACGGACTGAAGGGAGAGTCGCTTAAGCTCCTTGGCCGTCAGGTTGGCAGAATTGCGGGTTTTGCCCGGGAGATGGAGCGAGTGGTTCGAGTGGTTCGAGTAGAGAGAGTTCCTGATGCTGTTGCTATGGGCGGGACTAGGCTTCAGCGAGAATGTACACTGGCTCCCGTACTCCGTCTCCCACATGCCTTCATGCATGGCGTGGAAGAATACTAGCGACTGCGTGCGCAATGTCTGGTCTTCAAACATGTCGACCTTGAGGGGCGGGATGCCTTCGGGCCATTCTGTCCTCGCCTTCCCCACCAACCTCAGCGTCACAGACTTGATCTTGACATTCTTTGACACGTTGAGCTGGAGCTTCCCGCGCAACAGAGCGCTGGCGTGCTGGCTCTCATGGCGATTGTGCGAATCGTGGTCGAAGCCGGAGAGGAAGACATTGGGTTCCGCCAGGATAATTGAACAAGCCAAGCCGCTGCCAGATGCAACGGGTTTTTGCACCTCTGTTACTGACGAACTTATCATGCTCTTGGCCGATCTTATTGATATCATGCTACTCCTATTGGTTTGGTTTAGGGCTGCCGTGGGGCGGGGGGCCGCGGCGGTCGCCATGGTGGGCCGCTGCTGCTCGCGCTCGGGCTCTTCTTCGAGTGTTTCTGGGTCGGGTAGTTGTGCTGTTGGTTGCGTAGGTAGCTGCACGAGGTCCTCGGCGACGGTCGGGTCGATGCGAGACAGTCGTCGGGCGAAGCTGATAAAACTGGAAGGTCGTGATTGTCTGGGCGTGGGTGTGGTCGAGACCTGAGCCGACGATTTGGGGGTTATGGAGAAGACAGCTAATATTTTGCCGAGCACTCTGCTCACCCGCTCTCCGCCAGCCGGAAGCGACCGGATCGACCTCCGCTTGCCAGACTTTTCGCGCCTCGCCTTCTCTTCGGCTTTTTTCTGCTGGCGGTCTTCCTTCTCTTTTTTCCTCTTTTTGTTCTTGTCGACAGGGGCTCTGGCGCTTGGGGGGCGTTGCGGCTGGTTCGGGCGGAGATCGTGCGGGATGAAGCCCGGGGGGTAGGATACAATGTGGATGGAGTGGGGTCGTCGCTGGCGGGGCTGTATCAACGGCGGCGGGAAGCTCGGAACGCCTGCGCGGCGCCGTCGGTCGGCGGGATGTCTTGGCGTGTAGTAGACGGAGCCGTGGGCTGACGAGAAGTAGGGCTGGGGACGGAGGCGGTCGTGTTCGGAACCTGCAGTCGGCATGGTGCCCCGGTTAGACAAGAGGACGCGGAGCGACATGAGGGCGGACTAGCAGCCAGGGGGCAGAGGAGAGACGCATGGGGACGAGCACAGCATGGGCAAACGGAATAGGCACAAGAGACAGAAGAATGCAGGGGACAAGAACACACAGCAGCCGGGCATAAAGGGCACTGAAGTATCAGCTAGTTCCAGCAGCCCGGTGGAGGTAAAGCTAAAGGAGGAGAGTGGCTGTAGCGTGTGGCCGGCAACAACGTGGTGCTGCCGCGAAATAAGGTCCAATGCGTTGGCAGTTGAAGATGAGGGTATCCATGAGTGCGGGCGCCCATGGGGTGGAGCTGCGTGACGAGGATCTCGGTAGGCCATGGTGGACAAGCATGGTGGGTGTATAGATACAACAACACACGGTGTCACTTGCCCTGCGCGAGACAAAAGAGACAGACAGGAAAGACTTGCCCGGGGAAGCGGTGGAGGAGATAAAAAAGCAGATAGAGGAACAGATAGCAGCCTCGGGCCAAATGCTGGTTGACATGGCAGGGAGTGGGAGGGACAGAGAGACCGAGAGACAGCAGGGAGGTACGGGGCAAAAGGGCTGAAGGACAGGCAAAGGGCACGTACCTGCTGCACCTGAACCATAGCACCTTCACTATTACTTGTGTATAGGCGCGGGTGTGTGTCCCACGCGTGTCTCTGTCTGGTCGGGTGTCGGGGTGCCAGGTGTTGGGTGGTAGCGCAAAGACAGAGATCCAATCTCCAGGACCAGGCAGGGACGATCAGGCGGATTGCCTGTTGCGGCCCGTTGCTGGGTATTTCAGGTCAGAGCAAGTCAGAGATCCAGCGGCGGCCAGACTCAGCGCCACGGACAGTCAGAAGGAGAGACGGGCAAGCGGGGAACAATCGCCGCCAGGCTAGTTGCTGAGTGTGCTGAGTGAGGTGTGCAGGCTGTTGCGAAGTGCGGATTCAGGAGTATCGCGTATTGCGTATCTGGACGTGTATGTATGTGTAGTAGTATGCGCACGAGCAGCAAACATCCGGGCCGGCCGTCGGGTCTCGAGTCCTCGAGTCCTCGCCCTCGAGTCTACTGCCCACTTCAGATGTCGCGGGCTGTCTCAAATAGTCGCAGCGGTGCACAGTGGTCGCAGTGGTCACAGGGCCCGGCACACCCACGGGAGCGCTGCAGCGGGCGGCGGCAGGAATTGGCAGGCTACCAACGCCAACGCTGGTTCCGGTCGAAGGATCGAGGGGTCGGGGCGGTCGAGGGGTCGGAGTCGTCTCGCAGTTCGCACGGAACTTGGGGATAGCCTGGTGATTTCCTGGTGTTCGTTTCTCCGCACACCTGGCCTGTGCGGCGTTGGCTCGCGTTGTCGCTTGCTCGCTGCTCAGCGGCTCGCTTGGGGGCGGCAGGAGCCACCAACGGGAATAGTAGTAATTCGAGCAGTAGGTAAATCGTCTAGTATAGTAGTAGTAGTATTGCGCAGAAAATAGCTCTGGGTCGACCGCGGGGAAGGGCCTAGACGGACAGCAAGGCAAGCAGTTGGAGAAGTCATGATCTGCGCAGGCCATGGTATGATGTATTTGCGATGCCTGATCCCTGCATTCAATATCGCCGCCAGCCAAGTCGCAGCCAAGAGACAAGGCCAGGCAGCCAGGCAGACAATGGATGGAAAAGGTGGGCAGGTGGGGTAACGAGCGAGGGGCCCAATCACAACTTCAGACCCTCGATCCAGGGCGTATTTCATTCTCTCTGACCCTGCGCCATCCTCCACGGATCCAGACTTTTTGACGTTGAGTCCCGTCGGTGTTTCCCATTTGCTACTTCCCATTTGCTAAACTGGCTGATGCTGTCGTCTTGTCTTTTCCTTCCCGAGCCTCTCCGTTCGTATCCAAGGAAGATGAAAACACAGAAAACCAAAAAACAAAGTTTTGCCTGACAGTGACGACGCTCCGCAGGCCTAGTTAAAAGCCTAGCATGACCCTTCGGCTTCCTGCCAAGGCACGCGGACTCGAAGCCAGTGGCCTAGCAACTCGCTTCGCTGGAATCAGGGAACGCATCTCGAAGGCAGTAAAATCAGGGCAGCTGGTGCCAAACGGGCGGCAGCCTCAAGTTGCTCTTACCAACAGGAAGGCACATCAAGGCACAGCAACAATGCGGCAACAATCCCACAATGCGCGCTTCGGTTGCGAGGTCGGCAACACGACAGGTCTGGACAGCTTTCCCCCCATTCTTCGGTCGGCACCGCGCTTACCCACTGGGCCAGACCGCCAAAACTTCAGGGACCAACGGCTCCACCAAGAATGGCACTGGAAGCAACCCGATGCATCTTGGGAGTCACGGGATGGCCCTTGGATCGCACATGCGACTTCCCCAGATTCCAAGTCCCCTTTTCGACTTATTGGCTTTTTACCGTAACACGCCACCAAATAATGACTGCCGCGATGTGAACTGCGTGTGGACCTCGAATTATCAGTTGACAGCGAACTTGAATAGTCTGCAGTCGAGCATCTCGAGAGAATAATTCCCAGGACGCGAGCTCGGCAATCTCGGCAGCCAGCGCCCAAGCGAGCGCCACCCACCGATTATCATACGTCACCAGTGGGGCTTGCTCTTTTTGTCAATTGCCTTTTCGCTCCAATTCCGCCCTTGCTATTGTCGCGTAGCAATACGCGAGCCACGATTGGCTTCGCTAATTTAACGCTGTCGCCACACCAGGGTTTATCAACAGCAAGTGAGCAATACAAGGGTGAGGGTGAGGGAGCGAAGCGAGACAGATGCCAACGGTTCGCCACGTCCCAGTCCCTGGCGATCACCCGTCGCAGGTCGCCTTGCCGCCTCACCTCCCAGTCCAACCGCAGCCCAACCGTCGCTATGCGACCCCAGTGAAGCCGCTTGAGGGTTCGCCAGCCTCGGCAGCCTCGGCTTTTGGGTCGTCATGGCCTAACATGACACCATGACACTGAAGTGTCAAAGGGCCACGGGCTCCCATCTCAAAGGCAGCCACTGCGCAGTCCAAGGATGCATTGGTTTGTTCTGCTTAAGGTACTCCAATAGCACTGACTCAGCGCGTTGGTTGCACAGCGCAGGGACTGTTTCTAGCTTGCTTCTATGTTGGTAACAGGTGGAGCGAGGTGTCATTGGCGCCGGACTGTAACCAACAGAGACCCCTTACCCGCCGCAGCCACGCCGGCGCCGGCGCCGTTGAGTTATAAAAGTTGGCTGGAACGCAACATCAAGACTCGATCCCAACTGATCAGGCCATGTTTACGACGATACCAAACTCTTGTTGTTAAATAATTATGGCCGCCTTTAGGACATCTGTGCGGCTACTGGCACTTGTCAAGTGGCCCATTTGACATCCTGCAGTCAAGCTGCAATCCAACTTCGAGATTGGCCGAGTTCATTCCTCGATCAGTCAGCGCCAATGGCCCACCGAGTCACTCTCTGAACCTGAGGTGTGAAGGTAAGGTGTAAAGACACAACTAAGGCCGAGATTCTTTGACGTGTCCCACAACAGAGGAAGTAGTCCTTCCACCAACCTTTGTGGCCCGGGTAAATATCCCCTCCTCATGCGCGGAATATATCCGGCCTGGTGGCAGCACCATGTCGGCCTCGTATAATCAGCCGAGCTGGGGTGACGCGGCCGAACCCAGCCTATGGGACCCGCCACGGGCGTGGCCGCCGCGAGTCTGTTTTCTGCCGAGCCCATGACACACCCGTGCCCGCAGCCGTGGGACGTCCCGACTCGCTGGGCTCTTGCGGGCCGCGTCGAAGCATCCAAAACAAGTGAGCGGGCTTGCTTACATGGCAACGCGTATTTAGCCGGGGATGGATGAGGGCTGGGCTCAAGTTGGAGGTGCGTGGTCTCTTGACGACGTGGTGTCTGATGCTGATGACCTGTCACCTTTACCCATACACCTTGTCAACTTAGTCACTGATTTAGACAGCGAAAGTTCGCCTACGGAACCTGGGGGATGATATCATATCAGGCGCTGACAGCTGAATGTTGCTGGTCACAGTATACGAACTGCTGTGCTATCATTCCCCCTTCTAGTATACATGGTACGGACGGCCATGGACAAGACCCCAGCTCATGGCAGTACATCCGAATCACACTCCCAGCTGTAATGGGGGTGGGTTGCGGAAACTGGACAAAGTGCCAGCTCTCACTGTCATCGATTCTGCATTGACCTTTGACGACACCTTGCATATCCACCAAAGTATAGTTACGATTGCCGTAGATGGATATCACCAGGCTTGTCATCTCGAACCTCTCAAACGAATCACCCAGTTACACCAGTCCCCATCACAAATCACGCCCTGCCTGTCACCAACATCGTCAATTGAAATTGGCTCGTAATGCACGGCGTTCTCAGCATGGCTGTCGGTCGGATGGCTGAGCATGAAGTACTAAATGGCATCCGGCGCCTCTTGGAGGAAGATTTGCGTGGCCCGGTAGATCCAAAAGCCACCGGCCCACGGGGACGGGGCCGGCGGCAGCGGGTTGCAAACGCCATCGGGCTTGCAATAGCCGTACTTGCAGGCAAACTCGCAAAGCAGCCGGATCGACAGCGACCCGTGCACGACGCCGGGGTACGCCGTGCCGGCGGCCGGCAGGGTCCGCAGCCCGCCCGTCTCGATGCACACGCACGGCGCCTTGATGGGGCAGTGGCCGTACTTGAAGCCGTACTCGCACAGCGCCTTGAGGTCGCCGGTCCCTGTGCCCGCAGTACAATGCGACGGCGTGAAGGCCGAGACGGCCGGCGCCTGCAGGTCGCCGTGCACCACCATGTCGCAGTACGCCGTCGGGCAGTGCGTAGTCCCGTCGCTGCACGCCACGGCGCAGAGCCCGCTGAAGTTGGGATCGTACCGCGCATACCCTGGGGCCCCCCGCGACGGCGCCACCGGCACCGGCCCCAGCTTGGTGCACATGCACGCGCCCTCGGGGCGGTAGTCGTACTGGCACGTGTACTCGCAGAGGTTCTTGATGTTGCCCTTGCCGGGTGCCGGCGATGTAGCCCTGGGCGGCGATGTTGGTCGCGGGCGTGGCTGAGATGGAGGCCGTGGCTCATTGCGTCTTGACGATAGGGTTAAAGTTGAACTTGCCGCCGTTGCTGCACCCGCCGATGGCCTCGTCGCCCGTCAGCGCGCTGAGGGCCTGCCCGCGCTAGATGCCGGCCCCCGCGCGGCCGACGGGACCCAGGTCCATGTCGACGACTGCACAACAGTACCACCGATCTTGACCTCGGCCGTGGCGGCGGAGCCGAGCAGAGCGGCGAAGGAAACGCCGTCCCTGCATGCCCGAGCTGTAGGGGTGCTCGATCTGGAGGGTGGGTGGCCGTGTTGGTCGTGGTGCCCTCGTCCGAGCAGCCGGCGGCGAGGGTCTGCAGCCGCCACCATGCCGTGATGCCCTCCTTGGCGATTATCGCGATGCCGTTCTTGTACAGGTCGATGGCGTAGGGCAGGAATGAGCGCTACCCGCCGTGCGGCATGCCGAGGGCGTAGATGAAGGACACCCGACCTTGGCCGCTGCCAAAGGCCCCCAGCGCCGTGTCGCGGACGGGCCCGATGTAGTGCGACTCGCCGTAGTCGTTCCACGAGATGGTCTGTACACAGCTGGGGCGCTGCACGAGCACCTGGTTCCACCGCTCGAACCAGGCCGTGTCGCTCGCCCACTTCCAGTTCTTGTCGTATCCGGGCATGTTGGTGTACAGCCACGGCGAGACGGACATCGTGTAGGCCAGCGGCGGGATCGACTGCCCGAGGTACCGCGAGTACGACGCGTCCACGTACGTGTCGATGCTCGGCATGTCGTTGTCGACGTTCTGCCACGCCTCCCAGCTGAAGAGCTCGTCGACGATGCCGCCGCCCGACAGCGCCAGCGCATCCTGCGCCCCGAGCGACGACCAGTCCGGGATGAAGATGGCGTTGGCCTGCATCTTGAGCTCGAGCCAGTCGGCCGCGTAAGCGGTGCCCTCCAAGGTCGACACGAGCGGCTTATTCCCTCCCTTGTCGTACGCCGCGTTGCCCTTGTACGCGTCCAGAACCGTCTTGACCGCCGCCTTGGTCCACCCGCCGCCGCCGCCCGCATAGTCGAAAGAGAAGAAGAGCTTGAAGCCCTTGGTGTTGGCTGCCATGAAGGCGTTGGCGATTTGGGGCGTGTTCACCAGCTCGCCCGAGGCTATGTTGAGCGCAAAAGCATCGATGTGGGCCTCCTGGGCGAGACGGATGTCATCTTTCCACGTGGCGACCGTTGTAGGATGCCGTGTTTCCAATCTGGGATCGGAGTCAGCTTGGTGCTAGTGTCTTGATGGGAGGTAGGGGGGCGTACCATGAATGGGCAAACACGGCCTTTACGCTCGCCTGCGATATGCAGAGCAGCAGCCCCCAAAGAGCCGGGAGCAGCATGGTGAAAGGTAAAGGAGTGGACAGGTTGTTCCGGGAGAACAGCCCTAGGGATGACGAAACAGGGAGCCTTGTTTGTCCATGGCAGGCAGCTTATAGAATATACATGTAGATGCATGTGACTTGGTTCTTGTGTGCCCTGAGCCCCTGAGCCCCTGAGCCCCTGAACCCAAGAAAAAATGTAGCCATGTGCCCTAGGGACCATGTGGGTGGGGATGCAAGGATCGAGTCAGCGTCATTACATTTTCCTGTGGAAAAGCAAAAGACTAACTCAATCCGTACGCCGTCCCGAAGCCCGGCTCAGGAACCCCTGAGAGGTCAACACTGTGGTAACAAGGGCCGCCATGTAATAGAGGTACCAACGCAAGCCCCCCATCCCCCATGGCCAAAGGGTCATGTATAAGCCGGTAGTTTGTTGTCATTACCGTCTCAAACCATACCTTTTGTTATTTCACTTTTGTTGCAATTTGCAACCCCTTGCTCAATAAACCACAACCTATCCCCCAAAGAGCAACAGGGCTGAAAATACCTACCTACCTCACCGTGGAATTTATGCAGTTGCTACTACTAGTCGGTTATAAGTGGCACGTCAATGTATCTCCAACGTCCAAACGATACTAAATTATCGCCCCAGTCTTCATCACATCTGTGGACACCAGTACCTTTGGTTCCATCCACTTTCCTGAGCAGCGCATCAAAGCAAGAAATTGGAAAAACGAACCACGTTTAGGGCACCTACTTAGAGTAAAGAGCCCCAGTGGGGGATTCTATATCTAATAACGCTGTTCCTACTAGACGTGATCTCGACCAGTTGCAGGTGCTGCTGGCATCTACAAAGTTAGCCATGGATAGTGAGTGTCCATTGGTCCTTCGGCTACCAAGGGTTATCTGCCTACCTCACATGGGGGTTGCTCGTGTATTTGGTCACCCGATGAACCTAGGCTAGAGAGAATAACATGAGTCATGGAATACTAGTAGGCGCATCTCTATCAACCTATGCAAGTATCGTGACACTGGCCGGTACTTCGGCAAACAACCAACAGCTCGGAGCTGATGTGCCTAGCTGTTCTACGCTGTACTATTCTCCGAACTTGCTGGGATGAGAACCCTCGTGGTTGGTCTCTGCCTCTATTAGTACATTTCATGTCTGAACCTGAACATGGTCAGCCCACGCTTCCGCGCCGAGTCCCAAAGACAAGAAACCCCGGGCGGCCTCATCTCAGAAGAACGCGCAGTAAGTGCTACGGAGCTAAGGTCTCTAGGGGAGGTTCTAACACCTGCCCCACCAGTGTTAAGGTATGTTGACAATGTCGAGATAAGGGGTGACTTTTAGTGACTTGCTACCTAGAATCGGACATGGTCGTGCGTGGTTACTAGCGGGTACTGAGTACTCGGGCTAATGAGCGATGGGTGGTGATGGGAATCCTTACTAAACTCTCCTCACCTCGTCTTTCGTTCAACATTCATCCTTCTTCCTATCAACTTCCATGGCGGGACCTTGGTCAACCAACCGTACGGCCGGCATAGTGTATAAAATGGTTGGGGTCATGGTAGGAAATGACGATCTGCATTGTATCCCGTTACTTACGCAGTGTTGTTCAAGTGGCAAGCGTTACATGTAGATTGCCTCGCACCTCTACAAAGGGCTACCAGGTCCAAGACGGCTATCACAAAACCATTTAAATCTTGTTCCCTTTAGCTCTTGGATATATCGTGTATAAAGGATTGTTAATACTGTTTCTTTTGCCCACATTCCACCTCACGTCACATAGCTGCACCATGACAAAATTCGCCGTCCAGTGTACGCTACCAGCGCCGTGACCTCCGTCACAAGCCCAAATGTGCGAGGAGCTCTGGATATTGTCTGGAGCTGCCTTGCTATCCTAGAGCTCTGCACCTGGTCTATCCTTCGCCTAAACGTGCCCATGCAGACCATCGTGAGCAGGAGGAGAGGGACGTACTTGCGTGCTATTGAGCACGGCTGTTAGAAGATTTTCTGGATGCTTTTTAATCTCATGGCTTCAAAATGGGCCTTGGGAAAATCCTGGGCCGACTCCTGCAGCGTGTCCACTTTAGAAGCCTGCTTCGATACGACACTTTTCCAATATGGGGGGCTTTGCCATCAAATTTGACGAGTCAACTGCCTTGACGCAGCCGCCAGGCCATTCACCAGAACCATCAAGCAAAGGTGAGCATATCCTAGCGCCTAGACACGCCGTTTCGGAGGGCATGGCCGTCAATGAGGCACCCAGGAGTTCCCACATTGAGCCCGCGCCTGTTCCACATACCTCTGGACTGAACCTATTGCCGCTAGTAATTAGGGATATCTTTGATATCAGAACGAACCAGGATTCCTGACTGAAGCACGCTCAACGAGCAGCGAGTACGAGGTCGTGTTACATTGGCGAGGCTGCCTGGTACGAGAACGAAGGGAACTGGGAAACAATCTGCAAAGCTGGCCGGATCGTGACAATGCCGGATCGTGACAATGAATGATTTTTCAAGACCGCCGGGGAGAAGGCGGTTTTCTGATGGACCTGTCTCCTAAGGAACTCGAACCTGCGGACCTTGCAACGAGACAGGTGGGTCTTGGATGCCAACCAACTTCCCCAGGCGCGCGACCTCGGTATCATCGAAAAGCTACCAGACGTTCCCGAGGGCGACTTCGTAGTGAAGGCTGTTGCCGTCAGCCAGATGCTATGGATATGCATCCAGCTCATTGTCCGACTCTGCCGGCTCATTTCTACCAGCTAGCTTGAAATTATGACCTGTTCACTCGCCATTTGCACTGCGTTCACGTACGTCCTGCTGCTGGACAAGCCGAAAGATGTTGCATACTCCATGGTCATGCCTGTAAATTGCCACGCCACGGCAAGCGAGCTGATCCAGCTGGCCTGAGCTAGTCCGTTAATAGGCCTGCTAGGAGGACGATATGGATCCTAAATAAACACCGACCTCCGCTGGAGAAAGCAAATACGGGGGCAAAACGCCAAACCTTATCCTCGGCTCCATGTTCGCCATTGCTGTCTTTGGCTTGATCCACTGCGTGGCTTGGGGCTTTTCTTTTCCGAAAAACGTTGAACGGGCGCTCTGGCAGGCGAGCTCAATCGTGATGGCCGCCGCATATCCTTTCGTGTGTGCAGTGCATTTCTGTGTGCAGAGCACGATCGATGGCTACGTAACCACCCCAGACATGAGTTCCGGGATACTGTGTTCGTCTTACTTTTTTATATATCTGGTTTTCGTAGCTCGACTGTTTACCCTTGTGGAGGTCTTCCGGTCGCTGGCTTTTCTTTCTCCTGGAGCTTTTGAGTCAACCTGGGCGAATGTGCTCCCCCACGCTGGATAAGGATGATAGTTCGGTTGGATACCTTCAGGCGTAGAGATTGGAGCTTAGAAGCTCGGCATAGGTGGTGACTCAGGTATTGATGGGTTTTCTCGGTGAGCCTAGTTTCGGGTCCAACCATACCGTATTTTCATCAGGGTCCCTTTCCATTTTCCAAACCCAATACACTCACAGCAATAAAAACTCAATCTAGTTTCAGTCACCTCACCGACGGTGTCCTGAGGAGTCCTAAGCAAAAAGTGGAGAGGGGTGCTGTGCTTGGGCGGGGGCCGATAAGAGCAAGATTCGGGTGAAATGTTTTCGCTTCTCAGTGCTGACCCTGAAATAACCCTGTGAGTTAGCAAAGACTTCGTGTTGTATGCCTAGATCAGACAGTTGGTGTAAGTGGGAAAACCAAGGTACTTGTAACACATAAGTGCCGCACGGAAGGTAGGTAGGCAGTTGCTTTCGGGAATAGGCCGAGCAGGTAGGGTTAGTATTCTTCATTCAAGGATTGTGTAAGTTGGTACTTTGAGCTGCCATAAATTGAGATAAGTCCCTGTGCTGGTTGGTCATAAACTAGTTGCTTTCACATTGTCTCTATCATGTAACTTGAAGTCGGCCTTGTTGCAACTTTCGCTACTAGTACCCTGTCAACAACAAACACTGCATGGTATTATCGGTTGGCGCACACGAACGATCGGGGTCTGCCAACTTTGAGCCTTGCCATCTAGTAACAAGGACTTTTCTGACTAGCGACTTTGTGACCTTGTCATTTCAGAAGGTGAGAACGAGGAAAAGTCGATGTAGTTAGCTAGTTGGCACCACCGCGTGACGGGTGAGTGTGCCCACTTCCGGCGATGGCGTGCTCAGCATAGGTGGCCGGAACACTGGCGATGGGGATATAAGTCAGCAGACGGACCTTGCTGTTCAACAATAAGGACTGCACGGCGCAGTTGGCTAGTGTTTCGCTTTGTGATCTCAGCTAACTCTCTGAACAGGGATCTTCTTGGATCCGCCCTTGGATGCTAGGGAAGGTTGGACACAGCTTGGGTATTTTTCCCGAGTTTGGATTTCCCCTACTGATAGGAGCAGATCTCGCCATGCGGTAAAACTTCCCGTTCTTCGGAATGGAGGGTCTCACGGTGATTCAGAAGGTACGTTTACATCTCCAGTTCGCTTCTCGCCAGCTGCGCCGCCAATTCTTTTGCTTTTGATCACAATTCGCGTCCCCCAGTTTAGATGGCACATCCCCAGCTTCACCAAAAAAAAAAGCCAGCCATCCCAGTTCAGCGCGGCCCACAAACTTTCGCACTTGGAGCAAAACAGTAAAACGCCCCACAACAAAAAGTGGAGCTAAAGAGAACTCCCATTTGGTGGGGCCGTGATGCCGGCGTGGTGTTTTCAGCCACCCACACAGGAACAATGCATCCAACTGGACAACCCTTAATCCAATGTGACCGTCAGTCTGTCTGGTGAGGCCCCGACCATAAATTGAAGAGGAATTTCGCATGCAATGTATTTGCAACATGGCAGCCGGCCGCGCAACCTTAATCTGACGCATTCCTGTGTTCCGTATGTACATGTATGTACATACCTGAGCTTACATTGAAAGGACTGGATTTCCCACACAAATCGGTCAACTCCACAAGAGGGGTGATGCCGTCTCAATTCAATTGAATTCGAAAATTATATCTCGATGGATGACTCTTACAAAGACTTTTCTCAACATCTACCACCTTGGGCAGGCAGAGTTTGGACTTGAACTTTTTAGTACCAAGTAAAAACTTAGCAGAGGTAAAATATTGAGATGCTGCTTGGGCACACTAACGGGTTTGCATATTATCTGAACTCTCCGCACTAAAAACTTGCACTTCGGTTTCTTCCTCGCATGTGAGGAATTGTGTCGTCACACCTCGCTGTTGACATTGAATTGCCAGCGCAGTGGCCAGTTTTCGGGCACCCTTGTCCCTCGACCAGAAACGGTTTGGGAAGCAAAATGCTGCGGTGGGGGGTTACCGAGCCAATGGCCAGCGCTCGTGCCCGAACAGGCTAATTTGGCGAGACGCTCTTGATGCGCGGGCCAGGGCTTTGAGTGGCTGGACCCGTGGGGTCCCCCTTGCTTTTCCACGGCAACGGAGCGAGCGCAGGCCAGACTGGGCAGCGCCGGCAACCCGCCTGAGCCTCCTCAGCACACCAACGGCGGAGCAACGACACAGGCGGGCTGGACGACATTGAGGTTCCCCTCCACTTGGCGCTTCGATACACACTCGTTGACACCACACTGCACCCTCGTTGTGTCCTTGTTACAGTCCGACGCTGAGCCCGAAACGCGCACGATCAATTGGCAGGAGAAACGGGAGCAACGGGAAACAACTGGGCCGCCGAACCGGGTCTACACATCAATACGAGACAGCTGATCTTCGCCTGCATTCCGCCTCGACGAGAGCATTCCAGCTTTTCCCCGCCGTCTCGTATTCCCACCACCAACGCCAACGACAATTCTCCCTCTCGCAACCCCCAAACACCTGCCTCTTCCGCGAATACCCCAACCTGAGTCTCGCCCACCACCGTCAATAGTCCCTTCGATCCTCCTCGAGCCCTTCCATACACAGGCCGTTCCCGCGGCGAGGCCCTCCCGGCCATCCGAATCGCGACCATGACGTTCGGCGACTTTACCGACCTCTGTCGCATGGCGCCGCTGCCGTTGTGCTCGTCCATCGGCCCCATAATGTCGATTTCGACGGGGGTCGGCATCGAGCCCGACTGCTTCGCCCGCAACATTGAGCTGGCCAACACGATAATCTTCCAGGGCGCCGCCAGCGCCATGCACATTGTGGCCCTGGTCATGACGGTCACCATGATTTTGCATGTGCGGGGCAAGTTTACAGCTGTTGGTACGTTGTGTCACTATTATCTGGGGTTGAAGGGAGACAGAAACATGGGCTGACCGCAACGCGCATCCACAGGACGCAAGGAAATTACGACCTTCTTCTACATCTACATGCTGCTCACCTTCCTCTCGCTGTGCATCGACGCCGGCGTCATCCCCCCACGCTCGACCCCGTACCCGTACTTTGTCGCGATCCAGGGCGGACTCACCTCGTCTCTTGTTACATGCCTGCTGATCAACGGCTTCGTGGGCTTCCAGCTGTACGAGGATGGCACGCCGCTGTCGCTGTGGATGCTGCGGCTGTGCTCGCTCGCCGCCTTCATTATCTCGTTCCTCGTTTCCCTCGCTACGTTCATGTCGTGGGCTGGTCTGGGTCCGACCAACACAATCGGCATCTTCGTCGTGTTATACCTGCTCAACGCTGTCCAGCTGTTTGTGTACGCTGTGTTGCAGATCCTGCTGGTGACGCGCACGCTGCAGGACCGGTGGCCACTGGGAGATATCGCGTTTGGGCTGTTCTTCTTTATTGCGGGGCAGGTGATTCTGTACGGCTTCAGCTCGACCATCTGCAATGCCGTCAGCCACTACATGGACGGCCTGTTCTTCGCGACGACGTGCAACCTACTGGCCGTCATGATGGTCTACAAGTACTGGGACTCGATCACGCGCGAGGACCTCGAGTTCTCGGTCGGCACCCGCATGAACAACTGGGAGGTCAAGGAGCTGCTGCCCGAGGAGGACCGTCGGGCGACGACGTACAACGACGAGCCCTACGCCCAGTCGAGCGCCTTTGACAACTCGTACGGGCCGAGCCCGAACCGGAATTCGAGATATACGTAAGCATGGTGGAGAGATATCATTAGCGGCTTGTATTGTCTGAGGCAATGGCATGGCCCTGTTTCCTTTTCACAAGCATCAGCGTGTTTTTTTTTATCATGGCGTTGGCATGGATGTCAGCGAGGACGAGCTGGCATTTGTCTGGGAACCTTTCGGTTTAGTGTAGAATAGGGGGTGGTATTATGGGTCGGAACGGGACGGGATGGCACTCGGGCCGGGCTCGGAATGGTAATACTTTTTTTTGCCCACAATTTTTAGAACATAGCCGTACACAGGTAGCTAATCGCTATAGACCGAACTTTGCTATTCAGGTACATATACAGTTTGAGTGTGAGAGTGTTTGAACTTGTGATTGTGGCGCGAGTTTAGTGCTCCGTGGATACGCGTGTATGGTGTTGCTTTCCTCGCATTAGCTTTGTTGGTGACGGTTATACTAGAAGATATTTTTTCTAGGTGCTAAGAGTATCTGCCGTATTTAAGGATAGCTGTGACTCTGAGTTTCTTGGTCTGGCTGCTTGGGCTACTAGAAACTTCGGATACTAACCGAAGAGGTAAAATCCGGCCAGGGGTATTTCCTGACCTTGTTGCGCAGCGAAACTCTATGTGAGACCGCTACCCGTGGACCTGAACTGTTCAAGAAATTTCTCCAAAAAGCAGACCTAAACCCCAACGCTTTTGTTGCTTCAACCCTTGCTCTCTTTGCTATTCGACGTCGCGACACTGCCCGATTACCTAATTGGCCCAAGGGATTTTCGGTTCCCTCTCCGAATTGGCAAGAAGTTGCAGGTTGCAGTTTGGGGCTGATAGCGGCCAAGTCCGAGGTAAGTGCCGCTAATACCTCGTGCTTAATTTACCTGCCCTTCGTCTGGCACTTGCACTTCCAATGGTGGCTCGCTGGGCAGTGGGATCAAGGCAATTCCGCCGACTAGAATCGTGTCATCACTATTATTATCGCACATCATCGCACGGGTGTTATCTCTGGCTTTTTTTCTCCTTCTTTCCACCACATCAGCTTACCTGCCCTGCCCTACCTGCCCACCTGCCCTGCCCTACCTGCCCACCTGCCCATGCCCAGAATCGCCCGATTTGGAAATTGGGCTTGGGTTTGCTTGTTTGCTCGACTGGGTGCGTGCGTTCGTTTTTGTCGGGTCCTGATCTGATTTGCCTACCGCGTTGCAGCTGCAGGGTTTCGCCTCGCGCCAGGCTTAGTCGCTCCCTCTCGCCAAATGCCCAGTGCCTATTATAGGGCCCACTTGGTTTGTCAAAAGGCTTCCTCGCCACCTCCTAAACCTCACCCAACTTACCCATCTCGCAACTGCATATTGTCAAAACCATCCATCGTCCGCGTCGCATGCCGTCGCCGTGGATGAGCGGCCCATCGAGTTCGCGCGCCGACCTTGGTCGCAGATGAGCAGAGCTTGACGGGAACGCCTAACTAAGGCCGAGGTGGCAGAGTTTGATGGGGCTGGCCTTATCGGAACCACGTATCAAGGCCCTCCCGACGGGACTTACTCGACCGACTCCATTCACTCTTTGAGTAGAGTACCCTACACACGGGGCACCTTCGATTCACCACATCCCATTTCCTTGACTATACTTTTTTCACTTCTCCCCCATTTCGCCCCAACCCCACCACTCACTCATCCCACATTAAATACATATCATGGCCAAGATGGAACTCGACGCGGACCCCCGCGACGCCAACGACGGCGACCCGGAATCAATATGGGACGAGATCGAGACCAACTACTGGCGCTCTATCACCGGCCTCCGGGCCAAAGAGGACCAAGCCCTGGAGAAGATGTTCCAAGAACGGAACACCACCATTGGCAGTAAGCTGTTCAACCTGGAGGAGGATCGCGAGCGGCTCATGGAGGAGCTGGCTGCCGTCGAAAAGCAGGCGGCCGAGCTCGTTATCGAGAGGCAGAGGTCCGACTGGGATCTGCTGCAGGAGCGCATGCGACGGGAGGACGACAGGGCTCAGGAGAATGAGGTGCAGAGCCGCTGGATCGCGGACCAGAGGCGGGCTGCTACCGCGAGGGCCAAGGCCCAGCCGAGAGTTGTTGATCGGGAGAATGACCCGGGCCGCCCTGAGGTGGTTCATGAAGTTCGCCAAGATGTTCCCCATGAGGTTCAGCAAGTTCAGCAAGTTCAGCAAGTTCAGCAAGTTCAGCAAGTTCAGCAAGTTCAGCAAGTTCAGCAAGTTCAGCAAGTTCAGCAAGTTCAGCAAGTTCAGCAAGTTCAGCAAGTTCAGCAACCTCAGCAACCTCAGCAAGTTCAGCAAGTTCAGCAACCTCAGCAACCTCAGCAACCTCAGCAACCTCAGCAACCTCAGCAAGTTCAACAGGTTCAGCATTTTTACCATGTGGCTCAGCAGGAGGCTCCCCGGGCCCAGGTTCAGGAAGTTCAGCAGGAGATTCACCAACAGAGCGTGACCCACCACCAGGCTCACCAGCACAACCAGCCCATGCCGGACGCTCCTCAGATCGAGAACCAGCCCATGCCATATGCAGCTCACAATGAGTCGCAACCTCTTCGGGCGCAACAGGTGCAACAGGTGCAAGTCCCGGCGCAAGCCGAGATGCAAGCCCAGCCCAAAGCTCAGCCCGAAGCCCAGCCCGAAGTCTTACCTCCACCTAACAACGACAAAGAAGAAACTGAAGTCATTGGCGCGCTAGGCGGCCGTGATCCCCCCGTCCAAGACCGGTCGCCGTCCTTATCAGAGCTCACCTCGCAATTTTCCACTCCGCTGTCTGAGCCGCAGCTGGACTTTGACACGCCGTCGCCACTGCCGCAGCCACTGGAACAGGAGCAGTCTGTGCAACCCGACCAGCCAAGCAAAACTGCCAGCCCAACCAATGACCCGTCGAATGCTGTTGAGGTAGTAGATGAGTCGGGTGCGCTCATTGGAAGCCTTCGCCGCATCAACCTCCACAACTACTGGGTCAGCCGTGTTCTGGAATTCCCTATCCAGCGCCCTGTCCAGATCCGCGCCGGCAGGAAGTTTACCTCGGATACGCTCCAGTCCATCTACGAGCCCAGCGATTCCAAGGGAGCCAAGTGGCTGAGCTGCCACATCCAAGCGGCCGGCGAGATGCAAACGCAGCCCTGCCCGACCTGTGCTAAAGCATCAGGCCCTTTCCAGCACTGTGTACTCCTTGGGGACCCCGAGTTCCCCCGCTGTGGCAACTGCGAGTGGAACAGACAAGGCTGCCAGCTCCGGCCAAAGTTGCGACTTGGCGGCAGCGCAGAGAGCGCGCACAAGTCGCCCGGCAGGAAGCCCCTCTACCCTGCCCCAGAGCCTAGCGCTGCGTCGACGTCGGGTTTCACGGCTGTCAACGACACCGCGCCCAAGGCTCCGAAGATTAACGTCGATAAAATTCCGAACATCCCGTCGGAGCCGGATAGAGGATTTTATGAGAGAAAGTCAAGAGCCCGAAAGTCGCTCCCGAGCACTCGGAAGCCAGTTGCTCTCCAGGCCCGCGACTCCACGTCGGCACTCTCTACCCCGCTCACGGGCAGCCCGGCGCCGAGCTCAGAGGTGGCGGGCGAACTGTTGGACTGGACAGAGATCAGCAAGGCGAACCTCCTCTTGCGGGATGACGGGATTGCCTTTACGGACCCCCCGTGCATGCGTGGTGTGCCAGTGGCAAAGATCAGCTCTTCACACCCATATTGGGACAGGGACTGGCCCTCGATCGAGAGCCTCGTAGATACTACTCTGAAAACGTGGACTGAAAAGTTCAACCACCACATGGCCGTAAACTCGTCGCAGTCTAGCAAATTCTTGGCGAATCGCCAGATTAATAGAGGCAGGGCCATCCTCAAGTTCCTCGAAGAGGGCGAGCTGCATCCATACCAGATTGTTGGCAAGCCATACATTAACAGGGCCTTCACCCAAAACTACGACACGCTGTTCCGGCTAGTGCAGATTCTCGAGGAGCTTGGTAAATTTAGTATCGACATCACGCCCTCGCAGTGGCTGCGCCAGCGGCTGCACGAAGTCAGCGTTGAGGAGGGCGATGCTTTCAACCTTGGCAAGACGGTGCATGACCTCTACCACGACCGCAAGGTGACGCAGCTCAGAACGAAGAGCGGCTTCGGCAACATCGGCCGCCCGTCCGGATATCGTCTAGATAAGAGTGCCGATGGTGCGACGCCCAAAAAATTGTCCAAGGGGCAGAAGCGCAAGGAGATGCACTCGAACCCCAAGCCAGCGCCGAAAAAGACGGCAGCGGCGCCCCAAGAGCAGGCCGCTCAACCTGCAGACCCGGCACCGCCGAACCAGCCCCCTCTAGCCCCGGCTCCGGTTCCCCCTCAGGCTCAGGCTCAGGCTCAGGCTCAGGCTCCAGCTCCAGCTCCGACTCCGGCCCCGACTCCGGTTCCCGCCGCAGCTCCTGTCGCAGCTCCTGTTTCCCAGCCTGCCCCGGCCACGAGTCTAGCTCCGCCGCCGACCACCACTTCAACTTCGGCCCCGCGTCCCCGCTCCTCCCACCGGAAAAATCGCGGCGTCTCGGCCGACCAGCAGCAGCGGGCTGCCTCATCCTCCACCGCCACCCCAGCCTCCCGAACGCCCGCACTCCGGGAGCACAAGAAGCCGCGGATCATCCTCACCGAGCGCGACGACTTCGAATACGACGGCTATACCAGCTCGGACTCGTACTCGCACGACCACGTCATGGAGGTCGACTGGCGCGTGTACCAGGTCAAGCACAGCAAGCGGTCGACCAACACCGAGGTGACGCAGTACTGGCACTGGATCGACAAGGCCGACGGGGGCACCGAGGAGAACATGTTTGAGCACCAGGTCCTTAAGGACGTGCTGCCGAATAAGGTGACGTGGGGCGTGTACAAGGAACCGATTGACTTTCACCTGCGGCTCCCCGAGCTCGTGGACATCACGTACGCGGTCGACAGCGTCCGGGTGATTATTGGGACGCGAGAGATGGAGGGGGTGGAGTGGAGAGGCAACGTCCTTGCGCACTTCAAGAGGGACCGGACCAAGCGGCGGTTCTTGACGTTTATGGAGAAGAAGGGCGTCCGGTTGATGAAGACGAGCGCGTGAGTTTTGATATTCCTTTTGTTGAGCTGTCGGAGGGTGTGGCTAACCGTGGCGGGATCTAGGGTGTATATCGACCAAGAGTGGAACGAGACAAATCCGGAGGTTCTCCCGAATTACGAGTCTGAATAGCGGCAGTTTGCTTTCGGCAGGTCCGCCTCGACCCAACACGGCCATAACGACTACGCTACATCCTTCCTATTTTACCAACCACGACACCTAGCGTTAGTGTCTCTCAGCGTTTTTCTTTCCCAAGCGCCAACCTTTCTTTTGCCGTGAATTTGTTTTCTTGATATCCGGGGTTCCTCCCCTTCTCTTACTCCCTCCCAGGCTCATGGACAAAGAGCCTGGGGAGTAAAGGTTTGCCATTGGCTTTCCAGTATTGCGTTACCCGTACTTACGCTGCCTTCTTGCCCTATTACTTGAGGGTCATCTCCTTCCTTACTATTCGAGGGAATATTGCGAGGGCGGTTCTTTACTAATGGTCTGGCTGCGCTGGTTTTTCTTTTCGGGGACGGGGCGTATGGAGGGGCGACTGCAGAGGAAATGGGTTGTGGGTTTAGTGCAGCGGCATATCCAGCAAAGACGCGGCAGCCTATAGTTAATCGAAATTGAGTTCCGCATGACTGTGTCGGTTGTTAGTGAAGTTGTTCCACTGTTGGGGGCTTACAGTGACTACCATGCTGAAGCTTTGTCGGACCAGGTATCCAAAATTGAGAGTATGTTTGGCAGGACCATGAAATTGGGCCAAAGTAAACATCATCAAATGTTCCCAAATGCCCAAAATAGTTACAACCCCTTTTCCAACTCTTGTCCTGTCCTAGGGGTTATGTCAATGTCCTCACAGGACAGGGGGTCTCTAGGTGCAGGTGCGGGCGGTGAGCCGGCAGAATATCGGCGCAGGCCAAAATTTCCAATGGGCGGCCCGCGCCGCAGCGAAACACCAAAGCCTCGCTCGCAGAATCCCAATTGACGGCCACATCCATATCCTCGAACTCGGCGACGGTCAACCACCGCACAGCCGCCCACCATGTTGTACGAGATCATCGGCATCGTAAGCCCCTCAACCCCCCCCATCCAGTTTCCCTCCATCCATACTAATTGAAACCCCCCTCCCCCCCGCCTAGGCCCGCCCCGGCAACCTCGCCGAAATCAAAGAGTCCGCCCCCCCACGCCCCCCTCCCTCTCTCCCCAACCCGGCCCCTCCTCCAACTAACACGGGCAAAACCAGACTCGTCCTCACCGCCGGCCAGCTCGTCCTCCGCAACGGCGGCGTGATCCGCGACATCAAGAACTGGGGCGTCTTCATGCTGCCGTCGCCCATCTCCAAGCACCAGATCCGGCACACCAAGGGGCACTACTTTGTGATGCGGTACGACGCGGGGATCCACGCGCACGCGACGGTGCGCGACAACCTGGCGATCGACCCGCGGATTCTGCGCAGCACGGGGGTGAAGCTGGGGAACGGGAAGCTGGATAACCTGAGCAAGTTTGGGCAGATTCCGTGGCGGACGTTGGAGTAGGCGAGGGAGGGATGGGGAGGATGATTGATACCATCCATGTATGATTACCTTTGTACAAAGAGCGGCGGGCACGAATACCCGTGGACTGGCGCGATACGGCGGGACAATGGAGAATGAAGAACAAACACCCCCTGATCAAGCTATCCTCGCATTTGGATTGTCCCGTCTTCCGCCTGGCTTCTATCGCGGTGCCCAACGGCGGATGTGCTAAAAGGGTTATCCCCAACCAGCGCTCAACCAAACTTTGGGCAGTTACTACTCCTCTAGGGTACTTAGGGGAGGTAGCTATTTCTCAGCATAACAACTAACCCAAACACCTCTACGCCCACCACATCACAACCTCCCCCCAACCCTCACGTAACACCTCCAGCGAACTGTCACGCCACATCGCATCTCGTCCTACACATACACCAACCCCGCCGCCATCGTGGCTCGCAACCACACCTCACAACAGAGTCCCACAAGAGGCGGACGGGAACGGGATAACTCTCCTAGATCTTGCATTGCCAGGCCACGCCGCCCATTCTTTCGTCCCATCCACGGCCACCACCGTCACGCTCCGGTCGGGATCCGCCGTACTCTCGCGGTAGACCACACGGTAAACACCACCGCACTCGATAAAACTACGCATCTACCAAGTCTTTATCACCCCTTCCTGAATAATCATCTAACAATCTTTGAATATTGCAAACGCGCCAAGAAAACCATACCCATGTAACATGCCCTGCAGGATACCGTAGCCGCGCGGACAGACTCCGGAGAGATATCCCCCTGTCTTTCAGCGACAGCCCCTTTTACGATAACGGCCAGCGTCGTAATACCACAAAGCACGCCATGCAAACATGCAGCAACATCTATCGATTGCACCCATTCACGGAATCCGCTGTCATCCTATCTGTCTGTATGTATTTGTATCGAGACATCCACCACGCGAGGCAATGCTCCGCGAGACCCCGCGCCTCGGCGCTGCAAACCCATGGAAATAAGCAAGCTATGCAAAATAATCCAACCTCTCCTGACTCTCCTCGGGGTGCATGTCCACCTGGGACCCCGCGTCCAGACACTGCGTAGCCGTCATCACATTGTCACAAGTTTCTCCACAGTAGTACCAACATCCAGGCCAGTCACAGACAGCAGTCATCAATCGTCAACCTCCATGCCCTCGGCGGTCTTGGCTGGCGCCACGACACCAGTCTCACGGCACCACACCACAAAATCATCAATCACACCCGGCCAGGCCTGATCCTCAGACCAGAAGCCTAGTGTGTCGTCCTCCACCGTCTTCTTGGCGAATTCGAGTGTTTGGTTCCACATGTCTTTGCTAACATTTCGTGTCCACTTCTCCTCCATGTACGTCAACCACGCCTCCAAAAAGTCGACATTCTTCGTTTTCCAGGGATGGACTGTCTGCGCGAACAGCTCTTCCCAGTATGCCATAGCAGAGTTCTTTGGAAGCGCCTTCACCTCGGGTTCCTTGCCGGCCAAAAATACCTGGCGATAAACCCTCCTGAACAGGGCCGCGTCTTTTGGCAACTCTTCAATTCGTGATCGAATGTGTCTCCTGTGCGCTTCCATGCTTGCTTCCAGCGGCCCGCCCCTCTTATCCCATTGACCCATCCATCCTTCTGTAAACCCCTTGCGTGTGAGCTGAAATAGCCCGTCTATCTGCACAGTTTCGCACAGCACAAAAAATTCGTAGTCGAGAGCGTTGATGCCTAGTGTGTCGGTGTACCTTTCGATCGATGCAGGACCTACCATGTCGGTGCCGAGCTCTTCGATGACGAGTTCTGGGTCTACATCTGTTCCGTGACGCTTGCCTTCTTGGCGCTTATTCTCCTGCACATGCTTGGCTGCCTCCAATGCAGCTTTTTGGTGTTCTCCAGCTTCCTCCTCTGTTATCGTGTAAGAAATGGCGACGCCCTGGGCCATCCAAGTGGGAGGGGGGACTAACCGGATCGAAGGGAGTTGAAGAGCTCGTTGAGAGCAACCAGCCGTCGGTCGGGTCTCTTGGTATCATTGCTGTTGTAAAAGCTGGCAAGATTTTGTCAGTTGGGCCCCCTCGTCAACTTTCGCAAATGTGTTGAGGAGAAAAAAAAAAAAAATGCAGAGGCTGGGGAAGACGCAGAGACGATGACCGACTTGGAATTCGACTTGTCCTCTGACCTGATGGCTCTGGTCTTGGTAGTCTTGGTTTTGGTAGCCTTGTACTTGGCAGTCGTCTTGAGTTTGGGCATTTTGAATATCTCTGAGTCCGTTGCTGCGCTCAGAACAGGCGGCGGTTTAGTGAGTATGACTGCCTCCTGCTCTGCCTGGGACGTGATGGGATCCCTCGATCGTGGAAGAGATTGAAGACTGGAATTGGCGCTCGCCGTCTCTGTGGCCCCCTCTTGTTGAGGGAGCGACTTAGCCGGCGGGCGAGCTGGCCTCTTGTGGAAGCATGATTGAAAGAGTTGGGCAAACATGACACGGATATCGGGAGAATCCAAAGTTGCCATGGTTCGGTCTGCAAGAACAAACAAAAGCTTCAGGCAGTTGGATTCAGCAATTTCATCAAACCGGCTCCACTGGAAACCATGCGTTGGTGACAATTAGGCCTCACTTCAGCTCCGTTGGGCTGGGGAAGCTTCCTCCCAGCCGAAGGTGGAGCGGAGCGGAGGAGGAAGCGGGCGGCATGTGTTTGTTAGGGGCAAAGGAAAAAGAAAAGGAGGAAAGGGATGCAGTGTTCAGTCACGACTCGCGACAAAGGCTCTGAGACATGGTGTCGCAATGCCGATCCCTTCTAGAACGACCGCAGCATTGACCAGGCTCAATCTCCGGCACGGAGGGGCTGCCACCGCCTCATCGGGCCTTGGTTGCGCCCCGGCCACGCCGGGCGCCAGCAGGATGTGCATCGTGCCCCCGTGCAGCGGGGAATCAGAAAACGGGGTCGAGCAAGGGGCAGCGGTGATTCGAACACATCGGACGTTTCAACTCACAGATTCAGCGCGGTGTCGAGCTGGTAGTTGGCATTCTTCAGATACTGTCACATTCATCCCAGCGGTCAGCACGCGTCTAGTGGACAGGGTCGAAGGGTCGAAGGGCCGTGGGACAGGTATCGGGCCGAAAGAAAAAAGCGCAGGTGGGACGAGACGAATAAGAAGGAACAAGCAGACACGAGGCGGAAGAGGACCTACTCGCTGCGCGATATCCTTATTGGCATCAGTGATATCCACAAACTCCTTCAACACCTTCCGTTGCGTCGTGGGCGGTGGCATCTTGGGAGCGAACTGCGAACGAATTGAGGCGGGGTCGGGCTTCAAGGTCTTTTGGAGTCGCGGGTGGGACAGGAGACAGGAGACAGTAGAGGCACGGGAGGTCGAAAAGCAGTGGCCGACTTCTGGACATGCACTTGGGGGCGGCGCGCTTGGTCTGGTCGAGGACGGGATAGCAGTCGCTTGTTAATGTTCAACATCAACGGTTCAAACTGAAGACACGATCACGGCGTCGTTCGAGCTCGGGCCTGCCAAGAACCACAAGGTTGTTCAGGCAGAAGCGCCTCGATCGGGGTCAATGAGGGGTCGTAGGAGGGGCTAAGCACCAAACGGGAGGTAAACTATGGGCGGTTGCGTCGCGCGGTCAGGGCCTTTGGCGCTCCGGAGTGGCGGACGTCGAATGTAGAGTTGCTTCTGAGAGTTTCGTTGCTGGCGGCGGGCAGATCAGAGAGAGCTCCTTGACTTCTGACTCAATAAACTGATAAGGGAAGAAAAGTCAGCACCGGCAGACGGGAAACTCTGGCAGGCAAGGCTGAAAAACGTCATGGCGGCATGGCGGGGGTGGCAGCTTCCCGCAAAAAGTTCCGCGAAATGGTGGCGGTGGGCGGTGGGCAGTGGGGATCCTGGCGCTTGGCGGGTGTGCAGAGCATCCAGGGGCGTTCCATGGGGTGCTCTGTACCTTCCATGGGTTGGAGGTTAGTTAACTTTGAGGTGCACAGCAGCCAGCTTAACGTTTCTCTGAGTGGAGGTGCTATCTTCTGCTGTCATCTTCTGTGCTGGGAAAGAACATCTAACTTGCGTCACCGCGCAAAGAGGTAGCAGAGACAAGAAAATATAGTATTAGACAAGAGCAAAACCCCATGCTATGTATGTGCAGCACATGGTGCTGATCGTGGTGGACTAACTAGTTGGGTGAAAAGGGGAAGAAAACAATGCTGCAGCAAAAGGAAAGGGTATCGCGACACATGCAGCGTCCCTGCTATGGAGATACAGACTTTCGTACACACCCCTGAAAAGCAATGAGGTCGACCAATGTTCAGAGGAAACAAAAATAGCACACCCATCAGTTCACCTTGGTTAAGACATGCCGCCCACGCCCTCAAACCGCACCGTATTGCGATCAACGTAGCGATACCCACCCAAATGTTCTCTAGGCTCCCCTCCCTCCTGCTGGCCGTCTTCAGTCTCGTCCGACTCATCAGGGTCATCTCTACCCAGCCAAGTGAAGCCAATCGAGCTGGCTACACCCTGTCCCCTGTCTCCTCCTGTGTCACCCTCTCCGCTGAGGCTAGCTCTTTCACTGCTCGAGGGTTTTAGGCTCTCTTGCCTCTCTGGAGCCCTTACACAACTTCGCCGTTTGAGCCGGCCCCCTCGTAAGACAACCTAGTCACCGAGTGGCATGCCCTCTAGGTCATCAAGTAGCCGGCGCCAGTTATCTGCCAGCATCTCGGAATACTTGACCCGCTCTTGTGCCCAATCTTGGTTCCATCGGGAGACGTTGTATTGCGTGTGCTGAAAGTACACGAGTTCGTCGCGGATACATTCTTTGACAAACACGGAGCGGTTGTGCTGGTTGACAATGGACTCCTTGTCCTAAGAAGTCACATCGTGTTAGTGGGAAACACGCCAAACTAGCGAAAGGAGCAGCCTACCTTGATAATTGCTTCCACCACCTTCTCAATATCCCCCGGCTTGACCAAACCCTCAGGTTTCGCGCGCAGGGAAGCAAGCTTGGATTCGTGGGTAGCAATGCGACGCTCCAAGAAAGGAATGTTGTCTTTATCGAGTCTTTCCCTCCGCTCGAAGAGGTCGCGCAGACTGACCAATGCATCACGCTGGCGCTTGAGATCCTCCAAAACGCCCTCATCCCACGCCCGCGCCTCATCTTCCATTAGACTCTGCGATGTACGGAGGTGCTTGCTCATAGCCTGAAGGCCGTCGTTCAACAAGGGAACATCGTTGGTGTCTGTAGCGTACGTGTCGGCGCTGACTTCGGTAAGAGAGGTCAACGACAACGCAATACGGGCATGGTCTGCGGCCACACCCTCCGAGCGCTTGACCAGCCGATCCATAATGTTGCAGACACTGATGTACAACTCGGAGCTACGGCGAACGCCAGCGCGAGTGCGGTTGAAGAGGTCCTCGAGGGCTGGCGATAGCGAGTCTTCGAGGCCGGGAGGCAACGGGCGACCGGCGAACTCATCTTGGATCGAAATGGTTGCCTGTTTCCGCCAAACTGAGAGCTCCTACAAAAAAATGAGTATTGGATCGAGGAAGATGAAGATGTAAGAGGAAGGGTGAAAATGTCAAACCTACCGTGGGAACAGTGAGAAACATGATAACAAGCTGTTCCTGAGCAAAGACCGGGTGCCGAACCAGCGCATTCAGGAACCTAGCCAAGCCGCGACGGCGTTTCTCAATAAAAGCCCCATCATTTGACAGATGGTTGCCATTTACTACAGTTGGGTTAGAAGGGAAGATACTCATCAGGGAGAAAAGCACCAACCAGCAACCCTCTTGGGAGGTAACAGCGGAAGTACCCTAAATGGGTACCGTTTGTGCAAGCAATCTAGCAACCACACAAAGTCACTGTATCGTCGGACAACCTTGCTGGCTCTCCTCGAGCTTGTGACCTCGTAATTATGGTGTTGGAACATGAATATGCCCTCCTTTTCCGGCAGGAGCGTCACCAGAATACTTTCCTCAACGGCTGCACCAGTCCGCCCGTTCCCAATAGTCCTGCTAGGAGCTGGCACAGGGGGCTGTCCACCACCCGGTTCCCGGATGCTGGCCCTGACTCCACCAATTCCCCCTCCGCTGCCAAACGGACTGGCAACAGGGTTGGTTGGCTGATCGCTGAATCCAGCAGTGGAGGATGGGTTGCCATCGAAATACGACCACGCGCCTGTCTCTCCCACCGAGCCGGCGACTTGACGGACTGACCCGGTACCCGTAACGGCCGTATTTGTAGTGAAGGTCGAAGTTGTGCGGCCCGGGGGCGCCGAAGGTGGGCTGGCGCCGAACAGGCCATTTCCATTTCCGTTCGGGATGGGAACAGGGTCCGGTGCATCATGGCCATTAGGCCTCGGCGGGCCGAGGGCGGGGCCGGGACCGTGGTCATGGTTCTTATGCACGTCGGGCGTGTTCCAGGGATCGTCGGGGTAGTCCATCGACGGCTTGGCAAAGACGCGCACCTGTTTCGGGGGGGATGACTTGAGGGCTTTCGGGGCTGCTTGCGGTGTGGTAGGCCGCTGGGGAGGTTTTGCGGCAAGTTCTGAGAGATTCGGTAATATAGGAGCGGCTTCGACGAGGCCGGGGAGTCTGGGCTGAGGGAGATCTAGAGGTTGGCGACGTAATGAGGTTAGCTCTGGCGGGCAACAGCGTCAAGACCCACTCTAGCTTGACGTGCGTCTCCCAGATGCGGCCAAGGAAATTGGGGTGAAGCGAAGCATCCCGAGGGAAATTGAGCAACGAGAGTGGGCAGATAAGATAAGATGGCGATTGGGCAGCCGACAAGAGTTGCGACGACACTGGGTAATGAGGAAAGCTTGTCAATGGGAGCAGAAAATCATAAAACTTACTGCGTCGACGCTCATCCACACCATCCAAAGTGACGCTCTCGCCCTCTTGCGCAAGGCCAATCAGGGCGAGGAGGACATTGAACTCGCTCCTGCCCAGTGTGATCTCTCCGCCACCCCCGCTAGGCGCGAGAATGCCCATGATGCGCGCCTGCTCGTCGGCACTGAGCTTTGCGGCAGCCATAGTCCGCGCAACCCCGCCAGACGTGACTCGTTCACCGCTGCCATCGTCGCGAAGTACGGCGTCAAATGCCTCGGCGTAGCTGTCTGGCACATCGGAGGCCGGGAGCAGGTTTCGGATCAAATCGGCGCGGGTCTTCTTGCGGGGAGTCGGCAGGTCCCATGGCGAGGCGGGGGAGCTATCGTCATCGTTGAAGAGAGCGCTGCTGGTAGACTTGGTCATCGGGGCTTCATCCTCGAAGAGGGATGAGCGGCTGTTAGCGAAGCTGTTCGAGGCCATGACAGGCGACTCGTCGGGTGGGGAGCTGCCGAACAGAGACATTGTGGCGGATGAAAGGCGGAGCAGGTCGATTGACTAGAGTTCTCGATAGGTGCTGCAAAGTTCTATGCGGTGCCAGGTGCTCTGGAGGAGCACAACGATGAGGCTGATAGAAGGGTATCCAAGAAGGGCGACAGCGCAGAGGTGAAGCAGTATTGCAGTGTTGCAGTGTCGTAAGCACCGCGTAATGCGGCGCGCGGACAGGACGGGAGGCAACGAGTTCAATCAATCGCGACGGGGACGCAGGCTCATTGCAAAGGGAAATCCACAAAGGCACTCGACCAAAGTTGCGTATGCTCGAATGCAGCTGCGATCGGGGGCGCGGTCGGTCGCTGAGCAGGTCCACTGCGCAACCAAAAAAGATGGAGAGGTGGTGAGGGACAGCTCGCCCCTGCCTCGAGTTCCTGACTGGGGTAGCTCGCGATTGGAGAGATTCCGCCAGCCAAGTGCTCCAGCTAATGCGGGCCGGCCGGGTGCACCGGCCACGCTCAGAACCTCTGCGCCACAACGCAACTTGAGACTTTTGAGGCCGTGTCAAGTCCGCGTTAGGCCATAAATGGACACAAGGATTTACTTTGGATCGGGCTTCAGCATGTTTGTCTGGAAGGTTGTAATGTACATTGGATATAAACAGCTCATCCTATGGCATTCAGGGGCCCTAAAATAGCTTGGGGTCCAGCTCGTTCTCGGCATTGCCCTTCGCCTTGGCCTTGCTAAACGCCGCCTTGACACCCGGCACCTTGAAGTACAAACTAGGTGACTCGCCCGGCTTAAGCAGGTGGCTCAGGTACCCTCTATGTGCAGGATCTCTGTAGTACTCGATCTCCCATCGGCTTGTCGGGTCCGGCAAGCGGTGGTAGTGCTTCTTTGAGGTCCTTGCCTGCTCCAGAATGGCCTCGACGTATTCGGGACCCACAGGCAACGGCTTGTCTGTGCTGATGCTCTCTCCCTTGACCAAGCGCCTGAGCGCATCCTTGGTATAATACCTGGTCGTGATCTTGCCGCCAGCTCCCTCGACCGCCTTGATCGCTGTTTCCGATGCTCGTGATACCATAATATCGATCGGCGTCTTGAGCTCGTCGCCTCCGCGGGCAAGGAGCTTGATGCCGTCCTTGATGCTTCTGCCTATGATGCCCGACTTGATGAGTTCTTTTGGCGTAATTTTTTGGGTTGGGTCGAGGCGGCCGTTGTCGATCCACATTTGCAGTTTGTCGAGGTTGATGACGGACATCTTCACGGCCATACTACTGTGTGTTAGCATGGATTTCTACCGAGCAATAGCATAAGTTGCTCACTGGTTCTCAAAGCCCTTCCGGCCATGCGAGAAGATCAGGGGCGTCTGGCCACCCTGAAACCAGGCATTGACTTTGCCATGTGCTCTCTGTCCCTTGGTACCGCGGCCAGATGTCTTTCCGTAGCCGGACGAGGGACCACGACCCTTTCGCACACGCTTGGAGTAGGCGCCACGGTTGTCGGAGAGGCTGGCGAGAATCGAGGCACTTCGGGTCTGGACCGACAGAGCGGCGAAGAGGGAGACGAAAGAATTCAGGGTGGCGGTCGGTCTTGCGAGAGGGGCAATTGAGGCCCTGCAGCACCGGGCCGCTTGGGCAAGCGGTAACCTGGGTGGCATCGCTGGTCTGGTGGTGGCAATTACGATCTCTCGCGATAGCTTTAGATCGAAAATTGCGTCGCGTTGGAAATTCGCTGCCAGCCTAGCCGCCTGTCCCAAGCTGGAGAGTGCTGGACCGTGCATTGAGGGATTGATTGGTGACTAATCGGGTGGGTCCACCCTCAATTGTGCCTTCCATTTGTTGACATGGAACGACGAATATTGCGAAGGACGGCAAGTCACGGTGGGATTTCAGGTGTAGGAAATGTAAGGTAAGCAAGGATGGCACCCCCAATTCTTTCTATTTTTCCTGCAGAGCTTTAACTTGTATTTTCATGCCGAATCTGCACCACCTCGTGCCAATTTATATTATGCAGGATCCTGTGTGCCTTCTGTTGAATATATGTCCATCAAATGCCGTTTGGCTGCTCAGTTTGGCTCCTACCCTCTCGTCTGGGCAGGTATCAAAGCAAAATACGCCTCTAGCGATGGCCAATAGCGCAGCCATAGCATAGACCTTTTTGCAATGTCCGCAAATGAAGCCTTTTTCCCAGCTAGTCAAGCCCGATCGAGATTGTCCTCACTGATGCCCATGCTTGCAAACAAATGTCCAGATTGCCTCGTATAATTTCCAGCCAGTATTCCTCGGGAGTGTCCCTTTATTTATGTCGGTCCCCTCAACTTCAACGCCCGCTGCTGCCGGCGAGCCCGGAGTCGATCAACCCTCACAGCAGGTCGTCTGATCCTGTCCACGCGAGTTTCGTTGGCAACGGTCAAGGTGTCCGTCTGGTCTATGGCATCTTCGAGACTTTGATCGAGATGATCGGCACTCGTTGCGGTTGCGGTCTTTGGCTCCCGAAAAAACTCCACCTCTATACTTCCCAAGGCTCGGCGGCGCCGATGGGATTGGTAGGCATGGCGAACCCGAAGTCCTGGCACTCCCGCTGACTGACATCGAGGAGTGGTGCCGTCAGCTTCCATGAACGATGCTGTGTGGCCCGTTACGCGATCAATGTTTCTGTTCGGGTTAAAACGGATCGCCTGGCCGTCTTCTGTGGCCTTCGGATCATTGGTAGCCTGCACTGTCTCCTCTTCGTAAATTGTAGGCAACGTGCGGTCCATCATGGTAGCGACTTGGGGCCGGACTCGAGAAAAGAATGCATTTGGATTGGGGAAATTGAAGGGTTCCTACGTGGAAACATTAGGTTATGTTTGTCTTGAAAGCATTCACGAAATGACTTACCAACAACGACAGGTGCTTTTTATGATCCATCGAGAGGGCCTTTTTGACGGTCGGAAAGACGCTGGAAGAGAAGAGGGGATTGCGGTTGCCAGGCATTTGGTGATAGAGAAACTATTGACGGGCTTCCTGCTAGTGGTATCGAATACAACTTGAAATGCTGCCCCGAGGCGAGGACGATCAGTCGAAGGATTGAAAGGGGAAAGCAAAGTTGGATGGGTCAGAAAGGAAGTGGAAGAGTTCGTCGGATGTTTGAGTACATCGAATTTGTGAAGTGATAACTTCTCGTATTAGAATTGTGCTGTTGAATGTAGAGATGGTTGAGGAAGGATCCGAAACGGAAGGGAAATATTGAATTGATGATCGGATATATAGACTGCAAAAGCATGAGTGAATGGATCACAAGACGAGCAATCAAGCCAAAAAATAGAGAACAGTTTCAAGATTGAATAGGGACAACTTTCAGATGAAAATGACTTGGACCATCCACTACGGTTCAATCAAGACGCCGCTCCACTGACGTGACTTATCTGGTGTATATAGATTAGGGATGGTGAGCCAATGCGTTGCCTCATTCCTTACTTGCTGGGGTTCTTTTCATCCCAGGCGCTGCCTTTAGATTTTCACATTCTTGATCTCGACTGTTTTCCCAAACGTTGGGCAAACATAATGAAGGCATCGTTAAGACTAGACGAGTCAGAATTCTAAACCTAGTACCACCAACATCACTATCACTTCTGCACCTGAAAAGTCCAAAACTACCAACAAGCCTAAAACGACACAGCATTCATGTAATACGGCTCGCAGCTACCCCTCCCTCGCCCCCATCCTCCTCATCGCCTCGACCAAGTCCCTCCTCGTCGAGCTCCAAGTATACGCCCGCATGATAACCCCTTGACCTCGAAATTCAGCAACAAACTGTCTATACTCTTCATTATCCGGCAGTCCAACCTCAGCAGCCCGCAACGGCGTCTTATACGATCCGTAATCCAGGGCAGCATTCAGATCAGCCCCAGCCTCCACAAGCTGGGTTACACAACTTCGCTCGCACATAGCAGCTGCTGCCGCCAGCGGACTTCCAAACCTAGTCTTGGCCCCAGGCTCCGGCTGCAAGTTAGGGTCCGCCCCCGCCTGAACCAGCGCGTCGATGCTGCGGGGATCGCCAAACCACGCCGCCACGGCCAAAGCACTACCAAACTCCCCAGCGCTAAGCCGCTCGTTGACCCTTGCGCCAGCCTTGACCAGGGTCTTCAGACAGTTGGGCCGGCTTTGGCCTGCTGCGGCAGCAAGTGGACTGCCAAAAATCCCCCTCCGCAACGGTATGTTGACGTCGGCACCCGCCTCGATCAAGGTTTCCACGCAGACGAGGTTCTTCCCGCAGATGGCTGCCACCAAGGCAGACTCAAAAGGCTCCGACTCGGACTGGCTTTGGGGCAAGTTGACGTAGGCGCCGTACTCGATCAAGGCTCGCAAAGTCTCAAACTGACCACAGAAGGCCGAGGTCGCTAACGCGGTGCTTCCGAGTGGCCTTGGCGAAAACACCTGGTTGACATCGACGCCCGCCTCAATGATTACTCGCAGGCAATCTGGGCCGCCCTTTGACGCGACGGCTTGGAGCGCGTTGGAAAATGTACAGTCCGGCCCGTTCTGCTGGTTGACATCTGCACCAGCCTGTAGCAAGACATGAACACAGTCTACATGTCCCTCCGAGGCAGCATCGCACAGTGCGCTGCCGGAGAACTCTGGGAACGGCTCATTGACGCGCGCCCCGGCATCAAGAAGTGCCTCCACACAGTCAAGATGGCCTCCCCTGGCAGCGGCAGCAAGAGGGCTTCCGTAGGGTTCTGTCAAATAGCATTGGTTGACATCGGCGCCAGCTTTGATGAAGATTTGTAGACACTCGAGGTTTCCGGTCGCGGCCGTCTTAGTGAGGTAAAGGCCACCGAGACTGCCGAGACGTACACCGTTATCGACAAGAATTTGAAGGGCCGCAGCATGTCCTCTGATAGCAGCTGCAAGAGGAGGGTTGATGAACTCCCCTTTGGAAGTAGTAGTGTGTGAGAAGTTTACCGCAGCTCCGTGATCAATGAGCAGTTTGACAGTGTCGGTATTGCCGTAATATGCAGCTGCTATCATTGGGCTCCCAAACCTCCCGCTCCGCGTTTGGCCTATATTTGCTCCCTTGGAGAGAAGAAAGCGTAGCCAATCAAGGTTTCCAAGAGCAGCAGCATGGGTTGCAGCGTTTCCATACTCGTTATTCATTGAGGTGTCCACGTCTGCTCCGAGCTCAACTAGTTTCCGACCAGTTGAAATGCTCTCGTCTCTGCCGTCTTCTACAACTTGGAGCAATGCTTTATCGTCACTGTTGAGTAGCCGTAAATGTATGCGCTCCTGATCGCCCCACCAGTCCTCCAGTAAGCCGAAAAGTGAAAATCGAGCCATTGCAAAGAGACTTTGTATTTCGGGGGCAATGAAGTCGAGTGAGTCCTGATCTAGCGGGTATTGACTGAGGAAACGCTGCCCAGATTTGGCGTCAAGGAGAACTTGTTGGTACCAGCTCCGATACTGCGGACTGCTGCTGCTTGGGGACCCCAGAAACTGCTTGAGCAAACGGATCAGGAACGGGTCTGCTGCCGGGCCCGCCTCTTCCTCCACAGCCTTTACGTGTCTCACCCAGTGGTTACGGGCATAGAACTGCAGAGGGTGAGCCGTGTTCCATACCCTACCATCTCTAGGGGAAGAATCGTCTTCCCACCTAGCCTCCAGAAGCAACAACAAACACAGTTTTGCGGCTTCGGTATGCGCTCTCGCCAGACTCCATCCGATGGCGTGGGGGGCCGAGAAGTAGTGAGCGACGGAGGAATGTGTAAGTCGCCAGACATCGGTTCCAAGTCCGACGTTGGTGTCGAGAACAAGGACAGATGGCCACAGATCTCTTAGATCCTTTTGATCGATTGGCAAAGGCATAGCATGGAGGCTCCCCTCCTGAGAGTCGAGGCAGGATATCTCAACAAGCTCTTGTTGGGTCAATGGTTGACACGCACAGGATATCCACATCAAGGCCGCCCTTGCAACCGCTTTGCGGCGGTCTGCCATTGCTTCAAACTCGGCAGTTGCGCTGCTGTATATTTCCCCCATGACAATCGTGTTAGTAGGAGGCTGACGACTCTCATGTGCCGCAGCTTTTGCCCAGAGAAATCTGCCACAGTAATCACGAGTTAGGCAACCAAGCTTCCAGCGTATCGTCGTCTCGGCAAAGGGGGCGACTTACGATCCTTCGCTTTCCCACGCAATCTGGCTGCAAATATCAGAGGGGATATTTATCCAGTTTTCCCTGATGACCTCCTCGATGTCAAAGTATGTGTGAGGTGGTGCTCCGTCGGCTTCTGTTATTCGACCTCCCTTGGCCCAATGTGGGAGCACGATGCTGTGCCTTTCAGTAGTTGATTCGACAAAGCGACGTATTCCGCGGTTTTCTCGACTGGATATGAGTATTCTGAGGGGATGTGTCAAGAACTGAAGTACATTGCGTAGTGAGTTGACAACGAAGCTCAGATCGCTCGGCTCGAGGTTATCTAGGCCGTCGATGACCAAAGTAGTCCTGTGGTGTGTGTCTATGGCCTCCGACAGCCACTCAGCCCACGAGTTCAAGTTGGGCCTGGAGGCTCCAAATCGTCCTTCATCCAAGAGTTGTAGAAGTCTGGTGACGTCTTTCGGCGGGCGGCCAGTGCTGATCGGGACAAGCTGGCGAACAAGGCTTCGAACAAGCGACTCTGCCGCTCGGGGACCGGTAGTAGCACGGCAATAGAAGAATGCGAACCCCTCTATGGAAGTTGGATCCTCTGTTCTGACCTTTATGTGATCGACAACTCTGGATGAGATAATCGATTTACCGGTTCCAGCTGATAGACAGAGTCAAGAATCAGTGATCGTATCAGGGTGTGCCGGGTTAAGGCGAAAATCGAACACTTACCAGAACCTCGCAACCACAAGACCGCGGATTGGCCACTTTGTTCCCAGATCCTGAACACCTCATGTTGTAGTACCCATTCACAGGTGTTCGGTGTTTGTGCTGCTCTTAGGTTTTCGTGATGTTCACTGTAATCCGGAGAAACCCATTCTAGTCGGTCGAGCTGTTCATCCTCGTCTTCGACATAATCTTCGTAGTCGTCCTGTTCACCGTCTTTTTGATGGATCAACGGCAGGTCTTCAAGCAAACTAACGATTTCAGGATCAACAGTGCCTGTCTGCATTTCCGCGCATTCGTGTACAGCGTCATCGACATTATCTGACAACCTGAAAAGTATGCGAACGGCGCCCCTCGCGTGTTTTGGGTTGACCATCGCTTGAGAAATATCCGAAGTATTGTCGAAGTGCCCCGACAGCACACTTACTCTCAGGATTTCCAACACGGCGGCATAAAATTTGAGCATGGCAAACCGCAGGCCTGCGTAAGCCTCTTCTGGGGTATTTTCGAGGGTGTATGTCAACCCAAGGAGGCGACCGCGGTTGACTGCCCTGAGAGCCAAGTCCAGCACCCAAAGGATGGGCCCTGCCCCTTGTTTGTCCGGCAAGGGCTCCGGCGCGATGAGCTAGAAGTATGGTTAGCGACCCGCCAATACCAAGGTGGTGACTGTAAGAACCGGAATGAAATCATAAGGTAGCTGGCCATACCTCCATGGCCGCCTGGATAACGGCCCACGGCACATCTGTGTATGGTGTTAAGAAAATGGATTCGTCATCACCAATCTGCTGCAGCGACCTTGCAATGCCTTCCGCACACTCGCGTCCAGCATCCCCATACGTGCTGTACGTGTCTTGGATGATCCAGCCAAGTGTCAGCAGCCTGTCTAGTTGCGCCGGCAGCGTGTCGAAATTGAGCGTGTTGCGAGCAATTAGTCGATCAACCGCGTGCTTCGACTCTTCTGGAAGCCCCTGTAGCGCCTCCTGCCACAGGTCGTGATCTCTTTTTGGGGTTTCAGAAATGCACTCTTCCAATGCACCAATGTCAAGTATGATGTTGCTACAGAGATCCTCGATCTGGTTTGTGTCCTGAATAAGGCCGAGGGAGAGTTGGCCTAGATTCTCTCGAAGCCTGCCGAGGAGCGAAGAGCATTTGTCCTTCTGGTTGCTTGAAAGTTCTGTCACTACCAGCAGTCCAGGGAGCATGTCGTCAAGACGGGTCAGACTCTCCTGTCCCAGCTCTTGTTTCCAAGTCAAGTTTTGTTCATAATGAGCGGCACCATGTTGAACAAGTTTCATAACGTCATGCACTGCGCTTTCGTAGTCGACCGCGTCAAAGTCTTCATCAAAGGATATCGGTGGCAGCCCTGGTGTTGGAGAGGAATCGCTGGAACCGGCGGATGCTAATCCGTCATCCAGATTGTGGTCCCATGGTAGAGCTCGAAGCGAGAAGGAATGCAAGTGACTTGCAATGTGATCATCGTCTTCAACATCAACCCGGTTACCGTCGTTGAGACAGAGAGGACACGAGACGGGGCTGATGGTGGATCTTCCGGATAGTTTCACCTTGAGTGCAAGTTCCTCTGGTGAGAGTGAGTCGCCATGGTGACTGATCAAATGCTCCCTGCAGTCGGACTCGGAGTCAAAGTAAGGGGCCAAGTCATTGCCCGCGCCTACATGTACTAAGCAGTCGGAGCAGTACCAATGAGTCGCACTGTGGTCACTTCTCAAGTGTGCTGTCCATTGTTCGCGAGTGGAATAGAGCTTGTAGGGCTCCTTACAGTCGTTGAAGATGCATGTGTACGGGTTAAGGTCGTGGGCAACATGGCCTCTGACGCGGATTAGGAACAACTCAGGCCGGAATTGGGATCCGCATGTGCTCACTGCCACTTTTCTTCCCTGCTTCTTTCCTTGTCCAGGAGAACGCCACAGTATGGACACACTGGGGATTCCTGAAGGACGGAGCGCTTCGGATAGTCCTGGTTTTCGCCAGTTCGGGTGAGTCTTGACATGGTGGAGGAAGCCCTCGCGGATCGTGCCGTTCGAAGATCCAGGGCTGGTCCGATTGCGGTCGCAGTCTGTATAGCTGAAGCGCCCGCCATCGGACGGACAGGCAGGACAGAGGGCGGTGGCATTTCGGCCACGGGCGGCGAGAAATCGTGAGTCTCTACAGGGCGCTGTATCGCCGTGGTAGCCCGTGGGAGAACTGCCTGCCTATGAAGGGACTGGCTCCCTGCCGGGAGAGTGGTATCGGGCCTGCCCTCCTTCCTGGAGAGCATCATTCGGTGGCGTCGGATGACATTGGCTTCGACCAGTCGTTGCTGAATGGGGCCTAAGCGATTGTGCAGCCACGACCTGAGGATTGCTCTCACGCCAGTGGGGATTGCATCTCTCCTGACAGCTGAGTTGAGAAGGGATAGCAAACAATATTCGGATGGACCGAACAGTATGACAGTCTCCAAGTGCGTTTTGAAGGCCGCATAGGTGTTTGGAGACTCGCGCTCAACTCTTTTGAGGTCTTGGTCGGCTCGAGCATGGCGGAACCTGTCTCCAGACTTTCTGATGAGCACAGAGACGTGTATGAGGTGGTGCAAAGTGGCCTTGATGGAGTTCTTTTGGGCGACGTATCGTATTGGTGGCGGGGCGTGTTGCTCTGTGTCAGATTCGTTTGCACCTTCGGATCCGGATGAAAGGGAAGACGATTCATCGGATGGAAAGCCATCGTCGTCATCATCACTGCGACGACGGTTGGTGCTCTGGACGCTGACTAGACACTGCTTGAGGTCGGAGATCAAAGCAAGAAGGTGGCTGGTGATGATGCCGCGGATGCGGTCGTGGTGCCTAACCCGGAAGTCGAGCGAGGCCCGGCCCGGCCTCTGGGCTCCGAGACTGAAGGACCACCAACGGAGATGGGCCTGGCTCTCCTCAAACCAGGCGACCAGCGTGGCTGACAGGCCAGGGATTTGCAGACATGCATCAAAAAGACCAAGACAGTCATCGGCGAGCCTGCGCAGTGTTTTCTGGCTGGGGTACATTGAACGACCTTGCTGGTGTCATGATATTGTGCCGTTATTTATCCATGGCAACGCATTGACCGGTGTTCATGGCCGTTTTGTGCAATGAGCGCCAAGAGGCCCAAAAGCGAAACGCGAGGCTTGAGGAAATAACCTGGAAGCGGCATGGGTGAAGGCAAGACGCAGCCTGGAAGAAGGACTTTACCTTGACGCAGCTGAAGTCCAAAGATGCCCAGGCAGGTACGGACGGGAGGGGTATCATGGTTGAAATCTATCAGCGCAGCGACTGACTGCCCCGCCTTGTTGAGTGCCCCACTGCCGTGCATCTGTGGACTGGGCGCACCGTTCTGGCTCTGCGTCGAGACGCGCTTGCACTGCAACCTTGACAGCCTGTTCTTTCCACCACACCCGCAGGGCGATCTTCAACCTGCCAAAGACTCCACATGGCGGGCCGTCGCGGGTGACAGCGGGAAGGAGCCCCCGTGCAGTGGTGGGAAACTTTGGCGCCATTTCCGTAGTCGCCTGCTCCACTGTCAACGACAGCCAAGATGACTGTCTTCTAGCAGGTCCATACCGGCCTTTTTACACTGCTTTCGCTCTTTCCCATGGAGGCCTTTTCCGGTTACCGTTTCAGGGCCAGCATGTGGGAAGTGCCGTCGCCTGCCTAAGGTACCCCGGTTTCGTGCTTGGGGAACGGCTGCTGTGTCCAATGACTTCGCCTTGCGGGTGGCCACAGCGGACAAGACCTCCGTCCCCGGCGATGACTGGGCATGGTCAGCTTCAAGACGTCGCACGTGAGACGGCCGGTTGAACAACTGCGCACTGCAATCCCACAAAATGAGGCAGCCAGCCAGGATGTCCCGTCACGCGCTGCGGAAGCGCCACGGGACTCGTAGCCGAACATCCTATTTTCTTCCCAACTCACTTGACCCCCAGTTGCCCCTCCTTGCGCAATTTCGCTCCGATTTCGTTCGGCTTCGGTCCAGACTCCACCGGATATCCCAAACTCAGTGTCCATGGGACCTCTCAGTGCCCCCTCAGATGCCTCCAAAGCCGAATTTGCACTGCTGGCAACTGGGGAGTTGATCAACCTGCATAGCGCCGTCGCTGCCGCCGCCTTCCCAGACCAAGAGGTCCTGCCAGAATTTCCCCGTCTGCTATGGTCTGGCTTGGTGCAATTCCAGCTGAGGCTTTCATGGGAAAGCACTCCGCCAAACATTGATTCCATTTTGTTTTTCCTCCAAACCCTTTGCGACCGGGAGGTTAGTCCCACTGCATATCTCACTGCAGCTAGTCCCTGACATGCAGACAAACTTCAAGGGGAAAAGAGCCGACCCTAGCGAAAAGCAGCTCGAGAAGAAATACCCCGGGCTCGCCCTGCTACTTAGGGGCACTTCGATCCAAGCCAAGAAAAACCTCCAGGAGCTCTATTCATCCACCAAGACAAGGGACGATAAAAAACTAAAGGATAAGAAGAAGCAGATATTGAAAAGAGTCAACATTCTAACAGCCGAAATTGCAAACACCGAACGGAAAGGATTAGTGGCTCCACTCCCCCCAAAGACCGAACAGCTTGACTTCTCGGTGCAGGCAAACACTCTTCACAACGTTCTTTCAAAGTACAAGACGTGTCAAACGGGAGACACCACATCCGAAATTATCCCTAAAATCAGCTTGAGTGGATATCGGCAGCACGACGAATCCGGTTCCGTGTTTGATGTATTATTTCCCGACCACCCCCACCAGGATGAAGACGGGAAAGCGTGCAACTGGCACAATGCCGCCATCCAAATACCCGCAGAAGTGTTAGTGATTCCCAGAATGTGATGCAAAGCTGCAGTGCCTGTTGTTTTCTCACTAGATAGTCAGGACTTTCAAGAGCAAGAAGGACCAACCAGACGATGCCACGAAGGGGATTGAATATCACGAATTCTGTGGCACAATTACCCAACTACACGAAGAACAGCTCTTTCTCACCTTGTCGCGGAAGGAGGCCAAACTTTGCATGCCCGAGTTTGCCAACTCGGGCGAGTCATGGATGCTGACAGCCCCTGGCACCCGGAGTATGACGCTGAGAAGCCTCCTAGAAGATGGCTATCTGGGAGCCAACACGCTACCTGTTTTGAAGATGAAGATTGTTTTGATGTACCTTCTGGGGAAAGGGGTTTGGCAATTCTACGATTCCGGCTTGATGGCTGATGAATGGACTAAAGACAACGTTGAGTTCATGTTTGAGCAGCGCCTCGAGGAAGGAGAGTGGACAATCGGAGTCTTTCTCAACCAGCCACTGATACCAGCCCCATCCTGCCCCTCGCCCCCTCAGCAAAGCGACGCAAAGAAAAGTTCATACACGATATTCCCCAAAATACGGCAGCTGGGCATAATGCTCCTCGAAGTCGTCATCGGCCGTGAAATCGATAATTACAAAGGCGCGGACCCCTCAACCCGGGGGAAGCCCGGGGGCCTCAAAGACTTGTGGGAAGCTAGACAGCTATATGAGCATTGGAGCGGAAAGAATGACTGGCCCAACGCTGAGCTTGTTGTGAAGGCGATTGGAAACTGCCTTGATGATCATCAATTCCTGCCAAAGTCTCGGGATAAGAACAACCCCGACTTTTCCGTGCGGAGTGTGCTGTACGAGAAAGTCGTTCGGCATCTTGAGGGAGCACTCACCGTCAATTACGCAGTCAGCGACCCCTCCCATCTCAGCCTGGCCCCTCTCTTCAAGCATCGTGAACTCGCCAAGCGAAGCCCGCGAGGCCTTGCGCACAAGATGGAGCGGCCTAGCACATGGAATCACACGGCTAGCCAGAGACACCAACAAGCATCATCTAGCCCAACGGAGAGCCCGGTTTCGACTGCATCGTAGGTCCGGGACCGTCCCGAGGCATGAATCACTCTGCTGACCTACCGAGACAGACCTATCGAATCCCACTCCGACACTTGGTTTTCCGAGCTTGACAAGCTGAGCGAGCTCCTACGGGCCCGGCCAGGCGAACGGGATACAAAATACGACCAGAGAAAGGTCAAAATTGCTGTTATTGACACTGGGGTCTCGGAAGAGAAAGCAGGCGTAGCTTACAAAGACTTTGTGGACGGGGAAGACAGCAAAATACAGCAGGGTTCTGGCCACGGGACCGATATTGTTGAGCTCATCGACAGTTGCATTGAGGAGTCGAGCCTCTACGTTGCTCGTGTCTTTGATGGGGAAGGCCTAGCCAACGAGCGTACACCTGATCTTGTCGCCGAGGTGAGAACTCCCATCATCTTCCCCGAACGACTTAAAGGGTCAAGTAACTATTGAGCACGCTGACTTTTTGGGGGAATGCAGGCAATCCGATGGGCACAAGAAATGGAAGTCGACATAATCGTTCTTGCGCTGGGATTTTCTCACGCCCATGACGGCATCCGAAGGGCCATCAGCGATGCTGTTCACCGAGACATTCTCATATTTTCCGCCGCGGGTAACTACGGCAGCACCATGAAGGTCGCTTTCCCAGCCAGACTGCCCGATGTCATGTGCATCTTCTCCACCACGCCCGGAAACAAGCCCTCGCGGGAGATCAACCCGCCCGCTCGAGACATGGACGCCAACTTCGCCATTATCGGGGAGATCGTCAAGATACTCGACGACGGGTCACCACCGCGGAGGCTCCAGGGCACTTCTATCGCGACTGCGGTTGCTGCGGGCTTCGCGGCGAGTCTACTTGACTTTTCGCGGCAGCTTGTTTACCGTAGGAAGCAGAGGGAGTATGGCACGCCTGACCTGAAGAGCCGGGAAGCAATGAGGGCGGTTTTCAGGGAACTTTCTAGCGGCTACAAGCATGAAGGGTATCATTGCGTTCTGCCATGGCAGCTCTTGAACCAGATACCCAAGGATGGGGACCGCGAAGTGAGGCGGCAGGAACTTTGTGGTCTCTTGAACGGTTGGCTCCGGTAGTGAGAGATGTAGCCATGAATTACAACGACTTAATCTCACACTGTAACTACATTGCCCCCTTTTATTGACAGTATTGCACAATTTCTTCGGCTATGATTGGACAACGTAGACCCAATATCAAAGAACCACAGCAGCGCAATTAGTTCAGGTGACGCAGAACCCCAACCTCTGTTCCGGAAAAGTCATTGGCTTTGGCACTCATTTTTTGTTCCAACAGAGCGGATAGTTGCTGTCATGATTGCTCAGTTTGTCTTGGAGCATGGTGCGGCCTACAGGTTTTGCGACACCGGGGCGCTCGCAGTTTTACTCACAAAAGCATCGAGCCTATGCTGGCGAATTAATACGCGCCGCCGTCAGTTTGCGTCAGGCAGCACTGCAGCCCGTTTGGAGGCCGCCTCGGCCTACAAAACAGGGCGGGCTGCGCTACGCACCCGCATAAGATCTGCGGACAGCTTCATATCCTTTTCGCTTTGTCAGCCTGAACATTTCACACTCTTGGAGGTTGACTTGAGAGTTCATTCCCACAATCCTTAGTCTGACCCCTATTCTTCAACATCCTAACCAAGACGCCTTGGCAGTCCACGCCGCCTCGGATCCCGTTCCCATCACCCACTCTCAGACAGAACCACCGACGATGGAAAAATGCTGGTTCGCCCTCACTCAAACAACCTACCCACCCCCGTCCCTAGAAAGCATGCGCCTCGGCACCCCCGACGCGCCCCTCTCCCTCGGCCACCTGATCCCCAACCTGCGCCACCTGGACCAGGTCATCAACCCCTCCGCCATCGAGCCCTTCCCGCGCGCCATGTACATCAACGGGCCCTTCAAGATGGCCGACTTTGCGTGGAAGGACGACCAGAACACGAACGTCTCGGTGCTGGCGCGCGCCGCCGCGCCGCTGCTCGGGGCGGTCCCCGGCGTCGAGGCGAGTGGCACGCTCGGGGGGTTGTTCCGCAGGCGGGTGGAGCGGTGGTGGGAGTTTGAGTGCTTGGAGACGTATACGGTGAATCCGACAAGGGCGTATATTGATCGCGTGTTGGCGGCGGAGGAGGTGAGGGGGCATATTGAGCGGGTCAAGATGCTGGGGGGGTGGACGGTTTTTATGGTCACGGGGCTGGCGGTGGCGAGGGGGAGGACGGGGTTTGGGGTGCGGGTGGAGAGGGGGACTGGGGGGGTGTTGGGGGTTGACGTGTAAGTTGTTCTTCATGTTGTGCTTGTGTCGAGTGCTGACTGGTGTGCTAGGGGCGTGCCGGGGGTGGTTAATGTTGGGCCTGAGGTGGATATCATGGCGACCAGCACCAAACAGTCAGGGGGGACCCATATGAACGACTTCGTCTGGGCAGTCAAAGTGGCCAAGATCCATGTCAAGCACGGCCTTCAGAAGGATTGGACGATTGCCACACTGACTGGAAAGGATTCGTGGATCAACCAGCGCGCTATCATGAGCTTTTCGGAGAAGAAAGAGGACGCAGGCTCTGAGGCAGCGGTGGCAGCGGTGGCAGCGGTAGTAAAAGCCCATGGGCTGGATGATTGTGAGGTTCTGGGAGACTCGGGTCTGGCATCCGGGGCGATATTTGTGTCACCATCCATGCAGGAGTAGCTCTCCGAAAACGTCTGCGATGAAACCTAGAACTACATCGGCTGCGGCCGTGGCTCAGAGCTGGACTCCTGCTAGCTCTCGATGCATTCTGTCAATCTGCCCTTATCCCTCTTGCTATCAACTACTAGTACACGTCATGTTGGCATTGTCCTCAGAACTCGACACTAAACTCCCTCTTCTACTACCTCCTACCTCCGTAGGATATATCCTACCGTCGATAGGCTCCGAAACTTCCTCGTGTGAAAATGCGCAGCGCCGCTTGACTGTCCCATCGGCGCCCTCGACTAATACCTCTCCCCACTGAACTGGGCGTTCCGACGCCTCCGGCCCCCCCTTTGCATATCCATGACACGCGGCCGAAAGAGCAGCGCTGCAGCTACCAGCCACTGGAATCCCCGTCTTGAAACGTGTGAGTGAGATGATAGCTAGAACAACTATCATCAGCAACCCGATGAAGATCAGGAAGAGGATTGCCAGCAGGGAATACCCGCACGTCGAGAAATATAACTCCCCGAAAGGGCGTGATGACTCGTAGGTCACCAGTCTAGATTCCTTTGGAATTGGCGGGTCGGATCGAATGTAGTCGACATTGGCCAGAAATAGACTCTGGGACGCTAGCCAATGTAGAACTCCGGAGGTGACCATCAGGGGGATGGCGAGCCTGTACGGCAGCTGTAGGAGACGGGAACTCCTTTGGGATCCGCGAGGTGATGACGAGACGCGGATACCCTTTCGGAGGAAGCCGAACTGATCCCATTCCATGGCCATAGCCATCGAGGTCAAGATGCTGTTGTACCAAAAGTATATCCCCGAGAGAAACAACTGGGGTGTGTTGGCCACGATTATAGCGGCAATTAGAGGGAGGTCCGGGGCGCCTGTGATTAGGGTCTGCGCCCTGACAGTTCCGATGCCGTATTCCCAGATTTTCCCCCGGCTTCCTCCCTCAAGCCGTGTAAGGCCCATGAAGAATCCTGCCGCAAACAGGAGCATCAATATGACATATCTGGGAGAGAGTGGTTAGAAGACCTTATTGTGCTCCTTAGGGCGAGGGGATGCATACGAGGCTATAAACCAACCGACTCGGCCTAAGCCTGTTGCATGCCAGCGCGGCTTTCTGGAAGAATCGTATGACTTTGGCCCTGTTATCCATGTCGTATAGCCATTCTTCGATTTCAGATCGTTTTTGCTGACCACGCCCATGTTGCTGGTTGTCTCATCCGGGAAATCCAGAAACGAGCTAACGGCGTCGCCGAGGGTGAGCAGTGGTGTGTCCTTGACGGCGTAGAGCACGAGCGCTATCGCGATTGCTTTGATGGCGTTCATGCCGACGACAACGCCGGCGATGGCCGGGCTGAAGTACAGCTTGCATATGTTCCTCGGGGCTGGCTGGCTGAGACAGTACTCAACTCGGACTCCATCCACGGTCCACTCAGACGGGCTGGCCTTGAGCTCTGGTAGGTAGGCCGTGCAAAAGCCGCTAAGATCCTTATTCTTCTTCCGGATGTCCAAGCACAGCCAGCTATCAAACGCTTGCCAAGTGCCTTCTCCACTGCTGAACTTATAAGTCGCGATTTTGGTCGAAGAATACTGGGCATCCTTCTCGACGATTAGAACGAGGTTGGATCGCGATCCTTGGAAGTCCTGGGCGTATTCTGAGATGCATTCCAAGTTCTCGAGCCTTTCGAGGTGGCCGGATAGCGCCATTTCATGGAGGTCGTCTGCGATGGATTCGGATGTGGAGTTCTTCCTGTCCGGACTCAGGAAGTCACTCGTCTCTCTCAGGACGTTGTATTCAATAGCGCTAAGGGCACTGAACAGGGCAGAGTTGTAACTGTAGAAGTTCGGGTCAGGACTCAGTGCCCCTAGTACAAAATGAATCTTCTAGAGTCAAGTCGGTCAGATACTAACTACTCACACGAGATGCAAAGGCAGCGATGATATTGCAAGTAAGAACCACAGCCAGCGTCTCAGTGGTGGCATGGCCGTTTGCTTCAGGTTTCGCAGGCTGTGCGTTCCAACATTGAGCCAGGTTTGCTTCTTGTGGGCAACATCGACTTCCTTCCGGTTCGGAGCTACAAGACACTGCATCGAATAGTTGCTGGCGCTGAGAAGGATGGTACTCAAAGTGTTGATGACCACGTGCCCAGCCGTGTTGATGGCCTTCACCTGGGCGCAGTCTCCCTCGTAGAGGCTCCGACGGTCATCCCCGTCCGTGGTGGCGCCGGTGGAGAGCGCCCATATCATGATGCTGAGGTTGATGACGAGGACCGTGGTTGCGCACACCACATTCAGCCAAATGCCGAACCTCCATCCCTGCGGCCAGGTCTTCGCCCCGAGACTACGCATCATGCCGATCGGCTAGATGATGATCGCTCATCCCTGGCTAACCCCGCGAAAAGGGCGCGGGTTGGTTGAGGCCTCGGAGATAGCGAGTTGGCGGCAAATTGGAGATTGGAAATTGGGGGCAGGACTCGGAAGAGGACTGTCGAAAGATCTTGGGGCATTGACTTCAAGAGCTGGCGTCCTTGTAAGTACTAAATACCCGGCAGATCGTGCGGCGCAGCCACCCTTCCTTCAGGTTCCACTGCATGCGCTCCGGGCAGCCGAAACAACCCCCAGGCAGTTATGTTTTATGATTGGTACTGGAACAAACGGTCCGACTTTGGAATTGAGCCCGTGACGTATTTTCAACCCATAGAGTAGCTGTGTAACTAGCTGAGCCACTTTCCCCTACTCTAGGGAAAATGTCTCTGCTGCTGCGGCATTCTCAAACAGCTTGTCCTCCCCGAACATGATGCCGTGGATATAACATTCCCTAATCAGACTGTAGTGGCGAGAAGAGGACTCGCTCTTCTTCCTCAGCAGGAAAGGCACCCCGCCGCCAGGGAAAACACAGATGGCATCACCGACCTCGGTCCCCCCAGGTACAACACCAAGGTAGCCCTTTGCCGTAACGGCGAAATGTGGCGACGGAAACCGCCTGGCAAACTCGACCGCCGTCTCCTAGTACTTGGTGTAGGTGACGCACATCCCGTGTAGCAGAGATGCGTATGCGTCTACATCCGCATCGAGATGCACAGAGGGGATGACCGTCTTCAGATCAACTTCCCAGCCCGCCCCGGGGAGTTCGGCACCCTCGCCCTGCTCTACGAATCCTCGGGCGAACCGGCGGATGGCGTCTCAAAAGACAAAAAAGACCAGCATTAGAAAACGCGTCTGACAAGACCCAAAACGGGTCTACACTGTAAACCCGCTCAGCGTAGTAGAGGTCGTAGTTCATCCTCCCTTCCATACAAAGGGTGAGACCAATAAGCACCCACATAAAAAGAACTCGCATCCCCCTTTTGACTGACGAGCCTCTGTGAAGTACCTTCCTGGCTGTGAGCATGCCCGAGCTTGAGCTCAGAGATGCGAGCTAGGCCATCTGGTTTGCAATGAGGTAATGTGCTTGGACCATGTAAGGCTTCCCAATCGCCGCAGCACAGATGGCGATGCCGGTAGCGAACTGTGTCGGCTAGGGCGAAGAGGGTTTCGTTGAGGGCCGAGTGGGAACGAAAGGACAACGCCGATGCCTGCAATATTGGGGTCGGACTCAATGAGGAGACTGAGTCCGAAATTCCACAGCTTTCTGGAACTTCGGGTGCCGGTTGTGTCGTAGAGATATCTATATTTGACACCCCTGACAGGGTTCAGTTTCAATAGTGACCAAATTCTATCAAGTTTCTGAAGGACAGAGTGACGAGGAGAAAGCTTGATCACTGCATGCTTACGAGTTAAAGTACTCGTCGGTGGTCGCCTATGAGATCTCTGTGGAATAAACTTGAAACCAAAGGTAATACTAGGCAATTTCTATCCCAAAATTACAGCCACTACTCTAAAAAGATGCAACTTTTCATGCGATACTCGACTGCTCGTGCCACTTTTACTGCAGCAGTCCCGTTTTGTGTTGCCGGGATCCCCCAGATAGTTAACTATGATCAATTTCTAGCCACCGTGATAAATTGTTCAGAGATCCTCGAGTTACGCTTGGACAATGCTCAAGGCTACAATCTCACTTGATACCAGGTACGAAACATGGCAAAGGATGATGGGATTGTTAAGAACAGGGCCTCAATGCAAACGTGGGGCGTTGTGTCAGTCTTGAGTACTAGCACTGTACCCTTTTTGAAGACTAATCTTGAGGGGAACGCTTAGATATCATAGCTGTCTATGGATCTGGAAGGAATATCTCATGTGTGACGGCAGTGGCACCCGCTGCCCACCTGTCGTCACGGTCAAAACCCACTCTACCTCGAAGCTAGCCATTAGCTGGAAGTGTAGGCTACCGAGCCATTCACTAGAAGTGTGTAAGTGGTCCGAGCAGTCCAGGACTCCTATAAAAGCCCTAGATCTGCCAGCCCACTAAGTCATTGCAGCCCTGTCTCTTTATCTTTGCCCTGCCGTGACATCATGTCTCAGTCACGGCTTTATTCCCTAGGTATATACCAGTCCTGCGGAAGCTATCGAAACTACGACTACCTTTCAGAAATAACAAAGGCCTTTGAAAGTACCGTGACCTATCATGAGATATACTAGGGTCCTCTCACATGTCTCCCACATGGCAGGACTAAGCGGGGCATACCTAAGGCAGGTATTCACTGCTCACAACATGGCGGTCTCAAATGCTCCCAATTTCAAGGACCCACATGGCAAATTCCATCCCTCCTCTATTAGCCATACCCATTCCGCCATCAACAGGCAAGCCCTTCACCTTAAACAAATTTAAGCCAGTCTTCCCACTGCTGTCCGGCATCATCCCGCCACAAACACAACCCCCCCCCCCGCCCCCCCACGGCCATTGCCGAAGACAAAGAAGATGGCAAGCCAGTTTCCCTTCCAACCTAAGTTGATGGAGCCGGGTCAGGTCGCCATCAACAAGGAAGACTCAGATGACCTGTTGGTAAGTTCATGATCGGGTTTTGCCATCATGATTTTTACCTTGGTCCTGACTCTCACGTTTTCCAGGCAAACTCCATCCCCGCCGCCGACCGCCTCGCCCAGATCGAGGCGCGAGTCAACGCGATCCAGACATCCGTCAATCAGCAACGTCTCGAGATTCAGCGGATGGAAAAGCGGCATTCCTCGCTGGTGCGATCCATCCAGGCTTACGAATCGGACTGCCCTCTCGGCCGTGATGATAGCCAAACAGTAATACTATACAAAGATGAGCAGATGAAAGCGGAGTTTCGGGTCGGGAAGGAGCTGGACGAGGAGAGATTTTCTCTGATGGTCCAGGCTATGGCTTTGACGAAGCAGAAGCTGGCCACACTGGAGAGCGAACTGTATGAGTTGGTGATCGACAAGTACAAGCTTCTGGCGGAGGAGGAAAACCTACTCTGGAGGCAGATGTCCGACCACGGTATCCCGGAGCTGCCGGGACGCGGGGAGCCTACAGCGACTTCGAGTCCTTGTGGTTTTTTCTCGTGTCACGGCGGGCTCTAGCGTGGAGGAGGGGGTCTTTTAGTTGCTCGGTTTGCCAATAGCAAGATAGGAGACCTTTGGGCCACCATGCAAGGTATTCTCAGGCGGTAAATAAACCTTTGGTTTGGGTTTGGTTGGAGAGAGATTTGCTGGTTTGGTCAGGTTAATGGCCGGTTGTGTGTGAGCTTATGTTGGAGCCCTTGGAGATGTTGAAGATGTCGGTGTTAGGCCTGTCAAGGAATAGGAACAGCACCAAAGGCGGTGGGGGGATAGTAGTGAATAATCGGATTGAGCGCGTTGTAACCATTTTATGGTCAGGCTTTGGGTGTATTGGTGGTGTTGTATATGAGGCGCATTTTCTTGGGGTATCTAATACATGAATGCTTTGCCATATGCCCTTCTTTACGGCACTTTGTGTTTCTTTGTTGCCAAGAAATCCCTTTTGGAGCCGAGTTTCTGGCAGCACACCAATCGCCTCACGGTACTGGCACAAGAGACCCCTTGAAGACGTCGTGTATCGCCTCGCTGTCCTCCAGTGTGGTTACCTTGGCCACGTCTTCTCGGATGTCAGCCCCTCGTCCCCGTAAGTCAGGATCACGTCAACGTACAATGGTCAGGTCGTACAATGATGGCGGCGCCCTGCTCGGGGGAAATGGGGCCTCATAGGCATGCCCATGGCCTGAACTGTAGCTTTCGTCGTCGGAAAAGACCTTTGTCAAAGCTGCAGCACACCGTCAGCACCACTCTCCACAATTTAGGCGTAAGATCAAAACAAAAAGCTAACCCTTGATTCCCCACTTCCCGGCCACTGGTGTAAAGAACTCCGGAATCTGCTCCTGCTCAACTTTCTTCCTCTCCCCGGCCAAGACCAACACCCGATCGACAACCATATCCGAGTCCTCCCCAGCCGGCGTGAACGCCTTCGCGCTCGACGATGTAGGTTCCTAGCAGGGACGGGGAGGCCCGGCCGCGCAGGACCATGCCCAGCTTCTAGCCGATGTTGTGAAGGTCCGTCTTGCAGCGAGACGTTCATGCCCTGCCCAACCTTGGGCGAGTGTGTGTGGCAGGCGTCGCCGGTTGGAAGGCGCGGTAGTTTTTGTGGAAGAAGTCGGCGTGGCGCTGGCCGATGGCGTAGGCGGACCACCAGGCCGTCTCGGCGAATTCGAAGGGGTAGGGCGCGAAGGCGAGGCGCGCTCGGTCTTGCAGGCTGGCGAGGGAGACGGAGCTGACGGCGGTGCCGGCGGGCAGCTCGATGTAGAGGCGCACCATGGAGTCGCCCTCGCGGGATGATGAGGATGTTACCCGAGCTGGCGTCGATGACGACCTTCTTGCGGATGTCGGGGAAGGGTGTCAGGGGGTAGATGTCCGTGAGACCCTAGACGGGGTCGCTGCTGTTGCCGATCATCTTGAAGCCGAGGGATTTGCGGATCACGCTGTGCGCGCCGTCGCAGCCCTGGGACGGTTAATAGGGGTTCAGGGGTTGATGTTGAGAGGGAACGTACCAAGAGGTCCTTTGCCTTATACGTCTTCTCCACGCCGCCCTGCACCGCACTCGCCGAGACACAGTACGCATCCGGATTCCCGGCCTGGCCCTCGTCAATCTCAACTCCGGTGACAGGACATCCATACTCGATAGGCGCCGGCGTGCCGCCTTTCCCAATATCCCGAATTAGCAAGGCGTTCATCTTTGCCTGGTTGAGGATGACATGGGGCTGGTGACTGAGCTCCGTCTCCTTGTCAGGCGCATATCGTTTCGGGCTGATGCCTTTTTCAGGGGCGTCTTCGGTGGGTGACCATAAGGTCAGCTCGAGTACGTGGTAGGCGTCCCAGAGCAGATCTTCTCCGAGGCCAAAGCTGTCGATCTCGACTGTGCGCGTCTGCACGCCATCGGCCTGGCCCATCTTCAGGGGCCCGTCATGCCGCTCGAGGACCTTGTAGCTGATGCCGAAGCGGGAGAGCCATACCGCCGTGCAGAGTCCTGCGGACCCACCGCCGCAGATGAGCACGTCGACTTGTTCGTGGTCTGCCATTTTGAATGGGAGGAGATCTATTGGGGTATCGTTAATAAGTCGTCTGAGAGGTGGTATAGTTCGGTTATAGCTTCACGCTCTAAGCGTCCCAACCTTCTTATAAGCGTCACTCCAGCGGCATGTCGTGCTAGGGGTTCCCTGGGACAAAGGAGCCACTCAGAAAAAGCCATTTCCATTTCCCCTGATCTCCGCTAGAGATATAAACACCGCTGATATGAAGGAAAGAAAGAGAAAAAAAAGAGAATCCTCAATAATCCCACTCTGCAGGCTCGCACCTCGCCGACCGGTGCTCCTCACGCCTCGCAGTCCACGACGACGGGATTTCCTCCCTGCCCAAGTTCACATCTGGCTCTTCCGCAGTCTTCCCCTTAACCCTCCTTCCCAGCTCGCCCCAGACATCCCCCACCAACGCGGCAAACCCCTCCCCATCAACACCCGCCAACTTGGTCTTGGTAAGATACTTTCTCAACCCGCAGTGGAACCCCTGGACGGGCGGCACCGGTGGCGCCGGTCCAGAGACCCCTGCCTCCCCGCTGCGCCGGACCAGCTCGTCGTAGACATCGCGACACAACCGCCGGAATTGACCCGCTGTGAGGCGCTGTAGTCGCTCCTTTCCACCGGCCTCGCTTCCCATCGGCTTGGAGCGACCACGCATCGCTGCGTTGAAGAGCGCAAGGAGGTCGCTTTCGGTCGCTTGGACAGTCGGTTCGCTGGCGGGACGGGTGGGCGCCGGGGTTTGGGAGATGTCGAGGCCGAAATGGTAGAAGTGCGCTGAGTGCGGGATGTCCTTAGCGTAAACGGGTACGGGAATTTCCCCCGGAGGAAGGTTGTCGAGGGTCAGTGGGCAGGGGGTCGGGAGGCGGCGGGTGAGGGTGGGGTTGTTGAGGAGGAGGGTTGTTGCGGTCGTGAGGGATGTGATCGCGTCGTCGGCGGGGGAGATACTAGGAGGGTTAGTTGGGCTGCAAAGATCGATGGTTGGGGGACGTACTCTTGCAGGATGTTGAGGACGAGGTGGATGCAGGATCTAAAGTCCTGGAGTCGAGCGATTGCATTGAGCAGAGCCGAGTTAAAGCACATATTTCGCCGACCGGTCGCTGACAGAAAACACATGAGCTCATTGAATGCCATGACGCCCTCTCCTAGGACGGTGATGAATTGGTGGACGTTGAGCTTGTCTCTGCCCTTTGCCATGGAGTTTGCGCTTGGTCCATGACAATCAACCTCTGTCTCAACAAATGCCAGGTCAAGTTTCGCTAGCGCAATCTGGGTTGTCAAGCATTCAAAGTGGGTGCGAGAGAGGATATGAGGGTGATCCGGGGACTCCTCAGCCGTGTAGGTGCATAGCTCAATGTTGAGTCGGCCGGTGCCAATAAGGCCGTGGATGGCGCCCGTGATGCTCAGAGGGACGAGCCTCATGATGGACGACTTGGCTGTTCTGTTTTCGATGGGTATTTTTGGGGACCACTACCGCACCTAGGATAATGAGCTTAATGAGCCTAATGTACCTCGACTGGTGGTTCGCACAGCCTGGTAGCCTAGCTCGTGCAGGCGTTGAGGCGTTGATGTCCAACCTGAAACTCACCGTTACCAGGATGTTGCGCTGGTCTTATTGGGTGTTTTCTAAGAGGCAAACGTTGTTAGTGGAAAGGGTTTTTTTCTAACACGACAAATCCACCGATTTGTAATGAGTGCTTTAAGCAAAACTTTGCTTGGGCACCTTGTAAGGCAACTTCAATGGAAATTTGAACATGTGAATAATAATTCGTCCCAAATTAGAGCCTGGCACATGAGCATTTGAGATGGAAAAGAAGCACTTTGGAAACTGCTGGAGGGCCGCTGCAAAGAGCATGTGGGGTTGCTGAAAGAACGGAAGAACGGAATGCTTTCATGACCTGTGCACAGTGGTCATGAACAGGCCGCGCCTTCCTCCTTTCTTTCTGAGTGTAACGCGATGAAGGCGTATCACCAGGGCTCTTCCATTCAGGTACTTGCACATTTTCAAAAATTTCTTACCTTGCTGCCATTACTTTGGGATCATACAAACAAAACCGTCACCCAAACCTCCTGACACCAACCTCGACCCCCCCATTGGCAGCACCAACCTGGCCAACCCCGACAACAAAATCCTCCTCGCTGGCCCTCAGCAACCTCTCGACCTCGCCATCCGTCATGCGTCCCGCCGCATCGATAATCCACCCCACCATGGGCCTGCTCCCGCGCCCCGCCATCTGGCCGACCGCGTGCCAATAATCCCCCTGCGCGCTGAACCTCGACTGCCTCAAAAACAAGCTCACAATCAACCCCGCAACAAGTATGTCGACAACCACAATCACCACCGCCGCCACCAACCCCCTCACCCCCCGCGGATGTAGCGCTAGAACTGACGACGCGGTGGTCACTGTCCACGGGACATCAAACTGCTTCAGCGCCTCACTGACCGCCGATGACGCCATGGCGGTCATCAAGCTCTGCAGCGCGAGCGCGGGGCGGTCTGTCGCCGCCAGAGTATCGGCGAACAAGGCCTGCAGCGACATATCGGCGAGCACGGTCTGGAAGCCGCCGGCCTTGGGGCACATGAAGAGGGTCACGTTCTGGAGGGCGTCGGCTGAGGCCATGTAGACGTGGGTCACGAGGCGGGCGGTGAGGTCCCAGGTTGTGTGGGTTTTGAGCGGGGAGGAGAGGGAGGCGATGGTGTAGATGCCGCGGGAGGCGGAGGGGGCGGTGCCAAGGAAGGCTTGGATTTGGGTCATGTTCCAGTCGTAGGTCGAGGCGGCCCAGCCTGGGATTGGGGCTTCGAGGTCGGTGGGGGTGGTTAGGTGGGCGGTGACGAAGTCGAAGTCGATTTGTTGGAAGCAGAGGGAGAGTTCGATGGCGGCGGAGTTGTTGAGGGAAGGGTAGATTTTCCACTCGGCTTCGCTTGAAACATGATTCTCTGGGAGTGGTGTGGTTCCGGGGGTGGTGAAGTCCAGGTTTGTGGTGTTGCTCCGGACCACGAGCAGGATCTCGGACCGGTTGGACAGTGACTGGTCGTTGATGGCCCACGACGGGTCCGGCCAGTAGGCGTTGCTGCCATCGGGCAAACACAGCGCTGTGGGTATGCCATAGGCAACCTTTTCGACCCAAGGAAGGGAGCAGTTGAAGGCAGACGACCCAGCAAAGCATCTTCCACCCTCACAGTCAGGCGGAAATTTCAGCCCGGCACCTGCAAGAGTGGCGGCCATGTCAATTCCAGCCGAGATAAAGTATCCATTCGCGATCGAGACTTCCTTCGGCCCTGGCACCACGGTGATCTGCGGCTTCTCCAGCACTGGCGGCACACATACGAAGCGGCTGTTCATGGCGTAGGATTTCCCCTCATACGAGCGGAGCGACGTGCGGTTTGTTTCCTTAACAGGCACAAATACCCGCTGCATAATGCCCGTGTCGCTGAGCCCCTTTTCGTTGGGCAGCGGGCTGATGGCAGACACATTGTTCTCACCAAAGGGCGCATATGTCGGCTGACGACTAAAGGTATTGTGCGGGTAGATACTCCCCGAGAAGCTGTTGGACATCTCAAGCATCACGGTCTCGTTGACGGGATCGCCAACCAGCAAGTCCAACTGGAGGTCAGTAACCAAAATCGTGGACAAGAACTGCGTCGCAATGTCGCCAAACACAAGGATGGTGATCAGGAGGGTTGGAAGGATGGACTTTTTGGAGAAGGCATTTGTGATGAGCACCCACGACAGCCGGTACGGCCCGTCGTTGATGCTCCGAAAGATGGACACCTCGGCCAACTTGGAAAGGGGTATCCCATGTCGCTCGAGTATGACGGCGGCGATCAGACTCGTGCAAATTGTCGCCTGTCCCACGATGATGAACCGGATAACAACAGTCGAGAGAGTAATGGCCTGCGTGATGCGTTCCCCGATGACGAACCAGCGCCAAGATGAAGACGCTCGCTCACTACCCCCGTGGCCCTCGCCGGTCCACAGGAATATGAGGAAGCCGAGGACACCGAAGACGATGAGAGATCCAAGCAGGATAGTGACCGAACCGAGGATTCCAAGCGCCGCGCGCAAAGATCGGAACCCGTTGTTGGGACGCGGTCCCAGACTTGTGCTTGTTGCCGACCGTGATATCTCGCGGAGCGTGGGGCTCAACTTTATCGGGCCGTATTCTCTTTTCTCTTCGAAGTCAAGCACTTTCTTCTCAGTGTCTTGTTCGATCAGCCCGTCTTCTTTCTCCCCTGTGCTCGTCAAAGGCGATTCGGGATACACGGTGACGGCCATCATGGAACCTTACTAGTGGTAGCTCGGCAAACCGCTCCAAGATGAGATGGGTCGTGATATGGCAGCCTGTCCCCAGCTGCTCCGCTCTTCAGCAGGTGTCTTAGTTGTTATACCCGTTCCTCGCCCAAACATCATGACCCGGTTACACAACCCCCCGCGAGACCCACTAAACTCCCAGGTAGCGATGGCTGTCAAAGATGCAGGATGCATCTTAGCCTTGGAAAGGTCTAAATTGAACATGACCGGACCGCGGCAGACGTGGCGGCAATATAACATGCAGGTGGTCACCTAATTGGCACCATTCGCACTCGCCGATAAATCCGGCACCGAGCTTGCTCAGAGCTGGGTGAATGGCGCGGGTCGATCAGACGTTGAAATGTGGTTGCCTTCGGCTTGTCAAGCAACTTAAACACCGACTTTGTGACCCGAATCGAGTGGACACTGAAGGCGCGATTGGACTCTTAATAACTTGCCGTCGGGCTCAAGCGCGGCGAAGTGGCGCAGCCGGTGTTCAACGTGCCCAAAAGGACCAGATGCCACAGGACACTAATATTAGGCAGATTAATGTTCAGTACTTTTGCTGCTGACACATAGCAAAAGACCACAATGACTATTATCCACATTATGTTGGAATGTCCAATGGGTGGCAGACTCCGTGATCCTGTGCTACACCAAAGCCAGTGCCTCGAGATCGAGGTGTCTATCTATCAAGATGCTGGGTAAATACCGCGAAGAGTAATATCTGCCATTTTCACACCCAGTTTACCCGCCTGTGCTACCAAACAGGAAGCACATTGAGAGAGATCTTCACTGCTGGGATGAGTCGTGGTATTTCCATGTGGCAATGAGCAACGTAGGACTTAAGCTGGTTTTTGAGCCTGTATTTCAACGAAGGACAGTTGGTATAGGGTAAATCTGTAATATGTGTCGGCTTGCTGCCTGTAAAATTTACAGTACGCATGAGTTCGACACCCAACTGGCCTTTGTTTTGTTTTTTTTCTTTTCTTTTTACTTCTCCGAATGCCGGGCCCTCTCCAATCCTCAAACGACGACGCGCACCGCGCACAGAATGGCATCCTACTCAAGCAAGAATCGTGTTAAACAACCACAGAGTATGGAATTAGCTGCACCGGCTAGCCAGGAATATACTCTACAAGGCTTTTATGTCCAGGTGGCTGGGAAATGATCCAGACCAAGCCGATGTGGGATTCGGCACCGCCGGTGCTGTCCGGGTCAGACATGGAAGCCCCATCTTTATATAGGGCCGTGTCCGGAGGTCTGGTGCAAGTTTGCTTTCGGGTTCCATTTCACAATCTACCAAGCACGGTTCTTCAACTCATTTTCGTGTTTTAAATGCAATTAGCTATAACCGCACACTAAGGTAGCAAACCATACAATTGCGTCGTTGAACCTCCTTGCCAGATTGGATCATTGAATCAAGAAGTCCATGTCCTTGAAAGCCATCTGCAGCACAAATACCGGCGCAGCGCCGATCGTCGATAACACAAAGTCAACCACATTCACATGTTGACCTCCACGGCGAGTTTCTTCTCGTTGCCGCTGTTCACCACCACTCCGGTATCGCCGGCTTCGTACCCGCCGTATCCCGGCTCAACGCCAAAGACGATCTGATACAGCTTTGCATAGATCCAGCAAAGCAAACTCACCGGCCCGAAGATGGACATGGGCAGAATCGTCAGAAAGAAGATGTCCGAGACAGCTGTTTGCGGTTAGCATCCCTCCCAACAGCCCGGGAAGGCAAAAACACTTACTCCAGAACCATCTCCGGCGACAAATCTGTCTCCACATCTCCCCAGTCATGATGCCCTCCGCACCCTCCCACTTCCACGGACCCCTCAGCCGAAACCGGGCATTCAAGTTCGCACCAAAAGCCCAAGCCAACGGCAGCCTCCAGTTGCTCGTCACACCCCTCTGCACCACCTCCCCAAACCCCAGCGCGGCATCCATATCCATAGCCAGCTGGTACACATAGCTTTCGTGGTCCACGCCATAGTGAATCCGACTCCGATCAGGGTGATGCAGCCGATAATGCGGCTCGTCCCTCGGGTGCAGCGCCTGGGGCAGGCGCTCGGGCGCAAGCAGGTGGCACACCCACAGCTGCGCCTGCATCTCGGCCAGGGGCGGGATGGCGCCGAGGCTGGGGCGCAGGAAGCCGATGAAGCCGACGGACGGATCTGAGCGGTGCCAGACGCCGCGGACATTGGCCTCGCTCGGGAGCGGGTACGACGCGGGCAGGAAGGGCAGGGACTGGGTGTAGCCGGTGCAGAAGACGGCGATGTCGGGGGTGATGGTGGCCGCGCCCTTGAGGCGGAGGCACTCGGGCCGGCCCGTGTTTCGGAAGTGCAGCACGCCCGAGGCGCTGATGTGGGACGGCCAGGGGGCCAGGTCGATTTGGCGGCCGTTTGTTGCGGGGAAGGGCACGTTGATCAGCGCGGCGCGGACGCGCTCGAGGATGCCCTTGTTGAGGGTGCCTCGGTAGGGCGCGCTGACGTAGGGTGCCGCTTTAGAGGATTTGTTGAAGAACACTAGGGGTGGTTAGCAGGTAGGCATAACGGGGAAGAGAGAGGGGGGGGTTACTTTTCGCGACGTGGTCGTGTTCCTCGGCTGGCTCGCCGACCAGCTGGCCGTAGCCGCCGGGGGTTCCTGTTGTCAGCCATAGGATGAAGCGCACGTAGAGTTGGTAGAAGGTCCAGAGGGCGAAAGAGTTGCGCAGGATCGGGTGAACGTAGGCCGTGTCGAACAAGCTGGCGCGGGCGTTGTCGAGCGGGATGGTCAGCTCCTCGCTCGGTTTGCCGCCGAGGATGGGCAGGATGGCGGGATTCAGGTTCCGCTGTGATCTCATCAGCAATCATGCCACTCGGTGTCATCTCGGAGACTTACCTTGGGAGCAAAGTGGAATCCGTAGCGGTGGCACATGACCACCTGCTTGGTGGGCGACGTGACAGCCAGGTAGGCTACATCTGAGGCCGTCTCGCCGCCCCCAAGCACCATGACCGTCTTGCCAACACCGAACTGGTGCCGGCCTTTGAACTGGGACGAGTGGAGGCGCACGGGCACATTCTCGATGCCGGGGATATCGGGGATGTTGGGTGTGACATGCAGACCTGAGCACACGGCCACCGCATCACACTCCCACTGAGCCTCCTCGCCGGTCTCCTGGGAAACATAGGTGACGATATGAGTGCATGCCTTTAGAGCAGCGCCCCGGGCGACCGACTTGACCTTGGTGTTGAGGTTGATGTGCGGCCACAGCTTGAAGTTGGTGGCGTACTCGTGCAGATACTCGAGATAGCGCTTGGCCGACAAAAAGTCAGCGTCATCTTCGCGCGCGCGGAAGTCAGAGAAGCAGGTGAGCTGCTTCGACGAGACGAGCTGTGGTAGGACGCGTTTCCGCCGTCAGTACAGGTCATATGAGATAAATGTGTTGGGTGTGTTGGTCAAAAGATACCTCGGCATCCTCATACATGCGCGCGTAGAAAGTGCCGCCAACCGAGGATTCGCTCTCAAACAGCTTGACTTCGACCGGGCCAGTGCCGAGAGACGACTCGGCTTCGAGCAGGTACTTGAGCGTCACCAGTCCCGACGGACCGGATCCAATGATGGCGACCTTCATCACGTTTTTGAGCGTTGAATCTCGGATCCTCAATGTCCTGTGACCAGGATACGGTTCTAACTGCGAGAGAAATGAGCTGATTTATCGAGAAGAGGAAAGAAATTGGAGGGGCAGAGGGAGAAATGTGGGATATGAATGACGAAGTGGCGGACGAGATGAAAAACGGCCCCGAGTTTATAGGACGGCGGCTTGCCATATCCCAGTCATGGCTGAAAATGGAAATCCTCCCCTCATTCCTTCGTCGTTCCTTCCTCGCTGCTGAGTCTGCGGGCGAGATGATGAAGCGCAGTTACGAGTGCACCCACCCATCACCAAATGCTTCCCCAGACAACGAGACTGCAGTCAGCTTATTCCTTGCACTCCCGTCTCTGAATACATCTTTAACCACTACCCATCCACCCCTAGCCGAGAATCCAAACCAGCAACCAAATTCGGCGCCGTCGTAGATTGCAGTGGTGGGTGGCATGGATGACGGCCGAGCGCGAGAGCCAACGACGTCCCGGTCACGATATCGATATGGGTTGTCATCCTATCACACCTTGGCTGCAGACCTTCTTGGCCTCACCGTGCATCTTGTTTGCTACTGTGCCGGCCCCCCATCATGACCAACAAGCTATCAAAGCGACATGTCTACCCATTTCATCCGTCCTTGGCCGGACTCTGCTCGAAGAAGACATGTCAGCAAGGCATGGGGTCCCACTCGTGCCTTCCCATCACGAGAAGCTTCATGCCGAGGTTAATGCGTCAATGAAATCCCGCCCCCAGGGAGTAGTCGCTGGTGTAAAAGGGTAGCTGAGTTTAATTTCCCCGCTGTGTGATTGTATCGCTCTTCGACGTTGGTTATATCTTGGTCCCTAGCAAATACCGTGCCGCAATCCTACCCACAACCGACACGCATCTTAATATTCTGTTCTAACCCGCTCGGACGTGGTTGGTTTCCCCCCGATCTCTGGGGGGTCTCGACTTGACACAGCCAAGAAAGTCGAGTTCCGAGCCTTCCCGCCCTCTAGAACGTGCGCCGGACAGGTGTACAGTGCCGATGCCCAAACAGCGCATTCGGTCAAGGGAAATCAGCTGCTACCGGCCTAGCCAATCGTCTGGAAACAGAGCCACTACACATCTCAGCCGCAGCAAGTTGAACCGTCCCCGGCCATAGTCCCGATGTGAGGTTCAACTGTCGTGTAACCGACTCCCGGCCGATTAGAAACCCCGCGAAAATGGCTCCGATCGAGTTTCGAGTCTAGCTATCTGTAGTTGACAGATGCAGACGCGGCCCGAGATCCTGCCAGTGTCCTTGTTACTAGGGGGAAACGTGCCGTTCCCATTTGTCGGCTGGGACAAAAAGAAACCCACAAGGCGGGTACTTGGCAGTGCCATTGGCATGCTGAAATCACGCTCCAAAACCTGAGGATACCTTCGATCACAACGCGAGGAGGGGTGTCGGCGAGATCGCCGAGGTTTCGTGCCAGCTCGAGACGACTGAGATCAGCGTCACGGTCTCAGAAAAGACCAGAAATATGGAGGCTTGGTAAGTGCCCCGCGTCTCTCACCGTGTGAAAGACAATGGGTGGTGTGGCACTAGACATCATCCGAGTCTTGCAGCGAGAACTGGTAAGAGGGAAACGATTGGACGGAACTTGAGAGGGGGATCCGTCTTTTTTGAAGAATTTTCAAGGGTTTCTCAGTCAATAAGTTTTCTCGTAGAGGAAAGAGCAACTTGAACATCAAAGGCTCGGACTAGCCGAAGATCGGAAGGAAGCTCGCCATTGTATGACCGTGACGGGCCTTGAGGTTCCGTTGGCTCCTGCCTTGAATTACGCTGTAAAATGAGCTTGACCCACCGTTTAGCGGTCACATGCTGGGGAGATCGGATAACATCTCATGGTAAGGTACCTGGAGAACTTTATCTTATCCAACACTGAATCCCCCATCAAATTTCGCACATCCTCATACAAACATCTCCCTCACTTGGTATCATCATTCTTAAATATCCCCCGGCACCAACCGCCCCCCCTGCCCCACATACAAAACCGCCTTCACCCCGGGCCCCCCAAGCCCATCACTCTCACAAACCAACGACAACCTCTCCCTCCCCTCCGCCGCCATCTCCCCCGCGCGCCGTCTCAACAGCCCCAAGAACGCGCCCATCCGCCCCAGCACCGCCTGGCTCTCTCCCTCCCACACCCCCAGATCCCGCCCCTTGTCCACCACCACCCCCTCGGGCACAAACACGCCCGCGCGGTGCGCCGCCGTGTACAGCAGCGCGCGTCGGCTAAAGTACAGCTGGGCCTCGGGTGCGAAGCCGCGCGTCTGCATGCCCGCGCGGTGCGTCTTGACCTCGAGCAGGCAGTGCGAGGGCACGTCGCGGCCGAGGCGGTGGATGCGCAGTTTTTTCAAGACGGTCGGTTTCAAGGTGGTGGTGGTGGGCGGGTGGGAGGCGGCGAAGGTGGGGGATTCGCCGGGGTCGTCGAGGGCGAGGGCGGCGAAGATGGAGGGGGAGGAGCTGAGGGACGGGGGTTTCAAGGTTCGGGGGGAGGTGGAGGAGCGGCGCCGGGGGTGTTTGGGGGTTGGGAGCGGCGCCGGAGCGGGGGTGTGGTTGCAGGCGCAGTAGTGGGCATCGACTTCGGATTGTACGATGAGCTCGAGGCTGGCGAAGCTGTAGCGGACCACGCGGTGGTGGCTGGCGCTGCGGTGGAGGAGGGGCGAGTCGGACTCGGCGTAGCGGCAGGTCGCCTTCTCAAAGCCGGCGCCGTGGCCCATGCTTGAGTTGAGCGAGGGGTCGTCGGTCCATTTGGAGAGGAAGAGGACGCCGCGGCGCCACTCGAGGTCGTAGCGTTCGACCATGCGGCGTCGGTTTTGGAAGATGTGGAAGAGCTTTCGCAGGTTGCTGGCGTTGCTCACCATCTCGGTGGCTTCAAAGAGGTTGAAGCCTGGGCTGCTCGCTTCGATGGCTCGCAGGAGTGGCTCAAAAGCGTAAATGTATCGGGGGAACCTAGGTTGCAGGTCGTAATTCACTGCGTCGAGGAGGATTTCTGTCCGTCGAGTTATGGGAGAGAAGAACGGTGGGGAGCCTATGTCACCAAGAACCCGTCAGCATGTGGAAAAGAGAAGATGGGGGGCGAGTTGAAAGCTAACCCGGCACGATGATCTCGTCATCGGACAGCTTGTTGAAACTGGCAAGGTCACCCCTATCTTGGATGTAGACGTCCCGGTCTGCTACAAGGGTGGCCAGGTCTAGCTCCTCCAGACGCTCCAAGCCGAACGTCACGGCCGCCGGTCTGGCAAGCTGATGCTCTGGGGGATGCCAATAGATACACATTCCCTCGTGGTTGTGGTAGCAATCTTCCTTCCATCTGCATGTCTTGGTTTCATCGCGTCCATTCTGCCACTTGCGAACCAGCTGGGAATCGTGGGCAAATTCGCAACTGGTGTCTAGACATCGTTTGTTGTTGATCAGCAGCCCGCACGGGGCCCTCCACCATCTTCCGGCATTGGGGTCACGGTCCCAAGAGTGTCTGCGGATGGAAAGAGACATGGTCTGCTACCTCTGAAGGTAACCGGTATATAAGTTGAGAGTAGAGTTAGTTTCCTGGTTTGAACTGTAGTGCTTCATCTACATGTGGGAGGCAATGCCCTGGTCGATATTGCATCCGAACTTGTCAAGTTGCTCGAGTCATGCTAGGCCGCAGGGGGGTGGTCTATCTTTAAGTATAGCTCTTGTCCGGACTTGGACGTATCAAATGCCGCGGGTGGTAGCCTTACGAAAAGACGTCTATGCCCAATCCAGCATTGTCTGTCTGGCTGCCTTGTCAGTTTGCCTTCCCGCTTCCCGCCAAGTTGAGGCCCCCTGCAAAGGGTGTGCAGCCTGGTCATCTGGATGGGCGAAGCCGGGCGAGGCGAATGCCAACAAGTCTGCTGCCAAGGCTCCACAGCATGAGCTGCATCAACTGGTCCCCTAAGTTCATGATGGAAAAGCTGGTGCAGGCGGCCTGCAAATGACAGTACGTCAAGTGTACTTGTTGTGTTTGTGGTGAACGTTACTGATGGGAATCTCGCCACCGCTATAGGAGGCCAGTTTTTCCATGGTGAATCTTGCATGAATACGAATTCCTGGCATGCGCCGAGTGGCTTGAGATAAAACAGGGCGGTTAGTCACCACCAGTCGGCTCCCGCACAATTGTTGCATCCGTAGTTCGTTGGTAACACGACTGCGTGATTCAGGATACAGGGCTCACAAAATCTCATTGGATTAGATTCATTCTCCAAATTACACTTGGCACAGTACCTGCTCATGCTCTCCGAGGGACTGACTTCCCCTCCGTTGTGATCAAATATATTGTCAACACCACCATTATAACTCCGTGCTTGGGAAAGAATCTTATTGTTCTCAGGTGTTATTCGAACTAGCAGCGAAAGCGAGATGTAAGTAAGTTCCACGAAGTGGGCCACCTGGTGCCATTTCTCCACCAAGCTCCATCACCACACAGCACAAGATGCGCAAAAATGAAGCAACAGACCAATCCAGACCCATTTGAAACTATTGGTGGAGGAGCTAAGAATCGAACTCAGGACCTTTCGCAGAGTAGATGCTGCTAAGCGAACGCTCTACCAACTGAGCCACACCCCCTTTTGATGATGTGTCGAGTCTTGGAACAGCGGCTACGAGTGAGAGTGGAGTGCGTTGGCTAGCTATCCCATGGAAGAACCTGAAATGCTTAGAAAGTAGAGGACTAGGGTCGGAGTTCAGGGGGTGGTAACGTTCTAGTCTTCAATAATTCTAGAGTTTCATGATGTTTGAGGAAGATCACTAGCATATAACGTCCGATCTTATGTTAGGTACCTATCGCTCAGCTCTCGAGATCAACCTTGTAGGGTCGGGCTAGTGTGTAAATAGTGCAGTGATTTTGTGGAAAAACTTGAACCCTTCTTCATCAATGATCATAGGTACCTCTCACTGAAGAAAAAAAAATGAGCGTGATTGAAGCCAGCTGGCATTGCCGTTGCCCATGCTTGTCCTAAATCCTAGAAACCTGCCACACAGCCAGAAGAACTTGAACAGTTACATCTCCTGGATACAACTGGCTGAGATTGCTGCAGGATAGTACAATGGCGGGGGGCGGCAAGTTTGAGGTTCCCGTATGTCTCCGAGTTTAGCAAGTCCCAGCCGTGGGAATTATCCGGCACTAAAAAGATGTACCTAAAAGTACTTAGCTGTTGAATGGGGGTTTAGGCATCAAGACGACTGAACTGTTACAATTTGGTACCTGACTGGACATGTTAAAAACTTGGGCTGCGTAGCGTTATCTCGGAACCGTGGAGAGAAATGGTTGGGAAAAGCTCCAGCCGGGGCATTTTCGGTGTCGCACAAGGTCCCGGCGCCGCCGCCAAGCATTTCCCTCAAGGGTTGGTGAGTGGCATCTTGACATGTGAGGTTCTACTGCCCTGCGCTGTGAAGTACGCACACGGCACATTCTGGCCTTGGAAAACTTTCTTCCTGAGACGTTGAGTCATCTGCAAAGTCTTTACCAAGTTGGTACCCCGGGCGGGGTTGACAGCTGGGTCGGCATGGTGTTGTTGATATAAAGCAGCGGCTTCCAACTCTGCACTCATAGCTGCCAGAGTCTTTCCCCTTCCATCTTTCACCTTTGGCACAGCTAGAATTTCTGTCGGTTGCATATCTTACCACACTCCTAGACCGGACCTCAACCACACAACCCGATAAGAAGATGCAGCTTCAAGATATGGACTCAGGCTCAGACTACCCGACGACAAGTCGCGGAGCCCTATATGCATACACCGTCCTGGGCATCGTAAGCACCCCTCCCGTCCTCCGTCCTCAACCCCATCTAACCCCCAGACCATCCTCTACACAACCCTCAAAACCCTCCACAACCTCCACCTGCACCCCCTCTCCGCCCACCCAGGGCCCCTCCTCCGCCGCGCCACCCCACTCCCCCAAATCTGGGCCCTCCTAACGGGCTCGGTGGCCCTGCGCACCGCGGCCCTCCACGCGCACTACGGCCCCGTCGTCCGCCTGGGCCCCAACCACCTCTCCTTCACCGACGTGCGCGCCTGGCGCGACATCTACGGCCACCGCGTCGCCTCGGACACCTCCCAGCCCCCGCCCCCCGAGAACCCAAAGAGCACCGTGTACTACGGCATCCTCCCCAGCGCCAGCCCGAGCATCCTCGACGCGGGGCGCGCCGAGCACGCGGTCCTCCGCCGCGCGCTCGCGCACGGCTTCAGCGACCGGGCGCTGCGGGCGCAGGAGGGGAGGGTCAGGAGGTATGTCGGGGCTATGGTGGCCAAGGTGGCAGGCTATGTGCGGGAGGGGGGCGGGGAGGCGAGGTTGGATTTGGGGAGGTGGTATAACTGGATGGTGTTTGACCTGGTCGGGGATTTGGTCTTTGCCGAGGGGTTTGGGTGTCTGGAGAGGGAGGAGTATCATCCGTTTGTGCGGATGATCTTGGTCGGCTTGGAGATGGGCGGGTGGGTGGTTGCGCTGGGGTATGCTGGGTTTGGGTGGATGTTGAGGGGCGCGTGGGTGTTGGGGCTGGGGAAGGCGGTGGAGGATCTGTGGGAGGGGGTCAGGGTGAAGCTGCAGAGGAGGATGGATGAGGGTGGGGAGGTGGATGATTTGTTCGAGGGGTTGATGAGGGAGCGGGAGAAGTTGGTGAGTTGGGTGTCTCTCAGTTGTTGACCTGTTGAGAGTAAAGTGAGTGGCTGACTCGAGGTATCAGAACATCGACATGGGCCGGCTTCAGTCCAACGCGGCTATCCTGGTGGCTGCTGGTTCCGAGACGACGGCCACTGTGCTCTCAGGAGTCACATACCTCTTGCTATGCAATCCCGACGTCATGGAAAAGCTGAAGCTCGAGGTGCGGTCCGCCTTCAAAAGCGCTGACGAAATTACCCTGGCCTCAGCCAACCAGCTGCCGTACATGCTGGCATGTCTCAGCGAGGCCCTGCGTCGTTACCCTCCAGTCCCGAGCAACTTGGTGCGCGAAGTGGCCGAGGGAGGCGCTACCATTGCTGGCCACTTCCTCCCCGGCAAAACCATGGTCGAGTGTCAGCCGTGGTCCATGAATCACAGCACCTCCCACTGGGAAGACCCCTGGTCCTTCCGTCCTGAGAGGTTTCTCCACTCCGAGGAAGGAGCGTTTGGAAGCAAAGATGTGACCGAAGCGCTCCAGGACTTCAGCGTGGGGCCGAGAAACTGCATCGGACGAAAGTGAGTGCTCTGAACCTCTCCATTACTGCATCGCTGTTGACGTTGTGCAAAAGCCTAGCCTATGCGGAAATGCGACTCGCCCTTGCCAACATGGTGTACGCCTTTGATATGAAGCTGGCCGACGAGAGCAGGGATTGGCTCAAGGGGCAAAAGACATATCCCGTTTGGAAGAGGGGGCCTCTGTTTGTCCACATCAAGTCGGCTGCTTGACTCTGAAGAAGGGAAGGAATCTCATGTCGAACATACTAACTTTTGGATACAGCGTGGTAGCTAATGCAATTCAAGCACGCACTAGTTTTCAGCATGTGGATTAGTCAGGACGTAATTATAAGCACCATTTGATATAGGCGGTGGTATCTTGGGCGGGCATTGCCGAAAACGTGGTTTTCCGCGGAATTACAAGCGTATCCGCGAATGACCAAACCAATCATTTGAGCAAGTACTTTGGTACGTCAGATCGGGACAATTTGATGATCCGCTCTTTTTTGGCACCTTCCATCTCGGAGAGTATAAGTCTCCTAGATCGCAATGAAAGTTTTAGCCCCTAAAGCATCCTTTGCATCAGAGCTCATTCAATCACACAAAGACACTTGCCTCCCAGTGTTTTCGCACCACGTCACACCACCTAGCGCCAAAATCTTTGACAGCACTACTAATTGCAGTTCATAGCTGCGGCACATTCCAAATGGCGCAGAAGTTCCCCGGTCAGCCCAAGGTGACAGTCTACTGGTAGATGCACTCAAACGAGCTCTAAATAACTCATGAACTGACTATATCCCCATTTCAGGCTCAATGAATCCCGGGCTCAGCGCATCGTCTGGCTGCTAGAAGAACTCGGCCTCGAGTATGAAGTCGTTGTGTTCTACCGCGACCCCGACACACGTTTCGCCCCGCCCGAGCTCGCCGAAATCCATGCCCTTGGCAAGTCGCCCGTGGTGACACTCACATTCCCGCCTACAACACCGGGCGGCAAAGAGAAAAAGACTGTGCTTGCTGAAAGTGGTTTCATCGCGCAGTACTTGACCGAGCATTTTGGCCGCGACACACACCTCGCGCCGCCACGATATCTCCCAGGCCAGGAGGGAAGCTTGGGCGGGGAGACGGAGGAGTGGATGCGGTATCAGTATTTCCTGCATTATGCAGAGGGCAGTTTGCATCCACAAATGATGACAGCGTATCTCCTTGGCCGTAAGTCTGCCATTTTAGTGATAAGTTGCCCTCCGCTTACACGGTCGCAGTTCTCAAAAGCCAGAAAATACCACTTCTCTTCCGCCTCATCACATCCATGGTAGCCGACAAGCTTACAGAAAACTATCTCCTGCCCAATGTTACGTCTCACCTGGCGTGGCTGGAATCGCAGCTGACTACGTCTCCCGGAGGGGGGAAGTATCTCACTGGCGAGCACCTGACTGCGGCGGATATACTCATCGGCTTCTCGCTGCAGATGGCGCGGAAGCGAGTTGCGCATCTCCATGTCAGCAAGGAGAAGGGCAAGGTAGCAGACGCCTATCCGAGAGTATGGGAGTATCTTGATCGGCTTGAAAACGAGGCGGGGTTCAAAAGGGCTGAGGAGAAGGTTGCAGCTATTGAGAAAAAGGGGGCCAAGAGTGGCTGAAGTGTATCAACTATCTATAAGCAGGTCAGGGGACAAGGTCGCTACCTTAATTACAGGTAGGTAGCCATCGCAACAGCCACCCTCCCCAGCAGTTCAGATTTGACAAGGCTGTAACATTGGAGGGGATCACGAGATCAAAGCCCAGCCGCTATTAAAGTTCGTCAATGCCTTCGATGGACCCCCACAATGCCCCGTTTCTACACCTACATATTTGCCGTGATCCCTCTTCTCATTTGGGATACCTGCACCTGGCCATGTGTCTCATCCTTGCGCATTATCGCACACCTCTCTTTATTCACCATGCTGGACGAGAAACAGGGTTGGCTGCTCCAAGATATACCAGCCCTACTCCTTGGCAGCAGGCCCAGCTGTCGTTCTCGTCTCACGACCTCTAGAACCTCCGGGGGCCAATCCCGTGGCGGGCTAATCTTGACGACTGTTGCGATAATGACAAGATCGACTACGTGAACCTTCCCTATCCTGCCCCATCCTTCTCGGACAAGTCGTCGGGCATGATTAAGACGTGTGATGATACGTCTGATAGTATATCGGTTGGCGGGTATACCTTTCAGCGCAATATCCGGCTCTCTCTGTACCACTGGGACGGATGGTCTAGGGGTTCGGAGTGATCCGTTTTATTTTCGTTCTCGAGTCGAGATCCTGTGATTGTGCCAGTGGTGCACGAGTATGCATGATTGTGAGAGTGGTGTAGCCGAATAGGGAGGGGTTTCCGTTTGCCAAAAGATGCGACAGAAAGGGATGGAAATTGGGATAGAGAACAGATTATATACCCGGCGAAATCAGTGGTGCAACTGCCAGTGCCTTCTGAGACATCTCGGTTTATCTGTATGGAGATGAAGCAGTGGGGTCAGATCAGCCGATTTGATTTGCGCAAGGTAACAACATGTCAGACTGACAACTAGCGTGCCGACAATAAAATATGGCAAGAACGACAACGATGCAGAGCGGAACACTGGAGTTTTGATCCGGTCCTTCGTGCACGTGGCCCTTCCTCCGCAGCAACTCCCCAGATCCCGCCAGACGGATGCTACGGGGACATAAGCTGGCAATGAGCTGCTGGCGACGCTCTTGTTCATCCGAGTCCGAGCCCGGGGTGAGATTCGGCCAGACCATTGCGCCATACTGTGGCTCTAGCGTTTTCCATAACAGCACCTACCGCTGAACGTTGCTCCGAAGGTTCGCAGAACCTGTTGTGAGGATCCAATGTAGTTTCGTGACAGCCCGGTCATCTGCCTGCCGGCGACTCTTGAACGCCGCTACTAACATCCTTTGCGTATATACCTACGGTAGGTAGACGACCAAACTCAGATTTCACAGCCATCCACCCTCGCTCACAATGACTCAAAACACCAAAATAATCCTCTTCCTCGGCGCCACCGGCGGCTGCGGCCTCTCCGTCCTCCGGCGCAGCCTCGCCGCCGGGCACACCTGCATCGCCCTCTGCCGGACCCCCTCAACGCTGCTCACCAAACTCGACACCCCCAACCCGCCACCCAACCTAGTCCTCCACACCGGCAACGCCCACGACCCCTCGGCCGTCTTCCTAGCCCTCACCGCCCCCGTCGACACCATCCTGACCTCCATCGGCGGCGTCTTCACCTTCACCGGCCTCACCATCGACGACCCGCACGTCTGCGAGACGGGCATGGCCACGCTCCTGGCCGCCATCCGCCGCCGCCGCGCCGAGGTCGGTCCCGCCTGGCGCCCGCGCCTTTTGGTCATCAGCTCGACCGGGCACACGGGCGTCGGGCCACGGGATACGCCGCTGCTGATGGTGCCGCTGTACCGGGGGCTGTTGGCGGTGCCGAGGCGGGACAAGAAGGCCATGGAGGATTTGCTGGTCGGGGAGGGTGCGGAGGAGGGGTGGACGGTTGTGCGGCCGAGTTTGTTGACGGATGGGGGGAGTGGGCGGGTTGTTAGAGTCGGGGTGGAGGATCCGGGGGGGAGGAGGGTGGAGAGGTCCGAGGTGGGGTATACGATTAGTAGGGAGGATGTTGGGAAGTGGGTTTTTGAGGAGCTGATTGAGGAGAGAGAGCCGGGGAGGTGGTTGAGGAAGGCGGTGGGGTTGACGTATTGAGGTGAGGAGGTTGATGGGTGGAGAGTCGCTTGGCGGTGTCCCGAAGATGGGGCTTGAACGCGGAAACAGAGGAATAAACATTACGCGGGTCTGGTACATGTTTCTACAGACCAAATATTGCGGCGAATACTGCAAGAACAACACAAAGCCCACCATGGCCCAGCTCCATGCCTTGAACCCTTGTCGCTTTACTTTCGCTGGGCATCGTTTGGCCCTGACAGGGATACTCTCCCTTCAAAAAACACTCCCCCTTTGTAGTTTATTCAGCTCGGTGCAGTTAGACTGATCTGGTCCCAGGGTTGACGACGCAATGAATCTTTCTAATACCCGAGTTTGATAAAAGGCGAGCTGTGCAGCTGCGCCGGTTGGACGCCCTGAGCTTAGAATCAGCCTGACTCTGATCACAAGAATTTGTTATCAAATAGCCCCGTAAATACTATTGAGGTTACATCTGTCTGTGGTCGTGGGAAGACGTTCGATGGCTGGTTGGGGATGAGTACGTTTTCAGCTTTGGATTGTTTGAAATGGTGATGTTGGTCCAGTTGAATTTGTCGCCTGTCGCTGGAAACAACAGACTTGGGTTGTCGGTAAGTTCTAGCGCCTCCAATTTATCCAAGGTGAGGTTATCAAAGATGAAAACTATCATCCTGGCCTGCCAATCCCTTGCCGCTTTTAGGGGTCGAGCACCGGCGCTACACACCCAGGCACCAGCGCTAAACACCAATGTGCTGAACAACTTTCAGCTACCGAGGGAGCCTAAAACATGTACCCAAGGTGGCCGCGAAGGAGCCCCGCAATTGAAGGGCATCCCCGGCTTTGCACAGTCCTACTGATCCGTCACGGTCACCCTCTTGCGAATTTCTATGAATATAGCATCCTCCTACGCCGGATGCCTGTAAGTTTCCCGACTCCTTCCAACACTCGCGTGAGCGATTGCCACAGCTTTGATGAGGACGATCCTACCTAATACGATGGTTACGACAATGTGGATGAATACTATCCGTCTATTTGACGACGTCTTCTCGGACAACGAGTTGTAGAGCTTCAATGGCCACTACTAGGCAGTCTGGGACGAGACATCGCCACAAGGCGGGCATTAATGGATGAACCTTGCATATGGGTGCTGGATGGAATTAGAGTCCTCGCGACGTCAGTTCATGCGAGGAAGCTACGGACGGGGGAAGCCGGAGCTGACAAATGCCGTATTTGCTGGATGTACGTTTCGGATTCCATGCCTAGGTGGAGAGGGGAACGATTGCCCTATCATTGCGGGGGGGGAACCTCATAAATACGAGCTGGGGTTAGTCTGGTCGGACGCGGACGAATAACACCCCCGCAGTCGGATCCTCCAGGACCCCCCATGCAGCCCCTGAGAGCCTCAAAATGCAGGCCTCATGAACAAAGTCTCATTGTCTTGCATACGGATGCGAAACGAACACCTATCTCCGCCCCCTAATTCCGTGTCTGCAGTTGTATTTAAATGATGTTGTAAGTTGAGAATTGACGAGACAAACTCAGATGTTGCACCTCAATCAACAACAGCAACCCAACACTGCCAACCCCAACATCAACATCAACACCGATCCCTAAATCGCTCAGCATGTCTAGCACCAGCCATCTCAAGAGGGTAGCCATTGTCGGCGTCAGTTCACTAACCCAATCCCCTCCTCACAGCCCACCAACTGACCCAACCCCCTAGGCCGGCGGGCACATCGGCCGCCACATCACCGAAGAACTGCTCAAATCCGGCCTACACACCATCACAGCCCTCACCCGCCCCGGAAGCACCTCCTCCCTGCCCTCCGGAATCACCCGCATCGAAGTCGACTACTCCGACACGCCCGCCCTCACCGCCGCCCTCCAGAACCAGCAATTCCTCATCATTACCCTCTCTGTCGCCGCGCCCCCGTCCACGCACAGCACGCTCGTCGCCGCCGCCTCTGCCGCCGGCGTCCCCTACATCATGCCCAACGTCTACGGCGGCGACATCTACAACCCCTCCCTCCGCGCCGAGGACTTGTACAGCGAAGGGGCGTACCAGAAGTGCCTTGAGATCGAAGGCAAGGGGAATACCGCCTATGTCGCCATGTGCTGCGGCTTCTGGTTCGAGTGGAGCCTCGCGCTCGGCGAGGCCTTCTTCGGGATTGACATCAAGAACCGCAAGGCGACGCTCTTTGACGACGGCAACACGCCCATGACGACCAGCACCTGGCGGCAGTGTGGAAGGGCCGCGGCAGGGCTGCTGGCGCTGCCCGAGGAGGTGATTAGGGAGAAGTTCGGCAACGGGGCGCTGTATGTCGCGAGCTTTACGGTGAGTCAGCGGGAGATGCTGGATGGGGTGCACCGGGTGCTGGGGACGACGGATGGGGATTGGGAAATCAAGTACCAGGGGAGTAAGGAGCGGTACCAGGAGGGGCTGGAGGAGATGAAGGGGGGGAGTCGACTGGGGTTTGCAAAGGCGATGTATTCGAGGGGTTTCTTTCCGAATGGAGGGGCTGATTTCGAGAAGGATAGGGGACTGCATAATGGGCTGATTGGGTTGGAGAAGGAGGACTTGGATGAGGCGGTGAAGAGGGCTGTGGAGATGGCTGAGAGTGGTTGGACTGCGGGTGGTGGGTATGAGGCTGATGTTGCTACGACTGGTAACTGAAGGCATCCCTACCTGAAATAGGAGTTGGCCCCTCGTTTACGTTTTGGAGGCAAAGGACAGACACTGATAGAGGGCGAATGATGACAGCAGATGAAAACAACTCTGAGTACCCCATCCCATGTAAGACGATCCCATCCCTTCCTACCCCAATCCCCTCAAACAACCAAGCAAAAGTGAATCGAAACCAAAAAATCATCCAAGCCAGTAATGCACCCAGAGCACTTGCAAAGCTAGACAAGAGACAACATCAGCCACAATCCACGGCACTCCCTCACGAGAGAAGGAGAGAAACTCACTTGTTTCCTGTCGCCGCATTTTTCGAGCGCGTCTTGCTTCTTGGTCAAGAGAGCATTGGCGATGCACACTCCCTGGCCAAGGACCTTGGCGCAGTTGAGGATGCTGCATGATGCTGCGACGGCGAATGTGAAGACTGGAGATGGTCAGTAACTTTTAGTTCATGTTTTGTTTGAGGCTGTGATGAAATCGGGTACGTACTCTCGGCCTCGTTGACAGAGAATTCTGCGTCCCGCGCCTCGACCTCCATGCCCGCACTCGGCGTGCTTGGAGCCGCTGAGCTCGGCACAGCTAGGGCGGCGAGGAGGGTGGCGAAGATGGAGAGCTGCATGTTGATTTGAGCTGAAGGTATATTTGGGGGGCTCGATTGGTGGTTGTGTAGTAGACTCCCGCTTGCTGGACATCCTCACTTCATCCCCACAGGGAACTCGCCCCTTTTGTAGACATGACAGATTTCTTGAGGTAGCACAGGACGGCATAGTGGACCTCAGATTTGTGGTTGATGTCCTAGGGCTGACAGCTTAGATGAGGTCTATACTCGAGAGCACTAGATAAGGCTCGGTTCGGAGGCTGTGCAGCGGCAGTCCACTCCGAATGGAATACTGAAGTAATCCTGATGCGGTACCTGAGGCGCGGTATAGTACTGTGCTAAGCAAGGGTTAATACTGAATTGATTTGCATATAGTCGCTTACCGGCCTTGCCACGCTCACGCGTCAATGTGGTGTGGTTGCAAAACTCCTTAGAGCTAGGAACTTGACGGAAGTAGCGGCATGCCAGCGCTATTTCGATGTCTCACTGCCCAATTTCCTAGAGGGTTCATGTCGTTTTGTTCAGCGATCTGATATATAAAAGGGAAACATCAAGTATATCTGCAACTCTCTGTCGCATCTGGTGCTAAGCCGGGGGTGGGTAGAGCGCCCCCAGGAAGCGCTAGCTCCCTGGAGCTGTCAGGGGTCTGGTGCGCAGAAAAATGTCATGCTCTCAAAGCACCAACGACAAAAATTCATCATATTCCCACCGGATAGATTAATCGGGTAGGATTTCCCGGTTATTACAATATTACAACCTGATTAAAAAGTAGTTCGTATGCAAGCTCTCGTGACCGAGGCCAAATATCAGAGAGGCGAGAGCTGGGCACGGTGAGAGTACATGTTAGAGGTATGAAAGGTAACCTTACTTCATCAAGGAGATACTACCTACATATCCCAGAGGCGCAAGGCGAGATGGGAAAATGTGTGTATGGCAGTGCGCGGCTCCGAAATGTGCTCTGTTGAAAGCTGAAGGACTGCCTACGCTCCCTCCTTCTGGGCGGCGTAAGGCACGCCCCTTGTGTTTAGCTTTGGTCCTCCACACACGCACGCCCCCTGAAGTGTTGCGTCGGGGTGTTGGATGCCAGGCCACTGCTGAGGGCCTCAGTTAGTACTGTCTTACTCTTCCGCCCGCTTCAGATATCTCTATACCTTCCTCTACCGGGCCCTACAGGCCTCATACATGGGCCCGTGTACACTGCGCACCCGGGTTGGCCAGTTGGCACAATGAAAATGATGCTCTAGAAACATCATGCTTTTACTCATGTGCTACTATCAAAAGTATCGCTTGGTTGAGCAGTGTTATGGTGGTCCTTCACATGAACACTGGCATGACATATAGTATGGTGGTGTGGTAATTGTTACTGGTAGGGGGCCATACGGAAGCCCGGGACATGGGTTGAGTTGAAGGGGAGCGGCCCGAGGACATGGATGAGCCAGGGGTGTTTCGGTCAGCTGCACGGTCGTCCAGAACAGGCATCAAGATTCTGTAGGGCAGGCATGAAAAAAGCCATAGGAAAGCCTCCATCGCGAAGGTCGCCAAATCAGGAAATACGTTGTGGCACCCTCTGCCAATGATGCCCCCCGACCACCGCTGTTGTGGCTTAACAGTGACCCAACTCAGGCAAAAAGTTCCTGGCGGTGAAGTGCCCCTGAGAGTCATTTTTATTTTTCAGGAAGCCTGAGGCAGGTAAGTGAAGTTGTTAGATATAAATACCGAAGGAAGTGATCGGAGGATTAGGTCGTGGAAGAAATGTACCTACCTACCTTGGCCCTCAATTCCACCAGATTCGGCAAAAAGACAGAACACCAGACCAAAACGTATCCAGCTTCTCACCGCATTGCCCATCATGAGCGTCTCATCCATCAGAATCTACATCAACATGGCGCTCGAGTATCTCGACTCGCCCTACCGCGTCGACGATGTCGAGCCCAACTTGCAGCAGGCCGAGCAACGCCTCTCCAGCCTCTCCCCAGACGACGCGGGCCCTCTCATCGCGCAAATCGCAGACATCCGCGCCAAGTTGGACAACATGGTCAAGCCTGCCGATGCACGTCAGGTTAAGGCAGCCCAGGGCAAGATCCGCCAAGCCCGCGATTACATCGACACCAACCGCGGCAACCTCACCCCGTCCGACAAAGACCACATCGAGGACCTCTTCCAAATCGCCGTCCAATACCTTGACAACATCGCTGACGAGCGCAAGGCAGACAAGTTGAAAGCCCCTGTTTTGGCCGAAATCGCTCAGGTCCGCGCCCAGTATGGTACCAACACCACGGCGCCTCCCCCGCCCCCGAAACCTGCCACGCCCCCTCCGCCGTCGCAGCAATTCTACGACGCCAAGCGCAAGGTGTTCTGGGCGAACGATTACTTCACCACGCCTGGGCGCGTCGAGCAGACCGAACCGGAGCTCGCTCAGGCAGAGCAACTCCTCCAAGGCGATGCCTCCCGCGAGGCAGACGCTCTTCGTGCAGAGATGGCAGCGCTTCGCGACCAGCTCGCCGACATGGTCATGCCCTCGGATGAGGCGGTCGTGCGCGCGGCCCAGCGGGATGTCCAGAGCGTCGGCGACTACATGGATCGGCAGCGGGCCTTTCTCCACAAGAGCGACACCATCGAGGAGCTTGACGGGCGGCTGCAAAAGGTGGTTGACGAGGGGTTGAGCAAGATCAAGCACCCGCGCAAGGCGGAGCAGCTGAAGGCGCCCGTCTTGGCCGAGATTGCGAGGCTGAGGGCCGAGTTGGGGATTGCTGTGAAGGACCGGACTTGGCAGCCGCCGATGGCCCCCTGCCAGCCTCCAACCAATTACCCCCAAACCCAGTACCAACAGGTCCAGACACAGCGCTCCCCCGAGCCTGCGGACACCACCACCCTCACCCTCTCCCCCTCGGACCTCTCCCTCCTCAACCGCGCCAAGCGCACCCTCCTCCAAGCGCGCTCCAACATCGAATCCCGCCGCATCCAAGACGTCGAATCCCTTCTCTTCGACGCGTCCACCGCTCTCTCCCCCCTTGCCGACCCCCACAAAGCCGCCCTCCTCGCCGAGATCTCCCAGCTCCGCTCGGACCTATCCGCCGCCCGGGTCGAGGAAGACACTCGCATAATCACCTCTGAGCTGGACCGCCGCCTGGGGAGCATCGAATCCGACCTCGGGTCGGACTCGATGCGCTACTCGGTGCAGTCGTACACGCAGCGCTTTGAGAGGGAGGATGTGCGCCGGATTCTGACGCCCGAGCGGTACCGTGGGTACGAAGCCAAGTTCACCGAGCTGATGGACAAGAACGCAGCCAAGCTCAAAAGGGAGGTGCTGGCCAGTGCGGCGCGCGCGATGGCGGGGTTGGAGGAAAGGCTGGCGGGGAATCCGTTCATGGGGTTGCAGGGGTATCAAGTCAGCAAGGTGGACGGGGAGGTTCGCGGTCTGCGGTGGCAGGTGGAGCGGGAGCTGCGGCAGCTGCCCGAGGAGGATGCAGATCGGGCGAGCGTAGAGGGAGAGTTGAAGCGGCTGGACGCCAAGTTGGCGGGGTATTCTGACGCCTGGGCGAAGGCAGGACTTCATGACGAGGTTCGGAGGGGATGGGCGGTCGTGGGGGAAGAAGTCAAAGGGTGGGAGGGGGAGGGGTTCGAGTTGGGAGAGGGGGGGGCGACGGCGCTGGACGAGCCGCAGATGCCACTGACGCGGCTGGCGATTCGGCGGGCGCAGTATTACCTGCGGGGGGACACTTATGTGCAGCGGACGCGGGATGAGAATCCCGGGGATGAGGTCGTTGCGGAGGTTGATCGCGACGCGGAGCAGCTGTTGGAGGCGGCGGGGACGAAGATGGCGGAGGCGTTTGATCGGGTCATGGGCGTTGCCGAGGGGATGGACACGCCCATTGAGGACAGGTGGTTGCGAGAGAAGCCGGGGTATCTGATCACCGGTGCCGAAGGGACGTTTGAGAAGACCAGGTTCTACGAGCTAGTTGTCGGTCGGATTCGGGCGCTCGACCAGCGCTGGAAGGATGAGCTGGCTGCCGTCCACAAGGGGAGGGAGGGCCTTTGCGAGCGGTTGACCACCGAAGGCGTCCAGAAGTGGCCGTCGATTGTTGCGGGTATTCGTACCGTTTCTGGGTTCGACCCGTCTTCCGCCAGGCCTGGGGATGCCGTTCATCTTCAGGGGGTGTACAACCGTGCAGGCTGGGACTTTGGCGGCGAGTATGGGTTTTCGATGCGGTTCAATGGCGTCCCGCTTGGGGGGTTCTATGAGCCTTACATCAATACGGCGATGGAGCATGCTGCGTATGGGCTCAAGTTGCGGATCGACGACCACGAGGCCTGGGATTTGGTTGGTGTTGTGCTGGGTCCGGGGTCGATCAACGAGAGGACCAAGAGGACCATTCGCAGGGGCATGGACACGGAGGAGATTGAGGAATGGTTGCCTATCGAATGTCTCCGGATGAGAGTCATTGCCCTGCGCGCGGGTCCGGTGGTTGTTGGCCCCCAGAGCTAGATGGTTTACTACGTTTGTGTGTTGGGTCGGTCAGTCGTCCGTTCGCCGCACGATGAAGCTGGCAAGACAGAGCAATGGAATGGTGATGGATTGTGTGGTGTTGCGGGCCAGGATTTCCTAGCCTGCAGCAGCTGGCATGGCACACGGGCCATGGCAGGTGGGGTGGTGTTGGAAACCAGCACTTTGATCAATTGGGTCAATCTTGTTCCATTCGTTGTGTTTTCTTCCTGTGCCTCCCGCGCGCTGGAAAAATAGGTTGGGGGCGCCAATTTAGCGTCTGGTGTCACGTGACTAATCTGACAGGTGGACCCGGCGCTCAAGGTGGGGCTGCACCTCCAACATAAAAGGACCCTTGAACTTTGAAATGCCGTCGCTGTTTTTCCTTAATGCCGATGACCTTCGGAGCAATATCCATCTCGACACCCGCAATGAGATGAGGCACCAGCTTCCCTTGAACATCGTGGAGCCTTTCATAAATGGCAGTCTCGGCGTGATACATTGCAGGCATGTCGTAGGCTATCGAGGCCTCGATCTGCCCGCCGTCCCACTCGTTCTCTGAATGCTTGGTCTCTGAGCCGTTGCAGAAATACGTCATGATCATCCCCCAAGTACAAACTCTTGATACTCGGTCGTACACTTCTCGGTCCAGGACTCGATGCCTTCATCGTCACGGAGCCGAGAAGCGAACCGCCAGTCGAAAAGTTTTAGGAAAGCGATCTGTATGGCGTTGTTGTTAGAGGCTGGAAGGTATTCAAAATCATGTTATGAGGGTTCTTGCCAACGGGCTCGTCTCATCGCCTAGTAGGGGGGGGGGCTTTGGCAGTATATGTACCCGACAAGCAATAGTGTGTGCACAGGAACCAGCTCATCTAGCCACAAAATAATGAGTACAGAAAGCAAGGTAATTCATCGGACCAGCAGGTAATTAGTTACGCCCTCAAGTCAATCATGTGACGTCATGGTGTGAGACACAGAGGATGGGAAATGAAATAACGTTATGAGTAGAAGACACCAAGTTTGCGCAGTTGGGTATTGGTCAAGACACTTTGCCAAGTTTCGGCAACTTTTGCAGCTCAGCAATGTTGCCTTTGTGGGTACCTTAGGTAGTTGTGTTTTCGGCGGCGGCGGTAATTTTGTTTAGTGTAGGTTGTATTCTAAACGAATGTATTGATTCTAGCATATGCTTAACTAGCAGAGTAGGATAAGAAAGAAGCATAAGAAAAAACAAATAGACAAAGTTACCATGAGATATTTTGACGAGAACTGTTTCGATTTCCCTCCCTTATTCGCCCCAGACGTACGAATTTGAGCTCATGTTAGTTACCTATCTTCCTCAGCGCGCCCTTAACAAGAGCTGAAATACGTCTTGAGCCAACCGCCTAGTTAGGATACAGAGATGCATATCTTGTCAAACGGGTAATCGCTTATCCTCTGTCGCCAGCGAACGAAGAAGGGTGGAGATCAGTCGAGGCATCAGGCCTCTGCGGTGACGACTCGATCCCGGTGGCCAGCTCTCCTCGCCTAGGAGGGTTGACGATTCATCAATCTCACTGGGCGGGGGGGTAGTGGCGCGAGGATCTTGGGCATATACCATGTCGGGGGTTTCTCGTGAGCTCCAAGCGGCTTGGAAGAGGGCCTTGAATCTATGGCCCCAGACATACAGGAGAAAATAGGCGCTGGTGAGGACAATAGTGCTCAAGAGAAAGCTGACAAAGCTCCGACCAAAGGGTAAAGTATCCCCTGGCATATTGAACATGCTGGCAACTAGGCTTATCTAGAAGACAAACATCATATTAGCCCTTGAACAACTCCGGGTTGATTGGGGATGGAGATATTTGAACTTACCATAGCCATGATTGTGAGTAGGGAGACATCTGATGAAATATTATGCACACTAATAGCCGAACCGCTGTTTTGAAACGCGAGGTATTTTTCGGTCTTCAGACATTAGATACATCCGGTCACAATGGGTTAATTTTCTGCTTGGACGACTTACCGCGGCCCTGTCTAGTCTTTCAAGCCTCCCTTTCTGCGCTAGTAAGGCGACGAGTGCCCGCTTGTTCCGGAAGAACTGTTTGTCGATGCTGGTGAGATGGAGTTGACGCGAAGGGGCTATGCTGGGGTCCGAATCATCCCCGCCGTTGGTGAAATAGCCGATATCAAGCCTCTGGAACTCGACCCAAATTTGTATGGCCTCGCTCAAGCAGGGGATGAGTTTTTCGAACATGCCTAGTATCTGCTGGGTCCATTCACTGAACTCAGCCTTGATACGCCAAGCTTTTTCACGGTCTTCGGGCCACCGGGGGATGCGGTCTCTAAAGAGGCATTGTGTCAGCTTAGTACGAGTTGATGAACACCCAGGTCCTTTTGAGCACAATATCTGACTTACCTCTTTTCGATTATCAGCTCCATTTCTCTCACAATCCGATCCCATTCTAACGTGATTTTCATCAAGCGTGCATTTACGGCAGCTAGGAAATATTCTCTCGGGCCACGGTCTAGCCACGGCTCGGATGGATTATCGGAGACGGGATCTCGAAGCACATGGTCCCTGCTTTTCTTCCACTTCCGGCCATACCATTCGACAGAGTCAGTCGACTTGGGGTCATAGTACGTGTCGGTGACGCCATATGCCGTCCAGACCCGATCGCTGATACCTGTCAGCACAATGGATGTCTGCGCTTGATGGAGATACCACGTCTTCCCGGGCATGGAAGAAGATGAGCCTTGAAGACAATCGAGGGCACTGGAGATTCTCAGTGGTTCGCCATTTGGTTTCTGGCGATGATCTTTCATCATCCCGTGATTTCGAAGAGCGTAATAGGGCATGTGGAAATCGAGAGTGAAGCATGTAAATCCTCTGCTCTGGTTTTGGGTGTTAGCAAAATGTCGCTAGTTTGCACTTCTGTAAGCCACTCCATACTGTAACTGTCACGTCTATGGAAGCCCTGGGATTCAGGTGTCGATAGAAGAGGCCTATCACGGCTTCTCTCTGCTGCCATGAGGCCGTCGATGCAAGAACCTTGATACCAGACGCATCTAGGTTCGGAAGATAGCTAGAAATAAGTCAGATACGCAGAGATAGAAATATAGCTATATCCCAAAGAGGACAAGGTAAAGCAGTGCACGTACATCATTCGTCGTTCAATATCGGGTCTATCGTCCCAAATTTCCCCAAACAAGTCGGAATCGCGTCTGATGTGGCTATTGAACCTCTGCAGAATGATCAGAATTGGCTTTAAAGTCAGTTGACTTGGGTAAGGCAAGGTTGCTTTACCGGCGAACACAACTCCTCATAGAGTCCGCACATGGTCAGGCCGGGATATCGCCAACGATTCCCCGCTACATGTACCTCGCGAGTAGAAGCCCCGACACCGCTCATGCTTTTCACAATGGCGATATATAAGGGTGCCTGATCTTCCCTATCGTTGCTCATATTCAAGTTTTCACAGAAGGAGGTGACTGCTTCAATCGCCTCTGAATGCTGAAACTTGTCGTGGCCCAAACCTCTCATAAACCTTCGCACACAGTGTTCTTCGTTGTTTCTATCGATGTCATGAACGTCGTCAAACTCGCCGCCATTGTCTGACCAGCCAAAGTCGTCGTTATCGTTGTTACCATCGTCATCGTCGAGAATGTCTGACTCGGAGAAGCTCTCCTGGTCACTGTCGCTACTCTGAGAATCAATACCTACACCAGCAGACCTGATATAATCCAAGCAGCTCATGTTCTCAGACTCGGGGTCAAAGTGACGAGAATGATGAAAAATCGCGGGCCACCTTGGTTGGGGCAAAACCGGGGGCTGATCCGGCCCCGGCAGTTGAAGTGGACAACAGTGATTATCATGTCTCGAACTCGAGACCCGATCGTTATACATGGTTCCAGACTTCGCCGTGTTGCACCCGGATTCGGGAGCGTGGCTCTTGGTCCGGTTCTCTGGTTCAGGAGGTTGAGCTATGCTGACGCGGCGCTGCTGCTGGGGGATGGAGTCTTGTATGTCGGAAAACAACTGGTGTGCAGGCATCATATGCGCCTTGGGCTCGCTCTCGTATCCCGCCAGGATCATGCCGAGCAGATGGTTGTCACGGACCACCCAAGCGCCAGATGATCCTGGAGCTGCGATGACGATTGGTTAGCGCCAGACATGTGTTCCATGTTCAAGAAAGACTCACCAAGGGGACTGTCCAGGTCAATGATTCTGGTCTGCATGGCAACATCAAGGACGTTGAGGCATCCACCGTCAGCTAGAAGAGTGCCACTGACGACCAGTCGGGGGCCAAGGACTATCTTCACGGGCCCAGAGCTCAAGCCGTTAGTTTCTGCGGCTGCGGTGACAGAACCGATGGCACCGGGCCTCCCCGGGTCTTCATTGTATCCGTTCGTCCGGGTCTTTCTGGCATCACCGAGCTCCAGCAACGCAAAATCCGACTTGAGAGCATTGTCGATGCACACTTTTGTGTTGCTCGCGTCGCCCATCCTGCTAGAAACTAGCTTGAGACCGAGAAAATTGGCCACTGATCCTATTCCAACTGGAGTCCACTTTGAAATGTTTCGCGGCTTGGGCCCAGCCGCCGGCGGCATTCTCCGGTACGTTGCGTAGCAGTTGTAGCCCTCGGAGGATGAATCCGATTCATCATCGCTGTATTCTCCTTGGTCGACCAGGTTCTCTCCCTGTTGGTTGGGGTGAATGTGTTGGTACAGCTGATCCCTAACCCCGTCGAGCATGCCGTGCGCTGTTGTGATGCCAAATTGATGGCCGTCGACTTCGATCACGCCGCCAATAGTTGAGAGCTTCTGGCTGATGATGACCCCGTCGCACATGGCGGTTGCGCGGCAGAAGAGACCGCTGATGGGGATGTTGGGCTCGACATGTTCAATTTCGAGATGGAGCGAGAGCCCTGGCGAGAGCTCAATACCGCTACCCGAAGGCATATCTCCAGCGCCCAGACTACTCTCTGTGATAGCCTCAGATCTGGCAAGTAATTTGGCAGAGTCACCAACCATGATGGTGCCAAATTCAGTGTTCTGTGCCCAGTTGTGGAAGGGATGAGACAGTGCTTTCTTGACTTGACGTCGGTACCGCTTAGAGCAGCAAATCCAGATTCTCGGCGACAGTATGACCGAGCCAGCTGCTCCCCCAGTTGCTTCCCCGGACATGCGAAGAGCAGGCTCTTCCATGATCCAGTCATCCGCTCGTCGGAATCCCAGACCACGGGCAATCACACGCTCGACTTGCTTCTTGGCCTCCTCGAGATCCCTCTGCAACCGTCCCTTGATGTCGCGATCGAACATCTCCTTTGCTCCGCTGGGGACGGGAATGGCCGAATGCATAGCGACAAATACGTTGCGCGTGGTGTTATAAATGTGTGGAGATGACAGCTCAATAGGCCCCACTGCAAAGCTGGTATTGATAGGCGTCCCATTGATAGACGGCCCAGGTTGCACTGTGGGGTGTGGACTCGGAGCCATTACTTTCTTACAGATAGCTACACCCGTCGATGCCGAAGTCCTGCTTGCCAGTGCGGGTTTGTTGTCGGTAAACCGTGGCCGTGAAATTTCTTCATCTGGGATGAGATGACTGTGGCTGCCGTGGAATGCCTTGCGAAGGCCAGAGGTCAACCCGTCGTGCAACTGTCGTTGCAGAGCTGTTTGGTTCATGTGACAGGGATGGTATTGCAATTGCACATTGGACATCGATGCTACCTATATAGCAGTCATGTCCGCCAGGTACATACTACTACAGGTGCGTGTGAAGGTAGTTCAAATGTGCTAAAGAGGTTGGTAGAAGGCATGCACACAAGAGTGAACCGATTTCAAAAAGAAAAAGACGAGGGGATTCCAAAGGAAAAACCAGCCTACCTCTTGAGAGGTCAGGTGTTGCCCAGCTTGATGGAGATGGGCATCTCTCCCTGCCTTGGGCATCCGGGGGCTGAGCGGATGCCCAACACCCGCCAACAACACATTGGCACACCACTTCAACATTATCGCCTTGAAATTTTTGATTGGTCTCTGGATCAAGCCTGGTTGCCTCACTCCATGCAGCTCCATTGCCGGCGCACTTCCAATTGGCTTTGGGGCCAAGTCGAAGCTGCCTCGCCGCCATCACTGATTTGAAAACTGCACTCTGTGTCATCTGCCTTAGGGTCGGGCGCGTATCGGCCGCTCACAAAGCCAAGGCACGCGGGGTGCCAAACTGCCCACTCTTCACCCCTTCTCCCCTCCCTCGACTGGCGTGTGGTCAAGTACTTTGTTTTCAAGCCCCCCAACAACTCACTCATACTTTGCCGCACTTGTTTTGGAAGGTGGCCTTCAAGGCTCAATCTTCTCAACATACTATTCCAAGGATAAACCCGGGTTGAAGGCTGAGATTTTCACCACGGTAACTATAAATGTCACCACCAAGCATCGCAACCGATCATGAGATGGAAATTTCAAACAATGTCGACTTGATGAGATCTTTTTGGCAGGATCTGTCAGAGAGAGATGTTCAAACTGCGCAGTATCGTAGCCTCCTGGTCTACCTCAACTGGCATGTCTTCGACCTCGAGAAACGATTCTCGCTCGAAGCCCGAGGTACTAGAATGGCGATTTCGGCTATCACCAAAGCCAAGAGCTCCTCACGAGACGACATCCTAGCGCTAGTTGCCTCCCAATTCCACGGGAGTCTGTCTGATGATGTCTTCTCACACTCCCTCGAAAAGATCCTCCGGATTTGGACAATGCTGGACGTGAAGATCCACCAACCAAAGTACTGTCCCCGTGATGTACTGATTTGGGGGCAAGACCAAACACTAGCGACAGTGGTCAGTCATTACTTTGAGCTCAAGGCTCAACTTCAACCGGCCCGGCCGTCAGGAGCCATTGACGACTCACTCACAGGAGCCTGCTTAGTTGTCGACCACGGCATTCACATCGTTTGGACAAGTAACATCGCAGAGCATCTCACAATGAACGGCAAGATACTCAAAGTCTTTGAGCACAAGATCTGGGCCTGGAACCACTCCAACTTTCCAGAGAGCTCGGCTGTGCCCCATGAGGTGCTGGAAGAGCTCATGAATACCTGGCATCTCCTCTTCCCGCCATACGACCCAGGGACCGAATCATTCCTGAAGAAGCACGACATGATCGAAACCTTTTACGGACTAGGCTTCTGTGGAGGAGACCGATGGCTTGATTGGACAAAATACAAATACTGGCATGGCGAGATTCAACAGCTTAGCAGTCTGCTCAGCGAATCCCCTCAGGGACTGCGGCGGCTCATACAGCCCGACAATCGGCGGGATGCCGTTGATATTGCGCTTTTTTGGGTTACCGGAGTCATGGTCGCCATTTTGGCCATTGCTAGTTGCGTTTGTAGCGTGCTGTCGTGGAGACTCGCGGTTGAGCAGAGGGATCTAGGACGCGTGCAGTTAGAGGTTGCACTGGCTACGATATGTGCTGATCGCAGAATGGCGGTGCTGCTTCCCCAATATTGTTCATAGCATAAGTACCTTGTCTAGATTCACATTTGGCCTAACTACATGTGACATTGGCAACAGCAGCAACGAAAGGATGGCAACATTTGCTGAGAAATGACAACATCTGCTAAACACAAGCAGAACAACAGTGGCCGCTATTCAATGATATTTCTGTGATACCCGGCTATGGTTTCAGCAATTTCTGGGTCATTGTCGCAAATACCGCGGGTACACTGACACAGGCGTAACAGCCCATCTGCTGAATTATATGATTTGGCAACGAAAGAAACTCCGAGTACATAGTTACTCGGATTTTCATCGAGAGATTCGCAGCACCAAAGCTCAGGAACATGGATATAAAATGAAGACCTATCCTAACTTAGGCCGTTCTCATTAAGCCAGCCAACTTAGACCAGGACGTGGCACACAGCGTACCCGGCAGGAAAGCCGTCATCGAGAGCCAAACTCCCAGGCACCTCCCTGCCGCACCACCCCTCACCTTCATTGGCCCTACGAGTCCGCGATGCAATGACCACTAACAGGTGACCTCCTCGCATGCCAGAGTTATCTCTTCCCACACCGGCCTCGGCCAAAACCCATAGACAACTTCGTCCAAGTTGATAGCGCCCAAGCCCCTCCTCTCGGCGACACCCTCAATCCGCTCCATTACCAAACCAGAGTAAAATTGATGCCCCCCCGCTTTGTGCCGATTGGGCATGCGTCACGGCTGTTTCCAGCACCACCATCGGCTCATCCAGGGGTCTTCTCACCTTCTTCGTATGCGGGAGCAGCATCATCAGCGGCATCCAGACGCTTTCGCCGACGCCGAATGGCTGGGATTCTACCTGTAAGACGACGACGACGACGACGACGACGACAACGGCCCTGACCCTGACACCCGGGACCTCATCGAGCACCACTACCCCAACGTCAAGCGCCACCACAACGATAAATCCCCCACCGACTTCGGATCCCGCCCCGGGTCCACCCGTAGGTGCCATCGCAGGCGGCGTCGTGGGCGGTGTAGCCGGACTCGCCCTCATCATCTTGGCCATCTTGTTCGCCTTCGACTAAGGCAGACGCAGGGGCCAGACGCAGTAGTCAGATGCCCCTGCTCCTCCTCGGCAACCCTACGCGGCGCCGCCGAGCCCGAATCCGGGTCCAAGTGCCCACCAGGAGCCGGCAATGGCATATGCTCCGGCCCCGGCGCAGTACGTCTACTGGCAGACCGAGCCTGCCATGTCATCTTAGCCTGAATCCGCTGGTGGCGTGCGCAAGATGTCCTTTGAAGAGTAGATGACGTTTGGGAGCCTGAGCAGTGTGCAGGTGGCGTCGTTTCCTTCGTCTCACCCGAGTTCGCCGGATCCGAGGGTCTCGCAATTTACTTCGACCCCGACGGCCCTTAGCTCACCGAGGGAGTATCGCGGACGGGCGGAGTTGGGGGTCGAGAGTGGGGGTGAGGAGCTAAGGGAGTTGGGGGGTTGAGTTCCTGCTGTTGGATGCTGGATGCTAATGCAATATCGGGATTTCGGGAGTATTTTGAGTTCGACTGGCGAGAAGGAAAGGACGGATAATACCACTGTCTTTTGAGCCTGGTTTATGATTGGCTGGAGGAGTCCATAGTACTCGACCTTCCCAGTCCTAGACCATGCCGTGTGCCGTAGACAAAGGAACTGCCCGTCAGCTGGGAACCCCTCACACTCAGAATCTTGGCACCCTAGATTCGGTGCATTTAGATAGGATTGCAATTGCGTGATGGTGCCTCAACCTTGCTGGTGTTCTGGCAGTGCCAGGCATCTAGACGCCCAGCCCCTTCTTCCTGGCAATTCATAGACCTTTCCCTTTCATGTCACAGGCAACCAAGGTTCATTCTGTGTTGAAATTTCATCATGTCGAATCTGGCTGACAAAATGGAACGGAGCCGCTGTCTCTGGTTGCCAGTACAAGTGGAACAATAGGTGCTGAGCCCGGGCGCCGTGTTTTTTTCTTTGACAAAGTTGAGGTACAGCTCGAGTAGCCTTTCGGCCAGAACGTAGCACCGGCTTTTTACTGGTTCACGGAGAGGGTCGATTTGTGAAGTGTGGGATATCGCTGACTACGATGATGGAGCGCTCGAGAGATGCGGCAAGATGATCGAATACGCTCGGACTGCCGGGCTCGGGGTTTTAGAGTTGTTGATTTGATGATGCCTATCTGTTCCCTACGTAGCTATGTATCTGTTGCAAACCTCCAGGGGAGCAGCGGGGGCGCGCACCGTGCCGGATATTGTATTATGCCATTTCATAAGACTGCAGAACGTCTGTGTTGCGGATCTATAGGCCTCAACAGAATGTTCAATGTTGGAGCCGAAGACACAAGTGATAGGCGATCGAGCCTTGCATTTCTACAATTGACATGCACCGGCTCGAACAAAACTGAAACGCATCACTTTCCCCGGGAATTGGGTCTCGCATCCCGGACAGTGCGGGTTGGCATGCGGCACAGAGCCTCCCCGCCCAAAGGCGGGCGCCGTCCCATAGTCCGCCCACCCTGCCCACCCTGTTCTACTGTTAGACCGTGCAGACGGGGAGGTGCGGAGGTTTGGGGTAAATGACTGCCTGCTTGTGCCCTATATTTGGGCGATTCCCCAAAATTGCCGGAGGCTTGCAGATTTCCTGTCCGTTTGGTGCCACGACGCCGGCTTCAAGTAGTTGAAGATGGGTTGGACTTCACCCGGCACCATGATTTTGTGAGATGGAAGGTTTGGAGCAGAGCCAAGATCCAGGGGGTCAACAGCTCTGCAAGTTTTCTGTTGGGGTACAACCCTGATTGGCTGATTTGGTGCTGTTGGTATCAGCCTGCTGGGACAGCAAGGGTCTTTGGCCCCCTTCCAGGGATGTCGACACCCTTGAGGAGTTGCGTTGCAGCAGGTATATTGCCATAGAATGCAGGCACAGCCACTACATCATTTTCTTGGAGCGAGAAGAAAGCCGTACGGGGTGCTGTGACACCGCATATCAACAGCCTGGTATCCGTTCTGAAGGAGCTCGGGGCGGTGGACATGACCCAAAACGTGTATAAGTGTCTCCATCATTGCCCCATCAAAGTTTTGAGCCTCTGCACCCCATTGTTTGCTTGTTCAGACCCGAGAGAGCACACGATGAGGCCCTCCGCCCTTGCCATCCCCTGCCTCTGGGCAGCTGGCTTCAAACTCGTATCGGCCGGGCCGTCGCCCGCCGCCCCAGCCCTTCGGGCCCGAGATGCCCCCGGAATGTCAACAGGCCAAACCCTCAAACACCTCGCACAAAGTCTCAACGCCGTCAGGATAGAGGGCAGAGATACTTCCTTTACCAGCAACAAGACCGTTCTCGACACCACTTGGAGTGGCGCAACGCTTCTGAAGCAGGGCCCGTCCGTGATCCCCTTGTTGGCAATGCACTGCTGAAGGCTGACCCCCTTGAAGATCAGGCGAGAGGAGGAGAGCTACCGCCGAAGGTGCTTTTGATGTTGAGATTGTATGCCAGAAATGCTACATCAAAGGCGCTGCGTCGGCTTCTCTGACGGTGAAGGGAGACATCGGCGACGCTATCTCGAACTACACCACCGAGGTCATGAGAGATGTGTTGAATGTGACCGAAGTCGTGTTTGACGCGGTTGGCGACACCATATTGAACGTTCTCGGCGATGTCTTCACACTCGCCGTCTTCGAGGATGACTATGACGTCGAATTTCCGACCGTCGACGTCGACTTCGACTTGGATCTGAAGCCCCTGCCGGGTGTTTCCGTCAAGTTCCAGTTTGAAGACGGCTTTGAGCTATACATGCTGCTGAACACCAAGCTCGGAGCCGGCGCGACCTATACCCTCAACCTGTACGCCTCCAAATCGCCCCTCGGTTTCGCCATCGGCAGCGATATCACGGCGGGTGTTGCCGTCGTCATCGATCTCATTCTCGATGTCAGCACGGCGATTGACATGAGCTCCGGTTTCCATCTGAGGCTAGATAAGGGCGTCGGATTCGAACTCAACATGTTCAGCCAGAACGTGTCAAACGTTGCCTTGTAAGTGCCACCACTCAACCCCCCTTGACCCCCTCACTGACAACCCATAAACAAGCCCCGGCGGTCAATTTGAGTTCCTCCCCGTATCCATCGTTTCCCCCGGCGTCGTCCTCAAAGGCATTCTCCGCGTCGGTCTCAAACTCGGCCTCGAACTCGACACGGGCGGCATCGCCCCCATACTCGACAATACCCCCTTCAACATCAAAGCCGGCATTGTCGCCGAAGTTTTTGCCAACGTCGCCGAGTTCATCACCAACGTGACCGGCCCCGCTCCCGCGCCCAAGAACTCCAAACCCGCCACCAACCCCTGCGACCTCAACGTCATCGAAGCCTACCAATTCGCCCTCGGCGCCGCAGCCGGCGCCACCGTCGCCGTCGGCTTCCAAACCTGGGGCCCCATCGCCTCCGAATCCACCCCCCTCTTCTACACCACCCTCGCCTCCGCCTGCGCCATCCGAAAACCCCTTCCTCCCACCGCACCACCGGCCCCGCCCGGGCCCACGACTCCATCCCTCACCAGGGCCGCCACAACCACCTCGGGAGGCGGCGGCCTCTTCGGTCGCCAAGCAAGTCTCACCACGACCACCACAACCACGACCGTCGTCTTCACGGGCGAATCCTGCAAGTCCTCGGGATTGATCAACTGCCCTGCCTCTTTGCAAGTCTCTTCAACCTACAAATCCACCATGACTCTCATCACGGCGCTGCCGTTGGGTGCGGAGCCTACTTTCCCCATCACGAGGGTTGCGTCGGTCGAGAGCCCCGTGGCGTTCGGCGGCGGGGTTCGGGAGATGGTGTCTTCTTCGGGGGTGCCGACTTCTTTTGTGCCAGGGCCGACGGGTGCAGCGGGGGCTGTGAAGGGGTGGTTGGAGGGGAGTACGGGGGGGTTGGGGAACAAGGTTTTGCTTGGGCTGGTGGTGGGGTTGGGGGTGCCGCTGTTAGCGGGGATTGTGTGAGTATTTCATTTAGTCTGTGAAGTGGTTGAATTGATGAGTGTGGTACTAACGGTGAATAGGTTCTGCTGTATGCGGAGACGGCTTGGCGCTGTTTCGTCAAATAGTTCGAGTTCAAGGGTAGTAGAGATGAATCGGGCGCCGTCGTTTAGCCCAGGAGCGCGTAAGGAGCCTATAGTGAGGGTTCTAGAGCGGTGAGAAGTCCTAGGTGGTGTTAGGTCTTCCAATGTCGCTCCGTCAGCGTCTTCCTCTGTTGTTTTACCCTAAAGTTGCCCTCACCAGCCCCAGTCACCCGCGCCACCCCTATCCACCTTGCTCAGGCGCTACTCAGGCACTGCTCAGGAATTGGTCAGGAAATGATCAGGGAGATCGCCAAACATGGTTTAGACGAGTAGGCAGTACTCTACGGTTCGAATGGCAACTTTTCGCGAGGTCCCAGTTTTTGGGACGCAGGTGGCCCAAAACTGGGACCCCCCACCCCCCAAAGTCACATAAAAACCCAGTTTACGTCCCCTATTAGGTCTCCATTCCCGTCTTCCTCATTTACGAAAGTGGACAAATCTTACCCTCAAGCTGAGATACTCCCGAGCGGATTGCCTCGTTTATATTCTTGTTAGACGTGGCCCTCCTATCCTAACCCATTGGCAGCCGACCCTGAAAATGGTTAAGAGAAGAACTGCAGAGGAAAAAAGGAGATATGCTGAGAAGAATGGCTTCAATAATAATAATACGGATGTTGATAATACTCCCATCCTACAGGATGTATTAGATTATACCAAGGGAAAATACGACGTGCAAATGGAACTTTGGTTTGAGTAAGTTACCTTCCTAACCAATCTTTAATTACTAACAATCTACAAGATATAAAACAACACACCCTGAGGTTACTCCGCACAGCTTGAAAACGTTGAAACATTTTGCCAAATTTATGGCCAATTCCATCAAAGCAGTACTCGATTCAAATGGGAAACTGACCGTCCAAACCGTACGAAATTACTTCTATATATATATATATGACGCTACAGCAGCCTGCCCCACTGGATCCTAGGGTGATAGATATTTAGTGAAATGGTATGTTTTAGAAGACGTGGACCACAGCCGGCCCCCAGTGGTTTTGGGCTATTTGCTAATCTCAAGCGCCAGACAAACGGTATTCAAGACCATTGTCGTTGCAGGGGTGATTGCAAGTGCACCCAGGATCTGAGTTGCGGTTGCAAGATGGCTGGTAATTGTCGCTGTCAGGGCGACTGCAAGTGCACCCAAGATTTGAATTGCGGTTGCAAGACGGCCGGTAATTGTCGCTGTCAGGGTGACTGCAACTGCACACAGGATTTGAATTGCGGTTGCAGCATGTCCGGCAACGGCAATTAGGTGCGGTTGCACTTGTCAGATAAAACTGCAACTACCAGGGTCAAGTAGTAATTGGATCATGCTTATACTGGGGGGTTTACTGGGATACCTGCCCTAAAGCTCCAGCTTCCCTCTCTACAAAAAACCCACACCTGCCAACTGTGTCGAAAAGACTGAATTTCCCGTACAAAACAGGGACATCGCGATACGCCCGTCAGGCCAGGCTGTATCGTACCAACACACAGGGCAGTACAGCCTTGCTACGCCGGTAGGGTTAATGGCGTGTAGCTTAATTGATCGCACGTAGTACGATCAGCACAGTTCGGTCAATCGCACAGTTCGATTGTTCTGATCTATGGATTTGTGGCAAAGCCAGAAACCCCTCCTTATAAACCTGTTTGCATAAACCAACTGTCAACTAGTTTACAATGGCTTGGTGGCTTAGTGGTCAGATTGCTGGCTGTGCCAGGCATCCTCACGCAAGCTGACTATAGTGCCTGGGTTCGACCCTTCCTTTTGACCTCGTGCCAAGACCCTTTCTTTCTGACAGCCCGTAACAACAAACCTTCATTTTCGCAAATGGGGCATAAGACAAGTAAAGAAACATGCCATCAAGTGCAACATGTTATTAAGTAGCATGTTGATTCCGTGGTCCGGCCCCTGACCACAGTGCAGGCCCTGTGCTGTTTTTTTGCAGGTCCAGCCCCCTGATCGGCGGTAAGGGACACATACCGGTAGTGTCTAGTTTTTGCGATGTATTTATTGCCGGATCGTTCCGATCTGCGCGCGCGACAGGTAGGATGACATGCTATTTCCTTTTTGACATTTCTGACCCTTTGGCGGGCCATTCTAGGCTTGCATTGTTTCTGCCTCTATTCTGTGTGACTGGCCAGTCCGGGCCTCACCTACGTCTATCTATGATTCTTGCTGTACATCTTGTGCAGCCCAACCCTGCGCACATGTCCCGCGTGTCAGCTTGTGGGTATGGCGGTTCTGGGAGTTTTGCCCTTGATACTGGGTGATAGTAGAGGAGCTAGGTGTTACGCACATTTCCCTACGGTCAGGTGACTGCCCCGCGTACCCCGCATACTTCTCGCACATTTTTTGATGACAATCTTTTCTTTCGTATGATACTTTTTGATGATATGGTACGTTGCTTAATATTCGCCATAAAGCGGAGATGGATGAGAAGGCGGTGAGCCAGGACTTGGCTTCTTAACCACGGTCACTAAGCGCAAGCCTCCCGGTCACCCAGTCTCCCAGTGAAGGGTCTGGCTCATCCCAGCTGCTCACCCTCATGTGGGTCCGGCTCACCCGGCTCAGGCTGAAACCTTGAAAGTGGGGCCCTGGTGAGCCCCGAGGAAGCCCCGAACACAAATGCTACGCGTTCTATAGCCATTCGAGTGCTCTTGGGGTTAGGTGCAGATCCGCTCCTTAGCAGCGGGCCAGATCCTGGCGTCAGGCAACATAGCAGTCTCGAGTTGGCAATCGCACTTCATGCCTACGACACAGTCGAGACACTGCTCAGCCACGTCGAGAGCCGTGAAGGTGGTCTGCCTGAGTCACTGAAACCAACTCTACTGTACCATGTCTCGGGCTAGATCTTCATGAACAAGCTCATGTTTCGCAGATGGCTCCTGCATGGCTCGGATTATAAAACAGCATGCGCAAAGACAATCCAGGTTTGTCTAGGCCATGGCATCCCCATTGACGTCGTGGACCTGGACGGCGACTCTTCTCTTCTCACATCTGCTGCTCGAAATCCAAGCCAACAGTACGTCGTCGTGGAGCTGCTCAAGCAAGGAGCTGATCCAAACTTTGCAAGCCGATCAACCCGGCTGACGCCTCTCGCTGCCTGCGGTAGAAGGAATTGGGACCAAGAAGACAATGCCACGATGGTAGCAACGCTCATCGGGGCGGAGCGGACGTCTCGGCGCGAGACGCAAACGACCTGACTCCGGCCCACTATCATGCAATTAACAACTCGGCTGCCTCGCTTGCCGTTAAACTCGACGCTGGGGGCTTCATCAATGATCGAGGCCCAACATGGGGGGTTCCGTTATTTATGACTATCCTATATGAAGCCTATGATGCGGCGAAACTGCTCCTCGACTGTGGGGCAGACATGAAAGCAGTCTCGCCGACTGAAGGTCATGTACAGCGGAGCGCCCTAGGACGGGCCGTGGCATTGGGAAAAGGCCGTATGGTGCGTCTATTGTTGGACAAATCACCCGACATCTCGGAAGAGTACGTTGGATCGACTGTCTTGAATGTCGCGTTACGGAACAGCCGCCATGACATGGTTCGCCTGCTCTTCCAGCATTACCCTTCGCTGTTCAACAAGCCTTCCGTCATAAACGGGTTAGACATGGAGAGAATGTCACCCATCAGCGTTGCGGCGACATTCTCATTGCAATGCGTTCACGAGCTCAGAACACTGCACGCATCAATAGACCTGCGGTGTGGTGACGAGAACGAGGCCCAACCCGCGCTAGGAGTAGCCATCGAGCGAGGACGCTACGATATTGCGGCTTATCTGCTGCAGAACGGGGCAAACCCTTACTGTCGGGGGTTGCCTAAAAGAAAGTTTTGGACGATTCTCAACGAGGTGATATTGGCCGACCGAGAGAGTGACGGCCGACCAAAATCCGCTGATTCAGACTTTCCCAACTTCTTTCACATGGCGAAGCCTTGGGTGCATAAGCACAAGCTCCTGAATGTCTCCGACTTTGCTGGGAGGAGCATTCTCCACTTCGCTATTTGCAACGGTCACGTCGTCGCGGCCAAGACCCTCGTCGCTGCCTCCGTATACTACACCGTTTTTGCTGGCAACATATGAGACACAATTCTCGGCCCCGAGCTTATATTTTGTCCTATTGCTATACCTCTCTGCCGGCAGAAATTTCCCACCTAGTGCCAGAAACCCATGTCTCAGCCAGATTATTACTGTAACGCGTTAAGTTAATTTGAGATTGCTATAGAGCTAGTGTAGAGTTACAGTATACTGTAAACCACGAACTGATGCCGTGTGTCATTAACTTTGTTACTGAGGTTTGGAGCTGCGCCTCAGCGATAAGGCTATCCCCGACTGTAACGCAGGCTGGCCTGCGTGTTGTACGGGGATAGGGCACGTCAAGATGAGGGGCAAGGGTGGGGGGGGTCGGTATGTGATCAATTCAAGCCTGCTCTCCGCTCTCTAGCAGAGCTAGATAGCTATAGTTATACCTATATGAATGGCGGTACGTCGACTAGCCCCAACTCCCTGTTGGGGGTTGGCCAGCCCCGACGATCCTGGGATCCTGTGGGGGGTTGGCCCGCCTCAACGATCCTGTCAGTCAGCCCCGCCGATCCTGGGATCCTGTGATGTCGGCCGGCCAGCCTGGACCACCCCGGGTGTTACACCGACTGACACAGTCCGAGGATTATGAGGCCTCCCTCTGGTCCAAGTTTTGGTACACTGCATATACCAGTACACAGTAAGGGATGGTATAGGGCATCCTAGTCTAATCGGCGGGACAGTACGTAATATCCTGATACTAAAACTAGGATAGTATACTACATACCAGGATGTTATTTAGTACATAGTATACCAGTACTTTAGATATACTAGTACATATTATACTAGCCCGGAATATACTGGGACATAACATACCAGCTTAAATATACCAGTACATCATATCTTGGCTCAGCATATACTAGTATATAGCATACTAGTACATGAAAGATATCGCAACATCTCACCCAGCGCGGTCAGCTATCCCACCCGCCGCGTCTGAGTCTAACTAACCGCAGACCCCTTCCATAATCGGTACCGCGTTGGCCGCGACGGGCCATCCCCAGGCGTAAAGGTGCAAAGGGACCACTGCGCAACGGGAATGACGAGATTGTAAGGGCATCGAGCGCAGGGGGCAGCTCGTCGAGGTACTAGAATAAAGACAAGCCGAGGCAGAAATGACCGACTCGCAAGTCGCTAACATTTCTGCCGGCAGAGAAGGTGCCTGGCCTATGGGGACAAAATATGGGCTCGTGGCCGAGAACTGGGTCTCATATTCTGCTAGCAGAAACGGAGTTGTAGAATACGGAGGAATGGGAGTTAGGTCATAGAGAATTTTCTACCGGCAGAATAAGTACGTACCTGGTCGAAATTTAGCCTAGAAGACCGAAACTGAGCATCTTTTCTGCCGGCAGAAAAGGTACGTATCGTACGGCGACAGAGCCCAAATTCGGGCTCAGAGGACGAAAACTGGGTTCATTATCCTGGCAGAAAAGCACGTAACCCTAGGCCTCTAGAAGTGTATTTTTTTCTGCCGGCAGAATAAATGCGTAGCTAACTGGCGTAAAGGGTGGAACAATAGTTGGCAATTAAGATAAACCAGTGTTACAACCTGCACCCAAGGTGGGTTCAGACTGCAAGGCAGTACGCCGCGGGGTTGATTGACAGTGAGGGAGCAAAGGTTGCGCAAGGTCCGGTCGGGGGTTCACTGTCCGTACAGGGTGTTCTGCAAAGAGCTTGTAATAGGGGCTTGCAAGATTGCAGACGTGAACATGATATTGCTTGCGTGAGGAACAAGAACAGTTCCTCACTCAAGGGCTACGTGCTGGCTATCTATATAGTAAGTCTATCTACGCTGTGGAAGCAATGTCCCGTGGACCCGGGCACTTCACGCCGGGTCCCCGGGTCCACGACCCGGGGACTACCGGACCCGGCCTCGGGTCCTGTTCTCCCTGGATCCTTTCTGATTGGCCCAGGACGGCCCCGCGTGTTTGTCCATAATGATTAGTCCCCCGTTGATGCCTCAGGCATCCGCGGCCCAATGTCGTGACCTGGATCATGACAATGAGGTAAGTCCTTAGTCGTGTGGCCGTTAATAAGCCAAGCTTTTTTCTCAATGGGCCCTTGATGTACTACCTATAGTATTAGTAGTGTAGTAGTATTAGAGGGACGGAAAACTTATATTGGTAATGGAATCGTGTGACGACCCTGCAGGACGTCACTTGGGTCGGGGCGGCCCGACGTACCCCCGCAAGAGGACCGTGTGAGGGACAGTGCGGGGAACCCCGCACTGTGGCCTCTGCTGCCCGCGCCTCTGGAGCCCACAGAGGCCGGCAGCACAGAGGTAGGTTCGAGTTACCAGGAGAACAGTAGTATAGATAGCCACCATCGTAGCCACGATGAGCGAGAAGAACTCTTGGTTCTTCACGCAAGTATTCGCTTTGTCAATTGATTCAGTTACTTAATTGTGCCCTAATTGCATACGACCATTGACATCGTGAACCACCGCCTGTGAGGACTTGCTTCGACATTCTATCTTCCATACCCCAACTTCAGGGTGTTGCCTTTCGTCCTACGGACGTCACTCAACCCCGCGACCCTTTCAAGGTTCCCCGAGAACCAAGGTCGTAACAAATCGGTATAATCTTTCGAAATTAAGGAATTAGGATTATCTATATTCTAGCCAGAGACAAAGTATGGTGGCGATGGGGTGTCCCAAAATTGGGTTTAGGAATTTATCCTTCCAAGTCCACCGCCATTTTAGACCGTGGCAACTACAGCCGAGGCAGCCCAGAACAGTGAGCCCCCGGTTCAGACTAAGGCGGCAACTGCTCGGTTCCGAAGAACGAAAAGGAAATTCGTGGTGTCAATTTCGGGGCTGTGAACTAAGTGTTTCAGGGTGTGTGGCGTTGGCGAGACTCGATCCACCAGCAAGTGCTCATCCGCAAGCTTCTCTTTGAGTTCGACCGTGAAAGTGTCCTAGAAAGGATCTATCAGGGGCCGCTTCAGGTTCGGCAGGTACTGCATCCATTGGAATCGCAAACGTCCCCGATCTCTCATACATCTTGGTTATTGCATGAACATATGGGACAATGCCCAGCGTAGACTCTTCTTTCGATTCGAAGTCACGACGACATCTTCCCGATTTGCCACGGTGAAGAAATCGGTGTGAATTAAGAACTGAAAAGATGACAATGTTAGTGAGTGCTGTAGCACTCTTTGTGATCTCAGCACCTTATAATGAGCCCTATATGTTTGATTGGCATAATATGGCCAAGTTCGGAAGGAAACGGTCTGCATAAGAGCAAGCTGTGCATTTCACTTCTCACCGTCACAGTTCTCCGAATCGCCGCTCGTCAGTTGTCAATTATCAATCGTCGAAATCCAAGTCGCGCAACGCCCAACGCCGACTGGTTCTTATCGAGAAGCTTTGGCGCTAACTCTTCTCGTCGGCTTGTCATGGCGGCGGTTAGCGAAGCTTCTCTATCGAGCTCTGCCGCTCCTTTGTGAGCCCGTCAGGTATCTCGTGTCTGCTTCTCCAGCGCTCATCACTCTAAGGGCGCCATCTCATGTCGGATGCTTTGTGTCAGATTACCTACGCCAAGGCGTACCCCTGACTGTGGCGCGGCTTCACGTCAGGGGGTGCGCGCGCACCTCAAGAGCAGAGAGATTTCCAGAGCAATCTGGAGAGCCAGAGATTGGTAACACACACAAAAATACAATCAATACCAATCCAACCGTGCAAGTGACCAATCCGACACTTTGGGCTCATCTCGTGTCAGGAGTTTGCCAAACGGCGACCGGCTTTTGTCGACGATGCCATCCTGTCAGAAAGGAAGGTTCTGGAATGAGCTAGAACCCCAATAGTGGCCAAAACCACGCAATGGTTTTGCCACCATTCTGTACTACAAATAGGGGCTCTCTGGCAAGGCCAGAGAGCCGAAGAACAGAAGCAATTCAATCAAGCAGTTGCAAAATCCCTTTAATCCATCGTTTTTCCAGTGTGCAGCGTTTCTGACACATCCTCCCAGGATTCGTCCACCATGCTGTCTAACAAGTCCGCCTCCAGGGTTTCAATTGACTTGACCAATAGCTGCTACCAATCCGCCAAGGGAATACTATTGGTGGTCTACCATTTTTGTCTTGGCAACCCCGCGGAGCATTCATTAGGCGGTAATTGCAGCCCAATAAATTCACCATGTCGTGAGCCGGTCTGTTTTTTCACCAAAGCACTGAGCACAGCACATTATCTGCCCAAGTCATACGACATATTCATCAACGCGGGCGGTACCTGAGATACGCAATCATGTCCCCAAGCCAGGATGTGGTGGATGCGGCGATGCCTTGCGGCGTGGAAGCAGCAGCAGGCGATCAAGCCATCACCATCCTACAGTCACCCACACCGGATACCTGTGCGAAAACGAGGTCGCTTCAGGTATGATCCTCCTTCCATGCTCCCCTTCCATGTTCTAGGTGTCCCCCCCCGGAATTGGCGCTGATGAAAACTCCAAGTGTTTGTATCAAGATGCCCCTCTGCTGCAGCCCGGTCAGATTCGCTTGCTTCGTCTGATGCCTCACGAGGGGGAGGATGCCGACATTGAATGCCAGCTCATCAACTACCAGTTGCGCGATTCCAGCGAAGGAGCCAATCTATACGAAGCTCTCTCGTACGTCTGGGGCGACGAGTGCACCGGCCAATCCATCTCCATCAACGAATGCGACGTGCAGGTGACAGCGAACCTACATGCGGCCTTGTTGCGTCTTCGAGATCGCGTCTTCGAGCGAGTCCTCTGGATCGATGCCATCTGCATCAACCAGCAGGATGCCGACGAGAAGGGGCGGCAGGTCAATTCCATGGCCAACATTTACGCCAAAGCAGGTCGCGTCCTTGTCTGGCTCGGCGAGGCAGCAAAGGACAGCGATCAAGCCATCGAAGACATACGCGCTGCCGGTTCGCAGGAACGTTATGAGCCGTCGCCCGACAAAACAAGACAAGAGGCCATCTTTTCCCTGCTTCGGCGAACATGGTTTGAGCGTGTCTGGGTAAGCAAACATATTCCCACGGCATACTGCTGGGCAAATAGTAATCCTGCTGTGATTCTAGGTCCTTCAAGAGGTGGCCGCAGCTCGTCAAGTGCTTATTAAGTGCGGTTTGGCCGAAATGGACGGGTATGCCTTCTGCTCAGGGCTCAGCGCATTGAAGCTGCCCTACGAGTCATGTCCGGGTCTGCAATCTATCGTCTACACTGCAACCTACCTTATCAGGGGTGCCCTTTTCCGGCCCAGGCGCGGACCTAGCCAGTCCGGTCCATTCTCCCTACAGATACGTCCCCTGGGCGAGTTGGTCGAGATGTACCATACTCGCAAAGCTACGGAGCGTCACGACAAGGTTTACGCTTTGCTGGGGATGGCCTCGGATGGCAACGTCGACAAGAAACTATTAGCCGACTACCGTATCTCCTGGGGAAAACTTTTTGAGCGGCTGATCCACAATATTCTCCCTGAGCAACACTCTGTGGCTACCTGGAGTAATAGGGAAGTCGCCATCATTAGGGGCAAGGGCTACTACCTTGGTGAGATCTCTTCGGTTGACAAGGATTCTACTTGGGAGGATAAGCAGAAGGTCCACATCACTTGGCGAAACGAGCGGAGCGGCCACGGCGCAAAGCGTGAAAACACTTCGCCTTGGCTCATCCAGTCTGGGGCAAAAGCCATCCAGGTAGGCGATCTTATCTGCCTGCTCCAAGGTGCAGCGAAACCTACCATCCTCAGACTTCTGGATGACCACATGGCCATCATACGGATTGCAGTTCATTTCGATGGCGAGGAATTCGACGGGAATGGCACAGGGTCAAAAACCTCTCTACTTGATATTACCCTCGTTTGGGACTGGGAGAACCGCCCGGAAGCTGGAGAATACGACAAACTCTTTGTCAGCAGCCAAGTGCCCGAGCCCTCTGAGCTTGATGAGCATCTCGAAAAAACAGCAAGACTTGAGAGCATGCGGCTCTTATTCCAAATCACAACGAGATACCACGAGCTGGCCGAGAACCTCCGAACAACAATCGAGATATTCGAGAGGGCATTCGAGACTCTGGATAAGCTAGCCGTTCCGTGGTGTATCCATAGTGACAAGCCAAAAGAGGGACATGTCAGCAAGATACTTGCTATGGTTGACCGGTTTATTAAGTCCAACGGCCCATGGGAAACAATATGTATAGCAGCAACAGGAGGCCACAAGTCCGTCATCAAATTACTGCTCAATGCTGGCATGGTTGACCTGGATGGCGAGAAGCACCTAAGGGCGCCCTTGTGGCTGGCGACACAACATAAACATGAGGAGGTCTCCAAGCTCTTGCTAAGCGCTGGAGGAGCGAATTGGAACCTGGAGATTACAGACGGGCAGACGGCGCTATTCCAGGCGGTGAAGAATGGGAATGGAATTGTTACCAAGCTTCTGCTCGATTCTGGCGAAGTTGACGAAGATGCTAAGAATACGGATGGATGGCGGCCACTGGAATTAGCAGCAGGAAGAGGTGATGAAGTAGCCCTACACTGGCTACTCCAAAGAGGGGCGAGCTTGGAATCTACCAGCAAAATTGGCGTTACACCACTTGGGCTTGCGGCATGGCAAGGCCACAAAACAGCTGTGGACATATTACTTCAAAAAGGGGCCAACTTGGAATTTACCGACAACAATGGCAATACACTACTTGGGCGGGCAGTACGGGAAGGCCACAAAACAGCTATGGACCTATTACTTCTAAAGGGGGCCAACTTGGAATCTACCAGCAAAAATGGTACGACACTACTTGGGGAGGCAGCATTGCAAGGCCAGAAAGCAGTTGTGGAGCTATTGCTGCAAAAGGGGGCCAACTTGGAATCTACCGACAAAAATGGTAGGACACCACTTGGGCTAGCGGCAGCGCAAGGCCACGAAGCAGTTGTGGAGCTATTGCTGCAAAAGGGGGCCAACTTGGAATCTACCAATAAAAATGGCATTACACCACTTGGGGAGGCAGTATGGTTTGGCCAGAAAGCAGTTGTGGAGCTATTGCTGCAAAAGGGGGCCAACTTGGAATCTACCAGCAAAAATGGTACGACACCACTTGGGCTAGCGGCAGCGCAAGGCCACAAAGCAGTTGTGGAGCTATTGCTGCAAAAGGGGGCCAACTTGGAATCTACCTACGAAAATTGTAGGACACCACTTGGGCTAGCGGCAGCGCAAGGCCACAAAGCAGTTGTGGAGCTATTGCTGCAAAAGGGGGCCAACTTGGAATCTACCGACGAAAATGGTAGGACACCACTTGGGCTAGCGGCAGAGCAAGGCCACAAAGCAGTTGTGGAGCTATTGCTGCAAAAGGGGGCCAACTTGGAATCTACCAATAAAAATGGCATTACACCACTTGGGGAGGCAGTATGGTTTGGCCAGAAAGCAGTTGTGGAGCTATTGCTGCAAAAGGGGGCCAACTTGGAATCTACCAGCAAAAATGGTACGACACCACTTGGGCTAGCGGCAGCGCAAGGCCACAAAGCAGTTGTGGAGCTATTGCTGCAAAAGGGGGCCAACTTGGAATCTACCGACGAAAATGGTGATACACCGCTTGGGCTAGCGGAAAGGCAAGGCCGCCAAGCAATTGTAGAGGTGCTAAAGGTTTGGCGCCAGAGCTAGTTGATGGTGTCGCAGGCTCGTGAAAAAAACCAATTGAAGCACTGAATAAGCCTAATACTTTCCTGCGTTTTTTATATCGATAGCGATGCCTTGTTGTTGCGATGCGCGCGTTGTAACTTAGACCTGCTGGTTTTAGGTGATGTCAAGGCCGACAACAGAATTGGCGGGGTTGTCGGGCAATCTTCCACACAAAACGACCTTCGACACCTACTTGATATCGATCGATAAGCCCGATAATCAATATGAATTGACAGGGATATTAAAAATATTTCCTGACTCACGCTATCGCCACCTGACTCACACCCCGCCACGCATTGCGCGGCCATCCTCCTGTTCACTCTGTATATAGACCATGGCCCTCGCCCATCTCTTTGGCTCAGGCCAGGTTGAAGTCTTACATCTTTGTCAGTTCTTGCTCGCTACTACCATCGTAACCACCTTGATCAGGCGTACCTGCCTTTCCTTACAGAATCCTTCATGCATATAGTTGTAGTGATCTCTAAACCACAACTGCTCTTGCAAAATGACATAATTTTCTATCGTCAAGAACGCCTAGTCCTTATGGAGGTTCTTTAAGCCAATATTCTATGCTAGTTCCCCTGATATACTACACTTATTAGCATCTTGGCTCATCATAACATCTTAGTAGGGTTGTTAAATAAGCTGTAAGTTATAAGTTATAAGTGTAACGCGGAGGCGTTATAGATAGGGTGAATCGAAGAAGGATCGTAAAGGTAAGATAACTAGAGGGTGGAAGGTGGGTGTATGTGTGACACCGGCGCCACACCTAGGTGAGAAGTAAGGTGGAGCGGGGATGACAACGACAAGGTGTGTGGTCGGCTGCAAGATCAGACTGCAGAGCTGTAACGATGATCCGGACAGTGTCGGACGATCAAATCGTTCAGGGAGATGGAATGATCAAACAGGGGACAACACACGATGCCTTTGCAGTTGCAAGTCAATTGAAGAAGAGGGTGGTTGTTTGTCGCCGGTCGCATCCAAACCACCACAGAGCTCCTCGCAGCAATCAGGGACAGGATCACCAAGTGCAGTGCACGAGAGCAAGTCAACAAGGTCGCTATCTCAGAAGATGCAATGAAGAATTGATGAACAAACAACAAGGGTTCCACAAGGATAGAATTCCCCTCAGCTTCACTGAAGTTCAGCTGATAATCTTTCTAAGGTCGGTTTCCAAAAAGGACTGCAGAGCTTCTTCTCCCTCTGAGGGTTCAGCGCTCTTTCATCTCTTTTATGGAAGGCTATGTACTAGATACAATGTCCCTTTGATCCGTCCTAACCGCCCGTCGGTCCCGAAGATCCTTTAGCCGCCCGTCGCAAGCACCCTATCGATCCGTGGCTACATACCAAGTGAAGCCGGCCATCGTGCAACAAGTCCTCGGCCTGTGTTGGTACTTACTCTCCACAGCTGTAGTGGTTCAGTGTCCACCGCTGTGGAGGTTCCCTCAAGTCCTTGGTACTATCACTGGCCACAGCATTGTTAGGTTGGTCCCACATTGACTGTCGCAGCAGTGGTTCCCTTCATGACTCATTGCTACCCAAGCGGGCCTGGTCGCGGCCACCTGTCACCACTGAGATGGAAGTTCACGATCGTTGGTTCAAGGTCTTTCAATGAGATGACTGCGATATCAGGGAGGACCCTGATTGAAAGACCATCGTACGATCCGTTCAGCTGTCATGCAGCCTGGACCACGATGCTGAGGTTGTGTGGTTCGTCCATGACAAATCTGAAGTCTGATGACGGAGTCAGCGCGGGATGGTCCACTATGTGGATTGCCCCTTGCTTGTGTGTGGTCCAAGATCTCAATCCAATCTTGCTGGAGATCCTTGGTTGGCCCATCATGTTGGAATGGTGACTGCCAATGATCTGAGGCTCTAGTCCCCACTTCCGATGGTCCATGGTGTGTGAATCCTTGTGTCTATGGTCAGCCCAGGTCAAGGAGGTGAATTACCCTGTTGACCTTAGGTGAGCTTGACCAGTGTGACAGTATGTGGAAAGATCAATTAAAGCGTGGCCTTCCTTCGATCGAAGGTGCGGCTACTGGTCTATTTATCCTTAGGTCCTCCTATGGTTACCTTTATGGCCGGAGCTAACGGCCGTGCCGGCCGTTTCCGGCCTCGGCCTTTGATAATAACATTCCAGCCCCGCACCCTGCCGGTATTCCGGCTCTACTACCGCATCCGGCGGCGAGCTCGGAAATCCTCGGCCTTGGCTTGCTGGGGTCCGCTGGAGCCGATGCTCCGCATCGCTTGGCTGTTGCGCCTGGATTCCAATCCACGGCTTTAAGGCCTCAGGGTTCCACAGCCTCGCAGTCTCAGGGCTTCAGGGCTTCAGGGCTGGCCCTTAGCTACGCTGTTACAATAAGTCAAGTTACTTACAAGTCAAGTCGACAATTTCGTGACCTAGCCAAGTCTAAGTTAAGGCACTAATGTTACAACCTGCACCCGAAGTGGGTCAGACTGCAAGGCAGTACGCCGCGGGGTTGTTGACAGTGATGGGAACAAAGGTTGCGCAAGGTCCAGACGGTGGCGTTTACTGTCTCAAACAGGGTATTCTATAAAGAGCTTGAAGAAGGTGCTTGCAAGATTGTAGACGTGAACATGATATTGCTTGCGTGAGGAACAAGAACAGTTCCTCACTCAAGGTGCGAGTCTACCTATCTATATAGGAAACTATCTAGTGCTGTAGAAGCAATGACCCGTGGACCCGGAGTCCGCAAACCCGGGTCCTGGGCGGGTCCCGTGGACCCGAAGATCGGGTCTTCGGGTCCAACCTGATTGGCCTGCTGGCCCCACTGGTTCCTGTGGTAATGATTGGCTCGTCGTGGCTGCCCCAGGCTGCCACGGCCCAATGTCATGGCCTGGGTTATGATAAGCGGTCTTCGTTCCATACCTCGAGTTCCCCTGTCACACTTTCTGATTGAAATAATTCTGACGAGGCAATCATCCTTCGAGTGAGTAATGAGATACTCAAAGCTTCAAATCAAATAAGCGGACAGGTATCAAGGATATTTCTTCCTCCGCCCCTTTCCTCACTTTAAGATCAAACGCCCAGGCTGCAATGCACGCTAAACGAATTACATTTTGCAACGTTACCGCTGACGTAGCCGCACCCTATTTAGTATAGTTAGTATAAAACCGAGGAACGTACCGGAATCTCCGGATGGCAACTTTAGTCGAGGGTCCAAAATTAGGCCACACGGCTGTATAAGCTAGGCTCACCTATAGCTCACCCTAGCTCAGGAGCGGCTCAGGATCACGCACGAACATGGAAATTGCTGAGGGCAACTTTAGGGTATAACAATGGGCTGTTGTCTCTCGCCAATGTTGCCGTCGTCGACCCCTGCCAACCACACCACCCCCCGCCGCTTTTGCTCGGGCACTTGCCAGGAGGATATCAGTGAAGTGACTGAAATAGGTTTAGACTGCCTAGATCTCCGAGAACGAAAATTGGCAACTGTTCGCGAGAGGGAGGCCTGAGCAATGACTAGGTCTAAAACTAGGACCACCGAGGAACCCACAAATACTTAGCTGCCCAGCTTAAAAAAAAATTACTCGTAGAGTCTATTTCATAGCTAAGTTTACTGTTGGGTTACTCTAACTTTCTCAAACTTTGTTCAACAGCGGATTTTAGCTCGGCTCGACATAACTTTTACCTCGGACCGACTGCTTGCCATATCAGGCCCTTATCAAGCACCTGCAGAAGTGGACGTCCCTGCATGGACACGGGATGTGGCTTGTGGCGGCCTGGCTGCGGGGGGCGGCGCCGGGGGTGTTAGCACGTTGTCTAGGGTGTTGTCCTTGATGTTTGCTTGTCGCGATTACCATTCTCCCGGGTGTTATTATGGGGACCTAGATACCGGTTGGAGAAGAGGATTTAGGAAGGTATCTAAGGTGAGATTCGACCTTCTTTCCAAGTGGAAATACATGTATGGCTTAGGGGGACTTGATGCCTCTGTACGGATGCTAGCGTGTACACGCTTGGGTCATTGTAGTTCTGAGATACGCCTGTTTCTCTTGAGTCCTTGGATATTAAAGTTTTAGTTTATATGACTAATTTCTTATAGTTAGGTCTACTTAGAGCAAATGATAGTATGATGAATAAGTGATGGGTTTATATGCAGTAGCTGGGCAGGGAAGCTGACTAACAATCCATTTTGTTGGTATAGATGCCATGGTGGAGATATGGGATTTGTTAAGGCCGTAATGTTAATGGAGATTAAGCTGAGCCTGGCTATCAAAGTTTGATATGAGGCTCGCTGAGTCAGATGTGACCAGGGTGGATTTACACTTTGTTTTTCTGCCGCTTCTGCCTTTTTGTACCTGTCTATATATTTGCGTTATCGCTTTCCATTCTATATCTCTCCCCTGTATAATCCTTAGATAAATGTCACCTGTTCAACATAGAAGACAGAGAAATAAGCTGGCCACCTAAGGGCAATAAGTCAGGTAGATTACTTCCTTGCCCACCAAGAACGCTACAAGCTACTTGCAGTTCTCTTCTTTAGCTAGTATAAGTATTCATCATGCACCGCACCATGAAGCATGAGGATTCTTATTTGTCACACAAGCAATTACATTCTATTATGTCCCATAACTTTACAAGTCCTTGGTGACAGCAATCTGTTTGACAGAGTGTAATCCTCCCTTTCCCTTGAGAATCTTGCCTCCGGAGCCTATCTTTCCATGACAACCCCAACCCTAGAGCATCCTGCTCTATGATCTGTCATTCAACAACACAGTACTTAGGTACCTAGTGCATAGGTTATAACACGTCCTAACCCACTATTACTTCAGCTCATTTTTACTAAGATAAGCCATCCAGCATAGTCAGAACCCACCCTAATCAGATTACCTGGCCCAACATTGATAGCCCGGGGTGCGTATCGTTATTTCTTAGCATATTAGCGTATAAACAGCCCGCTCCTGGTCCTTGAATCTCAGATCAAGACATGGGAGCTCACTAAGGACGCTACATATGTAAGACCACTAACGAGATATCTCAGGCTACACCAAAGGAAGTCGAACCTTAACATACGGCAAGCCTTGGCTGCCTTTCCGGGCTTTCTCCCCCCAGGCCCGGCGACGGCCAGCATCAAGAGAGTACACGGCATAATGAGTCAGTGAGCAAAAGTGTCAAATATCACGTGTAACGTTATCAGAAAGGCACAACCGAGAGAATTGCATGGTCTTCCCTTGGCGCCTTGGCATCTTGGTCCGCGCTCTGGATCCAATTGATTCATTGTATCTGTTATTCAATCTGACAATACATCGACCAGGGTATCTTTTTCGCTTAGCACCTGTAACAACACATCTAGGATAGCCGCTGTCTATGCTAAGATTCTGGGGCCACAGGCTATTACCGATGTCGAGTACATTATGGTGGTAAATTTAATGCGCAAACATCAGTCCAAAACAAAATCCTTTTCTACAGGGGTTGCGATATTGGCCGTGCGTATGAATTTTTGCATCCGCCGCATCTCTCCCAGCATTTCCGACCCCCCCCCCCTCCCAAACCTGATGTCCATTTCGAGCAGATTGGAGTTGTGGAGGATGGAACCGCGATTGGCGCAGCCGGGATGTCCACCCGTCACTTTGACAAGCTTCATGCGGTGGCCCGACTGGACCAGGTAGGGCCGGCGGACTTTGGGAAAGCTTGAATAGTTCTATTAAATGGAAGATCATAAGCCAGCGGGCGGAACAGCCAACCATGTCGCCGTCGCTAGGGCTAGTCCGTCCGCCTCGATGATCTTTAGATCGCTGGTGTCTCGCTCATCTTCGTAATAGAAAGAGATAGCGACCGTCAATTGAATGCCATGACACAACACCACCCCACTGGTCGGTCGTCATACGGGTGCTCACAACCCCCAAGAATGGAATTCATCCCGTCATCAGGTCGAGCACCCTGTGCTGTGCCCCCTGGTAGAGGTGAACGTTGCCCGGTCGGCTTGGCATCACCCTCGTCTTTGGCCAGGTCTTGCACGATGAAGCTCGACTGCGGGAACTCCTAGGCGACGGGGATACTGGTGAATAAGCACGAACCGGAAGCGTCGGTCCCGAGTCTGTTAACAGCCCTAGGGCGCGTGGATGACTTGCCCGATATGGGGTCTGCCTGGATGTTTGGTCGTCTTGGAGATATCGAACTCGGTGTCAATCATGTTTTTTTATCATGGATCAAGGACTGCCATTTTGACATGGTATAAAAGCGCAGTTTGACGCTTCGTCCCCCCCCCTCGTTTCTTCTCATCATCAGCATCTTCAACATCCGACTTCATCCTCAGCCTCCAGATCATCATCCCCACCTCAGCTAAGATAGGTCAACTGGTAGCTGAGACACCAGCTTGAGTGATCCTGCCCTAAAAAGGAACCTTCTCACCCATCCCCTTCCAGAAACGACAGCGCTCCTCGAGCGCAGAATAGGCGGCCGTCTCAAACGACCCAGGCGTGACGACAAACTGTCGGCGTGATGCAAAGGCCGGCACCTCCGGGACAGACGAATTCGTCAGCTTCAGCGCGTTGGGGTCCCCCGTCTGGAAGAACGAGGCAAAGGCGCCCGTGAAGCCATGGTAGTGCAGCAGGTCTGACTGCTGGACTTGGTTGGGGAGATACCACTGGCGTTCATGTCAGTTAGCACACCACTTACGTAGGTACTTGGTACCTAGGTACCTGTGCAAGGTAGGTAGTCATTTGTCTCCAGGCAGTTGCCAACATCCGTGACGAGGTAGCAAACCAAAACTCGGACCAAGCACTCACCCAAGCAGTATCCGACGCGTGGTTCGCAGGCGGGATGCTATACTCGCCGACCCATCCGCCCCCACTGTCACCTTTCACGTTATTACTACGTCCCTCCGAGTCGGCCGCCGCAAGCTCAGCCAGCCAGAAGGCCGGACAGGCAAGCACGCTGTCGCGGTAGACGAGGCCGGCGCGCGTGAAAGTGTCGTCGTCGCTCCACGAGAGCCTCTCTGCGCTACCCCGCGTTGGATATATGCGCTCGAGGGCGCGGATATCGTCGTCTGAGAAGGTGGGGAGGTAGCCGCGCAGCCATAAATTGAACGACGCTTCGCTGCTGCTACTCCTACTACTATTAGTGCTGGACGTATCTTTCAAGCTGGCCGGCATGAAGTAGTCGCCCTCGCGGGTGTTATGCATGCCCCAGACCAAGTCGGCATTAATGTCCGCCGGCGTGACGGCTGAGAGCGGCTTCGCCAGGAACACGCCGTCGATCACGGGCGCCCATGTATACTGCGACGTCGTGTACAGGTGGCTGCTGACGACGGCGGTGTTGGCGGCCTGCAGGACAGACAGGTTGGCCGTCTTGAGGCACTGCAGGCTGCTGCGGGTGGCAGTCGCGGCGCAGCCCGTGAGGTTCACCATGGTGTTGTACAGGGCCTGAGCCTCCAGGCTGTCGTGTGTGTATGTCTTGGGCCAGTAGGGGCTGGACGCGAGGGCCTGCTTAAACAGTGGCGGGTCGTGCTTACGGCCGATGACCTGTGCGATAACCGACCCGGCGCCCGCCGACTGGCCCCAGATGCTGACGCTGTAGGGATCACCCCCGAAATTGGCAATGTGCCTTTGCACCCACTTGAGTGCGGCCTCCTGGTCGAGCAGCCCGGCATTGAGGTCCGAGTGCGGATCGGCCGCCACCTCCCTGCCCGAGAGGAAGCCGAAAACGTTAATTCGGTAGTTGGGGTGGACGAACAGGATATCAGTCGACCCGGACACGTTTAGCACTGGGAAGCCCGACGGCGGCATGGCCATCGACGCCCCGCCGTAAACGAAGCCGCCGCCGTAGAAGTTCACCACCACGGGCTTAAGCGGCTCGCCCGCCGTCCATGGCCGCGAGTACAGGCCGAGGTAGAGGCAGTCCTCGGAGCCGGTCTAATGGGTGAAGATTCCCTTTTCAGCATCTAATCTAGAAAATGGAAATCCCTAGTTGGAGGTAGGTGCCGCTTACATCCCGCGACGGACAAGCCGAGAACGGCTGGGTCGAGTTGTACACGCCAACGACAGGCAAAGGCGGCTGCGGTGCGCGAAAGCGGCCTGCCGCTTCCAGAGGCGGGGCGGCGAACGGGATCTTCTGCCAGAAGGAGATGTTGTACTGCACATTGTACGCGCCCTGAAAGGTGCCGTAGTCGAGGGAGGCCGTCAACGTCACTGCCAGCGCGGGCTGGGCGGCGGACAGCGCCAGCCCGCATAGCCAGTGGACAGGATGCAGCCACGGGAGAGTCATGTGAACGGTAATATCAGGTGCCCAGGCAATGGGACCAGCGGCGATGGTACCAGGAACGCGGAGACGGGGGGGTGTCGCGTGGTTGGAAACCGGGGTTTGTACATGTAGCCATGGGCCCACCGTTTATTAATTCTAGTATCGCAGGGGCGATCCGGCAATCTGTGGGGGGGGTAAATGATGCTGGGCGATGGAGTGGAGTGCCCCAACGGGCAAAGATAGGAGCTTTCATTCGTGGGAGAAATTATGGGGGGAAACTACTATGGTAGTCGGTCGCTAAAAAAAAGAGCCGCATCTGAGGTGGGTTAGCCTAAAATCAGGCTCACTTCACCCTCGGCTCACCCTCGGCTCACCATTACTCACCCCCAGCTCACCTTACCACAAAATTGTCAACTTTACGCGACTAGGGACAGGTTTTGGGCCAGATGGCGCCGACCCATTTCCGGTCCCCACCTGGGGGGAAAAAAACGGTAGTCCCAAAAAGCGACTTCGTAACTGGCGTATTCATTCTCTGTTCGTATTCACTCTCTGTTTTGTGCGACGAATCTGGGTACATAAAATTTCCTTTTTAGTACCTCGCCCACGTGACGTTGCTCACCCCGGCTCAGGTGCGGCTCAGGATTAGCTCAGGATTTGCTCAGGCTTGCTCACCCTAAGAGCCATTTCCGAAAGGCTGAATCACTTAAACTCTAGTCAAGGGGGCCTAGAACTGGTTTAATATATAAAGATGACCAAAATGTGTCTGGAAAGCGGCTAAGCTAATGCCAAAATTTAGGACCGGGGTTGGAAACTGCTAAGAGGCGACAGTGCCTTAATGGCCCGAATTTGGGACCACGGTCCCGAATTTTGCACAGGATATACCAGTACATGCACTAGGATGGTACAACATACCCCAGCTCGGAATTTGGGATGGTATATGATATACCAGCACCGATGGCACGGTACATGGTATCCCAGCCCGAAACTTGGGACAGCACCGGTGGGATGTCCCACAGTAAACTAGTACATGCCCTAGGATAGTACGCAATATTAGAAAAATGAGGGCATTCAAACTTCCCACCTCGGAAATAAGTGATCGGTGTCTGTCTTATTTAAAGTTCTGTAACCTCTTGAGAAGTCTGCACCTACCCTGTAGCTTGATGGGATGTGGACATTCCAGGATGCCGACCGTTTTTGACGGGTGTGTGTGTGAACACGTCAAATATTTAACTACCTTAAGGCGCATGATCGTCAGCCCACATTCGTCTTGGCGGGTGATACCTTAATTATTGGACTTTGCCGCGAGGGCGGCCGTCCTTCGATGCACTTTCTCCGCCAGAGATGCACAGAGAACTACAAGAAATACAATGAAATTAAACTACTTCAATCAAAGGTGCCATGCTTCCAAATATACCACGTGAACCCACATGCCCTGATCCAAGAACGCTCGTCACCTATGCCATCACATTACCACCAATATGCCTAGCACCTGAACCCAAGGCGTAAGATCTAGCAATGACCGACAAGTTCATAGCCCCTTTGGTGACGCCAAGACCCATTGGTGACTCTTGGGACCCAAAGGTGGTGATATCTGACAGAGATCCTGAATGCCTTTCCGCAGGAAGGAGCACCCCAGCTGACCAATCGAAGCCAACCAGTCACCGGGCAGCCCCAGCACTCATGCCAAAGCTGTCAGCCCTTGCACACGCGCAACTTTCCGTCAATTCCAGGTTTTATGACCTCCGTCGCCTTCGCTCTTCACCCTCTACCGTCACCAACATCAACACCACAATGCCGTCACTCCTCAGTCCGGCACGCTTTCCTCCGGGCACTAGAACACGCCGTCGATTGGCCGGAAACTAATGCACCACTGTGAAAGCTACAGGCGTGCATGTGAGCGATTCGTGCGAGTGAGAAAATGGGGCGGCCATCGAAGGCGGAACTGAAGGAGGTGCCGCACCACGACCAGCCCGGGTACGTTTAAGTTTGAAATCACACTTAAAACCATGCCTGATTGTAATGCACGGCTTTAGCTGCCCGTGCAGGGCGAGCGATGCGCGCGACCTCCGGCCCTCAACACCATGATGAAAATCACCACTTTCGGTCCCCGACCTTCCATTCCTAGCATTTGAATCCGACCAGCAATGGCCAAGTTTGAATACGTGCGCGACGGCGACGGCCCCTGGCGATAGAGCACTCGAACGGCGCGTGCGGTCCGAACACATGGAAACTACGACGTCTTCGAACTCATCCACACGAACAAGGACGAGAACGAAGGCGAGGATTTGTCACCGGCCCTGGCGACACCGTCAACCCCGGATCGGTCGCTACTGGAATTAGAAGACGGATACTGATAAGACTACTGCCGCTCCTACCTAGTTTAGCAGTACGGTGGCATCAGCCACCGGTGTCGCCAATCTGGGTCACTGACCCCGAAGTGTCAGGTGGGTTTGCTGCCGCAGATGAGCTCGCTGCTGTGGAAGTGCTCATTATGCCTGCAGGAGACGGCCTTCACATGGCAGACGACCGAACTTTCGGGTCTCGAGAGGGTCAATTCTCCGAACGACTTTGGTTTTTTGGGAAAGCCTGCGACGAAGGGGGTGCTTTCCCGTGCGCTGTCCTCGCTAGCGAATCCGCATCAGTTAATCGCAGCCAGAACTCGACGAAGAGACAGGGAACTCCCAGAAGTCGCCCAAAGCAATCCCGAAACGGAAATATGGTCGACCAAACAGCGACCAGGCTCCCTGGGGCATGGCACCGTCGAAGAGTCTTTCGAACAACGATTCCCAGCACGCACTCCATGGCGACGGCGAGCAGCTTTTGATTGAGCCAGACGTCAATTTCTGTCAGCGGTGCGCTTCGCAGTCCGTGATGTCCCAGCTTTCGGTACACCAACTCCACTGGCAAAAGCTCGTACCTTACCGAGTCAGGAAGAGCAGGCATGGGTGAGATGCATCCCACGCGCAAGCCATCGTCGAATTTCTTCCTCACTGCAGCCTGAATGGCTCTGTTGGATTTCCTTTCGTGGTAAGTGGTTGGATCAGGTGCTGAGCATGTCATAGGGGACTAAGGAGCACACCCTCCAGATATGCGTGCTGGGCTGAATGATCTTCACGTTCACGGAATCACTCGCGGGAGCCTCGTCGCGGTCTTGACTCTGATGGCAGCGTCACAGTTGGTGGTTAGCTGAAATGCCGGCTCGGCCGTCACAGTACAGCTTGCATGCAGTACATTTGCATGTTGGCAGCTGTAGTTGGTTGAGATGCCAAGCATATGCCAACCTCGGGCGTCACGACATCGACGATGGTCCCGATTGGCCATGAACCCCCGTCGCCTTACCCGATAAGGCTATGGGCTTGCGCTGGGCTTGCGCTGGGCTTTCTCTGGGCTAGCTGAGGGCCTCTCCTCTCTCATCATCTCCCGCCTTGCTCTTTTCCTTCCCCCCACGATAACTAATAGGCCAAAGTCTCGCCATTTTCTCTTCCGCAGGGAGAATGTCTTTCCTTCTCACTATCAAAATCGTACAAATAGTCTTATAATTGGCAGAAAAGTCAGCATGAAACTCCTTGATCAGTTGTGGGCTTTGCTCACTTACCTTATTACTATCTCGTCAAACCTCTTGCCCGAAAGGGACTTTGAGCTAAGCGACCAGGTCGCCCTGGGAATTCCGACTCATATCCACATCGATCCACCCCGCGGACCCGTCTTCAAACCTCCTGGAGGCCATCCTGGAGATGACACCTTCCAGTGCGACTACTCGGCCATGGTCGGCTTCAAAGACTGCTCGGCCAAGAATACCAGCTGCTGGCTCACCAATGGTGACATCACCTTTGACATCGGCACCGACTACGAGGGTCTCAACTCCAATGGCGACATCAACATGCCCGTCGGCATCAAACGCAGTTACACCATCATCGCGCAGGATGGCAGCTACTTTGCCGACGGTCTTGAATTTTCTGAGGCGAAGCTGTTCCGTGACATTACCAAACCGGCAGCCCAGTATCCCGGCCCCTGGATCCAGGCCTGCTGGGGCGATCTGATCGAGATCACCGTGCTCAACAGCCTCTCAACAAACGGCACCAGCATCCACTGGCACGGCATCCGCCAGTGGTTCAACATGCAGGCCGACGGCGTCAACGGGGTGACACAGTGTCCCATTGCCCCCGGTGACCAGTTTGTCTACACGTTTAACGCAACCCAATACGGCTCTTCCTGGTACCACTCGCACTACACCATCCAATACGCCGATGGCTTGGTCGGGCCCATTACCCTCCACGGCCCGAGCTCGGCTCAATATGATGTCGCCCCGGAGCAACCACTCTTGTTCACCGATTGGAGTGAGTATCTATTGTGTTTCTCTAGGAGTACAAGCTTTGACATCCACGTACCTAGTTCACAACAGCGCCTTCAGCCTCCTACGACACAGGACTACTTTGAGTCCGAGCATCCTGCTCAATGGAATCGGCAACGTGAACACATTCGCAGGTCAGCCAGTCGTCGACCCCAAACTCATACCTACGCCGTACACGGTCAACGTCGGCGAGCGAACGGCCAACGCAACCCGGTTCCTGCTGCGGCTCATTAACACATCCTTCGGTTCTACCTTTGTCGTGACCATCGACAGCCATATGATGCAGGTGATTGAGGTCGACTTTGTGCCCATTCAGGCCTACACGACCAAGGAGGTCTTCATCGGCATCGGTCAACGCTTCAACGTCATTGTCGAACTTGACGGCAGCGCACCGCCCGGCGAGAATGACTTTTGGATCCGCGCTTACATCCCCGAAAATTGCACGGGCGAGATCGAGCCGAACCGGACCTCGCCGTACGAACAAGTTGGCATCTTCCACTACGGCGCGGCGGCCGCCCAGACCCCTACCTCAACCCCGTGGGCGAACCTGGACCTGAGCTGCACCGACGAGCCCTACGCATCCATCACACCCGTCGTCGAGTGGATCGTTCCGCCAACGCCCGCCAACCAGCCGACGTGCGACACCAACTGCTCCGGGGAGGTCGAAGACATCACGACGGGCGACACGCCGCCATCAGATTATCCTCTGGCCTTTTTCGGGCTCAACCCCACGAACCTGTCGTCATGGACGCCCTTTCGCATCGACTACTCCCAGCCGGCCTTCCTCAACCTCAACCTGTCGCGCAACTGGACGGCCAACGAACTCGTCGTGCCCGAGGACTACACCGCCCAAGACTGGATCTACCTGACCATTTGCGACGACAGCTACACCAGTCCGCACCCACTGCACCTGCACGGCCACGACTTTGCCATCCTCCAGGTCGGCACCCAGTCGTGCGGCAGCCTGCTGCCCAGCGACCTGTCACTGCGCCGGGACAACCCCGCGCGGCGCGATGTCGTGCTCGTGCCCGTCGGCGGGTTTGTCATTATTGCCTTCAAAACCGACAACCCCGGCAACTGGCTGATGCATTGCCATATTGCCAAGCACGCGGCCGAGGGCTTGGGGCTGCAGATCCTCGAGCGTCAACCGGATGCGTTGCGGAGATGGCCGGATGCGAACCACTCGCATGCTGTTGCCGAGGCCCAGCGCGTCTGTCAGAACTGGAACCCCTGGTGGGCTACGAGCAGCGAGGTGCAGGATGATTCGGGGGTGTGATGGACCAACCTAGCTAGCGGGGACAATAGTCATAGGCCATGTACCTAGGTATCTATCTATACCAAGGGATAGCTTTACTCATATCCTACAGCTTATCCGAGACTGGCAAAACTGAGTCCACAAGGAAGAACTGTCACATATAACTGACGTGGCCCGGTGTGTTAAGAGATGGACAGAGCCGAAGTGACAGCTGGTACCTAGTTAGACAAGACACAAAGGAGAAATTGGTCGGATGGGCTGTGGTTGTGCGTTTGGCTGGTTGACATGGCTGGGATCACTTGGTGCCGCTGGTCTCAGACCAAATAGGTCGGCCACATTCATTGAGGTTTGAAAACTGAAGAGGTCCCCGGCGGTCTTTCAGATTAACGATCCGGAAGAGATAATCCTGGTGGTTCTCTAGCGATGCCCTGTGCTGCAGAGGCTGTAAGCCTCTGTACTACAGAGGGTTTACAGCACACTCAGGGGAAGGGAGTTGTTACGGCCTGCTCCAGACACTACGGGGTAGGCCTGGTAAAGACAGATCGTAGTAGCGGACGGGGTCCAACTGCTACAAGATGATGGGTGCAAGATGACTGAACAAAGGCTAGCACAACTCTCAGGGCAGTACACTATCAAGCAGGTCGTGGATCCAGAGGTCCCAGACGAATAGACCCCAAGTGCAATGATGCGGCTTGAACAATGTATTGCTAGCGTGAAGAACCAGGAGGTCCCTCACTCCATCGTGGGCACGATGATGGTATCTATATCATACTCTGAGTGGGTCCGCCTTGTCCCGTTCTCCCGAGGGCTCGGTACATCCGGGACAGATGTTACAGGTTGCGAACCGCCGTGTCCCGAGTCCCATGCGCTCCGGGACATCGGGACCACACTGATTGGTTCGGCAGAGCTTCGTGGGTCATTGCACCCTGGGCCCAATGATTAGTTATTCCACAGTTGGTCCGCGCTCCCTCCTGGCGGTCATGATCTGGGTCGTGACAGAAGTGCGTGCACAGTTGCCAGGAGCTTACTGCTCGGAGGAAGAAAAGAGTAGTGATAGTTGTTATCTAAGCTAGATGCAGGAGAGGAGAGTGCCTGTTATAGGCTGTGGGAGGCTCTGGAAGAGTTCCATAGCCTTCTACTAATACATATAATGAATAGTACTGCAGGAGGCCATGCAAGCTCTGTGGGCCCTCCAGAGCTCTAGGGGGTTCGATGTGTTTCTGTAGCTTGCGAATCCAGTCTCTGGAAGGTTCTGGATTCCAGGGAGGCTTCAGGGGGCCTCTAGGGCCCTGGTAATTGTAGGGGTTTTGAACCTTCTGAAAGGTTCGGTACCCTGAAGCGTTGCAGGGTACTTAGTTAGGTTGACTGCGTACCCTGCAGCTATAACCTCTTTCAGTGGTTCCAGAGGCTATACTTCAACAATTACTGAAACTAAAGGGTCCCTTACTCTATCGTAAGTACGATAATAATATCTATACTACTGAGATAATAGGTAACTTATAGCTTGATTATTATACTTACTCTGATCATCGAGTGATCGGAGTAAGCACGATGAGCGCTTGATCATTCTGCTCATCGTGGTCCCGGGGTGATCAGAGTGATCACTCCGCGTGGACGCACAGTGTGAATCCCCTACACCGTACCACCTGCGGGTTATCCTTCTGGCCGCCCCGGCCTAATGCACAACCTTCAGGTCGTCACAATTATCTGCTTTTATCAAGAGGAAACGTTAGCTAGGGTAACTAAAAAGGGGCCTCTGAGGCTGTGCTATAGAGGCGAATGAGATCACCCTAGCTCAGGGAAGAATCAGGGCAAGCTCAGGACAAATCAGCCACAGCTCACCCCAGCTCAGGATAACGGACGAAAAAGGAAATTTCGTGTGCCCAGATTCGTCGCAGACAACCAGGCTGTTTTAAGGTTCTGCGTTGTGGTAGTTATGCCTGCTTACTGCGCAACTGATCTTTCCCTAGACGTAAAAAGGCGGCTCAATCTGTCCTTTACTACCTACCGTATGACAGTTATAAAGACGTTTAAAGACTATAATGCTCTTAAAGATCTGCTTGCCATATAGGAATTAGAGGGAGGGATGTAAAAGGAAAGTGTCTGTGATTTGCCCTTCTTTAAGAGTATGTCTATATGAGGCATGTCAGGGAAGATAGAAACGGCAAATGCATTTAGTAAACACCTTAGGGGTGTTGGTCTCTATGCCGGATATCCTTACCTATCTATGATTTATGACTTTAGAGTAAAGGGTCTGTTTTGGATTAGTATGAATATAAAAGCCCTATTATATTTCCTATCTTGTTTTACTAATTAACCTATTCTTAATGACAAGCTATATATCGCTGTCTAGAGAATGAATTATGTAAGCTATTGAACTGGTGCAGCAAAACCAGCAGACAAACAGAAAAACAGAGGCACACTCTAGATGTTGGAGTGTGCAACCCTCTGATCGGAGGGAAGGATGAAGTAACCAAGTAATGAGAGAACAAATCGAGTAGAAAATCGAGTAGCAAATCGAGTAACAAATGAACAAATGATATTTTCGCTGTTGTCCCAATAAAATGGATTTTTCGTGGATGAAAAGGAGATCCCCCCCTAATTACAAGATGACCCACACAGTGGGTCCCTCAAAAACGCCCATTATAACACTAACCACAACACCACCCCAAGTCACTATAAAGATTCTAATATTTATACTATTATTAACCTAATAATAGTAGTATAGATAGCTAGGGCAGCTATTTTGGTCTTGAGGTGTGTACCATAGGCTGCATAGCTTAGTGACAGCTGCCTCCTTTTTGGCCGTCGCTTCAGGGTCTCGCCTGCCACCCGCCGTGCCAATGGCACTGCATAGCGCCTTGATGTCGTGGACGTTTAGCTCGCATAGCAGAACCGCGATTCCCGATGCGCCCCTAAGCGCGGTCCATGTGGCCCGAAAATGAGGCCTAGGGCGTAGCGCAAGCTCGAGCTGGCTGATTGTGACGTGCCGAATGGATGCGGTGTGTGTTTGCTTGGGTGCTGTGGCAAGGGTGTGTGAGTCGTGGTTTTCATGTTGAGAGATATACTGCTGGAAAATGAGAGGTGGAAGCGCGCCGGTCTTTGTGGCAGCGAGCAGGCGACAGGTGAGTGATGCTGCATCTGTGGTTTTGCGTGCCTTGGCCTGGATTTCAGACACCTCGGTAGCCGTCGCAGCCCGAAGTTAGTGGTCGAGCTGGTTGTCTGCCATTGTCGGTCCCTGCTTGTCTCGGTGCGAGCAAGCTGCGGCTGAAACGATTGAAAGCGATAGCCATTTTTATAAGATAGATTGGCCGTTGGGGAGGACTGTTGGTCTTTTGTAAACTCCTGGAAGGTATCAAGCGGACAATGGACTAACGGCTGAATTGACCCTTCCGTCTAAGACACCAGCTACAGAGACACCTGCTGGGGCTTTTACCTTTCGAGGCGCGCTTTGCAAAGGCATTCTGGATATTGAATTTTCTCTAGTCGTACCCTACGAGAGCGGGTTAGTCTATTCATTCGGTAGTTCTGGAATTCATCCCATATTCGAGGGCGAAAAAGGTAGCTTGCAATTAGATGTTGTACTATCTATCAAATGAAGTACCTAGATAGTCTGCTACGAAAAATAAGTAGGCCCCGCCTAAAAATGGTTAGCCCAAAATCAGGCTCGCTTCACCCCCGGCTCAGCTTCGGCTCACCATTGCTCACCTAATGCCCACCCTGCTTGAAAATTGGCAAGTTTACGCGACATGGGACGGATTTTAGGCCTCGCCTCCGAGTCCCAGAAATAGGACCTACAAACCCCTTCTCCAACAAAACAAACCCCGCCCTAAAGACGGAGGCCAAGAAGTGGGTTCGGTAGCTAATGTATTTACTCTCCGTCTTAAGATTCTGGGTTGTAAGTAATCATGCCTACCTACCGGACGACCGCTCTTCTCCAAACCATAAAGAAGCAGCATCGTAGATCTCCAATCAATTTTTTTAGGTTCACTAGGTTTATCCGCAGGCCGATAATCACTGAGATAGATAGATAGAATTTATTACACCTGGAGGCACTAAGCCTAGAGGGCCTTAACACGCTAACTACATCCAGATCGAAGCTACTTTGACTATAAACTCATACAAGCCCCTCCACTCTTCCTCTTTCTCACCATACCTTACGCCTTTTGTCTTTACTGTTAGCAGATTGACTTGAAGGTTATATTCTCCAAGTGTTCAGCATCCCCTCTTTGGTAGCTAAAGCAAGATCTACTAGTTAAAGGTCATGAGGTGTTATTAATCAGGTTCTTCTGCTTATTATTTATCAGGTCTTCCTATTACCATTACATATTTGATTATTACCTAGACTCTTTTATATCTAGTAACCAGGGCCTTAAATTAAATAGTACTTTATCCCCTAAATAGAAGGAGAGACTCCCCTGTCTTATCACTAAGTATTATAGTATACCTTATCTCAGAGCTATCCATCTTATATATCAAAATAAAAAATGTTCCACTACTTCCCTTACCTGGCCATAGGTATAGAGATCTGACTCAGCTACTTTAAGTATATTCAGAAATCCATTTTTACCATTCCCATTTGGAGTTATACTAATATACAGGCCTCTCTTCACATCAGTTTATTATAAATATCACAAGTATATGTGCCTAGTAGTGCCACATCCATTACTTTTAAGAACTTGGCTACCCCTTTAAGAAGAGCTTTCTTATGTCTTTGCTTAAGGTACCATGTACCATCCCATAAGTACTAGTATAGTATATATCATCCTAGATTCTAACCTAGGATATCATATATTATCCTAGCTTCTAAGTTAGGATATTATATACCATCCCTAAATTCAAGCTAGGATATTATATATATCCCAAGGCATATACTAGTATACTTTAGGCTAAAATTTGGGACTATGGTAGGATTTAGGCCTAATGTTACCTAAGAATGAAAAGGATATAGTATTTATCCTATCTAAAGTTAGATACTCTATACTAATAATTCCCTAAACATAAATACTATAAAAACCTCTTATCAAGTCTATTTTACCTTGTAGCTTAATAAGATATGAGCATTTTAGGATACTGACTGATTTTAACAAGTATAGCTAAGCCCTACCTTTTACACTTAGCCATAAGCAACATCAAATCTAGAAGTAGTGTTAGACAATTTGGCCAGTGTCATTACTATATCCAAAATAGACTATGCCTAAAACTAGGCCTATTAACCTAGAAAGAGGTATTTAATAAGTATTCTTGTCCTGACATATAGAACTATCTGTTTGAGAAAGCATTAGCTAAGTATTAGTATTATGGTGCAATATCATGGCTTGAGAAAACACTTGGTAACTATTGTTGTTTTATCCTAAAGTTGCCTATACCAACCCAACCTACCTACACCACCCCTTGCCATCTTGCTTAGGTGCTACTTAGAAAATGATCAGAGAAATTGCCAAATATGGTTTAGACAAGTAGGTAGTACTCTGTAGTTTAAATGGCAACTTTTCATAAGGTCCTAGTTTGGAACATAAGTAGCTTAAAACTAGGCCTATCTAAATACCCTATCCCTTTTCATTCCTCTTCCCTTCCCCCTAATGTCACATAAAAGCCAGTTTATGGTCCCTATTAGGTCTTTATTCTTATCTTCCTTATTTATAAAAGTAGGTAATCTTATCATTTTAATACCTTTAAGCTAAAATAGTCTCTAAGCAAATTACTATTATTATCTATACCTAGCTAATAGGTTAAGGTAAGTCATGGGTATTATGTTATGTTAAGGCAAGTTAAGATATAAGGTAATATTACTTAGGTAGAGGTAGAAGGGCTATAGGTTGGAGGTAAGCTGTCTTGGATAGGATGAATCACTTGTCAATATGAGCCACTGATCTATAGTATATAGGACATATTGAATAATAAAGCATAATAAATGAACAATGTAATTGCTTATATAAGGAATCCAAGAATCCTTACATAGATCATAGTTATGATGATAATATCTATAGTAGGTTATCTAGAGGTAACTTATACCTTGCTTAGTATAAAGTGTTTGGTGATTTACCAAGCAGTTTAGGCTAAGTAGTCCTAAGGGCTTGGCATAATAGTGCTTGATCATACCATCCTGTCTTAGCACCAAGCAACCCCCCTCCCTACATGCAATAGTACTTTCACTATGATCACACTGTCCACCTGGCAGGGGCAGGGTCAGGCTGCCTCTGGCAGTCTATAAGGTTGTCATAATTACTTTGTTTCTATTTATTTAGTTGATAAATGTAGGCCTCCTATTTTAACCCAGTGGTAGCTGACTCTGAAAATAGGTAAGAAAAGAACAGTAGAAAGAAGGTATAATGAGGAGAATGGCTTCAATGATAATGATATGGATGTTAATAACAATCCCATCTTATGGAATGTCCTAGATTATACCAAGGGAAAATATGACGTGTAAATAGGGCTTTGGTTTGGGTAAGTTACCTTCCTAGAATTCCAGTCTCCAATTACTAACAATCATTAAGATATAAGAATGACACATCCTCTCGCGAGGCTCCATTTTTTGCTTCGCCTCCTCTACTGCTCCTACAGGAAGTGTAGATATCCGGAAACAGGTTGGCCACTACAGGAAGGCACGGATTATTATGCTTTACTTTTGCGGTAAGAAATTCGACCGCTTGTACTACCACGCGGCCCTCCAAGATGTATATATTAGAGCGCATCACAATGCACTGTTACGATCGTCAATTTGAACTGTAGTACATTCTGCTACCCCACATTTTTCCACACCGCCTGCCCAAATAGCACACCGCCTTCGCAGCCACACGGTCGCATGCCAGTCAATTGCAGTCGCAGTCCATCACAGGCAATCGCAGTCAATCGCAGTCAATTGAACAACAGTCAATTCAACACTACTACAGCGATTTAAATCACTCAAATCGTTCAAAGATACAATAAAAGCCTTCTAGCCAGCGTATCAACACAACTATGTGCTGCTGGCACCCCTGGCGGCCCTGCCACCCGCCTTGCCACCTGCCCTGGGCTTCTTCACAGCACTGCGACCGCGCGCGGGAATTCCCTGGCTTGGCCGCTGACTGGCTCCCTGGCTCCTGGATTGATCGGCCGGCGCGCTGGCTTTCGCTTTCCTGCCATTGCCTCTGACTTTCCCACCATTACCCCCAGCCCCAGAGCCACTGCCACGAGGAGCCTTGGACGGTGGCGCTACCACAATGGTACTGAGGATTGTTGAATCCATGTCGTTGTCGCTGGTGCTACTGTTGTTATGGAGGCCCGGGTCTTTGTCATGCGTGACCATATCTTCATGCAGGTCTGGCACAAGCTCCCACTGGGACTGGTACTGCCGGATCAAGGGTGCTAGGCCACCAGCTTGCATAGTCGTTGACTGGGTTGTAGGGCATTGACTGCCCTGGGCCTGTGTTCCCTAGGTGCCCTGGGTTCCCTGCGTGCCCTGGGTTCCCTGCGCCCCTGAATTCAGGGGCTGGCTTAGCCATGGAGCCATTGGGTCTGGTTCCATGGCATTTGATCCCCGCGATTGACCTCTTAGCTGTGTAACTGTATTGAATTCTTGGTACCGCAAATACTCCTCCTTGTCATCTAGGCTCCATGCCAGCCACTAGAATGGGTGGAAGTCCTTCTTTTCAAGGGCAAGTGACTTATCATGATACTACTAGAGTAATTGGTGGGAACAAGGAATACTAAATTGGGCTGTGAAAGTTCTTGTGCAAGGCTTCAGGGGTGGTGGGTGAGGCTTGGCCCTAGTGGGCATAGCAGAAAGCATAAGCTGGTGTTGCTTGTTGACCATGGTTAGTGCTTTGAATGAGATGTTATAAGGTACTTTTCCCAGCCAAGGTTGACCTATATAATCATAGCAAATCTGGTTTTATTGGTTCTTTGTAGCTTGATCAATATTCCTTTCCATATCTTTGGCCATAAGAAAAGACTTACTTGACCACTTGAAGAATAGTACTATGGCCAGATATAAGGTAACTCTTTAGGAGACAATTGACTAACTCTACTGGCAATATGGTTCTTTGTCCAAAGTTAAGCCACTTATTGATGTGACAGCCAGCCTACTGCTTGACCATGTCAGGGGCCAAATAGGTATCTTTAAGATACTTTAGGATATCCTTTTGTTCTGGAAAAAATGCCTTCATGCCCACCCAGGCCTTATCAAAGTCTTCCTGGCTATGCGAGTAGACCATGTGCTCCCAGAACTGGTATATGCTGGCCTTGGAGTATTTAATTTCACTGGGTATGGGGTTTAAACCCTGCACATAGCCATGGTCATTGATTGGCCTGGTGTATCGATCTGTCAGGGCATGGGCAATATCTTTGTTGACTTTGTTATCTTTATCTTCTGTAACAGTAGGAGGAACAAGCCTGGAAGCTGATTGAGTGGTTGGCTGGCTGGCATCTTTAGGGGCAAATTGACTGGCATGCTGACTGGCATGCTGTGCCAGCGCCTCCTGTACCCTGGCCGCAGCTGATTTATCCCACTTTTGATGGAACTTCAGGTTGATATTCTTGTTGATGTGGAAGATACAGAGCTGTGGCTCCACAGCTGGATAAACGTGGGTAATGGCGTTCTTCATGGCGGAGTCATAGTTAGTGATTGTGACCTTAGGGGGTGTGGTGTTGATCTCCTGGTGCACGTGGTTGACTTGTTCCATCAGCTAGTCAAAGCCCTCTTGCCTTTCATTGTTGATGAATCCCCATGCCATAGAATAGGCTATACCAAGGTTATTTAAGCCAACCACCTGGAAGAGGGCAAGCTTCTTATTGTTGGTTTTGTATGTGTAGTCATATAGTTGGACCTTGGAGTTGGCCACCTACTATTGCTTGGACCAAGTAGTCACCCAGAAAAGCCCGGTTGGTTTGGTGGGTTCTTCAGGGTCCTACTGGGTTCTGTGTGTGATATTCTCTTTGTCAAGGAGCTTCTTCAGGGCTTGGAAAGGTGTGAATCCCATCATGGCATGCTTCCGGGCCCTCCAGCGGTAGTTGCGTAACTGGCCTTGCGTGAAGATGATACCAGGGAACTGTGCCCACAGCTCTCTAGCTATGTCATGGGTTGCCATGCTAGGGCAGTCAAGATACTGTTGTATCAGGGCCTTGTGTTTGACTGTGAAGGAGCCAGCTGGGTAAAACACTTCCGCAGTGTAGTTCTTGTGTATCTGGCAATCATGCCTCACGCTGAAAGTCCACTTGCATACTCCGTCAACTAATAGTGCCTTGGCTGTGCCCTGCTATGGGCAGTCAGCCTTGGTGGTGGTTGTATTCTTGGAGAGTGCTTTTGAAGGTCATATCTTCCCTTTGGCACACACAATATCCACCCTAGTGGCCCTGAAGCCCTTGGAATAGTTGGCCGATCAACTCTTTCTGACTGCAAACCATGCACCGGCACAGTACTCTTGTAGATCGGCCATCAAGTCGTCAAGGGAGTTGTATCTGTGCATGGAGAGCTTATGGGAGGGCAGGGGGTTCAAGAGAGGCGTGGGGTCTTGGCCAGGCGCGGGGTCATCAGGATCCTTGTCATCGCTTGGGGGGTCATCGTCAAGGGAAATCGGAAAATCACTATTGTCGCTGAAGTCAGGTTCCTGGCCCTGCGCGCATGCGTGTGAGGCCATCACTATTGCTCTGGTTAGCTCTTTTGATCACACGCAATCGAATGAATCTTACTGCAGCCGTTACAGTGTACGAAAATCGCGATTTGACTGCGCTGAAGGTGTTGGAATTGGTGGGGTTGAAAGGAGGAAGGCTGAAAGGAAGATTGAAGTGGTGGCCCCACCACGGCTTGCAGTGCTGGCTTGCAGTGCTGGGCGCTGCAGCAGCTGGCTGCAGGTGATGGGGCTGTTGGTGGCTGGTGAGTGGCTTTTGACAGGGCGGCAGTATTCCTGGATGTACCTTTTCTGCCGGGTTCAGGGTTATTTTCACGATTTCCAGGGTTATGTATGGGGGTAACAGTTCAAATTGACGATCGTAACAGTGCATTGTGACGCGCTCTATATCAAATACTGTCCCATTTTTGGAGCCAGGATACTACATAGTATGCTACGGACTAAACTAGGATGCCATGTACTATCCCACACCATGTACCAGTATCCAGGCTTAACCTTATCGAACCCGGTGTGGCAAAGATTAAACCTGGCGTGGGGACGATTTCTTGGCAGCAGTGCACCAAAGAGCTAGTCAGCGCTTAGACACCGATGCCCAATGCCTTCGCTCTCCGTTGCCGGGCCACTCACCTCACTGCCCGACGGTAATTAACCTCACTGTTGGGGCACCTGGCCGCCCCAGGCCGCCCCACTGAGCGCGGGCCCCAGGCGCATAGGCCAGTCGCCCTGGGCTTCAGCCCACCACCTATTTAGCTCTCTCTCCAGTTGCAGATCCAGAACCTGCAACGGTTAACCATCTAAGCAAGGAAGCAATATCATCATATTGTTACCTCCAATAGGTTATGAAGCCCTCACGCGCCCAATAAACGCCAAATCCAGCGTATTGCGTACCTCCAATAACAATCAACGGTATCACCAAAGGAAGCCATCGTGCAACCTTCAAGCCGTCAATCAAGCCGATCAGCCATGCGAACCTGCACAGCCGACCGACTCCCCAAAGCAAGCCAAGACATCTGTAAGCTTACTTGCTTCTACCCCACATCTCCTGATTGGAGATACTGACCCATTTCGACCAATCAGAGCCCTGGAATCACCAGATTCCCTTGACGACTGGGCCTACCCTGCGAAACCAAAACCAATAACCCTGTCAATCCACCTTTCTGACCCACATATATATCCTTTCCACTATGGCAGACAAAGTCAGAATCCCTACCTTGAAAGGCAAATTAAACCTTGAGGATTGGGAAAACATGCTCCTGCGTGCCCTGTAGATCCAGAATATTCGGGACTATCTTACTAAGGATATTCCTGAGCCTGTAGTACCTGAGGCTAAAGAAAAATGGAACAAGGATAGAGGCGTGGCTGGATTCATAATGGGAACCCTCCTAGACCTAGAAATCTCCAGAGCACTTAAGAATAATGGGTGGAAGGTGTCAGAAGAGGACCTGAAGGTAACCTTTGACCTTGTTAAGAAGGTCATTGGTGGTATCATGAAGGCCAGTATGATAAGACTTCTTCAAGAACTTACCATAGTGAAGAGATCAAACTTTACCATAATGAGTGCCTTTATAGGTAGAATGGTGACCCTCTGTATTATACTGGAGAAGTGTGGAGTGACAATAAATGACAATGTCCTGATGGGTCTCATGATCAATGCCTGTGAGTAGTCATACCTGATGAAATATGAGAGATGGATGGCTGCCCTTGATTTAGGCCTGAACTGGGAAACCATGTTGAAGTAACTTACCTAAATTGGTAAGGAAGAGAAAATATAATATGGTATAGCCAAGATTGATATCAAAACCCTAAAGCTATAAGGCAATAATAATAAAGAGTAAGACAAAGGAGATGGAAATAAAGCTCTTGTCAAATGCCCTACCTATGCCTATGATATTGGAAAGAATGTAGTATATTATGATCCCTGTGGTTGCTACTATCCTAAAGGAAAGCTATGTTACTGGTGTGATCCCTTAGTGGTACCATAGTGGTGGTAATCTAAGAACAAGGAGTATATGGAAAAGATGGTAAAGTCTAATACCTCTGGCTTGACTACTGGCCCATTGACTTATAATAGTAATGGCCTGGCTAATCCATCTTTGTCATCTAACCTTCTCTATGGAAGCAATGTCTTTAATATGGCTTTGTTGAGCCAGGGTTTTTGAGAGAGCCTATGATGGTATAGGTGCTTACTACTAGTGTAATTAAAGTCCAATAGGCTCTCAAGGCATTAATGGAACCATAGCATATCCTGAAGAATAAAGTGATCTATGACTTAGGAACATAGAGCCCTACCTTTAACCACTTGAAATGGTTTACTAAGCTCTATCCCCTGCCATAACCTATTATCTTTATAGTAGCCAATGGTGGAGAAGGATTTGTATATTATATAGGCATAGTGGAACTGTTAATACTATTACCTAATGGATCAATTATGTGATTTGAGATCAAGGGAGTTACTTATTTCCCTGATAGCCTACTTAATCTGGTTAGTAATTTTGGACTATTGGATGTGGGCTATTACTAGGATAACCTTAATAATTAGATTATTAGTTAGAAAGATCAATAATAAAGAGCTTAACTTGGCTACTTTGGAGGCATCCTTGTTATTCCCATATTGATATCATAGGATATCCAAGTTAACCTAGTATATGTAATCCTTTCCTTAATTAACTATAGGATTATATACCATAGGCTTATGTATATAGGTAAAGAAGTGGTATTGAAGGCCTATAAGAAAGCAAGAATTATACTATTTGGAAAGAAGGATGGCTTTTATGAGCCTTGTGTTTAGAGCAAGATGACTGACTCTATACCTAAAGTGGTATTTCTAGTGACTATGTATTCCATGGATTATGTTAGAGTTGATGTTATTGTCTATATAAAGCCAGGCCACTTGGGTTATAAATATACCATTTACTTTATTGATCAAGTCTCTGGCTTCTATTGGGTATGCTTTGCCTGAACCAAAGATAAAGCCTTTATCTATATTATGGAACTATGGGAACTCCTGTATACTCAAATAGGTAGGAAGATTAAGATCATAGGCATGGATGGAGGACCAGAATTTGGCCAGAGTACCTAGGAGTTCCAGAACTCTAAGCTTATTATGTGGGCCAAGTCCAAGGGGATGGAAATCTTTAAAACCATAAAACATACTCTATGGATGAATGGCAAGCCAGAGTGAGTAGGCTGTGTTATCTGTAAGTGAGCTAGAGCTGTGATTATGGAAAATAACATACTAATTGAACTTTGGCCATTTGTCATTGACATAGTTATTAGGGTATTGAATGTGACACCGGCGCCACACCTAGGTGAGAAGTAAGGTGGAGCGGGGATGACAATGACAAGGTGTGTAAACACTGTAAGATGAAACTGCAGAGCTGTAACGATGATCCGGACGATGTCAGACGATCAAATCATTCAGGGAGATGGAATGATCAAACAGGGGATAACACACAATGCCTTTGCAGTTGCAAGTCAATTAAAGAAGAGGGTGGTTGCTTGTCACCAGTCATATCCAAACCACCACAGAGCTCCTCACAGCAATCAGGGACAGGATCACCAAGTACAGTGCATGAGAGCAAGTCAACAAGGTTACTATCTTAGAAGGTACAATGAAGAATTAATGAATAAATAACAAGGGTTCCACAAGGATAGAATTCCCCTTAGCTTCACTAAAGTTCAGCTAATAATCTTTCTAAGGTTGGTTTCCAAAAAGGACTACAGAGCTTTTTCTCCCTCTAAGGGTTCAGCACTCCTTCATCTCTTTTATAGAAGGCTATGTACTAGATACAATGTTCCCTTGATCCGTCCTAACCACCTATTGGTCCTGAAGATCCTTTAGCCACCTGTCACAAGCACCCTATTAATCCATGGTTACATACCAAGTAAAGTCAGCCATCTTATAATAAGTCCTTGGCCTGTATCAGTACTTACTCTTAATGGCTCTTAGTGGTTCAGTGTCCATTACTATGGAGGTTCCCTTAAGTCCTTGGTACTATCACTGGCCATAGCATTGTTAGGTTGGTCCCACATTGACTGTCATAGCAGTGGTTCCTTTTGTGACTCATCGCTACCCAAGTGGGCCTGGTCATGACCACCTGTCACCACTGAGATGGGTGCTTGACAAGTGTTGGTCTAAGGTCTTTTAACAGGATGACTGTGATATCAGGGAGGTCCCTGATTGAAAGACCATCGTATGATCCGTTTAGTTATTATGTAGCCTGGACCATGATGCCAAGGTTATATGGTTTGTCTATGATAAATCTAAAGTCTGATAATGGAGGTTAGCATGGGTTGGTCCACTATGTGGATCACCCCTTGCTTTAAGGTCTTGATCCAATCTATTGGAGATCCTTGGTTGGCCTATTATGCTGGAATGGTGACTGTCAATGACTAAGACTCTAGTCCCTACTCCTGATGGTCCATGGTGTGTGAATCTTTGTGTCCATGGTCAGCCTAGGTCAAGGAGGTGAATTACCCTGTTGACCTTAGGTGAGCTTGACAAGTGTGATACTATCCCCCTCTTATAATGTCCTGACTATGGGACCAGGATTAGTGACCCTTGGATCCTTGGGTTTATGGGGGTGACTGACATGGAAGTCCTAAAGTTCTGAAATTTCTGTGAAGTGCTTGTAGGGTTCCTAAGTAAGTTCTTTAGGTTTGTCATATCCTTCCTACTTGACCTGGTACTTGATCTTGTTCCCCTTCTTTCTGGAGTTTAGCACCTTTTCCATAACATATTCCTCGGGGTAGATGTCCCTAACCTGTTCTAGGACTTTTAAGGGATCTGGGATCACTTAAGTATCTAGTTGGTATGGTTCTATTAGAGAAACATGGAAGGTAGGGTGTATCTACCATTGAGGAGGGAGTTCTAGTCAGACTGTAGTGGGGGATATTACCTTGATGATCTTAAAGGGGCCCAACAACTTCTTATCCAGCTTCTTCAAAGGTCTCTTGGTTTTAATGTTCCTTGTGTCAAGCATTACCAGTTATCCTACTTTATATGAGGGTGCCTTGCTTTGCTTCTGGTTAGCAAACTTCTTTATCCAGGCCTGGGATTCTTGCAGGGTAGTGCAGAGTTCCTCATAGACCATTGTCATCCAGTGGGCCATGATTTCACTGTGTGGGTTATGTGTAGTTTTGTCAGGGGGGTTGTGTGTTACTGGGTGGATTCTGTAGTTAGCATAGAAGGGAGAGCTGCTAGTAGAGGTTGATCTGGTGTTGTTCCATGTAAATTCAGTAATGGGGAGTAGGGTATCCTAGTTGTTTCATAGTTCATAAAGGCCCTGAGGTAGGCCTTGATATGCTGGTTGAGATGTTTAGTCTGGCCATTAGTTTTAGGGTGGAATGATGTTGACATTTGGGGCTTGATTCTAATGTATTTGAGGAAATCTTACTAAAGATCTGTGTTAAACTGTGAATCCTGATCTGATATGATGCCAGTGGGTGCTCTATGATGCTTCTAGATGTTATGGGTGAAGACTGGGATGAGGTCTTGAGTCTTCTTGGCATTGTCCTTGAGAGGTATGAAATGTGTCATTTTGGTGAAGGTGTTGATCATTACCTAGATTAAACTATGCCCATTGCTCAGGGGTAAGTCTATGATGAAGTCTATGGAGATGAGTCTCTATGGAGAGTATTCCAGTTTGATTGGGTAAAGGGGACTGAATGGAAAGTGATGTCTTGGTTTATTGCCTTGACACTTATGACAGGAGTGTATAAATTCAGCAACGTTAGTTTCCAGGTTTTGCCACTATATATACCATCTGATAAGTTCAATGGTCTTATCTATGCCCATATGACCTGCCACCTTGGTATCATGTTTGGATTGTATAATATGCTTCTTGAATTCTATGTTGTTGGGGATCCAAATATGTCCTTTAATAAACAATATACTGTCCTGGTTGTCAATATCTTTTCTAGGGGTTACTAGAGCTTGTTAATATATGGTATTAGTTAATGTAGCTTCCTTAATAAGTCTGAAGAAGTCTTTGTTCTACTTAGGCTTGGGGATGCTGTAAAGTCTGGCTTTTGTGAGAATTAATGGAGGTCCTTCTGAATTTGAAAAGTGTTTCTTATTCAGAACCGAGGTTATCGGCTGGTTCTCACCCCTCCCTTCTGGTTGGTACTCTTTGTCACACTTGTCAAGCCCACCTAAGGTCAACAGGGTGATTCACCTCCTTGACCTGGGCTGACAGTGGACATGAGGATTCATACACCATGGACCATTAGGAGTGGAGACTAGAGCCTCAGTTATTGGCAGTCACCATTCCAGCATGATGGGCCAACCAAGGATCTCCAGCAGATTGGATCGAGATCTTGGGCCACACACCAGCAAGGGGCAATCCACACAGTGGATCGACCCATGCTAACCCTGTCATCAGACTTCAGATTTGTCATGGACAAACCACACAACCTCAGCATCATGGTCCAGGCTGCATGACAGCTGAACGGATCATGCAATGGTCTTTCAATCAGGGACCTCTCTGATATCGCAGTCGTCCTGTTGGAAGACCTTGAACCAACACTTATCAAGCACCCATCTCAGTGGTAACAGGTGGTCATGACCAGGCCCACTTGGGCAGCGATGAGTCATAAAGGGAACCACTGCCGCGACAGTCAATGTGGGACTAACCTAACAATGCTATGGCCAGTGATAGTACCAAGGACTTAAGGGAACCTCCATAGTATGCTGTTGAGAGTAAGTACCAACATAGACCAAGGACTTGTCATGAGATGGCCGGCTTCACTTGGTATGTAGCCATAGATTGATAGGGTGCTTGTAATAGGTGGCTAAAAGGATCCTCAGGACCAATAGGCAATTAGGATGGATCAAGGGAATATTGTATCTAGTACATAGCCTTCTATAAAAGAGATGAAGGAGTGCTGAACCCTTAGAGGAAGAAGAAGCTTTACAGTCCTTTTTGGAAACTAACCTTAGAAAGATTATCAGCTGAACTTTAGTAAAGCTAAGGGGAATTCTATCCTTATAGAACCCTTATTGTTTGTTTATCAATTCTTCATTATATCTTCTGAGATAGCAACCTTATTGACTTGCTCTCATGCATTACACTTGGTGATCCTATCCCTGATTGCTACGAGGAGCTCTGTGGTAGTTTGGATGTGACTGGCGACAAGTAACCACCCTCTTCTTCAATTGACTTGTAACTGCAAAGGCATTGTGTGTTACCCCCTGTTTGATCATTCCATCTCCCTGAATGATTTGATCATCTGACATTATCCAGATCAGCGTTATAGCTCTGCAGTTTCATCTTACAGTGTTTGCACACCTTGTCGTTGTCATCCCCGCTCCACCTTACTTCTCACCTAGGTGTGGCGCCGGTGTTACACTCTTTGTGTTGTGAGAGTGTGTTAGCTTTATTGTTTTGGGTTCCTGGTTAGTAGTTGATGATGAAGTTGAAGGTAGAGAGCTGCTTGGCCTAGTGGGCTTGGTGGTGGTTAAGGACCTTAGCCATCTGAAAGTAGGCTAAGTTGTTATGGTCTGAGAAGACCTTGATGTGATGGGTAGTACCTTCCAGGTAGTGTCTCTACTGCTGGAAACCATCAACTATTGTAAGGAGCTTCTTGTTGTGGATCTTATAGTTGATTTCTGTGGGGGTTAGCTTCCTTGAGTGGAAGGTTACTAGATGCTATTGTCTATTGGTTCCTTGTTGAGATATGATTACCTTAAGGGCCTAATCTGAATAGTCTGCTTCTATCATGGTTGGGCAACTGGGGATGAAGTATGTTAGGACAGGTGCTTCTATGAAGGCCTTTTTAAGGGTGTTGAAGCTTAGCTGTATGTGTTTAGTCTAGTGCCAAGACCTTTTATCTAACTTGGTGGAGTTAGTTAAGGGTTTGGTGATTTTGGAGAAATTCTTGATGTAGTGTCTGTAGAAGTTTATGAAGCCATTAAACTGCTATACTTCCTTGAGATAGGTGGGAGTTCTTTATAAGAGGATATAGTTAACCTTGTCAGGAGATATCTTGATTCCCTTATTATTAATGATATAACTAAGGTACTTAAGTTCCTTAGTATCCTAAATATACTTTTAAGGGTTAATGGCCAGGTTATTTTCCTTAAGCCTCTAAAGGACTTGGAGGAGGATCCTATCATGTTCCTCTTGAGTGGAGGCATGGATGAGGAGGTCATTGACATAGGTGTAAAGTCCTTTATTGATGTCCTTGAATATCTTATTGACCATGGCTTGGCAGGTTGTAGGGGCATTGGTTAATCCAAAGGGCATGACTGTGAACTTGAAAAGTCTAAAATAGGTTTGGAAGGCTGTTTTCTATTTATGTCCCTTCTTCATTTAAACCAGGTTAAACCCTGTTTTAAGGTCTATCTTTATAAAGATGATAGATCCTACTAAGGCATCCTGTAATTTAGTGATAAGGGGGAGTGGATATTGGTTCTTTACTGTTTATTTGTTTATACCTCTAAAATCCACCATGGGTCTAAGATTCTTAGGGTCTTGGGTGACTGCCTTTTCCATAGAAGCATCCTTGTTGATGAAGAAGATAGGTAAGGAGCATGGAGACTTGGAGTTCTGGATTTTTCCTTCTGCCATTATGTTATTGGTCTATTTATAAAGGATTCTCTTCTCTAGTTATGATATAGGGTATAGCAGGCCCTAAAGAAGCTGCTGGTCTCTTATGATGTTGATTATATGATCCTAGGGTTAGTGATCTGGGAATCTCCTTATTGCTTTAGGGCTTGTAAGAGGAGTAAAGTCCTTAAACCTTTTAGGGATCTGTTGGACTGAGGAAGAGATATTAGTAAAGATTAATGATAAGATCTTAGCCTTAAATTCCTTCTTGCCTAGTACTGCCATTAATATATAATTATGCTAGTAATAGGTATTAGAAAAGGAGATTTTCCTAGTGTCTATATCCTAGAGGTGGTTAGGTTGATGCTTCTAGAGCCATTAATAGGGTAAGATGATATTATATTTGTCTTTAAGGGGGGATATCTTAAAGGAAATGTGGGAGAAATGGTCTTTCTGATATTATAAGACCAGTAGTCTTATGTGGAACTTCCTACTTATGGGGTTGGTGGTTGTGTTGAAGGCTTTTAAAGGCCTGGTGTACTTGTGTTTGACTTTGGGTATTAACCACTTGTCTGCCAAGGCCTTGTTTATGATGGGTCCTGAAGCTTCTATGTTGAGGAGTGCTTATATAGGGATTTCAGAAGCTCTATGGCATATAATCGTCATGGGGATGATCTTGTATTCCCTATGTATAGGCTCTTATATTAGGATTCTGACCTTCTTGGCTGGTTGGTTAGTACCTGGCTCCTTAAGAGGTTGTTTCTTAGGAGCTGGGATAGAAGAAATGACTCTTTGGGGAAAGATTCTAGGTATTGTTGATGCCTAGTCCTCTTTTAAAAATCTAAACCCTTGGAGTTATTAGATAACTCTAGGATTCAGGGAAACATCTTAGGAAACTTGTTAGCTATGATGGTTGTGCTGACCTTGGGTTTCTTGGCAGGTGGTAGAGCCTTATGGTTAGTTTTAGGTTCCATATCCTTGAACCAGGCCTTCTTAGTACCAGTGGCCTTTAGAGGTCTTAGGATCTCCTTACTATCTTATGACTTTCTACTATAGTACTTTAGGGTATTATATCCTTGATGTCCATAGTAGTGACAGGCTTGGTCCTTCTTATGTTTCTTAATATTAGCCCTGTCTATACTAGTAATAGCTTTCTTATAGGAGTTCTAGTGTTTTTTATGGTTAGAGGCTGGCTTGGGCTTGTCCTCTTTCTTACCATGCTTATGCTTTTTATCCTTTTTAGGCTTCTCTGTAGTGGGCTTGTTAGAGTGGGAGCTGGATTTGTTATCCTCCTTTTTGTCCTCCTTTAAATGCTTTTTAGAACTTGAAGTGGACCTGTCTTTTCCCTGCTGATTTCCTTAAAGAATAGTATAGTCCTTTATTTTTTCTTTATAAAGAAGGCCTATAGAAACAATTGCTTCAAAGAAGTCTATGTCATTAGCCAGGATACCATTAGTATATAAGTACATAAGGTCTAGAATGGCTTTAGGGATAGTACTTTTGACAATTCCCTGGAGTATAATGCCACTTATATCTACTAAATGGTTTAGCTTTTAAATCTTGGTGATATACTTATTGATGTCCTTATTGTATTTCAATGCTTATATTGTGGCTACATCTCTTAGCTTATATGATAGGTCATGGAACTGTTTTTTTATTATGGTTTGGTACCTGTCCTAGGTGTTAATAAAGCCTAGCTTTTTAATCTACCTGGCTCTTTTCTGGTGCCATTCAAGTATGGTTTTCTTAGTATATGACCCTACCTAGTTAATAAGGGAGAGGTCAGTTTGAAAACTGTCTTTATAGAATTTGATATATTCCTTAATCAATCTCTACCAGGTCTTGAACTCTGCCTTGTCCTTGCTGTCAAATCGATTGGGCTTGGTCATGGTGGCAGAGGTGAGACTTGATGGTTATTGTCTGATGGCTCTTATGGCACATGTGATTTCATGGTTAGTTTGTTGCATGCCATGGACCAAGTCGATCAAGAGGGTAGAGTTGTCAGGAGGTGTTGGCCTGCCAGGGGGTGGTGTACCTGGTAGGCCAGGCGGTCTACCTGGGGGACCAGGTGGTCTACTTGGGGGACCTCTGGGAGGGCCTGGGGGCCCTGGTAGTGGTAGAGATGGGCTGGACCTTTGAGAGTGGTTACTGTTGTAGCTATGGTCTCTATTGGAGGAAGGTGGGGAGGTGTTCATGTGTATGTGCCTTTATAGGGGAGGCGTTCCTCTATTACCACCTTATATATATGTGTCAGAATGCTATAGGTTATTGATTTATTATTGTACATGTGCTAAGCTTTCCTGGGTAGACCTTCTGCTAAGATTGTGATTGGTCAGGGGGTCTTTTTCTGATTCAAAGAGGTTATGCCAGGAGGAGGTGGATTTCTTTAGTAATGGTTGTGTCGATTGTTATGAGGGTTTCTTAGAGGTGGTTTTCTAAGAATGTTTGATGGCTTGTTGGATGATAGCTTTAGGGTTATACTTTCCTATACATTTTGCCATATGAATGTCCTTAAGGAGGCTTCTAAAGTAGCCTTTAAGCATCTTAATTATCTTAGTATCCTTGGGAGTTAGTAGGGCTCCTATATAGGTATTTGACACTAGGCTATCCAACTAAGCTTATGTCTTGTTGGCCCAGGTCCCAACTTGGTTGTAACCTTATTATTGTTCAAGGAGGGTGGACTGTTGCTTGGCCAATCTTTTGTTTTGTAGTCAGAGGAGTTTGTTAAGCCAGACAGCTTCTAGAGCTTGTTCCTATGCTTTCTCTTCTGCTACATGAATCTATTGATCTTGGGTAATCTTCTGTTGGCAGAGATCCCTGGTGTCCTTGTATAGGTTTTCGGTTCTGGCTAGGACAACTCCAAGGGCTTTTTTGTGGTTAGTGGAAATGGTAGTAAACTGTGACAGCTTTTCATTGACCTCCATTCCAAAGTTCTGACAAGAGAGTGTGAGATCTTTTTGTGTGTAGTCAAGGATCTCCAGGTTGCTTTTGATGGCCTGGACCATGTATCGGTAGTCACTCACCAAGTTTATAAAACCAGTGGCTATTTTCTTAAGCTAGTCAGGGTTGTTTTTTGCATTATGGACATAGGTATATAATTCTTGGTATATGCTGGTGATTTATTAGTAGATCATGATAAGCCAGTTAGGAGGATTGATAATGGCTTTAGATCCTATGGGGAGTTTTGGGTACTTACTGATTGCTCTGGTGTTCATTGTAGGTAGTTCCTAGACCATGAGATCAGTAACAGGTTCAGTAGCTGGTTCTTTTTCCTAAAGGATAGCTGAATAAGATCCTCTGGTTGCCATGATGAGTTTTGGTGAAAAGATTTTGTAGTCATGTGCTGATGTAGAAAGATTATCTATGATACCGGCGCCATACCTAGGTGAGAAGTAAGGTGGAGTGGGGATGATAATGACAAGGTGTATAAACACTGTAAGATAAAACTATAGAGCTGTAATGATGATCTGGATGATGTTAGATGATCAAATCGTTTAGGGAGATGGAATGATCAAACAGGGGATAATATATGATGCCTTTGTAGTTGCAAGTCAATTGAAGAAGAGGGTGGTTGCTTGTTGCTGGTCGCATCTAAACCACCATAGAGCTCCTTGTAGTAATCAGGGACAGGATCATTAAGTGTAGTATATGAGAGCAAGTCAATAAGGTTACTATCTCAGAAGGTATAATGAAGAATTGATGAATAAACAACAAGGGTTCCATAAGGATAGAATTCCCCTTAGCTTTACTGAAGTTCAGCTGATAATCTTTCTAAGGTCGGTTTCTAAAAAGGACTATAGAGCTTCTTCTCCCTCTAAGGGTTCAGTGCTCCTTCATCTCTTTTATGGAAGGCTATATACTAGATATAATATTCCCTTGATCTGTCCTAACCGCCCATTGGTCCCAAAGATCCTTTAGCCACCCGTCGCAAGCACCCTATCAATCCATGGTTACATACCAAGTGAAGTTAGCTATCTTATAACAAGTCCTTGGCCTATATCGGTACTTACTCTCAACAGCTCTTAGTGGTTCAGTGTCCATTGCTATGGAGGTTCCCTCAAGTCCTTGGTACTGTCACTGGCCATAACATTGTTAGGTTGGTCCCACATTGACTATTACAGCAGTGGTTCCCTTTGTGACTCATCATTGCCCGAGTGGGCCTGGTCATGACCACCTGTCACCACTGAGATGGGTGCTTGACAAGTGTTGGTCCAAGGTCTTCTAACAGGATGACTGTGATATCAGGAAGGTCCCTGATTGAAAGACCATCATATGATCCGTTCAGCTGTCATGTAGCCTGGACCACAATGCCAAGGTTGTATGGTTCGTCCATGACAAATCTGAAGTCTGATGATGGAGGTTAGCACGGGTTGGTCCACTATGTGGATCACCCCTTGCTTCAAGGTCTCGATCCAATCTGTTGGAGATCCTTGGTTGGCCCATCATGCTGGAATGGTGACTGCCAATGACTGAGACTCTAGTCCCCACTCCTGATGGTCCATGGTGTGTGAATCTTCGTGTCCACGGTCAGCCCAGGTCAAGGAGGTGAATCACCCTGTTGACCTTAGGTGAGCTTGACAAGTGTGACATTGAATCTATTGCCTATAATGTCAAATGATGATGATAAGAGCCCTTATGAAGTTCTTAGCTAAGATCTTGGTATGCCAGAGGAAATTAACAAGTCTTATATCAAGCACCTATGATCTTACTATTGTAATGCCTGGTACTTTATTAAAAAGAAGAACCATACCTAGGGGGACAAATTTGAATCCTGTGTAAAGAAAGGAAAGCTTATCAGCTATGGTAATCTCCATGGCTGCATCTACTGGATCTATGATCCTAAAAAGAAGAAGATTATCTACATAAGTGCTGTTAGGTTTAATGAAGAAGGCACACAAGGAAAAAGAAAGAAAAAAGAAGGCATTGACCATGCTATTGTCTTTGCTGAATTGATAGTGGCTAAAGCCAAAGATGTAACCATCATAATCCAACTACTAATAAAAGGCAAAGCTCCTGAAGTCATACTGACTGTAGCATCACCTATAGAATCTACCATAGAGCCAGAGACAAAGGCTCTAAAAGAAGATAAACTCATGGCAGGCCCACTCCTAACACTAGAAACCACACTGGCACTGGAAACTACACTGTCATTAGAAACCATACTGGCACTGGACCCATAGCTGAATGAAGACTTCTAACCTTATGACAATAATAATGACTTCTTTGAAGCCAAAGAACAAGCCAAAATAGATGCGGAGGCCCTGATCCCATCAGCATAAGTGCCATTCCCATAGGAACAACAACAATAGGATCAGCAAGATCTAGCAACACAGCTCACAATAACTGGGCGCCTAAAGTGGTTAAATGTGAAACCATAGGGCTACTATAAAAATATCCTAAATGGCAGGAGACCCTAGCACATAAGCTTCCTGGCCATGGAACTATGGATCAAGGAACCCCTAGAATATGTGTTGTTAGTAATAAAAGTTAATCAATTACTAGTAATAAACCAGTAACATCTAGTCCTGAAGAACTATTGAAGTGCCAAGAAGCTACCTAACTATACTATATACTGGCTACTAGCTATGAAAGATCAAACCAAGGGCCTAGAAGATCAAGAGGTCTATGAGCTTGTTGACTACTTTGATGGCATGCTAGTACTCCCTGGTAAGTGGGTGTTTGATGAGAAGATTGACCCTAAAACAGATTAATAACTGGCTAGGGCAAGATGGGTTGTGTGTGGCAATTTTGATATAGGAACCTGGAGCATGTAGGATCTGTATGCTGTAGTGGCCAATAGTGTATTAGTCAAGACCTTTATAGTATTGATTGTAGTCTAAGGTTGGCCCTGTAAGTAGTGTGACTTCAAGCTTGCCTTTCTTAATGCCAAAATCCCTGATGAAGATGTCTACTATATGGAACAACCTCTAGGTGTATCATAAGTGCTAGGTAAGGTCTGGAAGCTAAAGAAAGTACTTTATGGCCTGTGGAAGAGCCTGTAATATTGGTTTATGATGATTCTTCCTGTCATGGAAGAGCTAGGCTTTGAGCCATTTGGCTCTGATATTTGTTTATTCTAAAACAAAGCCAGGAGGATCTTGTTGCTGTTATATGTTGATGATGTGCTGATTTCTGTACCTATTGTTGAGGAGATTGATAGTGTGATCAAGGAACTGGCTGGTAGATATGAGATCAAAGACCTAGGTAATATGAAAAGATTCCTTGGATATGATATTATTTGTAACTACAATGACCATACCATCTTCCTCTTATAATAAGCCTTTATAAAGGCCATGCTCTGGAAGTATGGATATGACAATTTAACCCCTGTGGATATACCATGGCCAGCCAAGCTTGAGCTGCCAAAGACCTGGGAGCCCCTGGAAAAGGAATAAAAGGCCTATATCAAGAAAATAGGCTCCCTGAATTTCCTTTTGATGGGCATAAGACCGGATATCATATATATAGTTTCTAGGCTCTTGGAGGCCAATAATGGACCATCTGATAAACACTTGGTCCTGTTGAAGCACCTGTTTTGGTATCTGTCTGGTATAATATCACTGGGTATCCTGTATGGTGGAAGATACCTACTTAATGACCTACATCTCCGTGTCTTTGTGGATGTATCTTTTGCAGATGACCTTATGTACCGTTACTTAATGGCCGGCCATGTCATCTTCCTTGGTGGAGGCCCTGTGTTGTGGAGAGGCAAGAAGCAGACCTTTGTGACATACAGCACTATGGAAGCGGAATTTGCCAATCTGACTCCTGTAGCATAGTCAGCCAAGTGGGTTGTGGATATTGTCAATGAATTTGGACTGGTATAACCATTGCTGTTGATCCTGTTCACAGATAGCGAGAATGCCTGGACCGTTGCCCTCAATCTGTATAATTTGGCCTGGACCTGATGCCTGGATATCTGGTACAAGTGGATAATTGACAAAGTCAAAGCCTGGATGGTCCGGGTGGAGCACATCCCTGGAACGGAGATGGTAGCTGATGGCCTGACAAAGCCGTTGTTGTGGGTTGGCCATGCCAAATTTGTCAAAATGCTAGGCTTGGCATCAATGGATATACCCTGGGTGGATTAACGCAAGGAAAAGGAAGTGTTGGCAACACCATGGAATTCATCACCACTACTGAAAGTGGAATTGTAAATAGTTACATAGCAGAGAGCAGTGCTGGTCTGAGGGGGTGTGTTGGGGCACCTGGCCGCCCCAGGCCGCCCCACTGAGCGCGGGCCCCAGGCGCACAGGCCAGTCGCCCTGGGCTTCAGCCCACCACCTATTTAGCTCTCTCTCCAGTTGCAGATCCAGAACCTGCAACGGTTAACCATCTAAGCAAGGAAGCAATATCATCACATTGCTACCTCCAACACTCACTCCTTCTGGATTTTGCACTATGAAAAACTTTATCCACTTTTCATGCGCTCGGCGAGCAGCCCGACATGGCTGAGCTCTCGCGCCACTTTACCGGAATTGCGGTGTAGGTCGAGCGATTCAATAACTTACCTGCTGTTGCTGGCGGCGACTGCATCATTCAGGCGATGTAGGATATGATGCAGGACATGACGCAGCAAATCCGCGCCGAAATCCAGCAAGTTTGCACAGAAGTTCAAAGCGTTCGGGGAATGATGCAAGTGTATGATGCAAATGCTTCCGCCTGCCTCATCAATAACTACAAGGTCCATACACTGACGTATGAGATCAAACCACTTGTCAATGTTCACACCGGCGCCACCATCCCGTACTTCCCTGAAACCATCAACCACCTTATAGACCTGCAACATATGTCCCTTATTCTTCTTAAGGACCAGGCTAATGATATAATGGCCAAAGCAAATGCCATCCTATTGGTTCTTGGTACCTTAATAGCTGGTAACCTTGCTGCTAAATATACTTGTATCAAGTGATGTTATGGCATTCTTCCTTTTATAGACAGATAAAATTATCATGGCTTTTTATATTATTAACTTTTATATAAAAAGTCTTTCAGAGCAGTATCAATAGATTATTCTACTGTTAAAATACCTTGCCATTAGTATATTTATAGTTTATCTAAGATGACATTGCCAATATATAGGTCTTGTTCAGGCACTATTATGTTATAAAGTCAGTGGGACATAGCTATTATATTAGCTGTCTATGGATAGTTTAGCTAGGATATATTAGATTTAGGGGCTTAGATGATTGGTATTGCCAAAGCAATAACAAGCCTATGCCACTACATAGAATAAGCAATGCAATTAACCAGCTATAACCCCCTTTCTATTACTCTGACTTAGTAAGAGAGGCTATAGTATGGCAACCTATACCATAAGCATACTTGCCTAGTTTTCAGCTTACTGCCCATTTCTACCATTACTGCCTAACTTATTAGTATAAATCTACCAAACTATCTTAGATACTATTTTAGCCCTTGTATAAATACTATATCTATACTAATCATATGTTATCAGCTTATGTAGGGCTGTAGTGGCCCATTTTAGAAGGTTCCTATTCGGCATCAGGCCTTTTGATATAGGAATAGGGGTTATGTGGTTTAATCTAGGGGCTCTGACATGGATGTAATTCTAGCGGTGAGGTGCCATGATGGTGAAAGTATATTCATCTCTAGGAGCAACAACCTCAGGGTGGGCTCCCCTGATGGAGGTAATTCCAGTGCCGAGGCGGCTACCCCTGGTGATAGCCTCACATCTATCCTGGCTCCATCCCTCTGCCCCCAAGTCACAGCCAGGATTCAGGGAGGCCAAGCTACAGCAAATGGTCGGCTCGGCCACCCATGCTGTGGGTATCTCTATAAGGAAACTGAGATAGAAGATTGTAAATACCTTTATTGGATCAACATTACTATATCTTTTGACATGTGTCCCTACAGTTTGACGCCTGGGGTGTGTGGAAAATGTTTCGGCAGGTGCAAGTCACGAGAAGTGAGAGCCTTGAAAGCAAGACTGTGGCGGGGTTGCCCTGCCAGGGCCACTCTGTGGCCCATGCTCCAGCCCAGCACCTTTCCATAGTTGGTGGATGGCTTCATCTATCTTCCATACCACAGACAGACAGACCAATACACACAGTTCACCTGTGACAAAAGACAGGTACCCAGGTACCCATATGACCATGAGAGACTAGATAAACCATAGCCTTCCCATATAACCTATAAGGAGCTTTCTTTCTACTTATCCATATAAACCTCCAATTGGTCATAGGAAAATTTTCATCACCATGCCTTCCTCTATCTAACAGTAAGAAATATGGTAAATAGGGCTATAGTTACTGGTTAGAGCTCATATGACTTATCATCTTACCCTGCCTAGGCTACTTATTCCTTATCTCTTCTCTAGGCTCTATATCTACAAGTTAAGATATCTAACATTATAGGCTTATAAACACTAGCCTTACTTAACCAAATAACTTATAGTCTCTTCTACTTAATATATATTATAAGACAAGCTAGTACTATCCCTTGACTAGCTAGCCAGACCAGGAGTAGGATTTCAGAGCATTAGGTTATACTTAATAAGCTTTCTCTTCCATTTAATTAACATACTTGTTAATAATAATACCAGTATGTTTCAATAACTAACACAAAGTATAAAGGAATTTAATTATCAGCCCTTTTAATATCTTAAGTATACTCACAGGGCTATGGCCCAAAGCCTAGTCTCATAAGCAAAAAAGAAGAAATGGGGAGAAAAGCATATATATATCATATAATACCAATTCTTGCTTCTGGCTAACAATACATGCCAAAGGCTTACAGTAGGCAGGTAACACAAAAACTCTAGTCAGTGCCATGTCACTACCTGGTTAGGCAATTCCATCCCAAAGCTAAGATCTGGCACAGAATTTTCCATTTACTATAGAGATGGGCCTAGGTATTCCCCCCAAGTGGCAGGATGTCCTAGGAATGTTAAGTCCAATGGACATGGCCTAAGATATATAAATACTAGCTATATCTCCATTTATCAATTAGACATATTATCTATTCTCCTTGACCTATGACTAGACTAGTTTAAAGGAATTTCCAGGCTGATAAGTAGCTAATAATCCACATGGCTCCATCATCTTCAACTTTCTTTTCCCTTTCATTTATCCTCAACATCTAGAACACAGCAAACCAACATAACCCCCCCCCCCCCCCCCCGGTCAACTCTGCGCATCCCACAATGAGTCCTACTGACAGAGCCACTAACATTATCTACACCGCCACAAAGCTCTTTCATCAAGCAGGCGACAATGCATGCCACAAACTCATCAAGGAGGTCATTAGCCCATTACCCAACATCATCCCATTGGAGGCTTCCCTAGAAGCTGACAGAGCCATCATCACCCAAATCTCCATATCCATTGAAACTAGAAGAGTCAGAGAGCTCCTTGGCCAGGTCACCGACTCTACTCTAGTACTCACTGGCCATACACTAAGACATATTACACCTCAAGTACTTCTAGAAGCAGTAGGCAACATTACTATGGCTATTCTCATAGTAATCATCAATAATTCCAGATAGCTACCAACCATTCACAACAGCATCCTTAGTAATAGCATCAATATATTGACTTTAAAACTCATATAGGATTAGAATAATAAGTTAATTACCTTTATCATTAATATTATCAAGTATATAAAAGGGCTTATTAATATAAATAGGTCTAAGTTAATAAACATATCATAATAACAATATAACAAGCTAGATATTAAATAGACAATAAACCATCATAATATAATATACTAGCTCTAGAGACTTGTTAAATCCTTGGTTTTTATCTTTTAGATATTAATAAACATTAAAAACTTAACTAATATTAATATGACTTAAAACATAATACTAAAAAGCAACCTACTTCCAACTCACTTCATGCCCCTGACAGAGCATATCTAAGCTATACCACCCAAGGCAATACCTATACTCAACAAGTATTGATTCTTTATTAATAGTATCAGGGGGGAGTATAATTGGCTAATTCTGGCTTATAAGAAGCTAGCAGATGCCTATAAATAATAGGTTATTGGGGTTTTCAATAGGGGCAATAAACTACTCTAGGACTTAGTCAAGTGTACTGGCCAGTAGACTATTAGAGAGGCAGGCAGCTCCACAAGTCAGGATAGCCTGATATAAGTGATAAGTAGTAACATTAATGCCTAACAAGCCCTATATACTCTCTTAAAGAATACCCTTAAAACTCCCTCCAAGGTATTAGGGCCTATGGTCATGGTAGTACATTCCTAAAGATACTTGATTCTTCACCTCATACTATAATAGCTTATTACTAATAGAGGCTAAGGGATGGTTGGTAAGATATAAAAGCATCTCTATGTCTTTACATTTAGAAACCCTAGCATTTATTAAACATTTGATTACTCTAACTATCAAGTCAGATCATAACTCTCTAAGCTTAAGGAACTCTTTTATAAGACAGAATACTTTATAAATAATATAGACTTTATTATAAAACTAGGGGTATTAAAGCTAATTATTATAAGAGGTAAAGATATTATTAAGGTTAGTAATAATTACTTAGCTAATACTATCTTTTTAAATAATAGGTAGAAGGGTTATCTTTTTAAGGCATAATATAGCCTTAACCCTAATAATTACATTAACTTAGTAGGTAAAAGGTCTTGGCTGCTTAATTATATTAGTAGGTAGGGTATGGGGCCGCCTCCATAGGGTTTTTATCAATACTATTCCCTTTTACAAAGCATACCCTACCCATAACCCATACCTACATATAATACATATCCTATAGCCAATAAAGTATTACTCTCTATAATCTCTGCCAAGACTAGAGATTAGAGGGATTAAGGGGTATTACTCTCTATATTCTCTCCTTTTAGGAGAGAGTATAGAAAGCAGAGGTATGAGGTACTTCTTAGGTAACTAGTATAGATACTATCATCATACCTACTTAGGAGTATGAGGATTCTGGTTCCTTATACTAGTAATTTATATTATTTATTTATAGCCTACTGTTTAGACTTACCTCTATGGATTATAGTGATAATAACCTAAAGTAATAGTTTGATTCCCCTCCTAAAAGTACTAGCCTCAACAATCAGTCTCCTAGTCACCTAGTATCATTGGTGTCCTGCCATATGACTCTGCCTTAACCTTACCAGGCCCTCATAAGCCTAAAGCTGCCAGGTGTAGGTTGTAATAGCTGCCTCTTTATAGCTAGGAGAAGAGGGGTCGTGTGGTAGGCAAGCATGATTACTATAACCCAGAATCTTAAAATGGAGTGTGAAAACGTTAACCATTGAGCCTAATTCTTGGCCTCTATCTTGAGGGCGGGTTTGTTTTGTTGGAGTAGGGGGATAGGGGTCTGATTTCTGGGACCCCCCTATCCAGGCACCTTTTTTTCAGAAGCAGGCTTAAAATCGGTCCAATGTCATGTAAACTTGCCAATTTTCACAACAGGGTGAGTAATGGTGAGCCGAAGCTGAGCCGAGGGTGAGGCGAGCCTGATTTTAGGCTAACCATGCTCAGACGGGACCCATTTATTTTAATCTGAGACTACCTCTATAGTCTCACCCGACACTTTTTTCTGACCGAGTCCGTATTAGTCACAGATCCTGAGCAAGAGGTGAGCCGCACTGATGGCCGCCTGAGCCGAGGTGAGTCTCGGCTATACTTGCCGTGACCATAAATGCCGGCAAGTATTATCATTAGGAATGGAGTGGAAAGAGAAGTGGCTGGCTTCGCACGAAGACTGCGCAACTTTCACCTGATCGCTAAGGTACCTTATGCGTTGCCTGGGGAAATGGTCAATTAGATCAAAAGTTTGTATGGCAGTATGGAGTCTTCTTTCCATATGAGCGCTCTTCTTTGTAGGTACCTTACCTAGCTTCATGGCTACGGTCTACAACGTACTAAGAGCGACAGCGGCAACAGGACTCTTCGCAGGGTAGTCCGAAGGCGATACTACAGGGCGACGGCCCCTCCGGCGACCATTCGGACGGGTATTGCCCCCTCTTAACACAATATGTCAGTTGATCGATCTAATCCGGCAGTGCTTGATGAGTCCCAATTTAAGCCAGTATAGAAGCCTAGGGGATAGACAGTACCCCTACAAGATGGCACAGTACCTCTACAAACTTGTCCAGTACCCATACAATCTTGTCTAGCATACAACCTTGTCCATGTTTCGGTCCACCATTTGTTCCCAGCTCGTTTGGTTGAACAACCAGTTTGTTGTTGCCGGGAGAAGCATCACCGATATTTGACAGCGGCGTAACGTAGCAAGACGATGATAGGCATGGTGGTCGCGGCGGGCAAGACGTATATGGCGAGATCGAGGGTGGTGGCAGCAGAGAGGTGATGGTGGCATGGCCACCCAAAGATGAACAAGATGTAGTTTAGCTTTCCAGCCAAGCCTGAAAGATCAAGTGATCCCTTATGAAGCTTCATGCTCTTTTGAATCTTGACTGCTTCTCATTCCGGAGCATTTCCTGATACCTTCGGAGTTCAGCCCGCAACCCCTCGTGGAGCCTGTTGACGAGCTCACCCTGCACGGCCTGACTCCCAAACTCGGTACTTATCGAGTGGGCAATTGTAAGAAGGTGTCCATTAGAATCCAGAAAGTGTAAGAATTCAGAATCCTCGATAGGTGGCACGAACTCTTGTCACTGTTAGCAAGCAGCCAAAGATATCGAGGGTAGAAGAGACGGAACTTATCTGGGGGAGGAATCCGCCTATCTTCGGTTAACAGTGCATGCCGCAACCGGTCCCAGGTGTCTATCTTCTCTAATCCCTTCCTTGAAAGAAGCGTGTCTATTACTTCGGAGCTAATCCCGTTTTCCGGATCTTCGGGTGACACAGCCGATGGCTGGCAAATCTGGTCAACGGGCACAGCCAGGTGTGCGGTCAACCCTTCCTTGGATTCGAATCCACGCTGGCATCGAGGGCAGCTCAGCTGGGAGGGCTGATATTTGTGGAAAGTCCGAACATGCCGCCTGCCACTGTTAGATGGATTGGACCATGATACAACAGAAACGACATACTTGAGCTGAAAAAAGTCGGGGAAGCCATGAAGAGCGCAGGCTTCATGCTCGCGGGCGTTGAATCGGATGGGATTTCGCTTCCGAAACGGGCAACTCCAGTTTGAGTCCCCGGATTCAGAAATGCCACCTTGAGGTTGGTTTCTTGGTAAATTATTGCCTGGCCAGGAGCGGGGATGACTTCCTAAGCCAGGCAGGTTGAGGAACCCTTCGCCTAGCAAGGCTGAGCTGCCAGAAGGCGGCCCCCCTGGAGTCCAAGGGCCAATTGAAGAATGGTAGGGCACGGCGAGCCGGCCTGGCCAAGACAGTGTAGTATACCTAATAAGAAGCGACCTCGGTTAGCTTTCAAGGAGAATTTTAAACGGCCATTCGTGGAGAGACTAACACGGGAGAGGCAGTTTTATCCAACGCTGAAGTCTCTATCCCTTGCTGTGGCGATATTGTGTCCATAGGCTCGGGTTCGGGATTAGCTACATCAGGGTCCTCAGAACTGGCTCCTTTTTTCTTGCCCTTGTTGTATTTCTTCACATGCCATCTGGTTAGTATCTGGTGTATGTATTGTCTTCTCCTGTAGATAGTTAGCACGGAATGTAGTCAAAGTGGGCTCCTAGGCTAGGGACGTGCGTTGCTTTAAACCCATGCAGCTTTTCCATCTCTCTCTCGACGGTCGCAAGTGTTGCGTTCTCGTCCTTGTACATACGTAGAATCTCCGGCTTAAACCTCTCCCACTTTTCTTCTGAAATGGAGTTGATATGAGTGTAACGAGAACCATCAGGCCTCTCAGGCATCCACCCTCGCACTCGCCCAGGCGCTACCTGGGATGACTCGAGGTTTCCGCCTTCCGGGTCCGCCATGGTTGTTATAGGGCTCTATCACTTGCATGATGGGAAGGGAGGCGAGCGTGTGCCTGTTTAGTCTTGCCATGTCGCCATCATGTCGACAAGACTTCGGCCTCAGTCAACTGAGGGGAATCAAGTGTTAGAGCGAAACATTAATTATGGGGCATTTCTAAGCGGCTCCAAAATCACAGACAGTGCCTTACGTAGGGGACCTTGGTCAATGCGGTCGTCTCTGGACCATAACAAATGCGATTCGCTGCAAAATAAGAACCTAATTATCTGCCCACAACCTAACAATCAAGGTAAGGTAGGTAAATAACTTCAATTTGGAACTCATGGTGGTATACAATGACAGCTCTGGGAAACACAATTCAGTCTGTGGACTCGAAAAACCGCATGGTTCAACTTCCAGAAGAGAGACTCGACTGGAACCTAGCGTGGTTAGCCGACAATCGGTAGCTGGGCAAATGTGGAATGTATCTAACTATCGGCCTAACCACTTCACCTTCGTACCCCAGTGTCCCCCGGCCAGTTCCCCCAGGTTGGGTGGGACCGGTCAGTCTTGAACTCTTCCCTGTACTGTTCATTTTCATCTCAAGCAGCCCAGTGGAGGGATCCTCAAATAAAGCTGGTACCCCTAGACCAAAATCTTTTCTGCCTCTTCAGTGTCGAATTTATCTCGTGTTCTCTTAGCACTTCCTGCACATCGTCTTGTCTTCAGATTACCTAAGATACCTATCTTAATTCCTAATCCGCCCTCCTTTTCAACTTTCCTCACCCGGCTGGCTGGTGCACACCTCCTTGCCATTGAACACCGAGCTATTTCAGTCTACATAGGTACCTAAGCACAGTGCCCACCTACCTACCTTCAAAGCGCTTGACCCTCTTTCCTCTGAAAACCCGACGCCCAGTCAACTGCTTCGGCCTCTTCGACACCATGGTGTCAGCCGAGAGAAACAACATAATGGGAAACGAACATGAAGGATCTCCCGGCTCAACTGGGCTTATCGAAGAGCTCATGGTACCAGGGACCATACGGAAAGGCGCTCTTTTCGTCCACTTTTGTTGTGTCGTTGTCCACGTCCTCGTCCTGCCGCAGCACCCGGATACCCAAGACGAATGTTTTGTCAAGTCCCTCCGCTTTTTGTAAGGCCATCAATCTACCAATCCATTCAAGTTCAGAAGATTGCTGATTCCTTCCATCATGGTTTTTAGTGTCATCGTCGTCTGGATGCCTTTGCTTATTCCGGTGGTAGCTTGTTTATTGTTGAACGAGATGGACACTCTTGGCGTGGCATGTGGCCAATCGCTTAGATTCCCCCACTATAATTAGCGTTCCAGAGCGCCAAGGCGCCCTGGGGAGGGGGTATCTGGCGCCCTCCCATCTCTGGCAGTTCCACGGATCTCGCTTCTTCTAGACAGACAATTCTACGCTCTATTCTGGCCAATCTGTGTGGCTTAATTCAACATTTATCGGTGGCTCTGCTTATCGCGCGCGATAACCCGGTGGCGGCATCGTGCCTTACGATTGGCATGACGTTGTTCAGCGGGAGCATCTATGCGCTTTACGTTGAACACGGAGAAATTTCGGTTTATGGGTCCTGTTATACCGCTTGGCGGGTTGTTCTTGATTGCGGGGTGGACGGCTCTAGCCTTCGGAAGAGGGGGCGGCGCGCCGCGATGGCCTTGACCTTGATTCCAGAATCTAGATGTACGGGCTTGAAGTGCCTTGAACGGGCGGTGGCTTGGATACTGCAGGTAGGCGCGTATTGGGGGCTCACCGCTCAACTGTGCGCAGCGAGAACACAGCCCAGTTTCTTCGAATAAAAGGTATCCTTCCTTATCCCCCTAAATTGCGCAGTCATGATTGGCATCTTGTCCTAACCCAGAGATGGCGGATCCTCTCTCCATTGCAGCCGGTGTTGTCGGCCTTCTCGGATATACTCTGCACGGTTCAAAACGCATGCTAGAATTCATCGAGAGCATACGAAATGCGCCCAAGGATGTAGCAGCACTTTCACTCGACCTGAGGGCTCTGCACGATGTGCTAGCCACCCTTGCGGGGATGCAAAACGAGTTCAACAGCAACCCGACCATAATCGATTGTCTTCGAGTGCCACTCGAAAATTGTGTCGACATTTTCACCGATTTCACGGCTACTTTGAATCAGTTCGTCGTGACAACAAGGGATGGGTCGATGAGAGTTCGCACCTGGAAGAACATTGTGTGGGCCTTTAGGGAGAAGGAAATCAGCCTGTTTAGAGACACCACTCTTGCATATAAGGCTTCTCTCAACATGGCAGTCGGTGCCATGACACTGTAAGTCGCCGGTCAGGGCTGGAAGTCTGTGTATAGGGTCAACTGTCAAATGCTCACAATATTACCTAGGTTCACCGCGACATCGATTGATGAACGAACAAAACGGATCGAAATCGACATGAAGAATGAACTGCAGCAGATACGGGCGAAACTTCAGGCTCTGGACGTTGATCGCATCGGACTGGCCAGTATCGCAGGGCTAAGAGGGTCGGAGTTGCACGGAACAGAGGCTGGGTTTGCCCTCGGTCGGTTTCTTGACTACACAGGATCATTGTGCAACTCGCCTCCGCCATCTTTCCCGGGATCGCCAGTAATACCCCCTAGCGATGCCGGCAGCCTTGACACGCTGCCTGGCACAGAAGGACTAGTCCAGGCACTTGTCCAAGGGCCACCTCAAGATATTCAGCAACACATGCAGCCTGAGTACCCGCCCCACCAACCCCAACCCCAATCCGGACAGGAGGATCCCACACGCAACATGAACGCCAACAATGTAAGGCACGCTGCGTTAGTCGCAGCGAGCGTGAGGGCGGACCGGTGGCCATCACCACTAGGTCCACGACACTTTCATTTAGGCAATGGCCAACTGGGAGGATGGGGATGATAGATGATGGCCGGATCAAAGAAACCCCAGAAATGGGTTAACCCCACTATCTCCCTAAAAGTACTTGATAGATAGATTACATAACCCCGCTTTAGCTTTCTTCTCCCTGCCTCTGCTGAATTTTTATATACCTAGTCGCGTACCTTAGGGTCGTGTTCTGTGTGCCGAGGGCGGATGGTACCCAGATCTTAAGCTGGGAGGAAAATAGTCGCGAGGTAGGCAGTAGGATGGATCGAACTACCTCTCTCACCAACTAGACTCATTGACTGGAACACTGGCATCCCCCCTCACAGTAAAAAAAAAGGGGGGGCTAAAAAAGCCCATTTTCCAACTCCCAGAAAACAGCCAATTTTCGCATTTCTCGCACAACAGAGGCACCACAGCCAATCTAACTGATAACTATCGTATCCTGAGCCTTACTTTCATCATTGGTAACAACTGCAGGTACCGCTGCCCCCTTATTTACAGCCTCTCTAGCCTCAGAAGCAGCAATCTTTACCTACAGTTCATCCTAAGCCTTCTTAATATCCTCAATCCTCACAAAGGTATCATTTAGCCCATCTTTAACTACCTTACGCTTGGCAGCCTTCTTAGCTTCCAAGGAGGCCTTCAGGCGCTTAATATATACATCTTGGAGGGCCGCGTGGTAGTACAAGCGGTCGAATTTCTTACCGCAAAAGTAAAGCATAATAATCCGTGCCTTGTCAGCCTCATCCAACGACTTCCTGTAGTGGCCAACCTGTTTCCGGATATCCGCACTTCCTGTAGGAGCAGTAGAGGAGGCGAAGCGAAAACTAGAGCCTCGCGAGAGGATGTGTCGTTCTTATATCTTAATGATTGTTAGTAATTGGAGACTGGAATTCTAGGAAGGTAACTTACCCAAACCAAAGCCCTATTTACACGTCATATTTTCCCTTGGTATAATCCAGGACATTCCATATCATCATCATTGAAGCCATTCTCCTCATCATACCTTCTCTCTACCGTTCTTTTCTTACCTATTTTCAGAGTCAGCTACCGCTGGGTTAAAATAGGAGGCCTACGTTTAGCAACTAAATAAATAGAGACGAAGTAATTGTGACAACCTCACAGGCCGCCAGAGGCGGCCTGACCCTGCCCCTGCCGGGTGGACAGTGTAATCACAGTGAAAGTATTATTATATGCAGGGAGGGGGGTTGCTTGGTGCTAAGACAGGACGGTGTGATCAAGCACCATCATACCAAGCCCTTGGGACTGCTTGGCCTGAACTGCTTGGTAAATCACCAAGCACTTTATACTAAGTAAGATATAAGTTAGCTCTAGATAGCCTACTATAGATACTACTATTATAGCTATGATCTATGTGAGGATTCTTGGATTCCTCACATAAGTAATTACATTGTTCATTTGTTATGCTCTACTATTTAATGTGTCCTATGTACTATAGATCAGTGGCTTATATTGACAAGTGATTCATCCTGTCTGAGACAGCTTGCCTCTAACCTATAGCCCTTCTGCCTCTACCTAAGTGGTATTGCCTTATATCTCAGCTTGCCTTAACATAACACAGTACCTATGACTTACCTTAACCTATTAGCTAGGTATAGATAGTAATAATGATTTGCTTAGAGAGTGTTTTAGCTTAAAGGTGTTAAAATGGTAAAATTACTTACTTTTATAAATAAGGAAGATAAGAATAAAGACTTAATAGGGACTATAAACTGGCTTTTATATGACATTAGGGGGAAGGGAAGAGGAGTAAAAAGGGATAGGGTGTTAGGGTAGGCCTAGTTTTAAGCTACTTATATTCCAAAACTAGGACCTTATGAAAAGTTGCTATTTAAACTGTAGAGTACTGCCTACTTGTCTAAACCATATTTAGTAATTTCTTTGATTATTTTCTAAGTAATGTCTGAGTAAGGTGGTGAGGGGTGGTATGGGTAGGTTGGGTTAGTGTAGGTAACTTTAGGGTAAAATAATAATAGTTGCCAAGTGTTTTCTTGAGCTATGATATTGTATTGTAATACTGATACTTAGCTGATGCTTTCTTAAATGGATGGTTCTATATGTTAGGATAAGAATACTTATTAAATACCTCTTTCTGGGTTGATAGGCCTAGTTTTAGGCATAGTCTATTTTGGATATAGTGATAATGCTGGCTGAATTGTCTAATATTACTTTTAGATTTGATATTGCTTATGGCTAAGCATAAAAAGTAAGGCTTAGCTATACTTATTGAAATTAGTTAGTATCCTAAAATGCTTATATCTTATTAAGCTATAAGGTAGAGTAGACTTGGTAAGAGGTTTTTATAGTATTTATGTTTGGGGAATTGTTAGTGTAGAGTACCTAACTTTAGATAAGATAAATGCCATTTCCTTTTTATTCTCAGGCGACATTAGGCCTGAATCTTGCCATAGTCCTAAATTTTAGCCCAGAGTATACCAATATATGCCCCGGGATATATATAATATCCTAGCTTGAATTTAGGGATGGTATATAATATTCTAGCTTGGAAGCTAGGATGGTATATGATATCTTAGGTTAGAATCTAGGATGGTATATATTATACCAGTACTTATAGGATGGTACATGGTACCCTAAGCAAAGATATAAGAGAGCTCTTCTTAAAGGGGTAGCCAAGTTCTCAAAAGTAATGGATGCAGCACTACCAGGCATACACACTTGTGATATTTATAATAAACCAATGTGAAGAGAGGCCTGTGTATTAGTATAATTTCAAATGGGAATGGTAAAGCTAAATGGATTTCTAAATACAATCGAAGTAGCTGAGTCAGATCTCTATACCTATGGCCAGGTAAGGGAAGTAGTGGAATACTTTTTATTTTGATATGTAAGATGGATAGCTCTGAGATAAGGTATGCTGTAATGCTTAGTGATAAGACAGGGGAGTCTCTCCTTTTATTTAGGGGATAAAGTATTATTTGATTTAAGGTACTGGTTACTAGATATAAAAGAGTCTGGGTAATAATCAAATATGTAATGGTGATAAGAAGACCTAATAAATAATAAGCAGAAGAACCTAATTAATAATACCTCATGACCTTTAACTAGTAGATCCTGTTTTAGCTACCAAAGAGAGGATGCTAAATACTTGGAGAATATAACCTTTAAGTTAATCTGTTAATAGTAAAGACAAAAGGCATAGGGTATGGTGAGAAAGAGGAAGAGTAGAGGGGCTTATGTGAGTTTATAGTTAAAGTAGCTTTGATCTGGATGTAGTTAGCATGTTAAGGCCCTCTAGGCTTAGTGCCTCTGGGCGTAATAAATTCTATCTATCTATCTTAGTGATTATTGGCCTGTGGATAAACCTAGTGAACCTAAAAAAATTAATTGGAGATCTATGATGCTGCTTCTTTATGGTTTGGAGAAGAGTGGTTGTCCAGTAGGTAGGCATGATTACTTATAACCCATAATCTTAAAACGGAGAGTAAATACATTAGCTACCGAGCCCACTTCTTGGCCTCTGTCTTTAGGGCAGGGTTTGTTTTGTTGGAGAAGGGGTTTGTAGGTCCTATTTCTGGGACTCAGAGGCAAGGCCTAAAATCCGTCCCATGTCACGTAAACTTGCCAATTTTTAAGCAGGGTGGGCATTAGGTGAGCAATGGTGAGCCGAAGCTGAGCCGGGGGTGAAGCGAGCCTGATTTTGGGCTAACCATTTTTAGGTGGGGCCTACTTATTTTTCGTAGCAGACTACCTAGGTAGTCTCAGATTAAAATAAATGGGTCCTGTCCAAGCATGGTTAGCCTAAAATCAGGCTTGCCTTACCCTCGGCTTAGCTTTGGCTTACCATTACTTACCCTGTTGTGAAAATTGGCAAGTTTATATGATGTTGGACCGATTTTGAGCCTGCTTCTGAAAAAAAGGTGCCTGGATAGGGGGGTCCCAGAAATCAGACCCCTATCCCCCTACTCCAATAAAACAAACCCGCCCTTAAGATAGAGGCCAAGAATTAGGCTTAATGGTTAATGTTTTTACTCTCTGTTTTAAGATTCTGGGTTATAGTAATCATACTTGCCTACCACACAACCCCTCTTCTCCTAGCTATAAAGAGGCAGCTGTTATAACCTATACCTGGCGGCTTTAGGCCTATAAGGGCCTGGCAAGGTTAAGGTAGAGTTATATAGCAGGACACTAATGATACTAGGTAACTAGGAGACTGGTTATTAAGGCTAGTACTCTCAGGAGAGGAATCAAACTATTACTTTAGGTTATTATCACTATAATACATAGAGCTAAGTCTAAATAGTAAGATATAAATAAACAATGTAAATTACTAATGTAAGGAACCAGAATCCTTATACTCCTAAGTAGGCATAATAATAGTATCTATACTAGCTACCTAAGAAGTACCTCATACCTCTACTCTCTATACTCTCTCCTTTTTAGGAGAGAATATAGAGAGCAATACCCCTTGATCCCTCTAATCTCTAGTCTTAGTAGAGATTATAAAGAGTAATACTCTATTGGCTATAAGACATATATTATATATAGGTATAGGTTATAGGTAGGGTATACTTTATAAAAGGGAATAGTATTAATAAAAACCCTATAGAGACAGCCCTATACCCTACCTACTAATATAATTAACCAGCCAAGACCTTTCACTTACTAAGTTGACATAATCATTAGGGTTAAGGCTATATTATGCCCTAAAAAGATAACCCTTCTACCTATTATTTAAAAAGATAATATTAGCTAAGTAACCATCATTAATCCTAGTAGTACCTTTACCTCTTATAATAATTAGCTTTAGTATCCCTAGTTCTATAATAAAGTCCATATTATTTATAAAGTATTCTATCCTATAAAAGAGTTCCTTAAGCTTAGAGAGTTATGGTCTGACTTAATAGCTAGAGTAATCAAATATCTAATAAATACTAGGGTTTCTAAACATAAAGACATAGAGACGCTCCTATATCCTATCAACCATCCCTTAGCCTCCATTAGTAATAAGCTATTATAATATAAGGCAAAGAACCAAGCATTCCTGGGAATATGCCACCATGACCATAGGCCCTGATACCTCAGAGGGAGTTTCAAGGGTGTTCTTTAAGAGAGTATATAGGGCTTGTTAGGTATCAATGCTACTACTTGTCACTTATATCAGGCTATCCTGACTTATAGAGCTACCTACCTCCCTAACAGTCTACAAGCCAACATACTTGACTAAGTCCCAGAGCAGTCCATCACCCCTATTAAAAACCCTAACAACCTATTATCCATAGGTATCTACTAGCTTCTTACAAGCCAGAATTAGCCAATTATACTCCCCCCTAATACTATTAATAAAGAACCAATACTTGTCAAGTATAGGTGTTGCCTTAGATAGTACAGCTTGGATATACTCTGTCAGAGGCATGAAGGGAGTTGAAAGTAGGTCACTTTCTAGTATTATGTTTTAAGTCATGTTGATGTTAGCCAAGTTTTCAACACTCATTAACATCTAAAAGATAGAGACTAAGGATTTAACAAGTCTCTAGAGCTAGCATATCATGCTATGACAGTTCATTACCTATTTAATATCCAGCTTATTATATTATTATTACAACACATTCACCAACCCAGACCCATTTATATTAACAAGCCCTTTTACATACTCAACAATATCAACAATAAAGGCAATCAACTCATCACACCAATCCCATATAAGTTCCAAAGTCAATACATTAATACTATTACTAAAGATGCCATTACAAATGATTAATAGCTATCCAAAACCATTAACAATTGCCATAAGAATAGCCACAGTAATATTACCCACTGCTTCTAGAAGTACTTGAGGTATAGCACGTCTCAGTGCATGGCCAGCAAGTACCAGAGCAGAGTCAGTAACCTGGCCAAGGAGCCCTCCAACTCTTCCTTAACAGATATGGAGATTTAGGTGATGATGGCTCTGCCAGCTTCCAGGGAAGCCTCCAATGGGATGATATTGGGTAATGGGCTGATGACCTCCTCGATAAGTTTGCGGCACACATTATCACCCACTCAACGAAAGAGCTCCACGGCAGTATAGACAACGTTAGTCACGTCCCCAAGGTAATTGACAGTGGCATTTGGCACCAGTGTTATACCCCATCTGAAAAAGTTAGTGGCTCTGTCAATGAGACTCATTGCAAGATGCGCAGAATCGACCAGGGGGGGGGGGGTTATGTTGGTTTGCTGTATTCTAGACATTAAGGATAAATAAAAGGGAAAAGAAAGTTAAAGATGACAGAGCCATATAGATTATTAGCTACTTATCAGCCTGGAAATTCCTTCAAACCGGTCTAGTCATAGGTCAAGGAGAATAGATAATATATCTAATCAATAAATGGAGACATAGCTAGCATTTATATGTCTTAGGCCATATCCATTAGACTCAATATTCCCAGGACATCCTGCCACTTGGGGGGAATACCTGGGCCCATCTCTATAGTAAATAGAAAATTCTATGCCAGATCTTAGCTTTAGGATGGAATTGCCTAATCAGGTAGTGACATGGCACTGACTAGAGCTTTCATGTTACCTGCCTACTATAAGCCTTTAGCATATGTCATCAGCCAGAAGTAAGAATCAGCATCATATAATACATATACACTTTTCTCCCTATTCCTTCTTTTTTGCTCATGAGACCAGGCTTTGGGCCAAAGCCCTATAAGTATATTCAAGACAATAAAAGGGCTGATGATCAAATTCCTTTATACTTTATATTAGCTATTAAAATATACTGGTATTATTATCAATAAGTATATTAATCAAATGGAAAAGAAAGCTCACTAAGCATGACCTAATACTCTAAAATCCTACTCCTAGTCTAGCCGGCCAGTCAAGGGATAGCACTAGCTTATCTTATAGTATATACCAAGTAGAAGAGACTATAAGTCAATTGGTTAAGCAAGGCTAGTGTTTATAAGTCTATAATATTAGATATCTTAACTTATAGATATAAAGCCTAGAGAAGAGGCAAGGAGCAAGTGGCCTAGGCAGGGTAAGATGATAAGTCATATAAGCTCTAACTAGTAACTAAAACCCCATTCATTACATTTCTTACTGTTAGATGGAGGAAGGTATGGTGATGAAAATTTTCCCATGACCAATTGGAGGTTTACATGGATAAGTAGAAAGAAAGCTCCTTATAGGTCATATGGGAAGGCTATGGTTTTTCTGGTCTCTCATGGTCATGCAGGTACCTAGGTACCTGTCTTTTGTCATAGGTGAACTGTGTGTATTGGTCTGTCTGTCTGTAGTATGGAAGGTGGATGGTTGAAGCCATCCACTAACTATGGAAAGGTGCTGGGCTGGAGTATGGGCCATAGAGTGGCCCCGGCAGGGCAACCCTGCCACAGTCTTGCTTTCAAGGAGGCTCTTGCTTCTCGCGACTTGCACCTGCTGAAACATTTTCCACACACCCCAGGCGTCAAACTGCAGGGACACATGTCAAAAGATGCAGTAATGTTGATCCAATGAAGGTATTTACAATCTTCTGTCTCGGTTTCCTTGTGGAGATACCCACAGCGTGGGTGGCCTAGCCGACCGTTTGCTGTAGCTTGGCCTCCCTGAATCCTGGCCGCGACTTGGGGGCAGAGGGATGGAGCCAGGATAGATCATACGCTCCGAACAAGTCAATCAGAACAAGTCAATCAATTCAATCCATTCAATCAAGTCTGAAGGTGAGGGGTTATATATTCAGCTTGGGGAAGAGATCCAGGAAGATGGACTCAACTCTATCTAATTTAGCCTACAAATGGCTGTGGAGATGATGGAGAAATACCTTGACCTGATGGATAAGTGCCTGGCTTATTGGGCCATGTTAATACTTTTACCTCACCGCAGAGCTTGTTGGATCAAGTGCTTTTTTGTTAACTGCCCAGCTAAGGCTGCCTTAATTATCACCAGATTCAGGAGGTTCTTTAAAGAGTGCTTTCCACCTACTGTGACAGCAGTGGCCCCACAACTGCCACATAGAGGCCAGCCTTGGTTGCCTGGAGGATTCAGGGATGACTTCTATGATTCCCCTGACATATATCTATAGCAAGATGAGGTAGCAGAGTACTTCAAAGGACCTATTTGGCCATTGGAGGAGACTCCCTTCAAGTGGTGGAAGCTCAACAGTCACCGTTTTCCTCGGCTCTCTGTCATGGCATTTGAAATACTCTCTATTACACCTTCCTCAACAGAGTGCAAGAGGGTCTTTAGTATGTCATCCCTGACACTCAGTCAACAATGACAAGCTACTGGTGTAGATACCTTTTGCAAGGTCCTTTGTATCAGGTACTGGCTGCCACTTCTGGGTATATAAACCGGCTGCTGTGTACCGGGGACTTATGGCTGTCAGATCAGAGCAGAGTGGGGGGGGGGGCGCCGGCGGCGCCGGAATAACCCCTTCCGGTGGTTGATTGATTGATTGATCAATTTAACGTGCAGGGTTTTGCCCCGTGGGGGCAATCGCACGTGACCGCTCTCGAGGTCGGTCAAAGCCCTGGCTACCTAGGAACTAAATAGCTTACAATAAGGAGATCCTCCTTCCTACTCCTCCGAAAAGAGATCCTGATCAGGGCTGCCTGCAGCCCATGATCGACGATACCTTCAACCTGAACCCCCTGTCTTAAGGAAAACCGCTACAGGTCCCTCCTGCCCTGCCCGCTCTCTGCGTTCTAAAGGAACATAAAAACTCCGTAGAGAAAAGCCTCCTTTTGATCAACCTTGGGTGGCTTCTGCAGCCGCCTCTTCTTCTTCATCTTGCGGGGTATTTTCTTCCCCCTTCTTCCTCCCCCAGTATTTTCTTCCTGGGAGCTTAATCTTGTTGATGAAGCCCTCGAACGCCGCCAGGTGCTTCTTCGATCTCCTCCAGACCGCTTTCATCGGGTCTGAGCCTTCCAGGGGGAGCGCCTTCGCGTTGAGCGAGCACTTCAGGAGGTGGCCTGGTTCCTTGTGGGTTCCACACTCGCAGGGGTCCCAGTCGTCGTGCTTGAACCTTTCGTGGTAGGACTTGAAGTCGCCGTGCCCGGTTCGTTCCGCCAACAGGGCCGCGTGAGCCCTGTTCCGGTGGTGCTTGGCGCCCTGGCAATTATTAAACAAGGGATCTCATGGGGGGGCACTACCCATTTCATGCGGGGGCACTATCAGGGGGCACTAGGCAGCAGGGTTAGGGTTATATGTGGGAAATTTTTACCCCTGATTTTCACCGCCTTCAAAAATCCATACGGAGGGGGTATGCCAATTGAGCTGCACCCCAGGTGCCAGCCACTGCAGCACCCACTGCAGCTATCAAATCCTTCAAGTCTTGCAACCCCACCAACTTCAATTATTTCCTCCACAACAATTCCTTCATAACAACAACGGTTCGCGATGCCATCGTCAGAGACAATTTCCCTGACTCAAACTTCAAGAGGATGGATATCTACAACGCCAGGTCAGATCTTCGGCGTCAGCAGTTGGCCGGATACACCGCAGCCGGTGCCTTGATGGTAGCCCTGGATAAAGGCGAGATTGACTACATCGTCAAGTGGGCGGATGAGGATCAAACCGACTTTATTGGCCTGGTGTTTATGCTGCCAATGGATGTTGATCTTACCAAACAGTATCCCGAGGTGTTGATTGTCGATAACACATATAAGACTAACCGCATGGGATATCCTCTCTTCCAGACTACTGGCCTAACAGCTACCGGAACGATCTTCAATTCAGTCTTCGGCCTTATTGACAACGAGAAAAAAGACGCCTTTGACTGGCTTTGTCAAGCAACAAAGGAACTCCGGGCCCGGTATGGCATCCCTGAACCTGATGTTATCTTGACAGACAAGTGCAAGGAACTTAAGGCTTCTCTTACAGAAATCTTCCCTAGCTCACAATAATAACTATGTGTGTTCCATGTCATCGCCAGTGCGCTTAGCAACGCTAAGTCGAAGTGGGTTAAGGGTGGAGATGCCGGTCCTGATTCTGATTCAGAAGGCGATGAGGACCAGGAATCTGAAGATGATGGAGATGTTGGTCTTCAGGCTGGAGACCGTGCGATCCTGGCGGGTGTGCGCCGCGAGAATGCCGATATCGAACCTGGAACCATGCCCATTGCCCCTGAGCCGATAGAGCACAACTACCGCGGTGTGGTATCTATGTTCAAGTCCATGGTGTATGCCAGGGACGAGGCTGCCTTTGCTACAGCTTAGAAAAGCATTGATAGAGGAGTTCTCCGACCAGCAACCCATCCTACGATATCTACAGAAGAACTGGATGCCGTTGCGTGAGCAATGGGCAAAGGCCTGGACCCGGAACTATCGCAACTTTGGTATTGTTGTTACCTCTCCAACAGAGTCAAGCAATATGAATGTGAAGAGTTATCTTCTGGATTCAAGGAGTGACATCAGCAGGCTTGTCAGGGCTATCTGTGAGATGTGTGAGGAACAGATCAAACGGATTAGGGAAGAATTGGCTGATCAAAAGATCAAGACTCGGTATAAATACCTAACCCATACCTATCTTAGTAAGCTCCCGATGCAGATCAGCTATACTGCATTGGAGCTAATTAACTGGGAATACCGGCGTGCGAAGGCTGCTATTCCAACTGTCAGAAGACCATTAGGCAAGGATATCGGCGCCTGTGGAGCGAATTGTACTGTCTATATCCAGTATGGTATCCCTTGCCGCCATAAGATTCACTCCCTACTTGTCGAGGGAAAGCACCTATGCCTGTGGGATGTCCACCACCACTGGCATTTAAAGATGCGGCTTGTAAGTGCTCCTGGTTTTGTGAATAGCTGCATCCCTAACTGCTTGTTGTAGGATGAAGATGACCCATACCTCAGAATCCGCAAACCCCTGGGTTGCGGAACGGCAGCGCGGTCGGCCAAAGAACACTCCGGCCGCCATTCCAGTTGCCATGGTGCTGCCTCAGCCGCATCCGAATACCCTGAACCCACGCACGACGCGAAGATCACAGGCTACACCCAAGAGTGCCAGCGCCAGGGCAAAGCGCTCTAAGCCAAACCCAGTGAAGAAGAATGCACCCAGGCCTTTGAAGGAGAGCGCGCGGCGCCGGCTATCGAGCTGGGAGCTGAATCTCAGTGAAGATGAGGGTATCTCTGGTCCTAGATCTGGCATACAGATACCGCAGGAGAATGAATATACACAGGAGGACCAGGAGGATCAGGGGGTTCAGGGGGTTCAGGCCCAGGAAGTCCAGCCAGTCAACAAGCCCAGGGGCCACCGCCTACGCGCACCTAAGAAGAACAACACTAAGGCCGCGATCACAGAACCTACAGAGCCCAGGACCAGGCTTATGATCAAGGACACGCCCAGACCCAGGCTGTTGATCAGTCAAGGCTCACAGGAGCTAGCCGCCACCAAGAAACGGCAGGCAACTGACTCCTTGGAGCCTCAAGTTACCAAAAGGATCACTCGCAGCGGTCAGGAGGTGCGGGCGACGGCCAGGGCACTAGGACTGGATTGATCCTGGGCCTAGGATTGTATGGTTTTATCACGTTGGCACGTCAAATGCTGCGGATTCGGCGTTTTCAGGGGCCAGGGCTTATGTAGTTATCTTCAAAGACTGCAGATTCGGTGTTTCCAGGACCCAGGGCCTTCAATTCAATTGCGCGGCACTCCAAGGGGTGCAGATGCGGTGTGTTGATGATATGGTTGGTGTTGTTTTGCAGAGTCAATTGAATCACCGGTTTTGACACTTTTAGTATGGTAATTTTGATGGCTAGAATGTTGGGGGGGTATATCTAGAGCACGCAACCGGCAGTATTCACCTAGTGCCCCCCGATAGTGCCCCCGCATGAAAGGGGTAGTGCCCCCCTATGAGATCCCTTAAACAATTCAATTCAATCAGAGGATTATGCAATTCAATTATCACAAAATACCCTTAATTCAAGTCAATTACTGTGCTCTGATTGACTTGATTGACTTGTTCGGAGCGTTGGGTAGATGTGAGGCTATCACCGGGGGTAGCCGCCTCGGCACTGGAATTACCTCCATCAGGGGAGCCCACCCCGAGGTTGTCACTCCCAGAGATGAATATACTTTCACCGTCACGGCACCTCACCGCTGGAATTACGTCCATGTCAGAGCCCCTGGATCAAACCACATAACCCCCATTCCTATATCAAAAGGCCTGATGCCAAACAGGAACCTTCCGAAATGGGCCGCCACAGCCCCACATAAGCTGACAACATACGATCGGTATGGAGGTAGTATTTGCACAAGGGCTAAAATAGTGTCTGAGACAGTTTGGCAGATTCAGCCCAACAAGTTAGGTAGCAATGGCAGAAATGGGTAGTGAGCTGAAAACTAGGCAAGTGCACTTATAGTACAGGTTGCCACACTGTAGCCTCTCTTACTGAGTCAGAGCAATGGAAAGGGGGTTACAGCTGGTTGATTGCATTGCTTATTCTATATGGTGGCACAGGCTTACTGGTATTCTGGCAATGCCAACCATCTAAGCCCCTGAATCTGACACATCCCAGCCAAACTGTCCATGGACAGCTGACATAATAGCTATGTCTCACTGACTTTACAGCATAATAGCGCCCAAACAAGACCCACACATTAGCAGTATCATCTCAGATAAACTACAAACATACTAACAGCAAGGTATTTTTACAGCAGAATAATCTATTAATACCACTCCAAAAGACTTTTTATACAAAAGTTAACAATATAAAAAGCCATGATAATTTTATCTGTCTACAAAAGGAAGAATGCCACAACATCACTTGATGCAAGCACGTTTGGCAGCAAGGTTGCCAGCTATCAAGGTACCAAGAACCGATAGGATGGCATTTGCTTCGGCCACTGCATCATTAGCCTGGTCCTTGAGAAGAATAAGGGACATACGTTGCAGGTCGATAAGGTGGTTGATGGTTTCAGGGAAGTGCGGGATGGTGGCGCCGGTGCGAACATCGACAAGCGGTTCGATCTCGTGCGTCGGTGCGCGGACCTTGTAGTTGTTGATGAGGCAGGCGGAAGCGTTTGCGTCGTACGCTTGCATCGTTCCCCGAACGCTTTGAACTTCTGTACGAACTTGCTGGATTTCAGCGCGGATTTGCTGCGTCATGTCCTGCATCATGTCCTGCATCGCCTGAATGATGCGGTCGCCGCCGGCAACAGCAGGTAAGTTATTGAATCGCTCGACCTGCACCGCAATTCCGGTAAAGTGGCGCGAGAGCTCAGCCATGTCGGGCTGCTCGCCGAGCGCATGAAAAGTGGATAAAGTTTTTCATAGTGCAAAATCCAGAAGGAGTGAGGTTAATTACCGTCGGGCAGTGAGGTGAGTGGCCCGGCAACGGAGAGCGAAGGCATTGGGCATCGGTGTCTAAGCGCTGACTAGCTCTTTGGTGCACTGCTGCCAAGAAATCGTCCCCACGCCAGGTTTAATCTTTGCCACACCGGGTTCGATAAGGTTAAGCCTGGATACTGGTACATGGTGTGGGATAGTACATGGCATCCTAGTTTAGTCCGTAGCATACTATGTAGTATCCTGGCTCCAAAAATGGGACAGTATTTGATATACCAGCACATCGTATAGAACAGGACATAATATACTAGCCCAGAGCATACCAGTACATAACATACCAGCATAGAATATACCAGTATATAATATCCTAGCTTAAAGTCTACCAGCATATATAACATACCAGTACATGATCTTAGGGCCAACGCACCATTTTGGGATCCACCTACCCTTTCATCTTAAGTTTCGGTCGCAGCCGCGCTGGACCTGCAGATGGGCTGCAAGGGACACTGCATGCCCCGTCCACGCCAGCTCGGAACGCGTCGGCAGTTGCATGGGAATAATGGGACTTATGGAATCGATTGATATTAAACCATCGGCTCTGGCCTCACAACCTCGGTCGATTTGGTCCCCAGCAACTGCAACATCTCGCTCCCCTGCCACAGCGGACAAGGAGCAACCATGCTACTGTCATGCGCCATCGTCGCATCGGTTGTTGGGCTTGCGAGCGGTGCTTCCCATCCTGCCATCAGGCGCCAAGTCTCGCAACTTCGACCCCAGTATGACTTCATCGTCGCCGGTGGTGGCACTTCGGGCTTGACCGTCGCCAATCGCTTGTCCGAGACTTTTCCCCAGAGTAAGTAAAGCGGCAGCAGCGGCTCCCCATGATTCCGTATGCCTCTGTCCATTTGATGCACCCGCTCACGAACCGCGACAGAGACGGTCCTCGTTGTCGAGTACGGCGACATTGAGTATGCCCCGGGAATCTTCGACCCCCCACTGGCAACCTGGGGTGGGGTTGGTGCGTCCGCCAGCTACTTTGTCGTCCAGTCGCAGCCGATCCCGGACGCGAACAACGCGATGGCCTTTGTCTTGGCTGGCAAGGTGGTGGGCGGGAGCAGTGCCATCAACGGCATGTTTTTCGATCGCCCCTCGCGCCATGACATGGACGCCTGGGCCACGGTAGCCAGCAACGGGCTAGGCTCCATCCACACTCGATGGGACTGGAATTCCATGTTCCCGTTCTTCAAAAAGGTAAGGACCTGTTCGGGATGGATTCCCGCAAACTGCCCGAGTGGACGGACATGCTGATAGACCCTCCAGAGTGTCACCTTCACGGCGCCCCCGCCTGCCGTCGCCGCCCAGCGTGGGTACACCTAGGATATGTCAGCCTACGGCGGCTCGACACCCATTTATTCCAGCTTCCCTCCCTTTCTCTAGGGCGATCATAACGTCGTTCGGGGCGCCTGGGCCGACCTGGGAGTTCCCACGCTTCAAGAATGTGCCGGCGGCGATAAGGGGGGACTTTGCTGGATCCCTTTGTCCCAGCATCCCGTAACGGCCCGCCGCTCCCACGCCGGACTGGGCCACTACCTCAACGCCACGAGGCCAAACTACGATCTGCTCGTCAAGCACCAGGTCGTGCGTATCGTATACCCCAACGGCTGCGACAGCGGGCCGCCGTTAGTCGAGGTTCGCTCACTCGTTAACGGTCAGCTCTTCAACATAACCGCCACAGGGGAGGTCATGTTGGAAGGGGTGACCCTTCCAGAAGATGGTAGCCGCCTCCTGATTGGTAGATAGCCTAGCGTGATTCTGGCGTGGCTCCTACCCACCAAAAAGGACCAGAGATTTTCCCTGGGGCCAGAACCACCACGAAATTGATCACCTTTTTCCGTGTCACCAACAGGTCATCGTCTCGGCAGGCGTCTTCCATACACCGGCGATCCTACAGCGAAGCGGGATTGGAAAGGCATCGGTTCTCGGTACCGCCGGTATTCCCGTCGTCCTCGATCTCCCGGGCGTCGGTTCCAACTTTCAAGACCACTCCGGCTCGGCCGTTTCATGGAACTGTTCGTTACGATATCCCCATACTGCAATAATAGTTAGTGGTATATGAAAGGGGGCATAACTAACGGTATGCTTATCTAGACTCGACGCCGGGAAACTTTACGTCGCTGGCTTCCTCCATAGCGGACCCGGCCTTCCTAGCCGATACGACCGCGGGATTCAACGAAGTTCCAGCGCGCGGGCCCTACACCTTGGCCGGCTCCAACAGCGCCATCTTTATCCCGCTGGCCAACATCACCACCAGCTACCAGGCCATTGTCAATAGAATCCATAGCATCATCGACGACGGCTCCGCGGCGTCGTATCTCCCCGCCGACTACCGGACGGATTCAACCATAATCGCAGGCTACAAACAGCAACTCGCCATCATCGCCAAGCTGATGAACGACTCTCGGGTTCCCAGCCTCGAGAGCACCTTTACTACCGGCACTTCGGTCCGAGGCGTCAACCTGCACCCCATGAGCCGCGGGACCGTACGGCTCAACCTCACCGACCCCCTCAACGTACCCATCGTCAACTACGGCACCGGCTCCAACCCCATCGACTTTAACGTGTACTGACCACGGCGACCATGCAAGGATTTGGCGCCGCCGAGGTAAGGCCCGGCGCCTCGGTCCAGACGGATACGGCGCTCCTCGAGTACATCAAGAGCACCATAACCTTGTCATTTATACATCCCTGCTACACGGCGGGCATGATGCCCAAGAACAAGGGCGGCGTCGTCGGCGCCAACTTGAAGGTCCACGGGGCCGCCGGCCTAAGGGTTATCGACATAAGCGTTCTCCCGTTCCTGCCCAGCTCCCATCTCAGTACCCTGGCGTATACTGTCGGGGAGAAGGTGAGTACCTGCTTCTCTGTTTTTCCTATTTATAGTATTTTTAAACAAGGTCGTCGCGCTAACCACCAACTAGGCTGCCGACATCATCATACGTGACTGGTGAAGAGGGGGGGGGGGGGGGGAAGGCGGGTGGTGCAGGTGAGAGCCTGTCAAAAAAGAGGGCATCTTGAAGGATTGATTTATGCGATTGAACCACCGAATTTGCCCTGGTCATCATCATCCAGTATCGGTCCGACTGCTTTTGGAAACGATGCAAGAAGGCGGTACTTTTCGCGCAGGCAGAAGGACACTTGAAGGAACAAGGTTGCATGTGCGAGAGGGAATGCGAGGAAATCTAAACTTGGTTGGTGCCAAAAACGCAGTAAAAATGTTTCACTCGATGTCGGCTCTTGATCGCCATTGATTCGATATTCTCGGCGCGGGCATCTATCGGTGAACCATTCAAGCCCCCTTGGCTGGGGATGTGGCCACGAATCCCCACTCCGGGGAAAGAATGGACATATCCGTTAACCGGGCGGCACACCGGTGCCATGGGGTGCCCTGCCACGCCTGCAGCTCGCCCGTTCGGAAGCTCGGATAGGAAGCAGAAACCAGCTATGGCTTGAAGAGCGGCCATGATGAGCCAATCACGTCGCGCCACCCAATTTCGGGGACACGCGTAACCGGGAACAAGGAAGTCAACCTTGGGGCATGAAAGAGGGGTTACATTTTTGCGATCCTTCAGGGGGGGGGGGGGGGGGCCACCATTTCACGGTCACGGCGCACGCCGGTCAAAATGGCATCCATCAAGCCCAGATGTCAAATGGAAACAAAGTTTCATAAGTTGCGGGTCGGTAGGTACCGCTTCCCCCCTCACTGGCGCAGTGTGACATGCAGCAGCTAAATGCAGCCTGGAAGGGCTAACCATGCCTGCCCTGGTTGTGTAGTGTACATGACAGGGACCAGACCTCGAGGTGTGGCGACCATGCAGGACGGTTTCCGTGATCTTTCATGCTTGTGGGCATCCATCCCCCTGATTGATAAACCAGAAACAGCCCCAGCGAACTTGCCGCTACTATCCACTGTCTCGAGTTTGCCATCCCTCGAGTTTGCCATCCCTCGAGTTTGTGTTGGGCAAGCAAGGCAAGCAACACTGGTATGGTATGTGGTGGTTGTATTGTGGAAGGTTCTGCCCAGGGAAAAAGGCAGTGGTGCTGGCTAAAATACTGGCAGGTGGGGCGGTGAGCTCGGGCCACACCTCCAACAGTTTGCCATCATTGCTTTGCTTGCCTTGCTTCATCGGAAGCGAACGCAGATGTAATCTGCCACGAGGTCAGACGCCATGGACGTTATGGACCAACCCGCCAGCGACAACAAAGGGCCGACGCTCCTGGCATCGGTTTACTCCCTCCATGCGATCGCCCTAATTCTCTTCATGGTCCGCCTGTGGTGTCGTTTGAGGCCGAAATACGCCATGACGGCCGCCGACTACACCATCAGCGTGGCCCTGGTGAGCTTTCTCTCTGCCTCTCTCTCTCTCTTCGAGGTAGACGACTAACGCTCGTGGTGCAACAGGTCGCCCGCTGTGGGTCAGTCGGACTGACCACGGCTGCGGTAGTCAACGGCTTTGGCAGGCACACGATCCACATCCCGCGTTCCGGTCTGGCCGTCCTGGGCAATCTTCTCTTCGCCAACTTCCCTGCAGCTCGGTCGCTTTGGGGTTTGCGAGGATATCCATCGCATGCATGCTGCTTCAGGTGGCCATGAGCCGCCGGTCGAAAGTGGCCATCTGGGCCACCATCGTTCTGCAGGTGGCCGTCATGCTAATGTACATCATCGCCCAGCTGGTCCAGTGCAACTCTGTCCTCGCTCGCAAGATCAAGATCCAGGACTCGCAGTGTCTCACGCCGTCGCAAATCTGGTCGTACACATATGCGTCCACGAGTGGGTAGTCTCTTTCTCCTTTGAACCCACACACACACAAAGCTACCTAAAGAGCCCCTCTAACCGCTTCTAGGCATTGCCATCTTCAGCGACCTCCTCTGCGCCATCATCCCCATCTGCCTCATCAAGAGCCTCACACGCTCTCCTGTCGAAGAGGTCCTCGTCTCCATCCTCCTGGGAATTTGCCTGTTGGGCAGTGGCGCTTGCATTGCTCGCATCTACTACATGGTCGTCTTTGACTTTTCCTCCCCAGACGGCTTCTACCTCATGGTTGACCGGTTTATCTGGTCCCGGGCCGAAGAGTCGCTGATGATTATTGCTGCGTGCGCTCCGCTGATGAAGTCCCCCGTCGAACGCCTGTTCAAGCGACTGGGCCTAGCGCAGGGTTTCTCGGTGCCCCGGCGGGAGCTAAACAAGATCAATGATAGCTTCTCGGGCAACGGCATCGAGTCGAACTATGGAGACAATTCGGTCAAGGTCTAGGCGGGGGTGAATTGCTGCATTACTAGCGAGATATACCAGGTCTCTTGAATCAGAACTTGAATCGCTCGAATGCCTCCTTGGGTATGCTTCTTCAGAGCAGCAAGTCCCCTTCAGGGCTAGAGTTCTAGAGAGTATTATAGTATGAGAGTCCCTATCGCCACCCACCACTTTCTGTCAACATGTGTCATCCAAATAAGCTATCTTTTTGATGAGAATCGGTACCTCCGCGATGTCCCGTCTCAGCGTTGCGACCCCATTGCTTTTCGGCGTGGACCTCCGAAGTCCGAATTGACCCGTGCCCCACCATCCGAGAGAGTCCGGGTTTAACCGGGCTTGCCCGGGATCTCCTCTGGTTGGCGGGCCCAGAATCGAATGTTGATATACTTGCGAGTTGAATTTGCAAGCTTTCAGTTGTCCCTGGTTATCATACTCCGACTTGTATTGAGAAACTAGATTGTTTGAGGTGCAAAAGTCCGCCAGAACTCAAATGATGATCATTGCCAAGTCCTGTGAGCCAATGAAACGCCCATCTAGAAATGGCAACCGCGCTAACCCTTTAAAGCCCTAGTTGGAGGCAGGCTCGACGAGGCGAGCTGAGGCAAGAAAAGGCTTTCCTCGTGTATCTACGACCTCTGGATAGAGCTGGACCTGATGCAATCGCCACGGCGATAGCATTTGGATGCCACGTCAATCCTCCCCCAATGGATCCGCTATCCATCGTCAGCGCGTCCTTTGGGCTCGCGAGCGGCATCGCCAAGGCGACCATCGCCCTGGCGAGCTTCGCCCGCGACGCCCGCGACGCTGCTCAAGACCTCGACGCCATCTCTGCCGAACTGCAAGCCCTCGCCGCCGTTCTCGACGCTCTCGCTCGGAGCACCATATCCATGTCCAGTACCAAGGCCTCGATCCCTGAAACCCTTCTCCAGCAGATTGACGCGACACTGGTGGGAATAGCAACCGTAGTCGAGCAGATTGAGGAGAACGTGCAAAAGTACAAGCGCAACAAGGTCTTCTCAAAGGCTGGCTGGGCCATGTTTGGCCAAGGGGACATGCGAAAGCTGCGCGAGAGTCTGGAGGCGTACAAGATGGCACTTAGCCTCGGCATGCATGTCGTCTCGGTGTATGCGCTTCTTTCCCTAACCACAAGAACTCCCGCTGACCCTTAACAGGACCGTTAACCAAGCAGTCCAGGAAGATACCTCGGCCATCCGAGAATACGCCGTCGCCATCAAGATCAATACCGAAGATATCCTCGCCCGCGTCAACAGCATCCGCCGTGATGGCCAGCCGAGTAGATATAGGAGGGTCGAGGACTGGATGGAAGATATCACGGTGCTCAGCTCTTACGCAGAGACTACCTATCAAGGGACAGTCGTCGATCCGGCTGACATGGCGGCCATTGCCGAGAGTTTACCCCGCCTCTCCGGGGACTCGGCGGTGCCACCAAACCCGAGAGCCCCCTCCCCACGGCTTTCCCAACAGCCAGCCGCTGCCCGATCCAGAGGAACAGATTCCACGGGGCCTTCCACGCAGCCCATTGCTAGATCGACGTTAGACGAGATCAGCTCCCCGTCAACTGGTTCAATAAACACCCCATCGGACTATCACAGCATTCACACAGACAGCCTTGATCCCAATCACCTGACCAGCGCATTGACCGGGATTTTGGAGCACGTTGATGGCATTGGAAATCGCTTGTCCAATCGACTTATTCTTACGGGCTGGAAACAAAGAGAAAAAATCGGCCCTCACCCTGGGTTCTCTCCGCTTTTCCGGACAGTCCTCGAGCATCTCCAGTACACGGAAGCCGGCCCTTTCAACAAATATGAAAGGTTGCCCCCAAAGCTGCATCACCGCTGCGAGGTTGCCCTGTTTAAGTCATGTCCCAAACCGAGACTCACTGTCGGATATACAGGCTCAGAAAAGCCTCAACTCTTCCTTACTGCCACATTTCTTGCCAATGTTTCTGGGGCGCCACCGATACCTGATGGTTTTCTATTCTCAATCCCAGAAAACCGGCCTATTGGGTGTCGGCTAGAATCTGGTGTCGACTCCAAACAACAACTCATGCTACCGCCAGATCAGGATCCTGAGGAAGTCATTCTCACGTTCTCGGACCAGGAAAGCTTGCAGGAATTTCACGGCCATCTTGTGGGTACCCACGCACGAGCGAACGAAACCAAACATGAGTTTCCGCTAGCAGGATATGCCATCAAGGCGAGACCGGACAGGTTGGACATGTTTCCAGTACTATCGTTGCCTTTCAACGAACTTGCAATAACAGAACAAGCCTGGTCGAAAGTCTCGATATTCCTGCATGTTGCTCGCTTTCGTTGCCTTCATCGGTTGGTTGTCGAGTCTCAGGACGGCCTCACCTTGATCGATGACCAAATTGGAACTATTGATCAAAATCTAATCAGACTTGGTTCCACCGTGGGCGATAAATACTTGTTGGTATGGAACCGAAACCCACGCAACTTCAGTACTACTCCCAACAACAATCTTCTACTATTTACCGACACTGCGGTTTCCACCGAAAGTGCCAGCATCAACAAGGAGCTCCGACATATCCAGGCGCGACAAACTCACTGCGAGTATCGATTTCAGGACCTGGGGTCGCTGCACCGGTTTCAGGAAGCCTTGATTGGACACACCGTCCTCTTCGACGGGTGGCCGTACATAGTCTTCTTTCAGCTCTCTGGTATTCTCCAACGTTTCAAGACCCCCAAGAACCTTGCCACGGGTAAGGACGCAGAGGGCATCCGTGTCCAAGTCCTCCGCGGCCACAGCTCCGGAAACCTTTGGCTTGCAATATTTTGGCAGTATTCAGTATCACGATTCCCTCACTACACCTTGAGCTTTCAGTTCAGTTCTCGAGGGTACTATGTGAAGCCGTCTAGGGACCTCGACCCTGCTGGATACGGCGTGACCATTGAGGACGATTCCTGTAGACTTCCTAACCTGGTTCGCCCTGACGAAGGCTGGCCCAGCAATGACTCCGAGTTCCTAGACCTCAGAATTGGCCACAAGGTCTTGAAGGGGAAAAGCAACAAGATAAGCTTCTACTTCAAGGAAACAGCAGGTAAGTAGACACCGCCCCCGGTGTCGTACTCCCACGCCAAGTTGGAACTGACCACTGGTGCTTTAGAGAGTGACAGGTTCATGACCTGCTTGAGAAAGCTGGGTCTCATTGAATTGCATCGCGAATGACTGGACTAGTTTGCCGCCGATATTAACGGCCGCCTTGCCTGCAAGGTTCAAATTTTCGCTGAAGCGGAACCCCACTTGGGCTGCGGATGTGAGACTGTAAGTCGAGTGGTTCCCGGCAATCTTTTTCCACGAGATGGAGCGTCGACCGTCTTCGACCTTACGCTAATACTACGGATTATTCTTAGCGAGACCGAGATTTCCGACGCCTTCGAGTCTCTGACAACTGACGCCACCATTCTCCAAGACTTCCGCTTTTGTTTCTTTATCGACGGACTGGACGAGTTCGAGCAAAACACCCAGCTGCAGCGCGACACGTACGCCACCTTGGCAACCAAGCTGAGAAACTGGACACTGGGTGGCCATGTCAAGATATGCGTATCGAGCCGCCATCTGCTCGAGTTCATCCACGAATTCCCCGCGACCCAACGGCTCACGCTACAGAAAGTCACCGAAAGCGATATCCGCACCCTCGTCGAAAATCGCCTGGAGGGCAACACGCAGTTCGCCAAGCTAAGGACGCAGTCGGAGGATAATGATCAGCGGTGTGACCGCCTGAAGCACGAAATCCTGCAAGAGGCCGAAGGCGTCTTCCTCTGGGTCGTACTCGTACTCAACGAAATGGAGCAGGCGCTAGCCAACTCAGACTCGATACAGGTACTGGAGCGGATCATGGCCACGGCCTATAAAGACATCATAGACTTTGTTCACAGCATCCTTTCATCCATCCCCAGAGTACACCAGCAAGGCTCTTACCATTTGCTAGCTGCTGCCATGCAATTCTTGGGGTTTTGGACCTCAGAGGCAAAAGCCACAGCTGCTGCCAAGGCGACTTTGGAGCTGTCCTGGAGGCAGGCGCTCTACATCAACCTCGAAGAGTGCGCTATGCTCTTTGACGCGGCCGATCGGGGCATCCTCATCGAGTGCAACGAAAGCTCAGCCGCTATCACGCTGGACTTGGAAGACAAAGAGGCCGTTACGAGGGAAAAAGAGCGGCTGCTCGTCAGATGTCGTGGCCTTGTCGAGGTTGACCCTAAGCTGAAATTACGATTCACACACCGCGCTATCCCCGAGGCCCTGCAGGCACTATTTTTCAGCAGAAACTTGAAGCTGGAAGACCCTGTTGACGACGAAAGCATCGTTGAAATCTTGACTTGGATCATTCTTGCTGGTTGCCGTCTGCCGGGTGAAGACCCTGACCAAAGAATAAGGTTTCTCGTCATGGAACTTCGAACATACACCTTTTCGCCTGAGAAATCGGAAAGAATGTTGGAACTACTATTCGAAATCCAGAAGGCAAGCAACCTGGTTTTTCACGGCACCGTTAAACCAGATGATGAAAAGTGGGGACAGTGGAGCTGGAGGAAGATGAGCCTGGACATCATCCGCCAAGGAGCGTACGACGCCTTCCAGATCCCCGAACTCCACAGCTGGGTGATCCAAGAGAAACTCTCGCTGGAAGAAGACAAAAACCTCTTGTTGCTATACTTGCGCAGTATCACCACTCTGGTGCCAGGAGATAGTCCGCTTCTTAACCCTGCATCCTTCGAGACCATCCTATCCAAATTACTGCAACGGGGTCTAACGCTCAACGCTGGCCACTCACTGGCGTCTCCACACACTATGGAGTGCAAGAAACAGGAATGCCGGCTATGGCATGATTTCCTGTGCTCCGAGGTATACATAGCGTTTTCGCACCGCCTCCTGAGCGACAACAGAATGAACTCTTATCCCTACAATGACGGCGGAAATCTCAAATCACATATCAACTGGAGGGGTGTAGAGACGTTTCTTCGCTTCGGAGCAGACCCCAACATCTACCTAGCCCCAGGCCTAACACCGAATGAGGGACTTTTGCTTGGAGCGACTGGATAAACTCTGGACTCGATATCATCCTGGGAATTGAGAATTTTCGGAAATTTCGACGTTAGCGGGAGTTATAACAATGCATTGATTCAGCTCCCTAGGCAAGAGAAGATTTCCGTGACGGACTTCGTCAAATTCCACAAACCGCCAAATATGCACCAGCTGTTGGCGCTGATCGAACAAAACATCATGGGCGGCCAGGCCAAGGGATCGGCTACAGCAACACCTGGCGATGAAGAGCAACACGATAGCTCTGCTCCTGACGAGCTGGAGGAGTTGAAGGCTGCGATCAATAAGCCAAAGCATAGCGAGGATAAGGAGGATAACCCTTGGACCCACAAGATTGGCAGCATCAAAACCAAGGGGTTTGGGGCACGGAGCATTTGGGCTTTCATATACCTCTTTGTCTTCTCCTGGTTTGCGGCGTTCTGGACTTGGTATAGCTTTCTATAGCCACGTCACTCCCATGGGCTGATTCAACAGATGGCAACACAGAAGGTTGTGATGGAAAATTGGAAATATCACCCAGTGAAGACCTCCCAGCACCCTCAGCGGCCACGCTCCCTTCCCAGGTCTTCCATGTCAATAACCCCATGTGAAAATCTCTCTCAACCCCTTCCCCCGTCTGGCACAGCAGTGGCTGGAGTTGGCTTTGTCGGTGCATGAAGTGGTACCGGAATCAACATTGCAGCTCTCGAGCTAAGGCGTCTGTGCTACGTGCACATTGATAGAGGGCATTGGTTCCGTAGATGGTGCTGAGGATGCCGCGGTCGTCCTGGAGAGCCTGGAGGCACTGCTCCGGATGCATCTTCGGGTCCAATCCTTTTCCCTTGGCCCGGATCTTTAGCTTTTGGGCGGTGACGTCTCGGTCGTTCTGTTCCATGTTGGGCGGTGGCAGTGGCAATGTGGTTGGACCTGAGTCTGCTCCTAGTTAGCCTTCAAGGTGGCCTCGAACAATACCAGGCTACGCTGTGGGACGAGACCCATGGGCTGAGGCGGAGAGAGAGAGAAGGGGGGATGCTACAACGACCATGCCGCCTGAAACTTGAGCTGATCGTCAAATATGGAGACGACCCAAAAGTCGTACGCAGATGGTGCCCAGTGATTTTGGGTGGGAAATGCAATACATACTAGTACCGTAGCAGAAGACTGATGTCAGACCAACTTGAAATGATGATGTGTGCTCTTGGAAACGATGGGCGGAAGGCGGGTAGGACTTGTCCGGAGAGGAGTTGGCGAGGGAAAATGGGAGGGAACTTTGAGGCTGGTTTCCCTTTTTCTAAAGACGATTGGGAAATCTGCGAGCCTACCAGGAATGACCATTGCAGTGTCGGTGTGGTGGGGGAGGGACGTATTATTACAAGACCTCGGTTGCTATCGTGGGTAAAGGCATGAACTCCCTCATTACGTCACACTCAAGGATGACTGAACGATGCAACTTTCTCCTGGCTTGTTGCTTGTTGCTGGAGACTTCGGCCCCTCCATTTTTCCGATCCCCCATTATGGGGATACTGCAGATACCAGCCGCTCAACGACCTCAAGAAAATTTCCCACTGGCACACCCAAACGAGCCCGATCCATCGGAATATTCCCTCAAGCAATCCCTTCTCGGCGTCAGATACCAACCTAACCAAAATCCTAACCCCCCCTCTCCAAAACCCCCGTCCTCAAAAACGGCACCTCCATCCCGACCACCTCCCCCGTCTCCCCATCCTTCACAAACACAAACCGATCCACCGACTGCCCCCCATAGTACAACCAATCCACCAACTTCCAACTCTTGCACTCCCCTTCGCTGATCCCCCGCCCCGGTAAATCCGTCTCCGCCCCCGCATTCTCTTCCAGCCCCCACTCGAACCGCCAGTCCTCCTTCACTACCTTCCTTCCGTCCCAAGTAGCTTCGCGATATATCTCGGCCGGATAGATGCGGTAGATGCCCGTGGTCTTTGCCATTTCTGCCGCGAGCAAGGGAGAAAGGGAGTACTTCCATATCTCGTCGAGTCCAAAGAGGATATCCTTTCCGTTGAGGGTCAGGTTTGTCAGGCGAAGGGAGGGGCCGTCCATGGCGACGGTCGCGGTAGCTGTGGCGTTGGAGGACGGGGTGTTTTGGGTGTAGACGCCCGCGTAGTGCTCGGCTGCTTGTTCGAGGGCGGCGGCGTCGATGGCGGGGATGAGGGTGCTGATGACGGCGTTGAAGAGGATGGGGAGGGCGGATTGGTCGCCTGCCGTGAGGATGGTGAGGCCGAGGCCGTAGGTTTCGAGGAGGGAGATGCGGGAGCGGTAGTTGTAGGCTACGCCGTCTGGTAGGTTGGTGTCAGTCACGGGGCATTTATGTGGCTACCTAGGTACTTTCGGCACCGAGAGCACGGCGTACTAGTGCTGGTGCTTTTCTCTGTGCCTGTCAGGCGGGGTGTAGCGTGCATACCTTTTCCTGTGATGGTCACTGTGTGTCCACCCGTGTGTGAAGTGGCGTTGTAGGTTTTCGGGAAGAGGAAGGCTGGATTGGGCCGGAAGATCTCCCACGGCGAGCCCTGAAAGCCGGTTGCGCCAGTGAAAGTATGAGGTTTCAGCCAGGCACTGTGTCTTGTCAGAGGCTTTCACCCCCCCCCCCCCCCAGGAATCACAAGTGGGTAAGAGTGCGGGAAGATGGTAAGACGTACCGGATCTTGGTAGGCGTTGACAGCGCAGGGGATTTGTTGAGAATGGCGTGCATGTAGCTTGAGAGGTCTGCCAGGGTCGAGACAAGACCCCCGCCGGCAACCCCGTCACCGTAGTCAGAGCCCCAATTGTTGGGCACGGCGGGTACCACCGCAAGGGTGTCATCGCCAGGGCTCGGGCGGGTCGAGGGCATGTTGAGAGCAAGGGAGAGCTCCCGTATGAGTTGGCTGTAGCTCTTGCCGGTGTACGTCTCTACGGCGTAGGCGAGAAGGGTGAAGGCAATGTTGGAGTATACCGGGCGGGTCTGGGGAGGTGCGACAGGATCCGAAATAAGCATGCCCCGGAGAAGTTCTAGTCTGTGGTCAGGGCGGCCGTGAGATTCCGGTGTTGAGGGGGGCACTTTTGGCTTACGCTCGCGATTACACCCGCCGGTATCCATGGCTGTGACGCCGCACTCTGGGTAGCTGTTGTTGGTGAGGAGGGGGAAGCCGAGGTACTCGAAGTAGTCCTTGAGGTAGTAGAATTCCTGTTACTTGATCAGAAAAGAGCGGCACCTCTCTACAGAGAGAGGAGCAGTACAGACCGAGAACCCATCTGCACCGCTCTGTCAGTTACGTAGGCGTTAACCATTCGCACTTTGAGTCTTACAGTTCGGGACGATGCCGGCCACTTGCCCTGCCAGCGAGCGAAGCGTGATATCTCCCCAGTTGGTCAATGACTCTTTGTTCGCTAGTGACGGAAGGTACTTTGTCACAGCATCATCGTAGTTGATGCCGCTGCGCAACAAGAGGGTGTCCTAGTAGGAACTGTCAGAACCATCCACTGAGGCTTAGGGCGCTGTGTGAGCAGCATTGGAGCGCCCCATGTCCAACACACCGTGATGACCTTGGAGATGGAACCAATGAGATACTGCGAGTGTCTGTCGACAGACTTGGTGCCGTTGACGTTCGCCGGCGAAAGGTGGTGGTACTCCCACACCAGCAGGTCGGACTGGGGCTGGTCAAAGCTGGTGATGCCTATCGAGAAGGATATGTTTTGGACGTCAAAGCCTGCTTTGATCTTGCTAGTCAATGCGTCATCAAACAATGTGGCAAGGCCGGAGAGAGCGTCCTGGAAGCGTCTTGATTGTTTGAGCTGTCGAGGGCGGGGAACAGGCGGGCCTTCGGGGTGGCATCCCAGGGCTAACTCCACGGCTGGAAGAATGGCCAAGAGCTTGGAGAGCTGCATCGTCGTCGTAGTCTTCTCACCTTCAACCAAGGGCCTGAGCTGCGGAAGTGGCTGTACCAACGAAGAGTCCACCTTGCTGAAACTTCTCCGACTCCATCCTGTGCTGATTAATTCTGGCGCCGAGGTGAAGTCCCCGCGTTTTGTGAAATCGAAGTCCCGGCAATTGTGACTACCGGTATTGTAGCCGAGGATTGTGACCTAAAGATGGAGCAATTCCCATTGGTTGAGGGTTGAGGCAGAGGTGATCTTGGCCAATATGGGTTTACCCGACTGCCTCGCATGAATGGCAGTGATATGAGGTGGGAGAGCAAAAATGGTGTCCCTTGGAACTACTGGATGGAGTCGGAGCAAAGTCGAATGTGAATTCTTTGACTTGTTGGTTTGTATTCATGCCCCAGGCCGTTTTCGTGGGCACATGTGTTTGGACTTCATTTTCTGCAAGATGGGTACCCCAAAGTGATTCCTGGGTTTCCACGTAGTACATGATTGGACAGAATGCCGTCTGTGAATGGAAGCTGTCACATGTGGCTGACTTCCCCCCATGGAATACCAGGTCGGCACTTGGTATTTGGATTCTGGGTTATCAACTGACCGACCACACCCCACAGGGCCAAGTGCTTTGACTGCGGGATAGATTTTATCGTCTTTCCTATTCTTTATGGTGAAGAGAGTTGGACGGAGGGGTGTATGATGTATGCGGTACCGCGATGCTATACTATGCACGTATCTACGTCTCTAGTCTACGTGATTTCTCAGAGGTGACAATTCGAACTAACTCAAAATCACGCAGATCAACTCCGCCTCCCCCGCAAAGCATCCGCCGAGACCTCTAGGCGATGCGGCTCCCTCTAATACCTAACAACCTCAATACCGCGCTCCTTTAGTATCTCGATCGGATTCCTCTTGTCGCTTCCGTCTCTCAGGTCAACCATCTTCACCCAACCAAACTCCCCATATCCTCCCCCAAATCCTTCAAAAATACCCCCCTAAAATCCGCTCACGATCCTCACCACCCTCCCCCCATCATACAGCTTCCTCCCTCCCACAACACCCTCCACATACCCCCTCAACTCCCCCTCGCCCCTCTCAAACTCCCTATGCTGCCTCACATTCCCACCCATCACCCCCTTCTCCATATGACCCACCATCTTCTCCATCGCAGGGAAGAAATCCCTTTCTTCATGCGTATGATGGATAACTGAGGGAACGTGAGGATGTATCGACAGAAGTCTTGTACGTCAGGGAGAGCGATATGCGGGGCTTGGAGGTATATGGAGTTGAGGGCGCGGATGAGGATGCTGTGAACTAGCGTCATGTTGGAAGGGAGGGCGTCGAAGAGGTCTGGCTATTGTAATGGAGGGATGTTAAGGTTAGTGGATAAAAAGGGTGGAAAAGGAAGTGAAACGGGAGGGTACCTGGCCAAGAGAGGGGTTCTTGCGCTTGGTGAATGACGGAGTTTTGGGATGAGAGGGGAAGGGTGGTCTGCGTAGGTTGCCATGGTGTGGTTTGATGTTGTGAGTTGGGATGATGTGCTCCAGCCACCTAGGCTTGAAATCGCTGCAGCATCCACTCTCACTCGCAAGCATCGTCGCGGGCATTGTCTTGCAGAATGATATGCAGCCCCGAGTGGGTGTGGGTGGGAGGGGGGTACAACATTCATGCAGCCCACCGTGAAGCTTGTGCTTTTGGGTGTTGGGGTTCCGTTCTCATTTGGGGAATGCGCGTCATTTATAGGCCTCCCAGACAAGATTGGTAGTATGCAGATGCGAGACAAGGGTGCAGTTTCTCTAATAACCACGGGAAAGAAGAGGGGAAACAGATAACATTGGGCGATTATAAGCCTGTGTAACGATGTAGGTGTTGGTGTAACCACACTTTGGGCCGGTCAGAAAGGTATTTAGGGTGTAGAAGTCCCACCCCGGGACGAGCAGAGAGCATGCATTTTGCAGTTTTGTTCCCATCTCCTTATCCTCTTTTCACGCAAAATGTCCAATTCCAGCGCGTGGGAGTTGCTGGGATGGACAACGTCGCTGCTCGTGCTGTGGTATGCTACTACTGCCTTTGCGGCGTGGCACCGCATGCGCCACATCCCGGGGCCGGTGCTAGCGCGCTTCTCTTACATGTGGCACATGTATCATGTTCTCACCGGACGCGGCGGGCCTACTTATACTAACCTGCACAACCAATACGCCGGTGGCGGGCCATTTGTCTGCATCGCACCAAATACGGTTGTTACGAATGACCCCGAGGTTTTGCGCCGCATTTCAGCGGCCCGGACCCCGTACGTGAGGAGCGCTTGGTACAAAGGCGCGCAGTTCCACCCCAAGTATGGTAATATGGCCAGCATGATCGATAATGACGAGCATGACCGGATGAAGGCCAAGACAGCCAGCGGCTACAGCGGACGCGAGAATGGGTCAGACTTCGAGCCCGCCATCGACTCGCAGATCGCCGCCCTGGCTGCTCTGATCCGGGGGAAGTACCTATCGACGCCCGGCAAACTGCGCCCAGCGGAACTGACTAGCCTGATGCGCTACTTGACGCTGGACACAATCACCCGCCTCGGTTATGGCAAGTCGTTCGGCCACCTTGATGAGGGCGTCGACGTGACTGGATACGTCGGCTTTCTGGACGCCAGCCTAAAGTTCTTGGGACTGATCCTAGAGATGCCATTGTTGCGCAAAATGGTGTTCTCACGATCCGTGTTATCTTGGTTTGCCCCCCGGCCAACAGACAAGCGTGGGCCGGGAAGGGTTATCGGGTTAGGTTGCTCCTTGCCCCTCCCCGCTCGGTCCATTCCTATTAACTGTTAGGGGGCTGTCAGAATGATTCATGGTCTGGTTAGCGAGCGTTTCCAGCAAGACATCAAAGACAGGACATGGAACGATATGGTTGTACGTGCCAAATATGCCAATACCTGCCACCCTCAGCCTTTCCAGATACATATTTCCTGACCACGGCAAACAGGGCGGTTTCATCCGCAATGGGCTTACGCAACCGGAGGTGGAGGGCGAGGCAAATTTGCAGATCCTTGCGGGCTCCGAGACCACGTCCACAGCGCTCGCGGCCACGCTGATATACCTTGCAACGACACCCCACGCGTACGCGGGACTGAAGCGGCAGATACGGGATGCGATCGATGGCGGCCTGGTCGCGGCTGACCGCCCCATCACGTTTGAGCAGGCCCAGAAGCTGCCCTATCTTCAGGCTGTCGTATGGGAAGGCTTTCGCATTCGCGCCCCCGTTAACTACGGGCATTATAAGTCGGTCCCGCCCGTGGGCGACACCATCCAAGGCGTGTTTCTCCCCGGTGGCACGACCATCGGACATAACTCATTAGCCCTTACCCGCAATGCATCAGTCTTTGGCCAGGATGTAGAAATCTTCCGCCCCGAACGATTTCTGGAGCCAGAGTGCGATGCGGAGAAGCGTGCATATCGGGTTAGGAGTCTGGATATCATATTTGGCGGCGGCAGGTGGACTTGCTCTGGAAAGCAGGTTGCGCTATTTGAACTGAACAAAGTCATCTTTGAGGTTAGCTCCTTCTCTCCATACCCCGCCCCCTCCCTGGCCGAAGGGTACCTAGGTACGTTGAAAAGTGCTGCTGGTTGGCTGACGGCAGACCAGTTCATGAGAGTGTTTGATATCCAGCCGGTGGACCCAAGAAATGCTTGGCAAGAGCGACATTACGGAAGCCCAAACCTCCAGGTCATGAGGGTTCGGATAAGCGAGGCGGATTGGAACGTGTTCCGTTGATGACGGAAGAAAGGTCGAGATTGTCGTGACGGTAGTTATTTTCCTGTCTCGGTTGGCAGAACTCAACTAGGTACCCATTGTCTAGGGAAGGAAGACCATTTTTAACCACTCAACAGCTATCTCGTCGTCGATACAGCCCTTCTTTTATACGTCGAACTTCCATTAGTTGTATAGTTGGAGATCCAAAGAATACCACTATTATTGAACCGACTTCCCTTTGAAAATTACCATGGGAGAGAGAGCACGGCTCGTAATAAGAGTTTCCTTTTGTTCTGTCTCTTATATGGAAAATGCCTACTGACAGTAAAGTGGGCTATTGTTAATATTACAGGCTGGTTATGTGCCACGAACCTAAGTAGGCACCCGAAATTCCCCTTTTCGTTCATAATCCTGAGCTAACATGCCGCCCAGCGCCGTCAGGCCCGGTGCGTAGTCGGCGATCTGGGTGGGCGGCGGCGGCGGGGGAGCGCCGTCGCGGGCCTGCGACAGGGAAGTGGGAAAGCCGCCGCACTCGACGGCGACGGCGCGCAAGCCGAGCGGGTGAACCTCCTTGTGCAGCGACTCGACAAAGGCGGAGAGGCCGGCCTTGGAGGCGGCGTACAGCGACATGAAGGGGAGGGAGTTCCACGCCGAGGCGGACGAGATGAAGGCGAGGGTCCCGCTGCGCCGGGCGCGCATGAGCGGGAGGACGGCTTGGGTGAGACGCACGGCGCCGAGGAGGTTGGTGGTCAGGAGGGCGTCGATGTGGTCTTCACTGTTGAGAAAGAGGGGAGTTAGCTTTCGTGGTGGTGATGGAAGTGGGGAGGGGGGCATTCGTACGAGGCTTCCTCGGCGGACATGAGCTAGTTCATGCCGGCATTGTTGAGGACCACGTCAATGTGGCCGAAGATGGCCCAGGCCTCCTGTACCTTGGCGGCGAGTGCGACACGGTCGGCCGAGATGTCGAGCTCGAGTAGGCGGAGAGAGTCGGACTTGTAGGCGCCCAGGCGCTCCTCAACCTTGCGACCGGTGGCGATGACCTTGTCGCCGCGGCCGACGAGCTCCTGGATCACCATCTTGCCGATGCCGGAGGTGGTGCCCGTGACGAGCCAGACTTGATTGATTGATTGATTGATCAATTTAACGTGCAGGGTTTTGCCCCGTGGGGGCAATCGCACGTGACCGCTCTCGAAGTCGGTCAAAGCCCTGGCTATCTAGGAACTAAATAGCTTACAATAAGGAGATCCTCCTCCCTACTCCTCCAAAAAGAGATCCTGACCTGGCTGCCTGCAGCCTCTGATCGACGATACCTTCAACCTAACGCCCCCCGTCTCAAGGAAAAACCGCTACAGGTCCCACCTGCCCTGCCCGCTCTCTGCGTTCTAAAGGTACATAAAAACTCCGTAGAGAAAAGCCTCCTTTTGATCAGTCTTGGGTGGCTTCTGCAGCCTCCTCCTCTTCTTCATCCTGTGGGGTATTTTCTTTCCCCTTCTTTCTGCCCCAGTATTTTCTTCCTGGGAGCTTAATCTTGTTAATGAAGCCCTCGAACGCCGCCAGGTGCTTCTTCGATCTCCTCCAGACCGCTTTCATCGGGTCTGAGCCTTCCAGGGGGAGCGCCTTCGCGTTGAGCGAGCACTTCAGGAGGTGGCCTGGTTCCTTGTGGGTCCCGCATTCGCAGGGGTCCCAGTCGTCGTGATTGAACCTTTCGTGGTAGGACTTGAAGTCGCCATGACCGGTACGTTCCGCCAACAGGGCTGCGTGCGCCCTGCGGGATAAAGCCAGTTCTGGTGGTTTATCCTTCCAGCGGATCTCCCAGTACTTGTAGTTTCCGGGCGCTCCGTCCCACCACGTCCACTGTAGCCGGGCTTCCCTGGCTTCTGCGTGTTTTTTCCTCCAGGTGGCTTCCGAGTCGGAAGCCTTCTGGAGGTCCACCAGGGAGGCGGCTCTTGGACGAGCCAGACTTGAGGGGCCATTGTTGGTGTAATTGGAGTAGAGGGTTAGGGCTGAAGGTGGGTTGGAACTCTTGGGGACAAGAAACGTTAGGCTGGATGGATTTTCGGATGGAAAAGTGTTCGAATGGAAGCTGACGATGGTAATGATGGGATATCTGGATCGGACAAGGGAGCCGTCGCGACAGTCTTTTATAGCCATCTCGTCGCTCCAGGCCTTGGTCGCATGTCGTCTTGAGATGTCGACGTTGATACTTGGCATTCGGGTGCCGGGGTCGAAAAGTTGTCCAGGAAGCCGAAGCACCCCCACTCATCGAGCGGCGGGACACAATTTGTGGAGAACACCCTTCGTGTGCAACACAAACCGTGCAGTCACTGGCTGGGCCTGCTTCGACGGGAGGCAGCAGCTTCTTTCAAGGTGCCAGTGCTAAACCCGTCCAAATCTGTCAGCCATTTTGTTAGCGGCAGAGGAAGCACTCTGCATAAGCCAAGGATGACAGGTGCAGCTGTCAAGACACAGTTGGCTTTTGCTGCCGTCGAATAACACAACCACCGAGACTGACACCACTGGCAGTTACGTAGTGCATTTCGGTAGGCATTTACTCTTTGATGTTTCAAACGAAGCGTGTCGATATGCGCAGTGAGATTCATTGATACGAGGCCCCTATTGCTACCCGAAGTGCAGTGCAAACGGGACTACCGTAGGCCTAGAGATGGGGTCCTCGAAAAACATGCAGCTTCAGTGAGCCTGAGGCCTTGAGGGCAAACCAGTGAGACGAAGCTGCAGTTCCGGTGGAGTCACGCCGAATTTGCGCCGCAAGTGATCGATGTTGTCCGAGGTGAGGCATATGGATTGTCGCGGACCGGTAAGGAGAGGAAAATTACCCCCACAGCGTTTTCCTGAAGAGTCGTCTCTGATCAAGATAGAGGTTATCCGTAGATTTGCTGAAAGGAAAGAGCTAGTCCGGGTTAGATTGCAGTGGAGTGGACATGAGTGGCCCAAGCTCCCAAGCTAGACCTTAGTGTTCCCCTCGGTTTCCTGAACCAAAATCTGACCACGGTAGTTCGCCCCACACAGAAATCGGCAATGGGACAGCTTGCGTGTTGCCTGCGATCCGCAAATCGAGAAAATGCGCGCGCTGCACCGCCATATCCTCGAGTCCCTCCCAACAAAACGCCATCGCAGCCGCCTCCGAAAAAGCCATGGCGCGGCGAGGTCCTGATGGCCCGCACAGCGCCCGCCGCGCAACCGCCCAACGAAGCAATCACAGAGCAGGATACACAACACTCATCCCGAGCTTGGGGATTTGTGTAACGCCGCGGATCAAGCGGTACAGGAGTACCAGACCTCGCTCAACGATCTCTCCGCGCGGATCCAAAAGTATGTCGCACACTTCCGCGAAGGCGGCTCGGGAAATGCCGTCAAGGATGTTGGCATGAAGCTCCGTTGGCATATCCGAGAGAAGGACGCCATCGTCAAGTTTCGCAACAGCATCGCAACGCACACAAGCGCTCTCAACATACTCCTCGCCTCCGTCACCGTATGAGTTGACGTTCCAATTCCCCATCTCTCGCGTCCAGGGTTAACACGGCACGGCACTGCCGAGCTAGAACGCTAGGTTGCAAGGCTACCGAAAGCCTGGCCAATATAGGAGAATCCGTCAAGGTCGAAAATAAAAGACAAGAGGATATACTACGGGAGCTGCAAGAAGGACAGCAGAGACAGTCGTCGTTCTTCTTAGGCTAGAGGACAACCATCAGGGAGATCATACAGAGCTTCGGCACTCTTCAGACGACTTGCATAGAGATAAGGGACTCGATCCTCAAGCTCCTCCATAGCAATAACAACATTCTCAAGGCCCTTCGAGAGATTCAGTCGGGCCTGCCAAGTACTCTCGAGCGCAACCTGATCCAGGAACCTTTCATCCTCGAGGACGCCATCGGCCGCATAGCACCCGTCCCATTACAGTTCATCGATTCTTAGGATACCTTTCAGGCCGTACTGGAAGTACGATTTCGCGGTATTCAAAGAGACGACAAAGTCAAAAGCAGGGAATATGCCTTACAAGATCGAGCAAGAGGTTTCGAGATCACTAGGGCAAGGCCGTGGCAAAATGCGTTTCTGCCTGGCCAGCGCGTCGATATAAGCTTCATATTCGAGCAATTGGCATCTAGTACTCCTGAGGATGAGGACCAACAGGCTCAACAGCAGGTTACTACCTGCCCATCCTGTGGCTCCATGGCTAGAGCTAACGCTAAGATGGGCATCGAATGGTTTGCCTTCCTACATATTGTCGTGAAAGATACCTTCTTGCTGACCTACCTAATCAAGTCATAACTGTAAGCTGTAGTACCGGAGAATCGAAAAGATTCAGCATAGCTGTTCCCGGGTCCAGAACGCTATCTCACCGCGAAAAGGAACAGCAGAGGACTTTCGGGCCAGTATTTCCCAATTCAAGAGGGTCTATATTGTTACTGAGCCTCCGAGAATGCGTAAAGGCAAATTATCGATTCGCCAGAAACCAAACAGTTCGTTTTCATCCGCCACTAATAGTATCCAACCACCATTGTACACCGTCAAAACACACAATGCCGCCTCGGGAGCTTTCAACAGCGTATCACAAAGCATAAATCATAAAGGCGAAAGGCTCACTGAAGATACTCTCAGCGCTAACGACGAAGACTCGGACAACTGGTCAACAGCTACAGTCGGGGGCCCCTCAACTGCATTCAGCTCCTTCACGATAAACGATCGCACATACAACTACGCCCACCACGCTAGATCGCGCAACTCGTACTTTTTTCCCACCGATAATCGTGGACAAGACCGTTTATTCCTTTTACATCATATCTCGCTACTGCTACACGGAGACAAGCTACATCTTACCCCTTTGGAAAACCCAAGTCGTGTTCTTGATATGGGAACCGGAACATGCATCTGGGCCATCGATAGCAGGTTCCCCCACGCCCCCAGGCCCCTCACCCCTACCTATTAGCTCGTCTAACTTTGCTCAGTGGCCGAAAGTCACCCCGACGCGGCTATACTTGGCATTAATATATCACCCATACAATCCACCTGGGTTCCCCCGAACGTCCGGCTGGAGATCGATGATGTTAAATTGGCCTGGGCAATACCACCGGACTCTTTGGACTTTGTGCATATTCGCGACATGGATAGCGCAATTCAAAACTGGACCAACCTAATGCGGGAAGCATACCGGTACGTTTACGTCGCTAGGCAAGCTTATCCTCTGTCATACTGCTACTCCAGTCCCTCCAATTTCCATATAGAAAACAGCTTAAACACTCTGAGAAACCAGCTACTCACACCATTCCTTCCTTAGAACACTCAAACCGGGAGGTTGGATCGAAATCAAGGATATCATTTGGTCATACACCAGCGATGACGGCACTGTAACTCCCGAGTATACGCCGATGCGAATAATAGAGACGGTCCACGAGGCCCTAAAAGCCTTGAATGTAGAGTTCCATTCGTCAGGAGAACACCACGAACGGCTTACGAATGTTGGCTTTATGGATATCAGCCAACAAACGCAGAAAGTACCGATAGGCCTTTGGCCTGCGGATCCAAAGCTGAAAGAAGTTGGAAATATTACTCTGACGGCCGCCTATTTGGGAGTAGAAGACGTAATACTCTATCCTCTCCGAGTAGGACTTAGCTGGGACAGAGAGAAAATCCAGGCGTTAGCCTCCGGGGTTCGACGGGACTTGAAGAAGGGATCGATACACGCCTCTGTTTGGAGCTACGCATTCTGGGCTCGGAAGCCAACGGAGTGATGGGCGTGGGGATTCTTGAGGAGGGCACAGGGTCCACCGCACCAGCTACAAGCTTTTTTCACATTCCATATCTTGGTACCTAGTGATGCCTCTCATGGACTTTGTGGCACGTGCTACCCCATACAGCCTCCTTCTCTTTCTGAAGGCCTTTCCGAACCTGGTCATTCCAGGCCAACCCAGATCATCGGGTCTCGAAATAGTTGACCGGCAGCCCAAGCGCATCACACTATGCCTTTTCTGTTACTCCTTACTGCCGTCCATTCCACTACAGCAACCGCCAGCCCTTGGTTTGGCCGTGGAGCATTAGTTGATGAGTTAACGGGTTATGTTGATAGTGGACATGATAATGCTTGTGCCATGAACTCAACCAGGTCAATTACTGAGCTGTTGATAATTCGACTATACAAAAATAACTAGAACCCCTGGTGTTTTCTGCTGTTGGCTTTGGCTATGATGATTCATGTTATTGCTGAAGCTGTGACAAGCTGTAGGGTATAGCTTTGATACGCAAGAGTTAGTTATCCTATCAGGTCATTCCACACTCACCGCTTTAAATTAAGGTGATTCCTTCACAAAGATTGCAGCACTTTTAAGTTAACTTAGGTAAGTCAAGTGTTAATTTAATAAAAGAAACAAGTGTAAGCACTAACCTGCAACTAAAAAAAAAAATAAGTAAAAAGAGTCTAGTATCAGATAAATTGTATAGGATACTGATATCCTTGGTTTGACCATAAATGTACCAAGGACATAAGACCTAGGAGATGTTTGCTGTGCCATGGAAGTTGTAACAATGAATGCTAGACAGAACTTAGTACTGTTTCCAAGCTGGGGTTATCCTTTCTTATGTTTAATAATTTGGCTGTTTTGAACTTATCTATGGCTGTAAGGAAGCAAAAAGCGAGAGAATCTGGAGGCCAGTGGTCCATATCATCAACCCCTACTGTACCCTTTTTAGTTTCATAGCCTTGCATCAGTTGCATTATAATACAGCTTAATGCTTGATGATGTGTAGGGGTATGAGAGCTGACCACTGCTTTGCAACCCCCTGGAGATTTGTTAGTTCCATATAACAAGAGATCTGTAAATCTGGCAACTTATAAATCTTTATATTACCCTCATAATTAATCAATACATTTGAACATGTCAGTTCCTGGTTCTGACACTTTGGGAGCGGAGCAATTGGGTTGGAATGGTAATCTTGAGAAGAGTCTGCTCCCAACAAAAGAGAGCTGCGCGGAGCGCACGATCTATATACAAAAGAGAGTTTGTATGCCAAGGAGCTAAGCTCCTTGCAGGTGCGGGAGCTCCCGCACGGAGCGAGAGCTCCCAGCCACACCTGTGGCCTGCGCCGCAGGGCTGCGCCACACTGCATTTATGCGACACTGGTGCTCAAGCTTATTCTTCTCCAGATAAGAAATTCCATCAAGTATCTACCAATGTTAGTAATAACATATTGGTCAATGAGGAGAAAACTAACCTGCCCCAATATTGATGCTAATCAGATTTCATTGAGAAGGGGATTCCCATGTGCTATTTCTTGTAATGACAGCAGCATGAACTTGAAAATAGCCAAAAACATACTCTCAAACAAAAAAAGTTCCTGTAAATGAAGGAACTTTTCATGCTGAATTTGCCGAATGGATTGTAGTTGTGTCTTTGTGTCTGGTCCATGAATATTTTTTACTATTACCAGTGAAAAGTTCTTACATGAGAATGAATCCTTGCCCATGGATAAGTTCTCATCCAAGGAGGCCCTATGTAATGTGGGAGATTTCATCTCTGCTATGGTAATATACTTATTATTACCAAACTGCAACTTATAAAGTTGTTCATAAAGTGATGCTTGGGTAGCTGGTATTGACTTGTACATGTTGATTTCTGATGTTATATTTTTTGTCCTTGTAGACTCAGTAATTGTGGTATTGGATCTATTATTATCCTTTGCTTGACGGATTAGCTCTGAATCATCCCTGTCCCTTCTTTTGTTATAGCCAACCAGACCACCTACACCAGGATGCTTCTCTAAATATATGTCATCTGGTTTCAACTGCTTCTTTATGGAAGAAGGTAATGCTACCGAAGTGAAAGTATCAGCCCATTGATGACTACTGGGGAAAATGGTGCTGTGTTTTGCCATTTGGAAGGGTATTGCTGTAAGCTAACCTAATGGTATACTGCAGCACTTTGGCAAGGGAGACATTTAACTAGAAAGCTGGGGAATGTGCTATTTCAACTTATTAGAAGATTTGTAGGACCCAAACAAGGCATACCGGGAGGCCCAGAACTGAGGCCCTATTGGGCTGGCCTTGTTTTGGGACTCATCATGTGATAGCAGTTGCATCATGACTTTAACAGGGTTAGATATTTGACTGTAAGGTATATCTTGTATAGCTATATGTCCAAAGAGTGCAGCTCAAAAAGATATCTCCAAGAATAATGAACTTATGGACTAATATATTTAAGATGATATTATCATACTTTTACCTGTCAAATACCATTCTAAATAGGTGAAATTGATGGGGATTGTAGCTGTGTGATTTTCCTATGTGTCTAGTATCTCTGGCTTAAGCCAGAGACACTTCTTTATATTTGTGAATAGTGATCTAGTAACACCAATTGCATGCCAGAACCCCTTTCTGACTAGCCGCTACATTTCTTGATTACCACCTAAGTCTAAGCCCTTCTAAAAGTTCACATCAATCTATAAACTCTTATGTTGGGGTGCTTCCTAGTAGCCCCCGACACAAGAAGCAGAACCCAAAGCTCAATCATCAATATGCTAGCCCAAAATAGTGAACCCAATATACTATGTGTCTCTATAAACTGATCTGGCAAACCCCTATAAAAATAAAGCAGCCAGAGAAATATAGTAAGCTCAGCCAAGGACAATAATGGGTTGTGAAAAAGATCCGTTAAAAGCAGCCATATGACTAGGTTCTAACAGAGAAGATGAACAGCTGTCCATGCTGTTGAAAATATAGCAGTTGATAACAGAACATTTAAATAGTATGTCAGAAGAACACTTGAAGCTATGAAGACAAAAACAATATGAAACTACACAACATTAGACTTTTACAACACAGGCATACTAATATTTGGCTTACCAGCACTTGGATCACTGAGGGATACTCCATTTTAACATAAAAGAGATGTTAGATTATAATTTTCTAAGCTTACCGCAAATCCAAGGACATGGAGGGCTGTATTATTGTATTGTTTTCGGCTACATTGCCAAAAAGCCTAAATCTGGTCCCCTTGGGTTTGGGTTCTAAAACTGGCCACCCTGACGAAAAAGCGGCACTTTCAAAAGTTCTACTTTTATGCTTAGGCTTGCATCCCTTGTTACAGGCAGGGCCAACTTCTGGGACCCTTATAGGCAAAAAAACAGTAGTGGCTATGTTTAGTATCTGGATTCAATGTGTAGGCATTTTAAGTGGATAAAACTTTAGGTCATTAAAGCTGGTGCATAGTATCCTCCAATTTGTACTATAAACAGCAGTGGACAGTGCAGCTGCATCTCCAGTTTGGCATACTTCTCATGTTCTGTTATGATAATGTCATGATGCATGAGGAAGTGAATCATGTGGGTTGCAGTCAGGCCTGATTGAAATAGGCCACCTTTACCTCCTCAACGCTCATAAGCCTGAACTCCTCTACCTTACTGTTATATGGTGTTTTTGGCATTATATCCTCTGGTAGCTTGAGATCAAAGGTTGAGATTATATAAAACTGATCATATACAAATAAGAGAGCCGCTTAGCCGATACTGTGTGGTCATGTTTGGATTGTATAAGTTATGAAAGAAGGATAGACAATAGATAGGAGTGGTGGTGGTGAATAAAGTGGACAGATCAACAGTTGGGTCCTTATCCTTGTCTTTGGAATTCCATAAAACTAGGTCACGATTGCTGCAGCTTTGTCATAAGATTGTACTTCGGCCATGACATAACATGGAATAAGTAGATATTCTATTGAGCCCGTCACAATGCACTGTTACGATCGTCAATTTGAACTGTTACCCCCATACATAACCCTGGGAATCGTGAAAATAACCCTAAGCCCGGCAGAAAAGGTACATCGAGGAATAACTGCCACCCTGTCAAAAGCCACTCACCCCACCACCTGCAGCCAGCTGCTGCAGCGCCCAGCACTGCAAGCCAGCACTGCAAACCGTGGTGGGCACCACTTCAATCTTCCTTTCAGCCTTCCTCCGTTCAACCCCCACCAATTCCTTCCAACTACACGCAACAACTGCAACAACTGCAACACCTTCAGCGCAGTCAAATCGCGATTTCCGCACACTTTAACAGCTGCAGTAAGCTTCATTCGATTGCGCGCGATCAAAAGAGCTAACCAGAGCAATAGCGATGGCTCCACGCGCGCGCGCAGGTCAGGAACCCGACTTCAGCGACGATAGCGATTTTCCGGCGCACGGTTTGCAGTCAGAAAGAGTCGATCGGCTAACTATTCCAAGGGCCCCGGGGCCACTAAAGTGGATATTGTGTGTGCCAAAGGGAAGATACGACCTTCAAAAGCGCTCTCCAAGAACACAACCACGACCAAGGCTGACTGCTCATAGCAGGGCACAGCCAAGGCGCTGTTAGTTGACGGAGTGCGCAAGTGGACCTTCAGTGTGAGGCATGATTGCCAGACACACGAGAACCACACTGCGGAAGTTTTTTACCCAGTTGGCTCCTTCATAGTCGAACACAAGGCTCTGATACAACAGTATCTTAACCACCTTAGCATAGCAATCTGTGACATAGCTAGAGAGCTGCGGGCATAGTTCCCTAGTATCATCTTCACGCAAAGCCAGTTGCATAACTACTGCTGGAGGGCTTGGAAGCAAGCCATGATGGGATTCACACCTTTCCAAGCCCTGAAGAAGCTCTTTGACGAGGAGAATATCACACACACAAAACCCAGTGGGACCCGGGGAACGCAGGCCCAGGGCAGTCAACGCCCTGCAACCTAGTCGACAACTGCACAAAGTGGTGGCCTATCACCGTCAATCCGGCGGCACCGGTCCCAGTGGGAGCTTTTGCCAGGCCTGCATGAGGATATGGACCTGCACGACGAAGACCCGAACCTCCATACCAACAATGATAACGACGACAACGACAAGGCGGATTCGGCGATACTCAGTACCATTGTGGTGGCGCCCGCGTCCAGGGCTCCCCATGGCAGTCACGCCGGCGCCAGGGGTAATGGTGGGCGAGACAGAGGCAATGGCGGGAGCCAGGGAGCCAGCCAGCGGCCAAGCCAGGGAATTTCCCGCGCGCGGTCGCAGTGCTGTGAAGAAGCCCAGGGCGGCCCAGGGTGGCAGGGCAGGTGGCAGGGCCGGCAGGGTGCTAGCAGCACATAGTTGTTGTGTTGATACGCTGACTGAGAGGCTTTTATTGTGTTTTTGAACGATTCGAGCGATTTAAATCGCTGTAGTGTTGAATTAACTGTTGTTCAATTGACCGCGATTGACTGTGATGGACTGCGACCGCAATTGACTGCGAAGGCGGTGTACTATTTGGGCAGGCGGTGTGAAAAAATGTGGGGTAGTGGAATGTACTACAGTTCAAATTGACGATCGTAACAGTGCATTGTGACGGGCTCATTCTATTACTTACTAAACAGTTCAATTGTCCAGGATGCAAATTTTGGTCTTGCTTTCTTCACTTGGCTGCAACCCCTCACCAATCAACATCAAATTATATGGAGTAATGTAAACAGCATTTTCCTTGCTTTGAATTATTATATCAAAGAGACCATCAAAGTTCAGTGCCCGGCCTTTGCTGTTAAAGAGACCTCTCCTTTTCCTCAAGTGTCTCTTAGCTGTCTCTTCTAGTATGGAGGTGTCTGAAGGGTTGATGAGTATCTCCTCATCCTTTATGAAAAATCATATACAGATTTTGTTACCTTGCAATGTGCTTGGCCTTGTATTCTTGTCTTTAGTGGTGTGTCTATTAGCAACAGACTGGTGCTCTCTCTCCTTTGAAACCAGCTTCTCAACTCTCAGATTAAGATCTTTCTCCTCCTCAGTAAGCCAAGTAATTTCCGCTTTAAGATTTTTTAGATCATCATCTTGTAGCCACTGTATCTCAGATGCAAGCTTTTCAGCTTCAAGTTTAAGCTTTTTCTCTTGCCATTTAAGTTGTTCCAAGGATGATAGCAGCTCCAATTCCTCTTTACTAAGAATTTCAATCCTAGTTTAGAGCTTGCTTTCTCTGATACTCCTTTCAGAGTCTAGCCACTATATCTCAAATCTAAGATTTTTGGCATCTTGTTTAAGTGTTTATTCTTGGTTTTGCAGTTGGTCCAAGGATGATAGAAGGCCTGATTCTTGCTCAGTGATATTTTTAATACCAGTTTGGATCGCTTGTTCTCTGGTACTTCTGTCAGTTTCTAGCCGCTGTATCTCAAATCTAAGGTTTTTGGCATCTTGTTTAAGCATTTGCTCTTGTTTTTGTAGTTGGTCTAAGGATGATAGCAGGCCCGATTCTTGCTTAGTGAGATTTTTAATACTAGTATGGGTTGCTCCTTCCCTGGTACACCTTTCAGAGTCTAGCCACTGTATCTCAAATCTAAGGTTTTTGGATTCTTGTTTAAGTGCGTTTTCTTGTTCTTGAAGTTGTTCCAAGGATAATAACAGCTCTGACTCTTGATCAGTGAGAGTTTTCATGCTAGTTTGGAGATCTCCTTGTGTTGTGCTCCTATGATTTTCTAAGTGTTATATCTTAGATGTAAGCTTTTCAGCTTCTTGTTTAAGTGTTTGTTCTTGTTTTTGAAGTTGGTCCAGGGATAATAGCAAGCCTGATTCTTGCTTAGTAAGATTTTGAATATAAGTGTGGAATGCTCCTTCTCTGGTACTCCTATCAGTTTCTAGCCATTGTATCTTGGATAAAAACTTATCAACTTTAAGTTGAAGTTTTTTCTCTTGTTCTTTAAGTTATTCCATGGATACTAGCTATTTTGTTTCTTCTTTGTTAAGTTGATTGTGTTTGTTAGAAGCCTTTTGATTGGCTTTCTCCTGGATTTCTTGAGTATATTATAGTCTTTCCAGATATGCCAGATGTTCTTTTTCTTCAGCTTTTAGATTATTCAGTACCTTGGTTTGCTCTATTTCTTCTTGTTTTAATAGGAGTAGCTTACTTTATATTGTTCCTTCCTTAAGAGAAATGTTCTTAAGCTTCTGTTCTTCTCTTAATACCTGCCTTTTAAGTTATTCAACTTTTGATTATAAATTCTAATGTTTCTCTTCAAGTCTCTGATACTATATTATTCCTTCAGATAGACTAGTTATATGCTGTGTTTGGACTTGATCAAAGAGGATTGTTATAGGGTCCTTCTCAAGGTTAGGATTTTTCTCTAAAACTTCTAGCATTTTCTTCCCAAAGAATATAAAATACATTGATTGCTAAATAAAAAAAGATGATAATGTGCTTGACATCTCTGCTGGAGCATGTAACTTAGGCAAAAACATAGATGACTTGTTACAGAGCTGATCTATCTTATTTAGAATACTGCTTTGTTTGGGTGGCCTAGACCACTTGTCAATTTCTATGCCCTTGCTTTCTTGCTTGTTTGGAAGGGGCTTGGCCGATGATATAACATTTGCCACCTGTGTGATAAGCATTTTAAAATCTTGATATACATATTACTCTGGCTTCCTAGCTATTGTTAGAAGCTGATGGGCAATTTCTCTGTCTGGGTTTTGCTGTAATAGATCATTAATCTGCTTGGATTTAATCCTTAGCTTTTGAGCTAGTGAAGCAAACTCAAAAAGCATATTCTTGTTAACTTGTTTGCCTCCTGGTATAACAAGTTTTGGTTTGGAATCAGCTGGCATATCCATATATTTATGAATGGCAAAAAGCCATGGTTGTTGGTATATTGCATTAAACTGACTGGCCATATTGATGGATATGTATTTGAAAGTTGATCTGGATAGTTATATCCAACACCCCTACTGATCATGGTTTCTATCTTGAAAGGCATTGTCCAAGGCAGTATGTATGGTTTCCCCATGCCCCATTAGCCATCTCATATAACCTGCTGGGCCTTATAAGTATTTCCAATTTTCAAAGAGTGTGAATAAAGATGGGACTAGAAAGTCCAAAGTTACATGGCAGAGCTTTGCCTAGATTTCATCTCACTACCATTTATTAAAAGTATTAAAAAATTCCCTGGACTTGATATGGCCATAAAGCCTTTCTGCATCAGCCTTAGATGTGCCAGGTGCTATGAGTTACACACCATTTAATGTTCTTAGATCAAGTTTCTGCATTACATCTATATTTCCACCAAAGATATAATACCAGAAGTCCCCGGTATGGTAAAGGAATGAAAGGAGCAACTAGGTTCTGTCAGTGCAAAGGTTTCCCTTTCTATTCTTTGCATATTTACTTCAGGACAACCCATACTAAAAATTTTGTTAAAAACACTAAGCCTTATGCTACTGTATAATACAGGAATATAATGAAATTTGTCAAATGCAGATGTAAATTTCTTGTTTTTGAATAGCTGTTCAAGCTGGTTTTTCTTGTTTGTTGATTTTGAAATAGTGGCCAAACATCATGCCCACCAGTGTCTCTTAAAGTAGGGGTTCTCTGGTCCAAACACACCCTGATATAAGTATATCTTATAGTAAAACTCTCCATTATCAGGTTTCTGCTTATTAATATACTTATCAATGAGAGTGGATTTTAGATCTTGTGTCATATCTTTATGGTGTTAGTAAAATTATTGGTAAAATCTTGTCAGATTCATACCTACAAGAAACAAATCAATCATCCATTGCTTTTCTAGGCCCCTAAGAGTTTCCTTGGCTACTTTGACATGGTGTTGTCCTTGAAGACATTTTAATTACATTCCAGGTAGAAATTCAAGCTTTGTACACTTGCCAGCCCTCTCTGGTCTTAGTTTATCTTCCACTTTGCTGGAGAACCTCAGACATTCTTGGAGTTGGCTTTTATGAATAACTGCTGGAATATGATTTTGAAGGTCCCTAGGAATACATCCTTGTTCGGTGTGGAATAATCTTTTAAGTCACTTGACATTATTGGGATCCAGCTCTCTTGAGTAAGGGAAGTCTAATATATCGAGTCTGATGCTAGCTGTTCCTATATATGTGTGAACTTTCTCTGCCTCAATTTGGCGAGTCACAACTGTGAATCTGCTGCTTGACATTGTGCAAAGTTTTTTAGTATGCATCAGTGACTTTGCCAGTGTGCCTTGAGAGAAGTTGCACTAAATATATATGCTGTCCATGTTTTGGTCCCCTGCTAAACCAAGACCCAGAAATGGATCCATACCCCCCCTGTCTTTGATAGCCCAGTTTTGGCTCTCTAGGCGGCCATTCCTTATGCTCTCCATAGTGCTGAAGGTATGTTGATAACCCGTCTCGGCGAAGCGGCGGATGGCCGGGTGAAAGCTAGGGAACCAGAGCGCCTCACAAGTCAGGCGCTCTCTACCGTCTATGGGAGGTCTACATGGAGGAACCCTAAAGGGCATCCGACCTGGCGGGATGTGGCCCGCTTGTAGCAGAGGCGCTGGCGTGTGGCATGGCGTTGGAGCCAAGATTCTGGTCGCTTCCTGTGTGCTGCCTCTATGCTGGCACTCTAGCCTGTGCTGTCGGTGAACGTGCTGAGCTGCTCTGACCTCTCTAGGATAACACTCACTGCCAGCTTAAAACTTATGTGTTAGATAGCCATGGTGAGCAAGCCATCAGCTCACTGTCTGCAAACACCGCTTGTCTAGCTTATAGTAGCTCCACCATGGGGTGAGGCCCCTAAGCATCTCAAGCATCTTCTTTATGCCATTGCTGAGTGTTGCCACGGCTAGCCCCGCTAGGTCACAGTCAGAGCCAGACTTGTAGTCAGTTTCAAATTTGTCATCACCCATATCAAATTCACTTTCTTCATTGTCTTCAAATTCCTCACTGCTTGGCCAATCTTGACTTTCATCCTCATCTTTAGGGACTTTGGGTACCTCCATTTTACATAGTAGTCGTTTCATTCATTCAGCCTTAGCCTTTTCTGTCTGAAATAAGGCGGCATTGTAGTCCATGGAGAATGTCTTTTGGCTTCCTTTTGATCAATCATGTTCAAGAATAAGAAAGGCAAGTAGATTAGAATATAGTATGATGGATTATTTTGTGAAGATTATAGTATATTTGTCAAATAAGAATAAGAATCAGGCCACATGCCCTATTTTGGTCAAGTGGGCCATGATATAAGTCAGAGCCCCTGCCAGCTTCCACAGCTTTATGTCAGCAAGGCTGCAATCTTGGAGTTACATTTGACGGTGGGAGCTGGTACAATGTAAGCGCCGAGAGGGCCCAAAAGCGGGGCCCCAGATTCATGTGGCTTTTCAATGATCCTAAATCATGGCCGGGCTAAGTTTGTTACAGCTATGCCTCTGTCCCAGATCTGGGATCCTTCTAGTGGATAAGGCCCAAAATATATAGCACTGAAGAGACTCTATTATAAAATTACCAGAACGCTCCTACCTCAGCCAAATCTTGTAGTAAACTAGCAGTATCCTAAGAACAAGATGGGAGACCATGATATATATGTTGCTTTAATCATTTTCTCATCACTAACAGGTGGAAGACTGGTGGTCAGCAGAACACCATACCAAACACTTCCATACAAAGAGCTTTATCTCAAAATTAGTAATACAGTTAAAGAATAGATGCCATGTTCTAAAGAGGACCTGTTCAAGCATGCCTAGTCAAGAATACAGACAGTTATCACAAGATATACAGGAAGCCAATAAGGCGGTAAAAACATACAGAAGTAAGAAGAAGGCCTGAGCTTTTAGGTCAAAGGCCAAGGAAATGAAGAAAAGGATTATGGTATATTCCCAGCTTACTTCAGTCATGAATCATACTAAGGACCTCTTTAGTAAAGACATCTAGGATTGAAACCACAATATTTGCTTCTGCACCATTGTAAAGAAACATAATAGTTAGATATTGCCCTTCTTAACTCTGTTTCTAAAGTCCTCAATTATTAGACAGTAGAGCTTCTTGTCTTTGCATTCCCACGGTTTGTCCTTAGGAAAGATGATTGGCGCGTAGGTTTTGTGTCATGACCCTGGTCACGACATTGGGCCGTGGGTGCCTGGGGCACCCACGATGGACCAATTGGCAACAGCCCCCTTGTGGGGAAGGAGCGACCAATCAGGAAGGTCCCGTGGTCCCGGAGGGCCGGGACATCGGGACACGCTGCAAGGTCCCGGGGTCCCGAGGCTTCGGGACATCGGGACCCGACACACAGCTCTTACCGACACCAACGTAGACAGGTATATAACTAGCTAGGACACAGCCCTTGGTGAGGAACGGTTCTTGTTCCTCACACAAGCAATATCATGTTCACGTCTACAATCTTGCAAGCCCCCTACTCAAGCTCTTTGTATAACCCCTGTTACAGGACAGTGACACCACTGGCTGGACCTTGCGCAACCTTTGTTCCCGTCACCGTCAACAGACCCGGCGTCCTGCCTTGCAGTCTGACCCACCTCGGGTGCAGGTTGTAACATTTTGCCAAAGTTGCTCTGCACAGATCACTTTCGTCACCAGCCGCGGTTGACAAAAGTGCGCCGATGTTGATGCCTCTAAGCGTCAGTTCAAAGCTTTCGCTTTCACATTTAATTACTACCCAGTTTGATATCTTACACAGCAGAAACCTTTTATTCTTCAATTCTTTAACCATCCATAAATTCTTCAGCATCATTGTTGATAGTATTGAAAGTTCCCAGATGAACAGTTATCTTCTCATGTCTAAACATGTCTACCCCACAATGACACAAGAACACAGTACCGGCACTATTATGAAGTAGATTAGAATATATCCTACAACTGATCCTGGTGGCGATATGTTAAAAACAGCAGTAAGCTTGTCAGGTCTCAGATTACCTATAAAGTAAGTCTCAGCACCCTCTTCCCATTCATTTTCCAATGCATGACCATATATCACAGCTGCCCACCCTTCCTTGAGTTTGTTCTTCTGACACATGCAAAGATGTGAAAACGGCTTATTAAATGAAATCAAAAAGACAAAGGTCACATAGCCGTCTCTTCCCCAAAGGAATTTTGGCCGCGCGATACATACTTGTGTGTCCGGTGCAACTAAAAAGGGGCTAGGGGAAATCTCCATGGAGGCGCCTTGATACCAGGGGGGGGAGGCAAAAGCGGATGGAATAGGCTGTAGGTAAGTCATTTCCTCGTCGTCGCACCATTGACTTCGGCTTTTTAGAGGGGGAATCTGCGGACCATAGCCAAACAGACGACAGTCTCATCAGGGCCCGTCGATGGATCGGATCTGGCTCTGGAAATGGTACAGTCACCAGCGAAATCGGCTTCCGCTTTTCTTTCATACAACTTTCTGGCGCACGGACTATTTATGCATCTAACCATTACACCGTATGCCCTCGCACGCGCTTCTGTATCACGCAGGATATACATATGCGGTAATGCAACAACGCAGTATTACGATGACCGTCAGCCAACCTGGACTGTCAGCTAAAATGGCTAACCGCATTCTAGCGCAAATAGATCGTTCGGATACTCCATTTGGAGCAGGACATCCCCATCGGGATCCACGATATTGATATTTCCCTCAGGACACAGTTCCATGCTATGTCCCGGTGCATGAATGCGCTCAAGGAGAAGATGGGTGCTCCCCAGGCCTTGGTGAAGGGAGATGCTGCTAAATCAGCGCTCTGATCAAGCCAACTAAGGTAAGCCCAACTAACCCAAGCAAGCCAAGCAAGCCCACTGTTGGCCAAGCCAACTCGCCTTGTGAGGTAAGCAATTCCAGGGCAAGTATTGGCTTAGGTATTGGGTAATACCTTGGCGCCAAGGGGGGTCTGATTGGCCCCCACAGGGCTGGATCAGATCCAAGAATCCATCAAAATCCAACCAACTCGCCATCACAAACACCACCTTCTTCTATTCGCTATCACGAAAAGGTGCGCTTCTGACCATGTTTTTCTTTCTTTCTTTCTTTTGCCAGCTACAGAATTTATCGCTTTTTTTATTCGCCAATAGCCCTGCCATCGCGAGAATCGCGCGTGCCTGAAAACTGATGGATCAACAAGTCTTAATTACTCTGTGATTAGATCACTCTTGGCCAGCCGAGAAATAGCTATTTAGACCCCCAGAGGGCCAGAAAAGAAGTCTCCAAGCCTATCCTCCTCGATCCAATGCTCCATTACAATGGCTAACCTTCTTAAGATCCAGGCCACCTTTTGATCTTCTTCTCCAGACTGTCTTTCTATCTCAGACCTTAGCACCACCTCCACCACCTCTATTACCTCTATGACTGGCAATAGCGTTTTTTCAAGACTTCGCTGTGCCAGGAGCATCTGAACCTAAGCTGAAGATGTTGCCGTCCTTGCTGTAGCGCCTATAAACTTCGCTGACTACCCTTTTCTCAATAGCTCTAATGGCTTTAACTATGTACTTAAGAAGCATTTCAAGCCCACCATATATTAGTAAACCTCCTAGGTCAACTGCCATGGCTATGCCCTCTTCTATATTGTTAATGGCAAGCTTGATGGAAATTACTGGGCTTGTAAGTACTATGATTATGTTCTGATGGTATATGCTAGTACCAATGCCACCAAACACCTTTAAAAACATGGGATTTCTCTTGAGTATAAGAGTCCATAGCCTCTAATAGGGAAGTATAAGACTATTGGTGATCTTCTTAAGGCTTAGGCTAGTAAAAAAGCCAGACTTATAACTTCTCTGAGCTTCTAAGAAGCTTTCTAACATGCCCTTATTGTCTGGATGGCCAATAGTAATATACCATTTGCTATAATAGTAAACAAGTGGTTCAGAGACCTCCTTGCCCTTATTAATCCTGATTTAATAACCTCTTTTCTGCCTAAACATGGTAATACTACTTATGGCTGGCTTAATGATTATTATAAAGAGCTAATCTAATCGACCAAGGCTAAGATCCATATAATGCCTCATAAAATCCATATCTCTTTTGACCTTTGGATTACTAGCTCCCTTATAATAATGACTATTATTACCTACTTCCTTGATTTAGCTAGTGTTTATTAGATAAGATTGTTATTACTCCTATGGCTTCTTAGTGCTTATAATGGTAAAAACCAGGCTCTTTTGCTTTTAAAGATTCTTATTAAATTTGACATTAACTTTAAAAACCTTGGCCATATTCAGATCAATAATACTATTAATAATAATACCTGCTTGATAGCCCTCCTTGGCTATCTTAATCCAGATCATACATGCCCTAGGCTTCTTATACTTAAAAACAATACCTATGTTCATTATGTTGGCCATATCTTGAACTTGGTTGCCAGAGCATTTCTTGGATTCAACAACACTGACCTTATCACTACTCTCTATCCTGATTCTCTTGAGAGGGCTACTGCTAAAGAAGAGGTGGCTCTTTTGGATCAATGGCGCTGCCTTGGGCCTGTTGGTAAGCTTCATTATGCTATCTATTATGTTTAATTTAGCCTATAATAGCAAGAGGCCTTTCATACTATTACTGGTGGTATTCTTTTGCCTAAGGAAGAAGAAGAATTTGATAATGTTCTTTTTGATCAAGCCATCACCCATCTCCGGACTGATAATATTACTTATTGGCACTTGGTTTACCATATGATCAAACGTGCTATTACTTTGAAGGACCCCCTTGATGTATTTATCCAATGATATAGCAACTTACCCACATACCAAAGCCCTTATCACTAGCCTTTTGTTCTTATATACTCCGACTAGCTTGTTCTTCTTGAGATAAAGGTGATCCTTAAGCCATTTAAGCATATTATAAGGAAATTTAAAGGCAACAGAGTAAATTTCAGTGACATTATGGCCAACCTTTATAGTCTTTACTATGATTTGACCACCCTCCATGCCTAGTATTTAGCTTCTTATAACAACCCTAGTATCAAATTTGATGGCCCAGATCTCTCTTTATTAGAATGTTTGCCTTCCCCTAAACTATCATTACTGCTAGAGTAGCGCCCTTGTTACTGCATTTGCCTTCCATGTTACTTCTAAGACTATGAGGTTAAGCTACCTGGCTTATAGTCACCTGACAGGGCTGTTGTTGAACTTGGTGACCCTATACCAGATTATGTGGATTTGGAGTCTTGGAGTATGATCCAGTTCAGCCTAGGCCTTATCATCAAGAAGTTGGATAAGTATTTGGAAGAAATGGACTAGTCTCCCTTATACTGGGTAGCCCAGATACTTAACCCAGGGCGGAAACTTTGATGGGTTAAGCGCTTTTTCAATGATCAGGCCTGGACTTCTGATATCAAGGCCCAGTTTCTTGCCTTCTTCATACACATGGCACCCCCCTATAGTGCTCCTATACCCTCACCCCCCCTCTGTGCCAGTCAATAACCAGTTGATGGCTTTGGCCCAGACTTTTTTGACCCCCCAGAGGCATCACAAGTTGTTGATGAGATTGCTATTTACCTTGCTGAGCCAGTCTTTTATGTAGAAAACGCCATTGCTTGGTGGTTGGATAACCGGTGCAGATTTCCACGGTTGGCTGCCTTGGCTTTGGATATCCTATCTATCCCACTGACTATATGTGAGTGCGAGAGGATCTTCAGCCAAGCCAAGCTTGTTGTCGGTCAACAATGACAATCCTGCCATGTAGATACACTCTGTATGCTTCAATGTATCAAGAATTGGCAGCGGAATCGGGTGTTTTGAAGCAGGGTGGGTGTTCGGGGGCTGGCGTTCTGTCCTTTGTATCTATTTTTAGTTTGCCCGGACCGGAACAACCTCTTCCGGGGTATTACCCAAGCAAACAAGCCAAGCCAACTCGCGATTTTCGCAAGCCAAGCCCTCCCTGGCTGACCCAATACCAAGCCAACTCCGGCCTCGGTATTGGCTTAGTTGGCTTGATCAGAGCGCTGTGCTAAATATACGCACCTGGCACCAGCCTCGGCCAGGCATTAACCCACCGAAGCCCAATGTGCAGGGTAACCTCGAGATCGGCAATAATGCTTCGTCCAAAAGTCCTATGAATACATTCTCCTTACTGCGAAGTTGACATAGAATTAACTCCATCTAACGTCTCCAATGCTTTATCCATTAGGTTGGCCAACAACACATCCCTTTGCGTGTGCAATTCCTGGAAGATTTCTTCCGGCCATGTTGGGCGGAGGCAAGCAATATACCTGTCAGCATCTTCGACCGTATCTTTAAGCTTGGATCGAGCGCCCCGAGGCATACTCTCAGGTAGTTCATGTTGTCAAAGTGGCACATCAGTAGTGGAGCCCTGGGAGCGCTAGGCTGGATTGAGCACGTAGCCAAGGCGCTAACAGCCACACAAAAAGGCTCTGCACACAGGCTCTGCTCCAAGAAATACAACACACAGAACCACCCATTTGCATGATCTAATTGGTTGAGCTATTCTGACGGTTTTGACAATTAACAGTCTGATTCATCGCAAAGATCCATGATCCAACCGCTCCAGCAAGCCCACAGACTTAAGCTAATCAACAGATCAATCGCAGTACCCAAGCTCAATTGAACTAGCCAGGCGCTCGCGTTCCGACCGCAGTGATCAAGCCGTTCCGACTTCTTTGACCACTCCAACCGTTACACAAGCGCTCCCGCACACTCAACGCGATTGCTGCTAATCATCTCCCAAAGTTGGATTGGAAATACACTGGCCCAGAGAACTGGATCAAATGGAAGGATAAGTTCAAGGGCCATGCAGAGTGACCAGGCGCGAATCAAAGAACACAGGCAGGCATACGAGTGATCTGACTGTCTGACATGGCCTACTGCAAAGGCTTTGTGTGCAATATCATGTCCCTTGACCTCCTTCACGCCCATGGTATCCACTGGGATAACAAGGTTCCAAACAACTATCTTCGAAAGATCAGCAATGGCACCATTATCACAGAACTCACAAAACAATTCAGTCAAGTGGTAATTGAATCACTGGATCCCAACATCTTAAACAAGACACTCTTCATGCACAGTGCCCTCTTTAACAGCTACACTGCTTGCAAGCCCACCGTTGGCAGTGAGTATCTCTGGCATCTACGCCTTGGCCATCCCAGGCCCAGCCCAATGGGCCACTTGATCCACAATGTCACCAGGATGCACTTCCACAATCCAAGGGGGGTGCCTTCTCTGACAGGCCAACAACTTCACTTTAGCAATGTTGATCCAGAACACTGGAGCCCTCCCTATCCTAAGACAAATGAGTATGACAACTATGCCACAGGAAAGATGAAGCACCAAGAAAGCCAACAGCCACAAGAGCACCCAAGCATGTCAGGAGAGCAGTGGGCTATTGACTTCTAAGATCACAAACCAGATGCCAAAGGATACCATTACTTAATATACTTCACAGATCATCACTGTGGCTTCACAGCCATGATACACATGAAGGATAAGTACACACAATCACAACTTGGCGCTATCAAGCACTTCTTTGCCTATCTCAAGGCACAGTTCCAGATAGAACCCAAGGAAGTAGAGCTTGACAGCAAGCTCCTGGCAGCACAGATCATTATGGATTACTTTGCAGAGCTAGGCATATAATGTACACTTTCTGCGCCTTATACTCAACAGAATGGCAGCACAGAATGCACAAGGGGTGTGATCAAAGCCAGGTCCACATGCATCCAGGACAAGCTCCCAGAATTCCTCTGGCATATGACTGGCTCTTCAGGCATGTATCTCCACAACAGAACTCCACATCATGATATCTACTAGATGACCCTGATAAAAATCTTTAAACTTTACAAGGCCAGGAAGTCTGGCCAGGTCCTTGATCAAAAGAAGTCAGATATCTCCCATCTACAAGGCATACACAAGCACTATCAATACTTAACTAGGCATAACAGGAAAAGACAAGACCAACAAATTTAAGGCTAAGACATGGATTGGCTACCTAGTTGGCTACTGCTCTTCCAATATCTACCATATCTGGAATCTGCTAACCAATAAGATCACATGTCAGTAGTAGAGATGGAGAACTTCCTCAATGATATGACAAGCATAAAGTGCCCATAAGAAAAGTCAACCTTTACCTCTTATTAAAGAAGAGGAAGACAAAATCAAGATATTTAGTCCCAGTACTCTTATATATAAAGTAGTTAATAAGGAAAGCACTAAAGAGTCAGTACTAGTAGGTCAGCCAGTCATGCCTGATCAATAAGACCAGGAAAAATATATTAAAGATATCTTGACACTAGAAAGCCTACCATACCCTCCTGCTGCCTTACTAGTGACCACCATCAGTAAGCTCTCAGACCCATAGCAATCTATAGCCTTCATTAAGCATACACTTGGCTACTCCCTGACAGAGCCATGGAGTGTTCAATGCCATGATGGACCATAGGAGGCAGCATTTAACACCAGCCACCTTAGTGCCACAATTAGAACATTAAACAGGAAGCATGTCACAAGAACATAGCTTGTAAAGGAACTATACCATAACCATAGTAACATCAAAGGAGATCCTGCCTTATAAGTACAAGCTCTAATGGCAAAGACAGCTACATGTGCTATGGCTATGTCCACAGCTCTTAAGCACAAAGCTAAGAACACAGGTGTGTAACTGTTGGCCACTCCAACAGCCTCCACTCCAGAAAGTAACATCTTCTGGAAGCCAGATAAGAACAGGAAAGCACACCAAACAACTATCCCACCACTTCCAAAAAATAGGCACAAGATCAAAGGATATCTATATAAGCAGCATATTACTACAGCAGAGAAGCTCCATCTTGGTAGCCACACAGAGATGGCTTTCTTTATTGAGTATGCTATAAGCATAATAAAAGGACATCAATTACTAGATTGCATATAGGTATATGCCTACAAATATAATAAACATAGATATCTCCTGAAGATCAAGGCCAGGATTATTATCTATAGCAATCACTCTTATCTTCTATGTTCTTGCTCTTTATTCTATTGCTACTTATTACAGCCAGGTAATCTGAGACGAATCTGGGTTCACGAAATTTCCTTTTTCGTTCGTGGTCCTGAGCTGTAGCTGATTTGTCCTAAGCTTTTCCTGATTCTTCCCTGAGCTAGGGTGATCCCATACGCTGCCGCTCACAGCCTTAGAGGCCCGTTTTTAGTCACTCCGGCTAAAGTTTCCTTTCGATGTCCCCCGCGGTGTCCACGTTTCTGGCATATACTGGTACACGTTGTGGGATAGTACGTAGCGTCCTAGTCTAATTCCTAGGATGATACGTAGCATCCTAGTCTAGTTCCTAGGATAGTACGTAGTATCCTGGTACCAAAACTGGGATGGTATTTAGTATGCCAGTATATTATAATATACCAGTGCATAATATCCCAGCTTAGAATATACCAGTGCACAATAGACTCGCTCAGAAAGTGCACCACTACTAATGTTCGTGCTGATTCTATATAAGAAGAGGGAGCATCCCTGCTACCTTAGATTTTGGATCCTCGCATCTTAACCCACCAAACCTCTCATAGGAAATCCTAACCTGAGCCCTCCGTCCAGGATTCCAAATGCGTGCCAGCTGTCTGCACCACACTTAAGATTCCCACCAGATTTCCACGCACTGCAGCCTTCCACATTACAACTTCGCCGCAATTGAACGAAGCTATTCGTAAGGTAACGCCGCGCAACGCCGAATAATCGTTTCAGTAAGCTGCAAAGCACTCAATCAATTGCCACGGTTAACCTGTACTAGATATAGAAGTTTCCGACCCTGCGCTCGCCGCGCGCGCCGATGAGGGCGATTAGTCTATCAAGATGGTCAAGTTCATGGAGCACAACATCAAGGAGGCGGCTTCTAACGAGAAGCAGCACTTGCGCTTCGACTTACTGGGTAAAGAATGGCTGGGAAGAGCACCTTATCATGTCTCTGCCGGGGCGTTGGACCTTGTTACCAAGTAGTACTAGATGATGCTCGGCGCTATACCGACTTTGAATGGCAGGTGCTGCACAACTCCACGAGGAAGCTAGAGACTCAGGGATCAATCCTCTGCGATGCAAATGTCCGTGATCTCGCCCTTCGAGAACGCCTTAATGTCAGCAAAAACATCCTCGATGGGTGTGATATATGCATAGGAGCTCGTCGCCTGCTGAGCTGTGTGTCCTCTAAACAACAGCCCCGCCGCTTTCCCCTGTGTATCAAATACCACTGATCCAGAATCACCCTGCTTAGCCAGCCAGCGCCACCCAACCTCTGGTAGGCCTATGTACATGAACTCATTGGACAGGTATGGCCGATGTCGAGATTTCATCCAGGGCTCGACATGTGCATCCTCCTTGAAGTGTACCCTGGGCTTGATCGTCGAAAACATTCCCCCAGTTGCGCCCGTGGCCGCACCGACTTTGAAAATCAAACCCCCATTCGGGATGGATCGAAGGCCGTGGGCCGGTGGCTGCTCGAGAGTTCCGCGGTCCCACGGGCAGCGCGTGATATACCCTCTGTTTTCCCAGTCTCCACAAGTGGGGAGAGAATTCTTTCCGATTCGAGCGACACCTGTGCCTGTAGGTTTGATCAAAGCCCAGTCGAGACGCCCGTCATTTGCTGTTCTGCGAGTGTAACCTGACGCACAGAAGATGCTACCGAGATGCTGCTTATTGTTGTCGAAAAATGACTTGGCCTCATCCAAAAGCTCAATGAATCCAGCGGTGACGGGATGGTCAGGGTGATTCTCGATACGCTCTGTTAAGAGTTGAACGGTAAAGCAATGTCTGATGCGCGCCGGGTGCTCAATCTCCGCCGCCTTTGAGTCGAATTTCGGCCCAATCCCATTTATGTCAACCTTCCAGAGGTCTGAGTCTTTGACCGGCTTGAGGATACTTGCCTCGTCCTTGTCGTTCGTGCCAAGCTGAAAGCCTTTAAAGGCTGGGCGTACGACATGGTAGTTCGTCAGGGCATACTTCGTCCAGCCAGGCTCCTTTATGGTTTTGATTTCGACCCAGCATCCCAGGGTCCCAAAGCCAGGAGAATGGTCGTCGCCAGAATTGCTCACTTTGATGTAGCATTCAGGGCCAATGTCCTCCCCAAGTCCGACGAGATTCTTATACTTCTTGGCAGGCCACATCTGCCTTTTCGCATCAGTCATAGGTCTGTTGACCAAAGGGAACAACGATGGGCAGAGCTTGCTGGATGTGTTGTGCTCCATATGGACCTGAAGCTTGTAGGGGTAGCGGTTTAGGAGCTGCTGGATTTCTCCCACCACAGGGGGCCAGTGGTTTTCCTCTGATTCATAGTTGACTGATATATAGACTGTCGAAGGGTTGTCCTCGTATGTCGTCGAGAAGCCAAGTTTAAATAACGCGATACTGGTGACTCTTGACTTTGTGGCGGGATAAGAATCGAGGATATCGAGGGCACCCTCCGTGATATGCTGCCAATCCTCGCAGAAGGCATCCGTGAGGTCACTAGCGGGAATGGGAGTGATGTACTTTGCGAGGGTAAGCTCCTCGGCGATCATCTCAACACCAATCTCGACGTCTTCGAGATATCGATTGCGTATCGCTGCGTCGACAAACTTCTTCGTTTTTTTTACGATTCTTTCCCAGATTGAAGGTGAAGATTCACTCCAATTGGCCACGATCAGAATGGTAACGCGGCCCTCATTCGGCGCTGATCCCTCGATGTACCGCGAAACGAGATCGACGCTCAGTGGCTCAACACCCTCGGCCTTGGCGATGATCTCAGCCTGGTCGTTCAGAGAGAAGCCAAGAGCTGACTGCACCAAGGTGCAGGCGTGCTACCACAAGATTCGATAGGGAGAGGCTGGAGGGGGGGAGCGCCAACACGGAACTTGACATTTGACACGAGGAAGGTGCCAGCATCGCTCGAGTCGGAGGAGGAGTGCTCGGTGTAGCGATATCTCGCCCTCTTATGGCGTGCAAAGTCGGAGGGATTAGCTTTCCCAGATAGAACCACCCCAAAGCTGGCTAGCGAGGATGACGACATTTTGAGGGAACTGAGGTAGTTGGTGGATGGATTTCGAAGGAGGAGGAGGGGCAGAAAGTAGGAAAGGTTTGAGGGAAAAAGAGCAGGTACGGAGTGGGGAAAGATTAAGAAGAGCAGTCGCGATGGAGAACTTCTGAAAGTTTAGTTAAGAGGAGGGCTCGGGGCACTGTTAAAAAGGTCTCACGCCACTGTAGTCCCCATACATAACCCCAACCTTGCCAAAAAAGACTTCTGCCACCCACGTCACCATCGATTCTGCTGCCCGACCTTTAATTCCGCTGCCACATCATGATCCTCATCAACACCAAAATTGATCCAGTTGTGTAATAACAACCACCACTCTCATCGGTGTGAAAACTAGTGCGCCGTAGCCGCCAAGGTCAGGCCAATTGATTGATACCGCTCACGCCTTGATAGATGAACTTGGATAATGCCGAATCTGTGCTTCTGGCACGGCCTCCAGCGACAATAACGAGGCTGCCGTGCAGCTCCGGAACCCTCCCGCCGACCACAAGCTCCTCACGTTCAAGCATCCCACTTTTCAAGCCCTCGAGGGCGATTTCCATGACTTCGTGGCCAGAGCCGGCTTCACTGTGGTCATCAAGCACTCTTCGAACAAGGTCAAAGGCGTCGGGTCTACTTGGATTCACTATGGATTTACTATGGCTGAGCTATCGGCCCTAGACGTCTATCCAGGGCGCATTCGAGAGCCACTACGACTTCAAAGAGAGGCTGTATGAGGGAGGCAATGGCCAAAGCGCTTGCTTGCAATGATCTCCAATGGACTCTTGAGATGCGAGAAGGCTGTGAGGTTCATAACCATACCGCCGCGACCGCGCCGACGTTGTGAAGTTCACCGACGAGCAGAAGGACTTCATTGTGAGTTTCCTTGACCGGCGAGGTATTCTGAATCGTGAGATCGCCACCGTCTTGTGCGGGAGATCCCAGGAATTCCTTTCACATGTCGTCAATTGAAGAACACGCGATACCGACAGCCGAAGGCCGCGCTCGGCGGCCTGACTCCATTCCAGGCGATGATGGAGTTACTCGACAAGGAGAAAATTAGCTACGAGGTTCTATGGGATAACACACAGCCGAATAAGCCGCTGGGTTTGTTCTGGTCCGTCGAGTGGTCTGCGACCGAGTGGAAGCTCAATCCTTGGGTCTAGATGTATGACAACACATAACGCATGAATAATAAGGGCCTAGCCCTCTTCCAGATCGTCAGAATCAGTTGCTTCAGGATAGCATTTAGCTGCGCCTTTGGCCTTATAAACAACGAGAGGCAGGAAGGCTTTGACTAGCTCATGGACCAGGTCAACAAGCGAAGATCCCACCAAACAGAAGTCTTCGCCCCTCAGCCCACAGCCCCGAGATCAACCGCGCCGCTGAGCACGCTTTGCGAGTCTGGCCTAGCCCCATCTATCCGCCGCGCGCCATCGCAATAGGAGATTATAGATCTTTGTAACGACCGCGAGCAGACTTCTACGATACTAGCCACGCAAGATACTATAGTGGTAGCGTCCACGGCACCTCAAGCAAGTCAGGCAAAGGGTAGAGGGGGCCGAGGGAGAGGTGCCGCGAGGGAAGCGCGTGGGGTAGCGCGGGGAGCTCGCGGGAGTGCACGCGCGGCTTCAGGGACAGGATCTAGAAGAATAGGATCTACGGCTTCACGTGGCGGGGTCAGGAAGAGGGGAGGCACTCGAGTGGCAAGCCGTACAGCTAGTCGGACTGTGAGTTAGGGCCGGTAAACCCAACAGGCATCCTTCATGCATATAGTCGTAGTGATCCTTAGACCACAACTGCTCTTGCAAGATGACGTAGTTCTCAATCGTTAGAAACGCCCGGTCCCGGTAGATGTCCTTCAAGCCGAGCTTTCAAGCCAGTGGACCTTGAATATAATATATTGGTTAGCATATTGGCTTATTACTAATACTAACAATATGGACTGTTCTTCCACTTACCGGTGCCATCGACCGCTTAACATCTAAGGGTATCTCCAGATTGTAATGTCGTTCTCACGCATTGTAAAATCGGCGCATTACAACTCGCAAGCTGGAGGAAGTTGGTAGATCATCCTCTTCATCAAGCTTGCCTTTCTTGCCGAGGCCCGGAGTTTCGGCAAAATGCTTCATCACCTGCATATCCTGAGGATCAGAAGGCTCATATTTGTTTACATATCTAAGGAACGTTAAATCTTGGTATTTTCACGTTAACCTTAACTAGCTTTGTACTGATATTTGTTAAATGACCAGAAGATTGAATGTCGAAACAAGCTCTCTCAAAAGGTTACAAGTCACTATAGGTCGCTGTCATTATAATGCATAGAGGTGAGTCTGAACAGGAGGACACGAATGAACTTGAATTGCTTACGTGAGGAACTAGAATGCTCACGCTCTATCGTGAGCACGATGATGGTATCTTATGCTAGGCTATCTAGAAGTACCTTATTCCTCGCTCGGCGTGGTGATGCTTTGTGACACAGGCCAGCCACCGTGGGTCTGGGGTGTGACAACCGCAAGGTGAGGTACCAGGTGAAGAATCAGACTGCAGAGCTTTGACCAAGAAGCAATCTTCAACAGGACCGCTGACTATCCCGTTCTGGTGTTGGTCTAGTTCAGAGCTTTCGCCACAGCGAGAGGGAGATGATCTTCGCAAGGCTGAACACGACTCAAGGTCAAGTGATTCCGCACAAGGTCTGATTCAGAGCTTTCGCACAGAGGTGAGGGAGTTAACCGTCGCAACCCGAAGTGGTAGTGCAACGAGGAGAAGAGCTGGCTCAGGGAGATGGAATTATGCGACAGAAGGTAACACACGATGCTTCGCAGTTGCAAGTCAAGAGAAACAGCCTGGTAGTCTGCGACGAATCTGGGCACGCAAAATTTCCTTTCTCGTTCGTAGTCCTGAGCTGGGGTGAGCTGTAGCTGATTTGCCCTGAGCTTCCCCTGATTCTCCCCTGCGCTAGGGTGATCCCATACGCCCCCGCTGCATAGCTCAGAGGCCCCTTTTCAGTCCCCCCCGGCTAAGGAGATGACGCGTAATCTGTAAGGACAATACCTAGGTAACAATTCTAATTACGACGTAGACGTGTACCTTTTAATTTTCTTTCTCTCTTTTGTCTTTCTTTTGTCTTTCTTTTGTCTTTCTTTTGTCTTTCTTTTGTCTTTCTTTTTCTTTCTCTTTTCTTTCTCTTTTAAGAAAAAAAATACTTAATCAAGGTACTAACACCGGAAATGACAGGTAGCGGTACGTCTACGTACCCTAGACAGCACTTTAAAAAGCAGGAGATCATGTTAACTGTCGTTATATCGGTAAGCAGGTTTAATATAGAGTTCGTTAGGTAACTGAATATAGACGGGACCCCGTCTAAGAGGCCGGCGAGAAACAATCCCAAGTATGCAGGAGCTGCTGGCGTGCCGCCCGACGAAGACCTGAATGTTCGCCGGGAGAGGCTTTATGTCACCCGGGAATGTCGTGGTCCACTGGAAGGCTCTGACACTGGCGCTTCCTATAAAGGCTGACACCCAATAGTTCTATCGACAGTGCTAAGTATCCATTCAGATACGCTGACCTGGTTTCTTCGACCTGAACCGCTTTTGTTCTGACAATTCAGTCCACTGTAACTACCATGTTGGCCCTGTAATACAGGCCATCCATTGCTTTCTCAGCGCTGCTGTTGTACTAGAGCAGTAGGCCTCCGGCTAACTGTGCAGCACTTCCTTCATCTGAGTCTCTATAGGCCCTCTGTATTGTAGAGGCTAGGAGGCTTCTAGGCCTGTACTAAAGTGCCTAGAGCGTACCTGAGCAACAGGTTCCAAAGGCTATATCTCAACAGACACAAAGGAAAGCCCAATTGATGGCAGTGAGTACAAATTTTGAGCCTTTCACGGCCTACTTTTAGCTCGTGCATGGGCCGGATTTTAGGACTGATTGTGGAGCCGAGAATCGGACTCACGCTCAATATCACCAGAGTAGGGTGCCGCGATTAGTTTTTTTTTTGCTGGCCCGTGCTGCGGCAGTTACGATACCAGTGACATGGCTCTGAACAAACGATATTCGCGTATATTATTGAAGAAGAAGAATTTGAAAAGTGGGCGCGCGCAGGCGGTTGAGATAAGGTATGGCCAGCCCCACTTCCTTCCTAACTGTACGTCCTGGGCTGGTATATCGTGTACTGGTATGTTCTGCGCTAGTATCAGTGTACTAGTATATGGTAAGTGCCAGTATACTATGTACCAACTATATTTATGTACTGATATATTAAATACTGGCCTAGTTTTGGAGCTAGGATACCATGTACTATCCCACACCATGTACCAGTATACGGCCTACTCCCAATTTTGGGCCGTACCAGAATTTGGGCTACCTATAAGCACATGGAGTAAAATCTAAATCGGGACCAAATATTTTTTTTATAACGCCATACCCGGCGTTGGGTAATTCCTGTAATACGACCCGTATTACGTGGAGGTGTCGGACGAGGCGAGCCACCCCCCCCCCTGTTAGCGCCTTGGCAATGGTTCACACGAGCCATGGCCAGTGTATCAGAATTGAAAAAAACTGGGAAATGCGACCGTACATACTCGTGCAATGCGAGCAAGACCACATGAGGTGGGATCACATTAGACCCCGAATAACCACCAACCATTCACTGAATATTCAACCACCATTCCCAAATAACATCCCCAATCCCTTCCCCAACCATTCTATCCCCAGCCATACCTATAACTAATCATATAAATAGATATAATATCACTCAAAGGCGGGGGGATATGTAATGCTAAAATGGTGTATGCAGGAGCTGCATTGGTGACCATTCTGTGAATATTCGGGGACCTATCAGTCACCATTTGGTGATCAATCAATGAGCGGTCAGTCATATTCATTTGGCCGAGAAAATCATGGGATATCTAGAGACCTATTATAAACTAAGCAGGAGAGCCAATAAACAGAACACTAAAATAGTGCATGCAGGAGCTGCATCGGTGAGTCCGTGAACATTCAGGCATCTATCAGTGACCATTTAGTAATCAATCAATGAGTGGTCAGTCATATCCATTTAGCCAAGAACATTATTGGATATCTAGAAACCCATCATGACCTACTTACTAATTAGTTAATGATCGGCCAGCAGGATAGATCAGACTATTGATAAGGTACAAGTTACTTACATATTATATTTTTAATAATATATATAATTTTAATACCTCCTTCCTTAACCTTCTATCCTTTTACTACTTAATAAACTCTTATTAAGTAACCATGGTATATTCAAGGAATCTTTGCTAAGAACCTATGGGTTACTTGGCAAATACTTGTCAAGTAACCATTGAACATTCATAGCTTGAAGAACCATCCTCTGAGCCACCTCCCTCTCAACCTTCTAAACCACCCTCCTCTCTACCTTCTAAAGAGTCTTCTTCTGAATAAAGCTTCCACTTAGCCTCGTTTGACCAACCTTCTTCCATTGGTCAATCATAGCATAGTAAGGATAAGTAAGAGGATATTATTAATATGGAGATCAACCTTAATTTCAATAATACATTTAAAGAGCTAGAAATAAGCTAATTTTATTATAAGAACCTTAATACTAATCTTAATTAACTTTACATTTCTCTTCCTTTATCATACAATGACTTTATATTATACTGAAAACATACTTAAGAGGAATAATGGATATTAAGAGAAGATGGAGGTAAGTCATATCATTTAACCACTCTCTAAGCTTGCCATGAATATCCTTTAAATATTTATCAACTATTTATTAATTATCCAATAGCTTAATAGTCATTCAGGGGATATTTAAGGATATGGCAATAAATACTTATTAAATACTTTATTTTAGATTAACCTTTTATACCATAGAGCCTCCTTTAGACTCCTACTTGATAGGAACATAACCTCCTGATAGGAGATGTTTTGGCAGATATTATTAAACTCTAAATAGCCTCTAAACCTTTAATAAATATTCCTTAAGTAATTAAACCTATTATATCAGTAGATATTCTTTGGATGGTTTAAGATATAGAATTACTATAATAAATACTTGTTTCTATAACATAGAAGACAAAGTTAAACATTACTATACCAATATAATAAGCACTTTATGTCAATACAATACTCTACACTCTAACAATCCCAGAGTATCTATAGACTAATCAAGGAGGAGTTATATATATGATTCCATTGTCAGGTATCCTAAGAGAAACTTTACACTAGCCATATAAGAATATAAATATTCCATGAATAATCAGTAAACATTATATAAATACTTATTAATTACTCTTAGGTATAATACTATATGAAGAAAGCTTGGCCTTAAAAGGAAACAACCTCCTTCTTTCTCTTTAACATGCCTTATATACAATAGACAATCCTATATACTAGCATTAAGGCTTACTAGTATCTAGACCCCTACCTTTACTAGTCTTACATAAAGGTCAATTCTTCATTTTAGAATCTTTTATCAGAGATTTAATTAATAGCTAATCAATAAATACTTACTGGAGAAGCTAAGAACTATATATATGCTATAGTATAGAGGTTCTAGCAAAGCATAACATGTTAGTGGCCATATAGTCTAAACAAGGGGATCTATCGGCCAGTATGGTTCATAAGTAAGATCATAGTAACTAATGTGAGTATTTAGTAATTAATTGGTAAAGCTTTATAGAACATTTACTAAGTATTTACTAATGGTTTATATAGGAGTTTAATACTAGGTCTAAGTACTTTATTAAGTGTATATATTATAAGACCCTTAAATAACATATCAAGGATAATAATTACTTCTAAAATATTAGGTATTTCTTTAAATTAATCCTAGAAAGGTTTATGCTATATTAGGTATTAATCATGGAACTAATCTTTAATAAATATGGCCAGGATAAGGTTAAAAGTTATTATATCTTTGATTATAATAAGTGATAAATAAAACACTATAATAAGTAATTAAATGTCTAATAAATATTTAGTAAATACCTAATAAGTACTTAGAGAGAATTTATTAACTAGTTAATAGCTTCTAATACCATTTATCCTATAACTAATAGGGCTGATATTATCTAACTACCTTATGAAGTTTGTTTTTAGTATTTTATCCCTTTCTTAGAGTATAGAGCCAATTACCCTTAGGTACTCTAGGTATCAACTAGCTAATATACATACCTACCATTACCTCTAAAGAAGACTCTATTAGCCTTACTTAACTTACTTTAGATACTTACTTAAATAATTAATAACCCTTTATTAAGTTTATATAAGAATATTCCTAAACTAATCATTAAATGTTAAATGAATACTCATATTATATAGTAACATTTAAGCAAAACCTTATTATTAAATAATTTATTAGTAGTATAAATGGAAAAACCCTTACAAGTTTATACCTAAGCCTTATAAATAATGACCATTTATGGTATATCCTCTATAAATAATAAATGATATATCCCCTACCCGGGTCATAGTGACTTATAACTTATATAGAATATAAGCTTTATTATAAAGGAAAAGGAGATGGCTCTATAAGTCTTTATTAAATACTTAGTTAAGGGTTAATAAATATTTACTAATAATTCTTAGTATATTTAATATTACTATAATAATAATGTTAATTTCATGTTTATTATATTCTATAAGGAGTAAATCAAGATATTCCAATACTCTAAGGCCAGGACTTTTAAGCTTAATATAAACTATAAGTACCTAAAAGAAACTAATAAGAAGGAGGTCATCTTAACATATTATGACAAATTACTCCATAGATATTTATTAAGTATTCCTTTACTATTCACTAAATATTTATTAAAGTCTTACTAATATCTAACATAGCTATTATTATTACTTATACTATTATAAATAGTAAAGGCTCTGACATATATATTTACCTTTTTGATAACTTCTTTAAGGCTATATAAAGGCTTATATAATATTAGCTTGAACTAAAACATGTCCATAGGGGCCGAAACTCTTTGATTGGAATCATGTTGGATGCTGGATAAGGAGTAATCTATGATATGTTAGGGAACACTTACTGGTTATCTAATAAGCATTTTATATATGCTCTATGACTATTTACTGATTATTTAATAAGATGGAGTATATATCTAGAGACTATTTACCCAGTATTTAACTAGCAGTATTACCACTTATACTTTGTCTAGATCTGCCATATTCATTATAAGCAAACAGTTTAAGATATCCTAGGTAGGAAGCCTGATACTAGCCCTGATTCAATATATACCAAGATAATGGCATTATTATATGCTCCAAACAAGAAAGCATATAATATAGAGTTAACTATCATTAAAGGTTTATTAGATATTTATAGATGATTTATTGATTATTTATTAATTATTCTTCTTAGACTAGGCCTAGATAGAAAACATATGAATTTTCCATTAGGCTACCCATAAAACAAATAACATAATTAAGGTAGCTCTTATGAAAGGGTATTCTAAGATGGAAAGCCAGGACTAGGATCTTTTATTATCATATATTAATAATACTAAGAGTAAGTATTTAGTGACTATTTAAAGCATGTTTAATGAATATTTAGCTAATTTATCATAGTTAATCATAAGGCTAGATATAAGTGGAGTGGCTATTGGGTCTTGGCATTATATTTGGTTAGGGCTAATGCTTATCTTGACCTTAAATATTATACTACTATAGATATATACTTGACTTATAATATTTATTAAACATTCTATGATATATTAGATAATAGTTGGTGGATAGACTGGTTTATTAAGAAGCATAAGTATCTACTCCCCTATTATTTATTGACTACTTAGGAACTATTCATTAACAATTTACTAATTATTTTTAGGTATATTATAAAAAAAGGCTAAAGAAAAAGTAAGGAAGGATAAGGTTATTGACTTGACCTCTAATAAAAATGGTCATGATCTAATAGAAGAGACTATTAAGGCAGTTAACCCATTCAAGCCTACTCCCCTGACCCAACCAAAAGTAATTATACCTACTAAAAAAGGAAGGAAGAGAGTAAGGACAAAGACTCTATAAGTATTCTCTAATTACTTTATGTTTTCCTAGTAAATACTTAATAATAGTTTATCTTATAGCCTAAGTCCAATATCCCAAACAATCGTGGTTGTGTTGGGGGATGGGGAGTCAATCAAGGGATAATCATGGTCATGTCATAGTGGGGAATATTCAGTAAATGATCAGGGTCATGGGTTTTGCGCTTGGGGAATATTCAGTAAATACTCATGGATTTGCGGTAGCTGCCACCCATGGTCGCGGTGTTGTGAGTTGTTTGGTGTTTGGGGAAAGAATTGAATAGAGGAGGGGTCAATAAATAATTGGATATTGGTGCTGGATTTCGGATTGATGGATTGATTACGTAAGCAAATCTCGAGTGGTCATCTAATCACGATTATATCGTGACTAGACCGCCATAATAAGCATTCATAGCGATTAGTTCGCGATTAGTTCCTGATCCAATTGTGATTATCCGATACATCATGTTTTGGGGTAATTCTGACCCCGCATCACAAATGCCAAAATTTATGATGACCTTTTTTCGATGTTGGCTCGTGTGAACCATTGCCAAGGCGCTAACAGGGGGGGGATGGCTCGTGTGATATGGTATCTCTATTACTTGGGTGGGACATTTCGACTTCCTCCTGCTACATACCGACTACTCAATCCACCGCATCGCAAACCTTCACATGGCGTCGCCCAGGACTCCAGACGAGCGTCATATTGTGCTTCAATGACTCTTACAGCGGCGTCATAGCATCGTCATAGTATGCGCCACGCCTGTGATGAATCGTCAAGATAAAAGGCAAACGGCCAGCCAGTTCATCAATTCATCTTGCCAAACCTATAAGCACATAAACACGTTAAATTCTGCACTTTATACACGGAGCTCTATACAGCATTAGAAGGACAATTCCTCGGTAATACTTCTCCCCAATTTAGAACTGCTCTCTCTATAGTTAGCTTCTCTGGGAACCCACTGCACAAATAGTACAAAAGGCGTCTGACCACCCTCGGGCGCCAGGATGCTAAAGAAATCCTTGTACCAATCGAGACAGCGTTTATACAAATTGACAAGTACCATTATAGTGAGTGGCTCTGCGCGCGAGTAGCTAATCCATTTGGAAAGATGGTTACCGTGATGCCTGTAAAATTGCATTAGAAGATGGCTTTGACCTTAAGCGGCTGTACTCCGCCCAGGATGTTGAGGTCAGGGCCATTGCCGAGAAGGGTGTTAAACGGGGGATTGCCATCCAATTCGTCAGCATGGTCAAGGCTTGTCTAGATAGAGTATAGACGTGGAGGTCGTGAATTGGATGCAGGGAGTCTATTTCTACAAATATGTGTTACTATACGGCGAACCTACTCAGAAGGGTACTCAATGCAAATGCTAGAGTGACGAAAGTGACCTTCAGCCTTCGTCATGGGCTGTGGCATGGATTTTGTCTGATTGGCTGGACAAAACTCCAATGCGACCCGAACCGTGGTGAGTCAGCAGTCCAAGCTCTCGTGAATCATGGATTACCACAACATTTTCCCCTGCGTATCCTGATCATGCCTCAACCCCAATGGGGACATTCAACCGCCACAACGTTATAAAACATGCCAAAAGCAAACCCAGACCCGGAGTTCCAACCCTTCCTGCAGTATCCGAAGGCCCAGAGTGCCCCTGAAATGAGTACTACCCCCTGGATAACATCCTTTCTCCACAGGTCATCAAGCTGCGTATATCTGAACTGGTCTGGTGGAAGAGACGACATCAAATGACCACCGGAAATTCTGACTTTGACACTAAAAGCCTAGTAATGTAGGTTAAGATTTTGCCCGAGTGTTTCACTTACGCGCGAACCAAACAGACCCTAAGTTATGGACATGAAGGGACAACGCGCTCGCGCTTGTCGTGCAGGGGTTTTGAACCAGAACACACACCAGGGCCTAAAGCTAGTCAACGGCGCCAGCTACATTGCCCTCGACGTCATTCTCGACAAAGCACACCCGGGCCATCGCGTCAGTGCCGACACCATCATCGGCCTCATCCGCCTCTGCACCGACTTTAACGCCGGCGGTCGCTGCGCAGACGCCACCATCCCATCCGGAGCCGTACGACCAGCCCCATCGCCCAAGGCTTTTCCGCATTCGAGGTCGACGGCAGGCAGGTGTGCAACCTTCTGGGCGGATGTGTTTACGGGGTGTAGCTTGATTGCGGGGGATGGGCGTTGAAATTATTTTGGATAGTTTGACTGGGTGAGTGAGATTTTGTGTGATGACGATCTAGGTCAGGGGCTAACAGAAGGGCCGATTTGTCAACTTTCGGGGATCGCTGAATGATAATCTGCAATATATTCAGTGCCAGACGTTTCAGTGAGAGACTGGAGGACACTTGGAGTGAGTAGCACATTTTGCGATTGGCAAGGATTGCTAATTGGTATCGTAAACGGCCTGTATACCTATCCTGGCGAAGTTAGAGACTTCATAGCGAGACCATCCAATTCACTCGTTTACGTCGGATCTGTGACCACCGTCTCCAACCCCGAATATATCTGAACAAGCAATATTCCATCAAGGCTGAAGCGACAAAGAGTAAAGAAACCACCCCGTTGCAGCTGTTGCAAATGCAGCGGCAGCAAAGGACAGAACAGACGGATCGCCACCGGTTTCAAGGCCATCAGGGTCGAAGAGGCCACCGATGACCCAAGCGTCGACTACCATTGCCGCCATCATCGAAACAACGATGGGCTTCAGGAAGATGATCGCCACATGTCGTACGAGATCATTGTCGCTTTGCCATGGAGCTGTCCGGGCATATCGGTCCCGGCCATCCAATCTGATCGTTTCTTGGTTGTCCTCGATGTTCTGGTAATCCGGGAGATCAATTGTCAGATTATGACGTGCAGGGCGAAGTAGAGCACAAGCTTACATAGTGGACCTGATCTGACATTGCGGCGTAAAGGGATCTATCCAATTTCCCATAGAAGAACAAGAAAGACTACCTAACCCCAATTTTCGATGTCGAAGAGAGAAGACTGGAATCGTGCTCCAAAGCTGAAGCGGGGAGTTGCAACCAGTCCGCCACAGCGCGTAGGTGGCCAATCAAACGTCCTCAAACAAGGAGCCAGTCTCAGGCAACAAGGCAACTTTCGTGCAGGAGTTCACTGCCACAATTTTCTGCAGTATTCTCAGCTTCTTCCCCTTCCTCGCATATCGGAATCATACAAGATCGCCGAACCTCCAACCTCCTCTCTAGCCAAACAGCACCGTGGACAGTTGCTTGCCCATGGGCTGTCAAGGATGGCGGAACCCTTAGCGATCATCGGGCTCGTGGCGAGCATCCTCACATTCGTTGACAGCGGCGCCAAGGCCATCTCTCTGGCGCGAAAGTTGCGCGACAAAACTCAGCAAAGCGGCACTGTGCTCGCGCAGATGCAAGATGAATTGGCAGCAACGATCCAATATGTCCAGGACATCAAGACTTCGTTCCAGCAGACCGACACAATGACCATGACACGCAGTCATCTGCCGCCGGACCAGCAGCGAATACTGATATTGGCCGACAAGTGCGACTCAATCGCCGACGAGCTGTGCGCCATCTTAAAGCCCTTCCAAGCGCGCGATCGGTCATGGTTCCGTGCTGTCGACACCGCATTCCAGGTCATGTGGATGAAGGGCGACATCGACGACCTGCAGAAACGCTTGGTCGAGCTTGAACAGTCTCTCCGAGCCGCCGTCAACACGGCAATGCAGCAGTATGTCTCACTGAGTTCGACCGCTTCATGTCCTCTAATATCCCTGCAGGAAGCGTGATTCGTACATCATGTATCAGTTGAAGACTCTCCGAGCGGTCTACCAGGATCTCGCCATTCCATACAGCGACTCGCTGGATAACATCCAGAGCAGCATTCTCACCTTGACAGGCGCCGAGGAGAAGGCGTTGGACTCACAACACCTCCAGTCCCTAAGAGACCGTATGAGCTCGTTCGAGCGCGAGTACAGGGCACGAAAATACACATCGTGCATTCTTCGCAAGCTGCATTTTGCCGAAATCAAGCGCCGATGGGACCGCATCACCACATCCGAGAAGAATACCAACACCTGGATTTTCGACGAGGCCAAGACGGATTTCCTCAGCTGGCTTGAGCATGGTAGCGGCATATTCTGGATTACCGGAAAGGTGGGACATACCTCGAACCCTTCTCCAGTACGCGCTTCTTGCGCGTTCTAACATCTTTTGTGCAGGCTGGAAGTGGAAAGTCAACTCTGATGAAGACAATTTCAGAGCACCCCAAAACGGAAACCGCCTTGCGAAGCTGGGCTGGTAGCAGGCCACTTTTCTTCTCCAGCTTCTACTTCTGGAACCAAGGCTTCGAACTACAGAAGTCTCAGAGAGGGTTGCTTCGTACCATCCTTTTCCAGATTTTGCGCATCACCCCGGAAGTCGTGCCTACGGTCTGCCCAAGGCAACCAGACGAGACATGGACCATCGACGAGCTCAAAACCATTCTCGAGAATGTTGTGAAGCTCACTTCGGACGGTGTCTCCCTCCCGGCCAGATACTGCTTCTTCATCGATGGCCTCGACGAATACCACGGGGAAGAGGAAGACCTCGTCGACATGCTGTCCTTCTTCTCCCACACGCTGAACATCAAACTTTGCGTGTCGAGCCGCCCTAGGCATGTTCTCGACGAGATCTTCGGTCCCAGCCGCCTGAACTTGGTCATCAGCGACTTCACCAAGGATGATATGAAGCTGTACGTGCGGAAGAGACTGCAGGGGAGTCTCAAGTTTCAGAAGCTACAGGCTTCAGAGCCCGCCTGCAAAGAGATTATGACAAGAATCGCAGAGGAATCCAGTGGTGTTTGGCTGTGGGTGTTCCTCATCACGCACGATCTCGTCAGCGCCATCAATCGGAACGAGGGAATTGTCACTCTCAAAAGGATATTGGACTTGTTCCCAAAGGAGTTGGAGGACTACTTCCGATTCATCATCGAAAGCATCAAGTCGCCTTTCCGACGCGAGATGGCCCAAATCTTCCTTATCACCATCGAAGAGGTCCAGCCCCTGCCGCTCTTTGCCTTTTCCCTGCTTGAACGAGAACGAGAAGATCCCGAATACGCGCTCAAAGCACCGATCCAACCTCTCGACATCCAAGCTGTAGAAACCACGGTCAAGGTTCGAAGAGACCAACTCCAGAACCGCTGCCGAGACCTCCTGGTCGTCGAAAAGGGACCTCACCCCATCTTCCTCAGCCACCCCGTTGACTTTCTCCACCGCACCGTCCGCGACTTCCTCCGCGACTGCTACTACCCCAAACTCCAAGAAGAAGTCGTCTCTTCCTCTTCCTCCCACCTTAACCTCCCCCCCTTCAACCCCCTCCTCTCCTTATCCAACATGATGCTCTTCCTCATCAAGAGCCTGCACCCCCTGAAAATCCAACAAAAGTCGTCAGTCACCCGCCTCATCTCCCTAGTCGACGAGCTCCTCTATTATGCCAAGGAGATCGAGTCTCGCCACCCCCAGGATTCGACTCTCACCTCACAGCTCTTCCGCATCCTCGACGAAGTCGACCGCGTCAACAAGCAGCACTCCTCGTCCGCCTCTTTCTGGGACAAGAACCACTGGGTCCACCTCCGCGACTCGCCCCGCCCACGAGGCCGCGATGAATACCGCGAAGGCGGCAACTGCAATTTCCTTGCATTGGCCATCCAAGCACGTCTCACGCTTTACGTGGCGTCCAAACTAAACGGTGATCCACATCTTTTGAAAGGGAAACATAAAAAGTCCGGACGACCGCTCCTTGACTACGCATTACGCCCACTGCGAGTAACTGCATTGGCCATGCCGTATCATTCACAGCGCGCGGAGGCGAGCGTGGACTTGGAGATGGTGCGCATGTTGCTAGAGCGCGGGGCGGATCCGAATCAGAAGGTGTGGCTGAACGATGGGAGAACGGTGTGGGCTTTGTTTTTGTTGGCATGCTATGAGAAGACGAGGAGAGAGGAAGGCGTGACGACGGTGTTACGGGACGCATGGTACCAGGCTTGTGAGTTGATGATCATGTATGGGGCGGAGAGGGGGTGTTGGCTGGGGGAGGATTTGGAGGAGAGCCGCGCGGAATATCTCATTACTGCAATATTTGAGAGGGAGAGGGCGGCGGCGTTGCGCGGGTTGCTGAGCGTACGAGAGGGCGATGCGAAGAGCCAGAAGGCCCCGGATGGGGTGGTGGATCGGATGCTGGGGGCGGTGTTGGCATCTGTCTCGTGGGTGGTGTCTCGGGCGTTTACAGGGTGGTGTGTTGCCTTGGTGTGGCTGCCGCTTTTTGGGTTGTATATCACATGGCTCACTTTTGAATGAGAAATAGAGCTGGGCACGAGAGAAAAGTTAATGTTGTACCAATGGATGCGGATTGGAAGCGAGGATGCAGAGAATTGGCGCTGCACACTTAGTATGGTGTGGACTCCGTGTGTGTGAATGTGAATAATATTAGTCAGATTACTAAGTGGCCGAGCGGCAGATACTTTTAAAAAGTCTTTACCGGTGGTCTTGCCCTGGTTTAGCTAACGTACATAACTGTTAGACACTGCACTCTAGAATGCCGTGGGTTGCAATTGCCTGATTGTATTGTGTGTCTGATCTCTGCGGTGGTTTTTGGCACCGGCCAGGACCTCCTTCTCTATAGACTACTCCGTAGGATTCGGATTGGTCAACACCGTGGCTGAGGCTCACTGGCGTTCAGACAGTGCCAGATAGTGCCAGGCATTCTGTCAGCTTTGCTGACCAAAAGTCCAGGGTCCCTGAACCTCTTTCTTTCTGACAGGCCTCTCTTTACCGCCTGATTAATAACAGCATCTACTGATTTAAACGCCTTTTAATTTGAGCTCTATATCTTTACGCTTTATTAAAGGTGGTGAAAAATTGAAAGGTATAAAATAACAAAGAGAAGTGCTAACCACACCCACCCTCTTGCTGAATACACCCACCTATTTCTGAACACACCCATCATCGCCCAATGCGGACAGTTGACACTGGCAATCGGCCGTCATTGGGAAGGGCTACATTTAGGTGGGAAATGGTACTTTTTCAATGCAGGCCATTGCCACCCCAGATTCCACGCATCGGCACCCCCCCCCCTTTTGCAGCCACACCTACCCATACACCAAGGTCTCGCGATACTTGCTATGGTGTTGAGGCCCCCCGACAGCTACCACGGGTTGGAATATACCCTACTTATTAACGCCAGAGCGCTGTTGACTCGTTGTAGATCCGCGAATACTCCTTATCTCTCGGCCAGTCGGCCTCGCGCCTTCGCCTCGTATAGTCAGACCCCGGCCTCGCGCCTTCGCCTTGGCACGAGTCAGACCCCGGCCTTACTAACGCTATACCCCTCTCTAAGATTAAAGTTCTCCTTTTACATAGTGTCATGACCCAGGTCACGACATTGGGCCGTGGATGCCTGGGGCACCCACGGTGGACCAATCGTTAGAGGTAAGACCTGCGGGGTCTGGTGCAACCAATCAGGGTGGTCCCAGGACGTCTGGTCCCGGGCCCGGGACCAGGTGCACCGGGACGGTCCCGAGGTCCCGGGCAGGAAGGCCGGGACCATGGGACCTCCCTCATTCGCTACAGCGCAACTAGGTAGTGTACTATAAGGTAGCCAGCACGTAGCCACTTGGTGAGGAACCGTTCTTGTTCCTCACGCAAGCAATATTATGTTCACGTCTACAATCTTGCAAGCACCTTCTTCAAGCTCTTTGTAGAACACCCTGTTTGAGACAGTGAACCTCACTGTCTGGACCTTGCGCAACCTTCGTTCCCCACTGTCAACAACCCCGCGGCGTACTGCCTTGCAGTCTGACCCATCTTGGGTGCAGGTTGTAACACATAGATCCTCGCCCTCTGTACAACTGTCTCTCTTCCTCCATCACTCTGTTCGAAAAGACTACAGTTTTGAGCGATTTAGATAGGCCAAGTTAGTAGCCCAGATAGAGTATCTAGTCTTTAGAAAACCTGCTAAGATTTACCAGGGTACAGAATCTTGATGGCGTACGGGCCGCAATACTACGGCTAACTATCACGAGATTTTGATATAGGCGGAGGCGACTGTGTGGCGGAGGTGATAGCGAGAGCGGTTAGATGGCGCACGGGCCGCAACACCATGGCCAACTATTACGAGATCTTGGTATAGGCGGAGGTATAGCGAGGATATTAAGTAGCGTACGTACTGCAATACTATGGCCAACTATCGCGAGATTTCGGTACATGCGCGCGTACGTAGGGGCCACAAAACCATGGCAATTATCACGAGATCCTAGTGAGGGCGGAGGCGGCTGTATGTATGGAGATGGCTGCGGGGAGGGTCGTGGATATGTGGCGCATTGGAAAGGTACTATTTCTCACCCAAATGTACCACTTTGGATGACAGGTGGCATTTGTGGGGGCTGCTATCCGTATTGGGTGTTGGTGGGTGCATTCAGCAAGAGGGTGGGGTTTTGGTCGGGCAGTGTCCCACCAGGGTCGTGACATTAGAGTTGAAGTGGTTATGGATGCTACGGCGCAGCCTTCCAGAAATGGTTCCAAGGGTGAGTAAGACTGAGCAAATCCTGAGCCGGCCCTGAGCTGGGGTGAGCCGCGTCACGTGGGCAGGGTACGAAAAAGGAAATTTCGTGTGCCTAGATTCGTCGCACAAAATCTGGTTGTCTGCGACGAATCTGGGCACACGAATTTTCCTTTTTCGTTCGCCGTCCTAAGCTAGGGGTGAGCTGTAGCTGATTTATCCTGAGCTTCCCCTGATTTTTCCCTAAGCTAATTAGGGTAAACCCATACACCGCCGCCGCATAGCCTCATAGGCCCCTTTTCAGTCCCCCGGCTAAAATTTCCGATCGATAAAAAGCAGATAACGCGTAATCTATAAGGATAGCTCCTAGATAACAATTCTAATTACGACGTACATACGTATTAGATGTGTTAGATAAAATAGTAACTACTACTCTATTAAAGTAATAAACGTTCTGTATTTTTTAGTATAGCGGTAGTTTGCTATAAATCTCATCCGCTTAGCACAGGTATAATATCTATAGATACCTGGCAGAGGCACTCCGATAGGGTAGATAGAGTTCGTATTATGATAATTAGTAGAAAGGCAGGGGCCAGGTTTTGGGACCACTAGTCCGTACTTATCTGGCCTGGTACTAGGGCGATATAGTGAAACTGTTATAGGGCCCAGAATTGGGCCCGTTCGCCAGAGCGCCGAGCTGCGTTAGACTACTTACCAAGCGTCCTAACTTCTAGGCTAGTCTTGGGCCCGAATTTTGGCCCAGAATATACCAGTACATGCCCCGGGATGGTGTACAATACTCCAGCTTAAATTTTAGGATAGTATATAATATCCCAGCTCGGAATCTGGGATGGTACATGATATACCAGCATTAATGGGATGTCCCACAATATACCCGTACATGATGGGATGGCTTAGAATATACCAGTATATGCCCTGGGATAGTATATAATATCCTAGCTCGGAGTGGAATTGATACTTCCCACTATCCCGCACCGCCAGTTCTGCTTAATAAAGATAGTCCACTAATTTTGTACATTCGAATGCTTACGTTTAACTAAATAATGAGAGCTTCTTACATATTTAAAGTTTAAGAATGGATGAAGGCTATAAAGCGCCCCCGAGTCCCTAATTATTCCCTTTACCTTATAAAACTTGTCAAGAAAACTCCTCGGGGAATGCGGCGAGCCGACCCACTTCCACAATACCGCGGCGACTGGACCTCTCCACGGAAACCAGGAACCCTATGGTAGGCTCTGGTTTCGACGCCTTAGGGTATCGCCGTGGGTTTCCCTTAGGCTGAAGGCTTTTAATACAGCCTCACAAAGGGAGGGTAGAAACACGCGTTATCCTGGCCTTTGCGGAGTCCATTAGGGTCCAAATAGGATGGTACCTGCTTGGGGCTTCGTCTCTGAGGCCGTGTGGCCATGCATAATCCGTGTGGTCAAACTGCACCCTCCCGAGGAGAGTATGAAGGATGTCGGGTAACCTCCCTCTTGCTCCAGGGTTCCGTCGTCTGGCCGCCCATGGAGCGACCACCGCACCCTCGGGGGGTGCCCCATAGGATAGGGGAGTTCAATTGGGAAATGTGACACCCCACAGGGGTGTGTCCTCGGAGGTTCTTTGTCCCGAAGGGTGATGACACCCAGAACGTGTACTTAACTTGGCTCGTCCGGCCATTTCTTCTGTTTGAATGATCAAGGCATTTTGCATCAAATGTTCGACTTCCCAAGCTCCTTCATCATGACTAAACTGAAGAACAACACTGCTATCCTAAGGGAACTTTGGCAGTAATCAGCTAGTAGATGGTTCGATTAGTCTTTCACCCCCATGCTCAGATTTAATAGTCGATTTGCACCTCAGAACCGCTGCGAGACTTTACCAGAGTTTCCTCTAGCTTCACCCTATTTAAGTATAGGTCACCATCTTTCGGGCTTAAGGCTTAAAGCTCCTACTCAAATCTACCAAATATATCAGCATCGGTCGTTGATGCGCCGAAGCTCTCACTTACGTTCCCTTTCATTACACGTACAATTTGCTTGAAATCTCGACGAGTTTCTGCGGGTTAGTGATATCAACTTAACCTTTATTGTTAGTTTTCGCTGATCATTCAGACTATGTTCACAGATGCCTATAACAATGCATGACCAACATTCTAGCATTCTTCCGTCATACACTGATGTCACTTCCGTTCCGCACCTTCTTAAAAGACTCTGACTCTGCCTAATTGGGGTTAGGCCTTGACGCAGGTACTGACAATGCAGACTTTAACTCTTGTAGCTCCCTAGGTATATGCCCGTACACTTAGTACTCGAAGTCACTTGTAGTACTCTGCTTCAAAAAAATCATCAAGGCTGAATCCGTTTAGACTTACAGGTTGAATAACAGCATTTGCTGATACATAATCCGAGACCGTAGTGTGTTCCGCTGCTGAATATTCTTCATTACCTCTTTCCGCACGCTATACCACCGCATTGCTATAGGAGTAAAAAAACGGCCGTGGTTGAGAACCCCCCTTATAAGCCTCTAAACCACTGCCGTCGCCATCGGCGAATTCTGTACCATCAAATCCAAAACCCTGCCATATTCACTTAGCGTACGCCAGTAAGACCGCTATTTCAGCCACCCTAGGAAGGCTTGTCGAGTATGATGTCTAAGATTTTGCTAGGCTCTTCAACTACCATCATTATAGCTTTATCTGAGATCTGAATACCTGCACTTAGAGCACTGGTACATTTCCTAATAATATTGACCTCGATGGCGAGCATTTCGTCAAGACACTTTACGATTTGTTCCAATTCGGGGCGATTGCCATGTTCCGGTAGTACGTGTCGTATTAAATTTGTCTTTTCAGCACTGAGTTTTGCAGCTTTAAAGACGCTCACGATCTCCTCGAACCCGCTTATTATAATCTGATAGCGAACAGATACGAAGGCGATGATTGCCGCATTAGAGGTGAGAATTCCGGCGATGTTGGCTACGATGGAAAGAGGACTGTCCTCTATATAAGCTGATGTGGTGATTTCTGGGGGACAGAAGTCAATGACGAAGGTGCTGTGCCACCCACCAGTGGCTGGTGGGTGGGCAGTGGCTGGCAGGCAAGTGGTTTGCCTGTGGGATGGCACCCCAAATTGGGTGCATGAATGTGACGGTTTTGGCCCCCAGGATCAGTGAACAGTGGTGAGGACCTAGGTTTCAACCCCCAGGAAAGCTGATCCTGTGAGACACGTCCACACAGGACTTTCATTTGTATAAGTAACGGCTCTTACGGCCGTTCTTTCCTTAAGGAAATCAAGGCATTTTACCACCTACGAATGTTCTACTTCCGAAGCTCCGTATCACGACAGCTGAATATTAGGTTGATTAAGAACGATAAGTTATGTTGTTAAGAGATAATGTTATTAGAAGAAGTCGCCTTAAGCTAAGCTCTTCTGGAAGAAGGCCATGCGAGTAAGATAGACACTGTATTTAATACTATGAGCCCCTTAAATTAAGATTTTGCGTTATCTGTTTAGAGGTGTTATCGCCTTTTTTACAGGGCTTCTCTAGGTAATAAAGCCTTAATTGCATTATCAACGGCCTGAACCACAATGCATGCTAAAGGCATCAATTGCAGGTCTAATTAGAGGGCTGAACAGCATGTTTGTAAGCCTCAAATCACTCGTCAGAGGCTTTAGCTGCGTTGCTAAAGGCTTCAAATATATCACTAGGTGTCTTAGTTAAATCGTCAAGAGCCTTCTCTAGGTCGTCAGGGGCGTTGTGAAATGCAACTCAGGCCCCTTAAACATACAGTTCGGGCCTCTGGTGATGCTGTCCGAGCCTTAATAAATGCAGTCTAGGCCTTTGGTGATGTACTTGATTGCAGGGTACAATACAGAGTGATGAAGCCTACGGTATTTTGTGAGGTCCTCTGTGAGGAAGTCCTTGTGCCGCATCAAAATCATTTAGGTAAGTACCTAGCTAATCTCAAAGTAAAAAGAAAACCGTATTCTTTTTTCCGGCACCTGATAACTCCGCTGGTTCTTGCCATCCTCTCCTCCAAAACTTCGATGTCGAAACGCTCGGCTATTTCTCCTAACAGCCAAAGAAGTCAAGACCCTTTTTTCCAACTTGGTGGTAGCGCTTGAGATGCTGGATAAGGTGGTCACGCCTCGAGAATCCCTCAACATCGTACTTCTCGAACAGCGGGCAGCAAATGTTCTTGCCTCCAGGCTGCTTGCGCTTGATGTGGCGCTTCAGGCTGTCGGGGCGGGCACACTTCACTCCGCAGAGACAGTAAAAGGGTGGCTTTCCATTGTTGGCGGCACGACCGTGCTGAGGCTCTAGAATGTTCTCGTCTTCCTCTTCATCTTGCCCGTGGTTCTGATTTTGATCTTGATCCTGAATAGCGACAAAGTCATTAGCGACGTAGGAAGCGGGGACGGCCGGGGCCGAATAGTCCATTACAGAGGCGCTGCGCGGGTTGAACCAAGTCGGGAACTGCACCGGCGCAGCCCACAGTTAGTCGTCCGCAGGCTGAAAGGGCCCCGCAAGACCGGCACCGACTTGAGCGTGCGAGGATGCAAGCGGCGGTGTTACCATCGACCCAGCAAAGGGCAGAGTCTCGCCGATGAAGGCCTCGGCGGCTTGAAAATGAGGCCCATTGTGATCAAGGCCAGTCTGAAGAGGTCCCGCCAAACTGACATCGATATGAGCGTGTGGTGGTGCTACCATCGACCCAGCAAACAGCAGCGCCTCGCTGACGATGGCCTCGGTGCCTTGATAATCAGGCCGATTATGATGAGGGCTGGCATGAGGAACGCCAATCAAAAAGTCCGATCGTGCTCGCGTCCCACTGTCGTGGTGGATCGGAGTAAAAACGTTGATGCTCAAAATGTGGGTCAGCAAAAAAAAGATCTCACTGGGCTGCTGCCATGCCAGGGGATCGTTGAGCTGCTCGTTGGTCGAGGCCTCGGGCAGGAAGCTGTGACGGCTGCCAAAGGTAGGATGGTCTGCGGCCATGGTGCGAACACTTGGGCGGGTGGTAAGTACTGTGTACTTTGGCAAGATCTTTGGGTGAATCGTGATCGATGTGAGAGGGGTGTCGAGGTCAAAAGTTGGTTGTGGGTGACGTGGTATCCGGCGTCGTAAGGTGGATGTATCTGGGTGGGTGTATCTCCATAGAACTTGAGTGGTGGAGGAGGGTCTTGGCAGAAACGCTCTGCTCAGGCTGTAGACTGAAAAAAAAGTCAGATTCCAGGAACAGAGGATAATGCGTGGTTGCTTCTTTACTTCTCAACGACGTTTCCAAATGTTAACTTCGAGATCTTTTACGAGGGCAGATCTATAGGGACGATGGCCAGAAGCTTTATACTTGGTATGTATACATAACTCAAAGAGACGAGCAAGAAAGATTTACGTGAGCATAGTCAAAGGCATCCAGATACCCCATTAACTGGATCACAGCGGCGCATATGACCAGGATGTGAAAGATCGAATGGGAGCTCCATAGATCAAATTTACCAGGATATCGACTTTCGGGAAATCTAGTCTTCAGAACCATATATGTTAGGTCAATTTAGCTCTTATATACGAGATTAGGAGACTTACTGCGCAAAACGAAGTCCCAGATAGAAGGCAGCATGGATTTGCCAAAGTATACTCTGGTCAGGCATGAGGAACCAAGGATCAGTGGGTTGCTCGACAAGAGCTCCAAAACACCAAAGTGCCACCATCCCCAACATCGCCACCTTCACCACCTTCAACCAGGCACGCACATTCGCCGCCAATTGGCCAATCGCCATGCGATGCACCCGCAATAATGTATATCTACTGATAATCATTCATATCCATTCCGTTTACGCCGATCAAAGTGTTTGCGCCGGTCAAGGTATATTCCCCTTATCCATATTGTCTTGGCCGAAGGACCTGGACCTGACTTGGTACACCTGTGTCAATTGGTTGCCCGAATGGGACATCTGGTCCCTTTCCCAACCGCCGCACTCCTAATCGACACCACACAGTGCTACTCAGGGAGCCCGAGGCGGCGGGCAAGGAGTGAATAGTAAACATAGTAACCGGAGTGGTCGTTCATGAGACCGCCGTCAACAGAAAAACAGATAATGCATTCTTCCCCTCGTAAACGTGAAAGCTCTAGTTCTGTCTTTGATGGAACTCGCGAACCCGTATTCTCTTCGGCCCAATCGACCGAGTCGCTAACACTACGGTTCCGGCCAGCGCCACTTCCAGCGCCAACAATCCCCTCCTGTGACTTGTTCTCAAACCCTCCACCCGCAGTGCGAACTTTTGGGCGGCCCCTTATCGCAAACTGCCCACCCATGTCGTCGGTTGGGGACCTGCCCCCCTCTTCGTTTTGCCGCTGCGACTCGCCATGGCCATCCAAAGTCCACGACAGGAGCGGTTCGCATCTCCCGCCTCGAGTCAATGGTCCTACTTTGACACTCTGGTTCCGGAATCAGCCGGGCCTCTCCTCGTCCGTGTTCGACGGTTCCGGCCCCCTGGTGGACCCAAGGCCTAGGCCATGGCAACTCTCAGCCCTCCCTCGCAGCGGCATACGTAGCAGGCCGCTACGGACACGTCATGTTCGTTGAAGCGATCTACGAGCAGGAGATTAGGGACATCCTCGAAATACCACATAATAAGGGCACATATTCAGTGCCATGATTCCCAAGCTTGTTCAAATGCCGGGAGCTGGTGGGGAATGCAGTTGGTGTAAGAAACGCGACACTCATTGAGAAGGTTCTGATTAATAACGACCTAGGGATCCCTCTTCAACGTCGTGCGGACTTTTACCCCACTCGTTCGCCGGCAAACAACATCGCAAATCCTCAACCGATGAACTAGACTGGAGCGGTCTCTCAATCTTCGACAAAGTCTTCACTGGACTTCATCGTCTTAGCCGCTTCAGTGCTGCCTCCTGTCTCGGCATCGAAACGTACATACTAGCCCACGCAAAGCTGCTGATGGGTGTTACACAGGTATGTACAGCATCTCATTAGGTGGGGTTCACGGGACAATACCCAATAGCTCTCTGCCTTGGTCGACAGAGGAGAAGACGGCCGCAGAAACAATGAAGCATGTGTTTCGCGAAAGGGGGGAGAGGACTTTTCGTATGCTTCCTTCTCCATTAAGTCACCCACCTATTCAACAAGTAACCTTGCATCCTACATGCTATTCCCGCCAATGTTTGAGGAAAACAACGTACAACAGCGGGGTCAAACAAACTTTCCGTCTCCCATCACCACCGCGCTTCAAACCGTACCACTTGCTATTTCTGTGGCTGCTCATATTTCGGCGGCGGGCCCTGTGGGTAATGCATCGGCATAGGCTGCGCGTTGGAATGAGGAGGTTGATACATATTGGGATTAACAGGTGGAAACGGCGTTGGGAAGTTGTTGGTTGGGAGGACAACCTGCTGAACGCCAATCTGTTGGTAGTATCCGCTTGAAGGTGTTGATGCTGAACCCTTTCGGTCCTTTTTCCGCCTGTTGACCGCCACCCACACTCCTACTATCGTCGCCACCGCGGAAACGCCGCCGATGATGATGCCGATCAGTTCGCCTGTGCTGAGGCCGCTCTCTGCGGAAGATAACGTCAGTACGCTCCTCTGCCAGAGTCCAAAGACGATGGCTTACTTGATGTTTCATTGCTGGAACCAGAACCAGAAACTGAACCGGTGCGAGTTGTATCCCCACTACCAGAACTGTCACTCCCACTCCCATTCCCATTCCCGTTCTCGTTCTCATTCCCACTGCCCAATGTAGTGCTTGGGCTGGCCTGAACTGGACTCGTTGGCGTTGCCGCTTGCCCCGTCACAGTTAGCTTTGAACTGGCGGTGGGTTGAATGCTAGGGGCTGTAGTTGCGGTCGCCATACCTGGGGGATTCGGACTCAACGTGACGTCATAAATCGAACACCCCATGACTTGAGCAGCGCGTACGGCTACATGACAAGGCCTGATATTAGCACATGTTCCTCAGGTCAAGAAACAGTCGGGATGCAGGCCCTACAGTCATATCCCCTCCCACACTCGACCTGGAGGCAGGCAACGTATTCAGGCTCATCAAACGCGAAGCATGCGCAATCGTAGGTTGAACATTTGACAGCTGCGATCAGCTTTGGCATGCAAATATCCTGGTATTGACACAGTTAGTCTGAAGTTCAAAGCCAGACAAGTGATTCCTCAGTTCCAGCTCGATCCCACCCTCGGGTGGCTGTCGTGCAAGATGGATGTCCGAGTTCTCACCTCGCAATCAGTCTGTGCGGCACTAAAGGCAGCAACGGCGAGCGCTACAATTAGGATTGCCCGAGTCATCGATAATTGAGGTAACGAGTGACGAAGAAATAAAAGAAACAAAAGAATCGAAGGAGCAGCGAATGTCGCTAGTCGGCAGAGGTCGTGACCGGGTTTTGGGAGTCGTCAGGACGAAACAGTGGTGAAAAGAGAAAGGAATTATGCTCATCTGGATAAATCTTGGTCAGGAACCCGAGAACCCGGGGTCGCCGCTGAGTGCGCAGCTCTGGGCGCTTGCCGTTTCAACTTGGACGCTCTAGACTCTTTCCAGATTGTGGCTAGGATCGGGGCTTCAAAAGTCGACAAATTCGGAAGGCTTAGCTCCAATGGGCGAGCGAGAAACACATGGGGGCGCCGGATCCTGCGTCAAGCACTTTGCGGCTGAGAGTACCAGAGACAGGAACATGTCCGAAGGGGTCTTGGCGAGTCCCAGCCTCGCGGTCAAAGCGAAGCCGTAAGTTAGGGGGGGAGGGTTGGGCCATGGTGGTCTGTTGCGACATGATTGACAAACGCTCCTTCTTTCATTTAGTATCCTGAATTCTTGAACATATCTCGACAAAACACCAAGATACAATATGGATTGGAATCAATGATGTTCAACTCGGCAGATACCGTTATCAAGCAGGCTGAGAGGAGAGGCCTCAGTGAACTGGTGCAAAAGCACACAAACAAAACGAACACCACACCAAAGCCAACAACACCTACAAGGGGAAAAAGAAAAAGAAATCCCCAATTCCTGCAACTATCACCCAAAGAGTTGCCCCGAGTCACGAATCATCGTCGTAGCCATATAATCTACGCCTCTCGTATATCCAATCAGTCCCAATCATACGGCTTACCTCCAAATCCGTCTCCAAATTTTTAACCCCTTTTCAAGCCCACGCTTCTGGCCATTAAGGAACTCAATTGTGTTATCAATACTCGTCCTCTCCAACTGCCTTTTCATGTCTTTCTCCATCTCCTTCAGCTCCTCCTTAGCTTTTTTTAACTCTCCTGCCTCTCGCTGCTCCATTGTACTTGGGAAAGTCGCCATGGCGGTGAATTGAACCGCCCTTCAAGATTTTTGACAAGGTCATCGATTTCCCCGAGAGAGCAAGCCTAATCATCATGCTCGCAATTATTGCGACGACAGTTATCATGGTCGCAATTATGATGGTCGCAAATCATCGTTGCTGGATGCGTTATTTGCGCCAATTAGAGGGGAATACCTACCGACAACCCGCTCAACAGAAAGTCTCCACGGCCGCCGAGAAGGATACCGTCGAGCTCGATATCCTCAGGCGGTACCGGCTTACTGAGGCGAGTGATGCAAGCGCTGGGTGACGCAATTGAACGCGCATGGGGCAGTAAAAGGCGCTTTTAAAGAAGCTTACATGTATTAGTTCCTCTATCTCCAGGAGAATCCGCGGCCACAACTTGGCCCCTTACACCTAAACAAAGTCAGAAAATTTCCTCTTCTAAAAATGGAAAAAGAATTCAGAAGAAAGTTTTAGGTCCACCTTTCCTTTGAGTCCAAAGCTATCGGAGATAAATCCACCCCGCCCAATGGCTCCCGGCAAGCTACCCAACCCTGCCAGATGTACCCTGTATTCCACCCCGTCTACCCAGCCCAATAGCCAAACAACGGATTGCTAGTCGCACGGGCAGTCTTGCCATGGCAACTCGAGCACGGCATACTCGTTGGAGGCAGGAAATTCGCTGGAACCTATCAACGCTGGCCAATACAGTGAACCCATCTTAGTGCCCGACAAAGCCCCGACTAGGCTTAGTTTTGCGGTCGAGCATCCACGTCTCTTCGCCAACCACGTCGCAAACCGAAGGAGTAGTCGCGGGACTCACTTTACCGGAGCTTTCTGGGACTGTTGAAGAGAAACTCGCAACTTTGATCAAATTTGGTAGTGACCTCTGGCCTCAACACAACTTCCTTCAGTTTGAACCTGTGGAAATGATCGAAGGAGGTGTTTTGGATGAGTTGCCTTTCCACGCGCTTGTCGCCGCAGCACTACCTGACACGACCCTGAACAGACTAGCCAATGGACCAGGGACTATTGATCCAGGAACCGTCGATCTCGGCAATCTTGATGTTATGCTGGGATCAGTCGGGTAATGACTATTTCATTGGATTTCCGGCAGGCACCGGACTTGATGTTATGCCAGTGTTTATCTCGAGTTTGGCTGTTGCTAGAGACTAACCTATCGCCTACAGATGAGCACGTCCACAATTGGGATGGCGTGCTGGCCTGCTTTGGGCGTGTCAGGTTTTATGGGCAGAGGGAATCTAGAGCGTGTTAGAATGGCAACAGGCGTGGCAGGGAGGAGATGGTAAATAGTGTATTGAGTCTATTGTAACGAACAGCATCATCAGCCCTCCGCGCACCTTCCGAGAATTTTAAGATCCAGAACGTTACAGAATGATGCATGGCTGTGCTAGAATAGCCACCGCATCTAAACGTCCATAGTCTTGATATTCCCCTCTGATAGTAGCATAGATTGCTCCCTAGGTAAAATCATCTTTGTAACCCCTGAGCCTATCAAGGTTCCTAACGGCAATGCTTGATCAAGATGGTGCTCAAAGGAATAATCCAGACATATAACGACCTTGATTTTATCTTGCTTCTCAGGTATGGTCTTAGCTCCATTATTTTGTTCCCAGCTGTCCCAGCTTCATGATTGAAGACTTCAAAACCACCTCCTACCTCCGATCAGAGGTGGACACATCATTGCAAGTGGTTACAACACTCCTTTTGAGGTGTGGTTGTGTTTCTGTTCTTCTTTTTGTTTGCTGGCATTGCTGCACCAGTTCACTATGCCTAATTCGATGACACTGGCGGTAGGGAAGACTTACCTTGTCGGTATTAGAAGGGTTATCACACTCCCTTGAGAAAAATAGCAAACCCCCCTAGGCGGTCTTGACACCAAAGGCTGGCCTGGGAAAACTGTGGAAGGGACTCAAAAATAAAGCAAAAAAGACAAGCATCTTGAGTGCATCAACTGTAAATCTTGGGCAGCATGATGTCTTCTATAACTGACTAAACCTTATGGAAAACATAGAGCTTCAAATTGTTCCTGACTATATCCTTGATATCTCTAGAGACCTAACACCTACTAAGCGCTTAGCTATTGCTGCAGACTTTGGCACTACCTACTTGGCCGTTGCATATGTAACATTAGAAGAAGTTAAGGACGTAGGATACCTGGATCCTTTGTGCATCTGCACCATTTACTATCTTAACGGCACAACTTTTAGAAGTCTTAATAACCAAATGAGGAGCAAAGTACTTACTGAAGTCATGTAGTTACCTACTATTAGATCGACACTTTTGCGACATAGAAGGCCTTTATAGGACTGTTGGTGACAACTTGAACTTACTTAACATCGTTTGGTCCCGGTGTTCCTTGCATTGACTAGCACCCTATGTTATGCGTTGCTCTGCGGGAGGCGCCCGGTGATGGCGATTGCTGTCTAGAATTCACGCCTGGCGTCCGATGTATCCGCATTGGTTCTTGAGACTGTGGTTGCGCTCAGACGGGAGAGGTCTAGACCCTGCACGACTTGGCATCAGCAGCAATCTGCCTGGATGGCTTGGCGCCAAGCGAATCAACAGCAACCACGCATATGCGGACAAGCTGAGTTTGGCCAACATCACGCAGCATGACGGTAGTGTCCCAAGCAAAGAAGGATCCATCCAATCATACCATACAGAATCACGCAGCCTGCACGGATCTTGGCAATCCCGGCCGTTCAGCTGGCCACGGCAAAGGCATCACAGCGCGGAGATGGCAAGACATGAGGATGGGGGATTTATGAAAAGGGGGGAGAGGGTTGGTTAGTTTATCGGGCTAGCCCTAACTATATATGCCCCCGCCCCCCCCTTCCCCGCGTCCATCGGGTTGCACATCTCCCTCCTTTCCTCTTCACCGCAGGAAAAACCCATCGTTGTCCGCATACACGCCGCTATCATGAAGATCCCCGTCCTAGCACTGACCGCGTTCTTCGCTAGAGTGGCTGTGGCCGATTCCAGGCTGGCTCATACAGGCACTGACGCGGCTGCCTTCGATTTTGAAAAGGTGAAGCTCAGCAAACCGCTAAATTGGAGCCCAGGAAAGACCCTGTCCCGCCAAAGGATTAACTTCTACTACGGCGAACCTCTCGACAAGTACGATGCCGAAAGCTGGGCAAAGTATGTTCTAAAGAAGTGCCAGACCGACGACAAAGACGAATGTTACTCGACCATTTCATATCAAGGTGCGCTTCATCTTTCCCCGACATGTTTCAATATTCGCCCATTTGCGGGCATGAACCAACTGAATTCGCGCCACAGCTACCAACTCGGGCTCCCCCAAGCATCGACTTTGGTTCGGCGTTACCTTCAGCGCCTCTGCGAGCGAGAACGACTTGGAGCGGGACAAAGATGTTACCGACTCGATCGTTTACTCGATCAAGCGACTGGGCAGCAGTGAAGATGAGGCCGGCGACCAAATTTTCGTTGATATTTAAACCTATTTGCAGCGGGCCATGGTGTCTAGCTTCATACCGACTTGAGGATATTGAAATCATCTGTACCGCAACCAAGGCCTTTTTCTCAGAAGGATGAGACTCAATTTTGTTGTTGCCAGAAATGTCTATGTTGCCTATCATGTTCCAAGTTCCTCTAAGCTATTCTGAGCGACCTTCAACCGGGTAGCTCAACGGGCAATAGAGATAATACTAGGTACAATGCCATTGAAACCGGCCATTCGCAGTTCGCTTTGCCACCCCTTCCTCGACCCACAGGGCAATCCTCTTGACCTGCTGGTACCGAGTCGTCCCAGAGCTGTGCAACCGGGAATGGCACTGTCGTCGCCCGCTTGGGTCTCTTTGACTCCACATTTCAATTACCAGGAAAATTCCCTCGAGCTGGATCTAGTAGCCTCTGGTATTAAACGCGTGGGAATAAAGGCCATTAGAGTAGGTCTAGTTAAACTTTGCGAATATATATATATAGGCACAAGTATATGAAGTCTATGGCGGAGAGGGCGTGACTTTCTAGCATCGGCGAGGTTGCACCGACTTTACGGTGAACAGAGAGGTGACGGAAGAAGTATATATCATTATTGTACCTACTCCGAATATCTTAGTCATAACTACCAATATAATTTAAATATACTCTTCGCCTACCCCGTCGTCCGCCCTTGAGCCCTATACTGCCATGGATATTTATCAACCCCCGCCCTTTCTAGTCTAGGCAACTGTATGTGGCGGTTCGACTTGAACCTTGTAACGCCAACACTCGGTGTTATGTTCCACTTTTTGGGCATCATCTCTACGCACCAGAATCACAATTTCAGGATTACAGGAGCTCATAATGTCTATCAAAGAGACCGACCTTGTTCTTTTTATACGGAACTTGTTTAATGATGAGGCTGTTCCTCTCAAACGACTCTCTGCTATCAGATGGCGGACACCACTTGGAACAACACGACGCACAGGTCTCAACTCTAGTAGACCAAATCAAAGAAGCCGGCCTAGAAAGTCTTGAGCTTTCTCTCCACACACAAAATCTTATTATCGAAGCTACTAGAACCCACATTTTTCCGTGGGCTCTACGGTACGGCCGTGACGATGTCCTGCGTGTTCTTCTCCGCCTGGGCTACGATCTGAATTCGAAGGTTACCGCACCATGGTACTGTGGATCACCGCTCGAGGTCGTGGCTAGAATAGAGGACAAGCGAAGTCTCTCAGTATGATCCGCACGTTTCTTGAGCATGGCGCAAGGGTCGCTTGGTCTACTCCGCTCTCAGCATCGCAATTGCTGCAGATAACCAGGAGGCAGTAACTCTGCTCACCGAAGCCGGCGCTCGCCTGTCTCTTTCATCCCTGGCGGCTGCTATCCAGGCTGGGAACAACGAAATGGTGCAAAAGACCCCGGATGCCGGGTTAGATATCAATGGTAAGATCCTAGCGCAATGGGGCGTTACTAAATGGGCAGCGTTCCAGCATGCGTCATATCAAGGTCATCTGGGGATCGCCCGTAAGCTAATCGACGCCGGGGCCAGCATCGATGCCGCTGGGGAAATTTGCAGTCATTCCGACTCGGGATGCACGGGATAGAACCGACTGCGCTCGTACTCGCCGCTCAACAAGGCCGCCTCGAGGTTTTTTGCCTTTTGCTGAGCCGAGGGGCCGCACTTCAAGGAGCTGCCCGAATGGGTCACATCGACGCTGTCAGTATCAGCTACTGGTACTCTGGGCGGGTCGAGGCAAACAGCAGGACGGGCAAGGCCCGGCGACGATGACATTGGTGACAACGATAACCTGGGGCGCTCGGCAGAACTTTGGAGTCGGCAAACCAGATTGAAAGCCGCTACCCGGACCGACACATTTATGCGCCTGCTCAACAGAGAGGTGGCCCCACTACGAGTAGATGTGGTATATACCGCATATACAGCGTGTAGTAATTGCTACCAGCTGCCGTAGTAGCTAGGTTCGGGCCTCGCTGCGGGCTAGCTTCGGAGGCGTTGTGGTCGTCAGAATTGCTTGGGTTTGCGGATACCAGGTGTACTTGGCCGAGGGGAGGTGGAGGTTCTTTTTTGGTGAGACCGCTTGGCAGGAGAAACCGAGTTTGTGTTCTGACTCGGTGAAGAAGGCAGCGTCGTAGGCAGCTGGGACGTCGATGGGAAAAGTCTGAGGGACGATGGAAAGTTAGCTGAAGCAGTGAGAATAAGCAGGCTTATATGCCTACTCACCCCAGTTCACTCTCCACGGTGTCGGAAAGGGATGCGGCGGCGGCAGGACAGACTAGCGAGGAGGCCCAAGTAGGTCATGGCTGGTGGGTTCTTTGTTCCAACGAGGTAGATGGATGTACTATGGTGCAAAATGACGATCACTACGGTGCCTTGTGACGCGCTCAAAAAGAAAATAAGAAATCCCGTCAGTCTCCCTAGCCAGAAATCCGCCAGATCCAACATGCAATGCTATGCCATTGACAGAAACAACAAACTCCCGCCCCGTCGAAAGAAACCTAGAATCTCTCCATGAAATTCTTCCTCACCGTCCACATGCGAGCCCTCTTCCCGTAGATATACATGGGAATAGTAAAGAACAGCAGTATCAGCTGTATGATGCCAATCCAGAGGTACACAGTCTTGGGTCCATCAGCCTTCAACCACCCAGTGACAAACAGACTAAATACCAGCCCGTGCAGGATATTTTTGGAGAAGTTGAGCGTCACCAGCGCCTCGCCCGCATACTGTCTGTAGCTGTCCACGCAAAATGTGATACTCGTAGTAGACCCCAGCGAGCAGCCAAACGAGACGATGCCGAAGAAGGTGGTCGGCACCATGAAGTGGTTATCTGCCTGTGCCGACCAGCCAAACCCAACGAGACCAATGACTGTTGAGATGGCTACCGGGATCGCCATGACCAGTCTAAACTCCGGCTCATAGAGCCCGCCGTTGCGCCGTGCCATGGCTTTGACAATGATGTCTGAGACTTTGCCCGCCACTGCGGTACCTAGAATTCCGCCGATGAAGGGGCTGATGTAGACGAGACCAGTCTGCAGAGCGTCAAAGTGGTAGGGATGGCCTTCACGGTAGATGACGGCTACCGATTCCGAGATGACAATGAGCCATCCGACGGAGCAGGCGTAGACAACGGCAGACCAGAGCACAGCTGGGTAGGAGAAGAGAATCAAGGGTCTGATCGCCACCTTGTGCCACTTGTCGGGGTTGAGTCTCCCATGGAAAGGTTTCATCTGTTGAACAAACGACTGTGCTGGCAACTCCCGCAAGGCAGTGGTGTACGCGAGTTGGCTGGCCAAGCGAGCGCTCGACACCGACTGTGACTCGGTATCTGTGTCGGCGGAGCACTCTCCCTGGGTCGTTGGTGTTGGTTGCAGTGCCGTCTTCTCTTGGGAGAACGGCTGTTGATGCTCGGTGGGTTCGGTGGAATTATCGGGGCCAAAAGCTGCGGGTCTTGGGGCCGAGGGTCCATCGCTGGGGTCCGGCGATTCTTTATAAGTCGAGCTATCCTCCCCAACACCTCGCTCTCGAGTTTCCTCAAGGCTTATAGCGAAGCCGACCTGTGTAGTCCTCTTCCGCGTAGTTGGTTCTGCTGCGGCTACAGCGCTTCCATCGCCCGCGGTATCCGGAACAGACTCGGCTGTCAAAACCGTCGTGGGCGGAACACCGCCCTTTGACGAATATCGATGGAAGAAGTTCGGCCTCTGGAGGCCCTTTCGGGATTTTTTCGGGACGGGCTTACGGTCCCAGAAGGTCTCGGGGACGAAGAAGAAGAGCAAAACCCCACAGACGGACACAACAATAGCAACAATCCTAGAAATATGTGTTAGGAGCAGTAGAGAAGTAGCATTTAGGGGTGCTGAGACTCACCAAAATACCCAACGCCAGCCAAGCCGCTGCATAATAGCCGCGCTAACAAGGGGTATTAAATTCTTGCCGCCGAGAAGCAGAAGGGTATAAATGCCGATCCTAAAAGCACGCTCGTGGAGGAAGAAGATTTCAGCGATAGTGGCTGACGGAAGACACTCGACCGGGCTGACAGCGACGCCTTGGAATATCCTCGCCAGGACCAAGGAGGTGAAGCTTGGCGATACAGCACACCAGATGGACGCTACGACGAACAGTATCGCTCCGAAAAGATAGACAGGTCTCTTGCCCCACAGGATGGCCGTTGGCGAAAAGACGACAGACCCGAGGCCCATGCCCATCATGTACAGGCCGGTGGTGAGGGAGACAGTCGCAACATCGACATCATAGTCCTCCGCAACGTCGGTGAAGCCCGCGGCCAGGATGGGAGTCATTCCGCCCCCGACCATGCAGAAGAGCCCTAGGGACAGCAGAGCAGAGTCTCTTCTCCATTCTGGCCAGTTGAGCGGATCGTTGACGGAATCGTCTGGTTGCGGCTCGAGAATGATTTTGCCATCGCCCGTCTTCTTCCTCGCGAGCTCGGCTGGCGGGGCAGAGGGCAGAGGGCGGAAGATGCCAGTAGAAATCGAGGAATGAGATGTCCTCGCGGGCGCGTTCCGGAGCCCTAACGGCTCGTTGTGATCAGTAGCTAAAAGGAGCACAGATCCTATCCGAATGTTAGTGTCTCCGAAGACCAAATTGCGAGGTTTGCTGGCTCACCTGGCACTTCAACTGTCTGCCTATCGTTCAGAATTCCCATCGTCCATGTTGAATGACGGGGCTTCTCGTGGGAATTCGACTCCTCCGCCGTGGGCCGCTGAAACGGTAGCCTTGGCTGCCGCTGGGGGGCGCTCTCCAAATCCGGCGCCATCTGGAACCGCCCCTGTTCGGAGGACGACGGAGGCGGGCGAAGAGTGATGCGACTGCTTCGCGGGGAGGTCTATTCAAATGTACTGTCGAGACTTCACCTCATAAAGGAAAAGAAATGAGGATGTGGAGGAATGGGAATATGGACGATGGACGATAAGTAGTGTGGAAATATGGGGTAGAACTTGCTAGAGATAGCCAAGTTCTTGGGGGCTGGAGCATATGACCATCCATGCATGTGATGGCCAAGTGAGTGTAGATCGACCAGTGTCTCACTCGAGCAGCAAATTGGATTGATCAATCGTCACAGCACGTTTTCCATGTCCAGGATTCAGTGCTGATACGGGTGGTGCAGAAGGGGGCGGGGCACGGGAGAAAAATGGATCAATTGTGGGATCAGAAAAATACGACTCTGAAGGTAGGAATCACAGGCCGCAGTGTCAAAAAAAACAAAGGATTATAGAATAGTAGGTGGTGGGCTTCTCGGTTGTAAGAAGCATAAAACACCTGCCCAAAAGACGGCTAAGATCGGTATGTGTCGGAGTGGCACAACAATAGCGGAGCCTGCGGAGCGCTCGGAGCGAGTGAGCGCGCTAGCCAAGGCGCTAACAGCCACACAAAAAGGCTCTGCGTGCAGGCTCTGCCCCAAGAAATACAACATACATGCACATCAATTTGAGCCATCCAATTGGTTGACAGTATGCGAGTGGGGTCTTGCTCCCGTCGGCTTTCACCAAGTTGGCGAGTTTGGTCACACGGGAATTTACGTGCAGCTGGATATGGGCCTAGATCGGAAGCACACTGTTCCAGTTGCTAGAGAGTAGATGACAGGGTGATGTGTAATAAGATGAGGATAGTGTGCCTCGAGCTGTTATCCTTCAGGAAGTTCTTCAACGAAATTGCAAATATTATTAGAATAAGGCCGCATTAAACCAACAAAGGCAATAACCATAGCTTTCAGAATGAACAACTCACGCATTCATAAATTAAATGGTGCCCTGCCCTTCGCTAACCACACTCAGAGGAGTGGGTCCAAAATACTGAAAATGTGGTTGGCTGCGTCACTGGATGACCTGTGCCAAGCCTTGTGTGGGGAATAAGTGGGGTCATGTGACCCAGAGCCCTGGATATAGATCCAGGGCTTGTAGAACCACAAATATATCACCACCTACGCAAGGTCGTTATATGACCGTGATAGTTCTATCCAGCGCTTGACACAAGGCAAGTCAAGCAAGTCTGGCACTGGATTTGGCTTGCCAATGAGTCCAAGTCTACTGCCAAGCCCGGAATAACATAATTCTCCACCCAGGTCCCCCTGTGGGAGAGACCCGCAGGCGGGGGTGAAAGTCAGGGGTGAAATAATTCATTTCCGGGTGGTATATTTCGCTTGACTTGCCTTGTGTCAAGCGCTGGTTCTATCGTTGAAGGCTGAGCTTCACTTCAGGCCCCCTATGATTTCATTGTCGCCCCGAACCCGCCATTCCTTCAGCCTCTCCTTCCGCCCCCCCCCCCTACAGTGGCTCATGTCGTTCTGGAAGCTGAATACCTTAGCATTGTAGCTATAAACAAACAGGCAGAAAAGAAAATCTTGGATTGTCGAATGCTACCTCAGGTTATGTTTTCTAGGCCCCGGTGAATATTGTGTTGGTGTAGATTGGGTAGGTGATTACGGGCGAGATGGTCTATTCCAGGAACATCTCAGTTTTGAGACAAACATGCCCTCCCCCCGGAACCTATGAACCGGCACCAAACCACAATTCGAGAAAGGTAAGATTTGGTACCCACACATCATGCCTAAGGTCTAGGGCCCGGATGTATAGAGGTTATTTATATGTGGACTTGTAGCGGCCGGGATGTCAAAGTGCTGTAAACTCGCTGCTGGATTGTAAAGGACAGTAGAGACGGAAAGAAACATGCCACTTATACTCTGTTCCTAACCCTCTTCAACTGGGGTCCAGGCTACTTCAAGTGGGCGTGTTCGTCTCACCAACGTCTAGTTGGCCGACGGCTGACAGTATCTAGTGCTCACATAGATAAGCCGGAGATCTTTACAAAGGAATTTCCGTTATTATAAACTCACCGACCCACCCCTTTCGGGTCCAGGTTGTCACTGTTCTCCTTTCCGCCCAAATACATCACCAATCACTAGATTATTTCATATCCGGCAATGCGGCGACCACGAACATGCTGGTGTGTAGGTATTCCAATTCCACCCAGCATTTCCGTCAGCTCCGGGTGCGGCTAGTTATGTTATACCTTCAGGACGAGAACAGGAATGGACAAATCTTGCTCGGGCTTCCCCTGGAGCAACTCCAGATGCTGGTTGAAGGCGACTCGCGATCCGCAATAACGTCCATCCAAACCTGGCCCGAGACAATTCACTGTCGGGAATCAAATATATATCAGGCAGTTCCGGAAGATGATTTGGTTTGGCGCTGGGATCATGCATTACAGGCCTCACATAAAGCAACGTACTCAATTCTCTAACAAAGAACCTACTACAGATACAACGTTTCCCAATATAGGCTAACTGCGCTGAAGAAAGGGAGCATTGGAGAGAGTAGTAAATAGAGTTGGAAAGTAGCGTAGCAGATTAACTGTCGGTCACCTTAGCGTTTCCATTTTGCTCCTTAGTGATGGAACAAGTATTGTAGGAAGTAGCTGCCTAACCAGAGGGCATATTATTACCTTAATGGAAGAGAAATTTTGAAATCCGCCAAGATATTCACGACTTACAGGGCCCTCTTGGCCCTGTAGTTGTAATGAAAGTGTTACACGGTCTACACAGCGATGAAAAATTCGTGACAGTGCTGATCACCTCTGTATTCTTGGGCTGGTGTTCACTATAAAAGCTACCGTAGTTGTTTTGGTTGGGTTGTGGGGGTTCTTTCAATTGTTCCACTCCCCGTATAGTCTGGGTAATTAGGGGGTGTCTCATGCATGACTTATGTAGCCAGGCCGAATGATTTGAAGAATTAAGAACTACAAGGGCTCATGTTCCAAGCGTATAGTATGCCAAAGTATGCCAAAGTGGTTGATGTCTGAAAGTTTTAACCAATAAAGGGTTAGCAAAGATTTCCGGTCGCTGCTACCGCTGTGAAAGGGGTTCTTACAACGAGACCCACAAGAGCAGCGCATAGTTTCTCAACCAAATCTGCAATGAGGACCCTATTAATGTCTCCCATAGCAGGGCTCTCCGTCTCTGTGATTGCAGTTTCGGTGGTTATGGTTGACGGCAACAGCGCTGGCGATGAAGCCCACTACATACCCAGCTGCAGCTCCAAGAGGCCCTCCCAGCATGGCACCGGCTAAGGCGGCTCCTCCGGCACTTATGTCTACCCCAAGTTCTTCGTCGTCCGTCATTCTGCATCTTGGCCGGCTGGGGCCGGCTGGGGCTGGCTGTGGTCGTACCGGGGATACGGGACGAGGCCTTGGCTTCGGGGGTGGCTGGTAGAATGAGGGCTCCGGGGTCGGAGGTGAGGGCGCCGGGCTCCGAGATGCCCTCCGTGTTGTTCGTCGCGATCCTGGCACCCAAGGGGTCTGCTTTGACTTGGTCTTCTTTAGATTCTTTCCCTTTGGTGTCTTTTTTGGGGGCCCTTCCTTACCTTCGAGATCCGCAACTTTGGGATCTGGAATTGAAGTTTTGGGATGCTCAGCTTTGGGATGCTCAGCTTTGGGATCCGCAACTTTGGCCACTTGATCTTTGGAAGGCGCAGCCCACACAACAGACTAGACCCGCCCTCTGACTGTGGCTGCCTTCTGGCCAGGCTGAAGATCCGCGTGACACCGTTGTGGGCCTTCTCATTCGTTCCTTCACCACCTCGAGCCTTCCCCCTGGTTTTAGCCATGGGCAGGGACACCACTCGGACCCGCACACGATGGCTGGCCAGCACAAGTGATCCAACGGTCTTCCGCGCTTTGCTGCCTTGTCGGCGGCGGAGCTGCCACTCGAGATCCCTCCGAAAGGATGCTGCATCGAAGCCGTAGCTAAGCTCAAACCCCTGGGCGACTCGGAAGCCGTACGATGCGATAGACCAGACAGCCCGGTTCCGGATTGGATTGCAATTCCTCAGCAGAGCATCCATGTCGACCTGCACTTCATCCTCGGCTCCGGTCATCTCGGACTTGAACGCGAGAATGTCGACGAGCACCAGCTCCATACGCACTCGAAGCTGATCTAGCGATGGCTCAAGTCAGACGTGCACATCCAAAACACAACAACTGAGGCCACCAAAAATAAAACCACTCGCCATCTTCGCCGTACTCAGGGTTCACAGGACTCTGTCGGATGGCGCGTCGCACAATCTTGGGACAAACGAGATAAGCGACCTCAATCTCATATGCAACCAACATGATCCGCCGTCGCAAGATGCGGTTCTGCCGGTAGCGGCGCCAGGCAGTATTGCACGGCAGACACTGGCAGAGGCCGCAGCAGCAACTAGCCTCTTCGTCTGCATCGACATCAGGCTCTGAGTTGGCGCGACGACGTTTGGCCAATTCTGCGACGGCGTGGAGGGCCGACACAACAGCAGCAACGCAGGCGACTACGGCGATGGGTTCCAAACCGCTCATCGTCGCAGCTGCAATCTCAATCCTGCGGGGTTAGGTTTGGCAAGGTCGAGAGATGTAGGGAACAAATGCCGCCCAAGCCAGGTGGGCACCCTCACAATAAATCCGTTCATCGCCGCTTCAGCTGGACATCTTGGCGCGATGATGTTTCGACCACTCCTGTTGGGCTGAGCAAGCCATCGGCAGGGGTGGTTGCTGCATTGTCCCGCCAATCACAGAGTGGCGATATAGAAAGGGGGAGACCCAGCTACCATCCCAGCGTCAGTAATTAGACTCGGGTTATTTGCAGCAGGAGAACCACACCGGTTACATCCCTACCTAGAGTGCTGTTCAAAAGGCCGCCCAGAGCCGGGACACTAGCCATCTCTCTTATGTTCCCTATTGTGCTCACCTGATTAGCTTCTATGCCAGACCACGGCCTCATATCTTTTCTCAGCAGCCCATGATAGTGGCGTCTGACCAAAGCTATCCTTCGACTCAATCTCAGCGCCCTTCTCAAGCAGTAGCCTGACCATGGCCTCCTGCCCTCCACTAGCAGCCCACAATAGCGGCGTCCGACCACAGCTATCCTTCGACTCGACCTCGGCCCTTCTCAAGCAGTAGCCTAACCACGGCCTCATATCCATTCTCAGCAGCCCACCATAGCGGCGTCTGGCCAGTGTTACCCTTCGACTCGGCGTTCACATGTCCAGTATTTAAAAGAAGTTCAACAACATTTCGATGCCCAAGCTGGGATGCCAGCGTACCCCACAAAGCAAACAAAGCAAATCGGGTCATGGATTTGCCTTGTTTGAGGGCTTCTGGGCTGGATTTGCTTGCCAGATTGGCCAATTTGATTTGATTTGATCGATTTGCCAAGACCTTAGTAATCAACGAAAAAACTGCCTCAGGGGTCCGACCCGTCGCAAACAGGCCTCATCAGGCGCTCCAAACAGCCAAGTGCTTCAAATCCTTCTATTTCGCGCCCAAATCTTGATACAATGTCAATCGTGCAATCGCCCAGTTTGACCCTCTGAATACCCACAACTAACTTCGTAGAGCTGAATATCCGTTCGCACTCATCAGACATCGCAGGGATAGTCAGGGCTTCCAAGGCTATTATAGATAGCCATGGGAAAGTCCAATGCCCCAGCCACCAGGCTATAGGGTCTTCCACCATTGTGACTCTCTCTACAAGGTATCTCTCAACCTCATCGGCTCCCTGCTCTGGATCATCATAATAGTCATAGTCACAGATGAAGGAGCTGAGTTGCTGTTGGGGAGGGGGTTGGGCGACAGCTTCCTCAGTCTCCTGCGCTTCATAACACACAACTTCTTCCTCATACAGCTGCTTAAAGGCTGCAACTATACTAAGCCAGCACTCTTCAGGGAGGTAACATTATGTCCATCATAGCCTATGTCTAGGATATAACACCATCACAATCCAATAGATTGGGCATGCTTCCATCAGCTCAATATACTTGTCTAGCTTCTCAATCACAAAGGCTATGCTTTTCTAGATGAAATAAAAAGCTATCCTCTTCCTCATTAACATCAGAGTCTCACCAAAACTCTAGCTCTACCTTCAACTCAGCATCTTGATTACACATCTGATCCAGACGAGGTGCACAGCAGTTCTTCTGGCTGGGTAATTAACCGACTTCATAGCCATCAAGATGCCAAGGAAGTCCAGCAGTGCATTGAGGTCTTCCTGTAGCTGGCTGATCTGTAATAACTTCAAGCAGTAGTATCTCAGGGCCAGTAAAGGGGGTAAACTCAAGGGCATCACCATATTCACACTATAAGGCTTATAATTGGTCATGTAGTTGGTAGGTATGAGGTATGACTTCAGTGAACTGAGGCATATGGCCCTTGAAGACTTTAGTCACAATTTTGAATGGCTTAAGGACCTGTTTAATTAAGGCAAGTGTTTGTCAATCCTCTAGATAAAGAAGGTCATTGGCCGGCAGTCTTTTTTTTTACCTTTTTCTCTTACATTATTTAGCTGCAAAATATCTCAATTGGATCACATAAATTCAGGGCTCTTTCAATCATAAAATACACCAAATTCCATCAAGCATCATTATCTATACATATTTGCAAGGAAACATAATCATCATCAAGGAGCATCTGGCCAAATTCCTCTAGTTCTTTCCTATCAATTTTACCAGTCATAATTTCTTGAAATACCTCTTGTCTTTACATATTACACCAAATAAAATAGACAATGTTAACGTGAATCACAAGCGAGCGGTCAATCCAAGCGAGTGGTCAGTGTCACCACCCCAATTGAACTGTCGTACGACATACCAACACCACAAAAGAACCAAAAATGCCAGCCAAACGAAATGAAGTACAGGTGCAACTTGCCCTTCAAGCTATGGAACGTGACAAGAACCTTAATCCCTACACAGCTGCAGAACGCTATTCAGTATCTCGTACAACGCTTCTGCGACGACAAAAGGGAATTTGCCCTCGAGCAGATACCATTGCCAACTCTCGGAATCTCGACCCCCTTGAAGAGCAGGTCATCATACGAAGGGTTCTTGACCTGTACGAGCAAGGATTTTCGCCAGGATATGATATGTTGGAAGATATGGCCAACTTGCTATGCGCGACGTGTAGCGCGTCACGCGTCGGAAAACACTGGGCTTCGAACTTCGTATGACGACAACCAGAGCTCCGGACGCGTTGGACGCGTCCGTACGACTACCAGAGAGCTAAATACAAAGATCCAGAGATAATTAGCACATGGTTTAACCTTGTTCATAATACAATTGCGAAACATGGGATTGTCAAGTCGGATATCTGGAACTTTGATGAGAATGGGTTCATGATGGGCCAGATCTCGCCAATGCTGGTTATTACCTTGTCCGAAGGCCATGGGAGGGTCAAGAAGATCCAACCTGGTAATCAGGAATGGGCTACTGTGATCCAGGCCGTACAGTCAGTGTTGATGAAGGCTCGCATACGAGAGCTTGAGGAGGCAAATGCAGCCTTAAGCAAACACCGTAGGGCTAAAAAAAGTCGTATCCAGGCAGGGGGACCATTGACTATACAGGATGCAAGCGATATTCTAGCAGAAAGGGATGCACACGCCTGGCTAGAGGAGGAAAAGCGGTCGGGGGGTGGTCGTACGAGGAGCAACGCAGCAGGTTCACGGCACTGTAGCAACTGCGGCAAAACAGGACACAACTCTCGTACGTGCCAGAAGGATGCGAAAATGGATGAGGAACCGGATTTTGAGTAATTTTCATTGATTGTTTCTTTTGTGGTGTTGGTATGTCATACGACAGTTCAATTGAGGTGATGACACTGACCACTCGCTTGGATTGACCGCTCGCTTGTGATTCACGTTATATAATTTTCCAATTAGCCCTCTCTTTCACCATGCCTTTAACAAATCTCTCTCTTCTTTAGCCAAGACATAAGCTTATAATCCATATAGAAGCAACCATAAAAGACCTTTCCTTTTGCCTTCAAACAGCACTTTCATGGCAAGATTGATGATATGGCCAAAGCACTAAAGTCACTACTATTGCCTCTGTTCCTCATGGTCAATGCCAGGCTCAAGGTCTTGCAGAATGGCAGTGATATAGTGCTCATTTGGATCCATGTTATTAGACTAGAAGTAACTAATCCTCTTCTCAATCCCAAACTCTCATACAATTTTGCTAACCACTATGCCTATAAGCTTGCCAGAATAAACATCTCAGATCTACAACAGCCCCAGTAACATTATGTATGGCTTTCCAGATGTGCTAAGGTAGTATGCAACTATCCCCAAAAGGCCATATAAGTTTGGCAAAGTCCAGCCATCAAAGAAAAGATAAATATGACTATTGGCCTTTACCAGTTTTTCAATCAAAAGTACCTTCTCTTAAACATACTACTCCTTGATCCACCACCATATGGTAGTTTCTTCCTCTGGTACCAGTTTCTCTGTAAGCTTAGTGTTAAAGATTGTCAATAGCTTATGGAATTAGGGGCGTTCTACTGCTGAAAACAGCAGATTTGCATCCATAATCCACTTAAGCAGTATACTTTTGGCAGTACTAGCCACAGTTACAGGTATAATAAGCTCTCCATCCCTGGTAGCCTGAGCAGCTGCTGCTGCCTTTAATTAAAGCATAATTACTAACAGCTTGACCTTCTTCTAAGGTTAATCATCTTCCTTCTTGAACAATATATGTATCTTATTGAGGTGTGTAGAGGTGCTGCTTGTTGCTTTGGCGGCATAAACCATATCACACTTCTTGCTGCAAACCCAGAAACTGCCTTGTTTATGATTATGAGGGTTAAGCTTCACCACCATGCAACCATGGAGGCAGATCCATGAGGTGTGAGACCTCTTATGGTGGAGCCATCTCTCTGGTATGTAGGTGCTGTGTTTAATTTGCAGCTTTGGGTAGTCCTCTAACTCTGCTGGCAGGTCATTGATGGAGATGTCTTTAACATCTTGGAGTTGGTCACCAATGCTCCAAGCCTTTCTGAGCCTAGAAAGCAGGCTATTTCTGGCCATGGAGGTGGTTGTTGACAGGGAAGGCGCATCGTTAGAAACGGAGGTAGTGTCACCAAAGTCTGATTGAGTGGATTGTGGCATGACAGTGAGGTGCAGTAGCAGTTGCTAACCACTGTTGCAAGAGCAAAAATTTTCACTTTTCGTGCACTGACTGCTGTTACAGGGCCTACAAGAATGTCTTGGAACTGGGCATATCAGGCCTAGGATTGGCCAAAACTGCCTGGGGATTTGACAGGGGCTGGCAAATCCACCAAACAAATCGTGCCTCGGATTTGCCTTGATTTGCGCCCATTTTTGGCCAATTTGGCTTGCCATTTTTCCGATTTGCTTGATTTGGATTTGTTGGATTTGACTTGTGGGGTACGCTGTCCAGGGATGCTATGAACAGCGGCGTCCGCTGTTCATCGTCCGGTTGGTCTAAGAACGCCCCAAGGTTCACGAAAAGCTTCGTATACGATTCATAGCCGGATTCTGCGCAGTAGGAAAGTGCCGAACAGCGTTCACGACCTCGCTCCAGTCATTCCGGACAGCCAGTGGAAGTGCCGGTTGCAAGGCCCAGGAGCCGAAGTCACCGCGAGAGCTTTTTGGGCTGTCTTCGCTCACGACGCGCTTATCAGAAACCAAAGTCCGCGGATCCTCTGCCCCTCCAGGTGCGCCAGTCATGCTTCCTGTCGCAGACGGCTCCCGGTGCTCCCCTGACATTATCGCCACCTGCCCCCCGGTCCGGCCACGCGTTTCTACCAGGGGGCAAGGTCGCCTACCCCACAGTTCGGATGGAGGATGTCTTTGGGCGTGTCATCTACGTCGTCAACATTGAGATTTCCTCCAGCAGCCTCCTCATCCTCTGGTTTCACCTGAAGGACCTGGCTAGCAGCTTACCCGGCGCTCAGCTGGCCCGGCATCTGTCAGCGTTCTGTGCCTGCGCTCAAGCAGCCCGAACAGCCATGGCGGCTACTGGCCAAGCCTCCTCGTTCTACCTCGAGGACATCAACTGTGGGCCTCGATTGCCTGGCTGTGGCCTTTGTTTGCGCTGCTCCCCCAGCATCTTTTCCTACGGGGCTAGCTAAGCTAGACATCGGCGGCCGCAGCGGGGGTTGGTGGAGTCAGCTTCTCGCTGCAGAGCCTCCTCGAGCACACAACACCCAGCACGTTCTCGGTCCACTTCTCCATGTGGAACAGGCCGCGTCGGGAATGGGTCCGAGCGGGCGACCGCAAACGCCTTGTCCTATCTCTGGTTCTGTGCTCGCGCGAGGTTCTCCAGACCATATTTTCGCTGTGTCGGGATGGCGAAGAGCTGCTGGCCCTCCGGGGCTCTCTCGCTGCTCTCTTGGTGTTCCTGTGGTCGAGGTTCTACCAGGATACCCAGCGCCACGCCCACTGGAAGGTGTCGCCCGATTGCGAGGGAGCAACAGCGAGCACAAGAGTAACGATAGGGGTGGCTGGCATCTTTGTGTTCTCCTGCTGGCTGGCGGCGGTGATGCGGTCGGCGCTGGTGTGGGATTGGGGGCTGATAATGACAAGGGTGCTAGAAGTTTTCTTCCACATCTATCCTCTTAAAGTCTCCATCGGAACCCTCGTCAAGCTCTTCAAGCTTGCGAGGCTATTTCAGATGAAGTGTCACGCGTGGATCCAGCCACAGTGAGCACGCTAGGAACACCACCGTTCCAACCTCAATGAACATAAACGGCAGTTTCTATACCCTCCATCAACTTGGCAGCGGCTTGAAACAAGCTGAAGTGACGTCTCCAAACGCATGCTGGAAACCAGCAAGCAAGAAAATCGAAGAGATATTCTAATTAAAAAAAAGAAGAAAAAAGAGGAACTCAAAGACCTCTAAATTGAATCAATCATGTGTCAGCAAACCAAAAACACTGACTAATGGGCACCGGCGCCGGAGATGTCTCCCACCCGCTCGACATCACCATACGCAACGAGGGCTTCGACCCCCTCGGCAGCTGCTTCTTCAACCTGCCCGTCCTCAAGCTCGAGCCTGCCGTGGCCATGAACCCCACCGTCTCCACTCCATGTATCATATGGAAGCGATCCCTGAAGAACGACGCCCAGAAGGTCAGAGAAAACTGCGGGGGGAGGGCCTGCTTTGAGCCTGAACCGTGTCGAAGGCCGGAGGACGGCCAACTGAGAGAGGCGGTGATGTAAATTGCTGCCTTCACTTCATGTCTGGAACAGTATATCGATGGGTGTCTTTCATTGGTTTATTCGAGCGGTTTAAGAGAATGTGCGTGAGTAAAGAGACGTGGTGAAAGAAGCAGAGCGATTTCAAAACACTGCATTACTGTGACTACCAAAGCACTTCTGGATGTGTCTTCATGTATTTCGTCCCGTATCTGACTCTGATGATATAATAATCCATGACTCCTTACTTCACCTCAGTGACACCAATGACTCCAATCTTGAGAAAGAACTTGTCGGTGCCAATCCGCGTCGCCACGTCGCTCTTCTTGACTTCATCGATATCCCAATGCGCGGGGATGAAGCGGCCGTGAAGAAAGGCTGCATCGTCTGTTGCAGCCCAGACGCCAAACTGGCCCGCGAGGTTCTCTGTAGGGGAGTTAGTCTTTGATCTTTTATCAGGGATATAACATGGTGTTGGGGCCCCATACCGTCGTCCCAATCATACAGCTCCTTGGGCACTCCGGTGCTCTCGGCCAGCTCGGTGTAGACACCGCCGGGGTGGTAGCTGACAATCTGCATGTCGTTGCGGTCGACGTCCTTGGCGATCTGCTGCAGCAGCAGAGTGCCCGAGTTCTTGGTCAGGCCGTAGGCGGGAATCATGGTGGCATCCCTGTCAAAAGAGTGGATGGCCGAGGATGAGATGTTGACGAGATACTGGCATCACAGTCAGTGACATTCTCGCATTGTCTCGGGCAGCGATGCATACCTTCTTGCGGGGCCCCTCCTGGTTATAGAACCTCTGGGTGAAATCCAGCAGCATCCTCACATTGACCTCAAAGGCCCTCCAGGTGTCGCCCACCTTGGTCTGCAGAATGGGTCCCACGGCGCCCGTGGTGGCCGCGTTCAGGACCAGGACATCAATTAAAACACCGTCCTTCTTGAACTGCCCCCACACCCTCTCCGAGTCGGCGAGGTCGGCAGCGTCGCAGACAAGGGCGTCGACAGTGGTGGCCGTCTTGTCGGCGGCCTCAGACGCAAGAGTGGCGGCGGCCTTCTTGAGCACGTCCTCGCGGCGGCCGAGCAGGATGACCCGGGAGGCCTTGGCCTGCACGTAGGCGCGGGCAATGGCAAAGCCGATGCCGGTGGAGCCGCCGGCGATCAAGACGGTCCGGCCGGCCTGGCTGAGCTCGGGACGCAGGGGCGAGATGGCGGGGTAGGGCGTCTTGTGGAGGGTGGGGACGCTGGGGTGGAAGATGCTGAGGGTGTCGATGGGGGCCATTCTTGCTGGTTTTCGGGTGCGGGGACTTGGTTTGTTGTGATTTTGTCTCGTCTTGGCAATTCAGGGGCACAGTACCACTAACACTTGAGACGGGGGATGGGGATCGAAGAGAAGATGATGCTATATGTTTGGTGTTTTGGGTCATGTGTTGATTGCTGCCTACTCCCTGGATGTGTGCAGAAGGAACCTGTTTTATAGAAAGCGTGCTCTCCTAACCCCCTGTAATAAGTGTTGACTCTGCTCTGCTCGAAATGCCTTCATTTCTAATACGTCCGACACCACATAAATCCGGCGAGCGACAAATCCGGATGGGTTCAGACGGGCGAATCAGCGGCGGCGTGCGTGAATCAGCGCTCTCACCCGCGCAAAACCCGCAGCTTTCCGCGCAAAACCCGAAAAGACAACCCTAAAACCCGCCGCGAATCTGGAATCCGCAACAATGATGACACCCCCTCACGCACCGGTTTTGCAAGCGTTAGTCCGGTGCAAGACACGACTCCCTACGGGGTACTTGACCCTGGCCGCCGTTGACACCGACCGTACCTACCTCTTTAGTCACCCCCCACAATATTTTCTGACCAACTCAGGATTAGTCGCAAAGCCTGAGCAGACAATGAGCACCTCCCTGAGCCGAGGTGAGTTCGGGGAAGCGATCTTTGGCCCGGCTATAGTGACTTGGGGCATGTCTTCATGAAGCGGCTCAACCCCTGTGTCTTTTTTCTTCTTTTTTTTCCTTTTTTTTTCTTTCTTTCGCGCTTTTCCTTTTTCTTCTCGCTACTCGCTAGGTTTCTCATGCGGGAGATGCGATTCTTGTCCCACGAAACAGTGCCACGAAAACCGTGATTGTGACTGAGTCTCTGTTTATTTGTTACTCGATTTGTTCTCTCATTACTCGGTTACTTCACCCTTCCCTCCGATCGGAGGGTTGCACAATCCAACATCTAGAGTGTGCCTCTGTTTTTCTGTTTGTCTGCTGGTTTTGCTGCATCAGTTCAATACCACCACAACACTTGGAGATAACAATAATCAAACCAGAAGTCGATGAATCAGACGACTCTCCAGCCCCCTGACACATCCATGCATTATGGCCAGGCTTGCTGCACAGGCCACAGCATTAAATCTTCATACTAGACCCCCCTGCACCACCACCATTTTATTGTGTTTCCTGGGCCAACTACTCACCCACAGCCTTCTGATCCGGTAGATCCTGTGCCTCTTGTACAGTAAGTGATCCTCCAAGCTATACACATGTTTTTTTTTGGCTCTTCGTCACTTACTAAGCCCCTCATTAGCCTTCCATAGTATAAATGGTAGGATAGCTTAGCCTTAAGCATTTACCCCTTGGATAACTATAGCCTACTTATGATTACCGGGCTAGACTTCCTTAATTTTCCCATAACAATCAGAGGTTATGACAACCATACCAGTGGTATCATGCCTATCATAAACCCAGTCTCGTCAAAATTATACACATCTTTATCAAGGATAATATATTTGGCTTTGGTGTTATGCACAAGGGTAAACCACTCACGAATAATGCTTGCATCTTCATGTTTGGTCCTCTAGTAGTCGTATCTACACGTAAAACGTGTCTGGAGTTTTGCTTAGCGTTTGGCGAAGTTGTAAGCCTAAAGCTTGCCGACAGGGGGCGCGTCGCGTTTGCGTAGCAGTCGGTTGGCCATATCTTCCACAAAACGAAGCCGAGAAGAAAATGCACGCGTGTATAGCTCAGTTATATACTGAATAATCATATGCTCCTCTAGATCTGTAAGTTTTCGTGAGTTGGCTGGAATATCGTGTCGTGAAGGCCGGCCGGCGTGTCGGCGCTGATGTGACACTGGCACCACACTGAGGTGTAGGGTCAAGGTGTAGCGAGAGTGACAACGACAAGGTGAGCGATCAACTGCAGGATAAGACTGCCTATAACGATGACCCGTACAGTGTCGGACGATCAAATCGTTCAGGGAGAAGGAATGATCAAACAGAAGATAACACATGATGCTTTGCAGTTGCAGATCAATTGAAGAGGGGAGGTCGCTTTGCTGTGTCGTCGCATCCGAACCACCACAGGGCTCCTCGCAGCAGTCAGGGACAAAATCACTAAGTGCCGAGTGTAAGAGCAAGTCAACAAGTCTGGTATCTCAGAAGATGCAATGAAGAATAGATTACATAAGAAGATAAGTAGAATCTTTAGCAGTATCAAGGAAAAGGCAAAGTAAGCATGTTGGAGAAGAGGGCCGCGTTTGACAGGTTTCATAGTATTAGACTAAGGCCAAATGGAACCTCCTTTTGTCCCAGAGACTCAGACTTTGTACGTGGTATTAAAGTGAGTGGTTGTTAAATTAGTTGGTGTACTAGATTTTCTACACTAACTGGTTTAATCCCCCAGCCTAAAAGGAGAAGATTCGTGTCCTTCTAGACTCTTTTTATCTTGGATCCGGTATGAGTAAAGTCTACCTCGGCTTTCCCCAATCGCTAAGACGTCACTGAGGGTTATAGCTAATATTAAACCTAGCAATTGTTGTACAAGGTTTGTGGCAAGCCATTACGCGTAGGTTTGCGCGACTGTAGCCACTTCTGACAAATCCACAGTTCTGGCACCTTCTAGAGCTTTCGTTTCCAAACGCTGGAACGTTCTGGCACTGCGTGGCCAGAACCCCCTTTCTTTCTGGCAGTACATGCCCTAGGATGGTACGCGACGTCCCAGCACAGAATTCAAGATGGTACATAGTACATGATATAATAACCTGGAATATACCAGTGTAGCCCTGGGGTTACCAGTGCAGCCCTGGGTAGGGGACCAGAAATAGGCCACTCCCGTTTGGCCCAAAACCTGTCCTAGTCGCGTAAAGTTGACAATTTTGTAGTATGGTGAGCAACGGTGAGCCGAAGGTAGCCGAGGGTGAAGCGAGGATTATTTTAGCCTAACCATCTCCGGATGAGGCTCTTTTTGCTTTTTTTTTTTTTTTTTTTTTTTTTAGGGACCGACTGCCTAGGCAAGGTAATTAGTATCAAGCAATCCAGCAGTTGCAAGCGTCGAGATGCAGGCCAATGACGAGGATAGGCCACCGCCCAGCAAGCGCACGCGGATCCGCAAGCGGAAAGCCTGCCTCCCGTGCACCAAGTCAAAGCGGAAATGCGACAAGTCCAGCCCGCTGTGCATGCGGTGTTTAGAACGGGGCATGGCCTGCGAGTACCAGCCGCTGCCGTTCCCAGTCCCACCCCATCCCGACACCAGCAGCACTAGGGCCTGTGTCGCACCCGACGAAGATGAAGCCGAAGAGGTCGTCGACAGGGGCGTATTCGGGCCCAGTGCGGGATTCAGCGGGCATAGCAACTTGAATCCCCACCCGCAGCCCGACGACAACTCCAACGGCTCGACCTTCAACTTTACCACCTGTACCGACGATGGCCCCGGGCCCGACCCCCTGCTCAGCCAACCCTGGTTCCTGTCGCCCGACTCGTGGGAGAACCAGCGGATGCAGCGGCAGATCCGCTACGAGTACCCCATCTGCCAGGAGACGAGCCCGCGCTTCATCGCGAAGCTGCAGACGTGGACCGACGAGTGGGCGCGCGCCGGCCACTCGCCCGTCATGCACCGGCACCTCTACGGGGACGTCATGCCCGAGTGCATCCAAGACGCCTTCACGACCCGCATCGCCTACCGCGCCGCCACACCCGCGACCAAACCATCCATAGTCCGCATCATCAACGACCGCGCCAACCGGCTGGTCCACTCCCACTTCGACCCCTCCGCCATGAACACGACCAACACGGCCACGGTCGGCAGCACCCCGACCCTGACCACGCCCAGCCTCATCCTCGACACCCCGACCCACCTGACCCGCGTCCAGGCCCTCTTCCTCCACCAGCTGACGCGCCTCTTCGATGGCGACATCCGCGCCCGCGCCGACGCCGAGAACCACATGGACACGCTTAACTCGTGGTCCGCCCAGATGCTGGAGAGCGCGCGCCTCGACTGCGCCGCCGCCGAGCTCGTCATGCCCACGGCGGGCAGCCCGGACGCGGACGGCGCCAACTGTGGGTACTTTGGGCTCGGGCTGGGCCGCGGTGGGGCGCCGGCGGATCCGCCGGCGCTGTGGCGCGCGTGGATCCTGGCTGAGTCGGTGCGGCGCGTGTATCTGATGGTGCGCTTCATGCAGGCCGTCTACCTGGTCCTCAAGCAGGGTTGGTGCACGTGTCCCGGCGGCGCGGCGTTTACCGCCCGCGCCGGGCTGTGGGATGCCCCCTCGGCGTGGGCGTGGTATAAGGTGGCCAAGGGGGGTTTTGCGGGCGGGGAGGCAGGCGGGGGCGCGAATGGTAGCGAGGACACAGGGGGGAGCAGTACCGCGGTGGACGGGGAGGAGGGGCCCAAGTCGTTGCTTTTGATGCAGAGTCTGGATACATGGTCGATATTTGATCATAACAAGCCCTGTGATATCGACGACTTTGCGTATGCCGTCATGGAGATCAACTACGGATTGGATCTGATGGAGAAGTGGGTGACGCAGCACAGAGAGGGTGTGTCGGTGTGAGGCGGGAGAAGTTCGAGGTGAACTCCACTCAGCCACGTTATGAATATTCGCCATTATTTACAGAGATGCAAAACAATAGAGACTAGTCATGCCTAGCATGTATTCAACATGCTCGTCAGCGCCGTCTTCTCGGCTGACGTGATGGTCAAGGCCCACGTGTACTTGACCTGGGTCCAACTCCGGGCATAGGTGCAGTAGAAGGTGGTTACAGACGGCTTCCACGCGTCAGGGCTCTTGTCGCCCTTGGCTTGGTTGACATCGTCCGTCACGGCCCAGAGCTGCGGCGATGAGAGGTCATTAGCAAACTGCTGTCGCTTGGATGTCGTCCAGGCATTTGCGCCAGACTGGTCACGATTAGTATCAAATTCCAAAGGCAGTTGGATGTCAGTGCGACTCACAACCCAGGCGTTCTTCAACGGCACCATGTGGTCAATGTCAAGATCACTTGCCGCGGTCCATGTCACGCCGTCGTACGGGCTGAACCACGATCCGGATGTCGCCGAGCAGGCCGAGTTAGTGACGACGTTGGTTCCATCGCGCTTCAGGACGGTCTCGCTGCAAGTACTGTAAGTCATTGTCCAGATAATGCAAGAGTAAAAAGTCTCCTCATACCGAGTGTTGCAGCTGCCACTGATGGTATTCCAGGTCGGAAACAGATCACGATCATAGTTGCCATCGTCGACATAGGCCTTGACCGTGAGGCTTGCCAGCTGGGTCTTGGCTGTGCTGGCTGCGGGAATTCCAGGCTGCATCCGTGTTAGCTGGTGCTGCATGATCCAATTCCGGGTTTTCACTGACAGGAGTCGGCACGGGCATCGGGACGGCACTGGCCCCCAACACCATCAAGGTTGCCACGAGAAAGGACTTCATCTTGGAAACTCTTGGTGCTTTTTGTTGATTGGATGGATGTCAGATTGGATATCCAGATCTCACCAGCACACGGGAACAGCCCGAGCATATATACTCTGACGAAATCGGAACTCCCATCACACTTTCGGGCCATATCCCAGCCCTCCAGCCCTCGGACCGGCGTTAAACACGCCTGTCAGCAACAACACAAAACACCCAGCAAATAACCTCCTCAAAACCCAGCGCACCCATCTCGCCAAATCCCCGCCAATTTGCCAAGCCCCCCTCCGTGCAGCCAATGCCGACGCAGCCCCCCACCACCTCACCATTTCTGCACTCTAATAAAACTGCCAGTAGATCGGCGAGATAGGCCCACGACCTCTCTGGCTATCAAGGCAAAACACACAATCCATCGCAACCCCACACACCGCCCCACCCCCTGAAATCTACCCAAATCTACCTACCTCCCCAGGCCTGACCCAATCGTCCCCCCCCAGCTGCCTAATCCGGCACCGCCGCCCAGCAGGCGGGATGCACCGCTGGTCACGGCCATCCAATCAATCCACCGCATCGCTCAACGTTCGCCGCAGGGGGAGGGGCCGATCGACTAGGCTGCAAACAGGACGTGCGGCTGGGCGGTAGACGGTGTAAATCCCTCGCGGGACTGCAGGTACCTGGTAGGAGGGGGGGTCCACTGGTGATGTGACGACGGATTGACTAACGGGCTGTATTATCCCAGAAGAGCAAGAGGAAGTTGTGTCTGCCGCCGATCGCGTTATCGGTGTGAAAGACGGCAGCGAGCTGCCAACGTGGGGTTGGGACTGGAGGAGAGCTGTCAGTTCGTTGCTTTCGTCTCGAAGCTAACCTATTCTCTCTGCAGCAGCAGCATTCAGCATAAGCAGGTACGTTGCCGTGACGCAGGGCGCCACATGGGCCCATCAGGAACCACACGTTGTGAGAGCTAGGGGCGAGGATGAAGAGGTTGTCAAGACTGTTGTTCCTTTCTGGCCCTTTCAAGGCACTATATATCGGCCGATAGCCCAAGATATCAAAAAGTATATGTCGTTTATATTAGGTGTACTGCTTTGCTCTAGTAAAATAGGTAGGAAGAATTTCTAGAACCCCTTGACCGATGGAATACCTGAGGTAATAGATCAATCGAGTCCTTCCGCTACCACATTCTTTCCACCATTGTGTTGTTGAGATGTCACTGCTACTGCTACTATCTAAAATCTCTACCCGGGTACAACTTCGCCCGCGGCGCATGGTAGTACTCCGTTGATACCAGAGTCCCGGCATCGAGCTCAGACAGCACCCTTGCCCCACCCAGCGAGGCAGTCTTATTGGATACCATCCTGTTCATATCTAGCTCAAGGACAACAACCTCTGTCCCACCGAGAGTAAGAGTTGCTCTTGTCTTCCTCTAGCGGATGTAAAAGAGAGCAACGACGGCAGCCGCAGCCACACCAACACCAATGCCGATCTTTGCGCCTACCATCATCCCAGAGGTAGAGCTCTCAAGAGTCGTGGTGGGCCCCGAGGACTCGCTGGAGACAACAGTGGCAGTGCCAAAGGTAGACAAGGGCCCTAAGCTTGATGATGTGATACTCCCCGAGATCAAGCTCCCGATCACCAGGAGGTCAGATGCCTGCCACAGCACCATCATGCCATTAATTCAAAACATAAACGCAATCACAGTCGTTATGCCAATGTATATGCCGTTAAACACAGACACCGCCACGGCCAGTATAGGTTTCTTGCCGTCGGGCTTCAGCTCATCAACGAATATCTTGGCTCTCTCCCGCCTTATTGGATTGAGCCTGATGTTGAAGAGCTTTGCCGCTCCCTCCTGCAGGACCTCTTGGATATCACCACGGTAAGAGGCGCCCCCTTCAGGCTCACGAGTCACCGCGACCTTCCAGGGTTCAGGGGCGACCCGCGGTCGGCAGGCCCCTCGGCCGCGAAACACCAGCACCACGGGTCGATAGGGAACCCCTTGGCCGAAGTGAATTGTCATCCGCCGGTAGACAGCAACTGGGAAGTTTGGCGAGTCGGGTGTGATGATGCTTGTCCAGCCCCCCCCCCTCTTCCCACCCCTACCTCTGTTCTCGTTTCCGTCAGGCAGACCCAAACCTCCGTATCTCGAGACCAGTCTCTTGAAATTCTTCAGGGCACAAACCACAAGGGCGCGAAAGCTCAAGAGCGCCTGTGTGGGCCGTGGGAAGGGGGTTGTTTGGGGCCAAAGAGGACAAGGGCAGCCGGTCGTATCAGACGGCGCCCGGGATCGTTTTTGCGTACCGCCTGCATGTTGTCCGGCCGAAGGGGAAGGGCAACGCCGAGGGGGAGGTGTTTTCCGACAGGACGGTATTCCTCACCGGGGAAGCAGGGGAGGACGACGACGATGAAGGTGAAGAGATGGAACTTGTGGCCGTAGACGCGGAGACGGCCAGAAACGACCCGGACATGGACCCGGACACGTTCAGTGACGAGCAGAAGCTTGAGGAGGGGGACGAGTCGTACACGGTGAACTAGCCTAGAGGCCAGCCACTTGCAAACGCGTAAGGGTATTAATATCTTTAGCTGGAATATCAATTAGTACGCCTATGCTTTTATGATAACCTTGAAGGTGTTGGCTTTGAGGCCCCACTTGGAAGTAGGCCGAATGCAGCTAAAGGGTCGGGATGCAGGAAAACAGGTCAAAATGCAGGGAGCCGGAAACGGTGAGCAATCTGAATGCGGAAAAGGCCGAAAACGGCGGTAAAATCGGGCCTTGTGCATAATTTGTATTTAAGTGATGCCCAGTCTTGCATCACCGTTAGTTGTGGAGGAATCGAATCTAATCCTTGAATCGAAGTGCTTACTTTCCAACAGAAGGCTACTGCTTATTCTAGCTAGATCGGCTCGATAATAGCCCTGCACAAAGGACAGTGTGCAGTACTGTGTATACTGGGCTAAGAGGTTTGGGACTGTTGTGCCCAATCAGCAAACTAATTGCTTTCACCGCGTGAGTCTGTAGCAGAGATAATACATTACTCTTTGCCTCGTGTCGTTTTTCGCCCCTGGGTTTGCCCCGATGACTAGTTAGCCCCCTTTGCGGACGATCGCAGCCTATGACATCACCACTGAACGGAGATAAAACGTTCTCACACCTAAAAGCCCCACTACATTTGCAACACTTTTTGTCCAACGCTTGTAGGTCTATGAGAGTCCCGATTTCGAATTCTGCTCACCATGGCCCGCGTCAGAACCTCCACGTCGGTAATGCGAAGAAGGCAGCCCGCCAGGGTGGCTGCAACCAAGGCTGAGGCTGTCCACACCCACGTCAAGCAAGAGGTGCCATCGCCAGAGCCCGAGCCGAAGCCACCCACCAAAAGACCCCGACGGATCAAAACCGACGACATCTCCCAGATCAAGCCAGATACTACCCCGGACCCACCATTCAAAAGCAAACAAACTCCCTCGACCGTCAGCCTCCAGGCTCGCAAGCTCAAGTTGTACACGCAGCACAACCACCAATCACCATTTCCCACCTTCCCACACCCCACGCCCGAGGAATGCAACCTTGCCCTCCGCATCCTCACCTCCCTCCACGGACCGCACACCCGCCCATCCCAGCCCATAGCATCCCCCACAGTTGCAGGCTGCGGCGCGTCGCCCTCCGTCCTCGACGCCCTGGTGCGCACCATCCTTTCGCAAAACACCTCCTCGGCCAACTCCTCGCGCGCCTACCGCAGCCTGGTGCAAACCTACGGCACCACTACCACTACTAAAACTAAAACTATAACCAAAACATCTCCCACGCTCCAATGGCCCGCCATCGTCTCAGCCGGCCAGCCCGTCCTCGAAGCCGCCATCCGCTCAGGCGGTCTTGCACGCGTCAAATCCCGCGTCATCCTCGCCCTGCTCGACCAAGTCCACGCCCGCCACGGCATCTACTCACTCGACCACCTGCACCAAGCAGCGTCAGCCGATGAGGCCATGAGCGAGCTGCTCTCGTTCAAGGGCGTGGGTCCCAAAACGGCCAGCTGCGTGCTCTTGTTCTGCCTCGGACGCGAGAGCTTTGCGGTGGATACGCATGTGTGGCGCATCACGGGATTGTTGGGGTGGCGGCCGGAGGGGGCGACCAGGGATGAGACGCATTTGCATCTTGATGTGCGGATTCCGGATGAGTGCAAATATGGGCTGCATGTGCTGATGGTGACGCATGGGAGGAAGTGTGCCCAATGTAAGGCTGGAGGAGGAAGGAGGCCGGGAAAGGAGGCCGTGGGGGGATGTCCATTGCAGGAAGCGTTTCCTGTTAGTGGAGAAGATGGTGGAGAAAATGGTGATGGTGATGGCGGGAAGGGGTGATGGTGAAGGCAGAGACGGATATTTCTCTTGAGCCTTGATGGTCAGCCAGTCTTTCCCATTCAACTCACTGGAGAGACCCAAGTATATACCAAATTGCTGATTTGCAACATCGAACTTTCGAAGAGACCTAAGGACGGTTGATTGGGCCATGGTGATCTATAGCCCGAAGGTTGCAACGCGGAGTACCTACCAATACAGAGTCTCACGTTGCAACGGCGTCACAAATATCTAACTTGAACAATTTCCGTTCACCCATACTGCCCTTCAGAGCAAGAAAATCTAGAGCGAAACCCTCATCCAAAAAAATGAAAAATGAAAAATAAAAATCCATTCCGTCCAGTCTCGATCCTACTTCAAGTTTTATTCTATTCGGAAAAGATAGTTTGTTCCATCCCACTCACCCACCCAACCCACCCACACACTATCACCCACAACCCCCTTTCTCGAACACCTAGGCCGATAATTCGCCTGACTAAACGGATGGTACTTCGCCATCGGTGCCTTGGGCTTCGACGGATCATGGTACATATACGTCACATTCATCAGATCCCAAGTGTGAAACATGGCGCGCGCCGGACCGGGACGCATACCCTCTCCTACTCACCCTCAGCGTGTATAGGTTGGTGCAGCCGTGCGGGCCTGCGGAGTGAATTCCTGTCCTCATAGTACAGGGAGGGTATCTCGCCAAGCCGCCTGATATCCATTGGGAGGCCGTGCTTTGGACTTGTACTCTGCCCGAGGCTGCGCGGACTCGCCGCATGCTGCGGTCGGGGTCTTCCGCATCAAGAAAGTCCAGGGCTGGTGCCGCTAGTTCCTTGAGCAGCTCACAGGTCTGCCACTTACCAAGCTCCTCTCATAGGCTTCCTGCGGCGATAACTGCGTAGGTACGATGATGGCGGGTGGCCGATGCCTCCTCCTCTTCCATGTTTGCGCGTGTTTGCGGTCAACGAGTGAGGAATGGAGAGTTTGAGAACCCGTCTTGCAGCTGCAGGGTTTCCTTCGCTGCCTAATGCCGCTGTCATGCTCAAGCACCATGCCCCTGCGCACGGATTTTGAGAGGCGGAAGCTAGGCGCACCTCCGCTCAGGGTAGATATTTGTTAGTTCAGTACGAGCCTCATGGTTTTCTGTCATAGATTATCTCCTCATCCCATCTTCTCGAACCCGAACGCGCAGCATATCCACTCCCTCTATAAAAGCAATGCCGTAGCAAGGCAGTCACTATCCAATACGGATTGTAGAGAGAGGGCATTCATCGAAGATGTGCTTACGAAAATCCACCCGCTTTTCCTCACGGACTCGAGATTCCGCCCCTACCCATGAGGCACCGTACTCATCCTTCCAGGTCTTCTCAAAGTCGAAATAGCCAGCGCGGCGGAAAAATCAGCGCCAGATGCCTTGGCAGGAATGATTCCTCGAGGGTCGAGCCTCTCGTGTTCGATGTAGGAGAGCACTCCAAAGCACCAGGGAGTCCCAAAATCGACACCACAAATTTCCCTTTCCTTCTTCGGAACTGAGCAGTTGCCGACTTGGCCTAAGCCAGACCGAGCCAGACCGAGCGGCGGGGCCACTGTTATGGGCTCGGCTATAGCTACCACGGTCTAAAATGGCAGTAGAGTTGTGAGGATGAGTCCCTGAGCCCATTTTTGGGACAATTATATCACCACTTGGTTACGCTTTCCTTCGCTCCAATAAAAGAGAACCCCCCTCCTCCCCTCCCTCTTAAGTTTTAACCGTTTGATAACGAGCATGAGGGTACCGACATTGTGGATGCGCTGCCCCTCTATCCCCAGACAATTAAAGAGCTTTGCCGAACATCTGCAAGACTGGACTGAGAGGGTAGTCGACACGGTAAATTCTAACAATGGCAATTCTGGAGGCTTTGTGTACTAAGCGGCCAGGCTGTGGATTTGTCCGTAGAATATTTACCATCCCAGAATACTAGTATGCTCCGAGACATCCCATTATGCACTATCCTAAATTCTAGGAAGGGATACCGTGTACCGTTCTAAATTTTAAGCTAGGATATCGTGTATTGCTTCAGGGCATGTACTGGTATATTCTAAAAGGAATCAATGGCTGAGGAACGGGTATCAGTACCTAGAAGTGGGTTCAGTGGCCCAAAATTGGGATCAGTGGCTAAGAGGTGCGTTTGGGGCCTAAGCTCAGGGGCCCACTTCAGGGCCACCCCTGTTTTCGACCAACGTGTAGCCCACCTGGATCAGATTCATCGAGTGCATCTCAGCCAATGGCTCGATCCGGTCGTTATATATAGGGGGGCATCAGTGCAGCAACATTGGTTTCCGCAGGCCAAATCTCACTATAAAGGCTGGCATTTCTTAGCCTCTCAAAAGGGGTGGATAACCAGCCTTAATTGGCTGGTTGAAAATTCGTCCCCCCTCGAATGTCAACCAACGCCCCTTTCTTAATCTTGACGGCCACCACAGTCATACAATACACGCACCAGTGGTGGCCAGGGCTTCGTCTAAATGCAGTTCCCTATGGGCATTTGCTACTCTTAGATAGAATACTCATCAAGAGTGAGATGTCATTTCATAAGGACAGATGAACTGCCTCGCTGGTGTGGAGATGGGTAAGCTATCACGCGTCGCCTCTCCCTCTGCCATCTAACTAGGTACCTAATCTGAACATCAGAAGTTTGAGATCCTCGGAAACCGCGCCAACATCTCAAAGCTCGCCAATTTCAGTCACACCATTCCCGTCAAAGTTCTCCTTTTACCCAGCACATTCGTTAGGTTTTCCCCTGACTCAGAACATTCTTTGCTGTCATGGCTGCGTTCCTGTGGTCGAGTAAGGATGGAAAGACGGGGTTTCATAGACGCAAATATCAACATTAGAGGCGACTACCTACTTAGGTAAGTAGGACTCCCGCTATTTGAGACGAATCTGGGCACCCATACCCCTAGACGACACACGTGGCCTTGTCTACCCTCGCTCGGAGCTTTCTCAGGCCTTCATCATGAGTTGCTCACCCTGTTTCGAATGCGGTGGCGTGTTTGGGTGCTGGTGGCACTGAATCCATGCATTACGCTACCTAGGCCCATATATTGAGTTTCCTACCTCGTGCCGTGCGGCGCCATACACCGATCGCGTGATGCATCTGAAGGACTGCAGCGACATTACCTGGTGCGTTGATCCTCCGTTTTATATATAATGAAGCATATCGGAAAGCTGGGCATGATTGGTTCCCTGACCTCTACAACCCCATACATATGGCAACACATTTGCGATGCCTGGACTGGATTTGTAGAAGCAAGCCGCCCCCGCTTTCTTCAAACGACAATGCTCGATTCTGACTGCTCGCCTCGAAAACTCTCAACCCACAGGACGTGGAGAGGCCTACTGCAGTATGCCCCCATGCGGCTGCCATTGGGCGTCAGCCCCGCGCGGTGGTGCGACCTTCCAACAAGCGAATCATGGCGATAGGTTGCCGAAAGTGCAATAATTGCGCGGTATGGGTGGTTTGCAGGTCACCCCGAAACCGCCGAAACCGAGTGAGCGAATCGGCTTCTGCGATGTAATTGTCAAGCAGGCCAGTGATTGCGCCAGGCAGAAGTGTCGCTTGTTGGGTGTTGGTTGCGTATGTGGTGCGGGGATTTTCGGGGGCTTAATAACACCACGGCAAGCCTGCTCTGTCTTGGGGAATTTGGAGTTGCGATCTTGGCCCCTTCCGCACTTAGACTTCTGAAGACACTCTGGATTTTGTCCCTGCCTTCCTCAAAATCCTTTGTTTGAACCACGAGTGGGATTAACTTCATCCTCATTCAGATACGTTCTACCAGATGCCGAGGAGGATGACGCCAAAGAAGGGCTCGGAGAGCGGTAACTTGGACGACCCCGACTCCTTCTTTGAGAAGTCGTAAGTAGCAAACCGCCCCGACCTCTTCAACAACCCGCCCATGAGTACTGACAGTTTACCGTCAAAGTCCCTTTAGCTGCGCCTCGATGATCTCCCTCAAGTTCGAAAAGGGAAACTCATTGAAGATACACCGGGATCTCCTACACCGAAACCCCAAGCTGGCCACACTTGACACCGTCGAGGAGATTGATTCCTGGACGGGGGAGCCCGTATTGAACCCTCAATCCGCTAGCCTGAAGCACATCTCACGGAGCGCCGGCCATGTCCTCGTCCAATATTTCTACACTGGCGAGTACCGCATGCTGGAGTGGGTTGGTCCAACCGACAGTCAGAAGAAAACCATCGCCAAGGTCGAGATTGCATTCGAAGTATACGCCACCGCGCGCGAGTTTGACCTCGAGGAGCTGGAAGTCTTGGCAACAGAGGAGATTACCCTCCTGAGCAAGGATGTCGATGCCTTCACGATCATCGAATTGTCAAGAAGGCCTACCCGTGTGTGAAAGACAACGACACTTGGGTCCCCATCTTCATCAAGGATACAATCAGGACTGCCTTTGAGACACCCCTGACACCGCCGCCTGCTGAGACAGCAAGTGAGACCACCCCAGGTGACGCCCCGGCCGGAGGGCAGATGGCACAAGATGTCACACTTGCAAAGCTCCTTCTTCAGGGTGCTTTGGAGGTCTACAGAGAGAAGATTGACGCCTTGACTGTCAAGCCTACGCCCCCGCCTGTTACTGGGCCAGTCTCCGCCGAGGAGGTGAAACAGGATGAGCCCGACCCAAAGAAGGCTGAGGCTGTTGATGAGTTTTCTGTATGGGGGACGAGCACTAGCAAGAAAGACAAAAAGAAGAAATCTAGCATCTGGGGCCCCAAGCTAGTGCTAGAGCCTGCCGAGGAGAAGTCGATTGAGCTATTGGCGAACAATGTCCAGGTCACGGACCTGTGGGCAACTAAGAAGGGAAAGATTACCGAGCTGGAGCTAGAGCAGCCCCCAGAGGAGCCTGAGCCTGTCCCAGTAGAGGAGCCCAAGGTTGTGGTAGAGCCAGCTGTCGATGACGTTTGGGCAGTTTGGGGCACCAAAACAAAAACAAGCAAGAAGGACAAGAAAAAGAAGAAGGGAAAGATCGCCGAGCTAGAGCCGGAGCTGGAGCGTCCAAAAGAACCTGAGCTTGAGTCGGTGCCCGAGGTTATTCCCGAACCAGAGCCCGAGAAGAAGGAGGAGGACGTTTTCTGGGGTTCATCCACTACATTGAAGAAGGACAAGAAGAAGATTAAGAGAGCCGAGCCGGAGCTGGACCCTCCAAAGGAACCTGAGCCTGTGCTTATGGATGAGCCTGAGGTTGTGGCAGAGCTAGCTCCGGATATCTCCCTTATCGAGAAGGGCTGGGTGGGAGGTGAGCTGGACCCGTGGTCTTCCTAGGGGGTAAAGAAATTGCCTTGGCCGAGCATGTGAGGATCTCTTGACGCTGCGGTAACTGCTTATTTTGTTATGTGAACTTTTGACGAATGATATGATGGGTTTATTACTGGGCTGGGGCAATTGTGCAATGAGGTCTGGTAAGGCGGGGGCGAATACAATGGGAATAGAGGTACTTACCTTTTCTTCTATTTCTGTCTTTATTGCGTTCTTCCGCTTCTTATATATTAGCTTGGTTTGTACTTGATAGTCAGAGAACCAAATAGTCCTCATGGAACTATGTTTATATTTAACGAAACTATAAACCCCCAGAATTTACAGCTCTTACGGAATTAGAGCTATTGGGCCTGTGGTAGGGAGGAGTTTTCAGGAGAAGTAAAAAGTTTCTTCTTTGTATACAGAAGATAGCTGAAAGAATTTAAAACCTCTAAGCACAGCTGGCACTGCAGCCGGCAATACTACAGATTATAGAGCTAACTCCAAAAGCTAGCTCCAAAGCCAGCTCCAGAACCAGTACTACATACAGCAAACGTTATAACTCTTTGCAAAGCTAGCTCCAAAGCCGGCATCACCATAGTTTGCAGAGCCAGCTATACAGCCGGTACTACTACAATCACTATTCAGCCAACTATAGTTAGAAAACTGCGTACTAGAATCCCCCAGTACTAAAAGTACTATAATTTCGATTATATTGCTAGTTCTTATACTGAACAACAAACTTGTAGGTACTATGGCCAGCAAGGCCATATGGGAACCTACTGCCCTACTCGACTTAACAACTTACTACCTTGCTGTAAATATTAAACCTAGGGTAAGAAGTTCCTAGCTAGATTATCACAGCTCAAGCAAGCACTTGGCAACCATTGTTGTTTTACCCTAAAGTTGGCCCCACCAAGCCTAGTCAGCCACACCACCCCTAGCCACCTTGCTCAGACGCTACTCAGGCGTTGCTCAGGAGCTGCTCAGAAAACGATCAGGTTCGAAAGGCAATTTTTCGCGAGGTCCCAGTTTTTGGGACACAGGTGGCCCGAAACTAGGACCCCCCCCCCCTCTCAAAAAAAAACCCCCCAGTTTACGTCCCCATTAGGTTTCCATTCCCGTCTTCATTCACGAAAGTGGGTAAATATCACCCTTAAGCCAAGACACTCTTTAAGCAGATTACCTCGTGTTTATTCATTTAGTTAGACTTTCCACCCTAACCTAGCGGCAGCCGACTCTGAAAATGGTTAAGAAAAGAACAGCAGAAGAGAGAAGGAGATATGTTAAGGAGAATGGTTTTAATAATAACGGGAAAGGTATTGATAACTCATAGTGCCCGCTCCAAGACCTAGCGTCTTTAGCCCACGTCGCACCGTCTGGAGAACATCCGAGTCCGGTTCGTTAGTAATAAACTTCATCAGGTAGACTTTCCTGATCCCGCCCCTTCCAGTAACCAAGTTTAAGTTATCGTGGCTCGACTCCAGGAACCAGCGAAAGTTTAACCATATCTGTTTATATAGCTCTAGCGGATCTTCATACACCCACATAAGCGTCTTTTGGTAGGCCTCTGGGGTACGTGTCTCGCCGTCGTCCATGCCGATAAACCGCAGCCGAACAAGGAACTGCTACTCAATGTCCCCCCGCGTCAGCGATCCCGGGGTTAAGGCGTCAAACATTAGTCGTTCATCCTCGTCACTTTATTCTTAATACATCCTTATAAGCAGGTCTTACAGTAACGAGTCCAGGTAAGTACTCGTATAGCTGAGGAAACGCTATTAGTGAGAAACTTAAAGACCGAAATACTAAAGCCGTTTTATTACTTGGGTACGGCGTCAATCATCCTCTTAATCTCGCCTTTCCTGGCATCTCGAGTATCACTTGTTTCTCACGATCCGAGCGGGAGGTTATTTGCCTTTATCTTCAGTCAGCATACCGTTCCCTCCTGACAAAGACCTTCGCAGCCTCACCGTATCGATACAAGCAAGTGTGGCGAAAGCTATTATCGAAAGCCATCTAGATCTCTCTAAAGATCCTTAATCTCTTCTCGCTTCCAAGCCAGCTTGAACGCCCTCTTAACTCCAGCAATCGTCTCGTAACGCGCGAGCACTCATCGCTCAGCCGTACCAGACCAGGATTGTCACCTGCTTTATATTTAAGTTTTTAAAGATCGGAGAAGACAGCCTGAAGATCTTTTATCATAGCCTGCAGGTTAGGGATACCCTCAAGGCCGTCGGAGCCTGTTTTGTAGATTTTCCATACTTAGGCGATGAAGCGCGAGCCATAGTCGAGAAACTGAAGAATATTGGCGGCAACCACAAGGGCGGCTACTACTTCTACCATTTTAAAATGGGGTTCACTTTAACAGTGTTGTAAACCTTACGATACTGTCCAGTTCGCTAAGGCGCCTTAACAGTCTCGATGTAGCCGAAGGATGTGGGATTGCGCTGAATCTAGCCCCTAATCACATGCATGGGGAAATTAGGAAACGGGTGTGGCTTCCTGTCACGCCACAGCGTCTGTCAAATGGGAAGGCGAGGTAGCTTACAGGCTACGGCTGAAGTTTATCGTACAGGCATCAAAGCCAACTACACATTCAGTCCGTATTCGGTGGGTGACTTTCCCATCCTTAAGTCAGGCAGGCATATGACTTTAATAGGTACTAGTAAAGTTTGGTTCTTAGAATAAACGATGTTAAACGGAGGAGAGCAGTTAGTTTGAAGTTCTGGGGAGCAAGTTAGATAACGCATGTTAGTTAGGCACTACCTAACCCTAACCAACAGCTCCTCAATTACGTACTATGCAACAGAGGTCTTTAAGAAAATGCACAAAGGCTCTAAAAGAAAGTGCCTCCCAAGCAGTGTAAGAAACGTATTGATATTATGCTGCTAACCAACATCAATCAAGGACAGGCCGTAGTTTCCAATATTCTGGGGCTGTAAACATTACCAAGTTACCCGAATCGGTCTTTCAACAACTTTTAACTAGCGTTTATAAGACGTATCAAATCCTCAATCGCACGTGGTGGGGTGGATAGCACCTCTCTTTTTGCATTTTGCAGAGCCTTCCTGCATCCCACCACATCAAAATCCATCAAAACACTGCCGTTGACCACGGCTTTCACTCTGCTCCATGGTCATCGTCGCCCATCATCGCCATCATCCCCTATCTTATGCTTCCAGATTTGAGAGAGCTCCCACCATTTATCTGGATTCTGGGCACCCCACATCCTTTCATCACGAACTACTTGCACCGCGCAACATGCACTAGGTAAGACAGTCGGGCGCCGCCGCTATGAAGGGCATTTTGGAAGATTGTTTCATGCACGGCTGGCGTGAAGGACCGTGTCAGCGACCCAGTTCTCAGCCACGAGTGGCTGTAAACCTGTAAGCCACCGGCACGGACCATTGGTATTTGCAGGCCCGATTCTTTTGGCACTAGCTTGGGGCTTTGCTAGTGGGGCTGTGCTAATGAGGCAGTGCTTCAATACGTTGTGATTTTCCACTGGAAAAATCACAACGTATTTTTACCACCACGTGGTTGCCCAACCCTTCTGCTCCGCATTTCCATCCGGCCGCCTGTTTTGTATGTACCAATTCTTTGCACGCACCACCAACTCAAAAGCGGATCTACAGTAAAGAAGAGTCTTCATCCCATTCCATGGAAATCTACGAGCAACAACATCAGTTGGACATTTACGGGCACCAGCATCAGTTGCTGCAAGATGACGTTGGCGGCCAGGCTGACCCAGAGGAGGTCAAGTCGCTTGGCTATCCGATTGACCCAGAGGGTGTCAAATCATACAACCAATACTCGCAGGTTGACCAGGGCGGCCCACCGGGACCGGATGAGGGCGACGCCTACGAGCGGTATCCGCATCCCTCGCTAATGAGCATCCCGAGCATCAACAGCTTGAAGCGACATTATTCTCAGGGGGACCAGTCGCCAGCCGGGTCGCCCTACGCCGAGATGGTGCAGGACCTGCAGGATGACTACAAGTCCAACAGCCATGATCAAAGGCTACTGTCCTTCAAGAAGGTCGGCGGCGATCACACTATTGTCGACAACAAGGGCCGCATACACGAGATGGAGATTGACGCCCAGCTACTCGGCATGTTCTTCCTGAGCGAGCTCCCTGGCGCCAGCAGCCCCGAGGGCGGCGATACCACCAACGGGCCGCTCAACGCGGAGGTGACATGCTACCGCCGCAACCTGTTCCAGATCAGCGGCCACCTGTGCTTCCCCCAAATTCCCTTGTCGGTGTTGACGCCCGAAACGGGCGAGACGAGTCTGATCAAGAACATGGAAGTCAGCGTTTCTGCGATCGAATCGGTGGATGGCCATCCGGTCAGGTTGATTGTGATTCCGTGGAAGACACCGCCGCCGAACACGCCTGAGGTGACCCAAGCGTCCGACCAGGAACCGCCGCCGCTACCGCTGATTCCGTGGTCTGATGAGGAGGAGGAGAATGGGGGTGACCACTACGCTGTTTACCCGATTGGATGGAGGAGATTGCAGTTTAGGATGTAAGTTTCCTGTGATTTTTGTCTATTCATCGAGGCACTGGTCTCTGGGAATTTGAGCGGAGGTTGCTAACACTGGCCCCTATCAATAGCGCAACGGCAAACGGGAGAAGAAAGGAGCTCCAACAACACTTTGTGCTGCATCTTAAGCTCCACGGGACGTTGGCGGACGGGCAGAAGGTGGTACTCTCGGAGCTGACGACGGCGCCTATTATCGTCCGGGGGAGAAGCCCACGCGACTTCCAGGCGAGGAAAGAAATCCCGTTGTTGGGATCGAGCGCTGGTTCTCGCGAACAGAGGCTGGTCGAGACGGGCTATGGCATCGTCGCACAAGCCGTCGTGTTAAACAAGCCGCCGCACGACTCTAGACCCAGGGTCTCCAGCACGGAGGTGCCGAGATCCGCCTTTACCTTTACCGCACCGAAGCAGATGCTGCAGAGCCCCATGCAAATGCAGTCCAAGTGAGTCCCCCGAACGAAAACCCCCACGACATTGGCCGCGGTCCACGAGGGGGGAAGAATGAAGAAGAAGAAGAAGCGATGACTGACCGTTTCCAGCTCCAATACCACAGACCGGAACCCGCAATCTCAAGTCTTAACTTGTCACGAAGCATCATGTCCGCTAAGCGACACGGCGCACGGATTCTTCAACCGCGAGACCTTGGATGAACACATCAGTGATCCGCATCGACCATGGACTGCCGTCGCCGAACCACGAATGGTCGTTGAAGATGCCAATGATAGCACGATGTGGATTCGACACGGCCCTCGGCCAACAAGTCCCGTTGGCGGTGGATTTTCCCAAGACCCTCCCTTGCTGCGCCAACCGAGCATTGCTTCCGGACCGGGAAAGCAGCCTTTGATGACGGCTTCTTTTATACCGCCTGGAATCACTCACTCCTTATCGATTCCGCAGCCGATGGCAATCCTGCCCCTCTGTAACGACTCTGGCTATGGTTCCCTGGCAGCCAGGTCTGTCGCTACAGGCAAGTTCCAGGATACAGCGGTGCAACAGCCCACGGACCTCCCCCGACCGTACAGTGGGACAGACGAAGCAATGGAAACAGCCTCCGTTCTGTCGAACAACAACAGCATTCTTCGGAACCCCAACCTCGATCGATATATCAGTGCCTTTGCAGACCAACTGGCGGCATGTGTACCCCCAGGCTTTGGTGCAACAACAACAAGAACAACAACAGGGGGTCTTGACCATCTTCTCAAAGTCTTTGCGGTTCGACTTAGCCACGAGAGCACCGAGCGTCCCCAGCGACACTTGATGTATATTGCTTATCGGTTCAGAAGGTCGGTAAAGCGGACTTACCCTTTCTTTAAGATTCTGGGGAAGAATGGTGATGACTAATGCTTCATGCATCTCACAGCGACATCGTAAACCATGTTCAGCGCTCCTTGAACACGAGTGATGATGTCGAGTCAGACGTAGCAAGTTCTGACAGTGATCACGATGCGCGCGATACAGAGCCCGTGATGGATCTGGATGAGAAGATTCGGCACCTGTGGGATAGAAGGACATGCATTCCACAGAGCAGTGAGCTTGATCCGACAACCGAATCCCTCGACGATGTGGACGACACAATTGACCTCGACCCCGGTATTTCTGAACTCTTCGAGTACTGTGACATTTTGGTCAACACCTCTGCCTACAGGTGGTTAAAGACTTCGCTTGAAACGAGCAGCGCGCTCTACATCCCCAGCCCCAGGACTAGCCAGGCGGGGGCGGATTTCCCGAAACCTGCGGCGCTAGTCGGGGGGAGTCCCTGCCCTCGCTGCGAGAAAGGGCGCCTCTTCGAGAAGGTCAGGAGCCCGTTCCAATACAAGGACAAATGGCTCGAGTGTGAGCGAGCCGACACTCAGGAACGACCTTGCAACTACATATTCCGCCATTGGAGGCCGATCAGCTCTTCTCAGAATCAAACGCCACCAGCCAGTGAGCATTGCCACATCAGTGACGCAATCGTCCAAAGCTACGCCGCTAAGGTCCCGACACAAATCAGCCGAACAATGACTCAGAGGCTAACGTTGCAGTTCACGGTTGCTTGGGATCCCGTGCTATTTGCACAGGGGCAGCAATATGATGCACCCATGAGCACTGTTCTTGCTCGCGCTATCACACTCACTGGCTACGGTAACAATTTACAGGCTACGACATGCCAGAAGTATGTGGAGCAGACATGGCCTTACACTGGCACCGCAGTTCTTGAACTTGTTCAACGGGTATTTGATAGCAAGGAAGGTGGCTCAAAGAAGACGACATTGGGCGACTCTACAGAGCTGATAGTCGACTTTGTCGACGGCCAACTCAACCTGGACGCAACTGGGAGCGTCTTCTCCGTGGCTGAAGTAGCCGAGCAAGTTGCCTGGATTGGCGCCGCTCTCCGTTCCTCGCCCTCTGATGACCAAGCCGCTTATGTCTCGGCACGTATCCTGGACCTCAGGTTGAGCGGTACCTCAGTATTCGGAAATGTGCACACCACCTCTGGCTCCTGCAGAATCGAGTTTGACACAGAGTTGCTCCACGACGCCGAACTAGCGGTGGCGGGGAAGTGCTGGCGTGGCATGTTCGGAAACCCCGTCATCGTCAGGGGCTTTCCGATTCCACGACGAGCGGACACCGACACAGGTCTCGAGGTCCCGTTGGATATGGTGGCCAGGCTGACGAATTGCCAGCGTGTGGTCAACTTCGCTGGGACGACATTTATCAAGGGATTTGCAGCGATGTTGACTGCCGTCAAGGTTGTAGGAGACACGGTGTACTGGCACTTGTCCTACAATGCTGACGGCAGCTACATCTCGTATGCGGAATGGGAAGCATCGGGGTCTTTCGCATCCCAGACCTTATCCATGGACAGCATTGCGCGGAGCCGTCATGTCGTAGGATGGAGCGATAACGTCAGGAATTACACCGGTATGATGGAGCTCATCTATCTCTCTCGTACCCGACTGCTGACATCATTACAGGCGCCCCTGACGCGGAATACGAAATTGAATGGACGGAGCTACCTAGCCCCAATTCAAGCTGTGTTCTCGAAAAGGTCACGGTTTCTGGGTCCGCAATCCCATTCATCACACCCGGCACCAGCTTTCTTATTGGCGTCAAGGACAAACCCCTTCACCTTGGTTTTGGAAGCGGCAACGACTATATGGGGAATCTGATGACAATCGGCAAACGCCATGTGGTATTCTACGACACTAATGAGAAGCGAGCCTGGCTTGTCGACGGAGTCAGCGCTGTCCTTCATCTCTTGCGCGCGTACCTCAAATTCTATGTCGAAGATGACCGACTGGGTAGCTACTTTATGTACAGCCATGGCGATATCGAGGAAGCGCGTCCCAATGTGGCTTACACGGGTGCCAAGGCCGCCTACGAGGTTCTCACTAGCGAGAAGAACCAAAGCTTGCCACTGTACCCAAAAAGGGCTGCCGTGTCAGAGGAGAAGACGGTAACGCTTGGGAGAAATCTCAATGAGGAAACAACAACAATTAAACTCACCCACTCCAACTTCACGCTTGCAGAACGAGTCGAGCAAATCGTTCATATTCTATTGCAGATCACAGCGTATCACGACCATGGCAGCACTCAATCAGGCTATGGATTCCGAATCAAGTCCTCTCCATGTCACCATATTGAAGGTTTCGAGTAAGTTCAGCAAATCTATAAGATTCCCCCGAACTGACATGTTCGCCAGGTTCATGGACGTCGCCACCCGCCATGACACCCTCTGGCCCAAGGTTGCAACAGTCCAAGCCATGAGCGTTGGCTGGGTCCATCTGATCCGATCTCTTCACGCCGTGACCCTCTTCGGCATCGGCTTTGGCGAACTATTTCGTCCGGCTCTCCGCAAAGATCAAAAACAGCCATGCTGCATCCCAACCTCGCTCATGCCCACTGGCAAAGACTTCTTGGCTGTCTACGGGGCAGACTTGCAGGATATGCTTCGCACCGGTTCCAAGCGAAGGGACCCCTGGAGGCTGGCAGGAAACCTTCACTGGCACTCACCCGGGGAAGCAGCCTTCGAATCTTGCAAGTGCAAGACCGATCCAGATAATCCAAAACAGCCTCATAGCCAAGACCTCCCGGCACCCGAGCGCAAGGGATTCAAGGGATTCAAGACCCTCCTAGGAAAATTCAACACTACTACCAACAACAACAACAAACAATCCAAGCAGCCGCTGCTCGACCCAAGCAACAGAGTCCAAGTCCTCCTCCCCGCTACTTTCCCACACCTTTTCGGTCGCGGATTACACAGCCCGACACGGATCGCGCCCAACGGAGCCGTCATATTCGGGCACGCGTGGAGCTTCCCGCTGCGATGGAGTCTAACCAAGGATGTCCCGCCCGAGGAAGGGGAACCTGACCCGCCGTCTGTGGATGATGTGGCGGGGTTGATGTCTGACAGTGGGGTTGGGACGAGTGTGGACTCCTCGAATTCGGGGCCGTCACCGCCTGCAGCGTCATTTTACGGGTTGGGGAGTAATGATGGGTTTCTGAAGTGTGAAGATGAGCCGTCTGAGGGCGGGAGTCTGGCCGGGGAGGATTCGAGGGGTGAGGTGAGGAGAAAGAGGTCTTTTGATGGAGTTGGTGGTGTGATTGAAAGCTCACGCGCGAAGGTGAGGCGTTTGGAGAGCGGGGAGCACACTAGTGGGTGAGTAAATCGGGGAGGGTTGAGATTCAGGGGCGACCGAAGGTTTTACGTCGTCTGGTTGAAACCCGGAACGTTGCGGTTGCCACTTGGATATGCAAGAAGGCGCATTTCTTGGAAGGACCATGAGTTCATCGTCAAGAAAATTCAGTATTTTAGCAGGTCTCTTGATAACGCCGAAATTATACAAGGCCTCTTGGGAAGGGACGTCCAATTGTCCTCCCCAAGCTCAACCCCGACCGTTGGAAACTTCAGCCGCATCCGACACGTTGGTCCCAGCCCTCAGACGACTTCAGATAAAGTCCATCGTCAAAACCTTCGACGTTCCGGACCCGGCAGGGAACATTTCCTTCACCATGTCGCACCATGTCGCACCATGTCGCAGCTCTGCTTGAACCTTACAGGTCTTGAATAATGTCGCAAAGGCTTACTGGGAATGGGAAGCAGAGACGCAACGAAACGAAACAAGAGACAAGGACTGAGCCACTTCTCGTTCAAGTTAGGTGCTTCCAAGAATTCGGCTTTTATTATGATGAGCTTGGGATATATGGGACTTGCTCCCAAGTCGATGCAGGTTGGCGATGAGGTTTGTATTTTGCCGGGATGCTGCATTTTGGTGGTTCTGCATTATGCGGAGGAATGCTATTCCTTGGTTGGCGAGTGCTTTGCCTTGGGCCTGATTGACGGGGAGGTGTTGGATGGCAGTGACAGGTAGGCTCGACTGCCTGCCTTTGATATAGTTTGACCCGAATAAAGCAATTGGCTATATAGCAATGAAATGCACCCCGGCTTCTATTGCACGGCTATGGTTTTGCAGACTGGCGTGCCGTTCACTCTAAAGCAGATCATAGCGCAGATACCCACTCCTCGTTACTTTTAGGTCGATGTGCTGTGCGTCGACCTCGACGATGCCGCAATGCGCCGCGCAGAGACGGCGAAGCAGGCCGTCCTTTTTGGCAATGAAAAAGGCCGTCATCTTGTGCTGGAGAAGACTACCCACATACTAAGTATGCTCTGGCATACATATATTATAAGTCTAGGTTCTACATGAGCTGTAGAGAAGATGCTACGTCCTCGACTAGGGGTTTGTCTATCCCGTACCTCGTGACATGGACCGGGAAGGGTGCTTTTAGGGACCATACCCAGCGACGGTGTCGAGCCCTTCCGTCGAAGCCAGACTCATCAAAAAGATAAGTTGATCAGGCCTGTATTTCAAATTCTATTTAAATAGTAATCTCCAGAGGTCAGCATTTCGCTGTTTTACAATACGACGAATCACTTTCCTAGTCCACCTTATCGATCGAAGAGTTCGAGTGATCAATCTTTCGGATAACTACTACAAGTACTTATAAATGATCTTTTTTACTTTTAGGCCTCAGATTCTTCCGAACCGTTTAAGAGTTAATCTAAAAGCGGTTTGCTGTAAGCCCCCTCTTTTTGGCCCGTTTAATAACAACATTTACCAGATCTAATGTCTTTCATTTAAGTATTATATTATGTATAAGTTAGCATTTTATTTAAATATATTAATAAGTCCAGGATTTACTCAGGCTAGCTGACCTTTGCTCACCCTACATGCCGTTTTCGGCAACCTGCGCTACAACATACCGAATTTATTTGTCGCACATTACAGTATTCACGCACGGAGAATCGGCAGTGTAGGATGACTTCAGATAGGACAAAGTAAATATTGTGTGCTATCCCAGGGCATGTACTGGTATACTGTGGGGCATCCAATCGGTGCTGGTATATTTTGTACCATCCTAAATTTCGAGCTGCGGTACCATGCACCATCCCATCGGTGCTGATATATCATATACCGTCCCAAATTCGGAGCTAGGATATGATGTACCATCTAAAATTCGAGCTGGGGTATTGTGTACCATCCCACGGCATGTACTGGTATATTCTAGGCCAAAATTCGGGACCGTGGCCCAGGATTTGGGCCCAATGTCACCTTTTATCATCTTCCAACAGCACCTACACTATGTATCAGTATATACCCGCGGTCCCAAATCTGGGATATAACTTTCCAGCTTACCCGAATTTGGGACTCAGGTTTTGGCGCATAAACATGTTTAGATGGCAACTTTAGTCGAGGGTCTAAAATTGGGCCACACTAGCTCACCTATAGTTCACCCTAGCTCAGGAGCAGCTCAGGATCACACACGAGCATGGAAATTGCTGAGGGCAACTTTAGGGTATAACAATAACCTGTTGTATTGCGATGACCAAACCCTCGATGAGGGCAGACTGCGGTGTGGGCACGTGCTGCAGCACGTAACCACTCTAGGAACAGGCAAAGCCTGTGGCACTAGCCACACGAGTACGTATACCTATTTACACTCGCTACTATTACTACAGCTACGTACACCCCTGTCCAGTCGCATGTACGGCCATACACACTAAGCACTAGGATGCATACACAAGTACGCAGTTCTAACTACTTTTTAACAGCTTCCTCAACAAACACACAAACTCTATAACAAGTTCTACAGCTGTTAGTTCAAGCTCTTACGTATTAGGGACTTGAGTGCTTTAGACTAGAAGGGGAGAAAAGAAGAAAAAAACCCCTATGTTTCTACTTGGCCTTTATTTTAGCAAGTACAGCTATTTCCATAGCATAACTAACTCAGGAGGCATAGTACTAGGGAGCCCTAAGGAACCCTGCTACATTTCAATAACTTCATACTGTAATGAAGGCGTCAGTTTAACATGTATACTTTAGCTTGAAACCGTTATTGACTACAGTAATTAGAATAGCTAGATAGACTGCTAACCTTTGGCTAGCCGCGGCATAGCCCCAGCGGCTGCATATTGTAGGAGAAAAGGGGTTCAGGGCCCCAGACATCTAGTCAGCGTAGCTGACCCGATGCCTGGCACTGCTAGACTCAGCCACCGTAGTGACGAAGGCTCTGCAAAAAGGTCTAAAAAGAAGAAGGCTCTGAACAGATCAGAACAGAGTTCACAACAAGCAACTCAATCAAGCAATTGGAGCCCCCTTCGTAACGACTGTTTCTAACCATCAATTCCACAGAATCCAGTGTGCAGTGTTTAAGTACCCCAGCCAACTTGGTATAAATACCATAATCGTAGCCACGATGGAGTGATCGATCTTTAGTTCCTCACGCTAGCAATGCACTGTTCGTTTTCAATCTTATGGATGGCGGTCTACTTGACAGTATTCGACTTTGAGGACGTGCTTAACCTTCGTTCCACTACGACCACGATTGGCCCTGCCCTACGACCTCTCTTAACCAGTGAACCGCGTGCGCACCTAGAGCAGGCCGTAACATCAGCTAGAGTTGAAGCAATTCAGCATACGAAAATGGTAATTAGGGTAAGCAAGGTGAGCTAGCCTAAGCAAATCCTAAGCAGGGACCGAGCCAAGCCTTAGCCAGGGTGGGTAATGTCACATGCACAAGGTACGAAAAAGGAAATTTCGGGAGCCCAGATTCGTCTCACATAACATATTTTGTCTGTCCTCGGCTAGCTCACTGGACTTCATCCTCTCCCCAACACGATGGTCGCAGGGGCAACTAACACTTTCCTGTCCATGTCCCAAGAGGAGCAAACTATCGCTGATGCTACAGCATATAACGGTCGCCCATTTATCGACTTCATCGTCAACACGGGTTCCTCAACCACAACACGAAAGCTAAGATCCTTCAACATGACGATAACGATCTTCGTGACCCTGTTCCGCTCGTGTGTCTCGAAACAGATGCTCTCACCAATGTTGGTCATATGGGGATAGCCTGGGTCGACTCGCTGGGAAAGTATTTGGAGTTCGACGAGCAGGAACGCTCTTGTTTTTAGAGATTCCGTTTTTCCTCTAGACATTATGTTCCGACGTGAGTCCTCCTGAGTAAGGTACCTTGGTACATGATTGAGCCCTTTTAACATGAAACACATGGTAGTATGGCTTCTACTTGTAAACACAGCTCAAAGCTATCGGAATTTTCGGGAGAATTCAATTCATTATATGGAGTTTTCAGGCGTGACGGAATGGAATCATGCCGATATACGGCGGACGTCGAGGAGGACTCAACAACACATCGGTTCTCGAGCAAGACCACCAATCAAGGCACCTGAGTGCCAATTGATGGCTGCACGACCAACCGAAAATGGCAAGTACCTGCCTAGGTAGGCAGGTAGGTAGCGATGCAGATGTATGGTCGGATCAGGGCCCGATGTTGGTCAAGATAAAGCGAAAGCCCCACTCACCCTGAGATGGATGGTGCCAGGCCGTTCTCTCCTGGTTCTACTTCCCGACCATCCGATATTTATCGTTTCACATCACCAAATTTGCACTCAGCTGACCTAGGTCTGGCAATCTGTGGTGTTGGTCTTTTGAGCACTAGTTAAGCCGCCCACCATTTGTGGGCCATCGTAGTCTCAGTACAGACTCTTTGGAACTGGTCCAGTCTTATCTCGCCAGGCTTCGACGTTGATTATTCAAGCCAAGATCCCGAACCCTGTGCGCAAATAAACGCCAAACATGTGGTCTTCGTCCAAACGATCCATAGGCTTCAGGGTGTGGATCTGTTGCCATCAAGACTAACGCAATGTTCAGAATTTACTCCTCCCCTGGCGAGGATTCTAGCGTCTCGTATCTGGGATCCTAGCGTCGCCCCTCAGGCCTCCTCCTGATGCCGACTTGAATCTGGAGGACTGGAATGGGCCAATCTCTGATGTCTGGGCCGAGATCCCCAGTGTTAGACCACCGCCGTCCCCACAACCATCTTTCTCGCGCCACATCAACTCAGATCGATGCTGGAATCTAATTACTGTTTCTTCCGCGATCATTTTCACCCACGCAGAACCCATCACCCCAGCATAAACCCGCCCCGTCTCATCACACCTATTTTATGCCAGATTATTAGAGTGGTCTGGCACTTCTTCCATAGTTGGAGCTCGAGAGAGGGGCTTGACACCTGGACTAGAAGGTTCTAGTTCGTTCACAGTATAACTGCCGTCCAGGGGCTCCGGCTGTTCGTTAACGAAAGGCTCTGGCTGTTTGCTACTGAGAAGCTCGGACTGCCCGCTGCTGGCAGGCGAAAGTATGAGCGCATTGGAGGAGCCACCGTCAACAGTGTCGACGAAACGTGTTACTGGCCGAGTTAATAATGCCAAGGGCGTGTTTCTGGGCACTCATTTACCTTTTCGTTCTTCGCCCGTGATATTGCGTTGCCCCCGAAGTGGTATCAACGCACGACTAGTATCTTCCCAAGGTCTCTGTTCTCTAGGGGGATTGGGCCTAATGATTTGAGAAAGCAGTTAGCCACATCTCCTATGCACAAACTACCAAAACTGAGTTAAGAACCTAAGAGTCGACCTACATTATTGCGTTTGATATCCCAGTAAACATCGCTACGCCAGTAGAAGTAGGCCCGGCCCCAACCGAGGCTGGTCGTGGGAACACTGAGTCACGCCGAGAGATTGTATATTCCGTATCACCCTCTCCACCATAGGACGATGAATACCCCGAAGCGCTCACGGCCTCGCCCCTCAGGTCCGTGCTGCCCAAGGGCACATCCCCTGTTTCTCGGGCGGAGGAGGGGTTACTAGGCGGTGGTTCGTCCCAGGGCATGGTTTGCGACGGAACATCGTAGTATTCATCAATTAATCCCCGAAAAGTATTCGAAAGTAGGCGGTAGTACCTTAGGCCCGCTGCAATACTTCTGGGGGCGGAGTTGACACCATGGTCCAGGAGGGCAACTTGGATGATATCCCGTGCGGCTACCATGCTTGGCTTGACCAGATTGAAAGGCTTTTCCCACCACCCCAGTCCAACCAAATCTGCGGCGAGCTCCCGCTTATCCTTTTTATCATTGCAAATGAGATATCTGGATAAGCATGTGTTGAAGTGGCCGTCCATGTTCTGGGTCGCTTTCTGGATACTCGACAACTGAGCGAAGAAGCTGGACGGGTCCTGGGATCGAACGATCAGCTCCTTTAGGCATAGTTGTTGAATGTGGTAGTCTTGAAGCTCGTTAGATGCCCTGAGGACCATTTCCAGGGGCTCGTTGTTTTGGGATGCTGTGTCCAACGCCTTGAGGCCGGGATTCTCTTGATCGACGGGAACATAGAAGGGAACAAAGATGCATGAACTACCCAGGCTTGAAGGGCGTGAGAAAATACCGGGGAAGTCCTTTTCCATCATGTGGGCGATCACAACCGGAGCTCTTCCCTCCATTTTCTCCCTTCTTGCTGAGAAAGTGGCTTTCGCAAGAAGCCAATGAAGGAACGGTCGACTCCTGGTACTGCCAGGAAAGTATGTCATCAGGGATTCGGCGATAGGACTAGCCAGATCTAGGCAGTGGCTCACAAATCTGAAATCAGCCGCCAGCATGTTGGTGTGCAAGACAGCGATGCTGAGTATATCAAGAAGTGCCAGCTGAGTTGACTCGTCCGTTTCCGTCGTTTTCCAGTCATTGATTAGCCGGTCCAAGGGGTCGGTTTCGTAGTATCCCAGCAACTCGACAAACACCTGATCAATGCTGTAGACGGCAGTGGCGGAAGCAAAAACATCGTGCATGTCCCAAACGCGGCCTTGGGTCAGGAGATGACGGTAGAGCCGTCTCCAATTAGCCCAGTCCGACATCTTCTTCCGCCCGCGGGTGCTAGCAGGAACCGAGTGGGTAAGGATAGCAGTCCTTTTGTACAGCTCCATCGATAGACACAATATTCTGATCTAGGCGTCATAGCTTCTCGTCAGCAGGTGAAGCGTGGGCAAGTGTGATGTAAGGTCGGTATATTACCCCCGTGGAGGACATCCGATCCTTTTCAGAGATTGGTAGGATTACGCCCGACCGGGAACCAAGTCTCTTGTGGATTGGAGGTACCTCAAACTGCGTGTAGCTCATTGCGACTGCTTGGATAAGCGTCCAGTTGGCCACCGTAAGTGACTCGGATTCCCAGTTGACTCGATCGCTGCGGGTTCTCTCGTCTAGCTGCCTCACTGAATTGTAATCCTTCATCCGGAGAAACATCTCGGCGTACTGCACACAGACCGAAGGGTGATGGCTGTGAGCTTTGAGATGGCTGTCAAAGAAAGTTTTGGCGCTGCGAAAGTCTCCGATTCGCATCTGGCGGTTGAGCCACTCGAGTTCGTCGTCGATGTCGGCAACCATTTCAGATTCAAGGTGTACCGTAACATCTTTAGCGTCGGGAGGTGCATAAACAGCATCGAATTCATTGAGGGTGTTGCTTCCAGACTTGCCTCTCGCGGCCAGCCCACTAGTGCGGTCCATCTGTCAACCCCGACGAGAAAAGGATATGCGCCTTGGCTATTGATAAGTTTGAGAACCTAAAGGCGTGAAGTGGGCAATGTGTGAGTAGCAGTAAGGGAATGGGAGCAAAGACAGGCAGATACCACTGTCCCGACAAGGGAACCTCGGCGGTCTTTGGGATGGAGAGGAGGCCGTCGGGGGCAAATAATTTCTCACTTTTTTGTTACCCAGGTGGGTATACGCAGGCGAGCCCTCCAAGAAGTTAGATACCTACCTAGGTGGTTGGGTGGGTAGGTAAGTATGCAGGCAGACACCCAGAATGAGCCACACGCTGATAACTTATGACAATGGGGCAAAAACATGCATAAACCGCGCCACGAGGCCAGGTGATTTGCTTCTTAGCTTCTTTGCCGCAATAGCACTTCTGATATTGCCACCACAACCCCCTTTTGCCAAAACCACCTGAGATAGAGCACCAAGCCTGATCACGGCTTTGCCCGAGGCGCTCGTTGCTTATCGACATCGAGCCCCCCCCCCCCTCCTGATTCCAGACCTCCATTTGAACTCGCCATGCACCAACACTAGACCGAAAGAATCGCCCATAACTCAGACGCCAACACCGATTATTGAAACGCGGCCAAGTTATCCTCGAAAATGACAAATTCAAGCCCGCTCAATTCGCGCCAAGCCATGGCTGACGACCACGCACAGCTAGCGCTACCGACACTAATGAGCAGTAGCATCCGCAGATTTGGGCGATACGAGGATTTCAAGGAGTTCGGTCATCTGAGTTCAAGCGGGGATGCAACTGCCGGCTCAAAGTCGGTGGGCAAGATCACCATCGATTGCCAGTTTCTATTCAAGCAATCCCAATGGGGGGTCCTCGGAGACAGGGCGTTTCCGGCCGGCGTCCTTTACTTGAATCTCAACTTCGGCCGGCTTCAAAGCTGCAGGCTGAAGAGCGCCGCCGTTACCATCACTTTGGATGACGAAGACCCTTGTCTGGAGACGTACCGTAGAAGGTTCTCCCGGGGTCAGATATATGTCCCCTACTGCCCTATCCACATAACGGATTGGTACGGCCCGAAGAAAACTCTGTTGGGGGAAGAGAGGATCGTTGACAAAAGATTTGCGAGAAGAATGATGCCCGAGTTCAACTTTATGGATATCGGCGTGGGCGGTTTGGGCTTCGAATCGGAAACCTCCTTCCAGCAATCTAGACGGTGGTCCTTCAACGGACAACTGTTGCCTGGCAAAGGAACGTGGGAACACAAGTCCTTGCGCTGGGACATGGTAGAGAACGACCTTGAGAGGCAGCCAACTCACAGCAGCCGAATGTATACGGCCTTCGCCTTTGAACACTCTGGCCAACCATTCCTGATGAAGGTCGACGTCGAAGGGAGGCTGGACAGGTGGGATAAACAGGTCAAATCGAAGCTGAAGTTCGGTGGCGGGTCGGCAAAAGGCAGCCGAATCGTGACGCTGATCGACTTTGGCGACAGCTCCCGGTTCCGAAAGCGGCTGGATGAGATTGCCAAGGGCCTTCCGCGTGCCATGGAGATGAAGAACTTTGAGGAAATTCCCGTTGTCATCCCCAACCCCATGTCGGGGGCGACGGCTTTTCAGACTGTGACGACTCCTCACATCCAGCCTGAAGGCCAGCTTGAAACCCCTATACCTGCTGCCTCTGCGACAACAGATCGAGTCAGCTCGGCAATCTCACACAGCACGACCCTGCAGGGAAACCCCCAGTCGCCCCACAGCCTACTCTCAGAAGACACGATGCCCGCCACCCACCAACGACGCCTTTTTAGTTCAGAGGAAGACTCAACTGCACCAACGGTTGAGAATCTTACACGAGTCGCACGAGCCCGCTTCAACCCAAGGCACGAGGACACAACAGAAAGCCCCTCTCCGGCTGCTCGTGCGGTAGCGGAGACTATTCCTGGCGGCAAAGAAGGCGGCGAGGACGACGCAGCCAAGACGAACCAGATGCCTACCACCCAGGGAGAAGATTGGGAAACACGAGAGAAGCCCGAGTCCTCGACCGCAGCCTTGGAGTCACCGAGAAACGACCCGGACGCGGAAACAGTAGCCAAGATCCTCCAGATCCCCGCTATGCTTTTAATCCTCCGCATGTTCGTGATGTTAGTTAGTTTCCTTGGATATGTACCGGCTACAAATGCAATGGATGGGGGCCGTCCGGGCAGCCAGGGGGAATGTCGGGGGCGTCCTGTTTCGGTGGGTGGGATACAAAGCGAAGACTTGGCTCGCAAGAAAACCCCTGGGAGAGGAATAGAAGGGGATGCCGGTAATCGATGCTAGAATATAATAAGGGAGATATAATGTAAGAACTAGGTCCTTGACGTCCAGTCGTGCTTCAAATGGGTGAATCTGAAAGTGACCAATACGGGGAACTGTGGCAACCTGAAAGTTGATGAGAAGAGAGGTGAATCTGCGGGGCTTGAAGCGAGGCTTGTCAACTGCTTGGGTCGGTGTGGCCGCCGGGAGCCGCCGAGCTTAAGTCACGCGACATTTGGTGTTGTCCTTCAGCTGGTCGAGCAGCCATCTTTGCGTCGCAACCTGATTGCACATGGGGTCCTTGGGCATCCACCAGTGACGGCATTCACAAGTGGCACATTGCACAATCCATTGTGTCCCAGTCTCGGCGTCTTTGCATCCCACACACGTTAAATATTCTTTTCCTCTTACGATATTCCGAAACCACAACGTCTAGACGGAATCTCGAGTTGCCTTGCGGCCAATGACCCCACAAACGACTGGGCCCGGCCACGACACTCCTCATACCTGTCAGCACTGCAGACGTTTCCCCATCACCGTTGGCGACGAAAATGACCTGTCGTATTCGAGGTCGAGAAAAGTCTGGCGACATTCGTTGAAATTTGTCCTGCCTGGCTGGGTTAGCAGAGCCGCAAAGCAACATTCAACACAGCGCCGATAATATCTAGCCAGGGAAATCTCCGGCCACCTGCTGCCTCCGGCAGATACGAAGATGCCCAAGTACCTCGCTGGGCTATGGTCGTCCGACCCCACAGAGTTTGCGCTGAGCCTTTTATGGCAACCGACAGAGCCCCGGCCGCGACCAGCTGTCTACGCCGCGCCGTCGTGGCCAAGGTGAAGAACCTGTTCCAAAATAGGAAACTTCCTCGCCCTATCTCCATGATATCATTCGAAATTAACGGCCTATCTATGCGCAAGGAGAGTATTCACGCACACCTGCTAGGTGGTGAAGATGCGACGGTTATGCTTTTGGAGTTGTGTCTTCTTGGAAATATTGCGGGAATAAGAAGTATGAAGATCGATGGGCTGCCGAAGATTTGATATTGCACCGTCCAACAGGACTGGTTTTGATGCAAGATGGTGCCGACCGTGGCACATATTAGCGGATCGGGCTGTTTACACACGAATTCGGCGGAAACACGGTCCACTGGGTCACAGAAGTCTTGAAATTTACCTAAAGAGCTACGGGGTGCTTTATTGTGTCTCACAATAAGAAGAAAGTCGGTCAATTATAACATACCTAGTAGGAAAAAGGGGGGTCCCTGCCCCCATTTCGAGATTCCTAACATCGTGGCTAAGCTGGCCAGGCATTGTAAAATGCTAAAACTGGCATATTTTGGAGTTGTAGACCTATCATGAAAATATCGAAAAACTGCTCCTAAATTCAGGGGCATTTCCAGGCCCTCAGCCCCTTGCCATGACAAACAGGAGTACCCAGATAGAGGGCATTTTTTTCCAAAAAAGAATAGTAGTAGCCTACCCATCAAAGCCCTAGATCATAAAGTCTTTCAAACAGGGTAATAGTCTACCATTACGATCCTAGATATCAAGGCTTACAAGGGGGTTCTTTTTGATAGGGTGGTGGCCAACTTTCAAGGTCCTGGATGTTAAGGTTTGATTATAGGGGGGCCCTTTTGACAGGGTGGTACTTTTGAGAGGGCGGCTTTTTGACATGCCTTAACATGCCATCCGTAGCCCCCGCCTTCTTTCCCCCCATCTATATATACATCCGCTCGGTTTTTTATGAGCGCGTAACGAGGCACCGTAGCCATCATCACTTTGCACCGTAGTACATCCATCAACCCACTTTTTCCACACACCGCCTTCCAGCCACAAGTGGCAAGGGCTGTCAAAAGCTGTCAACGGCCGCCAGCAAAAAAGGCGGTGATGGGCTCTTTATGTTTCACAGTTCCACTGCTATAGGCATCGCAATACCTTGCCACCCAAGCAGCAATCCACACGATCAGGCTAGCGATCCTCCCGTATACTATTGATCCGAACGAACCAATGAGGATAGCCATGCTCATGCACAATCAGGTCTGTAAAACCTAGTTAATATCCGCGGCCCCTAATTATCAAGACAACCACCGGCCGCATTTTCCGCCTTCAAACCATGAACCTTCATTGTCTCCAAAACCCCCCTAAGCCCGTCCAACAACATCGCCCAACATGCCACCTTACTCCCCACTCCAGGAGCCAAGCGCGATCCGGATCCTGATCCTCGGCCCCGGCCAGCCCCACGACACAATCCACTGCTGGACGATCCCGGCCGAGCTCGACGCCGACCACGACTGGTTCCCGCTGGCATCGCCGCGGCCGGTCGAGAGCACGGGCATCGCGCGCGTGCTGGGCGCGCGCCCCGGCGACCCCGAGCAGACCTTCTTCCTCCCCTTCGACGTCAACGACTTCCCGTCGCGCGAGGGCGAGCCCGACCTCAACTTCCAGATGCACCGGTTCCAGCGCTTCGCGGCCCTGTCGTACGTCTGGGGCGACGCGGCGGACCCCGCGCGCATTGTGTTCAACGGTGTGCATGGCTTTCCTGTTACCCGAAACTTGCATGCGGCGCTGCGGTCGCTGCGCAGGGTTGGGCAGGGGTTGAGGTTGTGGGTGGATGCGCTGTGTATTAACCAGGCGGATTTGGAGGAGAAGAAGACGCAGCTGGGGCTGATGAAGCGCGTGTACCAGCAGGCGAGGAAGGTGATTTCCTATACGCCCATGTCGATCGAGGACTAGGTCAATATCGGCGCGCTGATGAGGGCCGTCTGGACCGCCGAGGAGGCGTGCGAGGCGGCGGCGAAGAGCAGGAAGGCCGAGGAGAAGCCCCAGGAGAACATTTTCACTACGGCTCTAATGACGGAGCCCGACCCGGGGTCCTTTGCGGTTTTCGTCGACCCCGGGGAGGAAGCCCAGGCAGCCCGGATGGCCGAGCTCGGTAGTGACGTCTTCCTCGAGGGTCACGGGCTGCCGGCGCTGGGCAGCCCGCTGTGGGCGTCGTGGCGGCGCTTCTTTTCCTCGGATTACTTCCAGCGCATCTGGATCCTGCAGGAGTTCTCGCTAGCCCGCAAGGTACGGTATCACCTGGGCGAGAAGATACGCAAGCTGGACTCGATGCTGATCACGGCCGTGTGCCACGCCATCCGCGAGCACAGCGGCGCCAACAACAACGAGTACATGCGGGCCGACGGCATGACCGAGGACGAGGTCAAGCGCGCGTCCAACGGGCTGCAGCTGGCCTGGACCATGTTCCACGAGCGCGTGCGCCAGACGAGCGATGCGCCCAGAGCCCGCACCCTCATCCAGACTCTCGTCACCGGCCGCCACTTCGCCGCCACCGACCCCCGCGACAAGATCTTTGCGCTCCTCGGCCTCGCGGGCGACGGCGCCGCCTTCCAGGAGCACGTCAGCTACGCCCCGACCCACGAGCCCGTCGACATCTTCACCCGCTTCGCCCGGGTGTTCGTCGAGCGAGGCCACGGCTTGTCTCTGCTGCTGCAGTCGGGCATGGGCGGGTCGCTGGAGCGCGACGTCGAGCTGCCGTCGTGGGTGCCGGTACCGCCCCTCCCCCCCCCCCCCCCCCCCCCCCTATTCCTGAAGGGACCCCCCTTACTGACTCCCTCCGCCAGAACTGGGCCGACCCAATCCCGCGCACTAACCCCGTCCTCTCCACCTCCACCACCAACCCGCGCGCCTCCCTGCCCTCCCACCTGCGTGTCACCAACACCTACACCCTCCTCGCGCGCGGCGCCCTGCTCGGCCGCATCACACACCTCAACGACGCCTTCCCGCCCCTGCCCTCCCCCGCGCGCCTGTTCGAGTTCGTCGGCGAGGTCGTGCGCACCGGCATGCTGCTCGGCCGCGTGCTCGGCGAGCACGGCCGCGAGCTGGACGCCGAGGAGGCCATGGACCTGCTGCTGCGCGTGCTGGTCAGAGAAAAGTCGCGCGGGTTTGATGCTGAGCGGCTGCCTGCGCTGCGCGTGGGCTTTGCCAGGTTCCTGGCGTGGACTAGGGAGTTCGTTGCCTGGCGGGCGGCGAGGGTCGAGGATGAGGGGGAGGGGGAGGGGGGAGGGGATGAGGGGCGCGTGGCTGTTATGCGGAAGGATGAGGGGATGGATACCAAGGAGTGGCGGTTGTTTGTTGATACGGCTTGTCGAGCGGCGGGCCGCTTGCGCTTCTGTGCCACGGAGGGTGGGTGTTTTGGGTTGGCGCCTGAGCAGGCGAGGGTCGGGGATTGGGTTGCCGTGTTGGATGGTAGTGACGCTGCTTTTGTTGTCCGTGAGAGTGGGGAGGCTGGCGGGAGCTATAAGCTCGTGGGGAGTGGGTATTTCCACGGGCTGGCGGATGATGAGGATCTGGATTCCGAAGAGGGACGGTCGCGAGATATTATCTTCACCTGAGCCCGAAACCGCAATCTAACCCTCGGTTCCATTGCAGAGTCGTGCGAGGAAAATGCCTTCTAGTTGTTGGTAAACCCCGGCAGATGCTTTTCATTCTCATTCCAAGACACCGGCGTTCGTCCAAATGACTATGGGGAAGGCCTTCAGGGGCTTCAATATCTCTCTTTACAGGAGTGTTTCCGGCAACACACAAACCAGGAGTAGGCCGGGAATTCCTTCCGGCTACGGGTTATTCATTCTGGCGTTCATTCCTCTCTCCGCGGGATTGCCCTAGTCGTGAAAAGAAACAAAACGACCGCGAAAAGGGGACCAAGGAAACAACTCGGTGTCAAATAGAGGACAGGCACTTCAGGGCAGGCACATTCCCTTTACAGCATCAAACCTTGAAACTTGAAGTGTCAACAGTGGAAGGCAACGAGAATGTAAGACCGTCCAAGACTCAGCGTTAACTTGATCTCCCAAGCTATTCCCTGGTATCTCGGTTCGGGTAAGAGAAGAATGTCATGGCTATAAGGCGCAATGTGGTTTCAAGTTGGGCTACGAGTGCCGCTCCACATTTTGTAACCATGAGGTAAGCTATGATTATCATAATTAGACAGACATATGCCATCTTGAAACCCATCGAGATACAATCCATCTAGAAGAGCAAGCACAATATCTTTTTTCAAACTCAGCACATGATAATGGTCACAGTAGAAACAGCTCAACACCGCATCACTGCAACTTGAATGTCCAATGTGTGGGTGGAAACTTATCAATCCCTCGTTTATCGCTCAGTGGTTTTCATTAGTCCCAAGTAGCTTCCAACGGGCTAACATACCTGGCAAAACAGTTAGCAGTAGATAGCGAGGAGGGGGATAACGGAAATCGGCACACCAATGGTAATTTTTCAGTTTATTACGCCCGGCTGCGACTCGCGTTGCCCCGGGTCAAGCTACACATTCCACGGCGCCCGCGCTTGCCTGGCACCGAGACGAAGCCATTCTCGAAAGACGGCTCTATAGCGCCGCAGGCCTCTCAGCGCGCACCAGTGGGTTTAGACGGACTTATACAGTTTACTTGCGGGGGAGTAGCCGTAGCTCTTTGGCTTAGAGGGGGCTTCTGGTCTAGGCTCCTCACCTCGCCATCGGTGTCTACCACCCCCAAGAAACCGAAGCCGCTAGCGTGGTAGGCCTAACATCCTTGCAGGCTCTTATACCCCCTATACGCCAGGCCCACAGTATGTACCTTTCTTGTACACCCCCCAGCAGAAATATATACTATCCGTAAGTTCCATCCCATCCGCCTGCCTTCTACTGCTCTTTCGCTGCCTTCTTTCACCTCTCTGATGCTGACTCCTTTGTCATTCATTGCCTCCTACCTCTTCCCTCACTTCTTCTCGTCAGTCCTCCCGGATACCAGTGCGCCGGGCCTTTAGAGCCGCGCCCCGAGCTTTCCTCGATCTCCTGGGTTGCAAGGGCTAACCTTGTTGCTGGAATATTGCCGTGGTTGCTCTTGCCCTAGTTGTCGAGCTTCACATCAGTAAGTGACTTTGAAGCCCCAAAGAAAGGGTGTACGGCTTGCATTGAGATCAAAGAGACGGAAGAGGAGGACCAAACACACATAGTCCTAAGCACGGCATCGCATCATCTTGTCACTACCCAAAACTTCTCCATAGCGCTATCATGATACTGCTTCCATACCTGTTCCCTCGCTGAATAAACAATTCCTCTTACCACCCCCTCCTTCTGCTCTATCCCCCGCTCTACGCCATGGAGTCCTAAGATTTGGCTTCCAGTCAAAATGTCTTGCTGACATTTCCCCTGTAGCTTCTCTTTGACGGTCCTAATCGCAGCTCCTACAAAGAATCGCCATCAGTACCTGTGAGTTGGTGTTGAGACATTCACCCCGATTTGTCTTTTGACAACATTCCCCTCCAGCCCGATTCCTCGAGCGCCCAAATATCCGCAGGAACTTATATACCATCATCCAGCAGGTCCCCAGCTTCGTTGACACTGACCCTCCCCAGACGTCTGCCTGAGACTATCCTTCCACCACTCACCCAACGGCAACCCCAGGCCTGCCCTCCCCCGGTCAGCATGATACTTGATGAAACACCGCAGGATACCATCGGCGCCCGGGCCTGTTTCGCGGCATACAAACCAGCCCTCGCCAGAAGCTACTTCGGAGGATCTGAAGGGAATGGTGGCGAACCCCAGCGTTCGGCAGTCACCTCCCCCAGTAACTAGCGATCGAAGTATGCCAAAAGGTGCAATCATATCTCCCCCCGACTTATACAGCGACGGTGACGAGCTTCCCCATCGTGCCGAGGAGCGTGGCCGGCAGATGGAGGACTTGAAGGCGCTTACAAGCCGCTATTAGCCAGATCCCACAGCGTAGGTTAAGCTCACCAACCAAGAATGGCACAGTCGACAGCAGCTCGCCGGTTGCTGGGGATCTGTCGATCATCACGTCACAAGGGAGTGCCATTGACGAAGGTATGCACCACAGCCTTAGTACAACCTCGCTCGACGACCTCGCGATCTTGAGCAGCCGCAGATTCTCTCACGCGAGATCGCTCACCGAGCCCAACATCTCGAGAAGTAAGAGCGTGCTCTGTTGCCCAACTCCTGCTCTGCGACACATTGCTGACCTTTGCTCGCGCCGAGTATTACTTGATTGCACGCAGACCTACGCCCTGTCCAGTCTATGGCGCATTGGATCTCGTGCCGACCAAGGTCGTCACACCGGTCTTACCTGCCTAACCAGCGACGAACATGCTTAGAGGTATTCTCACGCACCATCCAGGGGAAATACCACTGCCAGTTACTAACTACAAGGAAATACCACTGCCTCTTAATATCAAACGACCAGCTTCAAAATTTTATAGAGACTGATTTCGAACTGCTCTTCTCTCTCTCATCGTCCCCACCTACCCCAACGAACATCCAGGGCTGCTGCTGGCCCACGATGGGACGGGAGGGGCCGGAACCGATTGTTGGTACGCGACCGCTCAAGTCGGCCACCCCCGCGTCGCCTTGGCGGTTCTGCTCGTTGCCATCCCCACCCGGCGCCATAAGATTGGGGAACCACTTAGCCAGGAGAGGCTTCATGGTCATGTTGCAGGCAACGACGACGGTCGCGTTTGTCTCGATGCACGACCACAGTGCCGTGGGGATATTGTCGAAATGGAAATCGACGCTGTTGGCGGTAATCTTCAGGATGTACACCCGGACGAGAGAGAGGGCACAGATGCTAAAGGTGCAAGGCAGGTGGTCAGTCAGGGCTGGACACACACGCGCGGGTGATAAGCCGATAGCACGAAGCAGGAATAGACTTACAAGAAACCCATGGCGAATAGGACAAAGAGCAGCACCTTCTGCCTTGTCTGAAATTTGACACGGATGATAACGGGCATGGGCAAAAGGTAGATTAAAAAGTCGACAATGACTTGTAGGTACGTCTTGGCCCACCACATACTCTTGTTGTGGCAGTAGGCACCCCTCGACAGGAGCTCAAAGTCCCAAAAGGCCGCCAGGGGCACACAGGCGGTTAGGACCATGACGATGGTGAGGACGTTGTAAATGACCACCACGGCCAAGAGCGCGTAGGCGGCACGGCGGGCCCAGGGAACATTCCAGATTCGGATGTAAAGCATCGTAATCGAGATTTGGGCGCAGCAGCGACTAAGCTCGTAAAAGAAGATGGTATACCAGCCGGTCTGGAGAGAGGATTAGCCAAGGGGGCTAGCGTTGGGAGCAGGAAAAAGATGCAGTGTTTTACCTTATTCAGCGGACCGAGATTCTCAACCGGGACAAGCCATGAGTGTTGGCCGTGGCCGAGAACCGCCTCTGAAGCGCGAGTGAATCAGCCGGAACGAACACCACAGACGCGCGCCCGCGCAAGTAGTCGCACGTACCATGGATGAAGCCACCACACATGGCGATGGTGAAGATCTAGGCGCGGCAGTGCGAGTTAGCATTGCCCAAGCCGTCTGGTCTCTCCCTGCCTACCTGTGCAGCCAAGATCAACCAATCCTCCCAACCCAGGACGTTAATAATAACGCGTCGGGTGTAGAACCTCAGGGCGACAAAGACGGTGCCAATGACGGCAGTGATGACAGCGCAGACCATGATGTCAACCTGGTATGAGCGGTCCTGGCCGCCAGGCATGCCAAGTGGTCCTCGACCAGCGCTGGTGCCCGGCGGCGGCGCGGGCGGTGGCAGAACAGACTCGTCGGCGTCGGCCATGCCGTCTGTAACTAATCCACTCGCCGTGGATGGACTCTTTGGGTAGACTCGGTGGATGGGGATGGAGTGGGTTTTGGGCGGAATTTATTGCCGAGGGACAGTGGAATTCGGCTTGTTGTCCGCCAAGACTGGGGGACAAGCCCTTGCACAATTGAGGAGCTCGGTCATTGTGGTGCGTCTGACCGCGGGTGAGATTCCCCCATGGCGGATTTTATTCGTCCCAAAGGCGGTCTTGATCCTCCACTAGGCCAGAAAAACACTGGGTCGTTGTTGGGCACAGATCTCACAGACCCAAGAGGGTAACAGTTGCACTAGTCCTTGTTTACTAAACCCAACCTAGTCTAATGTGGAATTAACCTGCGGGGGAGAACGTTGCGTCCAGGAGAACACATGGCATTCCGATGCAAGACATTGTCACTATAACGAATGCCAAGTTTTCAAGGCCTGCCAAAACCATCAGGATGCCGCGTTCTTGTATGTAGCGCGTACAACCATGATATCCGCGTCCATGGTGCGGATGCGGAATTTTGCGCTCGCGTCAAGCATGTAGTATAATAAACGCGTTGAGAACAAATCTCAGTTTGAGCGGATCTCCAGGGGGCCAATACTAGTGGGTTGATCAGCAGGAAATTTACCTGCTTCTTCCTTGCCACCCTAGTTTTCCGACTACAATTAGGATAGCCTCCCCACTGTGGCTTTCAGAAAAGTACAACCCCGGAACGATGTAGTGACACCGCCGATTCCAGATCCCGTCATGCGAGGTCCTCGGTAGCACTGGTCCGGGTCTGATCGTCGGTAGCCTTGGCCTGCAGGAAAGCCCTGTAGATGATGTTGGCTTGGCGTCCGTAGTCCACGGGGACATTCCGTAGCAGATGGATGTAACTAAACGTTAAAAAAAAACTTGTTTTTGTAGTAGCCAGGCTCGAGGAACTGACGTATTGAGTGGATGTTGAGAACGCCGAGTAACTACTGATTAGCAAGCTCCAATTTCTCGGGCATCTTTTTGGTGAACAAAATGCCATGCATCAAAAGAAACGTGTGTCAAACGCCTGATAACCTGCAGTACTTGGCAAGGCTGGGATTTAACTTTGGTAAATACAGCAAACCTTGGAAGCTTTCGTCGTCGCTACAGGCAGATAATGTTATCGCACTTTTGAAGCCCAACAAGTCTTGTTTACCCCCTCGTTTTTCCGCTACAAAGGTAGGTAGGTGTATTTATGCTTACGCTCTCTTCATTTCAGTACCTAGTGCCCACGCCTAAGAGCAACAAGATATATTTGAGGTTCGCATCTGAATGAATACTATTCTGACAAGCCGTAACGGAACCTTCAGCGGTTCGTATTACGACGCAAAGATTCTAGGATCTAGACCACAAGCTAATAACTTGACTTCGGTGCCAGCTGATAATCACACCACTCTGCACAACATCTCCCGCTTGCGTGAGGGTTGCGATGTGGCTTGTCGTATGACTATGATGTTGTTATTGAGCGCTCTTGTTATTTGTGAGAACCGTGAAAGGGATAAGATAACAGGACGGAGTGGCTTTGACAAGTCCACTTTTGATCAATTTCCAGCTCCGTCAATCACCTACCAACTCAGACTCGAAATATCCGATTCAGTACTATTTCGTACTTTACCAGGCTCAGTCTCCAGTCTTGTCGACTCTCAGCTAGTAAAAACTACTGAAACGTACTTGGGAGGTTCATAAGAACTTCATAGATTGCTAGTTAGTTACCATGCCGTCTAAGAAACCCGCCCGTACGTACCCTTTGATCGCTCTTCGGAAGAGGAGGTGACGCAAGGAGACTCTAGGGGCGTACTCAAGTATCCAGCATTTGTTATGTCGACTTCTTCGTCGTGGGTTCCGGCTGCGACACCCTATGGCCGTCTGTCATACAACCCAGGATCAGCTCTTTACCTCGAAAATCGACCTCAACTGATGGAAATTAAAGTGTTCAGGCACCGACGCATTCGGCGTCGTTGCTCCTATCGGCAGCCTACAAACGCGCACAGTGGATGGTGTGTTTGCTCTGCCCAATGTTTCACAGGCATCGGGATCAGCCAATGTGGACGAATGGAGGTGCATGGAAACTCGGCTACATGTAGTGAGGCCTACAGCCCGCCTTCACGGGGGGTTCGAATTGCTCTCAACTTCCCCCTCTCCTGTTTGTGTTCTGGTTCTCGAACAGCCATCCGTCACCGCTTTTCAAACACAATGGACGCCCACGACGTCTCCGAAATCCCGCAGTTCTTCGAGATGTTGAAGAAACAAAAGCTGAACCTCCGAGATGCCCAGTCTCTCAAAGGACAGAAGCCGCCGCCGGGGAAGCCGCGCTGGAAGACAATCCTCCACTTCAGGCTCCAGGCAGCGGGGAATGCTGCAAGAGACAAGAATCTTTATTATATGGCGTCCTCGTTCGTTCCTCCGCCATACCCACCGTGCGTAACATCGGTTCAAGAATTGAGCAAAGTGTTCATCGACGACCTGGTGCTGGAGACACAGCATCGAGGCAAGTATCTCCTGCTCCGATGCGTGACGCCCCAAGACCGCATGACAGCGGTTCTGGCCATTGCCGAGGACGAGAAAGGCGACATTGTCCTCCTGCAGGTCTACCACCAGGAGCTGGCGGGCCAGACACCCGAGGATATCCTCTTGGAAGGAGGTGTCGTGATTGTCAAGGAACCCTACTTCAAGACTACCTCGGGTGGGGGTTACGGTCTCCGGGTCGACCACGTGTCCGACATTGTCTTTCTGCTGGATAATGACAAACGGATCCCGGAGATTTGGCAGCGGCCCTCACTCCGGGGGGATACGGCCACGTCGTGGAAGACTAGAGGGAATGCCTCCTTCAACGCTTCCCGGTACCGGGCTGCCATTGCTGCGTAAGCCACCAAATTCCATGCTGTGGAATTTGTGCTAATGGGCAACTCAGATACACACGAGCACTGGACTGCTCCCCGATGGCAGAGGAGCGCCAAACCATCCAGCTCAACCGCGCCCTGGCCTTCCTCAAGGCCGAGGCCTTTGACGCTGCTCTCGCCGATGTCGAGCCAGCAGCGACTTCGTCCAAGCCGCCCGAGAAAGCCCTGTTCCGCAAAGCGCAAGCACTCTACGGCCTACAACGCTTTCGCGAGTGCTGCGACGTCATCACGGCGCTCCGCCTCGCGTATCCTAGCAATGACGCCGCCAAAGACCTGCTAGGCCGTGCCATCGGCCGACTCGCCGAGCAGACCAGCGGTCGGTATAACTTCAACAACTTGCGCGCCGAGGCCTCGAGACTGCGGCCGCCCCATCTGGACCGTGCGACATACATCGGCCCGGTTTGCATCAAGCCGTCGGGAATCAGCCCCGGCGGGCGCGGCATGTTCACAACCAAGGCCGTCGCGGCTGGCGACCTGCTGCTTTGTGAGAAGGCGTTCGCCCACTCCTTCATCGGCGACTCGGATAACGCCAAGCCCGAGGAAACGACCATTCTGTTGGACACGGGGACGGACAGGATCACCATCGGCGCGCAGCCGGCGCTCATCAACATGACGATTCGCAAGGCCTACACCAACCCCTCGTTAGCCCCGGCGGTGACCGGTCTCCATCACGGGACATATCAACCTCTCGAGGCAGATTCCGTCGATGGAGAGCCTGTTGTTGACTCGTGAGTAAGATTCAGCTGCAACCACCATGTCAGGAAGCTGACCTAGCATCAACGCCTCCAGATTCCTCATCCGACGCATCGTCGCCCTCAACTCCTTCGGCTGCCCCCTCACCTCGCGCGACGAATACCTCCACGCCGCCCTGGAGCCCCTCTCCCCGTCCAAGCCCAAAGGCGCCTTCCACTCGTGCGGCGTCTGGCCCACGGCGTCGTACATCAACCACAGCTGCGACTCCAACGCCCGCCGCGCCTTCATCGGCGACATGATGGTCGTGCGCGCCACGCGCAACTTGCCCGCCGACACGGAACTCACCTTCTGGTACCACCCGCCCTCCACCGACCCACTTCCGTACCTAGAGCGGCAGCGGCCGCTGCTCCGCGGCTGGGGGTTCATGTGCAAGTGCGCCATGTGCCACGACCTGCGCGACAGCCCGGCGGCCGTAGTGCAGAAGAGGCGCGACCTCCGCGCGCAGTTCCGCGCGCTGATCCCGCCCCTGGGGGGTGAAGACCAAGCAGGCAGAATCCCCGGCAGGGGAGCCGTGAAGAAGGCCGCGGCGGTCGTCGACACGCTCAACGCGACGTACAAGCGACCCGCAGCGCAGGCGCCCCGCTGGGGGGTGTCGGACCTGCAGCTATCCCTCGCGCGGGTGTACGAGCAGCGGATGCGCCCCGTCGAGAGCGCGCGCCAGGCGCTGGCGTCGCTGGAGTCGGTGGGGTTCGTCATTGACGGCGGGGATTTGGCGTCGCCGCTCGCCGGTGCTGCTGTGGGGGGAGGGGCGGGTGCGGTGGTGACGGCTAGGGAGTGGGGGCTGATGGTGAACCATGTCATTGACTGCTGGATGTTCCTGTGTAACGCGTATCGCTGCGCCGGGGCTGCGCCGGCGATGGCGGCCGCGGCCGAGGGGTACGCTAAGACGTCGTATAGGATTTGCTTTGGGGAGGATGAGACTTTTGAGGATACCTATGGGGTTTGCCCTAGGTAGTTCGGGCGTCTAGGCCAATATGGGGAAAGCTTGGAGTTGGATTGAGACGCTTGGAGGGATTAAGGTGCCGACTGCCAGATCAGGGACTTTTGGCTCTTCGTGTAACATCATTCCTGTCCAGTCTAAAGCTTGGGCTTCTCCGGTGGCTCTTCATACCCTCCCGTGGCGGTAAGCTTAGTTCATTTTCGAAAGGTTCAGAATCAACCTCTAAATATGACTGCGCCGTCCGTATTGCCAAGATCGGATAAAGGGTAAGGTTCCTCTGTTGGAAAATGTTTGCATATGGACTCATGCCCCTCTTGTGTCACTAAGTATCCGGACGCTAAAGGGGAGGGTCGACCAATGAGGGATAATGGTGACGAGGGCGAAGAAGGGGTTTGGAGAGTAGATAATTCCTTGGCATAGAGTATGAGTTTGATAAAATTGTATAAGGAACTAAAGGTTCCTCGGGCTATGGAGGCCGTGGAGGTTCCCTTCATACAGGGGCACCTCCGTAAGGGGTGCCCAGTCGGAGTAAGTCGACTTGGCACTGGAAGGAGTTGTAGGTGCGCAACAACGTATGCTATTTTCGCACCTTTTCTTTTTCTTTTCTACCTCCTCTATATCTTATGGTCCCCCCAAAACTGCAAATAACCCTTATCGGGCACCACCACCTCCCCTTTCCCCAGCACATGAACCTTTATAACCCTCTCAGTCCCACTCTCATAAATCACAGCACACCTCTGCCCCTCCTTTTCCTTCCCATTCCCATCCCCATCTCCACCCCCCCTCACAGCCTCCCTCACAGCCTCCCGCAGCTCAGCAAGCAGCGCAGCCAGCTTGCGGAGCCCAGCCTGCCGCTCCGCTTCCCAGCGCTCCAAATGGGCCGTGACATTGGTGACGCTGACGTGGTAAAAGGTTCCCTCGGTGTGCGAGCCTACGATCAGCCAGGGTGTGCGGCCGAACCAGAGTTGGGGGAGGTACGGGGCAATTGTTCCTCCTGGTTTCTTCGACCGGGACTTTATTTCCGCGGCGGTGGATTGGGGCATTATTTTGGGCGTTGTATTGAAGGGAAGCTTGGGCGGTGATGTATCGGACCTGGCCCTGGAGGTGGTTGGAGATGCTATGGTGCTTTTGGCTTTGGACTCGGAGGGTCCCGCCTCTGTTTTGGAGGAGACTCGAAGTTGCTCCATGCCGGCCTGGACACGTTCGAGCGGGCCTTCAGTGGCTTCCGCTGGTTCATCGTCATTCCCCAAGCTTCCTTCGTAACAGGCGTCGACTTCGAAGCCTACGACGCAGTTCAAGTCTCCGATCGGATAGTGCAGGTAGCGGTCATGGGTGGTGCTGGCTTCCAGGCCGACCGGGAACCGTGTGAAGGTCTTCTCAAAGTTGTGTCCCCAGCCCGTCGACTGGAATGCCATAAAAGCGGTGCCATATTGCTCGATGAAGAGCGTGTTCTTGACCAGCGATATATTCACCCGAAAGCTCTGCTGGCTTCGGCCATCGCAGAAGTCGAGCAGCTTTCGGAGGCTGTTGCGCGTGGTAACAATGTCGACCTTGTCAAGGCGGAAGTCGGGGCTCATAACTGCAGCGGCTTGGAGGACCTGCTCGAAAGGATTCTTTGTCGTGGTCCAGCCGCTACCGCCGGTGGAGGGGGTGCTTCGGTCCCGAGGGATCGTAATGGGGAGCGCGACGTCTTGCCAAAGTGGCGCGTGTCCTACCGTTGAGGGTTTTGTTAGGGAATGTTACAGGGGAGCAAGGAGAGCTAGGCCCTCACCTGGGACGTGGAATCCCCCGAAGCTCTGCCAGTTGAAGCTGCATATCAACTCGCTAGGTAATGCGCTAGAGACCGGAGCCGTCGAGGGCTGTAGCATTGCCGCATCAATGGTATGGATTGGCTCTAGCACCCGCACGCCTTTCCATATCCGAGCATCGCGAGGGCGGGTATTGCGAGTTGGAGCACTAGGGGCTGGGGCTCTTTGCGGGGATGAGGTCGGTTTGGGTCGCGCTTGTTGGGGCTGCAAACTGTGCTTGGCTGCCTGATGCTGGATAAGCGCCGCTCCTGTTTGGAAAAAGCGCCCACACTGGCAAGATGGCATTGTCGCTGGGGTGAAGGCTTCAAGCGGAATGTGTAGGAAGCAAGTGATGATATTGCTACCCAAGGTGCCCTACCTAAGGTGAGTTTGATGTGGGAGATGACTGCAAGAAATGCAGTGGGCTGGCCGTCTGAGGAATTTGAGCAATCCTCAACGCGGGGCCCGCTGGATGGTGGGATTGCCTGCAGCTTCCAAGTTCCCGCACCAAGCCAATCAGATGGGTTGCAAAATGGCTCAGGGTATCACAAGTTTTGATAGGGCTAATATGCACGCACCAATACTCAGATAATATCCCGGGACAGTTTGGGGCATAAATGGAAGAAATTACTGCTTGTGCCCACCCCAAATCCGTTGGGTTGGATAGGTATACATCACCGCGACTATGGTATAAGTGTGGTGAGGCTCTGAGCAAGACCCTAGTAAGTGGCGCACCCTCCAATTTCTGTAACCGCAAGCGTGACAGTTCCAATCGTCCTTCCTGTCTAACCTCCAGAGTGTTATCAACGAGAATGCTACTATCGGTGTCGGCATTGCCGGCAAGGTGCCCCATGAGCTGCCGATATAATGGCCAGGTGGTGGGAGAGCTATGTGTAGCAAGTCATTTCCCGGTAGAGAAGGTTCTTATCACGTTGCTGAGACTGATGTGCGATCCGAGTCAGCGGTTGCATGAACTGTACTTAGCAATCCCCAATGATTTTACGTAAAAAGTGTAACTTCTGGGCACATGCAAGATAAGCCAAGTAGACGGCAGTTTACTATGGACACAGCTAAAACAATCTGGCTAGAGCTACCGGGTCGGTCTAGATGTTATGCTGTGCAACACTCTCGTGGGGGATGCGGGCGGGCCAAGACGATGGTCTGTAGATCCCCTGTGTGTGGTAGGGAGTGAAAGGGAAAACCAAACAGCTCGAAGGGAGCTGCGGCATCTGGTAGAAAGTAGGCAAGAGTTCGTCTTCCTGAAGGACAAGTTCCCGCTAGAACTTGGCCTGACCTAACCCAGTGGGCACCCTGGTACACGTGTAGGGCTGCGGTGGCGCCACACCTGTGCCAGGAAAGGAAAAAAACTTCCGCAGACATCCCTGCCCCCGCGTCACTCAGCAGGCTGGGTATTGCAGCAAGTTCCATCGAACCACTGCCCCAAGATTCCCCCTCTCCTTCAGTGAACCGCTTATTGGGCGATCAGAACCTGGCGCCTACCAGAAGCTCCGTCGGCCATAGGCCACGAGTTCCCCATCGGGAGTGGTGCCAGACAGAGCATAATGACGAGGACGCATCGTAGCTATACCTAAAAAGGGAAAAATAATTCCGCAGGCATCCCTACATCCGCGTCACTTGGCTAGCTAGTCGCTGCTAGTGCATCAATGCCTTTCTAACTTACCTGGGCCCCACGTGCGCTTGCCGATTTTGGACGCATTTTGAGCTTGCGGTCCCGTAATACGCTCTCGGTCAGGGCGAGGTAAACCAACCAGGGCTGGCGGCGCGAGATGCTCACCGGTGGCCGCCAAGTTGGGCGACCACAATCGGACCCTCTATCACAACTTTAGCACCGCAGGAAAGTGTTATTTTGGCGGTACCGTCCTCATTGCTGTCAGGATTCAGGTGGCTATTTCTGACCTCGCTACGCTGCTGGCAGAGGCTAGGTTTCCCACCCGTTACCATTATCTCGCTCCTCGCAACTCCACTCGTCCAAGCACCCACTCAAGCACCCGATTAATATCACCTGCCGCCATGGACATTAGGCTTGAAAAGGCGCGTCAATCGGTTGTTTCGTTGACAAGCACCAACCCATTTCCGGCCGCCGACCGCCCAGCAGATGTCTGTTATGGAACTGGCGTTTTTATCGACAAGTCGACGATCATCGCCCCCTATGGCTTCTCGGCACCCATGGATCTTACAAGCCGCGCGGTAGTTACAGGGCCAGATAATACCACTTGGGTCTCTGTAATAGAGGCAGTCACTGCTGAGGGCAGAAGACTGACTCCAGCTATCGTTTTACCGGGGCAACTCTTCAAGGCCAATGGTACCCTAAATGGCTGAAAGAACAGGAGGATATTCGCGATTAAGTACGACCACTCCCCTATAGGCTGGAGTAACGCCTGGATAGCTATCAAGTAGCTGAAAGAGATCTATTTGCTGGAAGCAAAGTCTCAAAAGACTCCAAAGGCTGACGCCCCCTTATCCTCAACGAATACAGCAGCCACGACAAAAGAAATTCATGTATCTTTGCTAATAAAACCGTGTATTCCTACTCTATTTGCCTTCCTACACCTCATAAAACTTAGCCTCTGGACCGGAGTGTTTTCTCGCCTTGAAGAATTATTTCAAGCAGAATACAAAGGCTCTTGCCTACTGCCGAGCCTCAGCGCCAGCCAATAAGCAACGCCAGCCAATGAGCAACGCTTTCTTCTTTGCTACAAAGATGCCTCTTATAAAGGCTGTAGCGTCCCCAATTTACGCAGCGGCTTCAGGAAGACTGGTATATGGCCATTTAATCCATCTGTAATACGGGATTACACCGAGGTACTGGCTGGAGCTCCCCTCCACAGAAGCGCCAACCTACCCCCCAGTCAGCGCTACAACTGCCCCATCCTTCTCAATATCCCTAGGAAGGCTAAGAATATTCGGGAAGTTGCTAATAACCTTCAGGGACCTTTAGGGACGCTTTTCACCCAACAACCGTACTCTCAGGGCTATATTTCGTAAGATGGGAATTTCCCTAGATCTCAGTGCTGTAGAACGGGCTGCTATATAAGTAGAAAACAACCGCTTGATCAAGGAATTTCGCGCTGTTGAACCCCACCGGAAAAGGAACGTCCGCGAGCCAGCCAACGATAAATTTCCTAGAATAGAGGAGATTATTGCGGCCGAGGAGGCTAGTCACAAGCCGACGAAGCGGAGGAGAAGAGCTCATCAACTGACTTGGGTTCAAGTGGCTGAAGAGGCCCCCCAAGGGTTATGACCACGCACACAAGCTACGAGGGACACATGGAACCAAAGCCTCCCCCAATTTCTCTCCCCTGTAATCAGAGCACTCCAATCATGTATTTAGCGACCCCGCGCATACGAGCGCTTCGTCTTCCACCTTTTCCCCCTCTTCAAGTTCTGCGTACTTGTAGAGTAGGCCTTGCTAGTTGCGACATAATAACTTGCTTATTATATAGTGACATGGGATGCGGGCTGGGTGGTGAAGTTTAGGGTTCAGGGGCCGAAAACTTTTGCTTTCGCGCTAGTCGTACTTGTACGTATTAAAGAGGGGATCGCGCCGCCCAGCTTTGACAGCCTTGTTTTTCAATCAACCACTCTTTTCGCGAAAACCCACGAAAATAAATGACCTTGCATGTGACCAGGAGGGCGACGCTCCGGGCTGACGGAGTCGAGCGCAGAACGGGGGGAGGGCTGCCGCAAGGCTCACCGCTCTCCCCGGTCCTCTTTAGCCTCTACCTGGAGCCTCTTGTCAAGGCAGGCCCTGGGAGGTTCTTGTATGCCGACGACGTGCTGGTGCTAGTGGAGGGGAATTCAACCTCGGCCGTGCGCGCCAAGCTGGCGGCCGAGCTGGGGGCCCTCGAAGCCTGGGCGAGGGTGAACCATGTTCCCTTTGACAAGGCCAAGTATGAGCATGCCCTCTTCACAGGGAAGGGCAAGGACCCCCCAGCGGCCGGCCCTAACCTCCTGGCAGGTAGGGCACAAGCGCCGTACAACCCCCAGCTGAAATGGCTAGGTGTCTACCTAGACCACAAGCTAACCTTCGGAGCCCACTGCAAGGTGGCGTCTGGGAAAGGCGCCAGGGCAGTAGGGCTCCTACGCAGGATCGGGGGCTGTGCCAAAGGGCTACCACCAGACCTGGCGGTCAGGGCGGTCAACGCGGTCATCCTTCCAAGGATGCTGTATGGATCGGAGGCGTGGTGGTCAGGCCCGCAGGGGTTCGGCCAGGCGGGCGGGGTGGAGCGGCTTGACCTGGTCCTGCGAAGGGCCCTGAGGGCCGCCCTCCCGGGCTGGTGCACGACGCCCACCCCGGTCCTGCACGCTGAGTCTGGCATTCCCCCAGTGGGCATCCTTCTGGAGGAGAAGAGACGGGGCTACGCAAGGAGAATCCTCAGCATCCTGGCTAGCGAGAACTGGGAACAGCACCCTGTAGCCAGGAGGCTCAAGGTGGCGCCAGGGAGAGGAACCCGGGCCGACAGGACCGAGTCCACTAGGCTAGAGGTGGCGGCGCGGGACGAAGGGTGGGTCCCCCCGAAGCCGGAGCGGGCTAAGGTGCTGCCCGGGGCCCGAAGGCCCTACGGCACGGCCTGCGATAGGTGCTACAAGGCCCCGGCCAAATGTGTGGGAGAGCTCCCCTGTGAGCGCTGCGTCAGGAGAGGGGAGGAGTGTGTCTGGGTGGAACGCAAGAAACACCCGGTGGGCCACAACGACCCAGAGCCCGGGCAACCGGGGGTCTGGAACCGCGCTGCCGCCAGTCAGGAGTGGTGGGAAGCCAATCGGCCAGGAAACTACACCTACTGGAAGATCAACTTCACACGGAAGCCCCCGCCGGAGCTCAGGCTCCCGCGCAAGGCTCTGGCGCTCCTCCTCGCGGAAAGAACCGGCCATGGGGACTACAGGTCCTACCATGAGCGGTTCAAGCACGACCCAGAGACCTGGAAGCCCTGTGCCTGTGGCCTGCACAAGGAGCCGGGGCATGTCTTTAAGTGTCCGCTCAACTCCCGGGCCCTCCCGGCTGATGGAAAAGGGTCCCCTCTGCGCTACATGTGGCGCAACAAGAAGATGCTCGCACTCTTTAGGGAGTTCTGGAGCAAGCTCGCCCCTGGAAGAAAATACAGGGGCACACTGGGAGAAGAAAGTATCCCGCAGATTGCAGAAGAAGAAGCCTGGGCGCAGGCACATCAGGAAGGAGAAAGCTAGGCCTAGGGGCCGAGCCAAGATTGATCAAAGGAGGCTTTTCTCTTCGGAGTTTTTATGTACCTTAGCTGGGGGTGAGATGGAAGGGCAGGTAGGACCTTCAATCGGCAATAGGGGTATGTCTTAGGCTAGGTTTCCTTCAAGGGGTGGTGGATCTCCTAGGTTCGAGTTAGCGAGTAGTTGGGGGGGCCTTCGGCCCCCCCACGTCCCAGTCGCCTACGGCGAGAACCCAGGACGTTAAACCAAATCAATCAATCAATCACCTTGCATGTGACCTCCCTTCGATCAAAGGGACACTGCGAAAGCCAGCTATTCAGCAACTTAGAAATGTCAGAAATTCGGTTTTTTAGAAAAGTCAGTAAGTCAGTTAGTCAATAAGTCAGTCAGTCAATAAGTCAGTCAGTCCGTAAGTCAGCCAATTTAGTAAGTTAGTTTCTAAGGTTTTTATAGTGTGTGGATCAGTTGGATGTGTGCTTGTACTAATTTAGCAGAAATTATCAACTACTTTTTTTATACTATGGGTAACTATAGAGTTAATCTAGTAGAAATCTTATTTTTATTTATATGGTCTCATATATATGTAATTATCTGTACATGTTTATACCAAGAGCCTCTTCTAGTGATACCTCCTTTAACTCCTCTAACGTAGGCAGTACTTTATCCAGCCTAAGGAGATACCTTGATATGATACTTCTAAGAGCTCTCTTTGCCTTGACTCTGCATTATGATTGCTCCTAAAGAAGATGATGGGTAACTAAACGAGATGGCGGGAGTTATGCAGGCTTCAATCAGAGGCCATAAAACTATTAGGCATCCAGCGCAAGGTATCTTCTGAAGAAGTTTCAACTATTGCGCCGCACTCTCCTTCATTTGCAACTTCACCCTCCCCTTTGGATTCGCTTGAAGGGCAAAAAGAGTCAGGTTGTGTGAAAAATGCAGCGCCTTGCCTAATGGCTTTGGGTAAATAGGAAGAATTTCTAGAACCCCTTGACCGGTGGAATACCTGAGGTAATAGATCAATTAAGTCCTTCTGCCGCCATACTCTTTCCACCATTATTATTATTGATGTTGCTGCTGCTGCTGCTGCTGTTGTCTAAAACCTCACCTTTGCCTCCTCACCATGCAGAACCACTGAACCAATAGGGGGGGGGGGCAATAGTAGGAGCTCTTCTTGTCTTCCTCTGGTGGGTGCAAAAGAGAGCAACGACAGCGGTGAGAATGGCGAGGACTGCCACAGCCACGCCGATGCTGATATTTGCGCCTACTGTCATCCCAGAGGTAGAGCACTCAGGAGTCGCGGTGGGCACACGACAGTGGCGGCAGCGCCAGAGGTAGATGAGGGCCCTGAGCTTGATGATGTGCTGCTCCCTGAGATCAAGCTCCAAATCAGTAGGAGGCTGGATTCCTGCCACAGCGCCGTCATGCGTTGATTCGAAATGTAAACATGGTCACAGTCGTTATCCCAATGTATGTGCAGTTGAACACGGACGCGGTCGCGGTCCGTATAGGTTTCTCGCACCACTCCCACAGGCCGAGTGTGTACCCGCTTCAGCGGTTGTCAGCGAGGTACCTTGGACCCAGGACAGAGTTTACCTAGTACAGCACACCGCGCCGGTGGTGGACCCGTACAGGTTGATGCCCGTGGTAGTCCAGCCATAACATCCAGGCTGCCTACCTATACTTGAGGTATTTCTGTACGACTTCGGGGGTTTTCTCTTTTTAAAACAGGGGAACACCCAGCCGCCCACTGACTGCTTCGTGCAGCCACCCACGTAGATAGCTTCGAGATGTAGTCACAAACCAATGAGAATGTCAGGATAAGATGAGGCTTGCAGTCATGACTCAGCTGTATTGCTGGCGCAGAACTGTCAAGGCTTGGCTTTCAGAGACTTCGGGCTCCCATGTTCGGCGTTGACCATGAACATATTGATCAGTGTTGCATAGATCTACAAGTTTCTTCTAGAATATCAAGCATGGGCTATTGAAAAAAGATCAACACCACCCTTCAAACCAGTCTAACCCCCATGATATCCCGAGACCGACTGAACCCCAAACCCAAGCTAGGAACCCGCCAGACACGATTATTTTAAACCTAGATCCCCGCCTACAGTCACCTCGTCCCCGACCTATCCTCCAACCGTCGAGCTCTTATCAGTCTCCTCAACCTTCGACTCCGGCTTTGCTGCAGCCGGCTCCGAGACCGGCTTTTGCTCCGCCGACAGATTCACATCAGATTTCCTCGCCGAAAAGAGGCTGATACCCCTGGGCATCGATACACTCGGCATGTTCGGTAGGCTAGGCATGGTGACGCTCGGCATCGAGAGGTTGGGCATTTCAACCGAGGGCAGCTTGGTCGGCAGATAGGACCGGAGGTTTGTGCCCGTCTCCTGCGCGATGCCAAAGAGGTGCCGCATGTAGGCCTTCTTCTGCTCGCTCACGCCCGCCTTCTCATCGTCCTCATCCATGTCGCCATCGGGCAGGGGGACTAGCGACGCAGCTGCCGCGATGTCGATGGGCGATTCGTCCGGGATTTCGTCCTCTGCCATGGGCTCAGCCGTCCCCTCATTCAACTTCTCCTCGACCTTCTTCTCGGCAGCATCTGCGGCATCCGACTCCTCCACCGCCTTCGCAATCATTTCCGACTCGGCCGGCTCGGGGGGCACTGGCTCGGCAAACTTGGGATCGTCCCATATCTCCGTCTCATCCTGGAACCAGTCCACCGCAAGGTGCGCCGCCTCATTCAGCATCCTCTCATAGTCCTGATTCTTCTCCTGCCGAAAGAGATTGATATGCGCCACAATCTCGTCCGACACATCCTCGACCACATGGCGGTTGAACAGCTTCGCAGCCGGCTGGTCCTTGGCAGGGACCGCGCAGAACGTGCGCTCCGGCACAAAGTACCCGCCACTCCAATACCCATTCTCGCCGAGCGATGCGTAAAAGTCACGCACGCCCACGCCCCGCAGCGACGCCAGCCTCTCAAGCCGCCGGTTGAGCTCGTTCTGCTTGAGCAGCGACCCGACAAAGGTAAAGTGGTCCGCCAGCCACGCAAACGACTCGCCCACGTTGCCCTTGTTGACGTACGCCAGCCCCTGGCCGAGCGCGTCGACCGACTGCTGGTACCCCTGCACCACGTCCTCCTTCTTCAGGTTGCGCATGCTGCGCATCCCCTCGAGGATCTGCTTGCGGTGCATGTATGCGGCGACGCCGCCCGCAGCGATGGCGCCCACGGTGCCCGTGCGCACGGCGATGAGCTGCCATGTCCTCCAGGCCGGGCTGGAGCGCCGAGTGACGACGGTCCGGGTGGCAGCGCTGGCGGCGCGCTTGGAGGCGAGGCGCGAGAGGGTGGCGGGCGCGGCGGCCGAGAGGGCCGTCATGACGTTGAAGACGTTGCTGACCTTGTGGTAGTTGGAGAAGGCGCCGTAGACGAACATGGAGCGCGCGAGCCCGTTGTATGGCGTGTCAAAGGCCAGGATACCTTGGATCAGCGGGAAGATGGGCCCTGTGGCTTTGTCGTCGCGGCGCCGCTCGTCGAGGAGCTGGAAGAGGCAGTCGCTGGCGACGAAGCCGCTGTGAAGAGGTAAGTATGGATGTGTGAGGAAATGAGAGACGATGCAACTGACCCCATCGAATGCGCAATCAGTATGACACCGACGGATCGGTCATTTGGCGGCCACGAGTTTTCGAGATGTGTTTTACGCAGCGTCATGACTTGCTCCTTCAACCTGCTGCTGTCAGTCTGTGTTCTAGCTTCCAGCTGCTGCATTAGGTGGCAATAGTACCATTCCAGGAAAGCTGTAGAGCTCTGCGCAAGCTCCCCCTTGGTTTCGTATTTCGGATAGACAACAGATGTAACCTCATCTTCGGGGAGATTGCTTGTGATAGTGTCCTCGAGATGTTTGGGAAAATCGCGGAAGGTGTCGTCGTCTCCCTGTCGTACATGTCAGTGCGCCAATACAGAGAAAGCACCGTGGTATGTCATTTGTGCAAGCCTACCTTCCATCCATGAATAAAGCACAGCAGCAAGATTCGCTTCATTTTGCGCTGCTGAGGCTGGGTCTCAGTTTGAGTTTGAGGTGTATTAAAAACGTAAATAGGATACTAATAACACAAATAGAGAAGTAAGAGTTTCGAAATAGCAATGAGAAAAATGAAGATGGCGAGAAGAGTCCAGGACACGGAAATTGAACGTCTGTTTCTTTCCAGAGCGAACAGAGGTGCCCCGTTCTTGAGTCGCGCCTTTCAGGTTTCTTGTGTGCCACTCGAAACGTCATGTCCAACGTCATGGAAAACCTTAAACCCGCCAGCGGTAGCAGCCAATCAGCGATCCGCCACTGTAATTCTATTGGGCTTTGGGGAAGGTGATGACTTCACTTGGTCAAAATGGAAGGCGATACTAACTCAATCGAGAAAAGTTTATTTCACCTCAATAGAGGATGGTGGATCAACAAAAAGAACATACAACACCAGGGATTCGCTGGTCGTCACCGACCCAACTACTAGTCTGGCCCTCACTGGCTTATCTATGGGAGAGCGGACGGGATCCCGAGTTTTCCAGTAGGTATGGTCGTATGTATTTGATTTTGCTCAGAGTCTCAATTACATAGGGGCCATTGAATGAAATAAATGAGATAGTCGAACCTGACAACATTGCCAAACCCATTTTGGATTTAAAAGCAAATTCCTTCTCTAGAACCATGGTCTATCGAATTAAAAAGGTCATCCAGGGACTAACAATCGGTATCGATTAATGCCATCATTACATTAGCTCATTAGCTTCTGGCATTGTTAGTTCTAGGTCGTATTCAAAGAGATTAGCATGGCCTGAGGTTTTCCAGCAATTTTACATGCCGCTAAACTTGCTGTTTCAAGTTCAAAAGACATTTGGAACTTTGGTTGACAGCGTCGCATTGGTGGCGCTTTGGCCCCCTGTTCATTGATTCCAGCTATTTTAGCCAGACGGGGTTAGACGTCCCTGCAAGGGATTAAATGCACGGCATTTATTTCGCCTCCACTGTCTTGTCGCCAGGCTGCGTAGATGAACTGGAAATGTCGATGGTGCCTCCTAGCGATACAGCCTCGAGCCTTGAGTGACTCGGACTTCGTGCTTGCCTCAGACTTGTGCCATCCTCGACGGTGCGCTTTCTTAGTCTCCTCCCAGAGACAGCTGTGTCCGTTCGGGGTCGCTCCCAGAGAGGGCCCAAAGGGTCTCGCGATCCAGAATTTCAGCAACCACCACCATCGCCTGCGTTTCACTCGCAACCGATCCACTCTCAATACACTTAGTCTCCTTGAATGACAATTACTCGTGCGATAACCAAGAGTTGCCCTCCAATGGCCTCCACAAAACGCAACATCCTCGTGGTAGGCGCGACAGGCAAGCAGGGCAGCGCCCTCGTGCACCACCTCCTCGTGGCGCCCTCGTCCGACAGCAGCAGCCAGAACGGACTTGTCACAGCGCAACCCCAAAATTTGCACGTCTGGGCTCTCACGCGCAGCTCGTCCTCACCCACCGCAGTCAGCCTCCTAGACGACGCCAAAAAAAGCGATGCCGCCGACAAGATCAGCTTGATCGAGGGGAACCTCGAGGACCCGAGCCGTATCAGGGAGGTATTTGAGACGGTTGCGGCCGCCGAGGGGGGACTGTGGGGTGTGTTTGTCGCGATTGCATTCCCCGGGCTGGGGGTGGAGGATGAGAGGGAGAAGGACCAGGGGATTGTACAAGCCTACCTTGCCATCTAGTGATATCTGATTGCTGACAAGATGCAGATGCTCGCCGATTTGGCGCTGGAGTTCAAAGTCGAAGCATTCATCTACTCAAGCGCCTTGCAGCCCGTGCCGGGCAACGATGACACGGTTGAGTTCTCGCGTCTGTCAAAGCTGGCAGTCGAGAATCATTGCAAGAAGCTGGGAAAAGAGGGGTTGAGCTGGATGTGAGTTTGTGCCGTGTCACGGTCTCGTTGGTCAAAGTGCATGTCATCTTGCTCACTCTGCGTCTACTAGTCTTCTGCAGCCCGGCTTCTTCATGGAGAACTTTGACGGCCTGATCGGGGCCCTCGGGGTGACTGTTTTCCGAGAGGGACTTGGCAAGGACACGACCCTCTGCCTGATTGCCTCTGAGGACATTGGGCGAGTTGCAGCAGGCGTATTTGCTGTGAGTGAAAGGAATCCGATGGTGTAGTTTGTGGCTGACCTTGTTTAGAACCACGAGCCATATGTCCATAGAATCCTCGGTCTGACATCTGGTGCGGTCACGATGCAGGAGATTTGCGACAGCTACAAGCGGGTGGCGGGCAAGCCGATACCCTCGATACCTGGCTTCCTGGGCAGGCTGCTGCTGTCGATGAATTCGAGCACTCGAGTTATGTAAGTGATATGTCCAGCTTTCACCGAATTCCAATGAGCTACAGGTAACACGTAATAGCCTCCAAGATGTTGAGAAGCATCATGCAGCTCGGAGAGACGGACTGTTCCCCGAGTTCGAGCAGGAGCTGGAGTTGGCCAGATCGGTTTGCGAAATGCAGACGTTTGAGGAGTGGACCAGGAGACGTAGAGCGGAATCCAAAGCCCAACCTGCTGGATGGAATAAACTGTCGGTGCTCAGCTTTCTGACTGGCCGGTCGTGATGACTTGGAGGCATCGGTCACCCGTGTGTTGTTTCTCTTTTCTAGAGGCGCCGGGGTTTCAAGGTTATTTGGAATCAATGTTTGTTGTGATTTGAAGGGATGAAAAGTGTGGTATGACGAGATCAGATGAAATTCAATGATTGCCGTCGAGTGGCACGGTGGAAGTTCGGCTGGACTCGGCAACGGGAAGCTGCTCTCTTACGTGAACTAGCTCCCGCACTCGCATCTCCGAGGCTCTTGGCATGGGCTATCAGCCCTAACCCGCAAGCCCTGCCAGAAACGCCTCACTCAGCTCTACGCCGCTGACTGGAAGGTGGATCGCCTTCATTTGTCAATGACACCCCGAGCTCGTTTCTATCCTCCCCAACATGCCACTACGGCCCTTTTACGACGCAAAATGGCAAAGATGAAGAAGCAATCGCAAAAACAGCAAGAGAGGCTCCGCGGAGATATATATACCCAGCACGACTCGGCAACAGCATTGGGTGTCTCCCGTCGCACCGTGTTCAATACCGTCCGACCCGCTAACCCCAATCAGGAGTTTTCGTTAGCAAATCTGACGTACCACCGTGGATCGGGTCCCCAGCAGTCCCCAGTGTTTTTCAATCGACGCCCAGGCACGAGAACCAGCCGCATCACCGTGTCCGCCTGATCCGTTGGCTGCCGTCACAAGTTGTTAGTCACGGGTTGCCGCCCCCGGCCCGGCTCTGGGTGTTTGTGCCACTATGGCCGCGATGGCAACATGCCTGTGGACATGTATTCCTGGATTTCATTTCTGTAAGTTGCCGCCGAGTCTTCAATGTCTGGGCGTTGCATCTCGTGGAATCCTCGGTTGATCGTGTCCGCTCCTTCGCCCTGAATAATAGAGGATCTGCTATTTTAGGGCCATGGCAGCAACGCAATAAATAAAATTCGACCCATCGCCACTCCGTCTCTGGCCCTCCTATGTTTTTTGTGGACATTGCCGGACGAGGTAAAGCGTAAAAGGCGCATTTCGGAGCCTCTTCCTGCCCTCCCTCTCTCCTATATGCACTCGTCGGTTAGACCGGACCGGAAGACGCCGTTGCGCAAGGAACCATGTCGACGGTGGCGCCACCGCCGGAGCCCCTCCGGTGGCACATTGACCTCGACCGCTACCTGAACCCCTTCCTCCCAGCATCCGTGCTGCCCCGGCTCCCAGCTCCCGCCGCCCACTTCCTCGGGTACCGGACCCCCGACCAGCCCCCACGGTCGCTGGGGAACCTCCTCGTCGTCTTCTGGACCTTCATCGGCATCTTCTCCAGCCTGACCATCATCGGCGCCGTGGTCCAGGAAATCCCCTCCTTCCGCAACGTCCCCACCATCGTCGGCAGTTTCGTAAGCCTCCCTTTTCCCCCTCTCCACCTCCTGCCCAACTAATCTCCAAAAACCCCCAGGGCGCCGCCGCCGTCCTCGACTTCTATGCCATCGAATCCCCCCTCGCCCAGCCCCGCAACACCTTTGTCGGCCAGACCATCTCGTCCGTCATCGGCATCAGCGTGTGCAAACTCTTCCAGCTCAGCCCCCAGAAATTCGAATCGGTGCGCTGGATCGCGGGCTCGCTCGCCTGCGCAACCGCCACCACCGCCATGGGGCTCGCGGGCGCCGTGCACCCGCCGGCGGGGGCGACGGCGCTCATGGCCGTCATGGACGACAGCGTCGTCGCGCTCGGCTGGTTCTTCATCGCGCCCGTGCTGTTTGGGAGCGCGCTGATGCTGAGCATTGCGCTGCTGATCAACAACATCCAGCGCAGATTTCCGTACTACTGGTGGTCGCCGGGGCCGACGGGCACGTTTTGGTCGGAGACGGGGACGGAACTTGAAGGGAGTGGGAAGAAGAGTATCGGGGCGGAGAGCAGTGCGTCTGAGACCAAGGCTGGGCGGCCTGCGTCGTGTTTGGAAGATGTGGAAATGCAGGTCAGGTTTGGCTTTGCTGAGGGGTGTGAGCTTGTCGTTAGCAAAGGCTTGGTGCAAGTGCCGAGCGGCGTGTATTTGAGCCATGAGGAAAAAGGTATCCTCGACAGGTTGAGTCAAAGGTTATGAGATCAGGCGACTCGCTCCTCTTCCCTTCCAAGTTCCGAGTCACCGCACTCGGCCTCATCGATTGCATCCCAGAGCACTGTGAAAAATGAGCAGCTTCTAAGAGGTATCATGGTCAGAGTGGGGCAAAGCACGGCAAGACCAGAAGGGTATGATGCCAAGTACTAAGGTAGCCATTATCTCTCTCGCGGTTTCCAGTTCTCGACCTTAACAGTGATATCATGGGTTTGGCAATGTTGTCAAGTTCGACTATCTCATTTGGTTGGAAATATTTCATTCAATGGCCCCTATGTAAGTGAGACTCTGAGTGAAATCAAATACATACGACCATACCTACTGGAAAACTCGGGATCCCGTCCGCTCTCCCATAGATAAGCCAGTGAGGGCCAGACTAGTAGTTGGGTCGGTGACGACCAGCGAATCCCTGGTGTTGTATGTTCTTTTTGTTGATCCACCATCAACCGTTGATGGTGAAATAAACTTTTCTCGATTGAATTAGTATCGCCTTCCACTTTGACCAAGAAGTGAAGTCATCACCTTCCCCAAGACATCTTCCGTCCCAATCTGTTGTCGTCGCCAACTATAAGGTTGCGTGGGGAGCGTCGGTGCCGGCGGCGCCACCGTCGTCTGAGCGGTCGACTCAGCAGTAACGGTTGTCCCCACTGTTGTCGTCTCAAAGGCAGTCTCGGTGGCCGTCGATGTGACGTCGACGGTCCTTGTCTCGATGGTGACCGTCGAAGTCGAAGTGGAAGTAGAACGGGGCAGAGGCAACGGAGGCCGCTCCGACAAGGAGAGCAGTAAGGAGGCTCGACCGCATCTTAAACGAATGTGGGGCCGAAATCGGCCCAAAAGGGTGACGAGAGCAAAGAGGCTCTGAAAAGTTGAACCTAGCGAGCCGACTCAAGATCATTGAGGGAAACCGTGCGGTTTTGAGCCCGCGCTCGGGGTACAGGTACAGGGGCATCTTGCCAATTCCTTCGCGCTTGTTGATATAACATTGAATCCCCAAGCGCCACGGCATGTGGGGAACCTACGACTGACGGCATGAGGCTCAGCTGAACTACACCAAAGCTCTTCGCTCAAAGTTGAAGATTCTCATATTCTTGAGCGAGCGGAAGCGCCTTTTTGGCGCAAGAGATGATTGAGGCTTTCTGGCAGCGAATGAGGTTGGGCGCGCGGCATGATAGGGATGAGCCGGGATGTTTATACGCTAAATTTGCAGTGTAGCATGGGTTGAGCCCAAGCGAGCTGGAGCATGGTGGACTCGAACGAGGAGTGGTATGCGCCTATCTAAGCTGCGTACATTCTTGGTGGTCTCACGTTAGTGATAAAACGTCACTGGATTTCCCGCCATGGTCGAAATCGCCAGCCGGTTTGAACAAAAAATCTCGTCGATTGAGGCATCTTACATGATGTGGATCGACAGGAGGGTCGTCACGGATTTCGAAGTTCAAATTGCTAATAGTTATGTTGTGCTGTGCTGGGGTGTCTTGCTGGTCCGACGCGCTGGGCTCCGCACGCTGACACAACTGGGGTCCAATTGCCAACACTCGTCAGGCCTTCACTCCCCAGACCCCTTTGCAACTCGAGTCAATTCATTCACCACAACGGAAATGGCGCCCAAAGATCTCGATTGCAAGGTCATCACTCCGCAAGAAGGGGCGGGCCACACGCACACTGTCATTTTCCTGCACGGTCGCGGGTCCAGCGCTGCGAGATTCCTGCACGACCTAATGGCCATCACGACCGATTCGCGAGGGCGCAGCTTCCAAGACCACTTTCCGTCGGTGCGATGGGTATTCCCTCAGAGCGAGTTCCGCCCCAGCGCGCGATTCCCAAAGGCAATGGTCCCGCAATGGTTCGACACCTGGAATATCGCCGACCTATCCCAGCGCGAGGAGCTGCAGACCCAGGGCCTGAAGGAGAGCGTCGCAAGCGTTCGAGTTATCGTCGAGCGCGAGGCAGGTCTGCTCGGTGGGCGCTGGGATCGTGTTGTCTTGGCTGGTGTGAGCCAGGGCGGTGCGACAGCCGCGCATGCGCTGTTCAATCTGGCAGTTCCGGAGAACGAGGATGGCGCGCCGCGGCGGTTGGGCGGAATGATGACATTCTGCAGCAGGATGCCATTTCCGGGCAGGAGTCTGGCGGAGACGAGGGTGGTGCTGGAGTTGGAAAATGTGCCGGCCGACGACGAGGTGATTCGCAACACACCAGTGTTGTGGCAGCACTGCGTAGATGACCCGTTGGTTGGCATCGAATATGGACGGGAGCTAAAGGACGCGCTCTTGAGTTTTGGGGCACAGCTGGAATGGAAGGAGTACCCCGAGGGGGGGCACTGGATCCAGACGCCAGACGGAATTGAGGATGCAGTCGTGTGGTTCAAGGACAAGGTGCTTCAAGTCGCCGACGCTGGCAGGTTAATTTGAAGTCCAAGAAAAAGGAAAAAAAGCGTTTGATTGCGACCCACAAAAAATGTCCAAGCTTTGGGAAAGCATCATGAAAACCGATAAGATTTTTATTTGGGGAATTCATCTTGAGCCCGTTCACGATCATACCTTCCTTCACTGCAGAACATCAAGGCCCTCACAACAGAAGGCGCATGATCAGGGTTTCTCCATCTGATTGGTTCGGACTTTGACTCTTGTTCGTTCTGGCTTTCAAACACCGTGACACTCGACTCCAGCATTTTGACATCGCAAATAGACTCAAAATGCCGCCGAAACGTATAGTTACTTTGCCTTGTCAGCCACATGTCTCGTATCGAATTACTGACTTGTACAGGGAAATCCATTGACGCTGAGGTGTCTGCCTCGGCAGTGCCGGCCACCTCCAAGAAGCAGAAGGTCGGGACAACACAGGGGAATCACACGCTTGAAGAACTTCTCTCGTGGGAGCATGATGAATTGGCCGAATATGCCTTCAGTCTCCAGACCTCGGCCACCCCCCAGCAAGCCGCACCAACCAAAAAGGGTGCCGCAGCCGCCGTTTCCGCCCCGTCTGCCTTGACTGCTGATGAAATTAACACCAAGGCGGCCCTGTTGCAACAGGCGATTGAACGCGGGGTCCGCAAGGACATGAAGTGGCAGGTGAGGACTATGTCTTCCTTTGGCTTTTGTTCTTTCCCGTAGATGAGCACTAACATTTACCACCCGATAAGAATTCATGCAGGAATGGCACATCCCGATTTGCCTTCTCCACTGGTGTCGCGTGTGACGAGGTCATGCTTCGCGCACTCAGGCTGCCAGACGGAAAGAAACAGTGGAAGCAGAAGAAGATCACCATTGCCGAGTTCCAGGCTTGTGTCGGATATGTCAAGAAGAGTGTGAGTGCCGTTTCCCCCACCATCTCCGTGTCTCGTTGTGCTGACGCCGCGGCAGATTCGCTATGGAGTTCTTGTTTTGACCGGGGAGAATGTCATCATCAAATGGAGTCCAGAAGACAATACTCTCCGCGTTTCTGGTACGTATGGAATGCCACAAGTTCAGAAGTTCGATGATGAGTAGGCCTTGTCTGTGGTGATTTGTTTTGACCGCTGGGCGGGTTTCCCGTTGCACAGGCATTTTGATGGGGAGTCTCAGGGAATGGTCTGGCAGTGAAGCAAACTACGCCATTGTACAATAAGACGGTGATTTGTGAGATGAGGGTCTCGGTGCTGGCTATATATTCTCAGCCCTGACTTGAGATAATATGATGAGACTCTGGTGTTTGTTTGTTCAGCTGTCACGGCTTTGTATTCAACTTGAATTTTACAAAGGAAAATAATCAACACGTACCCACCACTTGATCCTTCAACCCATGATAGCTGAGGTATTCATGCCACGCTGTTTTAGGTCACACTTACTTTCTCCAGTTCTGCGTGACTGCCTATCAGGAGGAAGGGGTGTCTATGCCCCTATTTCAGGGTTCTGACATTGCTTGACACCGCTAGCTGATAACATGGCGGGTACATTGGAGAAGGAGCGGACATTCACGTTTCTAGCATGGTCACCACCCCCCACCCAATGCTGGGTGACCTCGCACACGGGACCTTTCATTTCATCTTGTTCTACTCAACATGGTTGCACTCCCGGAGGATGTGTGACACCAATACGGTGCCATAACCACCAGGCATTGATACAACTTGAACAAGATCTATTTATACGCCACCTCCTACCGTTCAAACACACCGTACCCCAACCGAGCATCAAACTACTCGCCAACATACCCAAACAAGCAGCACACACGCAAACAAAATGCTTTTAAAGAACATCACGACTCCGCTCACCATGCTACTGGCGATGGCCTTCGGGACAACGAGCGCATCAGCCGGAAGTCTGGCTTGTCAGTATGCCGCGAGCCTCGCACATCCCCCTTGATACTGACCTTGTTGACAGCAACGCCCGGCATGCTCAAGAGAGACCCCCCTGATTTCCCGCGCTGCTCCAGCAACGAGGACTGCATCAGCTGGGGCATGAGGATCTGCGACCCTGGCAATCCTGGATTCTGTCGCGGGGGGTATGATGTCTTCTTGGATTTGCGGTGGAGGTCGGAGCTAACTGTGTCTTGGTAGGGTGTGCTGTGCTCCGTGTCTGCAAGGATGTACCTGAAAGGTGTTGTGTGATGGGGAGCCTTCGGATGCTTGTGGCGAATGGGGGTGGATGGTGGTTCCGTATCGCGGGTTTGCTGGGTATTTGTTTAGGTGCGGTGTGGAGGTGATGGGGGATAATCACTACCTCGGTATGAAAGGATTTATTCTATTGCGGTCTTTGGTCGGTGTGTATGGCAACCCTACTGAATCATTTTACAATTCTGGTATCCACAAATCACAGGAGACTCAACACAACTCGTAACAGTTCTCACGGCAGAGGAACGTACTAACCATGGCCCCTTTCCCTGAAATGCCTGTTTCACCACCCTAAAATCGACGACCACCCATGCTCATAGTCACGCGACTCTTCGTCACGTTTGATCAGATCAGCTCCGGCTCAGCTCCGGCTAATAGCTACCTGATTAAAGCCACATCACACATGGCTTTGCTAAAAAGTGCAATTTTTGCCGGAGCCCAATGGCCCCAGTTTCTGCAGGGGCTCAGAACTGGGACACTTGAATTTGTAATAGCTATCACCTAAAAACTTCATAGATAATTTGTCTCTCTTTCCTGTTAAGGTTAGGCAGACGATAAACCGTTAGGCTTATGATATAGGCTTTTCAGGCTTATAATACATCGATACCATTGTAATGCAATACTAGAGGTTGGCGCTAGAGGGTGGTCGCCAGAGGTGGTTGCGCCAGAGGCGCGAGCACGCGTGCGGCCGTCGCTCAAAGAAGGTCGGTCGCTGCGTTGACGGTTACGGATCTCCAAGGCCCAGATAAAGGAAAGGAAGCCGTGATCCTCTATAAAGATGTTGGTGGCCAACCTCTGATCAGAGGAAGGCCACGTTCTAATTAAACTTTACACACACCCCTAACTTTGGATTGTTGACTACCTTGTTCCATGACCCCTCCTAACACACACACAACCGTAACCCCTTGACGCCTGTGCGTTACAACTATTCTTTTACTAATAAAGGTGAAATAGAAATATATGTCAACCTTGGGATTATGATAAGGTACGCTTTGGAGATTAAGTTGTAGATAAAGTAACAGGTTAGTTTGTGGCATTACTATTATAACAACTCCCCGCGCTGTCCTTGTTTTAGGGCCTGGCATATACTGGTACATGTTGTAGGATAGTAAATGATATCCAAGTCTAATCCCTAAGACAGTATGAGTAACCTGGCACCAAAATTGGGATGGTATTTAGCATACCAGTATATTATATAATATAGTACATAATATCCTGGAATCTAAAATATACTAGTACATGATTCACTAGCCTATAGTATAATTACTGGTATATAATATACTAGCTTAGAAAGTATTAGTGTATAGTATCCTAGAAATTACCAGTATATAGTAAACACGGAACGGTACCGACCTCCACTCTGGTATGACTATATCCGGCTTCCCCGGCATGCGGGCACACCCAACTACCATTACACAACGGGGCTCCGGTTTAGCTATGACAGCTCCTAATTCTCACTTGTGACCATTGCCTCCAGAAACATCTGTATCTATCCCAACGGACTAAAACCTCTTTAAAAGTGCCACGCGAGCAGACCCATTTTCAACTCGTCTCTGAGCTGTGCGGTCTGATTAATTATAATAAACTGACCTCGTGGAGGTGTAAACCTAAGCGTCTTATCCCGAAGATTATTAATAATTACCCGCTACTTCTTCCACCCCGTCCTGCTAGAGCATACCGCAATGTTGGAGATGCTGCTGGACATGGGGCTGGGTTGCGAAGATGTGAGGGCCACCGCCCTCTCCATAGCTGATAATATGGGCCTGGAGTCTATGGATATCCTGATGTCGAGAGGGGTCCAGCGGCGAGACCTGGAGACGGACCCATCGGGCAGCGCGAAAGAAGTATAGTTTCGGCCGGCCCGCCTTAGTGCACAGTTTTAGGGCTTTTCTTTCATCAAGTGCGGTCCAACAGAGTTGATATTTCCATGGCCTAGATAACATCTTACAGCTCCTTCTCTTTTCAATCCCCAAGCAACGCTTCAATCTCCCTCTTCACCAACCAGCTCGACAACAGTCCTATGTTTTACCCTAAAGTTTCCCTCAGAAATTCCTCTGTTTGTGCGTGATTCTGAGCCGCTCCTGAGCTAGGGTGAGCTATGGGTGAGCTAGCCTGCAGGGCCATGTGGCCCAATTTTGGACCCTCGACTAAAGTTGCTATTTGGAGATAACGGTACGCTTCTTGGTTTACATTAACCATACTACATAGGTTGTGGCCACATTAGTAGTAGCTTTAATGGTAAATAGGATTTTGTTGGCATGTATTGAACTGGGTTAACCACACACAGCACCACACAAAAACAGACCACACCCCCTAAAATTTGTGGTGCGGTTCCTCCGATCGGAGGAATTGCGGGTTTTTCTTGGAGTTCGTACCTCCAACGCGCAGTCGGAATGTCAATTAATGCAAAGAGACGGATCAGACATACCAAATACACACGTTTCACTCAGGTCCGCAATGCACAAAATGATCCGTCACACAGGTCTTCACTCGATCGAAGGTAGGAAATGTCACAGGTAGCGAGGTTCGTCGCCAAAAAGGTTGGTTGATTGAAAGTTCAAAAACAGAACGCGCGATGTCCCTTTATGGTGGCACCGCGAAGATCGCGAAAAGAAGGCTAATTACAAAAATGGTAAGCGTAAAGGAAGGGAACCCTAGTGTCAGGGACCTTTGGCCACCCTTCTGTATTCCTAGGCCGAAGGCCGTAGGGTTGAAAAAAGGGCAGAGTTCAAAGTGTATTCTACTATACTGCTACCTTTGAGCGAATCCTGAGCATCTTGCGGTTTCTTCACTCTGGTGAAACCCCCTTGACACCTAGTCCCTGAACAACGCCTGACCATTGTGGCCAGGCCACTCAAAACACCAACACCACAAGTCAGTATTGCAGCCTGGACGTTTGACTGTATGTACTGAGGCCAATTAATTGTAAGGAGGCTACAGAATCGTCTGATTTATCAGTTTCCGATTAAGTAGTCGTCATATCCTGGTGTTGTGGTTGTGTAATTGAGGATAACGGTGGTAAGGTAGTAGGAAGTGCGGCTGTTCGCTTATCACGTACGTCATGGTTATAACTACGTGTTGAAATATAAGAGGTATCTCACAAGCTACAGGGCTCAAGTCCCAGTAGTTACAGGGAAATAGTAGCATGTCTGCAGCTCTTACCGGTCGGACCAAACAGTTGTGTTGGTAACAGCACTGATGGGTTCTGCATTTATAGGGGGTAGCCCTTCGTTGTAGCTGCCTCCTTTCTACTAATCAACCATATCCGCACCGAGCCAAATGCAGAGTCACGCACGCCAGCGGGCATTTCCCTGCTAGAACGGGTTTCCGATCGGGATTTTTTCTCTTGGCCATTAGACACTATAGCCATCTTCCCAGTCCTCTTTGGCCTCGGTAAATGCCACCCAAAATGCGTGCTCAGATTTCGAATCACCATCCAGCTCGGTAGAGAACTCATTACCCATGGACAAAAGGGCCATGTTTTCGGGCTCCTTGCTCTCACCATCGTTCTGTTCTTCCTTGAACCCTCCGGAGCTCCAGATGGCTTTGAGTTGCAGCGGCATATGAATTGACGTAGTGGGATTATCCCTCTCGCTTTCTGTAACGTGAATGTATCTGGCATCCAAGAGTTGGTACCGAGCCGCCCAAACACTCCGGCCTGGAAAGGTCTGTTGGGTGGATTTGCTGTAGGATCTAGCGATGTTCCCAGTTCCGCCAAGAGGGATGTTGAGGAGGGTCATGATCTCCGCGGCTACGCCAGCCTCGGCTGACATGTCGCTCTTATTCCATGAGAAGCTCGTGCAGTCTTCGAGCTCATATACACCAGTGACGATCCATATCTTGGGCCACCACTTGAACCTGCTTAGCTTCTTCAGCACGTATTCATGCGTCGATATCGATAGCCACTTTTGGACTGTTTCGAATGTCGAATCCACGGCGAGGACTTTCCCCGAGAGAAATTTCTGTGGGCTGGCGCATTTTCCGATAGTGTAAGCTTGTGTCGAGTTGAAAGCATAGAGGTTTCAGGGAGAAGTCGCGGTCGATGGAAATACAATACAAAACAGACTTACTCCTTCAAGGTAATGCGTCTGCATTTCTTGGTGGCAATGCTGCGTTTCATTTCCTGATTTCCGGAAAGCCCAGCATTGACCAAGTCAATCGCCGAGAGGGAGAACCCGGCTTCTTCCAGGGACGAAGTCGAATAGCAGAAATCGGTCCTCAGTTGCACGTCGGCCCATGATTCGAGTTCATCTTCCCTGCAACGCAGTTAGAGGAGCCTAGGGTTTTGCCAACTTAAAATATCCGGATGGATCATGATCTTAGTGAGCTAGACTCGACTTACCCTAGAGGCTTTGGCATGCGACAATAATGCCCGTGGTTGGGCGTTGCGTAGCTGCCAAACACGAGATGGCCAAGGGCCAGGTCTTGAGGTGAGCAGCCATCGGAGTAGAGGAAAAAGGTGTGATCGTCATGTCTAGGCATCTTCTTATCATGAGATTGCAAGGCGGCGATGCTGTCGCAAAGGAAAAGGTACTCACAGAACAGAGTTGGGAACGGGAGCGGCGACAACCAGCAGATTTTTGATGCCACCCGACAGTCCCGCCCGACAGCCACAGAAGAGGAGAGCAGAGAGGCGCTATGACAGGCCGATGAGATAGGTCTGACGATGGTTGCACCAGTCTGGAGCTACCTATTTGTGATCAACATGAATCTAGCCCCCTCGACTCCGACTTGGCGCATCTTGAGGAATGAAGCCAATTGGCAGCCCAGGCAAGTCCGCCTGTCCTTCAGAAGCTAAAGCGGATTGGTCGCCCGAGCAGCGAGTGACGGTGTGTCCTCGGGGTTGCGAGGGGTGAGTTGAACCTGGAATGTGCAACACCTTAGGGAGAAGGTCGGCCCTTGAGCATTGTACACAAGAGGTAGCTTCCGGGCCTCTGGTACACCGGCTTCCCCTCTCAACAAAAAACACCGCGTCAGCAGATTCGGGAGCAAAGAAGCAAGCAGCTTCGCAGCTTTGGAGCCAGCCCCGCTTTCCCTGGAGTCTTCCAGTCGGCCCTCTGCTTCCCCACGTTTTTCCTCCCTTCCACAGTATAACGCAATGCCAGAGGCTCCTCTCCTTCATTTCCTTGTGTTGGCGTATCTCACACAAAGCTTTTGCCATCACGTTCCACGCCCCATCCCCCGAACCGAGAGCAGCTGACTGGCGCTACGGCTTTTTGCTTTCAGCCTGCTGTTTGCGCTGCCCAAGCAACCAAATATTCCCGTCTGCCATCCTTTCGAGTCGCCGTAAATGGGGCCACGGTTCTCAACCCTCCATTCAGCTCATGGGGCACCCGCAAGCATGGATTATGCAACGATTTCATTATGCCTAGGCGGCTCTATCTTTTCCGAGGAGTACCGTGGGGGTCTTGACGAAATCCGATCCCGGTGCGCAGAGAGCTCATCACGGGCTTCATCTGCCAACGATGCGCCATCTGCTATGCTACTTCAGGCCGTCTACTGTATCTACACCGGTAGTCTATCTGAGGCACAGCACCTCCTGGACGACCTCCTCGCGCAACACGACTCGAGCCTGCAGTTTCTTGCTCGCTGCCATATCTACGCCTTCCTTCTTGAGACCGTCAGGAGACTTCCACCGGTACTGAGATTTTGCTCTACATTGGGTAACCCCGCCATCCGCTTGCTCGATGCTGAACGTGACATCGAGGGCAAGATGGCCAAGCTTCACGACATAAGCCGTCATCTCTCGAACTCGGCAATGGAAACGGTTGAATACATCCTCGTCGGAAACCTTTTGACGTTTAACACAACCCTCCACATGCTCTTCAGGAAACATTCTAAACACCCCTCTACCTTTGCCCCCAACGAACCAGTCTCTCTGAATCCCTTTACGGACGGTCTCCGAGATCTGGCTGCGAGCCTTAACCTAGGCATAACGGAGATGTACCTTCAGCGGCTGACGGTTGAGATGCACTTTGCCCGGGGCTTGGACGAGTGGAAAAACTTACTGAAGAGGCTTCAGGATTCGTATGAGGCGTCCATGGACCTGAATGGCATGGCGAACTGCTACCTAATCGAGGCCGATAGTATCGTCTCTCTTCCGTTCACGAGCCCACTGGCCATGAACCTGATTACGCTGACGAAAGCAGGCGGCTGGTCTGACAGCACCTGGGATGCAACCCAGTCCGCATTCCCCCTCCAGAGTAAAGAACTGGCCGACGAGCTCTACGACCGGGCGTTTTTCCTGTTCGACGCGGGGGCCAGTCCTCGTGGAAAGGCCGCCGTCCTCCTACGTCGAGGTTGCATCCACCACGCCGTAGCGATTTCGCCCGAGACCAATACAAAAAACGCGGCCACCGCGAGCGCACTGAAGCAAGCAGCGTCTTGCTTTGCAGAAGCGGCGGGTCTTTTTGAAGGCGACATTGTCAACTCCATGCTGGTTGCATGCCACCGCCTGCTCTTGGCCATTAGCGCTCGCCATATGCAGAATACCAGCAACCTCAGCCTGGGGCCTGACCATGGGCTGCCTGCAGACGTGCTCCTGGCCGCAGCGGACCTCGGACGCCGTGCGCGCGAGACGGGAAATGCCGGCGCCGCACAATTCATGGGCTCCTTGATGCTGATGTTCGGCCGCTGGAGATTCATGTCCAGTCAACGAGACGTGCAGACTGCGCTTGTCTGTTGTCTGTGCGCTCGTGCATTTTTCGAGGCCGCCGAAGACCCGTATCTCCAGCTCCAGTCACTCATCGCCCACGCCAGCATCCTGCACGAGTCGGGAGACCACGAGAGGGCCCAGGTCACAATCGAGAATGGCCGAGAAACGCAGGGGCTGCTGGGGAGGGCATTAGAGAGCATTCAGAAAGCATCATTCAGCGAACTGCCAGAGCGTCCAGGCACTGGCATCTGTGCCCTACGGTCTAATACAGTCCAGGCTTTCGATACTATCGCATGCCGAATCTACCAAACGACAGGGAATAGCGTCCTCTTTGAAGATTGGCGGCGCCAAAGAGACCAACTCGCCCAGCTGGGAAGCTACGAGAAGGACATGGAGGATCTGATCGACCGCCTTGGAGAACTGTCGCCTCCCAGCGCGAAACCAGTGCCTCCTGCGATAGAAATCGTGCCCAAACTCCTCTCTATAGAGGCTTTACAGTGCGAGTACAACAAGAAGATGGTCCTAGTGTACGAAGCGCTAGATAATGCCGACATCGAGGCCTGGAAGAGTCATCTCCGGGGCTTTCTGTCGGCCTGCGATACTACCGAGGTCGCGGAACCTTACTCATCCCCGGACATAGCAGCCTTTTTCAAGCTTGTGGCGCTCTCCCAGCTCGGAGCGCTGGATGGAGCGAGGGCGGTCTTGCCCGTTGCGCTCGGCGAGTATTTGACCAGCTCGGAGGCGCGGGACCAGTTCAACCGCGGCTTCGAAGCACTTGCACCACCTGACATGGTCGTGGAGAGGTCGAAACAGAAGTTCCACGAGGCAGATGGCGCGTTAGCCAGGTGTGTGTTGGCCCAGGACTGGAAGGTCGGCGCGCGAGTTCTTTCAACGGCTGAGAGCTTGTGCCCCAAGCAGTTCGAGAAGCCGCAGACAATTCCGCCTGTCCCCGGCTCCTGGATGACCCTAACATTCGTCGGCATGATATGTGAACACAACAAGCAACTGCAGAAGGCTCTCGAGTGGTACCTGGAAGCTCTCGAGCGGCTGGAGGGTCTCAGAAAAGCCGTGGATATCGAAGTCCGTCGTGGGTGCCATTCGTCCATCTATAGTGGGGAGCTGTTTGCGGGGTTAGCTCGGGTTTGTATCTCCATGCACCAGTCGGGCGGTTTGGAACAAGGTCCCTCAGGCTACGGGAAGAGCCCGTCGGACTTTGGCCTTTCTGGTCGCTCCTGGTTGGAACAAGCACTGCTTTTCATTGAGCGCGGAAAGGCAAGGACGCTGCTCGACTACGTCGTGACTAAGGACAACGGAGATCCGAAGAAGCTCGAGGAGTGGGCACAGCTTGCATACGAAGGCCGTCTCCTCATAGGTCTAGAGACCCAGCAGGGGCAAAGAGCGAAAGCTCTATCCCCGGATGAGGTGGCTAGGAAACTGGGGCGGGTTCCAGGCGGAATGAGGAGCAGAGAGGATGTCCAGCGCGCGCTTTCTCATCTCGATGCCGAGCAGCTGGCGCTCGGCGCAATGCTCGGCCTCGCCGAACCTGAACCGGATGCAATCCCCCTATTTTCTTGCATACCCCGCGATACGGTGGTGTTTGAGATCAGCTCCAGCAGACAAGGCCTCGTCGTCTTGGCCTGCACACACTAGGGAATCGTCGGCGAATACCAGAGCACCCTGACAGACATCTAGCTGCGCACTCTTGTCCTCAATTTTAGCAAGATTGTTCGCAGCAAGTCAACAAACGCAGAAAGCGCAGAGCGGCTGAGTGAGATTGCCTCGGCCATTTCCAAAGAGCTGTTGGAACCGCTGAAGCATACCATGAGCGACAAGGATGTCGTCGCCTTCGCTCCGTCGCATGTCATGCAGCTCTTCCCTTGCACCGCACTGATTCTGGAAGAACAACCACTCTTTCTGAGCAAGATCGTTTACCACATCCCAAGCCTCTCGCTCTTCCGCCACCTGTCGCAGCGAGGGGAACTGGACCTTAGCCCAGGGCAAAAAACAATCAGCGTCCTTGCTAGCTCCAAGGCGGCTGGTTCCGACATGAAACCTGGAAGGGAACTTGTGGAACGTGCTATTCCCATGATTGGACCTGAAGCCGTTATGATCGCGGACGCTTTCACTACCGATGCTGCCGACTTAGCCAGCTGCACCACGGACGAGCTGCGGTCGATCCTAAGGGAGTCGAATATCGTCTACCTTACCACCCATGGGAAGTCAATGGACAGCTCGCCTTGGCAGGCCTTTCTCGACACAGAGCCTCCCTTCCGCGTGCTCGACCTCGCAGCACTAGCTACTACACATGCTCGTCTCATTGTCTTTGGTTGCTGTTGGACTGGCGCCGGAAGCGCCAACGCGGGCAACGATGTCGTTGGCTTTGCTCACGCAACGCTGGCCTCCGGCGCGCGTGCCTACCTCGGCGGCCTATGGCAGGTGCACGAACTGGTGTCGCTAGTGCTGATGGTCTACTTCTTTCGCGAGCTGGCGGCGGATGGGTCAATTCACCTCGCCTCTGCTCTGAGGAATGCACAGATTGCCATGTACCACATGGATAACTCGTCAGTCGTAGTGTTGATCGACGAGACGCTTGAGCTTTGGAGGCAAAAGATCAACCGAGAGGATACGAAATTCCTTCAGCGTTTCAAACATTCCGAGAGCTACCTAGTGATGTTGCGGAAGAGGTTCAGTCGGGAAGCAGAGGAGCTTGACTTCAAACACCCGACGATGTGGGCTCCGTTTATTTTAACGGGATGGGGAGGGGCCGGTCCTGGTAAGAAGGACGACTCCAAGACACTTAAGTTCTAAATTGTTGATGAAAGTAATAGCAGACCAAGGGGCCCCTTCAGTCAGTCGTGTAGGCACACATAATATCTTCAATGAGATTGCAGCAACTGATTTCCTTATCAGCGAAGTTGGTTGGCTGAAATGTTTGATAGTAACAATTCAGCGATTAAGACGGCCAAGACTCCAGGCGGGTCATCAACGGGCGGAATGGAGATGTGTATGTTTATATCCCCCCTCTGGTTCTCTTCGTAGTCCGAGTGCTTCAACAACTATAAATATCGGTGTTCTAGCTAACGGTGTGTTCGCGGTTTAGGTATGCGGGAGTATTCAGTATACCGATTTCGAGAACTCGAACCCCCGAGCAGTTCAGCGGCTGAGCCAAGAACTTCGTCGAATGCATGCAGTCGAGGATGCGGCTGGCTCGGAACTAACGCCAGCGCATATATCAGCCGTTCCCGACACATCGTCTAGGCCCACTTCGTCCTCGTCTTCAGTAACAGCAACAGCGTCTGCTCCCGCATACCAAGTCTGCAGCCACCAAACGACAGGAACCGCAAGAAGCGACAGAGCCACCTCCAAAGCCAATCCTGGCCCGAGGCAGGGGCTGCTTCGGCAGTGCGGGCGACGTCTTGGGCGACAGAAGTGTCACCGGGCTCCCCCTTCTCTCCCCTCTCCCCAATCTCCCCCTTTTCCCCCTTCTCTCCCCTCTCCCCAGTCTCCCCCTTCTCCCCATTCTCTCCAGTATTCCCTTGGAGTCCCTGCGGACCCGGGTCTCCCTATTCTCCCTTTTTGCAGAGGGCCAAGCCCGCAATGACGGCGACAACGGCCGCGATGACGGCGGTGACGGCGGCGACAACAAGCAAGCCAATTGTCAAGTTCGACATTAGAATTGTGGCCTCATTTGGCCTTCGAGAGTGTAAATGTCAGGTACTACTAGGGTTACAGAACAAATTGTTCAGGGTATGGCACGAATGTGCCTCCTCATCATTATTAATACGGGGGATATCTAAGGGATAACTTCTAATAGGTGTATAGCTGCATGCTTCTCATGCTTTAGATGCCAAAGCCTCCTGCTAGGTTCATGATTCTTGTAGGGTCAATACGATCTCTGATGGCCCTCAAACGCGCAGCGTTTTCAAAACCATACAGCTCATTCGACGTGGCGTTGGCAAGCGCATAGTTGGGGTACTGAAAGAGGGTGGCAGTATTGTAGATGCCCTCCCCAAGAGCAACCGTCTGGAGTCTGCCGATAGAGGCACGCATCTGGGAGTGCCAGAAGTCATCATCAGTCCTGTGGAGCCAAGAGAAGTACAGGTTCAACTGCCGGGGTGTGTTAGCAAATCTGACATTACACATGGCTTAATTCAGGCCAGAACTGACAGGCAGTGGTGAGTTGGCATGGGGATATGCGCCCTCTACAGCAAACCGGCCGTAGTTGGTGAAGGGCTCAATGTCGTAGTTGGTGGTGATTCCGCCGTGCTCATCCATTATCCCGCTGAAGAACTGTCTCAAAGCGTCAGCATTTTATCTCAGTCGGGAGATGCCGGCAAACCTACCTCTGTCTCGTTCCTGATGGCCTCGAGAAACCGGGGCGTCAAAGTAGAAGTAGAGAAGGTGGCAAAAGCGCCCCTGATGTTGGTCAACTGGGCCAAGTCGGAGGGGATCGATTTGACATATTTGGAGAATTTCCAGGCCCTGTTCGTGTTGAGGATGGCGGGGATGCCATCAAATAGCTTGAACAGGGCCGGCTTGTTGGGGCCGTCGTGGAAGAACATGACCAGCGCCTCGGTGCCTAGTGTTGTCCCGACTAGCGCGGTTATGATTTGTGTTTTGGTGTCAGTAGTGCCTTGGTCATGGAACTTCTGGGTAGCTTTTATGATGGCAGGGACTGAAGTGGAAGGATAGATTCCAAAGCCGCCCTAGGTGAGCGGTAAGTAAGGTAGTCTATCAGAGGGTGGTTCAGAAGGAAAGAGACAAACATAGACTTGGGGTGGTTGGGGATGTGTGCGAAATACGGCGGACGTGACGATGCCAAAGCGATTCATTCCACCCTTGAGGGCGAAGGACAGATCAGGAGTGTCTTTCGCTGTCACTTGGGTGATTGTGCCATCCTACCTGGTCATTAGATGGAAATCCCGCCAGTTCAAGCTGGTGGGTTGAGAACTCACCGGCAGCACCAACGTGTAGCTTACTACGGTGTCGACTGTCAGGCCTGTGTGATGCCCTTGTCAGTTTATAGCCACAAAGTTGGGCAAGGACTCGGGTTATACCGTATTGATTGGTTTTCCTGCCTAATGGTTAGCCCAAACAAAAGACTTGACCGGATCATGACTTACCAGGAGTAACCGCCGCCAAGGGTGAAGCCTCCCACGGCCGGCCCTTCCACCCGGCCACCGACAACATTGACCCCGGTGCCCTCGAGCTTCTCAAACACATCTGACCACACGATTCCGAAACCGATCTCTACCGTCTTCTTGTCGGCAGAAAGAATGACCTGATCAAAACGGTTCAGGGCAATATGGACGCCATCGGTGCTTGAGAATCCCTGGTTGGACGCATGGCCGCCCGACATGACGGCGAATCGTGTGCGCTGGGCGCCAACGACCTGCAACGCGATCGATACGTCGTGGACGCTGCCGACTTCAACAACACATGTTGGTCTCTGGCTGGAGGACTGGAACCAATGTGCCGTGCTGACATTGAACTGGGGAGAGTTGACTGGTGCCGTGCTGTCAGCGACCCTGGTGGCTTCAATGTTGAGCATAGAGGAAGCACTTACGGAATCCGGGGTAGCTCACGGCGGTGGCATCCGAGACGGAATTCTCGATAAGCTTGCATGACTGAGACGCAGTGGCAGATGCAGTGGAAACCGCCACAGCCAAAGCCGACAGCGCTGTCGAAGAACGGACCATGGTCAAAACGAGTGTGCAAGTTGGTATACAGACCTTAGCGAGACGAGTTGGACATGACACTAGAAGAAGAGAAATCGATAGGTGTCTGAGCTACACTGTCTTATATATGTACGACGCGCAAACCCACGTGAAGTTCTTTTCCTCCCCGGCCCGACCCTGCGACGCGATCGTGAACACCACACTGTGCCCCCTTAATATGGGGCGCCACAGATTGTCTAGTGCTGATCTGAACCCCTTGAATGACGATTTTGTGTCCCACGGGTCGCGGTAAACCGGGTGTGGCGTGGCTAAAAGCCGTCTATCCACATGTTTCCCGTGGTCCTTGGAAATAAAAACAAAGTCAAACTGGCTGTGCCTGGATCACGTTCTGGAAGAATTGCTTGCGGGGGACAAAGATCGTCGAGAATTGCACGACGTGTGCATACATACAATAGGAAAACTGCCCATCGCACTTTGGCTGCCAGCTGCCAGCCGCCACGATATAGATACCCGTACGAGTTAGTCGCACAATACCTCAGGTGTCAAGAGCAATATATTGGGGGACACAAGGAAACACATCACGTCTGCTTCGGCTTCACCAACTCGCCCCAAACCCTCGGCATCAAACCCCACGGCTTTTCCTTTTCGTCGCCCTCGAGGCTGTCCAAGTTCTCCCACGGCCCGGCGCCAGCGATAATGGCCTTCATGTCGCGAGTCAGGTTGCAGCCCCCGATAAGCGACCTCCACAAGGGATTCCAGAAATCTAGGCGCAAAGCATCGTTAGCACCTCTCCGCCCACGTCACCCCCCCCCCAGGACCGCAGTGTCGCTCGTCACTAGCCTGCACAGATGCACTCACACTGCGCGACCACGGTCGCCCAATCCGAGCTGCGGTGGTGCTCCCAAAAGACGAGCCGGCCGCCCGGCTTGAGCAGGCGGTACAGCTCGCGGACGACGGCGCGCGGGTCCGCCACGGAGCACAGCACCTGGACGCTGAGGATGCTGTCGACGCTCTCGGCGCCGATGCCGTGCTTCTCCAGCACGTCGCTGTCCTCGATGCCGCACGTCAGCAGCTCGTAGACGCCCTCGAGCCCGTGCGCCTGCACGTTCCGCGCCACGTCGGGTGCAAAGTGCGCGTTGGGCTCGACGCCCACGACGCGCGTCACCTTGGTCTTGTCGAAGCGGCATAGCTGGTTGCCGACGCCCGGCCCCAGCTCGAGGACGACGCCGCTGACGGCGGGGACAAGAATGGGGAGGACGCTCATGGATTCGAAGTTGACCATGTGCTCGTCTATGACATTGTTGTTAGGTCGAGTGGTGTGGCAAATGGGCTGGGGGACTCACTGAGGGTGGTGAACCACAGGTAGAAGCCTGAGTCTTGAAGGCTCGGGATGCTGAAGATGTCGCGGTACCGCCCCTCGCGAAACGATTTCTTAGCACCGGCATAGACGGCTGGAGATGCGTCGACGTCAACACCGAGCAGCGCAGCTTGGTAAGTGTCGGTACGTACCCCAAATTCCATACTGAATTGGCTCCCATGCCTGGTAGTAGTTGGCGAAACGTTCTTTCAGGTGCCAAGGCATGGTGTGTTCAATGGTTCCCTGGTGTGCAAAGGCGCGTGGGCAGGGGGGAGTTTTGACAAAACAATAGGAAATAAATTCAGGGGGGAAGATGGCTGTGTTGGCTGTGCGGCAGATGAAATATGCGCAAAACTCCATCGCTAGTCGAATACCAGTGGCCAACGTATCACGCTCCAGCGAGGCAGGATTTGGGGGCTATCGGGGCACGAAATGTGACCGTGATCCTGGTATGGCTATATCCCTTGCCCAGATAAGGAGCCTGGCCTCGCCGGCGTCGTTATGGAGGGCATGCTAAAAGCGGGGGAGCTGCCAGTCATGCAGCCACAAGACGATCAAGTGATAATGAATGCGGGGGAATGTTGGTTCCAGATCCAACACCTGGTTCCAATTAGGCAGCGAGGTCCATAATGTATGTGTGCCGTCACGCAATCCCGGCTAGCCAGACCTGTTCTCGAGCCGGATACTCGGCTCGCCCCTGAGCTGCGTCTTCCCCCCTATTCCGGGTTCTCCCCAGCTCCCCAAACATCACAAGCTAGCCCCTTTTCCGTCCCCCGAGGACCCAAGCATGGCAGACACCTCCCAGAGATGTCCATCCAAGTCCGCAAAGCTTCGCATGTACATCCCGAAGGACGCGCCCTAGTCCTCCAGCTGGTACGGATCCGCAACCCCTCCAGCCATTTTGACCTTGCCAATCCACTGATCCACAGCCTCCTTGTCGCGAACAACAAAAGAGCTGCGTCTTGGTGGTCTTGGTGACATCGCTGATCTTGGTTCCCGGCCTGATGAAGCATCATCAGGCAAGCGCCTTCGTTGGGGCTGGGAAGTCGGAAGGTTTTTTGCCCTAGTCCGAGTATTCTGCGATGGGTTCGAATCCGAGGGCGGTGAAGAATGCTTCGCTTGCTGAGAGATTGGCGTTTCGGGAGGTTGAAGAAGAGCGTTGGTGGGGTGGAAGGCGGTGCCATTTGTGTCTGCGGGTCTTGGAACATATTTCGTGGATGGGACAAGCTGGGAATGCTTGAGAGAGGGCCAATTCCAACCTCGGTGAGGAGGGAGGGGACAAATAGCAGAGCAAATGCGAAGCTATCGTTCTTTGCCCCCTGCACCCCCATCTAAGCTACTTGGTTGCACGAAGACGAATGTCTCGTTGGAGCTTCCAGCTTTGTTCGTCTCCCTTTGCGAATTTTGCGGGCGCGTCTAAGCATATTTTGGGCATGCGGTCTGCGAGATTCGAATGCACTCTTATGGCGTCATGGCGTCTTTTTCATGTTCTTTCTCGCGACTGATTCCCTTTTCCGCAGCCCATCAACCAACAGCCAACACATCCCCCGAGAGACGCAAGAGCGTGTATAATACTGCCCAAGTGTCAGTTTCCTGTTCCTGCACTCGCATCACGATCCAAGGGAAGAATGAGCATCACTTACGCAATGACGAGCTGGAGCCATCCAGCGACATCGCTATCCGCCTTCCACGGCTTCGGCTGGAGATCCCCGTTGCCCTCGCTGGAGTAGCTTCTGTCTGCCACCAGGAGAAAAAAGCTGAAGAACCCAATCCCAACGATTATCGCGTCGAGGAACCACGTCCAGAGCCAGAAACCAGACGTGCCGTACTTGTTGAGAATCAATGCACCGGTAGTGCTCGCGTCTAGAATAAGGGCAATGCCAGCCTGGTGCGCAGCACAAAGTCAGCAACCGGGTTCTTCGAGTTTTCTTTGCGCCCCATCCTCCAGTCAGGGCGATGGGAAGTCCACTTACGTTCAAAATGGGCGCAGTATACCTGTCGGCTTTCGCCTCAGTCCCCCACTTCACAAGAATGTAAATGACCTGTGCCAGCGCGGCGACATCGATGACGGTGAAAGAGGTGCGTGCCGCGAGACTGAGCCATTTCGGATACGGCGTGTTGCGCACCGGCTCGTCGATTTCGATCTCGGGGTTTCTCTCTCTATGTCTCCTGGTCCTGCGCGGTTCCCGGTGCACGCCCCCAGTAGCATGTCGCGTGCGCCTGGCCTCGTCCTCGGTCATTCTGCTCATTGTTTCCGACAGCTTCTGGAATCGCGCGAGTGATTTTCGCGCGTTTGGGCCGGCAAGGCTCCGAGAACAAGATGCTTCGAGGAAGGATTTGCGCCGTGGCAGCTTGGGACGCGGGGGATGCCATCTTTTGATTGCTGTTCGGCTCGTGCAAGCGAAGGATTGAGTCACTTGGTGGGAATGCTGCCGAGGGGTCCTCGTATCCGCGCTTTGCGTGTGCTGTTGGTTGATGCCGACAACGACACGGTCCTCCCAGGCAGCAAGCCGTGATCTCTTAATACCAGCGCTATGATTATCATCTCCCATATGGTAACCCTACTGCTTGGCTCCGGCGGCACAGCCACCTGAATGGCTGGAGTCAATCTGGAAGGATCTTGGGGTAATTTGTTTCCTGGGCCTTTCCTTGGCAGGGCCTATATAGCAGGCGGCAACCCACTTGAGCGACTACTCTCCTAGCCGCGTCGTAGATTGCATTTGTTCTGACACCTGCAGGTACAGCCCCGGCCTGCCTTGCGTGCTGGGGGTATTGTCGGGAAAGCCTCAACAGTATTACCCGGAGTTGCCTTGCGCATATTGCCAGTGGTGCTCCCTTAATGTTCGAGCTGTTGCTATCGAGATTTCACCCTCGAGACTTTGATTCCAACAGATTATCAAAGCAATCTAGTTGCGTTGGTGTTGCTATGGTGTAGCTGGGACCGTACTGATATCTGGGACCGTCCGATCGCATTGTAACTTGTTGGGGTTGATGGAAATAACCAAAAGCCAAACTATGCCGCTATATAGAGTTGCAGTGCCAGTGCGGGGATGTCCTGAAATCACTGCCCCGGCGCCCAAAAATGGATGCCACAGCACCCAAGCTTCTCCCGTTCCTTTTCCTGCGGCTTTGACTGCACATACTTGAATATCGCGTAGGCTTCTTCGTGGGAGATGTCGGCGAAGCGAGGATTTGGCAGTTGTGCCTTTGTTTCACCCTCGGCGCTCCCGAGGGGGAATTCAGGGTCTCCTGGGACGGTGACCATGGCGTGTGGTGTTGAAAACTCGAGTATATGTTATGTGGACCTGCGCCAGGCCCCGAGAGAGAAGCGGAGCGTCATTTATACAAGGCTCATAGGCTCGTGGCAGGAGAAGGGCGACAGAAAGATGTCACGATCAAAGACGCGAGCAAGTGACAGTTTCGAGCGCGGCTATCTTCAATAGAGACAACCCCCTGCCCCGCAGCCGGAACCCCACCCCCTCCAAACGGAGAGTCGTTGATTATGTAAACTCGGAATGGTCGGACCCCATATGTAGCTGACTAACCAAATTTTGGCACCAAGACCGCTGGATTCCGCAATAAAAATCTCCATCCAGGCTCGTGTGAAATGGCACGCTATGAAACTGCAATGTCTTCAGAAGCACGAATGACATCACTCCAACGGAGCAACGACGTTGCGCATCTCTCCCGCCTCCACGGCGCACCAGGATCCAGCTTTGTACACCCTCGCAAACACCACTCAACAGCATCGGCGTAATCCAAACCAGCCTCGCTATTCACCTCCTCAAGCCACTTCATAGCGGCCATCCAGTCATATGCTGTCGCCTGGTCGCTGGTTTCTGCTTCAGGTCGCACTCGCCAAGGGATCCCTTCGATGGGCTGCCCAAAGCATAGTTCGAGGAGGATCATGCCCAGCATATTGATGGCTCTCGTATCAATACCGGTAGTCTGCGACTCTGTGATTGGAGACTCAAACCCTCGCGCTACGAAAAGGGGGCCGAGTTGAAGCGTAGTTTCCTGACTCTTGGTGTCGTGGGGGAATTCAATGTCGGTTTTGCGTAGGGTCTCGGTGATCCAGTTTGAAATTGCTCAACCAGCTTCCCCTCGACAAGTGCCTTAGCTATAAAGGCAAAGCCCTAATATTCCTTATTAATTACGTCATGTTCCGGCCGAATATTAGACTCGAGATCTATAACGACTTCGTCGACGCTTAGCTTATACGGCGCCTTGTATTGGATAATAATAAGGGCCGGTACGTCTTGGCCGTCTAAGGCCTGTATATATAGAACCGGTCCGATTGCCTTTTCCCCTTACTTTACGACGGCTTTCGGAATTACTGGTGGCTTCGTGATAGACGCTAGGACTGACGCCGTGCCGCCGGCGCTCCTCTTACTCAGTGATACGCGCTGTATAGGCTCGGATATGGGGTTATCATTAGTCGTGCCGAGATTTATGTGGCTCTCGAACGTCATAATGTCTCGGAGGCCGAGACTGGCTAAAATGATTACTAGCTGCGATAGCCGTCATAGGTCGGCAAGGACCGGTATTGTGAATGTCAACCTCAACATTGAGATCAGGGTGAGTGTCTACTCTCCACAACCGCAGAGCTGGTGGCTTACGTGCATGTACAGGCCAGTCAGGCATGCGGCGGTAGCCCAATTCCAGGGGGAGGCCCGAGCTCGTCCCAATGTTCCCTGCGAATATTAACAGCATCGACTGCACTAGCAGAACTGACGGAGGCGGAGCTGACAGTATGGGTAACTGTCTTTTCTCTCATGGATCGTACGTATTCGTCTATTTCTCTAGCAAGTTCGAAGTCTCTAATAACGGAACGACAGCACCATTGTGCAAGGTTAGCGGCTGGAGGAAACATCAACATCACCACCGAAAATCCTCCGCAGAATTGCATACGGACGAAATACAGTGTCAACTTGAATAACTGGTGTCTCATTGCTCAGAACGGAGGGTGTGCGTTTTGTGCCTTCCGACAAGCTGGCTTTGTTTGGCGGTTTCCCTGGGTTAAGTCCGCAACTTCGCCATTCTAGCTACAAACCAGTGCGCTGGGAATGATCGTGTTGGGTGGCAGCGCAGAGTTTGTGTTTGACTCATCCTGATCATCCTGAGATATGCGGCATTAGCTCGGCGAGTCATTGTCCAGACACATTTCAAATTCAGACTATGCAGGACTTCCCTAAAGAGGAAGAAGAAATGGCGTCACCATATCAGACAATCTTGTTGCCAAACAGCGCGGTCTCGCCGTCATGGCTTACAGCCCCGCCCCTTTCCTCGGCCAGTACGCCGGCTACAAGTCGGTCGACAATTTCACCGCCATCTGTCTGGTTCTTCGGCATTTCCTAATTCGAGCCATACCTTACGCCTACTCCCAGGTAGTTTCAGAAACAGAGCACACCGAGTCCGGCGGGATTGATGGGGTTGCAATTAGTTATTGTGTATTATGCTATTAATCCCAGGCACTCTGACGACGAGCCGGGTCCTCCTAGAATAAGAGTAAAGAGCCAGTAGTAGGTTTACGAGCGTGACTCGGTATGGCGAAGAGGCTTGGCCCGCTTTGGGTGAGCTCCGAGGAAGGCAAGCCCCGAGCACAAATGCTACGGACCCCATCGCGAGACCCCGCAGGGAAAAGGTGGCGGTAAGGACCCGCTGCCCTACGCTACGCTTAGGGAAGCTCATTATGAAGTGGCAGGCGTAGAGGGATTCCTCTACATAGAGAACTTACATAGCGCAATTTGTTGCGCAGATTGACTGGGTGCTTTACTTTTGATCCTATCAATATCGGCGAGTGGGGTTCAGCTAGCCAGAAATTCAAACATAGCGCCAAGGTTTCTCTAAAAGTCGGCAGTGGAAATGGTCACTCCAACCATGGCTGAGAGGGACACGGCGTTACAGTTGCAAGATGCCATGTCAACCGGATCCTTTGATCCTTTGCTTTGCAAACTCTATCACTGCTGGTACGCTAATTGTTTTACATCAGTTGTATGGCAAAGTATAGGTAGAATTGGGTACATAAATGACATGGCTAAATCCTACCGTGGGGCGAGGCCGAGGTTGGATGTGGGCGGGAGGCGCAGACTCCGCACTTCGATAGCAGCAAGCACGCGCTCCGGGTTTGAGCTACGGTCGCGCGTATTTAGGGGCAAGAAAAGGTGAAAAGCATATGTCTTTCTTGGGAAGAGCATTCGATGTGGTCTTTCTTCACTATTCAGACGAACAGAGACTTGCAAGCATGCTTCGTCGTATTGGTGTTCGAATGCAGGTAGTTGCCTGCTTGTTGTTGGTGTGGGCAGGAGACTCGTTATGCCAAAATCCGGTGTAAGTGAAGCTAAGATGAGCGCCACAGTATCTCACTTACGCAGGAACAGTGCTCGTCCGACTGATATCTGGGACACCAACACATGGGGTGGCTTGCCGCTGCTGGACAACTTGCGACTGGAAATTTTCCCGGCAGGACTCAAAAACTTCAACGACCAACAAGGTACGCAGCCGAACAATGCGTCGGCCCACCTGCCTAACCCATGCCTCGACAGCGATTTCCAGACTCCGGTCTACGACTTCATCGACTGGAACGTGACACGCGTGTACCTCAACGCCAGCAACGAGTACCCCAACACATTCCACATCGCCGTCATGCTCCGCGACAGCGCCAACAATTATAGCCTGAAATGCACCGGAGAGCATGTGATCAAAAACGGTGGTCCGTACGAACAGCGGTACACGCACTGCGCTCCCGAGGGGGGCTTCCATGACGGCAGCTTCCAACCCATCGTGTCCTTCGGGCTCTACGAACCCATCCTCACACAAAGCACGGAACCGGGCTCGGTCGGCCGCATCAACAGCAATGTCGGGCTGCAGCAATATTGGATCTGCACGCCGCCCGCCAACTCGTCGTCGTACAGCCGGGTTTTCAAGGGTACCGTCAGAGCCGACATTCGCCTCGCGTGTCCTGCGCGAAACGGCTCGGCGACGGGCGAGTTAATACAGTGCAACACTACCACAACGGGCTCGCTCCGGGCCGACTACACACCCAAGTACAACGCCAGCGAGACGTCGCCCCTCGTACCATGGCGGTTCGACCCGCCACCGGCCGAAGATGGCTTGCACCCGGCGCCGCCGCGGGACTGCACCGACCTCTCGTTCACGCACCCGGACGTTATCGTCGAGAACGGCGCCGTCTTCGTGATCGGTCCGCAGGGCCGAGGCAGCAGTATGGGCCACAGCCTCAACCTCAACCTGACGAGCCGCGTCACGGGCGTGTCCCATTCTTGCTGCTGGGGCGAGGCTTGGAACAACACCGAGGTCTATCAGACATCCCTCGTTCTTCGATGTGCTCCCCTGCCCAACGCACTGCCAGACCCCTCCGTCTCGACCTTCAGGATGGAGTTCACCCCCCTGACCAGCCGCGCCGTCATCCAGCACTGGTGGGGATGCGGCGACGCCAAGGGGACGTACTCGCGGCGCTACAGAACCTACGCGCTGTACACGATGCCGCTGTATTGCCTCGACGGCGACACCAAGCTCAGCACCTGCCGCGCCAACCGCCACACAGTCAAGGGCCAGCTGCAGGTTCCAGCGCAATACGACCCCGTCGACGTGCCGCCCCCCCCGGGGGCGAGCAAGGCCGGGTGCACGGCGGTATCGCTGGCGCCGCAATGGGTGGTCCGCAGCTTCCGGTACGAAGAACGGCGGAACTGGCGCTCGCAGGTCGCCAACGCCACGGCGCCGCCCGTGGCCGAGTGGAACTACAAGCCGCAGAACACGCTGTCGCTGGACCTGCTGAACAAGGCGAACGACTACGCCGTGTCGTGCCGGCTCGATCTCAGCAGCGCCGACCTCGCCAACAACACCTGGCAGCGCTGCTTCCCCGACACCGGCCGCTCCCAGTACTTCATCGAGACGTACGTCCGCTTCCACCCGGCCACGGCCGTCTTGAGCGTCAACCAGACGTGGTACTGCAGCGATACGGACGCGTCCCAGCCGTACGTCTCCCTCCTTCCGTTGCCCCACGATAATATCCATGTACCCTATGCTAATTACACGCATATGCGTGACAATAGTCTCCTCTATGAGGGCGCCGTGTCGGTGCAGGTGCAGTACTGCGGCGAGACGATCGAGCGGCAGCGCGACGTGTGCAACCGGCGGACGTTCCCTAGGGGCTGCGACATAAACTCGATGACACGGTGGTGCCAGACGGGCCTGTACAACCTACAAGCCGGCGTGCTCCAGCCCGCTGACGTGACGGTCCGAGGCAACACGGTGCGCACTTCCCGCCTCCCCGCGAACGCGCTGGTCGACCCGGATCCCAACCCCGATGTCGTAAGTTTCTTCTCTCTCTCTCTCTCTCTCTCTCTCTCTCTCTCTCTCTCCTTACTTGTTCGGCTACACTACGTACTAACAGATGGGGGTTACTGTTAGTGGAGCTGCACGGCTGACTCTCTCGGGAAGCCCGTGACGTGGACCATCTCCCAGTTCAAGCCCGAGGGTTTCTTCCACACGTACTGGCTGTACATGTCGATCGTCTCCCCCCCGACCTCGGTCCTCTCCTTCGACTTCGCCAACTCGGCCTTCACGCGCCGCCCCGGCGCAGGCGGCGGTCTGATAAAACACGTCGAGGCCAACACGCCGGCCTTAAGCCCCTTCACGTCGGGATGGCGTCCGGCCGCGTCCTACGGCCAGCTCGATGACCCCTGGTGGACCTTTGGCTTCGGTGGGCACTTCCCATTCGACAACGCGCTGAGCTGGAGGATGCGGTTTGACGCCACAACGGGTTACCTCGAGATGAATCACGTGTGGTATTGCAATGATAAGAACCCCGATACGCCGTACGCTTCCCCCCTCTTATTCTTGTCACGTTATCCGATCACGAGGGAGTACTAACGATCGAATGAATGCTCGCAGACTCCTATTCAACGGCACCTGGGCCGGTCACATTAAGATGAGGTGCGGCCTCAACGATATGTATGATCCCGACCGCGTCGAGATCGGCTGCTTCCTGCCCAACAGCTCCGTCACCGTCGCGCCTCAAGTGTATAGCCAGAAACTCAGGAGCATGGCTGAGCTGCCGCGTTGAGACCCCGTGTTCGGAATCATCGTCTTACCCCTTTTCCTCAGGTTGGCTCAGGGCAATATGTCTTCCGCGACGTAGGCCAGGTGTTGGGGTACCAAGAAATACTAAAGACACCTCCTCACCTTTACATGTTCACCGGTCTCCAGCCTCTGATGCGCTTGGTCATGTCGTCGATGAAGGTACGATTGCTGGGATTTTAAAAGGCCAAGGTGTAGTAGGATTGTGATAATTAATAACAACCATCGAAAAATTAAGCGCGCTAAATGGGCGACGGGGGAGCGTGGACACGGGGGACGCCAGGGAGAGTAACAATATGATAGTTGGTAGGGCTGGGTTGAACTATTATCTGGCCGAGTGGGAGCAGAACAGTCGCGTGGTGGGTAAGCTATGATGAGCGATTGTGAGCCGAAGCTGAGCCGAGGTGAAGCGAAACCTGGGGGAGCTGGGCATGGAGAAGCTGCATCCTGGTGAATTTCTAGTAATAAGTTCATCTAGCGGATAATCCTCACGAATCACCGTATCTCGCAGGTGCCCATGTTCCCAGAAAAGGGGCGTTCCCGGGGTGATTACTAAACAGGGGTAATGGCTGCATGTGACTGCGCGCCACCGACGCGCCATGGATCACTCTCCTTGACATCCCCGCACGCGAACATCTGACGTGTCGCCACGATTGGACTTTTGGACTTGCACACCGCAATTTTGGTGTTGGGCATTGTCTTGGCTGCGCTGTTGCTGCCTAAGGTATTCGGGGTTGGACACCACTATCGTGCAGTAGCGTGTCCGAGTGCCGTGACAACAAAGGAGAGAGGAACAAGTATTTCATTGCGTCCATTTCCAGTTTCTCTGTCGTCCCCTCGCCCCAACCTTCCCCTCAACACCACCCAAACCCCAAGATCCCGCCAACCCCAACCACCATGCCCCTCACCCCCCTAACCTTGACAACCTGCCTCTGGCACGACGGCACCGCCGAGGCCGCAGCGACCTTCTACGTCTCCGTCTTCCCCAACTCGCGCATCACGCACATCCAGCGGTACTCGGCGGCCGGGCGCGAGACCCACGGCCAGGAGCCGGGCGCCGTGCTGGTGGCCGAGTTCGTGCTCGACGGCCACCGCTTCGTCGCGCTCAACGGCGGGCCGCACCACAAGACCTTCACCCCGGCCATCTCGTTCCAGATCGACTGCGCGAGCCAGGACGAGGTCGATTATTACTGGGAGAAGCTTGGCGAGGGCGGGGACCCCGAGCACCGCCAGTGTGGCTGGGTGCAGGACAAGTTTGGCATGTCGTGGCAGGTGGTGCCGGCTGTGCTGAAGGAGATGTTGGCCAGTGAGGATATCGAGGCGGCCGGGCGGGCGATGGTGGCGATGATGGGGATGGGCAAGTTAGATGTTGGAGAGTTGAGGAGGGCCTTTGATGGGGAGGGGGGGAAATAGGTTCGGTTGTTTGCGATTGTCTTTGTTTCTTGCGACCGACCGCTGCGGATGATGATTGCCGCTTCTTCCTTCATTTCCCCCTGTTTCTGAGTTTTGTATTTTCAGTGCGCAACCAAAGAATGGCAAGTCCACTTCCAGTCAGGCGGCAGCTCCATCCCATCCGCTCGTTCGTGCTGTCGAACAAATCTATGTCAATCGTTGGATCAGCCGTGCTTGTCGGGTTCAAGTTCTCGTCGTCGCTCGCTATGATGCCGTGTTATCCTCGTCAGAGTCTCGCTGCCCGTAACAAGCCCATCTCTTCCATCTGCGAAATCCCATCAATCAGCTTCAGCTCATGGCCATTAATGACAGACGTGATACTCCAAAGCTGCCCTCCAACCCCCCTTGCCGCACGGAAGCATCGCGACGCGGATACCACACGCGCCGCAAAGGGGCTCGTCGGTTGTCATCTGTCCTGTGCTGGTCAGGCAGTCGAGGTTGACATGATGCGAACTTGGCCGGTACCGTGAGATTCGGTTTGGGTGATGGCGCTGGTGAGGCTGGAGAATAGGAGGAAAGATCTTGACGTGTTTGTTGCTTTATGGACGTGGGAGCTGCGAGCGGGGAGGGCGTTTGGTTCCGGATGGGACGCTGGAGTGCAAGAGGTTGAAGCTCTTCTCGCATTTCCGACTTGCACGAATTTCATGTCCAATGCCTCAAAGGCAGCAAGAGGTTCCCCACCCCACACAAACAAGACCCCCCGCAGACCACTCCCTCGTCCTAAGGTTTTTTTTGCAAGCTAGAAACCGTCAAGAGAGCAATTACGGGCGGCAAACAGCTGTTCAACCTTGCGGTTCAGAAGAGCTGTAGGCTTCGCCGCTGTCTTGGCGGTAAACAGCCTCCGAAACACATGCCTGTCAAGAAAGGGAATTAAGGTACATAACCTACATCAAATTATTAGTCACAACAGGGAGGGAGATCAGTCGGGAAAGATAAGAACAGGTTTTTTTTATTCTGATATGGTTTATCAATCTTTTTAGATGGGTATATGTACCATCCTATTGTCACCATTATGTCTAAGTCTGCCACAGTGCTGTCGCTGTGTTATCGTATCACCACAAGCTAACAGCCTCCTCTGGTCGCAGGCTGATAGATGTCTTTGACGTTTATTCCCACTGCGAGGATTTGTTGAAGGACATTTCCTTCCAGCTGGCCTTGTCCCTGCGGTTCCCCATTACCTTTTCGCGAGACTACGGTTCGACGGTAGTGGATTTTGCTCTACCAAGCCGGTTGTGGCCGACTTTGCTGATCGGCCTCCGTTGTCTTCTGGTTCAACGGTCTTCAATGGGCTTCGCATCTGACATCTGGTCATTTGCTTGTATAATCAGCAAGCAGCCTTACCAGGCGACCGGGGTGCTACCTACATACTCGCCGACACTCAACGAGTTGCTAGCAGATGTGCCGTTTGGTGATCGAGTCGAGTACCACCTACCAACACACGAGGTTGCTTACCCGTTCGACCTTCTGATCGGCATCTTCAAGTGGTTTCCAGAGGGCCAGCCTCATGGTAGGCCGGATGAGTTTGACGTTGCTGGCAAAATGACCAACCCCAGACGGCAGCGAAAGTAACCATCACCCAGCGGTGATAAAGCCTGCGCTCAGGAGTACTGGCTATGCAAGGGTATGCATGTGCTCCCAGTGCTGAATGAGAGTATCAAGAAGAACAAAAAGGCCTAGTAGTCGTTTAGTTCCTTAAGCCGCTCTCAAAGTTCTCCTTGGCATCTCAACAACCAAAGGTAAGGTATGCCGGCAACTATCATCGACACATCAAGCTACATCGACAACGTCTAAAGAAAACTATACGAAGCCCAAGCGATAAGTCAAGGCTCCCTTTATCATTATTCTGCAACCCCGTCTCGACCCGCTCTTTTCGACATTCATTTGTTAGCAGCTTTCTTGGTATCACATAGACCCTCCTGAGACGGCCCTTTACCACCTCTCGGAAGACTCATGGCGATAGTCCACTACGCAACCAAACCTCGGTTGGTGGCTATCTCGGGAGCAACAAGCCAAGACCTACCAGTATTGCCATTGGACTACAGATCGCCTACATACCTTACCTACAGAAGCCGCAGAAAAAAGAAAAACCAAAAACATAGCACATTTATGTCCTTGTTAGAAAATATATTTATCCCCAACAACTTTCAGCGGAAAACTTTGGCTCGGTCGTACTCATGAGAAACGTGACATCGGGGAACAGAAAATTTTAAAATAAGGTATTGTGATCAGTGTGATGTTACCCTTGAAATACCCCCCTAATCCTGCCTCACCGGATCCAAAGACACTGTCCCCACAATCTCATCAATCTGCGCCATCACTTCCGGCGACAGCTTCTCAATGACCTTGAGGGCAGCACAGTTCTCAACAATTTGCTCCGGCTTCGAGGCTCCCATAATGACAGACGAGACATTGTCATTCTTCAGGCACCAAGCCAAAGCGAGCTGAGACAATGGAACCCCGAGGGCATCGGCAATTGGCTAAATCAAGACAACAAAAGCTAATGTTAGCGGAAAAGAAATCTCCGAGAGTAGTACTCGCGCAGAAGGGAAACCTCACCTTTAGCTTGACCGCCTTCTCGACATCCTTTCTCCACCACTCGTTCCCATAGTTGCCCACCATCCACTCGACAAACTTATCCCCGCCCTTGGCGAATCTGCTGCCCTCTGGGGGCGTGTCGGGCGCCTCGTTATACTTGCCACTGAGGAGCCCAAACTTGAGCGGCGAGTACGTCGTCAACCCAATCCCAAACCGGCTGTACAGCCGCTGGAACTCTCCCTCGACCTTTTTTCTCGCTAGCAGGTTGTACAGCGGCTGCTCGACGATGGGCGCGATCAACCCCAGAGCCTTGGCGATGCCGCACGCCTCGACGATCTCATCGGCGCCCCACTCACTCGTGCCCCTGTTCCGATCTGTCAGTCGTCGCTCCAAGTGTTCGGGAATAACGTAACCCCTGTCTCGGCCCCAGAGACCATCCTTACCAGTACAATGCCCACCCCTTACTCTCAATAACATGATTAAACGCCCGAACCGTCTCCTCCATTGGCGTCAGTCGATCCGGACGATGCGCATACACGATATCGACGTATTCTAGATCCAGACGGTGCAGCGACGCACGCAGGCCCTCGACAATGTGCTTGCGGGAGAGGCCGTGGTTGTTGACGAGGACCTCGCCGTTGGCGCCGCCCCAGTTGAGCTTGGTGCTGATGACGATGTCGTTGCGGTTCCAGCCGAGCTGCTTGATGGCCTGGCCCATAAAGACCTCGGACTTGCCGCCGGCGTAGCTGATTGGTGTTAGCAGGGGTGGAAGGAAAGGCGGTGGGAGGGAGGAACCTCTCGGCTGTGTCGAAGAAGTTGATGCCGCAGTTGTAAGCTTGCTTTAGGCAAGCTACGGTTGTTTCTGAGTACTTATTATCAGCGTGGTGAGACTGGGACACAGGGGTTAGGGGCAGGGCGTACCGTTGTCACTCTGGCCGCCAAAACTTCAGATATTGAGAGTTAGCTGATCACTGTTCATACCAAAACCAACCAGACTGATGGGGTGTTCGGACGTAATCCATCCTCCAAGACCCAGAACAGAGACATGAAGTCCCGAGTTGCCTAGTCGGCGGTACTGCATTCCTGTCTTTCGGGGTTCTGGCCACGCCATAGCTATCGATTTTGATGTGTCACGGGTTTGGGTAAAATTGTCAAGGGAACAGCAGTATTGTATGAGATATGCAGCGATACTGCCGAGTGAAGCCAGACCTGGGTCAAATCTCTGGGGAGAGCTAGGAGTGCAAGAGTGGAAACTTATGGGCCTAATAAGCATCCCCGCTTCCGATGCAACAATCCTGCGGGGAACTGCGCTATCCTGCGTCTGAAACGCACATCACAGTGAGGCCGCTATCGGGCATTCAGTGGCATGAAAATTCTGCCCTCATCATGGCGGGGAATATTTCGGTTATGATGTGTGTTTTGTCCTGGAACTAGAACCTGGGATCTGTGGATTCTGCAAGCACCATACAACCAACCCTTGTTTTTTGTTAGCATGGGACTTGAAGCTGTGAATGTAGGTACGAGGAATTAAAGAGATGTCCCGTTGCCCTGCGGTAGCCACTTCTGCTACTTTTCGATCGCTTTTTAGAAACATGAGGCCTTCGTGGTTCTGGGAAAGGCCTGTTGAAGTTGAAATAATAGATAGGCTTTGTAAAGCATCGCAAGTACTTTTTTCTTGATGCTTGGGAGGTCTTCGGGGTGGTTCCCTAAAGGTTCCACGCTGACAAACAAACCAGGGCTAGAGTGCCAGTGTACGGTGGCACTGCCTCCTGATGAAGGCGCAGCACCCATCGCGAGATTGCGGCTGAGATCTGAGCACAAGATATAAAACACTTGTCCGGCCCTGAGATTTTGCAATTGACCAATGTTCTCTGTTCATTGTGAATCGCCGATACTGCGCAATACTGCACTCTAGCCCTGGTTTTTTTGTCCGCGCGTTACTTTCGAAGAGATACGGGTACCCAAGTCCCGAAAAGACCTCCCTGGCATAAAACCCCCCACATCTAGTTTTTTAAAAGGCATCTTTGGAACGTCAAAAGGCCTTTCCCGAAAGCCGCAATGCGCCTCATCAATACCAACATCCGCGAGACCCTGGAGGTCAAGGAGTTTTGGGGCAGTGAAATTCCCCGATATGCCATCTTGTCGCATACCTGGGAGGAAGAGGAGGTCAGCTTTCAGCAATTCACACAGCTTCCAAGAGAAGACCTGCCCAAGCTGAAGGGTTTTGCAAAAATCGAACAGACCTGCCACCTTGCCCGCACGTCAGGTATCGAATGGGCGTGGGTCGACACCTGTTGCATCGACAAGAGCAGTAGTGCCGAGCTGACCGAGGCCATTAACTCGATGTTCCACTGGTACCAAGAGTCTGCCGTGTGTTATGCATACTTATCAGACCTGCAAAGCGAAAAGAGGGAAGAGAAGAGGGATGATGGCAGAAGTCGCGAAAGAAAGGGACAAAAGGATCATGATGACGGAGATAACCCTGAGAAAAGGGGCGAAAGGCCGCATCAAGAGAAGGCGGAGAAGTATCTGAACCCTGCCGTGAGGATGGGCGGGACGGGGGACGACAAGAGCGACGATGGAAAGAGTCTTTTCAAGCGCGAAAGAAGCGCAAGCCGACGTCCCGTAAATGAGGGTCTCTCCTTTGCTCAGCGCGTTGAGAAGTATGCGCATTGCCGGTGGTTCACTCGTGGTTGGACTTTGCAGGAACTGATTGCGCCACGCCGACTTGGCTTCTATGACCGCAGCTGGAAATTCCAGGGAGAGAAAGATGCGCTAAGTGGTGAGCTCGCCGAGATTACCCGTATTAACAAACGAATTCTCGACAGAGCGGATCTGCTATCGACCGTTTCTGTCGCCCAGCGCATGTCATGGGCTGCCAACAGACAAACAACCCGGGCCGAGGATATGGCATATTGTCTTTTGGGGATATTCGGTGTTCAGATCCCCATGCTGTATGGTGAGGGGGGCAAGGCCTTTATTCGTCTTCAGGAGGAAATCATCAAGGAGTCCAACGACCTCAGCCTCTTCGCCTGGCGGACGCACACCACGTCGCAAAAGCACTGGGGAGTGCTTGCCCTCTCCCCCAAGGACTTTGCCGACTGCGCAGACATCGAGCTCTGGGACGAAGCCATGTATAACGACGAGTTCGTGGTAACGAGCAAGGGCCTTCGAGTGACGCCGGTGGCGGGCGGCGGTTTGCGACCGGGGCGAGATGCAACATACGTGCTCAACCTGCAATGTCATCGACGAGGCTCGGACAAGGATCTCGGCATCTTCCTCCGCCAGCACGGCTGCGATGTGTACACCAGGGTATGGCCGGACCTCTTCTCCGAATCGCCGGGCTACAACCCCGAGCTAGCCGAGATCAAGGGCAGGACGTTCTATATCAGCAAGATGGTGTCGCCTGTGTTGTCCGTCGTGCTCGGCTCGAGTCACAGGGGTTCCATCAATCTCTCGCGGGCAATAGCCGCACTCAGAAACGCCGAGTTCCGGATTAAGAAAGAGGGCAGTGTCGAGCCAGCTGGGCATTGGGACATGCAGCGGAGCCTATTCCTGACACAGGGCATGAGGGATTTCGTCTGCCGTCTATCGTTCTCGCAAGGGTTGGATCGTCGCGGGTCGCCGCTGTCCATGGAGTGCACGCTGCGGGATGGGAAAGTGTCGGTGAATTTTACCATCGAGGCTAGTCTTGGGAAGCTTGTCAGCGGTCGGGTCCTGCAGAAGCAAGACGCGCGAGGGAATGTTGTGGATTGGCTGAGGGCAAGTGTTTTCCAAGAGTCTGTGAGCGGCCAGCCTATGTATTTCGTGACGGTCGATGTCTTGTTATGAGGATGCAGAGGGAGCGAAAATGGTTTTGCGGTCGAAGACCCTTGAGATTACCAAGTAGATCTGCCAATGGAAAGTGCTATGGCAAGAATTTGAAGTCTTTATCAACAAGGCAGGAAACGAGACTCGCATTCCCACGCTTTCCCGATCCATATTATGCAGGCCATCGCTTCTTCGTCGCTGGAAGGTTGGGAAGGTACAAGTGGCTAGGTACCTTGCGGTAGGTCAAGGTACGTAAAAAAACGGCCGCATCGCCTTCGTGAAGTGGCTCACCATCTTCTTTGTTACAACGGGGATGATCCAGAAATACTATTGTGTTAGGCGCTCTTGTCGTAAATAGGCAGACTAAGTCTACATGGGTGCATTGCTATATCGGAAGGAATTCGACGGTTTGGCGGCAGAGCATTTTCTTCAGAGGCACAATGTTCAATGCAAGGGGGGTACCCGACAGCACCAGCATGCCTAGATTGGGTGGGGCTGCCGAGATCACCGAGATTGAAACGGTCCAACGCAAGAAGCCCGATGTTCTATCAAGGCTGTGGAATGAAGTTGCGGCTAGCAATACCCGTTTCTCAAGATGTTGCAACGGCGGCGGTAGTTCGCAGTGGTCCATGCGCTAATGTTGGAGTCGTTCCTGTGGGGAGGCCTGTGCTGCAGGGAGCAGGGGCCAGAGAATGCTCCCCGCACCTCCTCACCCCACCAACGTCGCTACCCCATGTGGCTTCCCACGTTCGTGCAACTGATTCACTGTAGCTCCCGTCGCGATAAACGCGACACCCGAAAATCGCCCTCATCATCACCATCAATCAGCACCTCATCAATTGACACCTCGGGTTAACACAACCACACAATGTCGTCATGGCGCCCAAGCAAAACACCTTCACGCTGGTGCCCAACCCGTTGGGCATGCAGGGCCTTATTTCTCGAGAGGCAGCTGGGCCCCCGTCCAAGCCTCCCATGACGTCCAAACAAGCCCAGAAACTGTACAAGCAGGCCACTCGACAACCTCGCCTATCCAAGGCCGAGCAGCGTCGAGTCGAGCGGGAAGAACAGGAACGCATCCGAAAGGAACTCGACAGGGATAAAGCCGCTTCTAAGGCCCGTGTCACCCGAGACAAAAAGAAGGCAAAGGAACAACAGGTGCTAGACGACAAGAAGAAGAAGGGTCTGCCGCTGGTCGATGTGCGCCCGAGCCAGGAAACAATCTCTCGCTTTCTTAGGGGCAACACCTCGGGCAAGAAGCGAGACTTTGCTGGCACCAAGGTCCATCTCGACACACTCGCCGAAGAAACCGAGGACGATCGTTCGGTAACCGGGGATGTATCCGACAAGGAGAACACGGTACCGGGAGATGGCAGGGAAACAAAGCGGCAGCGGACAGATTATGGGACTGGGGTGGCAGGAATGCTGGCCAAAACCGCTGAGCGTATTTCTCTTCACAATGCCACTGTTGCGGTCGGAGGGAAAGAAGACAATGCTCCTGAAATGGTCGCAGCCAAGGAGACGCCTGTTTTGGCAATTGGGTCTGTGAAGAAAGCACCCAGTCGTCCCGCCCCTGTGTCAAAAGGGAATTCACGAATTGGCCTTCCTCCGGTGCAGGAGTCTTCAACACCCGAGAAGCCTCCCCCAAAACCAGCTGGCAGGAGCCGAGTGAAGATGCTCTCAAACCCAAACCTGTCGGTGCCAAAATCACTGCCCAGAACAAAGGCGTCGCCAGCATTGAAGGTGTTACCGGTACCAGAGACACAAATCCCCCTCCCTTTGCTACCTGCCGAGCAGCCTCCCCCAACGTTAGCAGCAAAAGGCCCTCCACCTAAACCCCCAAGCTCGAAGAAGTGTCCGCCTCTTGATCAGTCACCCGCGGGGCAGCCGTCCAAGACGGCGCCCCCGAAAGAGCCGACGGCTGAGGGAATGCGAAAGGCCGAAGGGCCGATAGTAAAGCCCCAAGAGGTCAAGACTCCAGCGGGTGTGCCTAAAAGGTTGAAGCAAGCGCCTGTATCCCGCGAAGAGCCGCAGGCCGCCAAAAGACAACGGGTGTCAAAGGCTTCAACGGGTCCTCACCCTCCGCAACGCTGCCCAGATCCTCGCGAGTCTCTAGCATCCCACAAACCGCCGCCGCCGCAGTCAAAACAGCAGCAGCAGCAGCAACAGCAGCCCAAGCAGTTCAAGAAAATATCAGAGAATTCGCCAAGGCAAGGCATGTCTATTCCGCCGTTCAGGAGTGCCCCGAAATTCGCCTCACCGTTCAAGCCTACACCAGCTGCTGGTTCAAAACACCCACATTCTCTAGCACTTCCGCCTTTTAAAGTAGCGACACCAACCAACACAGTTCACAGGCCAAGGTTTCTTCCCCCAAAACCCGTTCCTTCGCCCATAACCCGTCCTGTGCTACCGGCTCCAGCCGAGACAAATAGACAGCATATGCAATCCGCGGCCAAACCAGCGGAACCGCCCACCAGTACTCAGCTCTTTCTCACGACATACCTAGATGACTTACTCCCAAGTCCGTCTCAAGAAGCTCGGGAGTTGCAGGGGGATATTTCGGGGCCGCCAATACCAGCACCAGTGTCTCTTCCAAAACCACCGATTCCCCTGTTTAATACATCGAATCCGCAGCCGAGACGGTTCAATCGGCAGGAAACACATGTCAACAGTCATCGCCAAGAACAGGCAAAGGTGGTGGAAGCCATGATTCTGCCTTGGATCTCAACACAAGACCTCCTTTCATCTCAAGATGTCCGGGACCTCGAACAAAGTACCGACACGCCGAGTAAGACCAAAGGCAATGGTAACAACAAGAACAACAGTAATAACGACAAGTATGCTTCAGATCTATGGCCTGCATTTGCACCGCCTGTCAACACAGGGTCTCCGCGTCAGCTAGCACGGCAACTCAAGACGGGACCACCTGTTGCGCATGGAACTGCCACACGGCGACCAGAAGTCGCACCTCGACCCGCCATTACAGAGGAGGTTAGAGAGGCGAGTTTACCGCCATTGAAGGCAGCGAAGCCACTTCACGCTCTCCCCGTCAAGCAAGAACTGAGCCAGGTTGTAAATGTGCCGGAGCTCCGTTCATCAACCCGATCTAAGTTGTCACAAGTGTCGATACCAAACAACGTGGGCGATGAGAGCCCAGCAAGGCCGTCTAACTCTGGACCCCAGCTTCGAAGATCGCAGTTTGCATCTGAAAGTCCAGGGCCAACTCCAAAGTCTAGCGGCGCGTCACAGAAACTTCCAACGGGCTGTTCAAACATGTCCATACGTTCTCCCTCTTTCGATTTACTGCCACAAAGTGACAGCGCGCCCGCCGCCAAGACAGTCCCGGCCGCATCCCCAGAGAAGATTCGATTTTTCGGTTCTAGCGGGGACGGTGTGAGGCTCCTGATGGGCATGATGGAAAGCAAACGCAGCTTTGAGGAGGAGGAGCGAAAGCGGGTCAGTGAACGACGACGAGAGGAATGGCTGAAAGAGAAAGCAGCCAAGGAGCTTGCGCGGCAACAAAAGGCTGCAGCAAATGCAGGTCCCCAGGCCACATGGCAGTGGGGGAGAAAATCGCAGGACCCAGTTGGAGGAGCAGCAGAATCACGACAAATATGTGCAGGCGAAAAACAAAACCAGTTATGCGCCCAAAGCGCAAGCGCGGCAATCCCAAACAAACACGGCGCAGTCAGCAGTAAGCAGCCTGTAGCCGCCCTCCTGCTGTCGCAGGAGACGGATTACGGGGATTTCGACCTTGACCCAGCCGACTTGCTAGGAGATCTGAGCGAGTACTTTGGGGCGGATGCCGACGTCGGATGGTTGGATGATGATGACTTTTAGAATGAATGAATATGTTGTTTCCACTGCGCCGCTAGCATCAGTAAGAGCAATCCATGTGCATACCCGACATGCGGCCCACGAGCCGCACTTCTCTTGGGAATTTGGAGGGCAGGTAGGGCGCAGGAGGGGCATGCACAGGACGGCAGAGTTTTTGCAGAATTTTGCCCGTCGCAATGTCTGGATATTACACAGGGCTACCAATCCCGGGCGCTGGCCAAAGCACTCCCTCCCCGGTCTGCCACAGTCTGCCACGCCGCCCCAGTTTGCTGCCACACGCAGTACACGCAGCACACCCTCGGCGACGCTGGCGAGCCAGTTTGGGTGTCAAGGCCGCGCCATTGGGCAGAAACGGGTCACAACCTCCAGCACATGCAGGGAATGAGAAGTGGGTGGCTTGGCTTGTCAGCCCCGTCGGTCGTGCTCCCTGAATCCCTCCCCCTTCCCCCCCTCCATTCCATTTGATAAGATCGTGGGGGGGGGGTGCCCTCGACTCCCCCGAATTCCCCCCCAAGCTTGCCTGAGGGGACCGCCTGTTCTGCCTTGGCGGCTCAACAGTCACTTGCCGAGATCGTGAACCCACATTCCAACTACATTCCATCTTCACACGGCCTACTCGGCGGTCTCGTCTCATCACCGTCGTCGCATTGTTCGTAGTTTTGCGCAGTCAAATCACAGCCCAGCGCACTTGTGACTCGTAACAGCAGTGTCTAAAATCCCTCACGACCTGCTCACTCGCGCTCGCACCCTGAGGCGCGGGCACCGGCCAACCCCCTGTGTCACGTCCGAGACAACACAAGCTCTTGCAGTTTTGGCAAACATGAGTCGCTTCGAGACCAACCAGCACCGGCTCGACTACGAGTACGGCTACGACTCATCGTGGGACACGCGGAGCAACGGCTACCGCGAGGTCCTGTCCCCGCCGCGCCGTTCGCTGTCAGGCGGCAGCATGATCATCTACGACATGGACCGGCCCGACCTCCGGCACCACCACCACCACCACCGTCATCCGCACCGCGCGCGCGAAAAGTCCAGTCGGGCATCCCACCGCGAGCAGCGCGAGGCCGAACGCCAGACGGCAGCTTTCCTGCTCGCCGACCGCGACGACCGCGAAAAGGAATCCCTCAAGCAGCGCATGTCCCTCAGCCGCACCAGCCTGGTCCCCTCGCGCCGCCACACCTCCTCCAAAGCCCGCTCGCTCTCCCTTTCCCGCCCCTCGTCCCGCTCCCTCGCCACCTCGTCCGACGACGGCGCCCTCGACGACGACTCGGAAGACCCCGACCGCCAGCGCAACCAGGCCCATCGCCCCCTCGTCAAGTACTACCAGACCGAACCCGCCCCGCCGCAGGTGCCGCCCGCCGTCACCTGGCCCACCGGCCACGGCCACGGGCATGGCCATGGCCATGGGCGCTCGCGCCCCCCGTCGTCGTCGCTTTCGCTCGGGCGCAGGGCGTCGCGATCACCTGACCTGGCCGAGGAGGACGGGGAGAGGGGACGGTACCAGAGGGGGTTTGGGCTGATTGAGCAGCGCCATGGGCAGAGCCACAGCGCTGATCCGAGGGTGGAGATGATGGCGGAGGATCTGAGGTTTGGGCTGGGGAGGATGGGGCTCGGGTCCGACGGGCGGGTGCTGGGGGGGAGAAGTGCGAGTTTTGAGGTGGGCAGTGGGCCGGGGCGGAGGAAGGGGGGGAGTTTGAGTCCCGGGCGGGTGGAGAGGGCGGTTTCGAGGTGAGTTTTGTGAAAGAGGGAGAGAGAGAGAGAGAGAGAGAGAGAGAGAGTGGGTGGAGCTGACGCGGTGTAGCAAACGGAGGCCGTTGCATCCCCAGTATAACCAGGTGTATGCGCTCATCTTGACGTGGGAGTTTCACGACCTAAGGACTGCGTCGTATACGGCGCCGGCGGCGGTTGACTACATCTCGCTCGAGGACGAGACGAAGCGACTACGCCAGACTTTGGAGGGATACGGGTATACTGTCATCGAGTCCCTTATCCCGATGCATCGGTCGGCAGAGAGTTTGAAGGCCAAGATCAACAAGTTTTGTCGGCATGCGGCTGATGATACTTTGCTGATGGTGTACTACCACGGGCACGGGAGTCTGGATGACGAAAATGAGCTGGTGTTTAGCAGGTACGTCCAAGGGATGGGAGGAGAGGGGGGCATGGCTAACAGGGTGGCGATCAAGTCACGAACACCCCGCGAACCCGGAATGGTCCCAGGCTGCAGCTGCAGAGCTATATGCGGCGCTGCTGGTTAGCGATGTGTACTCCACGCATGGCCGCAAGGAGAAGCACCAGCAGCTCATCAAGAAATAGTCAGTCTTGCTATCTCCTTCACATGGCATTTACTGACCCTGTCCCCAGCGAGCGCTACCGGCCCGTAGCTGAAGTCAAGTGGGAGGACATCCGCCCCATCGTTCTCGGCGCGCCCTGTGACGTGCTGCTGGTCCTCGACTGCTGCGCTGCGGGCGCCGCCAACCTCCACCACGCCAACTGGCAACCGCCGCCCGCCACCGAGCGCTTCACCAAGCACCTGTTCGCGGCATGCGGGTTCGAGTCTTCGACGAGCGACGACATGACGGCCGCCATGTGCGATATCCTCGACGAGTGGGTGCCGGGCCACGGCCTGCTGCCGGACCCAATGGGCCCAAACGGGAACGGGGTGGTGAATGGCGGAGGTGGTGCGGTGACGGGGAAGCTGGGCACACCGCTGACGCTGGCGTCGCCGCCGGCTGGATCCCCGTTCATCACGACCAAGCGGCTGCACCAGATCATGGAGGACCGGCTCCAGAAGAACTCGGCTGGGTCGCAGCCCATCTTCAAGCAGCTGCTGCCGCATGACCCCGAGCAGCATATCACGCTGCCCAACTTGCTGGATAGGGGAGCTGCGGGCAGGAGGGGTAGGAGTCGGGGGTACTTTGTTGCGTGAGCGGTTCGATGTTGGCCGTGTTATGTGATGCGCTTTTGATGTATAACATGGACATTTTCGGTGGTGTTGGAGTTTGGGTTTCTTTTGCATATGCACTGGACCTTTTTACAATCGCTGCCTCGCTCCTTTTCTCGGCTGGTGCCGGACCTCGAGTGGTGCCCAAGTTCATTATTGTCCAGTGGCTAACGTACCCGGATGTACAGCCAAGACCCATTTTTTACGTGACCCGGTGCCTAGCCGCCCAATTACCACCAATAAAGCCAGATGCCTGTATGTTTTTATTGTCCTGTTTCTCTCCATTCTACTCGCCAAAAGACGACCTCTCACCTTCGTCGAAGCCATTACGCTAAACAACTACACAGTGCCTTGGCCCCTTTTGATCTCAAAGAATACGGCTCCGTTGTCAGATCTCCACAACCCCTCTTCTAATGCTAAAGAGATATTTCCAACCCACATGGTACACATCAAGCACTGCATACAGGGTAGGAAGTAGACGTGAATGCTACTATAGCTCAGTTCTCCGTCTGCGTCATCAGCGGGCAGGTCATCGGCGACTGCTTGAACACTACTAATACACGAAGAACCTGGCTGAGCGATTATCGCGGTAGTGAGTTCGGCACTATTCCCAGGTCCCCAATAACACTAGTTCAGGCTTCATATCGTTCAAATAGTTTGCGAAGGTGATGCTTGCACTTTGCTTACTAGTGTCGGCTTGGCTAAGCTCGACCCCGGCATCGACGGAATCTTCCGCCCTCCGACCAACCCCTTGGAGTACTCGGTCTACCATATCGGCACCGCCAGCACCGAGTTCCATGCCCAGTGGAACAACCCACCCGGCATAACCCGCGTGGCAATATGAAAACTCGGAGAGTTGGCCCTTGGTATATCAAGTATCCCAGACTGACATCAGCCCTTCAATCGACTCTTTTATCGAACTATTCGCACGCGGACTTCTCATGGATAAGCCGCCAGACACACTCTAACCCCATCCACGGCTTTCTGAGCAGGTTTCGAGACATTTTGAAACCAGGGTTCTCAATCAGCATCCATTGACGGACCGCCTCGTCGTCAATCATGCGATCACGTCCTTGAAGGCTGACTTTGATGCAGGGCTTCCACGTCCAACACACACTGTCATTTGCCAACTGTTTCGCTTGCAGGGTTGCAAAATAACGGGTTTGTCTATCGCAAAGCCAAGCCCCTACCGAAGCCCCGGATGGACCATTGTTTCTTGGATCAATGTTTCGTGGAACCTGGGACGAGGAAATACGCGCCATGCACTGGGCGATCGGCGGCCCCGGCGGGGAAAGAATCGAGGCAGTCGAGCTGCATCTCGTGGGCCACTTCTGCTCCACCCACTCGGCGGCTCCCTCCAGCCCGCTAACTCTCTGCAAAAACTCCGTCCCCAGGGCGATCAAGGTTCTTCCGCCCGTGCTCCATGTTCAGCTTGGAGACTGACTGACGATTGCGCAGATTTCCACCAACCGAGGCAGATCCAGGACCTTCCCCTTTGCCCAGCCGAGCGTCGAGAGCGTGGATGTCAGTCTGCGAGAGACCATCCGCGTGCCCAAGCTGACGAAGTCCTGGAAGTGCCATCATGGGATTGTACTTTGGCGCGGTAGGTTGCTTGCCATGTCTTTGTTCTTTTTCTGGGCTGATCAGGAGTGATGACAGCATAACCTTTCCAGGATGGCGCTGAGAGTGATCACCATCTGAGCCCCACCCGTGATAGTGTTTGAGAAAGCGGTTTCTAGTGCTCGATGCTTGGCGGATAGGGTTGTTGGTTCAAATTTCCCTGATAAGGCCCATGGGAGGATGGATCCCACAGTTATTTTTCTCTGTACTTAAGGAGAAAATAATATGCATTTTCAAAGTGGCCCATCTTCCTAGACTCAGTCACAACTCCCCTTGGCTAGGCAATACCCCATAAGGTAGTCAGCCTCCGGTTTTGTTCAAGGTGTAAAAGGGGATAGATAGTGTTTGGGCAGTGTTTCAGGGGTTTACCATGGTGGAGCACACCCGGCCATAACCCACACCCGAATCCACCCTTGCCGGGATGCTCTTCAACCGGGTCATGAGCTCAATTCGCCATGAAAAGCAAGATCCCCCGTGGCGCAATTGGCTAGCGCGTCAGACTGTTATTCAACAGATCATCTGGAGGCTGGTGGTTCAAGCCCACCCGGGGGAGATATTCAGCAACAGATTCATCTCTTGCATTCACTTTTGCTTTGTGGCCTGTTCTTTTTGTTTCGCACAACATGCAGCCATTTCGAAATAACCGTCCAATCATGAGATCTTCGTGTATTTCAACCAACCAACTCCATGCCTTGTGCTTTGTGGTCATTGACGGGGCAGTAATTTACTGTGTTGGATTGCTGTTAAAACTAGTCTGCTCCAAAACCTTCGGCCTAGAATCTAGGTCTCCCGAGGTCTGGTGGAATTTTTGCACGTTGCGGCAGAAAATGGAGCCGGGGTCAAGTCATAACTTGGCCATGACCTCTGTCTTACCCACTATTAAAGACAGTAACTCATTATGGTTGCTAATGAAGACCACAATACCTTGGCCATCATTGCCTGCTACTTTGGCCTCCCGAGCAGTGAAAGCGATGAGGATGAGTGTAAGGACGAAGAGAGAAAGCTGCTAGGAGAAAGATAACAGGGGATGCTTGCCAATCCACCTGGCGGCAAAGGGTGGTCACATCGACATGGTGAAACAACTGCTCGCCAGAATCGATATATACTGGATAGGGCCCGGGGTTGCGGGGTGCCGACAACACTGGTTGGAACATGCTGCACATCGCTGCACACTATGGCCATGCCGGTCTCATTGCCGAAATGCACAAGGGAAACTATCCGCTCGCAGTCGAGGACACGGAGGGGTCTAACACCTTGATGGTTGCTGTCCAAGCGGATCAATGTGATGCAGTCCGTCTAATCCTGGACCGTTACGAAAAGTCCCACAATGATGACATCGATTCCCGACCCCGAGTGAGTTTATCAACTTGACCAATGGGGAAGCAAGGCAGCTTTGCACATGGCCATAGAGAATGACAACAAGGAGATAGTCGAGTTGTTCCTCAGCCGTCCAGGACTTATATACACCACGGCTAGGAATACCGCGGATCGCTTCGTTGAGGGCATTCGCGTCCTGGACATGGCTGTTCAAACCGGAAATCCCGCCATCGTCCAGTTACTCCTGGACTGCAAGATATTTCCACCACATCTGCTTGGCGCGCCACTTCAAAGAGCGGTCAGTCAAGACGACAAGGAGATCGTAAAATGTCTCCTCGACTATGCCGCGACTCCGAGTGTGGTGGATAATCTCGGGCTTATTCTGGTGCACACTTGTACGTCCAAACCCTCTGCCGAAGTCCGGGATCTGCTCATCGAACGCAAACGCGAGGCATGTGAGCCTGCGGAAGAAACGCAGGAGGATGATACTCGGCCAGCGAAAAGGCCTCGCAGAGGACCGTATGTTTGATGGAAAATGGAGCACCACGAGCGCAAGTAAGTACGATAGAGGTTCCGGTAGACTTCACAGGGGACGCTTATATTGCGAAAGACTTCCTCAACTTCCCTGAGGGTATCCAGCATTGTCCAATTTCTCAGTTTTCGATGCTGGAAACAGAATACCGCCCGACTCGACACTACAACACTATGCCAAACAGTGACATTTTGCGCGTGATCGAGCAAGCAAGAACAACCGAGTACCGAGCTTGACAAGTTCACTCCCTAGAGTCGTCAGCAACAAAACAGTAGCAGAGCGTCTCGCATAGCCGCCGCCACCCGCGAAGCGGTAATGCTTACCACCACACAACCGCATGTGCAGGAGCGAATTGAGTTCCGCCTCTGCCAGCCATCGGCCGTGGGTGTGAGAGACCACGGCGACCCCGAGGGCCAACCCAGCGATGGCGTCGCCCAGGTGAGAGTCTCTTAGATCAGAAACCTTACGGGCCACAGTACAGCAAATCGACGGGGGGTGACAGCAGAGGCTTGCCCATGGTTTAAGAACAGCCAGCAATGATGATGCCGAGCTGCTCTCCGTACCCCACACACTCGGTCACATACTCGGTCCTCTGCACACCCCACGATCGCACCCCTCCCCTCCCCTCCCTCTCTCCTGGCGTATTCTCTTACGACCCTTGCGAGAGTTCATGGCAAGCCATCGCGAAACACCACGGGCGTCGACGCTGCTTGATACGACTGCCCGCCGACTTTGCGAGCAAACCTCACCCTCATCCGGCGGCATCCCAGACTCGCCGACTCTTGGCTCGCCGGCACTCGCAGACGGCGCGACCAAGCAGGACGTCGCCGCTGGGCGAAGCATGTCCGAGTACAATGACGACCTTGGGGTGGTCACACCGTCCAAGTCAGGTACTGTACACATAACTCCAGTCAAACAAGACAGTAGCTAACACGGTCCCAGCCTCCAACTTGAGGCGGTCCCCTTCCAAGGGGATAATGACACCCCGGGCTCAGTACCGCACGCTGGGCATGTTGGACGGCCAGGGCGATGACTTTGGCTCTGATGACGCAGCCTCTACCAACGGTAAGCAGCACCCCCTTTTCGCGGGCGATCACAGCACTGACAGGAAAGCAGAAGACGAGAAAAGCCAGACCAAGCGCTACGGCAGGACCTGGCCAAGCCATGACCAGGACTACCGTCTCTTTCGCAAGGGGAACGAGGACGACGAAGCAGCCCTCCTAGACAACCAGCCAAGGGGCCAAACCAGAACGCATCTGGGCTTCCAATGTCCCCCGACAGACGTCCCGGAGCAGGAAGACGCCGCGCTGCGCAAGCCGGCATCACGCTCGGGGTTCAGCGGCGTGATGGAGACCATCAGCGAGGACGCGGTCGAGGAAGACGAGAGCGCGCTGACCGCCGTCATGACGACCCCCCGGGCAGCCAGCGCCTCGTCGGGCACCATACGCTCCAAAAAAAGCGGCGGGCGCAGCCGCGGGCGGGACCCCGAGTCCCGGGAATCGCTGACCTACGTCGACCTCTTCTCCAAAGAAGAGCGCTCGATAGCCGAAGCCATGAACACGTACCTGAGCATCGCCCCACCGGACCAGGCATCATCACGAACAGCCTCGCCCATCTCCTCGCGCATGGCCCACCACAGCTCCTTTGCGAGCATCGAGAGCACGCTGAATCTGTCCACCACCGACGCCAGCTCCAGCAGCCTGCGAGAACAACTAGGCCACGACACCGTCCTGCTCTCAGCCCGCGGCACGTCGCCGAGCGGGGTGGGCCTGATCCCGCTGCCCGACATCGACACGTCCAAGCTCTTCTCCCCGTTCGCATCGAGAACCAACTCGGTGAGCACCGACGGCGCGTCCACGACGCGGCAGACCCAGCCGGGCCAGGGCCTCGGGCACTACCACATCGAGCCGCAGACGCCGGACCTGCGCGTCAAGTCGTTCCTGCGCGAGGTGAGGGAGAACGAGACGGCCGAAGAAAAGGAAAAGCGCGCGGCGACGCCCCTGATCCCGAGCGAGGGCCGGACCGAGTTCCCCTTTGCCGAGGCCAGCCGCGCCGGGGGGCTCCGGTTCCGCGGCCGGGGCGCAGGCCCGTCGGGCGGGGGCGCCAACAACTTCTACTCGGCCTTCTCGCCGCACTCGCTCACGCTGCCGCTGATCCCCGAGGTCAAGATGGACACGGAGCTCGAGCTCGACTTTGGCAGCCCGGACCTCAAGAAGAAGCGAGACAAGACCAAGGGAGGAGGAGGAGGAGGAGGAGGAGAAAGAGAAGGCTCCCTGCAGCCGATCCACAGCATGACCGACTCGGCGGAGCAGGCGGACCGCGAGGACAACGACGAGTACAGCGACGACACGCCGCGGGCCGTGACGCTGACGCACGACGCCATGATGGCCATGATGGAGGCGACGCCGCTGCTGCACGCCATCTTCCGGTGGCACGTCGAGGAGCGCCTCTTCACGCAGGACCTGACGGCCTTTGCGTGCGACCCGCGCGGGCGCAAGTCGGTGCGCTTCCTGTCGGCGCCGCACCGCCGCTGCTTCCGCCGCCTGCACAACCCCCTCGTGGCCTTTGGCTACGAGGTGCAGCGCTACTGCATGCGCTACGTCGGCGGCTACGACCTGTCGCTGCAGGTCCAGATACTGCAGGGCGCGCAGGAGGGCCGGCGCGACAGCGACAACGACAAGGGCTTCCGGGACAGCGGCGTCGGGTCCGACCTGCAGAACGAGAACTGCGGGTGCGAGAGCGGCCAGAGCTGTCGGCACGCCGGCAGCAGCAAGGACGGGGAGAAAGAGGCGTCGTCGCCGCCGCGCCTGGAGCTGCAGCTGCTGGACGGAGATGGCGATGGCAACAGGGGGCATCTTGCCGACTTCGCTGCCCTGACCGGGCTGGGCATCTCGGACGAGAAAGGTCCGCTAGTCCCCAAGACGCCCCCAACGCCAGCAACCACCGACGGCTATCTCAACCGTCCACCGACCGCCTCCACGCCGTTAACCCCACAGCTCCGCAAGAAGCCCAAAATGCTGGGAGCCAAGGTGGAGGCCGACGTCAAAGGCAAAGGGAAAGCAACCCCCGAGCACCTGGCCGAGGCTACAGCTAAGCCCGGCGATACCTCTCGCTCATCCCCTCCGCTCAAGAGAAGCAAGAGGAGGATGTACGACGACTGCCCCCGCCTGCCTAAGCTCAACCTGCCCGACATCCTCGAAGACGACGACGACGACGACGACGATTCCCAGTCACGCCGAAACATGTCCTCGGCCGAGGTGACCACCCCGGCCGGAAACGGCCCCAGCGTTGCCGAGAACCCACTTCCGCGCCCCCTCCCGCCCCCGGAGCCCCTGACGCCAGAGCAGACCGACCGGATCGTGACCGGGCTGCACACCACCATGATGGCGATCCGGTACATGCGCGACTTCATGGCCGAGCTGGACGACGTGCACGAGATCCTGCGGCTACCGCCAGCCCACGCGTCCTTCGCCACGCGCCAAGCCGCCGGACGCCGCTTCTACGCCGAGCTCCTCCCGCAGACCGAGGACCGCGTGTCGGGGACCATCTCAATCCTGGAAGAACAAGCCGAGATAATCGGCACCATCCTCGACACCGGCGGCGACAGCAGCGGCGGGGACCGCCCCGCCTCCGCCTCCTCATCCACCCCCTCCACCCCACGCGACGCCTCCTCCCCACGCGCCTCCCTCTCCGCGGCCCCCGAAAAGCAAGGCCACCGCGGCACCTCCGCCTGGGCGCGCCTGACGGCCGCCGAAGGCACAATGACGGGCGGTCTCCCGCCGCCACTAAACCACCCGCTCCCGCGCTCCCTGCCCTCCTTCCTCCTCCCCTCCACCTCCACAGCCCACGGCGGCATCCTGGCCTCGACCCCGCTTGGCGTATCCCACCCCTTCTTCCGGGCGCGGACGCGGCTCTGTGGGGCGTGCACGCGCGCGCAGTTCGCGGCGCTGCAGCACCTGGCGCGCTTCCCGTTCCTGGACCGCTTCACGTACTGGTCGCTGGCGCGGCTCGAGGACCGGCTGGACCGGCTGCGGGTGGACGACGGGCGCGAGGGGGCGGGGGCGCTGTGCGCGATGCGGTACGGGGTGGCGGGCATGGCGCAGGAGATCATTGCGCGGCGGGGCGGGCGGCACATTGGGATTGCGGATACCGAGGAGCGCATGAGCCTGGACAGCGAGGGGTGGGATCGGTGGGTCGACAGGGAGGGCAAGATCGGCTGGGTGCGGCGGGTGCTCGGGCCGAGGGGGAGGAGGAATGCGGCCGTGGCGGCCGGGAGGGCCTATGACAGGGCGAGGGCGTTGGAGTGGGAGATGGAGGAGGAGAGGGCGGGGGAAACAGAAATCGAAATTGAGACCGAGGGGAGGAGGCGGGCTAGGAAGAGCGGCCATGAGAAAAAGGGTTAAGCGGAAGCCCGAGTAGCCCGAGGCGGGCCGAGGCGGGGAGAGAAAAGGGGCGGCAAACACCCCAGACTGATTGCCCGGTACAACCATTGGATGCTGTGAGTTTCTTTTGTCGTTTGTCTTTCAAGTTGGTTTGGCGCGTAGGATATCCACAAGCATGGCGCTGGCGCTGGAAATGCTTGCCGGCTTCCTTGGATACACCGGCTTAGGAAATCATGTCTGTGAGTCGCTGTTTGGAATAACTTGGAAAGGGGGGCGTTTAATCATAACATACCATGAAGAAGAAAAAAATATCCCTAGAAGAAAAAAAGATGTTGCCACTCGGCAGCGGCAGAAGCTTGTTGCTTCTGTTTGCAGCCGCTTGGCCGTGTTCGCTGTCTGGAAAAGCAAGCCCACACGGTGGGCGAAGCAGCCGTGTGCCGTGATAATCCTTGGCTTCCTGTCGTTGGTTGCTGTGCTGTCAATGAAACAAGAAAAAGTGAGCCTCCCAAGACTCGAGTAGACCGTGATGTAAACACAAGGAGAGAGAAAGTCACCCCGAGAGAAGTCGGGGGGATGCACAGAACGTCGCTCAATTCTAGTCGTCCGATCTCGGCGTCACCCAAGGTATCTCTTGCCGCTGCCCACCCATCACCTGCGAAGCAGGATCCCACACGACCGATAATTACAATTGGCAGATTTACAACGCTAGGTAAACCATTCATCACGAACTATCCATGACGATTCACTGCTCCGCACCTTCTCCTGTCCATCCACCGAGGTAGCCCATGCACCCATGTTGTCCCGATCACCCATGTAACCCCATGACCAGCCTGAGATGGGACAAGCAGGAAATAAATTGCGGAACAGCGAAAAAAGAGACTGCAAAATGTCTCAACGCCAGCAGAACCCCACCCCATCAAGTTGGACCATGACGGAAAGGCCTCTCTGGCTCTCTCAACCACGGGGTGATAAAATCCGAAAAGAAAAAGCCAACCTTCCATCCGTCCAGCGCCTAAACCATGCACGTTCCCGTGGGGTGAAAGCAAAAATCCGCACCACGCCAAACCATTTCATGCCCACCCATGCCCCCATCCATGCTCCGTGTAGGAAGAAAAAAAAATGCCGACAAGCGAGCGACGAGCGCTGAGCAAGATTTACCGCCCTCCATCCCCCCGGGTGGTGTGAAAAGGTGTTTATTGCACTAACAGGCCAGAGCGCTTCCTTCATGTCCGTACGCTGCCGTAATGTCGAAGTCTAAGAAAAGTTGTGAAATGCCAGTCGAAACCGAAACGCCGCTCAGAGGAAGAGACCAACCCATGCCGCTTTGGTGTTGACATCAGAATTGCAATCCTCAACGGCGCAAAGTAGCTTGCGGGGCGGGTTTTCGACGGCTCGGAACGTCGTCTTGGTCTTGGTTCTGCGGTTTTCGTAGCATGCCCGGCAGTAGACCTAGGGATAATAATTAGCAAGACAAAACAACAAAAAGCCGGTGGAAGGAAATGTTTACATGGCCACACTCCTTGACGGCCCAGAAGTGGTGCTCCTCGCGGTCTTTCTTTGTTCTGGCTTTCTTGGCCGGGTGTTTCTCCTCCTCGTCGGGATCGTATGTCAACTCGTCCTCGCAACTAGGACAAACGAAGGCAAGTTCCTCGCCGGTGCCGCGGCTGAAGCCCTCACGAGCGGGAGGTGGAGAGACGTGCACGGGCTTGGGCGAACCGGGATTATTGTAGCCATTAGCTCGATAATTGAAGTTGGGTAGGTTGTTGCCCAGAGGGTTGTCGTGGTTATGCGCATGGTTGTTTCCCCCCAAATACTGGACGTCGACCTCCTGGGGCTGTTGGCCAAGCGCTCCTCCGAGGCGGTGCAAGAAACCGATTCCGGGACCGAGGGGATTCATGCCGCCTGTGAAGCGACGCATCATTCCAAACAAAGCACCCATCTCGTGCTCGGCCTCCTCCATAGCGGTCCGGGCGCGGGGGAATGTGAGTCGCGGCGCTTGCGCGCGGTTGGCAGGTGCGCCCCCCCAGAACGGGGCGGGCGGGGGGCCTGGAGGCGCATCGTCGTCTATGGTCAGGTCGATTACCTGGGCAGGAGCAGCACCAAGAAGGCTTCCGTCGCTGCGGGTGAGCGAGGGAGTACGGTTGCCAAAAGACATCTGTCGTCGCGGATTTCGGTGTTGTGGATAGCGGGCTCGGGCGCGATTGGCATTTGGAAGAACGCGAACATCTTCGGGGCTGTCAGGCTCTTCCGTCAGGTCAATCACTGAGACTTCCGCCCGCAATGATGAGCCTGCTCGGTGTCTTGCCGGGGCCCCTGCGCCTGCTCCTGCGCCCGCATCAGCGCCCGCACCCGCACTCGCACCTGCCCCGGCTGCCGGCTGCCGTGAAACACGCCGGGGAGGTAAGGGTTCCCTTTCATCGCCCAATCTGTTGAACTCCATCTCGATAAGCTCGTCAAGAACTGAAGGGCCTTCGAAACCGAGAAGATCCTCAAGATCGTCGTCGTCTTCGTCGCTCGACGACAAACCCCGAGCGATCTGAGGTTCGTGCTGTTGTTGCTCTCTGTTCTGTTGAGCCGGGTGGGGTGCCGGCATGCGATATGGGTGATGTCGGCGGGCTAGTCGTGCTGCAAACTCGGCAGGGTCGAGCCTCGGAAGGATTCGTTGTTGCGGTGCTTGATTAGGCTGTGCGGGGCGACGAAAATCTTGTTGCCCACGTGGAAGGGAACGAAGGATAACAATCGGCCCTCTCGCGCCAAGCTCAGCGGCGCGCTCAACAGCACGTTCGGCACGCTGATGGGCAGAGGCAAGATCCTGTTCGGCACGTCGATTTGCTGCCGCCCGGCCAGCAGCAGCTGCGCGGGTTTGTCTCTCCTCGCCAGCTCGGGTCTCGCGATCTAGGATTTCAGAGAAGTGGTCCTGCAGGACGTTCACTTGGCGGACAAAAAGTTCGTTGTCGGAATCTTGTGAAGAGGCGCGCTGCCTGGAAGATTGAGTAGAGTGGGGCGATGAGTTGTCGGCATCGGCATCCATAGCACCGAAAAGATCAAAGTTGTGCAAGCCGTCGTCGTCCCCGCTATCCCCGCGCTCCTCCTGGTCGGGATGGGGCGAAGAGCTAAATGGGGCCTCCGAGAAGTCAACAGAAGAAAAATCGCTGTCGATATCATCGATTTCCAGCATGTACTGGGGTTCGCCGAACAAGTCGTCCATTATACTGGACTGGCCTACAATAGGTTTGCTAGGCGAAACTGTGGTCTGGCGTGTCTAGTACATTCCACCGAATTGGCCGTGTATACTCTGTCAATACGCAAGACACACGGGGGGTACGCTGTCTCTGTCAGACACACGGGGGGTACGTTGTGTGCAGCGGGCACAGCCCTGCGTCGCCGGTCTGGTCGGTCGGGGTCGTTGAGGCGATAATCAACACGCCGAGGCCGGCTTCCCGTTTCGAGATGATGCACAGGAAAGCGCCGTGTCGGGTCGGGATTCGGCGAGGGATTGCGTCGGGAGATTGTGTCGAGAGCGCCGACGCGGTGTCGCTGGTGCGGCGGGGTTGCCGTCGAGGGTTGTCGTGTGGACGTGGGGAGTGTTTTTGCGTTGGGAGAAGCGAGTGAGGTGTCGGCAGTGACCACCTTCAGAAGCCCAGGCCACCTCTTGTTGATGATGGATGGCGTGTGGGTGCGTGTGGTCGGACTTTAGGCCCAATTTTGCCGCTTCCTACACCCTGGGCGATTCGCGCAATCCCGCCAGCTGCCCGCACGTCAGCGTCAGCAAAATACCCCAAAGGTCCCCAGCAGAAAACTGGGCGGGAGCCGCATGGACTGTCATCCCTGCAACGAATGAGGCCAATCAACAAAGGACCATACCTGTTGAGCTGATGCAGCTGCTTGCCAGTTTGGCGACAGCTGGCTGTAATCACTCGGACTTTATGTCGGAGTCAGTGTATATCGAAATATCTGCGGGGCGGGTGACGGTGGCACAGAAGAGCAGGAAAAGTGGCGAAAGTGAAGAGAAAGGTCCCGAGGGAAACAGAGGATTACTCATGCGCCTGGTTGTTCCCATTCATTCAGCACAATAGCCTTGACAAGCAGGCGATATCGGATGTAAGCAGGACAGAGACAGTAGCGACGCAACAAATGGGACCCGGCGACGCCAAACCCGGTGCCATGCATCAAAGGTATCACATTTTCTGCCCCCGCGAGCCAAACCAGAAGCCACTAGGTACTTTACATGCTGTTTGATTCCCATCTGGATAGGTATCTATCTCATTTGCGCCTTGCACCAGCTCCCCAATTCGGGATTACTCCGAGTCCTTGAGACCCAACACCGAGACGACGCCCTCCTTGTTCACCGCCACCAGTGACCTGGCGTCGGCCCCCCATCGCAAGGCCACCCCAGGCACACTTGTCCGCAGTGGCTCTGACCAGGCCTTGGAGCTCTTGAGATATTGCTGCACCGTAACACCTGTCGACCCGGCGGTGGCGAGGAACTGGCCCGTGTAATCCCATGCCAGCGACTGCGCGTCGCCCGTCTGTATCTCCTTGACCTGGGCTGCCGCACCCTCCTTGCGCAGATCAAAGATGGTTACTGTCGACTGCCCCTTACCCGTCGCAGCAAACCAGAATCCATTCTCCGAGAAGACAAGCGCCTGGATCGGAGGTCCAAGGTGGAAGCTCGCCGCCTCCTCGCCACTGCCTGTCTGGAAAACCTTGATATCTCCCGACTGTGTGCCCGCCGCAAAGAGATGGCCGTCGGGGTGAAATGCGCACGCCGTCAATGCTGTAAATGGTTAGCAACTGCAACCCAAATGCCCATGTCTCGCGGGGGGATACGTACCAGCATCTGTGTAGACACGCGACACCTGCTGCAGGGACTCAACATCGTAGAAGACAAAGCTCTTGTCTGCGCCGACAGAGGCGAGGATTCGCTCGCCGGGATGCAGCGCAAGACCTGTCACGGCGCCAGCATGTGCCTTAAAGGTCGCTGTCTCGCTACCGCTATCAAAGACCCTGACAGAACCCTTCGAAGTTGCCAAGATGACCTTGGTGTCTGTCCAAATTGTAGCAGTCACAGGCTCGCCAATATCGAGTGACCGTTCAACCTTGTTGGCTTGCGTCGAGTAGATGTCCACCTTGCCGTCCAGCCCACCGATGGCAGCAAAGTCGGACTGGAGGTCAAGTGACGTGGCCTGGGTGACGGTCAGGTCTGTGACGGCTGTTTGCTGAAGCGCGGCGACATCGTCGGGGGTAGCCCATCCTTGAGGAACAGGGCGCTTCTTGCGGCCCTTTGTTAATCTGGAAAAGTAACGTCAGCCCATGCTTTCCCGTTGTGGGATCTTGCGAAACATACTGCGAGTGCAGCTCGTCCACGTGCTCCACCAGGTTGGCGGGCAGGCTCTCGTTATCAATCGCCATGGCATCAGAAGCATCGCCACCCGTCTGTGTAACCGTCACCTTGGAAAGGGCCTCGCGCGCCTCATCCCGCTCGCTAGTTAGGCGCGCAATCACCCGGACAGCGGCATCGTGTTGGTACAGAGCAGTCGCGAGCTCTTCCCTCGTCCGGGACAGTTGCTCTTTTGTGTTGTATGTCTCAAGCACAAGCGCATCCCACTCGTCCTGGAAGGCTTTGAGGAGGGAGGGGAGGGATGTGAAGTTGGGTGGGCGTGGGCGAACGACGCGGCTGGTCTTGACGTCGAGCAGGTCTTCGGGATGCAGTTCCTCGTCGGTGCCGGGTTCCGTCCCGTTCTCTTCGATGTACTTGAGGATCAGGCGCTTCTCGAAGACGGTGCCTAGCGACGGAGTTAATTGTCAGCAGCTGCAGCATGGCGCGTTGATGAATCCGTGGGTCTCGCTTTGCGACGCACCTGTTTTCCTCGACACCACGGGCTCCTCGGGGATCTCTCCGGATACTGCATCGAATTGTCAGCGGGGCGTCTCCCAGTACCAGCGACAGGACATGGACATACGTGCGCAGAGCATGGTGGGCGATAGTGCAATGGCTGGCCAAAGATGGTTGATCTGGGAATGGCGCTTGCGGCTCAGAGCTCTAACTTTTTCCCCAGCCCAGCCGCCAAGGAGGCTGAGAAGCACAGACCGCGTTTGGGGCGAGCCCACACCTCGGTCAGCCACCAATCATCTCTTGGTACCTTTCTTTCCTTCGAGTTGACCGAGCTTGTTCACCACAGGCAGTGTTGTCATTTTGGGCCATTGATTTCAAGTCAACGACTTTTAGGGTAAAACCAGGACTGCTAGTTTGTTTCCAATCGTCTTCGAATTCATATGCATCATTAAATCAATTGCTTTTCCTTTCTTTGTTGCGCAAATTACAACGTCAGACTCCCATTCATGACTACAACAGCCTGGCCGCCCATGTAGACCTCCTTGACCTTGACCTTGTCGCCCTCGAGCGCCGCAACAGTCCTGATGGTGATCTCGCTCCGCCTTCCCATCTCAACACCCTGCGTGATGGCAAACGTCGCACCCGGAACTGCCCTCTTGCTAACTGTCAGGTAACTCGCCAGCGTGCAGGCAGCACTCCCCGTCGCCGGATCCTCAAATGGCAGCTCAAGAAGCCGCGACCGGATAGCCCAATGCTGGCCCCCATCTTCGGCCGAGGACCAACCCGTCACGACATAGTGGTAACGTGACACAAATCCATCGCCGCCCTCACCCTCGCCCTCATCCAGCAAACCCACCACCCTGCCGAATTGGATCCGCTTCACCGAGACGCGCCCGAGGTGCTCCACGCTGGGCAGCTGCACGAGCATGAATGTCATACCCCTGACAATGTTGGCCATAGGCGACGACAGCTCTGCAGCACGGATCTCATCATCACCGCGGTTGAGTCCATCGTTCACCATTGCAACCACATCAGCCGGTGCCGAACTAATGACATCCCCCAGCACCTTGCTGTGAATATGCACGGCATGCGGGATGGAAGCCCTGACGCTGCCGCCAGGCTCGGCCCGGATGGCAATGGGCCCGGCCTTGGTCAGCAGCGTGTTGACATGGCTCCAGCCGAGATGGTGCAACACCAGGCTCGCCGAGCCGATGGTTGGGTGGCCGGCAAAGGGCAGCTCTTTGTCGCTCATGAAGATGTCGATCTCCCGTGTCGTGACATCCGTCGCGGGCTCGGTGTCGAGCTTGTGCAGAAAGACAGTCTCGGAGAGGTTGAACTCGGCCGCAATGCGCTGCTTGGTATCCTGGTCGACGGAGCCTCGCAGAGCTGCGGGGATGAAGACCACCGCGAGCGGGTTGCCCAGGAAGCGCGTCGTGGTGAAGACATCGAGGGTGACGAAGGACAGAGTGATGGGGGCTGGAGAGGTCATGATTCTTGCGATTGCTGATCAATTGGTCAAGTCTTGTGAGCTTTGGGTTTTGAGTTTGCTGGCAAGTTGGCCGAGTACGTGAAAATCGTGACCCCTGAGATCACACTGATGATGATATGTTCTATAATCCTGGTGACAAATCCAACTATGCCGTTTCGAAAAATATGATGGTGTAAAGTGACTCATGCTTCGGACCAATCTGGTACCGCATGCCTATGCAGCTTCCGCGCTGCGGGATGGAGGGTGGAGTATCGCATTGGCTAACTCTCAAATTCCAAGTCGGGATGGCAACCCGGCAGAGCGGCAGCTCCAGACTACAACTGCACATGTTTAGAATATTTTGACGTCCTCGAGGGTATCCAGGGTGAATCAGATAATGTGAATGCCATCAACAGTGATGAATGCATCAAGGAAGCAAACTCCAGAGCTTTAAAGTGGGTAGTCGAATACAAAGAAAATGTTTATTTTTGATGTCACATAATCATTTATCTTTTGCTTCCTTCGATCACCAACTCCAACACCTCTTCCTCACACGTGATTGAGATGATTGAGCACTCACTTGAAAGGGGGCTCCAATCTCACTCGACTTTTGTTGCCTCCGGTTCCCAACTCCTGACCACGCCCATAAATACCCGGATGCCCCATGGCAGTTGCCCCATCGTCCCTATCGAGGTGCTGCGCTCGTAAAATGCAGAGAAAAAGCAGATATCATGTTGCTCAACAAACTTATTAGCAAGCTCCCAGTCGTCCTAGTTGTTTTACTCTTCGAGTTCTCCTCCCGCCGGCACTCGCTATTGGGAATAGCGGAACCCTGGAGCAGAACAGCTCTGCCTGGTTCGGCATACTGGTGATGCAGCCAGACTAGGCCTCACCGCCGTCTTCGCCAACATCTTCATCGCCCACCAGTCGATGGACCACAGTCACGATATTCACGCCTAGCACCACAACCGTGGTAGTAATTACCAAAACCATCACTCCCTAATAGCTACGTTAGAGACGCTAAGTCTGGCGCGTCCGATTGGGAAACGATATCCGCGGTAGGCGCTATTATCAAGCAGAGTGGTGGGACAAAGTATTACGGCCATGGGCTGATCGTGTTGTAGCTTCCGTTTTTCATCTTGAACATTCGATGAAATTCGGTTCTTCCGCAAAGCGCTTCCGCCTAGTTCGACCTGTCTCGACACTCCACCCCCCAACCTTCAAACCCTCTCGACCACCCCTTCACCGGGCGGCAGCACCTCAAAATCCGGCACTGTCCCTCCACACCCAGCCTTACTCAAACACCTCGTCTCAACCAACTCCTGCGCAACCAGCACCGTCCCATTCTTCAACCCCCAATTACACACCCCACTCCCACCGCACGACCCAAACAAATTCCCCCCCTCCCCCCCCAACCAAAACCCCTGGCTGGCCCCAAACACGAGACTCACTGGCCCTTCATTCAGCGTGATGCTCTCCTCCAGCCCCAGCCTCACCCCAAAATCCGTCGTCCCCGACCCCCCGTACCCACTCCGGTTCCCCCGCACCAGCTCGACGGTCCACCGGCCGTGGTTGATGCCCGAGCACGGCGTGGCGCGGCCGAGGTAGGGCTCCTCGCCGCCGTAGGCGAGCCATTTCACGGTGCAGTTAACGGTGGAAGATGGGAAGAGGGCGGCACCGAAGCGGGTGCGGCCTAGCGAGAGGGTGTTGGGGTCTGTGATGGTCAGGGAGACGGTGTTGTAGGGGGTGCTGCCGGGGTAGCCTGACGGGGAGTGGGTTGCCAGGCGGGTGATTTGCCACGGAAGGAGGGGGGCGGCGGCGAGGGCGAGGGGGTGCATTTTGGTGGTGTTGGTGGTGGTCAATTTGGTGTTGAACACCTTTACCATGGGAAGTTTGAACTTTGGAGATGTGCGATGGTCTTATGTTATCTTCCATTAGTTTTCAGCAATATTGAAAATCTCGAGCTACTAGGCAACAAGCTGTCAGCATCTTGCATCCAATTACCAATTCTTGCCCCGTAGTTACGCTTTTGCCAGATTAAAACCAGGCTGCGCGTAGCATTCTGTCTCGACCGGCTAAACACTCACTGGCTGACATTGCTGACACCAGACCACTTGGGCATGCTTGGTAGCATTCAGCTCGTGTCGCTGTGTGATGAGCTGTATTGTTACATGTCCATCTCATGGCTGGTTGCAGCGCTAGGAGGATCAAGGCCGGCCGCACAAAGAAAAGGTTAGAGTTGATCACCCCACGATTACATTGTAATGTCATAAATATATGTCAAACGTGCCTTCCTCAATACTGTGTCCTTAATTGTGCGTGTCAGTCTATCAATGGGGTTACCAGTGTCCTTGCAGAGGTCGCTCCTTCCCAATGCCCTACAAATCTACCCTCCAATTCTTCAATCTCCTGGATCCCGCAATGGGATACAGTGCGTATTTCGTCACAATATCCCATTATTTTACTGGCAGGCGATCACAGCGGTAAAAGCCCTAAGCCCTTGCGTCCATCCCTTTCTTGTCTGTAACCCACAACCAGATTAGGTACAAAAAATCCCATTTGTCCATCCGACAAGTCCGCATCATGACGACCAGCCAGCTGCCTTCGCGCCTTCCGAAATCCCCCAAAGACTGCGGAAATCATCAAAGCGCAAAACCGGTCCTGGCGTAATTCTCCAACACACGTCTCCAAGATCCCAGCCGCCGTGAATCTTATGCTCGCAGAAAAAAACCGTTGCCAAACACAACTCTTGCCCAACCAAAGACGTCCCTCACTCCCAGTTCATATCGTAGTAGTTGCAGTCGTGCTTCATATAATGGGTCTTGATGGGCTTCAACAGGTCCGCCTCACACTCGCTGTCGTCGTCCTGGTTAGGGTCCAGGTTGCGGGCCTTCTTGGGCTTGGGAGGGACCGGGATGGGATGGTGGTAGTAGTCCTGGTTGAAGTCGACAATGCGGGGTCGGCAGTGGTAGTTGTCAAAGTCGGCGGCCGATTTCATGGGGAAGCGGACCGGGTCATACCGCCGGACCGTGAGGGTCTCGGCGTTCTTGTCGCCGCCCGGAGGGGGGCTGGGCTCGCGCGACCGACAAAAGCGCTTGGCCGTGCGGCCGTTGGATCCCGTCTTGCTGCTGCGCTCGTACCGGTTTTCGAGAGACTCGGCGTCGGTGCCCAGGCTGACGAGCGCCATTCGGTGGCTGACGGTGAGCTGCGTCTCACCCTGGCTGGCTGGGGTGGGCTTGGTGCCGTGCTTGGGGTCCGGGCCAAACATGTCAAGTCTTCTGAGGATCTTGCTTTGTCGGCGGCGCAGCCCATGGTACTGCGCAGTGGTGACAACCCATTCCTTCCATTTGAGGTGGTCAGGTAGGTCAGAGTTGGTGGCCGAAGAAATGTCCTACATGTCGTCCGATCCATCAACCGATCCATCAACCGATCCACTAACCGACATCTCCGTGTCAGAGGCTGAAGATTCCATCTTTTTCGCAGCCTGGCGCTGAGTCTCGAGTTTCACGAGTCGGCGATAGTCAGCGAGCAGGGGTTTCCAGGCTATGTCATCTTCCAGTCTTTCCTGGGCTTCATTGAGTTCCTGCGCTTGCCAGCCTATGTAGGCCTCGGGCTCGCAAATGGCCGGAAAGGGCACATTGCCGCCCTTCATCTTGTTCTGGTGATAGGCGGCGAACGCGGCGTTCTGGGCGGCCTGCATGTAGGTGCGGTCCAGAGCAGACATCATGATTGCGACGGGTGTGCTTTGGGGGTGATGTCAAGGAATTGTGCTTTCCGGAGATTTGGGTCGACTGCTTATTCAAAGGCTGCAAATGATGCCAGTGATGGAAAGATGATGGCGGTGGTGAAGTTGCGGAAGGTGTCAAGTTGGTTGAACTCGGCTTGGGATTGACGAAGGCAGTGAGTTCGGCGTCGTGGTGGTTTGGTCACGACGGTTGTCAAAAACCAAGGAAAGGGTCGACTTGTCAGGCAAGAAGGATTTGCGTTGGCCTTTGTGTGGGAAAGGAAAATGAAGAGGGCAAGTCAAGAAGGTGGTGTCGAGCCGAGCTGGGGGCTTGCCGTGAACTTGTGGTTTGCAAGTTGCCAGTCGCAAGTTTCAAGAAACACGAGGGAAGAAAATTTATTTTGACTGACTGGTGAAGGCATGGCAGCACAAACACGCCTCCCTATGTTCCTATTGTAAACGCCAACTCCGTGGACCTGAACAAGGTAACTTAACGGCTGACAATGGGGGATGAGGACAATGGGCGTTGGTCAACCCTCTCCCTTTTTGTCACCTTTCGGTGGAGCACAGACACAATGACAAGACTCAAGAGTCATGGTTTTGAACTGGCGGGGTCATTGAGTCACGAGTACAATGTTGAAGCCGTTGACACTTTACGCGCTGGCGATTGCCAGCTTTTACCACACCACCGGGAATATCAGCATCATCCTCTTCATGATTTCAGACCTTCAACACTTGGATGAGGTCAGTGGTGGCCAAATCTGATCAAACAACAGTCATTCTCAGCGATGAGATAATACCAGGCTATGATAATTCCAAGTTGTCGAATCGAGCTGAGTCCAAGAAGATGACATCGGCAATGCAATGCGGCAGGGTTCCGAATCCTCCTCGAGACTACGCCCCAACACCATTAGTAAGTGCGAGTAATCTCGATTATTTTCTGCCTTGATCACAACCTCCAACCCCAACTTGACACGGCAAGCCAAAGGCAGAAATGGCGAGCCACGGCGGGAAGCGCTCCCGCAGAGGCTGCATCACCTGCAAGTACGCCGTTCCCTCAACCTGAATCTTCAACACCCCTACAATTGTCCCTCATCCCAAAACCTAACCGGCCCCCAGAATCCGCCGCGTCAAATGTGATGAAACCCGCCCCCAATGCATCCGCTGCGTCCAAACAGGCCGCACCTGCGACGGCTACGCGGCGTCGACACAGTCGCACCAGTCGCGGCGCGCGCTCGCCGACGCGGTGCGCCAGCTGCCCATGGCCGGACCGGCGTCGCGGCTGCTGGGCGAGCCCGTGCCGGCCGACGACGCAGCCTGCTTTGATTTCTTCCGCCACTGCACCGCGGACATGACGGGCAGCGTGCTGCCCGGAGCGCGGTTCTGGGGGCGGCAGCTGTTGCAGGCGGCGCATGCCGAGAGGGCTGTTTGGAGGGTTGCTGTCGCGTTGGGGGCGCTTCGTGGGTTTTCTCTCTCTTTCTGGTTGTGGTCCTGGGTGTGTGCTTGGGTGGAGAACCGGCTGGCTTCAGGCCCACTCTGGTATCGTTTCTTGGACGGGAGAAGAGTGTCATACAGTGACACTCATTCTCGACTCTTTCTCATTCTTTGAGATACACACATACTGACTGCTCTATATATACCCGCAGACCGCCGCTGGGAGTATAGCAACAGCCGCACCGCCGCGGCCGCCGCAGCCCGCCGACGCGATGGCGCCGATGCCATCGCCAGTTTCGCGCAGCAGGCCGCCAGCCACTACTACGGCGCTATCTCGCTAGCCAAGGCTGTCCGAGACCCAGCGATGCTAGCCGTCGTCAGCGCCGCGCTGGCAGCCGCCGCACACCTCACCGGGCTGTGGTATGTATCCCCCCTCTACCCAGACCGGAGGCCACGCTAACCCCCGCCCCCCCCCCCCCGCAGGGCCGAAACCCAAGTTCACATCCACGCCGGCCTACGGCTGCTCCAGGACATACAAACACCCCCCACCGACTCCGCCGACTCAATCTCAGGTCTCGCCCAGAGCCTGGAGCGTCTCGACCTGCAGGCCATGGTCTTCGAGGACGCGCGCGCGCCGTACGACTACCACGCCATGTCCGGCTTCGCGGGCAACGGCGTGGCCCGTGCGGCGGCATGGGACGGCGTCGAGCTGCGGGACGTCGGCGAGGCGGCGTTGGTGGTGTTCCGGCTGGTGCGGCGCTTCTTTGTCGTCGCGAGCGCGGCCGAGCAGGGTGTGGTCACGCTGGGGGAGCTGGAGGTAGTCCTGGGACGGCTGGGTGCGGATGCGGCGAGGTGGGAGGCGGCGCTGGGGGTGCTGTTGGCGCGGAACGGGGGGGAGCGGGTTATGGTTTTGTCGATGCGGTTGTACCATGTCACGCTGGGCCTGTTGCTGGCGGCGGGGGTTGCGGGGCCTGAGACGAGGTTTGATGGGTGTTTGCCGTTGTTTGAGAGGATTGTGGCGCTGGCTGATGAGATTGCGCGGAATACACGCTCGCCGCTGCCTTTCTTCATGTCGTTGGAGCCCGGGGTGGCGGTGCCGCTGTTTGTGGTGGCTGTTCGGTGTCGACATCCGGTTGTGCGGCGGCGTGCGCTGAACCTGCTGAGCACGCTAAACAGGCAGGAGGGTATCTGGAACTGTGCGTTGACGGGGAGGGTGGCAGAGCAGTGTGTACTGTGGGAGGAGGAGGGATTGGACATCCAGCTGCCGTTGCGGGAGCATGATGATCATCTGGATTTGGTGTCTGCACCTGTGAGAGCAGATGCACCCGTGGATGTGGACGCAGATGGTTACTCGCCTGTGTGGCCTGGCGGGTGGCCGAATGTGCCAGAGCGGAAGAGGTTGTTGCATGTGTCCTCGATTGTGAATGTTGACGCGGGCACCTTCGATCTGACCATGTATGCTAACAGTAATGACGGCATGGGGCTTGTGATCAAGGCAGTTAGCCTAGACATCTAGGGGACATGTACCTATCCCATTACAAGAAAAACATTACGAAAACAATGGCAACGATGCCCATCGGATGCGCCATCAATCCCCTCCCTGCCGAGCTCTTCTCCCCTTCCAGCTCAGACCCCCCATTTCCCCCCTCCGAGTCCCCATCCGGCTTCCCCTCAGTTTCCGTCCCAATAGCCGCCTTGGGTTCAATCACAACAAAGTCCTCCGTCACCGCAGTCCCATCCGCCAACGCAAGCACCTGATTCTCTGCACACGACACAAACGGACTGTACACCAGACACACTGGCTCAGGAGTCGTCTCAGGCACCTCATTCTTAATCCCCCACGAACTCACCTCCCCAACACTGGTATACTCCCCAGCCCCCTCCGTCCCCGTTGCCACATCCCTCCCAAAAACACTTCTCTCAAAAACCCTCAACACAGTCTCCGGCTGATACGCCGCGACACTATGTCCCGCCTGAAACACCCTCACAAACGCCACCCCACCCGCCTGCCGAACCACTCCACCATCATACGTCGCATTCGTCCGCAGCGGCGCGTACCCGGCGGCGCGGAACGCACGCGCGCCTGCGTGCTGGAGTGACAGCGACACGTTCTCGCCGCCCAGCCAGTTGCACCGGTAGTCGCGGTCGCCGTAGACAAAGGTAACGGGGTGGCGGCGGGCCGCGAGCCCCGAGAGGTCGGCCAGGGTGCGGCGCATGGGGTCGCCGGTCACGCCGAAGAAGAGGATCGAGATGGTGTTGGACGAGAGGGTGAAGTTGATGGGCACGCCAAGGGCCGATTGCACCCAGGCGCGGTTGAAGAACGCTGAGTTGTAGTCGGTTGGGGTGGTGGTGGGTTGCGGGTAGGTGATGTCGAAGGGGTTGAGCTGGGGGTGTTGTTAGTCTGGTGCTGGTGGGGTGGGGAGGGGAGGGGGGGCTGACGTTGGAGTAGGTTGTGTAGGCGCCCTGGACGACGCCGAAGCAGTACAGGGCGGCCGTTGCGCAGGCCTCGTTGACGGTTGTGTTCAGCCCCGTCTCGAGCGGGTCGCTGACAGTGCCGACGGCGCGGCAGGCGTGAATCAGATCGAGACAGCCGCCGGGCTTGGTGAAGTTGTTACGAGCCTCGTCGTAGATTTCCTTGGAGATGGCCTGGATGCCGTACGTGTTGTTGTAGGCGAACTCGGGGTAGAAGCCGCCCTGGGCCTCGGCGTCGATGCATGCGTTCTGAAGCCCGACGGTGCCCAGCTTCAGCGGCTTCGCGCTGGCATCGCCGAGCGTGGTGTTGGCGATGCGGTCGTTCTGGTGCTCAAAGTGGGCAAAGATGGCGGGCGCAAAGTAGCCGCCGTACGACACGCTCCAGATGTTGATTTCCCGGTTGGACGTCGTGTACTCGGGAAACTCCTGGAACCACAGCTGCGCAAAATGCCACATGGTGCGGGCCGCCTGCATCGTCGTCAGCACCGCCTGGCTGGGGTCGGGCAGCGAGATAGTGGCGCCGATGGTCGTGACGTTGGTCTGCGCGAACTTGGCCGGATCCTCGACGGGGGTGAACTCGGACAGGGGCGTCAGCAGGTCGATGATGCCATTCGCAAGGGTCGAGTACGAGAACCCCGTGGACACGGGCTGGTCGATGTAGAGCATGTTGACCTTGTCGTTCCACGAGAACTCGTTGAGCACGGTGCTGTTGGTGTCGGACTGCACCCTGCACGGGAACCCCGACGAGCCGTCCATGCCGCTCGTCCCCGGCCCGCCACCAATGTAGATGGCGAGGGGCGCGCTGTCCGGATTGTGCCGGGCCTGGAAGTACCAAAAGAAGATGCTGGCGTTGTATGTGGCCGGCACATCTGCCAGGAGGGTGCTCGGAAGGTTTACATAGCCGCTGTAAGCCTTGACGCCGGGCGTGGTCTCGCAGATTTCGGTCTGTAATGAACTGTCAGTGGTGAGATAATCTCGTGGTCCGCCTCAACTGACCTGCTTGTACGAGATGGAAGCCCCGGGGTAATTTTTGGACGGCACTGATTCGGTGTCTTTTGGCGTCTGCACAAAGTTCTGTGCCGCCGTCGTGGCCACAAGGGCAAGCTGAATGGGAATCCACAACTGCATTGCCGAATATTAGTGCTCAAGTGCTGGCAGGAAAATGAAATCCGTTGAAATGGAAGGTACAACCTGGTGGTTTTATAGCCAGTATCAGATAACGAGCGCAGCGCGGGCATCCATGGCCACCACATGGACCAGCGTCACTGCCCTGGCCATGGTTGCCAACTGCTGGTAGCAGGGGTTGTTGGCGAGCGGTCCAGTCAGGAACCAAGCTACGCCCCAGGTATCCGTTAAAGTAGCACTGCCCGGCTGAGGCTCATCAGACTCGATCCTGCCGCGCAGCCAACAAAAGTTGATGGCGCGGAATTGGCGAGCCAGCCAATCAGGGGCCGTGCTGCCTACACCAAATCGGGGACGGTGGGGACTGTTGATCTTCAACTAGATATTTTTATGAAGGGAAATGACTCCTCTAGACCATGTTGTCAATTTTATTTTGAGCGGCGCGCTACGCGATGGCTGACTTTGGCACATATCCCGGGGGCTGGCATGCATTCCAATGGCAAGTGTTTCAGGCCCATTGCAAGTTGCAACCCCGCTCGGAACATTGAAACCCAACAACTTGACACCGTCAACACAAAATGGAGTCCTTGTATCGAGACATACAACTTCCCAGCAGCGATGAAGGCCCCCACTTCAGGCTGCTCACCCTCCTCCCAAGCAAGTCATCTGATGCCGCAATCAGATTTTCCTTGTCCGTCTCAGCTCTGTCCGACGAGACGGTCGAATATGAAGCCCTCTCGTACTGCTGGGGCGACGCTGTCCATAACCGAGTTACGACTGTGTGCAACGGTGTGACCTTCACGGTCGGTGAGAACCTCGGGGCTGCTCTGTTGAGACTCAGGCTTCCCGAAGCTCCACGCACGCTATGGATCGACGCTGTCTGCATCAACCAGGACGACCTGGCTGAGCGGGCGCAGCAGGTCGGTTACATGCGAGATATCTACCGCCATTCGAAAGGAGTCCTCATTTGGCTGGGCACGGAATACGACGACAGCGGCCTTGTTTTCCCCCTGTGCGAGCGCATTGCGAAAGCCTTTGCGAGGAGTGCTAATTCTGGGAACGAAAGCCTTGCCGGTGAAGTGAAGGAAGACTGGGCTCAAGACGCACTCACCGACAGCCAATTACGCATGAAGGATCGCTGGGAGGAGGGCGAAACTGACAAGGCCACCGAAGATTTCCTCAAGGCCGCAAGATCTGATGCTGAGATACCAACAGGCGTCGTCATTACCAGCTTCGGCGGCACGCGAATTGCTCACGCCCGCATTGACGAGTTCCAAGCCTTCATGAAGCTCTTGCAACGGCCGTGGTGGAAACGGTCCTGGATCATCCAGGAAATCTGCCTGGCAGCGGAAGCAACCATTATCTGCGGAGACTCAACGCTAGAATGGCACATCTTTATCGTCAGCATCTTGCTGCTCCTTCTCGAGGCCGCAGACAGACAGCTCCTCCCCACTGCTGTTCGTGGAAACGCCTTGTCCATGATACGGATTAGGTCCTGGATACAACATCCCGGCCCTGACACAAACCTCAACCTTCTTGAACTTCTCTGGGAATTTCGCTCCCAGGAAGCTACTGACGCCCGTGACAAGATCTATGCCTTTCTTGGACTCGTCCCGCCAACCGATCCAGTCCATTCACAGATTCGTGTGGACTACCAAGTCGACAACGATGTCAAGAAGTGCTACACCGAGGCTGCCCTGGCTTTCCTGTCACTGCGACAAAACCTCGACCTCCTCTCCACCGGGCGATACCCATCCCATGGCGAAACCTCCCTCCCCTCCTGGGTCCCCGACTGGAGCTTCAGCCCGCCTACCCAGCCCACCCTCCTTCCTCTACAAGTCTTCACTCCCTCATCCCCCAAAACCGGAATCCCCTTTTCTGCCTCCGGCCCAAACACCACCTACACCCTCTCCTCCTCCCTAACCCCTCCAACAACCCATCTCCCCCTCAAGGGCTTCATCCTCGATCGCCTTGCCACCATCGCGCCCCCTCTCCCCCCAATCTTCACCGTCGAATACGACAGCTTCATGCTGACCCCCTCCCTACCCCGGCTCAAAACAACGACCGCCTTCCTCCGCAGCGTAGGCCACCACCTCGACATCCTCCTCCGCTGGGAATCCCTTGCCACCTCCATCACCCCGTACCCAGGCACCTCCGACCCTGACCCCCTACGCGTCCTCACCGCCGTCCTCTGCGCAGGCAACACGCCCCGGGGCCTCGACGCGGCGCACGGGGCCTTCATGAAGCACCGGGCCGAGCTGAAGTGGCCGAGGCGGGTGGCGCGGTGGCGCGGGAGGCTGGGGGTCGGGGAGAGGGTGTATCGGCCGCTGCTGGGGGCGGCCAAGATGGTCTCGCGCGGGGCCGAGTACGGCCCTGAGGAGGACGAGGCTTTCTTTACGCACATGGCTGTGGCCACCGGGAGGGGATTGGGGAGGACTGAGGGGGGGTTGCTTGGGTTGGTGCCGCCGGGGGCGAGGGAGGGGGATGGGGTTGTGCTTTGTGAGGGCGGGAAGGTGCCTTTGGTGGTGAGGGAGGGGGAGGGGGGGTGGGAGTTGCTTGGGGGTGGGTATTTTCATGGCGTCATGTTTGGGGAGAGGTGGGAGGCGGGGAGGTGTGGGAGCATTACCGTTGTGTGACTCGGTTGCCTCGCGTCCCCGATAAATTGGAAACCACTGGGACTCGATTTCCCGTGTCGGCGATAGGCACCTCTATATGTCGTGTTACTTCCAGCCAAATCACCGGAGCGCCATCAAGTCGCCGCAACGCCATTTGTAGGTACCAGGTAGTCGCTCGTGTCAACAGGTCATTTGGGAATACGCTATGTTTCATCCACTCTTTGCAAGTTGTGCTACCATAGATATGAGGGGCCCGGCAGCCCACATGTGGGACTCGAAGGCAGCTGGAATGCCAAATAGCTGCGAGCGGGCGCCGGGGCGGGACATTGAACTCTAAACTGGTCGCCGGTGTGTCTGCTCAACAATGCTAGACCATGGCCCCGAGTTGCGATCTGGAGGCGGAAGTGAGTCTGCCGAGGCGCCACTGATGCTGCGTATAACTTGAACTACGTCCCAATCCTCGAGCGCAGCCGACTCAAATCATCTTCATCAAGCGCCTATCGTTTCCATCGGCAGGAGGGCTTGAATGTCCCCAGGAACAAAGATATATTAACCAGCTCGGAGAACCACGAACGTCATACGAAACCAATGCAGAGAAAACAAACAGAGTGCTGGTATCCACTCTCGACATGTTGCTAGACCTAACGACAGGTCATCCCATCCATCTGTTTGCATTCCGAATGACAACATCATGCTCCTCTCCATTTGCGTGATGAAGGGCGAGCTTTGCGAGATTATCGAAATTGGCGTGGAGGAAGATGAGAAAAGCGACGAAAAGGGCCACAAGGATGACAGTGATGCCAAGGAGGATCGCCCTGCCCATAAATTAGATTAGCAATGCCGTTGTACAAAGGAGGAAAGTGGGCAAGCTACTTAGTGAATCGGATGAGACTATTGAGGAAGTCTCTGATAACTTGGACAAGACCCCCAAGGAGGTCTCTGATCTCTGTAGCAAGGGCGCAGAAGGAGCCTTTGATCGCTCGGATTAGGCCACGGAGGAAACCTTTAATCTCTGTGACAAGACCCCCAAGGAGGTCTCTGATCTCTGTAGCGAGGGCGCAGAAGGAGCCTTTGATCGCTCGGATTAGGCCATGGAGGAAACCTTTGATCGCTCGGATTAGACCACGAAGGAAATATTTGCCTTCTAGAACAAGATGGGCAAAGAAACTTCTGTCATACCGATGTCAGCGCGGAAACTTTTGAGGCAATCGTTTTATCTTTACCCAATCTCCTTGACAAGGAAAACAACCAGGAACGCGACGGTGGAGAGAAGGAGCATAAAGCTGTGGGCGAAGAAATTGACATTTTGATCTTGCGGGGCAAAAATGGCGGCAAGAAAGTCGAAAGGCTGACCGCGCTCGAAACCAGGCTCGAAACCGGGCTCGAAGCCGAGCTCAACATCGTGATTTCTATTATCCATGGTCGAGAATTCGTATGATGGAGGAGGTTCGGCTTGGTTGGGGCTGCTTGAAATGGAAGAGGCTAGGAAACCCATTGTGGAAATTTTTGCAGTAAGGGTTGTGGGTGCGGCTTGTCTCTGGCGATGATGTCGTAGGCGCGGCTGGTGATGCGCACTGCGGCTTGTTTGGCGATGATGTCGTGGGCGCGGCTGGTGAGTCCTGGCGATGGTGGTGGGTTTTGGTTTTGCCCTAGAAGGAAGGCACCGCAGCTTTGACCATTTCATCCAATTTATATTTTCACAACAAGGTCGGCTATGCACACACCTGCCACCACCCTGTGCAGCAAAACTTTAGCATCTAACTAGACAACCAAGAAACCGGCCCAGACTATGACCTCACAAGGAGAGAGGGGTTTCGTTAAACCGACCGCAAAGGTTTCCGAACCACGCATGAAGATGAACTACTGTGCTATCCCCAAACACCAACAGTAGTCATGAATACGGTGCTCACATACGCTTCATATTTCCCAATGGGTGAGATCCCGTTTCCGTGTCCTAGGCTCAGAGGATACAGGTTCTTGAGCTCACATCCCATCTCTCTTTGCCTCTTTTTTCACTAGGGGCCATCGGTTCCTCCGTCTAGGTTCTCCTGCGCAAAAAAAAAGAAGAAAAAAGAAAAAGGGACTTCAATGGAGCCTCCGGGAGAGACTGCTGAAGCAAGGCGTCTGTCTATCATTCACAAGGGGAGGTACAATTCATGCCGGCTGCCTAGCACCAAAAGGTTGGGGGGGTGGGCACACTGGAAATCGACACTTGCCCTTAATGTCTACCACTATCATGTGACCTAGCTCCCCCCCTACAGTTAGGTGTCACATCCTCCACGCCTGGCTTATAATCCCATTGTAGCTGTGGTTCCTTAATGGAATCACAGCTAGACTCCGTAACTGGCTGGTTTCCTGCCTCGGTCCAGATGAGTCTGAGCATGGCGGGGACTACGTAGGTGTACCACGTAGTGGGGGCTTCAAGTTGAAGGTCCGGAGCTTTCGAAGTGAGGAGTGTAGTTATGGTTTTGTCGTTGGCAGGCACCATGTGTCAGGTCAGTCATGTGACACCAGACGCCACTTGTGCGTGCCCAACAGAATTTTCCAGCGCGTGAGGCACAACACAAACACAGAACGAATACAAGATTGAACCAATTGATCAAAGCGCTGGTTTCCAACACCATGCCTCAGCTAGAGGCCGCCTTCAAGATGGTCCGAATATCTGCTACCTTGATGCCAGTTGCAAATATAAAGTCGGGCTTCGGAGGGAAGCATACCCCCCTGACCTTGGTATTTGGGTGGAGCCGGAGAAAAACACGGGGGTCTGGGGGCGGGCTAGCTGGGGTTCAAAAAGCGCGCCGCGAACGCAGCATCCTCTCGGTTAAGGCACCACGCCATTGTCATTCTCAGATCATACGGATGACCCTCTCAAAAGTCCTTGCTCACCGCCTTTGCCAAGATCTAGCCGCTTCAGGGCTTACCCACTGCAATCCCCTGCAGTTATAGCGCTACCCACTCATCCACTTCTGCACACCACTTACTACACCACCTTCCATGACTTGACATCGCCAATTTCAACATCAAAGTTCAATTGTAACTAGACTTCTTTCTCCTCAATCCAGATATCCTCCTCTCCCAATTCGGCCTCTGAATCCTCCGTCTGAACTGGATCGTCTGAATTATCGTCTTCCAAATCCTCTCCCACTTCCAGAACCTCCGCAAGTGTGTGAATCTCACGGCTTTTCATATAGTTCGGCCGCCCCTCCTTGTATTCGTTACCCCCCTTGCAGTGAATAACCTCACTTACGTGGTGTGGAATTCGTTCAATTAATTCCTGGATCTTCTGCAACGGCAGCTCTCTCCACGCCCTTCCCCACGCTTTTTCCGTCTCCTTCCGGCTTTGCGGTGTACCTTTCTTTGTAGCCTGCCTCTTTAGATAGAACCAAGCAGGCTCAATCATATTGAGATCTGGCGAGTTTGGAAATGCGCTGATTACGTGCAACGTGGCCCCTGTGTGCCAATAGCTATAGGTGGCTTATAGGGGCTGCAAATGGCTTACTAGGGATTACGATTTACCTCGCTTCAACTGGACACACGAGGCATACAGTGGCAAGCGCTGAACGCCCCCTGGAACTTCCCCTGAGTGGATTCTGCCGGCAGAATAAGCTCCAAAGCGGTGAGCAAGGACTTTTGAGAGGGTCTTCCGTAGAATCTTGTGAAGTCGGACGACCACAAATTTGGACGGTCATAAGTCAGATGGTCATAAGTCGGAAGGCCGCTACATGAGACAGTGCGCTTTGCAAGAGGAAAGGTAATGTAGTGAAGCAATTTACACTGCCTTTCTCTGCGTATTGGGCGCGAAGAAAGATTGCTCAAAGAAGAAAGCAAAGGCGATTCCTTCCGGTGCTGGCTGTGATCGCCTTGTAGCAAGAGCTTGCGTGACTGGCAGCACACGCAACCTCGCGCTGAGGGATGGGAGGCAGTGGGGGAATAACGCAAGTTTGTGATAACGATGAGGCGGTCCGCGGTGCATATACCGACCTTTCTGCAAGTGGTTTGGTTACTACGGTTTGGAATATATCATTGACGATTTCATTGTGTGTCACAAAGCATGCTTGAAAGACGTCAGTGATACCAGCAAAGGGGCAGCAGCGAAACCCCAAAACATCGAGGATATTTGAGGCGAAACAAAGGTACCTAAGCTCAGGGAGAAAGTAAAAACAGAAACCAGCCCTCGGAAATGTGTAACTGCCGAAAAGATTTCGGGCCCCCCGTAGCAGCTTCCCCCATCCTTCAACCTAAGGCGGCGGCAGTGGCGGCGGCGGTGTTAGTTGCCGTTTTGGCGGCGACGGGAACGACGGGATCGGGGGTCTTCATTGCGGCGACGTTGACGACGACAGGCAAGTCGGAGCTCGTCGTCAAAGTGGGACGCCAACTCTGCCCACTCGCCTCTGCTCTCCAGCCATCTCCAGAGAGCTACGCGAGACTCACACGCGTGGCCGGTTCGGCCGATTTCCACCTGCAAAGGTGGCGCGATAAGTTAGCCAGGAGCCCGGGTACCTGGTATTTGTTTTTGTTGGGCGTGGCGAATGTGTAATGACTTACTCCGATGGCTGCGTACGTTCTGCCCTGACAATAGCCAAAATGGAGCCTGTGCGCCTGCCAGGCGTTCCAATTGGCACCTATTTGCCGCGGCTTCGTTAGATACAAGATAATACAAGAAGGGCTGCTAGGTAGATGAGACTTACCACCCCGCAGGTCAGCGGACGGGATAACGGCCTGCTCCGCGGCGGGGGGCGGGCCGAAGAACTGCTGTGAAGCAGGAGGAGGAGCGGCGGCCTCGGCCTGCGGGAGAGCAGGAGACGACGTGATGGCCTGCTGGGGAGCAGGGGGTGGCGCGACGGAGACCTGCTCGGCGGCAGGGAGAGGGGCGGTGGCGGCCTGCTGGGGGGCAGGCGGGGCGAGAACGGCGGGCGCGGCGGGAGCGGCCGGGTAGGGGGAGGCCGCTAGGCCGACGACCGCAGGGTCGAACAATGCTGGGTCGACCAGCGCAAGGTCGAGGGGGGCGCGGCCGTCCATTCTTTTTTTGGGGGTGTTTCTTTTTGTTGTTATTTTGTTGATGGTGGTGGAGAAGTGAAAGAGGGAGGGAGAAAGAGTTGGGTGAGCCCTGGGATTTTTCACAAAGCGGAGCGTGGCTGGAAGGCGGCTGGTGAAGCAGAGTGCGGCTGTTCAGTATTCAAATCTATTATGTCGTCGCCTTGCCCCTCTCGCGGACCTTCTCGGAACAAAACCAAAACCATGACACTCCCCTCCAAGCAACCGACGGGTCGTCGCAGCGTCTCCCAGTTGACAACGCGTTCTCTCCCCGGATGTTCTTCTATATAGCAGGAGATTTTGACGAGAGCTGGAAGAGAATTTCATTCTGCTCTACCACTACCCGCTCGGCACCCGGATGGTGCGAAATGCTCCCCTACTGACACTCAATATTGCGCCTTGGTGTGACTATGCGGAATAGCGTCGGGAGGCCAACAAGGTGTGTTTCCATGATATTACAAATGGGACAAACCAGTTCAAGTGATAGAGGCCATAATACAATGCTTTGGTGATTGGCAAAGCACATATCTACATCGGCCGGATGACGTTAAATCCCGTGCCGGGGTGGTGTTAACTTCGGTGTGTCGGATGACGTCGGAGTCGGGGCCGAAAACCCCGGCCCCACCTGCACGACATGGATAAATGACCTGTGCTACCCCCATTAAAATGACTGTCTCTTCTCTAACAGCATTTGGACAAATTCCACCCTGTCAGCCACAGCCGAATTTTGCAGTGACCAGCATCAACCTTTCCCTTTTTCCCTCCCAAAATCCATCCTCCACAACAGTCGCACACTCGCAATGGAGTCATTCAAATCCAGGTAAATGCACCGACTGGCTCTATTTCCGGTGTTTTATCGCAGCCGCTAACCGCAGTAATATAGCGCAATGTCATACTATTCGGACTGATTAGTTGGCGAGGATTCAGCGCCCCCTCGCCTGCCTACCCAACCAGTGTTCTTAGTGGACGAGCCGCAGCCGACAGGCCTTGAAGACCCCTTCCAAGCGCTGTGTGCCACTGAACTTGAGGCAATTGACAGCCCCAACGGCGCGTTCTAGGTTGCTAAATAGAGGCGCTGCATCGGTCGGTTTCTTCGCCCGCAAGCTGCGCTCCGGATCCAATTGACCCACTGTATCTGCTTATTCAACTTGACAGCAGGGGGCGTGTCGCGTTCGCGTAGCAATCGGTTGGCCATATCTTCCACATAGCAAAGCCGAGGATGGAATGCGCGTGCACGGAGCTCAATTATGTATTGAACAATCGTTTGCTCTTCTCAATCCGTAAGCTTGCGCGAGTTGGCTGGAGTATCACGTCGTGCAAGTTTGCCGGCAAGTCGACGACGTAGTTCTGTCGTCAACCTTGCAGATCTTCGCTGCAGCTCGTATGCTTAGGTTTCCGTCGCATTTTATGCTTCAATGGCCAGAATTGCTCTAACTTTGTTGGAGGTAGAAGACATGATTTCTGGTTGAGAAATGGAATGTTGAAGGTGGAGGGTTAGGTCGCGTCGAAAAGTGCAGCGCGCCCGGAGCGATTGAGTGCGCCAGCCAGGGCGCTAACGGCCACATAAAAAGGTTCTGCGCGCAGGCTCTGCTCCAACGAAAAACAAAATGCGGACGACGATAGAGCAGTGGTCGCCGCCAGGTGGCAGCACCCAGCCCGTTCAAACTTGACCACGCTGTTGGCAGGTATGTCGCGCGTGACAGCGCCGAGGTGATTCTCCTTGGTGACGCCGCCAACATTGGCGTTGGCCGTGAGGAAGTCAACCGTGACTCCCATTACTGACACGTTTCCATCGTTGGTTATACTGGCAATAATTCTGTTTTAGTGCCCGGGCCGTGGAGTGATGAGCCACGCCCGGTCTGCCATACCTACTTCGAGGATTGAGCACCTCAATGTCGGGGCTTTGCCACGGTCGATCTTGCGATGCTGGCCGCGGGCGTATCACCAAGTCAGGATGGTACCTACCCTGCCAGAAAATCTCAATCGGCAGCAGCTGGTTTCGTACCTTCTGAGTCCAATGCTCCAGATGGATCTTGGACTTGGGATGCAGGCAAGTCTGTGAACGCCCCCCGATAAAAACCCTCCTTGTCTCTCGTCATTCCGGATTTCCCTTCTGCTCTCATCCCATGCTCATTCTCAGTTTCTAGCCAAAAAAAACATTTTGATACGAACATGAAACTTGTTTTTCATTCTCAAAAGTATCATGGGGACCACCACCGTCACCTCCTGGGTCATCACCACCGTGACCAGTAATGTGAACGGTAACATCAATACCGGTGAGGTCAGATACAACAGCCGCCACATCGTTCGGTGCCCGTGCGGTGACACGCACTTCTGCACCCAGCCTCTGGCCAGCCCCGCTGCTTTGTGAGTTCGATAATGACTTTGAACTTCACCTGATATCAGAGATCGTGTACTGATTAGATTGGATTTTAGGGAGGGGGCTGTATTGCCAGCGGAGGGGAACGGAGTGGCTGTTGGCCGCCGGTCGCAACGGTTGCGGTGGCTGCGCTACCGCGGGGCGGTTGGGGGCTGGATGATGTTTTGCGGGGGCCTTTGCTGTTGCTGGTAAGCCATCATCATCTCTCTTGATGTGGCATGATCTAACGACGTTTTCATGATAGGATGGGGCTAGAAGCTCGAGTTTGGAATTGTGGCAATTGTGGTGGCGGTGTTGTTTTTTGGGGTGGACTTTGTGTTGGCATGCTGTGCGGAGGCGGGCTGGGAGTATCTTTATGGATGGCAAATTTGATGGCTAGACAGATACTTTTAAAAAGTAATCCCACTTCATTCTCTCGCACCGATGGATGCCCCGCGAGTTCTAGAAATGTTTCCATTTACCGTCGGACGTATGCGTTCAAGTTCTTATGACCCATGATGGCATATTTGAATGTAAACTGTCCTTCCGTGGTTAAGATAAGGTAGTGAAGGCCCATTTAGATCCGGGTGAACTTCTGTTAGTAGACGAAGGATATGGCGTCCATGACGGTGATGTATTTAGCGCCCCTGGCGGCTAGGTTGACCAGGGATTCTTCTTGTGACTTCATATGTTGAGGCCTCTTGTTGGATATCGATAACCATTCTCCCTTTCCGGGTGCCGTCTAGCATGACTCGCCAGGCGTAGAATACTAGAAATGAGAAGGGGAACTTATTTCCTTATTCTCTGAATGTCGTATAAATCAGGTGCCGAGTTAGGTGTGGTTAGAGCGCACTCTAGAGCAGGGATCTGAAGCGCAGATGAAAGAGCACTTGCAGCGTCACCGCTGTAACAGATCCTCTTAACAAGGGCGTGCACCAGCTCGTGCGCCGCCTCCATGCCCATCAGGAAGAGGAAGCGCTGAAACTCTTCCGTGTGACCACCCTCGGCCGCGTCGATGGCATCGTCGATGATCTGCACCAGATGAGTATCTCGAGCAAGCTACCTTACCTAGATGGCGTCAGGGGGTCACTTACCCTCTTGTTCAGTCGAAAGATGGCTCACCACTTCACCTCGAATTGGTCTTGGACATTGGCCCAGGGCAGGCACTGGACGAGACCCTCGCCCTCGAGACGCGAGCTGACAACGATGTTGGGGGGGTCGGCGCGGATGTTGGCCAGGAAGCGGTCGACGGCCTGGTCCATGAGTTCAGGGCGGCGGCGCAGATCTTCGCAGAAGACCAGGTTCCGCCGCGAAAGGCGATTCCAGTTGTTCCAAACCGTGCGGCCCGTCTGGATCAGGGCAGCCGCTGCGCGACTCGAGCAGCGAGATGGCAAAGTGTATGACGAAGACGGTGAACCGGAAAGTCCGCGATTGCCGGGGTAGCAGGTCCGTGTCGAAGGGGTTCGCCTGGCTCTGGTCCAGCACGCGCACCTCGGGGAGCACATCTCTTCGGAGCTCGCCGCGTGTCTCTTCATGCCGTGATGGGGACGGAGTGCGGCTCCGGGAACCTGCCGGAGACCGGGAGCGGTCGCGGCCACCCGAGCCTGAGCCGTAGCCCCTGACCGAGAGGTATTGGGACATGCTGTGAAGCGGTCTGAACTGAACAATAAGATATACAAGGACGAGATATGGACAGAGGGATTGAAATTGGGAATATGTCGGACGGTACGTGATGCCAGACCACGAGACATACAAGAATAATGCGATCTATAGGAAAGGCAGCAAATAAAGAGGATGACGGACAGGAAGCACTAAATCGTACAGGAAACAAATGGCAAGGAAAAAGATATCGATGCTGAGAATTCTGGGGTGAATGCAATGAGCCGCCAAGCAACGGGGACATAACTTAAACCTCGGACATGTTGCTTCTGTTTCCATCCTGAACTTGAAGTTGGCGGCTGGTCTTGCTCTGTTGGCCTGCTGTTCAAGGTCAAGAGAAGACAGCCAAACGATTCGCGAGAAATACCAAGATTGCTGCAGCGCCAGCCTGTTCAGCCATTTTCTGCGCCTTCCTGACCCGACAGAACGGTACTTGCGGCTCGCTTAACATTGGGAGAATAACAGGCGCTCGCAGTTGACCCCTCCTCCCCTACTTGCGGCACCTTTGTTCCCCAAACTCAACCTCCCTGGAACACTTTTGCCCTTCCTCGGTGCTCATTCTGGCTCTCCCTTTCATTGCCTGTCTAGATACCCCACTTCACGAGACTTTCTCTCTAATATTACCAAGGCACCTCACACGATGTTTTTCGGCGTCTCCCACGAGGATATGCCCGCCGTGGTGGAGAAGCTCCGCGTTAAGGCGCAGGCCGACTACCGGGCGCGCATCCCCATCGACAAGCTCAACGCCGCACACCGCGACGTCCTTATCCGCGCCATTAACAACGTGCTCGCCACCGAGAACGCCATCTTCACATACGCACAAATCATTGACGGCCTGCCTGTCGCCGACGTCGCTTGGGACCGGAGGAACCTGGGCCTCTGGGGCGATCACCCGCTCGAGGGGCACGAGGAGCTCTGCGCGGGTGCCTTCGACAAGGCGCGCGAGGTCTGCCCCCAGTGGGATCCCGCCATGTTGTTTGACCCCAGGGTATGTTTGTCCCTCATCCCTTCCCCCCCCCCAGCATGGAGCTAACACTTCAGGTAATCAGTGCATTCCAACGAGCAGCCCCCCGGAACCAAAATATTCGACATCCGCCTCATCGAGATGGTGGCCGTGGCGCTGCATCAGTTTGGCGGCCTCCTACACCAAATCGAGTTCCGCATGCGCCAGGGTGAAATTGAATATATGATCAACTGGACTATGCCGAAGCCCGACTACGAGGGCGAATTCTGGGAAGCCTTTAAGCCGCTGCCTAGCATCTTCAACAACCCCTACTACAGCGACTGGAAGACTTACCCCGAGGGCGTGGCGGGCATGTTCGGCTACTGGGCCGGGACCGAATCCTCGGCGGCGTCGTCGTCTTCGACCGCCTCGCCGAGCTCGACGCCGACGGGGGCCTGACGGGCGAGCCCGCAACATCTACCTGCACCCGTCCCGCGACAATGTGGCCTTCTGGGTGACGCAGCTGCTCGACGGGCAGCAGGCCCTGGTTGATTTTCTAGTAGCCATACCCGACCCCGCGGCGCCCATCCCGTGTCCGCTCCCCATCCTCGCCGACGACCGCAACCGCACGCGCGTCAGCCCCGAGAAGGCGCTGGTCCTGCGCGGCATCTACCGCGAAATATGGGAGCGCAAGCCGCTGGACCGCGACCAATGGCACGTTGTTATACGGAGGCCGCAGAACCAGGTCGACTACCCCGAGATCGGCATCCAGTCGCTCGTCTTCAACAGGGCCGCTGGCGTCCCTCTTCCCGAGGAAAGTTTGAAGCGCTACCTAGACGTCAAGGAGACGTTGCCGAGGGGCCGACAAAGTGCATGTTTGACGAATACAGGGAGCTCGTTGGCCATGATAAGAGAATGAAGCTGGATGTGCCTGAGGAGGTCAAGGGTGAGGCTAAAGTAGAGGCAGAAGAGGCAGAAAAGGGGGTAGAGGGAGCGAAAGAGGAGCGAAAGGGGGGGAGAGGAAGGAAAGGAAGAAGAAATACGTAGACACCCCAGAGTCTCTAGAACGCTTTCTGGTTAACAGGGGAAAGGGTGCGGAAGAGTGATGAATTGATAAATGCCTGGAATATTCCATGTAGTCTGAAGGATCAGGCATTGGATTCATACTATATTAACAGAGAAAGAAATCACACACTTAGGCTCAACGAGTCACGCGAACAGCGCATCGCCCAGCTGCTCGAGTACCTAGCTAGGCCTCGATTACGAGGCCGTGCTGTTCCACCGCGACCCGCAGACCATGTTTATGCCCCCACATATCTACCATGGAACTGATCCCATCTAGTGTTGGTCCTGTCCCTGAGGAGAAATTATCACTTGACTCACCAGCTTGGCGGTAGGTTATCCCGTCTCGACTTGGTATACCTCAGTGGCAATTTATTTGTTACGGGAAGATTCGACACATCTTTCCATGGGCCAGGGCTGCCGAACCAGGCATATAAGCAGCGAAGTGCGAATCTAAAGACTCAGAGGCACCGGATATGTCTTTGCCGACGGCATAGAACGCTGAAAGACGAGATAGGGATGGTGCATCGAGAAGTCGTCACCGCGCCGGGACTCGGCGTTATGGCCGCCTTGCTGAGCAGCTCGCCTGAGCGCGCGTGGAATCCGAACTCGGCGCTAGTGTACTCACTCTCAACGGCGGCGTGTGCCCAGACTAACACACCGGGCGAGAAAATTCTCCGTACTTTTGATACCAGTGGTTACAGACGGTCTCACGCCAATCGGCGCCGTATTCGCTCTCTCAGATAGCCGCAATCTCTCTCGCCACTTCGTCGCTCACATCACTCCATACCTCGTTGGTCTCGTCTGGGTGTGGACCCCGAGTTTCCCACTAGGTATGGTCGTAGGTATGTGACTTGTCTCTACACTCATATAGGGGTCTATGTGGGGAAGTGGAAAAACTTGAAAAGTCTGATTTCTCTACCAATGTGACTATGGAGACCGAAATCCCGGAACAGATAGGGTGACTCCACACGGAACATTGCAACCCCAGCTGATTACCACCCCCGCCCAATGATTCCGGCTCGTAATTACTGCATCTGGCCACTCACAGCATAGTTAGTCCTTGACTGGCACACCTTCCACACCGCATTCGCTACCTCCAGCTTTTTGAGGACTTCCCCTGGGAGAACGTCGACTCGCCGCTGTGGTACCGTTTATGAGTGCCCTGACCCCGACGAGGTCGAGGGGCGGGATTCAGGTAGTGGTGTCTTGGCGGCGGCAACAAGAGCTTGAAGCCATTCGGCATCAGGGCCGTAATTAAGGCTTTGACTGTGGCTGGACGAAGATTGCCGGGATAGGGTATTTGTGAGCCGGTTCTCGAGGGGCCGGACTTCTTCCCGAGGGGCTAAAGACTGATTCCCCGGGGCTGGGGCTTCGCCCTCCTGAACCAGGGCTTCACCCTCTTGTACTGGGGCTCTCTCGTGGGCCTGGGTTTCGTTCTCAGGGGCTTGGGTTTGGCTCATAAGCTGGAGGGCAATATCCTGTGAGGGTTGGGGGATCGGAACGGCGGCTGGCGGAACAAGTGTCTCAAGGTACTCCCTCAGCCGCCTTCGGCCATCCGCGTCAAGGCCGTTCGCGAAGACGATGACATCGTTGGTCTCCAAAGGCTTACCCTCCAAAGGAAGCGCCGCAGCCATTCTGCAAATCTAGGGGACACGGAGATAAATAGCCTTGAAAGGTATCAATTAGCCCCTGCCCAATTGGCATTAAAAGAAGCAATAGGGAATACTTACCCTAGGATAACCAAGCTCAAATGGTACCCAAGGCTCCCAATCCAGCTTCCTATTGCCGATACTTTGTCAGCCCAATGGGGCTCCCCAAGCTGTGGTATACCAACAGCCATAGAAGCCAAACTCTTCGATCCATGAGGGCGGCGGTGACACGATAACTACTCTAGCGAATAGGATTAGCTCAATTAGCTGCAGCTCCCGGGGTATAACTAAAACTTACGGGCACTCTGTATAATGGAAGTCGGGGCAGGTTGGGCAGTTGCAGTTGCAGTCGGGACAAGGATAGGCCGTATAGCCCAACGTTTGCAAGGATGGGGCGGCGGAGGTAACGGTCAATGTCACGGTTTCGGGCTCCCAACGGCGGATAGGGGCGGTCTGAATTGGCAATGAAGAGGAGAGGGAGTGGGTGCCAAGTGATAGGGACCTCGGCGGCGGACTGCTTATGGTGGTAGTTGGCGAGAGGGAAGCTATCTTGCGCAACTGGTCTAACACAATGTAAGTTGAAGCTGATGCATTACGATAATTATTGGTATAAAGCGTAGTTGGTCTGGTCAACTCACTCTGTGTAACTCCCAGGGATAACGAGAGGAACGCCAGTAGCGTTAGGGCGGTAATGGGGGCAGCGAGACGAGAATGCATGATTGGCGCACTTCAATTTCCCATTAATATTGAAGAGGGAGAAAACATTAATTTCTTCCGTAGATCAAAGGACGTCCATGTTTTGCTGCATCCTTCCTATCTTCTCTCAGAGGAGTCGATCCTGCCTCGAAAAGAAACTTGCTCCATCTCCCTGTGACACCTTTCCCCTTCGCTCCTGCCTAGGTGCTAGTCGAGGGCAAAATCAACTCACTGGTACCAAACAAGAGCAAGAGGTACTGAGGCAAGAACACGCGTGCTGGGGCCATGGGGTCCTTTGACAGTCCTCACTGCCATTAGAACTGGCCTGGCTGGCAGCACTACCGACCAATCTCTCTCGCCTCCGCCATATAGCCAGGGGCCCTGTGCCCTGTATTCTTGGGGCGGTAGGGTACCCAAAAACATCCTGCGAGGGCACCTGGAAGGAAGGCACGCACACGGCCTGCAAGGCACACGCAAAGACACGCAAGGCAAGGACACACAGGGCATCGCACGTAGGGCACACACGGGGCACGCAAGGCACCCAGCCCGGGCACACTGGGCATACTTGGCACACGAAATGGTCGAAAGGTCGATTCACACCTTGATACGCCTGTACTTTAGCACAGTGAACTTGAATCTTCCTTCAGTTTAATGTACACCCAAGTGTAGAGTAATGGATCACAAGCGGTTCGGCGTGTTTAGCTTAGGGTACTCAACATAGTATTTACCATCACAACCAACACCTCGACTCCGGCATCGCCGCCAATAGACCGAGGAACACAGTCGAACATGTAATTTGAGCGAGCGATGGAACTGGCTAAGCCCGACATGTTGGAGCGTTCTTCCCTCGAGCTTGGTATATCCGATACCTTAGACTGTGAAAATCAACGCACCCACTCACGCGACATTACAGTCCAACTATTTCTCCTGATGGAGATACACCTTAGAATGTTCTGGGCCGCTTTCTGCGTGGGTATGAGGAGTCCGTTGTTTCCCTTGATGGGAGACCCTGAATCTCCACGCGGTGGCTTGAATGGGCGGCGAGTACTCGACTGCTTGCAGCAGAACCTCCCTACAATTTGCCAGCCAGGTTCTATCTTCTTTCAAGATAACGCCCGTGTACATACGTGTGAAGATTGGTTGGTTGATTGGGCTCGGGAGAATTGGGTTGAGATCTTAGAATGGCCTCCATATTCACCAGATCTTAACCCCATTTAAAACGTATGGCATATCCTCAAGCGACGGATATGCGAATAATTACCTGAGCTTTCAGCCATGCCTAAAAACAACACAGCATACGATGCGTTAATCGGAGCTGCGATCACTGTGTGGGAAGACTTGGAAGAAGAGATGGTAGATGAGCTAATGTATTCGATGGTTCAGAGGCGGTTATTGAAGCCGACGGCTGGTACACCAAATATGGATATAATTCATTTTCAAGCCATCAATCTAAACTTTCCGAAAATATCATTCATGAACTTTTTGTAGCATAAATAGGAGAGTTGTTGGGGTTTGAAGTATGGTGGTGAAAATGTTGGATGCGGGGTTTACATGCATGCAATCAGACTTTTGTCTCCCCACTGTAAACCGTGTTGACTCTGTTGACCGTGGTCGCACCTCCTTTAGAGCTGCGTCACACGGGGTAGTGAAAATGAAATATCTCCGCTTACAGCCGCCGGTCTGGTATTACCCAGCATTTATATCGATGAGCTGATTAACGGTAAGCTTTAAGGCCCGAGTCAAAATCCTAGATAAGAACCTGAACAGGTAATTTACTAGCTCGGTATGGTATACCTGCCTTCCTACCCACCTAGGTAAAGTACACAGGTAGGTAGGTAATATAGTAGTAACATCTAGAAAGCTATTGCTATCCTTATAGACGTCTACTCGACGGGAAGTTGTCCAAAATACCTGGCTAGCCCCTCTAAAGGAAAACGTGGGAATTTAATTACAGCCCTTACCGTCGGTTGGGTGAGGTGTTGTCTGTGTGCTGAAAGGGGTGAATTTGTATTGCAGGTGTTCCCACCTGTCACTTGCACCGTGGACCGCCCCGCTGCAGATGGCCGATATCCCAACAATTTGTAATCGGCAAACCCATGCTTGCGGCGGCCGTGGGGAGAAAGTTGGAGTTTAAAAGCCGTCAATCTTTCTGGTGCCACTGGGCGTGTCGTTCGCTGAAATCTCCGAGAGATAAGGTGCATAAGTGACAGGGAGCACAAAAACTTTGTAGTCCAATATAAGAATCATGGACACGGTGCCGCTTCCACAAGGAATTTCCTCCTTCTAATCCGAGCACCACACACACAATGCTGCTCGACATCCAGACATTAATACACCTCAGAAATGGCACGTCATCTCTGTACTCTCCCCGAAGAACTCCTTCTCATAATTATGGAGCTCCTCGACCCGGTCGGTATCCAGTGTCTACGGAGGACCAGTGGCCTCTTCCTGCGGTTATTTTCCTCGCCCTGTTTCAGCCATCAACACAACAAGGAACTAGGCAGCCATCCGCAGCCCAGTTGGATGCCGTACACCCCCTGGGCCAGGCCCAACCGCGCCTTTGAGGCCGAAGCACTTACCCCGCGATTCGTGGAGTACCTCGAGCGAGACGCAAGGAGAAATTTCTGCACCAAGTGCCGAGCAGTGGGAAATGGGCTGGCAGGACTCCACCGAGCTCGCAATCTAGTGGATAAGTCATTACACTGCGTGGGCTGCGACGAGAAGCACCCCTTGGCATATTTCTCGGCGGCTGAACGACAAAGGGACGAGAAAGCCCGGATCTGTATTGGACACGAGGGCTATTTCCGGCTCTGCGAGCACAAGGTCATCGACTGGAAAACGGTGGCCAATGCTGTGCGACAGCTCAATGCCCATCCGGCTACGGGTGCTATCATTATTACACCCTTATTGGAATGTAGAGCGGCAAGTCACATACCAACAAACCATGGCATCGCAGCCGAAGTATATCCTAGGCTTGAACTTATTTACCGTCGCAATTATGGGTTTTTATTGACTGCAACATGGTCAGGCCATCTTCCCCTGTCCGAACTAGTCTCGAGTGGACGTCACTATTCTGTGGGCGATATAACGGACCGCCTGAGGCTGCTGCGGCGAGGAGCGGCTGAGTACATTGCCCCCCAATCAGGACCAGGATACCTCCCAGAGATGAGGCTTTTCGACCCAAACCGCTGTGGTTTCCTTGATCACACCGGCACGCCAACTGGCACTGGAGTTCCAGGTGCCTGGTCGCTCCCGGTGCCTTCGGGTAGCAATAACCAGTCCTGCCGCATGCACCCAGGTTCGGGGTGCTTACTTCGTCGACCAAACCCGACTGGTGGTAGAACCCAGGACGAACATGGCAACATAGCTGGGAGTCACGTTGTACGGACCTGGTTTGGCCGGATGGTACTGCCATATGGTCTGAAACTGCAAGCTGAAGCTTGTGCTAGCGGTGGTGGTCGATGCCTGGAGGTATCGTACCTACGTGACGTCTTGGTCGCAGACATCAATGACGTTGAGTGTAGGAAGGTGACACATTCGTGGTGCGAGGCGCTTCACCCGAGCTCATATAACCTGGCTAAGGACAGCGAGAATCACGGTATTTTGTGGTGTTATGACGAGACTTGCGCCAACTACTACCGTTTTGTGGAAAGGCTGGTGATGCGGAAATGCCGGCGCAAAGCGGGAGTCACGGTGGATTGGTTTCGTAGTTACCGTGGCTGGCGCCCTACTACGGAAGCAACAAATGTTAGGGTTGATCGTGTGGATAATCTCGCTCATGGATTCAAGCCACCGGAGAGCAAGATCACAAACACCCTAAAGTCAAACACGGCCCGGGGTGAGCTAAAAATGCCAGACAAGCCAGACAAGCCATGCATAGGGGATAGCTCGCAGCGCAAAACTCGGAGAAAATGCGGTGGAGCTCGCAGACTCTTGGCAAAGTGCTGGCAACTAGTCCGAGGCCGAGGGCTAGCACATAGATAGGTAGAGGAAATATCTTGCGCAATAGAATGTAATTGCTTGACCCTCCTTGACACCAGTTGTTACATTAGCCTGATATGATCGAATCACTGCCCGAGGTTAGACAGACGCTACCTCTAGCACCTGTTCGCAGCAATCTCGTTCATGCATAGTGCTATTAGATCTATGACTGAGTCTTGTCAAGGTAATCCTATGCCCCCTGTTTAGGCAGCTGCTTCTTGTGGTACTTGTTCTATCACTGAGGAGCGAAGTAGTAACGTTGGGGTGGCTGACGGTCAATCTGCTGCGCTGTCGCTCCAGTACCAAAACGTGTCTTGGTCAGTGGATAATAAGCCCTGGCTACTGAGCCTGGATATCATCCAGGCAAGCGAAAAGTGCGCAAGGGCGTCTTTCTTATTCTCGCCTTCAATATCTGAATGATAGCCGGAGAACCAGCATAGTCACTGCGCCGCTCGTGGAGGGGCAAGGTCTGGAATGTGTGCTCGACCCCGGACCGTGGGTCGGAGTGGACGTAAGCCAGACTCAGCCATGGGCGGGCGATGGAGCTCACCGTGTCCCAGACGGCGCAGACCTTGATTTTGGGAAAGCGAAATGGTAACTGAGCATCTTGCTGCTCACCATCGTTCAATGGCGTGGCTGCATATCTGAGAGTGGTCAGACGGGCGGGAGACCGAACTCGAAAGAAAAAAAAGAAATAAAAGAAATAAAAGCTTTTGTTCGAGCCTGTGCGAGCCTACTTCTTTCCCGCAACACCACAGAAACCATCGCCGCACCCGCACCCGCCGAGCTCAGTGACATCATAGCTCAGCGACATCATTGTGCGGCCCAGACTCGCATAAAAACTGCACCGATTTCAAGCGCCAAGCTACGCCCCGCTACGCCTTACGCAAGTATGGCAGCAAGGGCACACAGCGCAAGTGAGCGCGAGGTAGTTCTCCACCAATCAGGCTCATGCTCAGCTCGTGGGGAGCGTTCGGCAACTGCGCAGTAGAAGGAGGCTTCCCTCAGAGCTGGAATGATGGGGTCGTCGTGCTGGAGATACCTTGGGGCTGGCCTATTGGAGTGCCTAGCTAGCTAGTCATGATAGGTGCTAGGTACTCGCCGGCAATATCGAGGCTGTTGATCAGGACAACAAAGGCGAGAATTTTGTCTTCCGGAAGAAGCAAAAAAGGATAACTCTTCAACAGTTTCCGATCCACGCCAAGCACACACGCCTTTTGATCCACTCTGAGGGGGTGAGGTAAGTCCATCTCAAATTTGGTGAAATCGGTGTCACGTTGTACGATGTAGCTATGCTCTTTCGACGTTCCCAGATCGTGCTTATGTTCTGCAACATTGAAGCCATCCTATCGTCCTCTGAGAGAACGATTCCGAGACTACCAAGGGCTCAGATCTGATGGTTTGGTTGTTATAATATCGTACATATACCGCAAGTTCGAGGCATCCTTTTAACGGAGTCAGCGCACGAGCACGCTCAGTGATGTTAGAACCTCTGGAAAGCTCGATCTGCGAGACAGGGTTTCAAATCTTCCCATGGGCACTCCTGTACCCAGTGTTTTTCCGAACCACAATTGACACAATCCCCATCCGCCATTCTACGGTCTCGACATCTGTCGACTGTCCCGTCTAATGCGTAGCATTGCGGAAGAACATGGCCTGGGGTGCCGCATCGGTAGCACCTGACTTCTGCTCTGCCTCCGCGGTTGCTAAAACTGCCAATCCTTCGCATTCCACCGCCGCCTGGTTTACTGGTGCGTGGGGGGCTTATCTTCCCACGGTGCTCTGGTAATGACGGCTCTATGTCAAAAGCGTTAGCCAAGCTCTGTAGCCAGTACCGAGAGATTAAGAAGCAAAAAAGAGTCTGCTTTCTCCTTTCCTTTTCGGCTTAATCCAAGAAATAGAGAGGAAGTGTATCGTTATACCTGCTTGATGACGGCTTGCGACCTTAGTGATCTCCTCACGGAGCCGGTGAGCTGCGTGTGCCTTCCCCTCGCCGTATATAGGTGGGATAAAAACACCAAAAATACCCAGGAGGCAGTATGCCCAATCTTCTTCCTTGCTGGTTTGTCGCGCCGCCGCCCATTCGAACCGCTCCTCGATACTGAACCGGGAGAGGTTGCATCCCTGAAGAGCCGGAATCGCGACCCCTGTTATCTCATGTATCTCGCGGACAAGAGAGTGCTTATCGCCCAGTCGCCTGCCCTGCGCGAAGAACTCAACCGATAACGGTGCTAAGAGCTCTTGGAGTGTCCAGCCTCGGGTGAACCACCGACTCTTCCGGAAAACTGGCTCCCATACGTGCTTCGGCACCCGGCTAGCAGGGAGATCGGATAAGTAGACGTAACACCGAGTCGCTTGTTGATACCAGCGGAACATGGAGTTGATCGCCTCGGCGAGTTCAGTCGAGCTTCGTTTGTCAATACAGCAGGTGTCTACCCAAGAGTATTGCAGCCCGTCACGTTCCGCTTGCTCTGCACAGAACTTAATCTTTTGGTAGCCAGGTTTATCCTGCCCAGTCCCGTTTACCATGTCGTCAAACGTGACCTCCTCCGTATCAGCTCCCCATGTATGTGAAAGAATCGCGTATTGGGGGAAATCTTTGGTCAGGTCACCAGTCAAGCGAAGCTTCCCATCGCGGATGCGTTCTATAAGACGCATTGTGACCCGTGGTTATCCAAGATTGCTTTGTTGCTAAGGTTAGGGTATCGTAAAGACTAGAAACAGTCGACGATGGCGGGCCTCACGATATTAGGAGAGTAATAGTACTAGAAGGTTAGTCGCGCTTCGAGTACAAGAATGTGGCCGGAGAAGCCACCCCCTCAATCATGGCCCGACTGGTGCCTAATTGCTGCCTAATGGTCGCGCCATCATGTAGTGGAACCGAGCACAAGCCTGCAGGTTTCCTCAACCCAGGCATTACCCCTCTTTTCGCCGACTTGACAAACTCACTGGGCAGTGGGCTTTTGCGTAATATTGGTGTTGGTGGTTTGATTCGGTTTGATTTGATATAATTTAATTGACCGCCCCGGCCCTGGATGGCTGCGCGGCGCCACGCTTTCTCTTTGACCCTCCAGAAGAGGGGCGGTAGCCAGGATTGTGGCGGGCATCGTCATCGTCGTCGTCGTCAGATGGCGGCTGGCTGGTCCCGGCACTCAAGGGTAGGTTCGGCGACATAGTAGTACAGCGTGGACGGGTCGGCCCAGTCGATCTTAAGGAAGATGATGACCTCGCCTGTAGCCACAAGCCCCATCTTAAGCCCAGCTTGGAGCATATAGTGGTAAGTCTGGGTGGCGGCTGCGACGGAGAGAGCTTTTTGGCAAAGTAGCGGAAGTGGTCGTCGTCATCGTTTGGGATCTTGGCGCAGTTCACAATCGGAGCCGTTAAAGGCTGCGGTCCTCCAGGTCGACTTCGCGGCCGTCATGTCCCTGAGCCGGCTCTACCTTGCCCTGCAGGGCCAGCGCGTCCGCTGCCCCGATGAGTTGCATCAGACGCTAGCATGCCTCCGGGATGGAATTGCCTGGGGCGTCGATGCAGATCAGAACCGGCCAGAAAACGAAGATAACATGTTCTGGAAGATGGGTCCTTGCCTCGACGTGCTCGGGTCTGCTGACGATCCCGTGTTCGGATTTTGGAGCGGCATGTTCAAAGACTTGGCGAACGTGCAGTCGCACGGCCACGGCGCCCTCATCGTTGCCATTGAGGCTGGCGCAAGTGGCTACGTCAAGAAGCAGATGGGCGGTGGTTTCATCACAGAAGATGTGAACCGTCCAGGGTGCCAATGTCGGCCGTTCCTCCAATATGCAGTTGATCCATCCGGGTCGCTGCTTGGCATTCTGCCGGTCGACGATGCCGTTTGGAGGGCGACGCCGTGGAAAAGCATAAGCAATTTGGGCAATATGCTTAACGTGCTGTTTTCGGCTGGTTGCGATCCTAACGGGATCATGGATGTCCCAAGTACGGGTGAGGAGTTTGAGATGCCGTCCCTTTTGCAACACCATCACATCGGACATGCGGGTACTCCGACGTCTCCTGATACTATCCTCACTTCCGATCTCCAACCCAAGGGTGCGACTGCTTGGGGCTTTTGGTTGCAGAGCTGCACTCAACTTCTGTCCTGCTACCCTGGTGAAGCGACATTCGAGGTAAAAACATCAATACTAGTTGGGCTGGAGGCGTTCATACGAGCCGATGCTGATCTCGAGTCGACCAAGATTGAAATCGAATCCATCCGCCGCTCCATGTGGACGGAGTTGCGGTTGAGAGACAGGGTTGAACAAGTGATGGAGCTCTACGAGAAACTGCGGAAGGCTCAGCGCGAGGAACCACAGAGAGGAACAGCAGGGGCCCAAAAGGTGTCGTACGCCAAATGATGACGAAGACGCGCGTGGAAAGCGAGGTAAGTCTTTCCAAAGATAACCTTGAGCTAACATACTGTTATTTAAGCCAAGTTCTATACCTACCTATCTCACTAATGACAGCGGCGGGGTTAGAACATCATGGGACTGGAATAATGTCGACTACAGCAATCCGCTGTACATGGAGCTCGCCTTAGAGGCCATGAAGCTTTGGAGACCCGACTCTCTTTTCGAACCCTTCTACCACCAGAGCGGGCCAGGGCTTCCCAGGAGTCAACTTTATCCAACCCAAGTAAGCCAAGCCGTAAGCCAAGCCCCAAGTCAAGCCCTGGATTTTGGCTCAAGCCAGCCAAATCTAAACTTGAGCCAAACCCAGGCTTGACTTGGCTGGCCAGTAGAAAAGATGCTTGTTTTCTGCGTTGCAAGGGTGGAATTTTGTGCCGCTGAAGGAAAGTGGTCTTTCCGGTCAACCTAGCCAGCGAATCCATGCACCCGAATGCTGACAGTGGCAGGAGGTGCATGCGGCTGAGGAGCAGGTATTTCCGGAACATTCAAGACCCTGTATTTGGGCTTCCCGCTCAATTTGCCCAACTCCGAGAATTCCCCTCATATACATCTTGAGCGAGTCTATTCGGCACGACCCGTTGCCCATCCCACCCACCATGCCGCTTCTATTTTCCCTGCCCCAGGCTTCCCTCGCCGCGACAATCATCACTTCTACGGTGGGAACCTACATCGCTCTCTCGCCTCCCAACCCCTCAACGCAATCTGCGCCCTCGACCGGCGACTCGATCCGATTGTTCACGCACAAGCACACGACCAAAATCGCCGTTGCACCCCTGGGTCTCCTCGCACTCCACACTTCTAGTCTCGCATACTTGTACCCGGCTGCTCCGGCCGCCCTCCTCCGCTACGGCGCCAAGAATGGACTGAACCCGAACCTCATCACCTGGTCTGCGGCGACCGCTGTCCCGCTCGCGCTGATCATATGCGCCGGGATTCCGCTCCGCTTGGCGTCGTACGCCTCGCTCGGAAAGAACTTCACCTTTACGCTCGCCGAGCCCGACCGGTTGACGACTACGGGGCTTTATCGCTACGTGCAGCACCCGAGCTATACTGGGCTCCTTGTGCTCATCGTCTGCAACGTCGCTTTGCTGTGCAGGACGGACGGGGCGCTAGGCTGCTGGGCACCGCCGGCATGGTACCGCGTGCTCCGAGTGGCGGAGTGGGTGCTTGCGCCTGTGGGGTCGGCGGGGGTCCTCTTTGCGGTATGGACGCGCGTAAGAGAGGAGGAGAGGATGTTGAGGGCCGAATTTGGCCTTGGGTGGGAGAGTTGGCACGCGCGTACAGCGAGGTTCATCCCCTGGCTTTTTTGACAAGCCTCAAAATCCCAGGGGGCATTTTTGAGTAGATCGTTGCCCAAAAGAGCTTTAGCTTGGGAGACTATGGACTCGGAGCGGCTCAGTAAAAGAGCTTGTAATTAATTACCTGTGTACCTCAGAGTCTTTAGCTTCCAGTCCAGTCTGGAGCTCCTTCGGCGTTGGAAATCCTCTCAACTTTTTTCATTTTTAAATATAAACGATACTGTCTATCTGAGAGATTATCTGATTTAATTTTATAACATTTTCAGCGCTTTCACACCGGCGCAATCTGCGTTATGCTCGCTGGGGATGGCATCACGCTGTCGTCATCGCTCCGCATGGGGCGGGTGCACAAAGAAGATTCAAGCTAGCTCGTGAGATAGCTTTATGAAACAGGAGGGCCTGCTGGCTGGGAATGCGTCTAGTGTGTGCTATGTGGCGTATGTGCTCTTTGAGAGGCGTTGAGGGTGAGATGGGGAGGGTTTATGCGGAGCTGCCAAATTTGATTTTGGGCTGTACTCCCAGTATTTTCGTTTTGGGTGTTGCAGAGGGCTTAGGCCTCTTTTCACCATGCCAACTTAATCTCGCCGTTGGGGCTGCATCGGGTCCAGGGGTAGCAGGGCTGAAACGCGAATCCCCGGCGCCGGGTCGGGTCGCTCGGACGTCCTTTCTTCAGCATCGTCTCGACAGTTTCCTCCGACAATGCAACCTTTGAGAACATCATCGTATCATTGGCACACGCCGAAAACGCTCAACTTTCCGAATCAAGAATTCTCAAGTCCTTCCAATCCGACGGTGTTGGACGGCGAACTGCGCGAAGCCTTGAGACATGCAGCAAATGTGCTTGCTAATTTCGAGCTCCAGTTAGGGTAGCGTGAGGGCCTCCATCACCTAGTAGATGCAGTGTGGTAGTCTGTTGACCCGAAATGATTGCCTAAACCTGACCCTGAGAGTTAGCATTTTCTTGAGACATTGCACCGGGAATTCGTCAGAAACGGGCTCAGTCTTCCCGTGAGTCCGCTTATTTAACGACGTATTAACGTCCTCTCGAGCTAACTTTTAGCTAATATGGGACGTAGAATAAGAGAGTGTGGTTTGCACCTGAAGAACTTGGGTTAGGCTAACTATGATATGGAGAAGGGTACTGGTGAAAATAAAGGGAAACTCTTTCCTTCCTTTTACAACTTATGATAGATTAACAAATATGGTTTTAAGGCCAAGACACGACAATATTGTCAATCGCCATTCATAACTAGATATAGTATCATACTTATGATGGAGCGTGGGGACTCTTGCTCCTCACGCAAGCAATTACATTCTGTTGTATCCTAAAGCATTACATGCCTTGGTGATAGCAATCTGTTTGTTAGATTGTACTACCTGTTCTGAGAACCTTGCCTTCGATCTATCAATCCCCCTTGCACCACACCCTCAAGGCGTCCCGCCTTGCAGCTTGCCATTCAACACTGAGTACCCCGCACCCAGCGCACAGGTAACACCGTGCTGGCGAAGTGATTGGGCTACGTATACGTGACGCACTTCTCACTGCGTCTCGGTAGCTCAACTCCGTGGAGTGGTGCCCAGCCTGTAAGACGAACGAGAAGGGTGCCTTCGCCTTTTGCACCAAGAGCCCGCGGACGGACTTCCACCATGGTGACTGCCCGTCTTGTATCCAGGCAGGCATTCTCAGCAACGTTGGGGTGACTGACGATCAATCTGCTGCGTTATAACTTATCTCTGGCCTTCGTCTTCTACGTACCGTTGTACTTCCACTTTCTAACTCTACTACTACTCTCTCCGATGCTCCCTTTCTACAGTACAGGTCTATATCGGTTAACGTTTATCAGTGATTTAGAGAATTGAAATTTGACTCGGGTATGTTGGAGTTACGCTCTAAGAACGAGTGGTAGTTTCAGTGGGTCTATTAACGGTGGTTTGCTTATATGGGCAAAGGAAAACGGCAGTACTTGGTGGTGGACTGGTATCCCAAAACTGGGTTCAGGAGCGGATCCTTGCAACTCACATACACCCGATTTTAAATCACGGTAACTATAGCCGAACTCATCTCGGCTCAGGGAGGTGCTCGCTTTGCCTCACCCCCCGCTCGGGCTCTACGACTAATACGGACTTGGCTAGAAAAGGCTGTAAGGGGTAACTATAAGGTAGTCGGTCGCAAAAAAAAATTGAGCCTCATCCAAAGATGGATAGGCTAAAATCAGGCCTACTTCACCCTCAGCTCACCCTCGGCTCACCATTGCTCACCCCCAGCTCACTATACCACGAAATTGTCAACTTTACGCGACAAGGGACAGGTTTTAGGCCAGATGGGGGTAGCCCATCTCTAGTCCCCTCCAGGAAAAAGAAACGGTGGCTCCCAGAAATACAGTGGCGGCCAGATTCAGTGTCCACAATTTCAAATGTGAAATTTTTCCAAGTGGAGTTATTTTTAGCTCGTCATTACTGACATTGTGTGTCTCAATTTTGCTGTGTAACTATGTCACAGGCACTCTAACAGCCTCAATGTAGTCTAGGTATATTTTGTCAGGCATTTCCAGCTCCACAGGGTCGTTAGTGACCTGAAAGCACATGCCCTTCTTCAGCATTCAGTTGATTGCACTCGTGGATCGCATGCCCGAGTGTTGTGTAAACCAATCAAATCCTTGAAAGACCGCTGCCATTCAGCAATGAAAGTGATATGCAATTCATCTATCAACTGCTGAACTTGGATAATACACAGCGAATGTAATAATCCATTATCCCCTTGACTCCGATGTGCCAGCTGCTTTTCATCAAGAGAGCGACTGCTCGCTATATCCCACCTACGCAATATAAGAAAAATTAGATGCCATATAGGGATGGTCTAGGAGTATTTGCTGCTGAAACTCGACACACCGACGTATCAAGTCTAGAGCTTCGTTAAGGCGGCCCTGACTCCTCCAAGTGAAGGCAAGGTTGGCCATGCTCCTCTCTCCTAATACCCTCTTTCTCGCCTCTATCACTTGTAACTCTAGCTCCTCGGCTTCCTTCCATCAGCCTTGGTATCAGTACGTTGCTGCTATGTTAGCCGTACTGGTTAGCGTGTCAGGATGCTCCTCTCCTAATACCCTCTTTCTCACCTCCATCATTTGCACCTCTAGCTCCTCGGCTTCCTTCCATCGGCCTTGGTTCCGGCACGTCCCCGCCAGGTTGACCATGCTGGCCAGTGTAGAAAGGTGTTCCCCCCAGCACCCTGGAGCAGATAGAGAGCTCCTTTGCTTGTAAATCCTCAGCTTGCTTCCACAGTCCTCGGATATCGTACGTTGATGCCAGGTTTGCCATGCTGAGTAACGTGTCGGCGTGTTCCTCTCCTAGTACCGCCTTTCTCACTACAAGCGCCTGCCTTTCTAGGGGCTCCGCCTCCTTCCATCGGCCCTGGTACACATGTTGAAGCCAGCTCGGCCATACTATGCAAAGTGCGTCGTGGTGTTCCTCTCCTAACATCCTTTTCCGTAGTTCTCTCGCCTGCATGTTGAACTTTTCCGCTTCCTTCCACTGGCCCTGGTAGCTGAAAAACCCAGCGGCACAACGGAGAAGTGGCGCTCTTACCAACACACCTTAAAAAAGTGAGGGTCGCTGGACGAGGGGTGAGCTGCAGATTCTACCTACTGCCAAAATCAAAACTGAAGCGGTGTTATCTATAATGCTAAAAAGGTAGCGAAGTGGCTGTTCGAAGCAGTGGTAGCCCCCCCGCCCTCGCGTCGAGCTATTCCCGTTGCCTGCTTTGTTACGTATTGGGTACGCAGCCAGCGCCATCGTAATGGGAGAGCAAGTCATAGCATAAAATATGAGGCGACAAGATCGAGTGTCAATAGTGCGTTTTGAAGACACTAAAACTAGCCCACACTGCTAGGGTCTATGAGATGAGGGAGACAAGACCCTCTACGACACTGCAGCAGCTTCTCCCCATCCCAACCAATTTCCTTTCCTCCTAATCTCGTACATACCCGGGGAGTAGGGGTCGCGGCAGGACCGAGCTGGTAAGAGGGCAGAAAGCGCCAAGGGACTTAAGTCTGCCGCTGGCCTCCCTTCCCGCCCTTCTTCTCCTTGGATGGCGAGTTGCCGCCCTTGTTTCCCTGGGGAAGTGCTTTGTATATTTTCGATATCGGACAGATCTCCATGAGGCAGTCGATTCTCATACGCGTCGTTACCGTGCATTGGATGGCACCGTCCTCGTAGTCCTGTTGATTCGTTCTGGTTTTGCACCTACAAGGCACACCGCTAGTACGCATGCGTTTTCTACGCCACTGCAAATGAGGGAGGGTAAACAGATCCCGCTTACATAGTTGCTGCTCTTGACGGAATGCGCGAGGACGCTGTTGAGGTGGAAAGCTTGAACGCTGATATGTATGTGATAGAAGATCTTGTTCTCGTCTGGAGGTGCGAGCTCGGGTTTATAGAACTGTTTCCGGGCCAGGGGAGAGCGATTCTGATGTCCTGAAGATAAGACATCTGGCCGCGGGGGGTTTGTTCGCAGCTCCGAGCGGAAGGGAGAGCGACCTGGGCTGCCAACACGCGCCGGGCTTGGCGTCTGCGGACGCCCGTGCTGCAAAGTTGAGTTATCAGAAGCCAGGCGGGGACTGGGAATGCAAACTGCCAGTCGCCAGAGGTAATCGCCGGCATCACATCATGCGGTACGAATGGTTCCATTACCGCTCCGCGTAGAATAGGGGCTGGGCACCTCGTTCGGAAGTCCCACCAAAGTCTGGGATGTTGAGCTATCAATATCTGGCCATGGGAACCAGGGCGTTTGCGGCTAGTTTTATTGAGTTTTCGTTTTTGTTCTTCGACTTTATCAGATTCGGACTCAGTCCATTTGATAAGGCCGTCCTAACCGAACCATCTGACATGTTGCTCTTTGTTCTACCTTTCTGAGCATCCGGATATGGAGGTTTGGAGCCCACTTCTTTCGTTCTTTTCCAGGAAACCACGGTGCAAGCTGAAAAAAATAATAGAAGGGGACAGAATTTGTTTGCGTGTTCGTGCCAATACGGTCGCCCGATGGAATTGGGATAGGGCGCCGTTCCACGGGCAGCCCCCCCCCCCCCCCTCCAACTTCTATAAAAGATGTCCTGGCTCGCTGTTCCTTACCCACTCCACCTCAGAATCCTTCTTTCTTCTTTTTCTCTCCCCCCACGTCCAAGTTCCATAATCGCCGTGTTCTGACAACCTGGAGCCTGAAACATGTCGGGGCTCGTCATCACTGACAAAGACGAGGTCGAGTTTGTGGGCCGTCGGAAACGTGTTGACGGGTCTTACTCAGCCTTGTACTTTCAATGGGTGGCGGGTGACGTGTCAGAAGAGGACGCGCTGTACTGCGGGAGCATCGGGGGAGATCGTTCGAAGCATACCGTTGAGCAAATCAACGCTGCGCTGAGGAAGGTGCCCAGCGAGCACGTTTTTTTTCCCCTCCCGATTCCGTGGCACATCGCCAGGACCCCCGTCACCGTCGCCGACACATGGGAAGTGGAGCCCAGGGGTGGTTTCTTTCTGAAGCGGCCCTTCTTCCCCCCTGCGGCAGACTACGATCCTGAGGAAGAAGGCTGGTCGATGATGGCCGTCTGGTTCACGAGCGAGGTGAGGATGCTGGAGACGCTCTCCCGCCACCCTCAACATCCCAACATAGTCAAGTACCATGGTTGCCGTGTCCGGAAGGGCCGCGTCACGGGCATCATGCTCGGTCGCTGCGATGGCGACAACTTGTGGGAACACCTTCAGTCCGGCAAGACGGTCAACAAAGAGCCCTTCCTCACTGCTCTGGCGTCGGCAGTTGACCATCTTCACAACGTGGTCGGTATAGTCCACAACGACATCCAACCGCTCAACATCATGGTCTCTCCGGACGGGACGCCGACCTTGGTCGACTTGGGCGCCGCTGAGGTTGCGGGAGCCGATATTTTGTCCGATCGCCCGTACGTTTCATCCCCCGGCTCCTGATGGGAAGCCCGAAGAACTTGAAAGAATCGAATTGGTTCCGCGGACTGACTCTTTCGGCCGCATCAGTTTCAGCACTTGGGGGGAAGATCCCTTGGATCTCGACCCCGAAACCCTGTGGGTGGGAAGGCACGGCTACCCCACGTCGAGAAAATCTCGGGACTTGGCGGCTTTGAACAAGTTGCGCACTTGGCTCGACGAGCCCGTGGCTCCCCGGCTAAACAGGGCTGTACACTGAAACTGTGGGCGCAGGATACGGAAATGTGGGGTTGTGAGACTCCCTGAAAAGGGGAAACAAAGAACCGTTCTTGCCCTGCAGCGCCGCCGGAGACGGTCAAACCAACGTCGTGGAATCGCGCGCAGCACAAAGCGGAATAATGGGCCAATGGAAGTTCCGTGCGAATAGGAGGCAAGGCTCCCGTAGCAATAGGTAGTAGAGAAATCTTCAATGGTGGGTATGCGATGGCGCAGCCTCTGTGGGCGCCGGCTCAGTCCCACTTCCTTGTCTGGCCTTGCATATTTTGGACACGCGTCCAACATGTGCTACTAGTTCCAGTCAACAATCACATCAGTTCCGCAAGGGTCTTCTCCAAGGCCTCCCGAGCGCTCTGTCTCGCTACCGCGATCTCGTCGGCCGTCTTCCTCTTTAGGAAGCGCTCGCGCGTCAGCTTGGAGGGGGCTAACTGCTCTAGCAACTGCACCAGCATCCCCATGGCGCAAACATCTGGGACGTTACTCGGCCGCAGCAACCCGCGGTTCCGCGCCGCCATGTCAAACGCCCTTGCTGTGAGCAAGGCCTCCCGCTCGTCAGAGAGACTGGTGACATCGACCCCGTCACAGCCGCCGGTCAGAACAGCTTCAGCCAGCAAACTTCCGTCCAGGGATTGGCCAAGACCGCCCCAGGAATTGGAAAAAAGACAAAAAAGAACTCCTCTGCTGGGTGCGAAATGGACGCAAGGTCAAAGTCGACCGGGCCCGTGATTTTCTTGCTGTCGGCGTCGAAGAGCATGTTTTATGCTGCTGGGAGCGGGTTTCGTCAGCCTTCTCTCTTCCGTTGGCGAAAGTATGATGGAGAAATAAACTTGGTGAAATTGCCATGAACCAGCGCCCGCGTCTGGATCCCGTCCCTGGCGAGGAATTGATGTAATCCCTCGCGCAGGAACCGATCGATCGCCTCCCGCAACCCACCATCTGCCTTCCAGCCGGCGATCACCGCGCTGCTGTCCGCCTCGTCAAGTTTGCTTCTCAATCTGGCCTTTCACAAGTCCGCGTAGCTCTCGATGGGTGAGCTCAATAGCCGCGACCCCGTTCTCGGTGCGGTTGTCGTGAATGAGGCCTGCCGCTTTGTGGTTACTGAGGCGTACGAGGAGCGTTGGAATTTTGACTCGGGTCGTTGGAGTTACGTTCTGAGAACGAGCGGTAGTTTCAGTGGGTCTATTAACGGTGGTTGCTTGTGTTGAATCCTACAGCACTTCCGCATGTGGGCATAATTGATTGTATTGTGTGTGACTCTCAAAGGCACCCCCGGAGGGAGGGATGCTTTTGCCTTGAGCGCAGGGGCCACTTGTGTGGCGCCTGCAGAAATAAGGTCCGGTCTGGCCTCTCAAATTTGACTGCTTGGGTCCAGGAGCGGCCCGATATAAATCACGCTAACTAGAGAAAAAAAAAAAGAGCCATCCGAAGATAGTTAGGCTAAAATCAGGCTCGCTTCACCCTCTGCTCACCTTTGGCTTACCATTGCTCACCCTCAGCTCACTATATCACGAAATTATCAACTTACGGACCAGGGATAGGTTTTGGTCCCCCCGGAGAAAAAAACGGCGGTCCCAAGAAATAGACTTGGTAGCTAGCGTATTGAGTCTTGGTTTTGAGGTTCTGTGTTATGGTAGTTATGTCTACCTACTGTATTATACTGCATAACTGGTTCTTTCCTAGCCGTAAAGAGGCGGTTCGATCCGTCCTCCTACCTACCGTACGACTATTCTTTCCTAGGCGCTGGCTAGATAAACCACACAACTAACATATTCTGTAAATATTAAAGAAACATTAGATATGACCAAGTTTTTGAGCTCCTCCTTTTCGATCTGTCCGGGCCTTTCTTCGGGAGGCATGCTACGAACAAAAGCAAAGAACTCGCTCTCGCCGGGTGGCGCATGTGTCTCATCTTTCAGCTGGTATTTATAATGACGCTTAGATGCCTGGTTCTCGATAGAACTGGAGGCTGGGCCCTGAATATCTTAGGCCGGACCCCGCCCCGTGGTAACATCTGATAGGTTTCAACGTCACCGCTTTTTTCCGCTTCTGCTCCAGGCCGGCCTAGCCCAGCAGGCTGGGAGGAGTTGGGCTGAGGCCTGATCGCCAGTGGCGCACACTAGGCCGTACTTGGAGATGCCACCGGAGCCCGCCTTCCAGCAGGACTCAGCCTACATCAACGACTCGATTTCCGTGGGGTCCTCACTAGAGAGGAGAGCAAACCAGTCGCCATTCCAGTTCTCCTGAGTTACATATACACGAGCCTTTTCGACTTGCCTCCTCTCACCACCGCCACCATGTCAGCCCAGATCGTCAGCAAAAACGGCACTTGGACGGCCCGCGTCGACGAGGCGTTCAGCTTAGACTTTTCCAATGATGAGGGAAGCCTTCACCTGTCCAGAGACAAGGACGGAGCGCCTATTGATGGCAGCGTCAGCCTCAATGGCATAAAGGTTAGCTCCGGCGACAACAACATCACCATCGGTGGCGGCACCCAGGAGGGCAAGTGGAACGGCTCCCTGTCATACGGCAAAACTACGGTCAACCTTCTCGGCGGCCACTTTGACTTGGGCGATGGCCGTACCGACGACTTCCAGTTCAGCTTCACGGCCAGCCCAACCCTACTTGGCCCGCAATGGACGGGCGTGGCGACCAACACTTACACCGAGACGCACAACGTCGACATCTCGGTCCCTCATGTGCAGGAGAACCGCAGTAAGGAGGTGGCCAAGATGGAAAGGACACATCCGCTCTTTGACATTGCCGGCGTGGTCATTCCGCGCAGCACCTTCCTGGAATGGGCCACGAGTCTGCATTTCACCATGGACGTCGATGTCGCGCTCAACGGCGACAAACCGGCGACGGTGAAGGTTACGCGCGCGCTCAAGCTGGAGGTGCGGCCCATCTTCATGCCGTTTCTCGACCTCACGTGGCCGAAGCTGCCAGCGCTTCCTGGGTGGTTTGACAAGATGAAGCAGAGGGTGGAGGGGGAGCTGATGCAGCTAGGCGCGGAGCTGCGCGCCGTGCTCCAGTTCCTCGAACACGCCCTCCAGGAAGTCCTTACCTGGCAAAACATTGAGAGATTCATCCTGATGGCTAGCATCGCCGTCACAGCCGTGGCCACGGCTACGGCGCTCGCCTCCGCGGCAGCGGCAGCCGCTGCCATTTGTCTCGGTGCCAACCCGCTCGCCGATGCAGCCGCAATTGAGGCGGGCGTCGCGCTGGTGGCTGCGACCGGCGATTTGGCGGCTGCCAAACTTGCAGTCCAGACGGCGAAGGCCGGCCTCGTTTGGGGCGCCGAGAAGGCCACATCCAAAGTGATCACAACCCAGATGGCCGCGGGCATAGCCGCCATCGCGGCAACCATCGTGGCGGGCACAGTGCTATCCGAGGCGGCCGTCGCCCCGGGCGCGCAGGCGTACTTTGACAAACTAGCGGACAAGCACGGCCTCAACACCGCGGACGGCGACCTCGATGCGTTGGGGCGCAGCTTGGAAAGTATGCGCAGCGCTGTCGCAAACGAGGTGGGCCAGTTGTCGTGGGACCTGCAGCAGGCGACCGAGGACCTACGGGAGGCGGCGGGGCTGGCGACCAAGTTGCTCGAGTACCAGGTCATGCTTGAGAGCTGGATGGCGACGGACCACACGCACGCGCCGTTCCTGACGTGGCCCGATACCAACTTGCGCGTCAGTGATTCCTCCGAGGACGCCGAGGTGGTCGATGTTGGCGACATCAGCAAGCCTAAGCTGTTTGCGGCGGCGGCGGCGAGGATGGAGGCGTATGCCACCCAGAAGGGATACAATGGTTTTGTGATGATCGAATTTCAGCGCAAGGCCTATTTTCGCCGTGGCGATGTTGCGGGGCTGCTGGCGACCCTGGACAGCGGGGAGTATGCCAAGGGCATGGTGAGCTACGTGAAAGCGGAGCGCCTGCCGATGAACGTTGTCATCGATCGCTGGGCGGCAATCCATGCGGCTAACGGGGCCTAGGTACACAAGTAGATACATACCTAACTACCATTAGAATATGAATTTGAAATGCCTTGATGGGAAATCGACCGGAAGTTGAAGGGCGTTCGAGATCAAGGTCCTCTAGGGGCACCGAGTTCGCCCCAAACGCGGCGGCGAGAATTGGTGTTCCCTTGTGTATTTCAGTTCCAAAGCGTTAGATGCGCAGCCGCGTCGTGTTGGCCACCCCTTCTGCACTTTCTTTTTGCAGTATTTGCTGCCGTATAGAATCTAGATGTTGGGTGTCAGGGTTACCATTGCTGCGCTTGATTTTGCGCTGCGCGACATACGTAGCTCGAGCTCAGTGTCCGAATTTGTATTGACGGCTGGGGTGCTTTAGCTAGCCGAAAAGGGTGTCGTAGCAGGCGTTGGAGGAGCGGTGAATAGGCGTAGAGGGCTGGTGATGGTTGAGTCGCTGAAATTCTGGCTCTCCTTATCATGGGCTGTGCTGGCCACCCGGTTTCGGTGTGGGAAAATCACCGTCTTCAATCGGTCGGTCGGAAAGAGCTGGAAATCCGCGTACCGTTTCATCTGGCTCCTGGAAGTGCCCTGTGAGTCGCACGAAATGGTCGGTGGATCCATCTGCGGCATCGCGATTACCACTGATATCGCATCACAGCGGGAAGGTGCAAGCTGTGGAAATCAAGACGGTCTTCGAGAAACGAACCTAAGCCTTTCCCTTTCCGCCCGCCTTTGGTGCGGAGCTGAAACCAGTCGCAGAACCCTGGCCGCAGACACGAACATGGCGTCCCATCATAAGTAACATAGCCACCAGCCAACGTTGACGTCGCCAGGCTTTGCATGGTTTTAGGGAAATCGGGTTTCCTTTTCCTGGTTTATTAGACATTACCACTACCCCTGGTGCACGTTGAATAGAATTTGCGTTGATGTCTCGGTCCCCAAACGGCTAATGGGGGATGAGGCGTCCAATGATGCGGCGGCGGAGATTCAGCCTCCTGCAACATGACGGAAATGACTATGGTGACTTATGCTCATACTACGTAAATAGCGGCGCGTTTCTTCTGATGAGTCCGCCGCTTCATCGCCGACCCAGTCGCTCGTTTTGTCTCCAGGTTGGAAGTTGGAAATTGGAAAAGATGGGCCGCATCGCCGTGTTGGTGACGGCAGTGCTGTGGTTGCTGCCCACAGCACTCGGCTTCAGCGCTCCCATTGGTCCGCCCCTCGATCCGCCAGTTGGTTTCCCAGGCTCATGCGCTGGAAAGGCGCTGGGCCATCTCACCTGCCACGACAAGCAATCGCCTGCCGCCGCCTTCTGCAGCAGCTACCTCTCTCAGACAGCAACCGTGTCCAACACGGCCACCGACATCTCGACCACCACTTCGATTGCCACGGAAATCTACACGTCGGAAGCCACACCGAGACGTCGACTTCAACCACCGAGGCTATGGCGACCGAGACTTAGACGGAAACCAGCACCTCGACATCGACCTTCACTGCTGCGACTTCGTACGTCCCTCCGGCCGTCACCGTGACAGTTGAGCCCCGTGGCGCCCCAGTCTGCCTCGATCTGTTCACAAGAGCCTTGACCCGCCGCCCGGCCGCCAAGATCTCGTCCGTCTGCAGCTGTCTTGGCGTCACGGCGGCCACCACGACCACGACCGAGACGCTCACCACCGGCTCCATCACGACCGAGTCCACTACCACAAGCACCACCGCAACCGAAACGACCACGACCACGGAGCTGGAAGTATCGGTGTCGACAACCACAACCACCACCTCGACCACGGCGACTTCGGGCACCGTTGCGACCGAGACCGCCATCGTGGATTACTGCGACATTACGTACAACGGCGGTGGCGTCACGCCCGGCAACACCGTCATCAGCGCGGGCGACCTTAATGGCTGCTAGTGCTGTGTCTTGTGCTGGAATACACCTAATTGCGTCGCCTTGGCGGTCGGGCTGGGATTCTGTCAGCTGTTGGTCAAGATAACGCCCCCCGACGGCGAGCCCACAAGCCTGCAGTGCCCGCTGGGCATTGAGGAGTATACCTACCTGCAGGGGCCGGGGACGCTGTACCGCGGGCCTTGCAGCCCGGGACTCAATTAGACTTAGCTCGGTGTTTGGTGTTTTTGTTTTGTTTTCTAGTTTTTTTGCCCCCGAAGGAATCTATTATTTAGGGTAATATCAATGTTCAGTGCCATTGTTCGCGCGGAGCACCCGCCAAGAAGGATATTGAAGTCCCGACAAGGCCTTTGCAGCATAAGAAACGGCATTCTGGCATTTCGAAAGGCATATTTAGTTTTCAACAAGGTCTTTCTAACATTTCAAAAGGATTACATATAGCCAGCAGACAACAACGTCAGCGAGTGTCACACTAAATACCCTCCTGCGCCGAAGCTCCCGTCCCCGCTTTATTTTATCATCCGCATCTTCGAGGGCGTTGGGGAGAAGAGATCTCCGTAATACGATCATGGACTTCAGAGTGACGGGGGCGAACATGTCAAAGGGAGCATCAACGGACTGATGAATTTGTCCGGTCTGCTTGTTCCTGGCGAAGGTATTCGGCCCCTCCAAGACGTTGTAACTGGTATCGGTCAAGATGAACTCGTCGTCGGGATTGGCAGGCGTGCAAATGCACATGCAGAAAATCCGGCTGTGGACAAAAATCTCACTGCGTCGTCAGGGTACATCTTTTCTTGAAGAGGAGGATACAAAAACAAAGAAGCAAAAAGACGAAGATTTGGTTAAGTATTCTAGAAAAGAAGATGGTTGGGTGGTTGGTCGCGTACATGGATTCGCGGTAAAATCAGGGTCGGAAAACCCCCCCCCTAGACTTAAGGGCCCCAATATTAAGGTGATTGACCAAAAGATGGCCCACATCGGGTCTGTCGTCGGGATTAGCAACCCCATGTACAAGTTCGCCATGCCCCGCCGGCAGGAGATGAACGACGACAAGCGACTGTTCACTGTTCCGTGAATGATCTTCTCAGCCTTAGTCTTTCTAGAAACTGACATGTGTACCAATTCTCCAAGTCTCGTAGCACGTCCCGCTGGGCGACCTTTGAACCGGGGGAAGGAGTCTCGAAGGTCTGACTGGGTAGGACCATCAACAACGACCGTGCCAGGGATGCCTCGAAACACATCCTTGGTACAACCCAAACACTAACGGTGTGCAACTCGCCGAGATGGTCTGCCGTCTCTATGAGCCCGACTACAAGCAAGCAATTATGATGATACTCTGGCAGGTGCCTGAGCAGGAGAGGAGAGGGGTGATGTGGTTGACAGGGGTCGACGAGGGCATATTGACGATTGTTCACAGCCTCTGACAGTCCCTAGCAGCGTGCCGATGTAAGACGGTCATTCTAGCATAATTCAGGCCAAGAAAGGGCATAACTGAGAGAGTCACTGTGGGCGAAGCAGCGGGCATGGGGGACACGCTAATGGGCGGTCCCACCAAGCAGCTACAAGTGTGTTAATACACGTGATACCGTGACACTGTAACACATTTTTCCTTTGTGGCTCCAGCCGCACCCACGACTCCAATGATAAGCCGCGACTACAAAAACCACAACTCGTCAACTTCATGAGCCGCCGCAACCAAAGCCGCAACCCAAGCCGCAGAAACATCCCAGCCGCAAAAAAGAACCCCACCTCAGATATTTCAAAATGTGGTCGTCTCTGTTTACCGTCTTCCTCACGACTCTCTGCGCAGTCGTATTCTACCACCACCTCCCCTTCCTTTTTACCACCTCTCTCGCAGCTTTCTGCGTATTTATTGCATTCAACACTCGCGTAGCTCTCTGCGCACTTGCATTCGGCTCCCCCGCGAATCTCGCATTTTCATTCGACTCTCCCGCGAATCTGTACGCATTTTACTTCGACTCTCCCGCGAATCTGTACGCATTTTACTTCGACTTTGATCTTCGCGACACTTTTGCATTTCTCTTCTCCACGATGCCTAAGCAAGGTAATGTTTTTCTTCCCTATAACGGTTCAACTTGCTAATACTTTATAGGAATCACCCTCGTCGCCGACAAACTCCATGTTTATGGTGAACATGGGCTGAAGACGCTGGTAGCTTTGGCTGTCATGGTCTTTGAAGCCATCACTGCTTCCATTGTCGCCTTTGAGCAAGCCGGAAAGACTTTCATCAAAAACGGATTCACTACCATCTCGCAAGCCATCAAGACTTCAGAGAAGCTCACCATGGCGGTAGTCGAGACAGTCACAACGGCTATAAAAGTAATCGAAAAGGTCACCCTAATGGCCATCGAGAAGCTCGCGACGGTCATCGAGACGGTCATCGAGAAGCTCGCCACGATCATCGAGACGGTTATCGAGAAGCTCGCCACGGTCATCGAGACGGTCATCGAGAAGCTCGCGGCGGTCATCGAACAGGCCTTCAAGATTTTGGAAAAGGTGGTCATGGCGGTGATTGAGATCCCCGAGAAGATATTTGCCGCCTTCAAAGAGCTTGCGGCAACAAGCCCGGCCGTTACCATAGCCATGATGATTGTTGGCGCGTGGATCTTCACCATCATTTCCGCCAAATAGAGGAGAGCACCTACCGTATAAGCCACCCACTCAAATGGACTGGCATGGACTGGCATGGACTGGCATGGACTGGCATGGACTGGCATGGACTGGCATGGACTGGCATGGACTGGCATGGACTGGCATGGACTGGAGTTTGGGGGGGGGGGCATGGGAGGAGCTAGGAGCATGAGCATGGATTTGATTTTGGGGGGAGCATGGAGTCGGTGAGATCCGGTAGCTATTTCCCTTGCCTTGATGGCCCTTTCCCATGATGGCTTTTGGTGTTTTTTTCCTTCTCATGATTGCTTTTTCTATTTGTGGTCTCTAAGCCCTTGAGCATGGAGATTAATTATATGCAGCTAGCGCTCCGCATCTAGTTTAAGTCGACGATGCATCTGCACCGGTGAATAATGATTAGGTACCAAATATGGGGCACCTGTCAACAGACATGTCACTCGTCAATGTTGCTCTTGGCAATTTTTATTTCCGGAGTCGTGCATACCATGGCCGCCATTACCGTATTGTATTGCACTGCCGGGTAATAGAAGCGCAACAGGGGCCAAGCCGGCGACAGCCTCCAGTTCCAGGTCATGGATTTGGGGTCGACTTCTCAGAAGAAAGCCCGGCGGAGCACCCAGCCGCACGGCGGCCTAGGCGGCAGCTATAGTTCATGATGAGCTGGTAGCCCCTTGCTCTGGCCAGGACCTCACAGACGAAGAGTAATTATTTCATCCCCGAGGGCCCGCTCAGGGTCCCCTGGAGCACAGAGGTCACAGAGCCGGAAGCCTTTGACACCTGCTGCAGAGCTCAGACCACGGCCCCCAGCCTGGATGGAGTCATCACGGCAATGCTGAGAGCCGCCTGGCACGACGAAGACCCTGGAGGCCGAAGGACCCGACAGCGTTCACCACGGCGGTCACGGCCCTGTACGGCGCCTGCCTCCAGCACCCGACCTACCCAGGCATCTGGAAGACAGCCGAGGTAGTCCTGATCCCAAAGAAGGGACGGGCCACCGCCACCACCAAGGGCCTAAGGCCAATATCACTGCTCCCCTATGTCGGGAAGGGCCTTGAAAGGCTAGTCGCCGGCAGGATGGGAGTCCTTGCCCTCCAGAAGCGACTCGTGCATCCGCAGCACGCCGGCGGGATCCCGCAGTGCTCAGCGGTAGACCTCCTCGCCGCCGCCGTCCACGACGTCGAGTCGGCGCGGTACCGAGGCAAAGTAGTAGGAGCGGTCACGGCTGACGTAGCCGGAGCGTTCAACAACGTCCAGAAAAGGAGGCTGGAAAGGAGAATACGAGCGGCCGGCTGGGAGTACAAGGCGGCGTATTTGTGCACATCTTTCCTAACCGGCAGGCCCGCCGTAGTCCGGGGAGACCCTTCACACGAGGGGTGGCCCACGCGAGGCGGCCCGCCACACAAGGCTCACCACTCTCCCCCATCCTCCTCTCACTTTACCTTGCACCTCTGGTAAAGGACAACCACACCTACTGCTACACCGATGATGTCACGGCCCTCACCTATGGGGACATGGGGGAGTCAGTCTGAGGGAAGCTAACCATGAGGCTGGGAGAACTGCTAACCTGGGGAAAGAAGAACGGGGTCCCTTTCAATGACATGAAGAGTGAGCATATTATCTTTATGATGAAGAAGGGCCCCAGGCTGGATATCCTGGTCCAGGGAGCCGCACAAGGAGGCACTCCACTGGCTGGGCGTCTGGTTTGAACTGTGCATGACCTTCATGCAAAGACAGTCGTGACCAGGGCACACCCCGCCATAGCTCTCCTTGAAAGGATGTCAGGGAGGGTCAAGGGGCTAGCCACCAGACTTGCTGTACAGGCAGTCAAGGCCATCATCCTCCCCACGGTCCTGTATACAGCAGAGGCCTGGCATGGCCAGGCCGGCAGCGCGGGAGTCAATGCCACCCTGGAGGTAGTAGGTGGTCAACGACAGGCTCCAGGAAGCCCTGCCGGCCTGGAAGACCATGTGGCTCCTGGTCCTCCACCTGGAGTCTGGAGTCCTGATGCTACACAGTTAATCAAGGACCAGAAGAACGCCTTTGCATGAAGACTCTTCTGGCTCAGAAGCTCCCACCTAGTAGTTCAGAAGCTACACCAGCTCTTGGCACCAGGAAGGAAAAATAGTACCCTCCGTAGAGCGTCGCCCGGCGTGGTTGAACCTGGTGACACTCCAATCCAAAGAATCATGGGATCGGCATCAGTCATCGTTTCCCCAATGCGGACAACATCGATGCAGGTCCACGGCGTGCCGTTCGAGTTGAGAGAGGAAATTATATCGCGGCTGATGGAGTCGTCGTACTTGTCAACGATCTCATGCCTTCCAACATTGCTGAGGTGCTTCGCTACTGTGTACGTGCCCGCTACCTTCGGTTCCCAGGGGACCTCGTAGCTCGTCCGGGCAACGAGCCTTGGGTCAGTCGGTAGACCATAGTAGTATTGGTCCCTCTCGAGGTCGGACGGCTGCCAGCGATTTGTTAGGTCCCGACATGGCGGAGGCAACACAACGGTCAGGGGCATTTTACCTTGTAATTGCTGTACCGGTCCGGCATGGTGGCGAAGTCTGTGGGTTGGAGAGGATTCGGGTCGAACGATGGTGAAGGAGCGTTTCCAGCCATGTTAAATTGCAGCGGTGGACTTGCTAACTGGTCCTGAAGGAAGGAGCGTTTGAGCGTGGTCTTTCCAAGAGTGGTTCCAGGGAGGCGAACGGGGTGCAACGAAAAAAACCTTTTACGCGGCGTCAACGTCTAACCTTATTGTTCCCTTCAAAGCAGCAAACAGCCGCGGCCGACGCCACCCGCCTCGACGTGGACGTGGACGTGATCGGCGGGGATACTTGCGGCGAGGAAAGAACCAGTTCGTATCGTCCCAAATTCCTCCGAGACAAGGCCCGCTATCTTACCTACCTACCCAAGCCCCCGCCTCCGCAAGACAAAGGTCGGGAGTCTGCATGCTATCGGTATCTCCGCATCCACAGCTCATTTGACATACCGAGCCCCGATAAAGTTCAGCGCCGCGATATTAGCAGCCAGCCCCAGTCCGCTCCGCCGGTCCCCTCGCACCCTTGCAATCTTTCAAGGTATATAATTAATTGAAAAAAGGGTTTTAAAGTGGTAGAATCGTGTTATAATAGTTAGTTATAGTATTTTAGTTTATTAGACTATTAATTATTCAATTTTATAGTTCTTTGTATCACGTGACTGCTCAGCGAGTAACACACTCTAACGAAATTTGGTGGTCCACACGCCAAAAGCAAGCTAGTAGTTGTTAGTGTTCTTAACAATTTCTTATCGACAAGTTCGCGTGTGGACCACCAAATTTTGTCAGAGTGTGCATCGAAAATCCACTGGGTCAACAATCAGCATCTAGAGGGCGAGTAAGGACGTCGCTAACGTAGCGACATAGTTTCAACCGACATTAGCGATGACACTGACGACCCTCTCGTCGTGTGTCCCTACTCCATGCTTGCCCCGCTTGAGTCTCCAGATCTTCGCTTGGCCACGCAGCGCCGCCTTCTTCCGGGCTTCTTGCCGCGCCGGCCGCAATATCTTATCATCGGCTTCCGCAATTAATGCCTTCCACACGGTATTGACGCTTTCAGGGCAAGTAATCTCGTATGCCCATTCGGACTCCTGCGGCCCAAGGGAGAGATGCTTACGCCACGACGACTTAACGTAGACTTCAAGGAAAGCCCTGCATATGTCTATTACGTCTTCGGTTTCCTCACACAGGTCAAACCAGACTTGTCGAGGAGAGTTTCGCTCTAGCTTAACGCCCACATATCTGTCCAATGTCAGCTGAGAAGAGTAAAACGAGCATGGAGCCTGGCGGAGATGGGAGACATACTCGTTCCAGGACGCAAGTAAACGGCGTCGGATGGCTGCGGTGGTCGTTGCCGTTGGAAGGCCCACTTCCGCGGCTTTGACTGCACAGACTTGAATATCGCGTAGGCTTCTTCGTGGGAGATGTCGGCGAAGCGAGAATATGGCAGTTGTGCCTTTGTTTCACCCTCGGCGCTCCCGAGGGGGAATTCGGGGTCTCCTGGGACGGTGACCATGGCGTGTGGTGTTGAAGACTCGAGTATATGTTATGTGGACCTGCGCCAGGCCCCGAGAGAGAAGCGGAGCGCCATTTGTACAAGGTTCATAGGCTCGTGGCAGGGGAAGGGCGATAGAAAGATGTCACGATCAAAGACGCGAGCAAGTGACAGTTTCGAGCGCGGCTATCTTCAATAGAGACAACCCCCTGCCCCGCAGCCGGAACCCCACCCCCTCCAAACGGAGAGTCGTTGATTATGTAAACTCGGAAAACGGAACAGTCGAGACAGGCCCCATATGTAGCTGACTAACCAAATTTTGGCACCGAGACCGCTGGATTCCGCTATATAGAGTTGCAGTGCCAGTGCGGGGATGTCCTGAAACCACTGCCCTGGCGCCCGGATGCCACAGCACCCAAGCTTCTCCCGTTCCTTGGGGAATCACGTCCAACCCAGTAGCCATTTAGCACATCGTTTACCAGCTGTTTTGCACTGAGGTTGCAGAAGTTGTCGGTTGTTACGCTTGTCTTGCTGACGATTGAACGGTGTTGGCCTAAAAACGGTAACGGCCTCCCCGTTTTGGAACAAACTGTGCGGGCTGATTCAGTTTTGCACTCCTGGGGGGTTAAGTTAAAAATACTATGTAAGGCGCTTGGCGCGACGAAAGCACATTTGACATCCTGAGACCAGTGCTCTCTAACCTTCCTCGAAATATGGACAACAATCAAGCGGCTTTAAGGTGTATTCCTATTACCGCTCGCTATGCAATCACGTTATAGTAAAATTAGTTGATTAAATCAAGTGTGACCGTTAGGAGTACCCCCATAGGAGGGGTGCCCTTTACCCTACGTACCACTTTTATGGCGCCTACGGGCCGAAATATTGGCCGAAAAGGCCCATCCAATTTGACATAAGCGTCCTGCCCTACATAAAGATTTGGCGGACAGACACGCCCAAGCGCCCGCCCCGTCTCGGGCGGTACTTTTCTTTCTGAGTGCCAATGATCACCCCAAGATGCGTGGGCTCATAGACAGCCTCTGCGCTTAACGGGCCATTCGTCGGGGGAACTCACGCCAGCCGTATTGCTGCCCTTGTACTGACTACCAGTTGACCTGATGTGTATGCCAAGTCATAGTTTATTGAAATGAACGTACTCAAAGCGCAATGGAGCCGCTGTAAAGGGTCGCGGTGTTGGAGTGTTCAAGGGATTGTTACGTGTGCCGTTGCTGGATTGGGCACTATTAAGAATGTAGATCAGCAAGTCAAGTTGGGGGGAAGGGATGCAAATGTCGGTACTCCATTCCTATTAGACGCCCCTTTCGCCACGTCAACAATTGCATGTTGGGGTTGGGCGCTAGCACGCAAGCTCCATTGGCTTTGCCTGAGGGTAGCATCCGCCTACTCAGGCTCTTGCCATCGGGAGGGGACACGAAATCCCGCATTGAATGCCGTCTCTCGGCTCATGCTCTGCTCAATCACGAGTCGCGCATGCTTATGATGCACTTTCCTACACATGGGGCTCAGTGGCCGACTCGAATCCGACCATCTTCGTGAACGGGCACGAGCGAGCGGTGACGGCAAACCTCTGCGCGGCGTTATGGCATCTCCGAGACCCCTCGGGAGAGCGGACGCTGTGGATAGATGCTCTTTGCATTAACCAGCAAAACAATCAGGAGAAGGGGCAACAGGTCCAGTCTATGGCCAAGATCTACGCGAAAGCAAGCCGCGTCATCGTTTGGCTTGGGGAGCCGACAGTCGACAGCGATCTTGCCTTCAACGCACTACTCAGTTTTGTGCGTCAACTCGATGAGGAGGGGCAATCGCCACGCCCGACCACCACCGCTAATGATGCGCCGGAATCTGGATTGCTAGAGCCGCTAGCGTAGCCGCAAAAATGTAAGGTAGCGGCCTTGCTGTTTACAGTTCTGGATATATCGTGTCCCATAGATCTGCTCGTGGTCCTCCTGTTCGGCCCCAAGTGGATTTCCCCAAGCCCAGTATGCTGGGGCGTTCTCTCTAGGCTCAAGAACACCGTTGCCACATAGGAAAGTGGGAACCACAGGCGTTGATTCAATTATACTTGTAAGCTAGTACCGGGCCAATCGGCCAGCGGATTATAAATTCCTCCTCTGCGCGTACCATCATCCATCATCTTCCTCTCCCTACCGTTAGATCATCCCTGTCCGTTTTCTCCACATTCTGCTACTTATCGTCGTTGCTCCTACGCGCCGTCCTCCTGCGCTGCCGTTCCGGCGTTCTAATCTCCATCTAACCAGACGGTGGTGATCAATTTGTAAAACAATGTCGAAAGGTCAGCTGTCTGTATGTGACCGTGTTAGCGCATCACGTCAGCAACCATTTCGCACAATGGTCCCGAGGGATCGTGGGGAGGGTACAAGAAAGACACTGCTAGAGAGGACTTACCAAGTGATTGTAGCCGGGAAGTTCCTCGACAAAAAGGCTTGGTGGCCGTAACATGTCCGGTGTCCCTTATAACCGACCTATCCGTTCGGCAGGAAGCTTGTTGCTGCTCGTTTCACCAGTCAACATCTCCCCAAGTACGTCCTTGATCCACTGGTCTTGAGCCGGGTATGGCCAGCTCTTAATGGCCGAAACCGCCGTCTTCAAGTCCTCGGCATCTGCAGGTGTCATCGTGTTTGCATCCACTTCATAGTCAATCTCGCGTTCCTTGCTCATGTCGAAGAAATTGTAGCTTAGTAGGCTCATCAGGTCGGATTGGACGCGGATCCTACACTCGAAAACCAGACTCTCAGACGATAGAATGCGGACAAGCGCGGCACATACAACGGGCAATGACACAGTGTAGACGCTCAGTCCCTGGACCGGTGTCGGGTAGTCTTTGGCGGTAGGCGGCAGGCGTCCGAGGTCGCGAGTCGAGATGCCACTCTATGACAGCGGCGCGAGGACGAGGACTGGTGGGCGATAGTGCCCGGAAATCGCATCGGCTAGGAGAAACCGTCTGGCGTTGCTGCAATACTCAGGAGAGTATCCACGCCTGAGGTCTTCCTTTGTCGGCAATGGGGAGGCCGGACTCGGTGGCAGCAGCTGTTGCGATGGGAAGAGCATGATCGGGTACGAGGAACGTGTAGTCCTGTAGCAATATGTTAGCAATACATAGACAGACAAGACAGGAAGAGCCACTTACCTTGCCGACAACCAGAGGGTAATTCAGGCGTGCTAGCAGGGGGTGATCCCACCGATTAAATCGACTTGCGCGTCTGCGCATTGCTGGAAGAAGGATGTGATACGCCGCTCCATGTCGAGCCGTGTTCTGGAGATGCTGTTGATGCGCGCCTCTCTGCAAATGGACGGAATCGTGATTTGTTGCAAACCGAGCAACCGAGTTGTTTGGAGGGAAGACTTCCCCGCATGACGCATGAACGCTAAAGGTGGGACATCTGCATCACGTGATGGTGCCCTCCTGCAGGGACCCACACGTGCAGCCATGGATCTTCTAGCGCATCCATACCGCTGAGCCTCTGAAACAACTGCTATAGCAATTCCGGCCACACCAATGGACCCACCTCACTACAACCACCAGCAAGCCCACACCAGGCACACGGAGCTTTAGCTGCCTCCAGGAGATAAGATTCTCCAGCCCTAAACCCTCAAGATATCTTTAGAGCTGAGGGGGTGTGGCCAGATAAACAGCAACTACCACTGCATAAAGTAATTGATCGTTCTGTGCTTTTTAGTGCAGCGTTAGTGCAGCGTTAGTGCAGCGGTAGTTTGCAACAGTAACGAATGCCAAATCGGTCGTCTAGGAGACGGATTGCGGATGGGAGTGGACACGATCGGGATTCAGGACTTGTGGGGAGTCGCAGATGGGACGGGAGCATTCGCGTGGTGTGTGGATTGTCATACAGCCCATTCACGCACCCTCCATGCACCATGGCACAGAACCCCCGTGTGATGTAAACTTTCGGCGTCGCTTGGGCCCGAGCGATCCGAACCTTCGGCCGTCGGTTCCGACTCGGGTTTTGGTTCGTGGCATTGCCAAGTCGGCTGTAGACGTTAGCTCCATGCGCATAAATTAATGGGGAGAAACGTCTTGATGGCTAACAATAGCCTGCGACTATGGGTGCCTTAGTGCGAACAATAGCTTGCGACTAACTATGCCTGTCTTGATTACTAGCAATAGCGTGCGACTAACCATGTGTTCGATCACTCCCATCGCCCCCCTAGACTCTGCATATGTTCTGCTCGAACCATCCCTTGAACTCCTCTCCAACCCACTGCCCAATGGCCTTAAGGCACGCCAACAGCTTGTAGATACCCATCACCGTCAACGTGTCGCCAATGTCGAGCGGGCCGTAGATGGCAATGGAGTCGTCGCGCTCGCACGCATAATAAACAGCCCACCTGGATGCATCCACTGTGATCATTGGCACGGCGATGGTCGCCTTCGCCTCATCAGTGTGGCGGGGCAACAGTCGCATCCGCCGAAACCAGGCCGCGACCCAGACGCCAAGCTGCACTTTGGCCTCCTCCAGATCGCCTCTGGTCGTCTTGGTTTCGATCGGCACCGGGGCGGGAAAATACTGCAGGGGACCGTAGTCGGTTTGGTTGAGCGTCTGTTCGTTCAACGGCAAGTCCTGAACCAGCGCGTAGGAGGGCGGCTTTGTGGTTTCGAAACGTGGCTGCAAGACGAGGACAAAGTCTACGATTTTGGATTGGGCGAGCATCGGCACTTTGGTCGTGGTGCTGCCGGACGCGCAAATCTCGGGAACGAATGGTGTGAGGATTTGGGCGGCTGTCACCAGCTCGGCACTGACATTGTCGAGGCTGGACAGCGCGATCTTAAGCATGGGCCAATGCACAAGGAGATTCCACGCAGCTTCGGAGCGATTCCAGTAGGTGCTTCGCTCCGAGGCGGCCAGGACCTCGCGCAGCTGAGCCATCTCGGCTCGCATCTGCTCAGCGGCACTACCATCGGTAAAACAATCATTGGGCGGCGTTTCGTCGTCGTTGATGGCAGCAACAATGTCACCCTGTAACCGTCAGTCGACCGTATCAACCCCAGCACTGATCGACCTACCCGTCAGATAATGGAGACATACCTTGATGCTGGAAGGAAAAATACCAAGAGCATAGGCCGCCTTCTTGTTGATCGTGCTGGCCAAGCCTTTGATGGAAGCAGGAAGATGGACCGGCGAGCCCAGCAGCTGATACGTAACAGGTTTCGAAAAGGAGAGCAAATCCAGGACTCTTTTGGTGGGACTTCTCGACCGACATGAGGGTGAAGTCGCGGTTGTCGGTCCGGACAGCCTGCTCAAGGCGGGGGAGAGAGCATTGGGTCGATTGGCCATGGGAAAGCCCTCATCGTCCTCGTCATCGACTCTCGGCCGCTTAGAGGGGCTGCCGGATCGATTGGCCATTTCGACAGGAGGTTGCTCGTCAAGAGATGGCTCGTCAAAAGATGGCTCGTCAAGAGGTTGCTTGTCGAGAAATTGCTCGGAGAGAGCTTGCCCGTCGAGAGGGACGGCGTCCAGCCAGGAAAGAACCTCGAACATGGTGCCCGACCGACGGTGCCTGACCGAACCGACAGATATTGATGTTTGGTGCAAGACCGATGGGTGGATGCATGGCAGAAAACATTATGACGCGTCATTGCGGGGACGAAATGATGTGACAAGCAACCATGTATGTCATAGCGACAGGGCCACAACTCAGTGGCGAGAGGGAGGATACGCGGCGCAAACTGACGAGGAATTACGAGGAAGAATCGGACAGATCCGAAGAAGGGGAGAGCGATGATTAGGCTTGGAGGTGTGAGGGAGGAAAAAAGATGCCAGGAAGGGTAAGGGCAGGAATGCCAGGAAAGGCTTGGCTAGGGGTCTGTCGCAGCACAAGGGGTAAGAGTGAGTGGAAACCTCTAGAATGCGGGGAAGCACACCAGAACCCGCTCCTCACATGGTCTAGCCATCTATCTTGCCTTGAGCAGTCTGGGCCGGGCTGCGATCCCAGGGGCTTGGCTTGGCAGGGACGTTATGAGGAACCAATCTCTGCTCTTTTGTTTCGCCATCAATTGGTGCGCATACTCTGCACGACTTTGCGACAGCTCGAGGGAAAAAAGCTGGGGACGTCGCTCTCGGGAGGGAATCACTGCGAGAGTGATCAATTGCTGAATACATTTCTTTTTAATCGCGTTCCCCCATTAACTTGGAGCGGATGTCAAGGGTCAGTGGCAATGTTGTTTTGAGGGTGCGTGAATGCGTTGCACGCAGTGTGTGAATACACTGTATGCAGTGTGTGAATATGCTGCACGCATTACTGCATTACGTGAAAGCGCTGCGTGAATCCACTGCACGCAGTGCGTGAATGGGCCGCATGACAATCCAAACATCATTTCTCAAGGACGCTCTGACCAATCACGTCGCAGTATTAGCCACCACCTTAGAAAGAAGCTCTCATGCTCTTAGGTTGAAGATCTAGGACCAGCCCTTCTCATATCCTCATCATCGATACCACGGCCGGAGATACTGTGGTACACCGCGTTAGCATTCTTCGCCGCTGGCGCCGTGGGACCCGGCACTGGGGTCCTTTGTTGGCTGTACGCCCGACACCTACTCGTGGGAATGGGATTCTGGGGGCTTAAGATGCCCAGCTTCCCTCTACTTCTCAACTTCCAGGAGCGCGCAGGGCCGCTCTTCGATATGGCCGCCTTTGAGGCCTTCGACGCCCCGACTACGACAACGGGACGCGACCCGGGTTAGGCCCTAAGTAGGGCGACGTTGGAGGGGGAGAACTTCCTTTCATCTGGCCCTGCAGGGGGGAAAGGGGAAGGGGGAGGATGGAAAAACCTGGGATGGGGAACTTCCTTAAGAACTATCCCACCTATTCAACATGGGACAGGACACCCCGGTGTCTCTCCTCTTCTGACTTTAGCTTGCTGACGAGGAGAGGGCGTAAGAGACACGGTTAGTTCTATGGATCGGAGCGGCGCGGCGTCCTTTTTCGTGGGTTAGCCGGCTTCTCCCTAGGTATCCATGGGGCAAGACGCGGTGGGTAGATAAGGGGAGACTCTTTGACGCAACGGGAAGCGAGAGACCTTGGTGCTACGGCACTTTAGCTAGGTAATGGGCCGTGGTAGGTACTCTGGACCGGGCTCGCGAGTAAAATGTTTAGTAATGCTAGACGGGAAGGGCGATATCGCGTGGTGGCGGTCGTATGGCCTAAAGGAGCAGAGTGCCTGGCCGGACAGGACGGATGCGCGCGTTGGTCCTCTATGTGTGAGGGCTTAAGGTACAAAGTAAGATAGACAGGCGAATGCCTCCTAGCCTGAAGGGGAGTTAGCCGCCCTCCTACATGTATATCACTCCTAGCTTAGTACGAGTTACATGTTTTATCTTAGAAGTCCACGGCAAACTGGAAGTAGAGGCGGCGGCGCGGGAACTCCAGGACGCCCTGGAGGTGCCACTACGGATCCACGGTAGGGAAGCCTAAGCCGGCGGCAAGCGGCAACCGTGGTGAAGCGAGGAACTCGAGGGTGCCCGGGAGTAACAAGGACCCCGGGATACGGGCGCTGGCACGCGCGTTGTAAAGACGACAGGTTAAGAAGGCTAGGTAGGAGTACTAGCTAGAGAGGGTCCGAAAGGTAAACCGGCCGAGAGACCTATGGAAAGTCATGAGGTGGCGGGAGCACCGGAGCCCCTCCGAAGCCCTACTAAGCCTAACCCCTAAGAGCGGAGGCCCACCTAGTCGTACCGCTACGCACGCAGCCGCCATCATCCACGACGAGCTGGTAGCCCCCCGATACGACGAGGACCTCACAGCAGCCAAACTCGCCGCCGGTACCCAGAGCAGCCTACCACGAGTACCCTGGAGCACGGAGGTAACGACAGAAGAGGCGTTCCAAGCCTGCTGTGGGGTCCAGACAACGGCGCCGGGCCTAGATGGCGTCACCATAGCTATGCTCAAAGCGGTTTAGCACGATGAAGACCCTGGCGGGGAGGGCAAGACCCCAACGCCCTTCGCCACAGCTATCATAGCCCTCTACTCGGAATGCCTACGCGTGGCACACTTCCCTACGGTCTGGAAGACCGCCGAGGCAGTGCCAATCCCGAAGATAGGCCGCTCCAAGGCGACGACTAAGGACCTAAGACCCATCTTACTACTCCTGTGCGCTGGGAAAGGCCTAGAGAGGCTGGTAGCCGGGAGGATGGGAGTCCTAGCTCTATAAGAGGGCCTCATCTACCCATAGCATGCGGGAGGGGTTCCATAACGCTCGGTAACGGACCTCCTCGCGGCCGCCATCCACGATATAGAGGACGGCCGGCTCAGAGGACTCGTGGTAGGCGCGGTCACGGCTGATGTAGAGGGCGCCTTTAACATGGCCTAGAAAAGGAGGCTAGAGAAGAAGCTCCTAGACCAGAAACAGCCCCAAAATGATTTGTTCGTGTCGCGCCACAGCGGAGTAGACTCACGAGCGATCTACAAGTTAAGGGTGAGATTGTCTAATCTCTTTCCCCACCTCTGATCTCCCCTTCTTTTGGATCCTAAAACGCAGTTTTATTCCCTTAATTCACCAGGGGGCATCACCATAGCATAAAACCCCGTCGACAGTGAATCCACTCTCATCATGTGGTACCCGTACTAGGTAGGCACGGGACTACCAAACCCACCCGGATTCGACCCACGCCAAGGTTAGGTTGGGCAGAGATCGACTACTTAGGTAGTCGGTCGCTAAAAAAAAATGAGCCTCATCCAAAGATAGTTAGCCTAAAATCAGGCTCGCTTCACCTTCGGCTCACTATTGCTCACCAGCTCACCATACTACAAAACTGTCAACTTTACGCGACGAGGGACAGGTTTTGCCAGATGGTGCTGGCCCATTTCTGGTTCCTACCCGGGGAAAAAAACGGCGGTCCCAAAAAATGGACTCGGTAGCCAGCGTAATCACTCTCTGTTTTGAGGTTCTGTGTTGTGGTAGTTATGCCTGTCTACTGCGCAACTGATCTTTTCCCAGCCGTAAAGAGGCGGTTCAATCCGTCCTCTACTACCTACCGCACGACTGCTCTTTCCTAGGCGCCGGCTAGAAAAAGAGGCAGTTCGATCCTCTCTACCACCTACCACACGAGTCCCCCCCCCCTCTCGTATCCCTTGTGTAGTACTTTCTCCGAGTACCCTCTTGCGCCTTACCGGCCCTCACCCTTCTACCTCTACGTTGACTTTAATATTAACTCTATACCATACATACCTTAACAATGCCGCGAAAGACGAGCGCTACGGAGTTCTTTCGCCGAGGAAACTGGCCTATGCGCCTAGCGCTCGCGCCCAGTGGGGCGGCCAGGTGCCTCAACAGTATCTCAATTTCCGACCACACTTCTTCCAAAACCCTTCCGGCTTAGATGTTTTCTGACTCGAATCCACAACTGGCGCCTTGACCTTGGGAGCAGAGGCCGGTTTCGGTGCCCGGTCTTTCGATTTCTTGAGATCTGCCTGCTTGGCAAGGATCAAGTTGCTGTCTCTGATCCGGTACGGCACGCCGTGGATCCTCCAAACCCCTGCATCTTTTACCCTTGGAGGCCTCTGGAAAACACCACCTGGTGCCCTATAGCACTTTCTGACAAGAGGTCTCTCCAGATAGCGATAGTAGTTCGTGCAAGTTGGATCCAGACACCAGAACGTCCCCTTCGTACTTTTGTCCCGCCAAAGCCCATACGAGTCGGGATCGAGGGCCTCAAGCCACGAGTAGTCCAGAGTGGTCCAATCACGTTGCCAGTACGGGCCACAGGCGATTCTTCGGTGATAACTAAACCGGAGACACTTGTCCCTGTCGGGGCAGTGAGTGACACTCACGGACCACCTGCTTGCGTCCCCAAAGGTGCTGCTGAGACCCGTTACTGTGACATGGGCCTCTTGCATCTCGTCCATGCCACCTTCAGTCACCGTTTCGTCGCCGAACGGGAGCAACCGGCGACTAGAATCACCACGGCAACCAGCACCGCCGCTCCAGGCGGGCATACATGCCCATCGCGAGTTCGGTGGGTATTTCCCTCCCCAGTCCAAGCAACCACACCTGTTCGGATCAAAACACCTCATTTCAGGAAGCATTCCGGGCCCCGCCTGGGGAACAATGTGCTCGGCTGCCCCCCTCCGCAGCTCAGGCAGACACGCCGCCATGTCATCCGCCGAAATGTCCGAGTTGTGTGGCACCCGGAGGTGGCCTGTCCACGCCATGTCCAAGACAACGGCATTCCCTCCTCGTCGGAGAACCGCTGTCGGATGCATTCGCTCCGCGACCGATTTCTCAAGGGCATCATGGCTTGTGGGTGCATTATGGCTGGGATGCAGACATCTCCTCACCCAGACATGCGTATTTTCACCACTTTGCGGACCGAGCGCCAAGAGCTCGCCCCATGCCTCAGCGACATTGTCGCGTGTGATAACTTCATGCTCGCAGAGACGGATGTAGCCTGTGTGACCAACACAGGCACGCGTCTTTTTCTTCTCTCCCCGCTCGGTCGCTGGGAAGAAGGCCTTCGGGTGGTCGATCAGGCAGGCTGCGCAGAAGAGATATTCATGCACCAGATCCCAGGCCTTCCTCGGGTTGTCGATGTTGGCATTGCGGCAGGAAAGACACTGCTTGCGGGTTTCGTCGAGGAGCATCAAGTACCGGAAACTGGAAGATTTGTCGTATGCTTGCCTTTCAAAGGCCGGGCTGCCTCGGTACCAGGGGAGCTTTGTAGTGTATCTGGGCAGGCCGGAGTTGGGATGGTGCCACTGGGCAAAGGATCGGTCGGAGAAGAGGCGAAGGAAAATGCGGCTGGTGCGTCGTAGGCACTGTATACTTGTCGAGTCAAGGTGTTTCATGATCTCAAGGAGGAGCTCCTCGGAGAGATTGAGAAGTAGGTGCACCATGGCGTTTTCACTGTTGGTAGGAATGGGTTGGGATTCTAGAATAGCAGGATTGAGGATGGAATGAGAGAAGAAGTGATGGGCTGCTGGGACTATGAATTTTATGCTTTCATGCTACGGCCGCAAGGGCAAGAGAGCTCCAACTAATAAGCCTACCAAGAATCCTTCTGGAGTCAAACGGTATGATACCAGAGCTGAAGCACACGTATTGATCATGATCGCGGCAGCTTTTTCGTAGTCTACAGTTTGTAAGAAATCCATAGCGGCTTTGTCGCTGATTGATAACTTCGGAAACACGGCAGACGGGTAACATTGTCTTTGAACTGACTCTTGTTGGAATATGAGCTTCGCACAAGCAATCTCTCCACAAACATGGGGACCCACCTTTTCCCAACAATTCTTTGCCTGGGAGACTCTGACCAGAAGTTGAGGGTCAGCCAGGGTGAAGAGGCGCTTATATTGAGAAAAGGCCTAATGATCGGCCCCTGATCTACATTTTCTTTGACAGCATGGCACTGGCATTGGCATATAGTATAGCCTCCCCAAGCGTCTTGTTTGGTGGATTATCGAGGATCCTGAAGCTGGCTCAGCAAGTCCACGACACGGGTTTAGGCCACGAACGTCAGCGGTTTTGGTCGAAGGGGCATTAATTGACACCCCAGGGGCATCAAAAGTACCGCAAACAAGGCAGGGGCCGGGGTCGACACTCCACACATCAGCGATCAGCAGGATCTAACAGTAAGATTATCTCTGCTTTGTCCTTCGAAACAAATCTACATATATTACCCGCTTACCCTGTCAAAAAGTTGGTGCACCGTCTCTCCCCAAAGAACGTCTTTTAGCTTCTCATTGATGAAATCGATATCGAGCTCCATGTCAAACCCCTTAAACTAGATAACAGCGGTGTTCCTATCCTCTCAAGACAGTCGTCGTGCACGATGCGTCGTCGGCACCGGAAAAAACCGTTGAGGTGGAGCGCCGGTGTCAAGTTCCGGCGCCGTAGGCTCCTTCCGAGTCCTGCTCCTGCCCACATCAGTGGTGCCCTCGGAAGCCTGAATGCCCCTGATATTGCAGGCACCGCTTCCGCGGCCATGGGTCGGACCTCCTCGAAGAAGTTGCGCCAGAGGCTGGCAACCCAGGCAGGTAGGCACAGAACGGCCCAGGGAGCGCCAGGATTTCTGCACGCGTTGCGAATGTGAGGCTCTCTTTTTCTCTTCTTCTTTTTTGGCGACGATACCGACCCAACCCGCACCCCCCTATTTTGAGAGATCTTTTTACTTGCGTTTGACCCCCCGACCACCATCAAGACTTTGTTTTTTTGTCTTGGTACAAGAAAGCATGCGTGCGTTTTTCGCACTCCTCCTCGCCTTCGCCGCTCTCCTCTCCCTCCTTTCCTCTTCTCCCGCTGCGGTGGTGCCTCGGCGCCAACCCTCCCTCGCCTCCCTTGTCCCCCGGGAGGTTTGTCCGTGGCCAGACTTTTCCTGTACGTCGAGTCGTCAAGACTTCCGATCCCATTGGTCGCGAATCCAGACGTTTTTTCGTTCTGACCTCTGGTGTGCTCCAGGTGTCCCCGCCGCCGCCGCCCATGCGCCCATCACCACTTTGGTGGTGACAACCACTCTCTCTTCTCTCTGCCCTCCGCCGCCCACCCCGACGATGACGACGAAGACGACGGTGTTTGTTTCAGAAAAACAGACAACAACGGTGACATCCCCAGTGCCGACCTTCTTACCCGCCCCAACCGATTACCCAGTTGGTTCGGTGCCAGGCGTCGATGACCGCTCGGCCCTTTTGAAGTGGTTGAAGAGTTTTCTGCCGGGCGCCATGGCGCCACCATGGATGTCCTGGTCGGCGGGGATCATAGGTTGCATCAGTGTAGTAGCTCATATCTGTCAATTTGGGCTGGTCTTTTGTCGTTGGTTGACGCGCCGCCCGGCTCGAGATCGGTAAGCACATCCTTCCCGGCTTCTATGATGATCTCATGGGATTGCTGGCTGGAATTGTGGAATAGCGCAGCAGAGGTAAGCCGGTGGTTCAAGAACTTTTTCGTCTGGCTTGGGGAGTGTTTTGGTCGCCGTTCGCTCACCGTCGGGGGGATTTCCCTCCACCCCCTCTCAACGCCCCTGCCGCCGCATCATTAACAGCGAGGAGGAAGAGGAAGAGGATGGGGAGGAGGAGAGAGGAGAGTGGAGAGAAGACGGAGAGAAGAGGACGACGATGAGGAGGATAATTCTTTTTTTTACTAGTCTTCCTATGTTCTGAGGTTTGTTAGTCCGGCCGCTGCCGCCGAGGGCCCTTTGGGGCAGTATAAACTTTTGTTTCTGGTTCTATGCATCCTCACCCGCCTATCAAGTCACATACAAACACGGCGGGATATGGGAGTTGCCCGTTGATTGAGAGCCGCCCGTGAGCTTTACAGACACGCTACCGTTGCTACTAGTGCTTCAAGCGTAGGCAGAGAATGGTTGTGCCGCGCGCCGATACGGGGATTGGTGAGGCTTAGCACAAACCTGCGAGGGACGTTTTAAGTCAACACGTTCAGTGCAACATCAAACTATCGTGGGTGTGGTGTGAAAATTCTAAGAAAGAAGAAGGACTGGGGTTTCTCTACCTTAAGGTTACGATTATGAAGATACCTGTCGACGAGGTCAAAGCTGGAGTTGCTGTTGTCTTCCGCGTAGAGGCCACCGAAGGTTGGTATGCTTGAGAGTGGGATAGTTGAATTGGGATTGTTGTCTGATTCAGGTTGTCTTTTAGAAAGCCAGTCGGAATCGCCTCCGTTCCCCTGCCTCGTGTCAGAAACACGGCCCAAGTTAGGATCGAGGCCCTCGAGGAATGCATGTGGGATGCCAATGCCCAGAGGAGTCCAATGTTGCATAATGAGCCTCAGGAGTAGAGTGCAGCATTTTACGTGTTTATGTGCTTAAAGCCAGATAGGTGCCCAAATTCTGGCGAGCTGGAAAGTTTACGGCCCAAAATCGGGGCGGGCATATATACTAGTACATAGGGTAGGATAGTACATGACATCCAAGTTTTGATTCGTAGCATAGTTCGTAGTATCCTAGCGATAAAACTAGGATGGTATTTAATATACCAGTATATGATATGGCATGGTACATAATGTACTAGCACTTAGAATATACCAGTACATGATATACTAGCTGTGACACAGCGGGAGTCCCGGTGTGACAGCGATCAATCGATCCTTCGGTCAACGTTCACACAAAGGTAAGAACCCCGGGATACAACAAGACAAGGATCGTGACAGTCGGCCAAAGGTAGATCTAGTTGAAGGGGGACAGTAGGATCAATCACTCTGTGTTGCACGCCGAACGTCCGTTCCGGCTTAGATCTGCCGAAGGGCCTTGCCCACAGACGCCCGCAACGCGAGTTCACCCCCTACGAGGCTTGATCTGTGCCCAACGTGGGATATCCTGCAAGGCTCGTGTTCTAAAACCTCCATCGGTCCTGCAGTCCACGGCAGAGGGGCTCTTGGGCGGAGAGACTGCGTGAAAATTCCGAGAATCGCATCCGGGGGTTATGATATTTTGTTCCTGCTTGGTTTGGCGTGGTAGCACAAAGAGTTGTACCTGCTAGAAATGGTTTGATCAAGGTAGGTACATCACCCACCTTGGGTATCTCAAGTCAACGGCTGGCAACATTGGGTGGGATCTGCCTCGAGCTGCAATGGAGTGTCGGCAGGAGCCTGAGGGCGGGGTGGAGTAGATACCTACCTTGGGTGCCCGCTGAGTTCGCGGGCGGGGGAACAGAAAGAGCAATCCATGGAATCCAATGGATGGATAGACTTTAGGACATGTGCGTGTGACGGCCCAGCCTTGCTGCGAGTCTCGGGGTGACCTGTGTTGAAGATTATAGGAAGGAGCGGGCCTCAGGCCCCCCAACACGAACCCCAACCTGTAATCAGAAACCTGATGTAGAACTGCCCGCAACTCGCACCTGTCGACACCCGACACAACCAGAGAAGGGACGAACCGAGCAAACTCTATTGGATTTGATGTAATTAGGATGTGGGATCCATGAAATGGGCGGCTGTGGGACTCAAAATCGAAAGGGCAACTTTTCTTTTCACTTTCCAAACGCACTCAACACCGAATTCCTCTTGGTCACCTTGGCCTCAGGCTCGGCCTGGGGCAAGCCCCGCTGCGCAAACCTCCACACATCGGGCTCCCCCGCCGTGACAGCCAGCAGATACCTTTCCCAAAACCCAACCAGCGGCTCCTCAGGCAGCGCCGTGACCTGTGGGACCTGGCTCTGCCCAGCACCCTCAGCCGCCTTCGCATACACCCATTTCCACTTGTGGTCCTCCTCCCCGACCGGATACATACACCCCTCGGGATACTCGTCGCCCGGCAGCGTCAACTCCCGCGGCCTGAACCTGCGAATCTTGTCCTCATCCGCCGGACTCCACGCACTGCCCCTCTCCAACTTCCACAACGGCCCCTCCTTCCCATCTACCCTCTTCAGCAGCGCCTCACACGGCCACACCTCTTTATCATCCACCCCCAACCCCCCACACACCAACCGCACCCGCACACTGCTATGCACCGTCTCGTTAGTCCCCAGCAACGGCTCCGCCGTATCCTGATTCGTCGCCTCATCAACCCGCACAAACAGCCCCGGCCGCCGCACCGTCTGGCCCGCGACCGTCTGCAACATGCTGGTGGGCGAGCGCAGCTGGCCGAGGGCCCACGGCCGCGCAAACGGCCACAGGGCCTGGTAGTCGCCGCGAACGTCGCCGGCGACGGGCGGCAGGTCAGGGTGCTTGTCGCGGCCGTCGCACTCGACGGCGTCGCGGCGGGGCGCCGTGAAGGGGTGGTGGAAGACGGCGGGGGTGGCCCACGGGAGGGGAGGGGGCGGTTTGCGCAGGAACTTGGGGAGCAGAGTGCGCGCGGCGGGCGAGAAGGGGAAGGGGTGGGCTGCGGTGAAGCGCAGGGTCGAAGTGAAGAGAGTTGCCATGCGTGGCAGGTTGAATTCTACGCCGAGGGTGGAGAGTTGGTCGCACATCCCTGTTGTTGTTTGTTAGGCAAGGGTGGGGGAGAGGGATTGGACGGGGACGTACAAGCGAGCGTGATGTCGGCCAGTTGCTGGTCGTACCAGCCGCCGCCTGTGTTGGCGTGGGTACCCGGGAACCAGACTTGCTTGAGGTTGGTCTTGCTTCCAGGGAGACGCTCCCAGAGGGAGGGTCGGAAGGCGTAGCGAGGCTCGTCGAGGGCCAGGGCTTGGAATGCGTTTTCAACCTTGTCCGAGACTTGGGTGTTGGTGAATCGCCATGTGCACTGCTGTTAGGTTCCATGGACACCGATCAAGTAGGGTTGGGGGGACTTATTGATCGGCTGAGCCGCGGACACCGATCACGGGCGCAGGCGGGATGCCCAAGCTGCCCACCGTGTCCCAAACGGCCAGGGCTTTGATTCTGATCTCGGTGGTTCCGTCGCGGTAGTAGACGCGCGTGTATCCCATCTAGAGCTGGTTAGCACCTGCTTCAAACTCATGGGTCAGAGAAGCCAGTACGTCAGCAAGCCCCTGTTTGTATCTCAGCATCCGCTTGTGCTCCCATTCGACCTTGGCCTGGCCATGCGAGTTGTCGTACTCGGGCAAGCCGGGAACCAGATAGTCATCGGTGCCACGAGCCGTGTCGCCGATGTTTTCATAGTCGTTGAAGATGGTGTAGAAGCGGTCCAGGCCCTCAGGGGTAAGCAGGCCGACTGAGGCAATCATGTCGGCGGTCGAGCGGGCCGTGAAGGCGCCGCGCGAGAAGCCGATCAAAATGATGGCGTCGCCGTCGACATAGTTGGTGCAGATGAAGTTGTACACATTGCGGATGTCCTGTCGTTGATCAGCATTCTGAGATGTTGACGGGAGAGGCAACAAACCGCATCCAGGCCCATGCCAAAGGCACCGCCGGTGAACTGGTCCAGGGCGTTCGCGGTGCCCACGCCAGCAAAGTAATTGATGATTTGGTGGGTGCCATCGCAGCAGGTGCGGCAGAGGCCGCGCGAGATGCGCGTCACATTCGACGGAGGCTCATAGCTGCAGGGTGAGCTGTCAGTACATCCTCCTTTTTTTTTTCCTTTCGATTAGCCGAGTTCCTCCGTACCTCTTCTTCCCCAGCGAGTCCATCCACGTGCCATCGCAGCCGATAATAATGCGCTTGGGCGCGCTCGGCAGCTTGGTCGTCTGCGTGCTGTCCGAGACGAGCGGATCGGTGCCCGAGGACATCATCTTGTCTTTTGCCTGTCTTGGCAGACAAATGCCCAAGAGGTAGGTCGGAGGGAGAAGAGGAGGAATCCAAAGCTGGGATTGGGAATCTTGTCATGAGGGCCCCATGACTGCCTTTTGTACCACGCCACTAGGCGTTCCACAACAGCTTGCCCCAGACAAGGCGAGAGGAGAGAGACATGGGAGGAACTGAGGCTTGCACAAGGCTTGAGACTGGCGTAAAATCGACACGAAAAGATCGACATGGCGGAGCGCTAGTCGTTGATTGGGCCTAGGGGTTCAAAAGGTCGGCGTTCCCCGCGGGCCGTCACTTGGCGCCATTCTGCATTCTGTCGAAGCTCTCAAGTCACCAAGTAGAAAACGGGGTACTGGGAGTGGTGGGTGGAAGAAACAAGAGCGGACATTGGTGACGCGACCTCATGATCGCCGCGTGCATCTGGGTTGCATCTGGCCGCATCTGCGTTCTGCCTTACGAGCGGCCCAGAGTGCGCAAGTGCTGGAGCCAGAAAGCTGCAAGCTGCTGCACCCTGCAGGCCCTCACCCCCCGGCAACTCAATCCGTGCCGTGGCCGACAGCTTTTGAGTGGACAGCTCCCTCTGGAACAGCCAGCCAGGCCCCGCAACCCGGCCAGCCCTCGCCAAGACACCCAACCAGATTCAGCCAAACTCGAGGCCATTTCCGACTCCTGACCACGACACGCAAACCCAGGCCAATGAGGCCCGGCCATCGTGGGACAGACTTTGCACCTACTGCACGTCACCAAAACCAGATGCCTCCTTCGACTCGCGACTCGAATCCTCAGACAGCCACAATACTTTATTGATTTTACTACGTGGGAACCTGCAACTATCATCAACACCCTCAGGACCGCTGGGAGTACACACTACAGAGGCACCGAGTCATTGAGCTCGGGCAAATCGAAACCACCCTCGGGATTCCTCACGCCGATGATGCTCACCTCCTCCACCAGCTTCCGAATCTCCTTCTCCTCCTCGTCGGAAACATGGACATGCACCGCCGCGATGTTCTCCTCGAGATACTTGATATTCTTGGTGCCGGGAATCGGGAAGAAGTCGCTGCCCTGCGCCAGGATCCAAGCCATGGTCAGCTGGCCGCCGGTGCACCCCTTCTTCTTGGCCAGCTCGTTGATGCGGTCGACGAGCACGATGTTCTTGGGGAAGTTCTCCGTGCTGTAGCGCGGCAGCAAGCGGCGGAAATCCGTCGCCTCGAAATCGTCGGGCGACCGGATCTGGCCCGCCAGGAAACCCCGGCCCAGCGGCGAGTAGGCGATGATGGAGATGCCCAGCTCGCGGCACGTCTTGAGCAGGTTGACCTGCGCGTCCTCGATCTCGAGCGCCCACGGGCTGTACTCGACCTGGAACGCGTCGATTGGCGCGATGGCCGAGGCGCGCCGCAGCGTGTTGGCTGACGCGGCCGAGATGCCAATGTGTCTGATCTTGCCCTCTCTGTTTCCCGTCAGCATCCTCTCCCATTTCCGGAACGAGGGGCTACACCTACGCCTTCAGCTTGGCCAGCTCCTCAACCGTCTTCTCAATCGGCGTCTTGTCATCCACCCGGTGGACGTAGTACAGGTCAATGTAATCCGTCCCCAGCCGCTTCAGACTCGTCTCGGCCTGCTGCCGGGCGTATGCGGGCGAGCTGTCGACGCCAATGTTCATGGTCTGGTCGTCGTTGAAGGACGCCCGCAGCCCAAACTTGGACGCCAGGAAGATGTCGGCCCGCCGCTCCGGGTGCAGCGCGAACCACTTGCCGACCAGGTCCTCGCTGTCGCCGTACGCGTCGGCCGAGTCCCAGTGCGTGCAGCCCAGCTCCCAGGCCCGGTCCAGCACGGCGAGCCGCTCCGAGTCGGGGCTGTGGGTGTGTGTTAGCTTGTCGCGTTCAAAGTGGTATGAAGAGGGGGGGGACGAACGGAGGCGCGCCGTAGGCGATGCTTAGCCCCATGAGACCAAAGCCCATGGCCGAGATCTCGGGGCCGTTCCTGCCTAGCTTGCGGGTGGGGAGCTTTGCGGGGGGCGCCATTGTGTGTTGGTGTGAGTGTTAGTGCTGGTGTCAACGTGGTGCTGGTGTCAACGTGGTGCTGGTGTCAACGTGGTGCTGGTGTCAACGTGAGTACTGATCTAATGGAAGCGTTGAAGTTGAAGTTGGAATGACAAGAGGGGGAAACAGAGGCGGGAGACCCCCCTTTGTAGTCGGTTCCCGCACCGGGCAGCCACCATCTGTTTCATGACGTTGGACCTGGTTTCCAGTGAGGTTCGTTCAGACTTTAGGCACACTGTTTGAATCGCAATTCCCAGCATAACACACAGCAATTGGGTACAGAATCCGAGTTCGAGGAAAGTCCCCGAACCAGATCCGCACTGGGCGGGGCTCGGGGTAAGATCCGGAGTTAGCTAGGCCGGATATGGAGTTAAGCGGTTTTCCACCCCATCTTGCATGCGGCCCCACAGCATCTGCCAACCACCTCAAGCAAAACCGCTAGTCACGTGTCATGCATACCCCTAGGACATTCCATCCTATTGGGTGAGTTGCACTGCTGCAAGCTCGAGGTCTTGTCTCAAGGGTCTGGCATCAAAGATGTTTCCAGGTTTGCGTTGTGCACAGACCCCAGCTGTCACTAAAGCTAGAAGCAAGCCATCACCAAGTAGATTGCTCGAAAAGGTCAAAGCGAGCCTCCCAGGGCGGCTCTTGCTGCGGTTGAAAGCTACGAATTATACGAATAGACAGTCATGTAGAATTATGGCTGTTAATAGCAATTGGCACGCTTCTTCACCACGTCCCCGGATGCTTCTGGAAATGAATTGGCGAAACAGTGGCATCCTCAACAAAGACACTTCCATCCATGTATTATCCCAGCCCAATGGCATTGTTTCCAGCCCCAACGATCAGCTGGACGTATCTGCCCTTGCTCGAACAGTTCGCCTCTCATCTCCTGCTACGCTGCAACTCAAAAGTACATGTGGAACTAAAGTTAGGAAATATGGAAACCTTGCTTAGGCTCTTGAAACCACCCATCACGAAAGCTAGTTTCCTAATAATTCATGCCACATATAACGAAATCTGAGAGTAACCACCGCTGCTGACAGAAAGATGTGTGAACCAGTGAACCAGGAAAGGGGAAGGGCTCTCCAGTGAACTTCACACTGGACATTCGAAGAATTTTAATCAAAAGTGCCCGCGAAACCAGACGGAAGGTCTGCAAAGTCCGCTGTCAAGCGGATGAAAATCGCAGTGGCCAAACACCATTGTTAACGACCAGGTGAAATTCTGCAAGCACGACCGCCATGTCGCGCCCCGGACGCGTTGTCCGTGACGTGCAGTGAAGCTCGGATGCGCTGAGCCAGAAACTAATACCCTCACTCAGGCTCTCCACCCTCGCAACTTTTCCCATCAAACTCTCAGCCGAGACGTTCTCGCGATCAACCTCCCATATAGCGACAGCTCTCCCATCTCGCGGCAACCCACCCATCCTCGCAGCCCAAGCCTCCTTCACCAAGCCCGACACCCAAAACCAAAAAATGCCCGCCATCCCCTCCCCACTGCGATCCAGCATTTCACTCTGCATAAACAGCACCATAGCCGCTGGTAAGTTCCCCCGCACCCACTGGCGGCCCACGGTCCACACTAACCCCCCAGACACCACCCCCCCGACCCCGGAACCACAAGCAATCGCCGGCGCCTGGATCCCCGCCCTGGCGGTAATCTTCTCCCTGGTGCTGCTCACCTGCCTCGGCTCCTGCCTTGTCTTCTCCTACACGCGGCGGCGCGCGCGCAAGGAAAAAGTCGCGGCGCGCCTGGCCAAGCTCAAGAAGGCCGCGCCGGTTGGTGGCGGGTGCTTCAGGATCCGCAAGTGCCCGCGACGGAGGGAGGATTGGGCCGTGGCGAGCGGGCCTGGGGGTGGGGGTGGGGGGTCCCGAGGTGGGGTGGTGCCGGTGCCGGTGTCGGTGCTGAGGGATGGTTTGCCGTGAGGGATTCCAGGGAGAGGTTAAGGGGTGGAGACATGGAGATGGTGCCTGGCGGCTGCGAGGCGAGTCCTGTTGGTGAGAGGCGAGATTCTGGGGTGGAATGGTGAGTACCGAGTCGTTCGCGAGTGTGAAACCTAAGAGCTTGCCTTTGATATCATGAGGCGGATGGAGATTTGATGTGATCCAGCACTCAGAAGGAGACGAGATATCACTGTACATGTCATCAGTTGTCTCGGAATCATACCACCGTTGCCACCAGCGCCTCCACACATATGTACACAGTCTTGGTTCTTTGGAGAGCAGGTGTGAGAGGATGGATAAAGCCACCTGGGGGTTAGGAAGCAAGAATTCGCTGGTAAGTTAATAATTCATCTGCCTGGATGCTTACAGGCTTCAATCATGACTCTCTAGAGGGTGTGAAACAATTGCCTTTCATCGTCGTCCTCCGCTGGTTGACAGGTAGTCGAGTACCTGCCCATAACCACCCTCAACCCCGAGATCACAGTACACCGGGCCAAGTCCCACCACTACATCTCTATGTCGCTGTGGGCCCCATCATTCCTCCTCCGACTCATCTGTGAAAGGGTGCCCGAGAACCTTTGGGTCTGGAAAAGCTCCCTTTTGGTTCGCCTCAAGGCTTTCGTCGTGTCCGTCTTGGCCCCTCGCCCGTTCGCAGAGGAAGTTTCGGGAGCCTGAGGGGGGCACTGGAAAAGTCCCTATCATCGACTCCCAGTCTTTCGCCGTGTCCGTCTTACTCCCTTGCTCGTTCACAGGGGGGGGGCCTTAAATTTGAGAGGCGCCCAGGAAAAGCTCGCTCCGGGCTCGGCCCTACGACTTTCGTTGTGTTCGCCCTAGTCCCTCGCTCAGTCGCAAAGGACGGCGCTTTCGAGATTTGTCTTGCCTTTTCTCGCGAGGGCCCGGGGTCTTTCTCCTCCCGAGGCGTCAAATGATGCTTTCTCAAACTATCTCGAATCCTCTGGCTCCGTTCATGTAGCCGGAGCAAGCCTGACCGGACCGTTGCTTCGAGCATGCCTGACCGAATAGTTGCTTCGACCTGGGCCTGGAATTCTTCTTCGCGATCAGGCCAAAACCACCATGGCCCTTCGACGTTGGGGACATTGCTGTTCTCGCAATCGATGTTGATATTGGGTTTGTTGCGGACATATTGGTAGACGATGAATTTCTGAGGATTGTAAACAATAGCAAAATGGACATTGCGATATGTTAAGTCGCTGAGATCGAAGTCGGCTAGGTGCACAATCGACAGCGAGTAAAGCCGGGTGTAACAAATCCAGGACGGTGATGTGTCTCCGCTGTTGATGGGCCCGGGGCTTTTGGACATCCATGCCCGCACGGGCAGATCCGCAAGGTCAAACATTCGGTACCCTTCCCTCGCCAAGGTTGCCTTCATGATAGGGTATTCATCTGGATCAACGTCTAGTGCCCTGCCCACGTAGCTCGAACCTGCTGTCAGACATTTGCGAGACCAACGTAGCCCATGCCGCAAAATAGCCCGCAGGTCGTCAAAGCAAAACTGAAAGATGCAGATCCAGGAGTTTTCATGGCAACCAGGGTTCTGGGGGAAAGCCGAAAGGGCTATTGTAAGTCTATATGGAGCTTGTGATACTGGGGATTGGCCCAATATCGATAAAGCCTTGCTGCCCGCCTCGTTGCCCTCGTTGCCCTCGCCGCACTCGCTGCCCTCGCTGCCCTCGCTGTCCTCCTTGCCCACTAGCTGTTGGAGAGGCTGCTGTTGGGATGGCTCCAACCATTGGCTATTAAGAAGCGATGTGAAGTCAAACGGAGGGCTGTTGCTACCAGGGAGGGACATCGGGTTTTTGTTCAAAGGGTATTTGGATGTTGTCTGTAGCGAGCAGTGTCTGTAAAATGGCCGGCGGGCTGTTGAGCGATATGAGTACTGGCTGGGATGTCGAAGATGCAAGAACGTCGGGATTGTAAGAATGTGAGAACAATGTGAGCACTGTTGCAGAATTGTTCGCTCAAGGCAAATGGGAGGAAACAAAGCACCCGTGGCAGAGTCAGTCAGTCGGGTTCCATCCGAAACACATCGGTGCCAAGCTGCAGGAGCAACACAGTCGCAGTCTGTTGCGTCCAGTAACTTTTGGGATTCAGCACCCTCTCTCCCCCCGGCCACCGTCACCCCTTCCCTCTCAAGCCCCATTCTCAACCGCCTCCGACGACGACTTCTGCAACTTGGCCGCGCGATCCTTCGCAATATCACACATCGCCTACCCTCATTAGCAACCGCACCCACCCACAAACAACCAGGGAAAGAAAAACTCACCCGAATCGCCTCCCTCTCCTCCTCCCTAACATCCCCCCTCTCAATCCGCCTCCGCATATCCTCCATCACCTCCCCCCTCCCCCTCCCATTCACAAAAACAACATACCGCAACCCGGGAAACCTCGCCTCATACTCGCGGTTCAACCTCCGCAACCTCTCCCCCTCCTCACCCCCCCCCTCCTGCAGCCGCCGCTGCTCCGCAGCACTCTGCGCACTCAGCACCTCCTTCTTCGGCTCTCCCAGGCGGGGGTGGCTCCCGAGGATGCTGTACAGCGGCGCCCTGCCATCGCCATCGCCATCGCTGCCGACCGACTCGGCAATGGCCAGCAGCTCGTCGCGCAGCGTCTCGATGAGGTCGGGGTATGTCGCAAAGGAGAGGGTCCGCAGCGTGGGCAGGGCGAGGGCGTGTAGGTCGGCCGAGGGCTCGAAGAGGAGGTCGAGGGTCGCGGTGAGGGCGGCGTCGGGGAGGGTGGGGAGGGAGGCGACGGCGGGGAGGAAGGGGGTTGCCGTTGGGTTGAGGGCGTGGGCCATTCTCTTTTTTGGGGAGGGCGGGGGAGCGTGTCTCTGCTTTCCGTTTGCTGCCGGGATTGGCCTAGATTGGAAGAGGTTTTGAAATGGCCGAGGATGAAGGAAGGGAAGGAGCGAGAGAGAAACGTCGGTCCCTCCCGGCAACCCCGCGTCCTCTTATCACTTGGGCCCAGTTGACGCAAGATTAGAGCTCGGAATAAAAGCGGGTCCAATTGGGGCACGATTTGGCGGGGTTGCAGCGGTGACGTGAGAGGCTCTGGCGCAGACTGCGACAGGGGACGGCCCAGCACAGCTTTTCCCAGGCTCGTGGGCTGCCCCAGCGATCCCGAGTCGGGTGGGGTCAGGGGCCAGGGGGCATCCCGCTGCTGCACGTCGCCGACTTCCGGCTAGGGGTTCTCGTGAGCTTCTTCAGAATTGACATGTCGTCCATGTGGTACTTTCTAAATACTTACGCCGCAAACTGCTGCTGCGTATGTACAGGTACTTTGTGAGCACTAACATGTACAAAAGAGCATACAGGAGAAATCTGGTCATTTTCGGTCCTATACCAAGGCACCTTGTATCCATGGTGTATCCGTATCAATTCGGACTGTTAAAGTGCCTCCACCAGCCCAAGCCGTCGTCTATCCATCATCGGCCGGGCCCGCGCGATGCCGCAGCCCAGCCCCCGATACGCCGCCTTTGTTGATAGTCTGCACGGCAATCACTTTCATTCAATTCAATAGACAATCTCTTAAACTCGAGCTTCTTTTCTCAAAGTCTCTCAACACCGTTTTCGGTCTCTCAACACCGTTTTCGTTTCGCTTCTCAGCGTTCCAAAACTACAACTCCGCTCTCATGCATCCAGTCCACTTGTCCAAATCGTACAAGATCAGCCCCCCGGCACCTTCGGCTGAGACGTGAAACGTCCTGTGCTCTAACAAGCAGAATTCCAAAATGTGTCCGGTTTTGTAGCACCACCAATGCGTTTTGAATGCAAAAATTACCTCCATTCCCCCATACCTCCCAATAACCCTGAAGAACAACGCCGATAAATTTCCCCTGCCGTCTGATTTGACTGCAAGAGCTCCTTGATGCTAAAATGCCTGCCACATCTGTAAATGACATATTTTAGGGGGAAGAACCTCTTCCCGCCGCTCGTTAAAATGCTTCGTCTATTCGTCCCATAATGTTCGGGCCTTAACACCTTGCATTCCACGGGATGCCATCCAGATCATCTAGATAGTCTTCGAAATGCTCGCCCGGCTCGTCATCTGACGTGTCGTCCTCTCCGCCACCAAAGATGACGCCAAAATCAGCGTACACGTCGTCCGGTTCGTCACCGTATCGGCTCTCGTGTTCCGATGTTGGAAACGCTACGCTCTCGTCGTCCAGATCGTCCTCGTCAAGGTCAATCGCCGGTCGTGAGGACCTGAGTTCTGGAGAGCGTAGGGGCCTCAGACATGGGCTCGGTGGTAGCCGCAGAGACGGTGCTGTAGGCTCAGTTGGCCGCAGGCCAGCCGGGGATCCTGGCGGTGATGCACGCATCTGCACTCGCGCTCTGTTGAGTGGATGCGGTGGAGTTTCATAGGAGATACGCACAACCGGCACCGACGGGGGAGGTACCTGGGGCTCAGATGCCATGGGCAATCGGACTGCGCTGGGACTCTGACTCTGCGACACCACGGGATCGGCTGTCAAGTCGGTAGCCTCAACGTCGCAGTTATCTCCTGCCTCGGAGCGGATACGAAGTCGAAAACGGTTGATCACCGCTGCACGCCGAAGCATCGAGGAAGGGCTTGGATGTGGCGCTAAAGACTGCTGTGCAGGAACCGCCCCGGTGCTGTGCTGTCGTCGGGTTGCTACGATGGCAGCAATTCTCATATAACGCCTATCGCCGGATACTGCAGACTCTCGGCAGCGGATGTGCGTTGCGGGAGACGAGAAAGGGTGTGAAAGACGAGACGTGACAAGCTGCCGGAGCAGGCGTCGCTTCTTGCAGCCCATCCCCGCCGTGTTGAAGCCATCGACGTCCGTGTCTGGCCGACGACGCTTGAGAGGCGGCTTGGGGGACGCTGGGACCTCCTTGATTGGGAAGCTCAAGATTGGTTTGCCCAAGGGGATCAAACAGGCAAAGACTGGGTTTGGCGAAGTAGTTTGGGGAATGTTGACAACTTTTGGCTTCCAAGTTACTGCAGTCGGTAGAGCAGATAGCTTTGATGACAAGATTGGCTTTACGGAAACCTGCGGTATGGGCTTTGACGATTTTATCACCAACGGTGAAAACTCCTCAATACTGTGAGATGTGTTGTGAAGCTGCGCTCTGCCAGCCCTAGAGAGCTCGCAAAGACGATCGTTTAGGACGGGGAGGGCCGCTACCTGCAGCAGTGCTGCGCCGAGATCCACACGAGCAGCTTCCTGGAACCGGCTGTCGTGAAAGTGCCATGGCCCGTACTGCTCGAACGGCCTCTGGTTGAGGGGCTCAAACTGCACCCTCATGATGTCGGATTCGACACCTTTGCTAAGCCAGCGGCTTGCAAAACCTTCAAGAGCCCCTCCTTGTTTCTCGGTCACGACCGACATTAGCAACGCATATCGGTTCGTGCTGAAGACAAGGCGAATGATAGATTTCCACCAGGACTCGGCTGGAGGAACAAGACACAATGCCGACCCAGCTTTCCAAGTCCTACTTGTTCCGCAGACAAGCAAACGACAAGAAAATGATGCCGCACGCCCAGGTGGCTTGCTGAAGCTGTCTCAAGCAGATGCGGCTTCGAGTCGAAGAGTAGCCCATGGGCCAGTCGACGGACAAATGAAGTCGTCGAGCTGGTGGATGGACGTTGGAGACGGCTGTTGATGGGAATATGTTCAGACGTCAGGTCGGAATCGGGTCAGGATATTCAAGACGGTCAAAGCGTAGTTGGCGTCCGGGGAAGACCGCGGGGCGACTTCCGTGGGGTAAAGGGTGAAGAGGACAGGAACAACCCAAGAAGGCAGTCGAGCGGATTAATAACGGATAGCAAGCCCGTACCCAAGCCAGGTGGTTGTGGCACCCGAGCACGAGGTAACGAGAGGAGGGGTGGGCTTGCTTCGCCGTACTCCCAAGAGGAAAATCCCTTGGAGTATGTTTCTCGGTACCTCGCCACGAGTGGTCCAAACTGGCGGAAAGGGGGGTAGAGGAAAAGAGTGGAAATGGAGGGGAAGAGGTGGAACAAGTAGGGTCGGCAGGGCCGACCAAAGAAAGAGGTGTATATTTCAAGGGTGAGGGAGTCGACAGGGCAGCATCCAGCCAGGCGGTGTCAGGTGGAGAAGACGGAGATCTGGTTCCAACTTCGCAGGATGCACGTCCGGGGAGAAGGGGAGGCTAGCGTTGACGGGCTTGACGGGGTAATCAAGCGTGTCAAGGCAGGTGGCAGCAGATTAATAAAGGCTAGTGAGAAGCTGTGCTGCAAGCCGGATCAAACCAAGCCTAACGAGGGCGTTGGGGCAGCCCTAGTCGGAGCTAGGGTGGCACGACATGGGGTTCATGGCTCGAAAAGCTGGGGATGAAGATGGAGGGGGGAGGGTTCTGATGGGCCGGGGAATGCGTGGCGGCGGAGAAGCTGGAACGGTAGGGGGGACTGTTGGGCCAGGGCAGCCAGTGAGCAACACGCAGGTGACTAGTGATGTGGCCTGCTTCAGAGGTGTTGACACCGTTTACACCACCGAGGCAGACATTGTGCACTTTGAGGCCAGGCGGGAGACAGGACAGGATTCCAAGGCCGAGCCGCGTCGAGTTTGGGCTGAGGTGGCCGGCAGGCAGTAGGACCCGAGGACGAGAGGCAGGTCCAGAGACAGGTCTCGGAGAAAACAGACGACCAGGGAAACAAAACTTGGCCGCTGGACGGTTAAGGCGCCGGCTGGTCGGCAGAGAGAGACAGCCCAAGTGCTTTGAGAGTGCTTCTTCTCGAGAAACGCCTTGGGGTTGCCCGACCTCGTCACGCGTGGAGCCAACTTGTGAGCCGCGCGTACTTTTTTTTTTTCTTCGAGACTGTGGCTTGGTGTCTTGGACTGTTGTGAGACCGGAGAGAGAGTAAGAGAGAATGAGAAAGGCGGGGCGCGGGAATACGGCGAGGTGTCACGACGACTGATGGGTCACCAGACTCAGTAGGCGACGGACAGCGGCAAAATCTCATGACACTGGACAGCGACGAAAGGTCCGGAGCCTAGCGCCTAGAGGGGTCGGTCAGACTGACGGGACCGAAATGGGCCAGATGGGATGCCGGAGCCGTTGAGCGCCGGTGTTCCAGGGCGTTACAGGCTGCGTCTTCTGCGTCTTCTCAGCGAAAACGAGCAGAGGGCGAGGGTGTAGCCAGTCGTCGAGTTTTCATGGCGTAATCGAAAGACCAATTCGGTGCTTTGCAAGAGAGGAAGAGAGAGGGTGTGTGTGTGCCTAGTAAGTGCTCTCTCCTGCGCCTGCTTCTGGCTGGCAGGTGCGTCCTCCCCCCTGGTCAGACTGGTCTGCAGAGAAACAAAGCAAATCCCTGCAGGCAGGAGCCCCTCTCTCGGCTCTTGGGCTCTTCTGTTTGGACAATTGGTCAGCCAGTGCTCAGTGCAGCAGTGCAGAAGCAGCAGTGCAGCGATGCAGCGTTGCAGCGGTGCAGCAGCAGGCAAGGTCCCTTCTTCTCTTGCTCCTCTTGTTCCCCTCCCTGCCTGCCCTGTCTGCCAAGCGAGAGCCAAGCGGCCCCTACCCTTGCCTGTTGAACATGGCGATGTGACTTGGTGACCTCCTCTTTCCCCGGAAATTCTCCACCCTCCTCTGGCCATAGTGGAGGCGAGTGCGTGTTTGGTGCGTGTGTTTCTGTGTGTGATGTCGCACTTCTCGCGCTTCTTGCCCTTCCCTGTCGATATCGCGCTGGCTATTATTCCCGCCCGTTACAGTCGACTTGCTTAAGCTCATCAAACCAGCGTCCTGGCGCGTCTCCCATCGCCTGTAATTATTCCCGACCCCTCTTCCTCGCGGCTGAAACACTTTTTTATCTTTTTTCTCCTTTGCTGGCCTTGGTCGGCCCTAGCATGCCCTGGCATTCGAGTCTCACGGGCATCAAGCAAGCACCAGCTCAGATATGCCCATAGCGACAGCAGTGTTTCTGTCGTGCATCCGACCACATCGCATTCCACAAATTGAAAGGAGCCAAGGCGCGGATCTAATGGGTGCAGTGAACCCATTGGCGGCCGTGATGTCTGGCTGGGAAGTCAAGGCAGCGCATTTCACATTTAGGCTTGAGCCCCATTTCACGCAGCGCATGGATTCATGGAAGCAGGGCACTGTGCCAGTACCAGAGGGTCCAAAGACAATTTTTGCGCGGCCCCTTGGCTCGCGAACGGGTCGTGGTGCTTAGCACCTAGCGTTATAAGCATGCACTGGGGTGCTTCGAGGGGTGCTTTGAGGGCGGACTGGGGCAAGCCACCATCGTAATGTTGCCCTCTCGCCAACCTCTCACAGGCCGCTCAAGAGGCTCCTAAGATGCAGCGCAAGTTGCCCGTTGCCTGCCGGCACCGTGCTCACTGCTCCCAGAAAATCTCAAATCAGCCGTCCTAATGTTCCTCGCCCTCATTCGACGGGTGCGAGGTCACGAGGCGCACAAAAAGCCGCTTCCAGTTAGAGCCAATCAAAGCCACTCGTCCGGGTCTCGATTTAAACCAGAGGACGTGCACAACGCCAACAGGACGACAAGAAGGCGGTGTCTTTTATTAAGTGCTGTCAAGACCGAGCAAGGGTTAGCCGACGTGACACAGAAGATGGAGGAGCATCGCGGGGTCGATGTCTGAGTCTTTGGCAAGTGTTGAAGTTCTCTCATGTTTTACCACACCCTGGTTTCTGTAGGGAAGAGGGGGGGAGGGGGGGAATCGCCCCTTCGCTGCCGCTTTTTGAGAATATGTAATCCCTAAACACAAGCGCAGACTCTCTGTTCTCCACTGCTGTCGGGCGAATCCCAGGTGCCTGGGACTGCAGAAAAACGGAACGACGGCGACCCCGGTTTTGGTGCCCAATGGCCAGCGTCCAGCGTCCTGGACCCCGAGCTTGGCTCCCCGGTCTGTTCTCAGGCTGGCTTTGCCTGCGCCAATTATCTCCAGTGCCCATCAACCATTAAGCCGCCATGATTGTTGGGTACCATGAAAAAGACGGTGAGAGAATAAATTACATAAAGAAGTACGGCGATAGGATGACGGTGGTCGTCTAGTGTGAAAAGGCTTTCGACCGCTTCCATCGGCTTGACTGTCGTTCACCATGTCTCAAACCGCCCCTCATCATTGCTGCCAACTGGAATCCGCTCGCTTTGTGCTACAGAGTAGATCCGGGGTATCATTAGTCTTCAAGTAGGCGCTCATCGCGCGTCAAAACATCATGTCTACAACTAGCGCTTATCTACGGTACTATTTGACGCGTACTGTGTGAATCCTTAATAAAAGAAAAGAAAAAAAGGAAGAAAAAAAGGAAGAAAAAAACTCACTATTAATTGGAGGGCTTCGGCTGTTTCTGAGTCACATCGTCGCCACTCGGTCCAAGCCGCAGGCCGAAAGGGGGCAACAATTTCCCCCTCAATCTTCAATTCTCGCGATCTTCCGGACCCCTATTTTGTCTTGGGTAGTTTCCTTCTTTTGGCTCCCAGGCCAAAGGACCGACCCGAAAATAGGGATCGCCCCCGTCGGCCGTGCGCCTCTCGTCGATATTCGAGGCTTTTTCCATATCAAATGTCTCACCACACTAAAGTCTACCCTGAACTTGTTTACGTGCGGAGCTCATGTGCGCTGGCTTGGCTGGTACCGAGGGAGCCCCGGGGCGGATTGATCGCCACGGCCCGGGCATCGGGCTGCCGCTTCTTTTTTTTCTACGACAGCGTGTGAAACGTCAACCCAATAGGCCTTGGCCCGATTAGGTTCGAGAATCCACGATGCGGCCGTGGTGCACAAGTTTGCGGAGATGAGCGGCAATTGTCGGTTCTGCTCGAGCCTCGAGGAGTCCGCCTTTCGGTCGGGGTTTTCCCTTTTGTATTTCGCATGGCATTTTTCGCTTGCTCATTCTCTTTTTGTCTGCCGCTACCACTCTATAAATGCTCCCGCCTTCCGCATTAGGCAGCCGCTTCGTCCCCTTGTCCCGGATGAGCTCACTCATTGTTGAAGTCGACCCAGGAGGGGAGGGGTCCTTGGATTACTTAGTAGCATGACAAGCAGGCTAATGACGAATGCGCATATGACAAGACAGAATGTGAGTCGTCAGAATCCTAATAAATATCAAACACGGGAAGACGTCACGATGCTGACAGTTCGGATTTGTCGGATGCCGAATCCAAGACTTGCAAGCTAAACGTGACGCCCACGTGTTGGCAGCCGCGACATGCTGTATTACTAGGTAGGGTTGGGGCCTAAAATTAAGAGCTCAAAATTAATATCCGAACCTTCTTCGCCATATTATGTGATACATTGAAGTTGGTCTTTTTAGTCTTTTCTTCCTTTTTCTAGTACCATGTGCTACACAGTGGGGGTGATACCAACATAAAGTCATCTATCATGTATGGAATAGATCCTAACGGCCTCGAGACGCATACCTGGACGGGAAAGCTAGCCCCGAGTACTGACTCGGGTATAACAGCAGGTGTAGGTATCCTCTCGCCCACGTGGTACTACGAGACCAAAACCACTGACATGCTCTAAGAACAATGAGATGGGTACATTAGTATGCTATTCAGCATTGAGGGGGCCGAGTGGTTTTCGAACCGGAACAGGCATGAATTGTCTCACAAGTATTCTCGCTCTGTCTAGTAGTGGTTGAAAGGCGAGTATATCATGATGTCCATACGATAATACCACGTGCTGAAAATCGGTTAAAGGGCCAACTTCCTCCTATCATAGATGTGCCGATGCCGAGATTCAAACATCGCGATGGCAGCAGGCTATCACCAAGATATCCTAGAAGAGTGCTGGTGCTGTCAAGTTACCAAAAAACCCAAAGGTCTGGGTCTCGATGCAGATGAATGCGGCCAGCACTTGGCATCACCGTCTGCCGGCCAAACAGATGCGAGGAGGGCGGCTTCCGGCCGTCTTTTCCTCGAGGCAATCGCGGCGGTGGGGGTCAACAGACCTTTGCATCTGCGGCCTGGCCCGTATTCCGTACCATCATATCGATTCAGAGGTATGGTCGAATATACCTCCCCAAGAAATGCAGAGGCCTTGGTAGCAGACTGCAACAATCAGAAGGCATGTTTGGTTTCTGTCTTTTTTCCACCAGTCACACCCCATCCCTCAACCTCAACGGCCCTTCGACCTCCTGAGGCCACGGCGACCAAAAAAAAAACCAAGGACCCTGCAGCCACCATCGCCTGCGTCAACTAGCATCCGCACCACCACCAGCCGCGGGGTCAGCTGCAGACCTGCATGCCGACTCAAGTTGTCGACATACATGGCGTACCAAACCCAAAACCGCCTTCCCATCTAGCTTCCCCTCTCGAACAACCTGCCCCCCCCCCCCCTTGCACCGACCACTACCACCACCACCCTCCTCAAGGTTACTCGATATACATACTACCTGCCACCCCGGGCGGCGCTGACAGCTGCAGTCTGCAAGGAAGGGCGCCACGCCTCCGCAAGATATCGAGGCCCTGAGCCGGGTGCGGAAGGAAAGAAGGCAGCAGAGAACGCCGGCACGGCAGGGCTTGCCGTGGCGCTTCCCCGCTGTACTATCGACGACAAGAGGCGGTGAAATGAAGGGGCCTCCCTTTCGCTAGACTTGCATTTATCAGCGACCCAGACACAGCCAAGTGAATGGCATGCCCTGGCTGCTGTTCTTACTCGGACTCCGCGGTTGGCATTCATGACTCGGAGCACCACCCAAGACATGGCATATATTGCATCTTGGGACCAAAGGCATGTATGTCCTCGAAGGTTTTCAGTCGCCCTTGAAGACTCCTTGTTTCAAATCTAACAGGGCCCTGGCGTGGTGGTGGGCTGGAAGCGATGCGTGGGGGACTAGGTGCGTCGCATCACACATATCACCCCGCCTTGCAGCACATGGACAGCGATACATGCCACAAGCGCAAGGTTTACCTCGCCGGACTCGCGTGGACTGCCTGCTTCCGGGTCTGGCCTCTGCGCATATGTAGCTGGGGCCCTGCCATCTGATAACCAGCCCTGGCCGTCGCTCTTGCGGGCCTGCTCGTGTTTTCGCTACCAACCTCCTGTCGCGTCAAGGTGCAATTGCGTTTGGCGTTTGGCGAGTTGAAGGTTCAATTGCAGGACGGAGGGTTGGTGTGTACCTCTCAAAGTATGGATGTGCATGCAGCAGAAGCGCCACGGCGCCGCGGCCGCTGCACAAGAGCCGTTTCGGCAGACGGAGGTGCTGTGCACCGTCTCGGGGCTTTGGCTTTCGACATGATGCCTGCCCGGGCGGCATTTACTGCGAGGCTCTGCCCGAGGCAGCTGTGTTCCTTTGCGGATATTTGCTGCCGATTGCATTCCCCTGTTGTTGAACTTTTGCGACGGTGGACGGTGCTGCACATCCGACTCGATGAGTCCCATCTCGACCTTGGGGACCTTCCATTTCAGTACCTTACTCACCTGCCTGTTTTCAGGCCGGCCCCTCTGTCTGCACCCGTTCAACCAGGCACAGACAGCTTCCATGAAATTCTCGCCCGGGCTGACAGTTGACAAAGAAGGCATTGCGAAGCCGGGTTGATGCTTCTGTTGCATTGGCACGAAATACAGTAAAGTGACCCTGACAAGCGGGTCTGTTTTCCCCAGCGTTAGAGTTTCGTCACGTGGACGGTTGATGCGATGCGACACGCCTGCGCTCAGTTACCTCGGCATCTTTCTTGGTTGCAATTTGCTGGGTCGTACCTTTGACAGTGCGGCCGCGGGGGTAAGCAGGGGACGTGCCGCCGGCCGGAGAAGGACAGGCTGCTCAACATGCCTCCTCCGTTCCGTCTCTGTAAGGTACGCGTAGTGCAAAGTGCGTAGCGAGTTGCGCTGTTTGGCTATTATTTTTCCTTTGCTTTCGTCTTGTTTCGTTTGCTGAATTGCGGTCTTCGCATTCTTGCACGCGTTTGACAAGTGCCAGTGTGATCCTGCCAAGTGCACGACCCCCCAGGCGACACCACCATGGCTTCCGAACAAGGTACCCGCCTGCCATTTCAAGAGGCCTTAAAACTTGTTAGGTTGCCGCCAGAGCCGGCATCCCAGGGCTCAGCCCAGCGGTTCATGTCAATCCGGGCGGCATACCTGCCCGGCTCCGACATTGTGTCGCCGATGCCCCGGGTCCACAAGGCCGCATATGGCGGCCACGTGTATGCGCAGGCTGGCCTGGCGGTCTGCCAGGCCTGGCGGGAGCTGGAGGACCAGAAGGGCGTGAAGCCGGCCTCCAGGTTCGGCCTCCACGTACGTGTTGCGCCCACGCCCACACGCTGTGCTGCGGCTCGGCTAACATGACCCAGACAATGCACGGCTACTTCACCTCCATAGGCCTGCCAGACCGTCCCTTCGTTTACAGCGTCACGCCCACTACCGCCGCGCGCAGCATCAGCACACTCTCCGTCACGGCCTACCAGCCCACAACACCCAGCACCAATCCGCAGCACGACCACTTCCCGCCAGCCGATGCCGCCCTCCCGCCCGGCCCGACCTGCTTCACAGCCATGTGCTCGCTCAAGCTGCCCGAGGCTCACAGCGGCGGGTTGTTGATCCAGGAGGACTCACCCCAGAAGCGCTACGCCTCGATCCTCGGCACCCGGCAACCCGCAGAGTGGCCCCCCGCGCCGCCCGTCGACATCGACGGCATCGTTGACGCGGTGGGCGCCGACTTGGTCGGCAACTTCCCCGTGGTCGATATGAAAAAGGTCGGCATGACGGCGTGGAACGAGGGCAAGCCGGTGCACGAGAGGGTCGAGCTGATCTTGTACCGGCTGCTGAAGCCGCTCCCGGCCGAGAATGCGAACGAGCATCTGCTGGTGCATGCGTTCACCGTAGACCGCAACGGGCTGTTGATGGCGGGCAACCACATCGGGTTTGGATGGTCGCTGGGCAAGGCGGCGAGTCTGAGCTACAGCTTTGTCGTGCATGTTAACGCCGACGAGGCAGTGATACGGTACGGCGAGGACGAGTGGTGGGTGCAGGAGGCGACGTTCCCGTGCGTCGGAGCGGGCAGGGGAATTGTCATGAGCAAGATCTGGAGTCCCGAGGGGTTGCACGTTGCGACTGAGTATCAGGATGGGCTGATCAGGACGTTTGAGCCCCGGGAGCCGAGGGAGGAAAAACTGTGATCACCCACCCAGTTCATAGAGCCGTTGGCGCTGGCGTAGACTGTACAAACAAATAGACGCGAGACAGCGACTAGAATATATACCCGAGCCCTGTGGCCGAGAATCTCAAATTATTCGAGAATCGTGGGTGTGGGGTTCGGGTTCATCGTCGGCGTTGGGGCTGCGCCTGAGGGAAGCGTGATGCCTTCATTCGCCAACACATGTCACCAGAATTCTTATTTCTGGGATCGGCGAGCTTTGACGAGTCAGGCACAGCTTCAACTCCGAAAGGGAGCTGTTCCCTGTTGACGCTCCAGTGCACTGGTCAAAGAAGCCAAAGTGGCACGTGCCAGGTCACGTTCTACAAGCGCTATTCCCAATCAGGCAAGGAACTGTTTGGTGGTGCTTGCTCGGCTCTCCAACGTCGATCAGCCCATTTCTCAGACCCGCAAGCTCCCTCGCCGCCCTCACCACAACATCACGAAGCTCAATTGAACGCCGCCACCATGCTCCTTCAACGCTCCGCCGCGGCCGTCGCCCGCCGTGCTATCGCCCAGCCCCTGCTCCGCCGTAGCCTGGCCACCAGCGTCGTCCGCCGTAAGTCGATCCCGACCCGCGAAAATTCGAGACGTCTCCAAAATCTCGCGCACAAGCTCCGGCTCCCTCACCCCCGAACCGCGCTCAATTGAGTCCCGGAAGCCCAGCGAAGACACGCCTGACTAACCATCAATTTCTACAGGCGATGCCACCAAGTCCGAAGCTTCGGTCCCGGCCACCCATATCAAGGCCTTCCACGGTATGCAACCACCTCCGACGATGCCCTTATTATGTCAATTGGGACCGGGCAGAGACAAGAACTGGCCGGAAGCTGACATGTGCTACTTGGCATTCCAGAGATCAAGAACGTCGACGACCTGAAGGGCCCCGGTGCCGCCCCCGGCACTGTCCCCACCGATGTCGAGCAGTCCACCGGTCTAGAGCGTCTCGAGATTCTCGGCAAGATGGAGAGCGTCGATATCTTCGACATGCGGCCGCTGGACTCGTCGCGCCTCGGTAAGAAGACTATCAGTTTCCGCGGGGGAAACAGGGGATTGGAAACCAGGCGCTGATGGCGGGGTTCAATTGATGCAGGAACCGTCGCTGACCCGATCCCTATCCGCTCCGCCGGCGATGAGCAGTACGCCGGCTGCACCGGTGTCCCGGCTGACTCCCACACCGTTATCTGGCTGGGCGTACGTTTCCCTAAAAGAGACTCTGGCAGTCAGGTGCTAACACAATCTAGATGTCCCGCGAGCGCCCGGTTGAGCGGTGCCCCGAGTGCGGCAGCGTTTACAAGATGGAGTACGTTGGCCCTGAGGTGGACCACCACCACGATGACCACGGCCACGGCCACGGTGACCACCACGTCTTCGAGGAGCCCAAGACCTTTGCCAACTTTGTCAAGCCGCAATACTGGTAAAGCGGATTTGATGAGTGGCGGCAGGTGACGAAGGACGGGAGGGCTTTTGCACCCTTGGAGGGACGGCTGCGAGTTTGATAACGCGGTGTGGTCGGGCCGGGACTTGTAGAATACTTTTGGGGCACGCCAACAGGCTGTATAGAATTCTCCATGTCTCTGTGAGCGGCGTTGTGACTATGTGATTCCTCCTCCCAATAGGATTTTCACCATGGCTAACGGCGAGGTGTTAATTCCGCTTGGCTCAGGAGGTTTGTCTTTGGGCCGACCCAGCGTGCCAACCATAGCCTTCCAGTCCGGAATTATGGCCTGGCGTCTCGCGCAACGCTTGTTGCGGGCCAGACCATTAGCTTCCGCCGCGTAGCCAGCAAACCAGCTTGCATGTAGCTGGATCCATCTCAGGCCAAGAATAGCGGGGGTGTAGTATGGGCCATGTTTAAGGGCAGGCAGTCCAAAATATGCTGCTCCATGCCTCTTCACCCCTCGTCGTCCCCAAAGCTGAGCTTGATCTTCTTGGCCTTCTTCTTGCCCCCCTTTGTCTTTGCCGAGGCACTTTTCTCCTTGTCATCGCCCTTCCCCGCCGCCGCCGCCGCCTCAGCCTTGGAATCCGCCTCCTCCTCCCCACCAACCACCCTCCCAACCTTCCTCTTCTTGTTCCCGCCCGCCCCAACAACAACAGCAACCTTCTGTCCCTCGGCCGCCTCCTTGATCCCCCCCTCGACATCGCCTGACTCCTCTACCGCCTCCGTAGCCCCCGCCTCCACCGCCGCAAGGCTCCCATCCCCCTGCACCGCCCACTCCCCGACCACCACCTCGCCCCGCTCGTCCACCACCACCGGCGCGTCCTCGGCCTCGGCGCTGCCCGACCGCGGCTTCGTCGGCCGCCGCCGCCCCGCGAGCATCGGGTCGGGGCCGTCGCGGGGCGAGGCGTGTTCGCTGCGGAGGCGGGCGAGGAAGGGCGGGAGGGTGGTGGTGTAGTGGAGGTTTTTGGCGGTGGGTTTGGACATTTTCTGGGTGGTTTGTTGGATTGTTGGGTGGGTTTGTTGCGGTTGGGGTGTGAGGTTTGGCGGGCGTCGGGAGTGCTTGTGTATTGTGTGCTTTGCTTTTTATTTGGGGCCGTGTTTTGCGTCGTTGGATTGGGGGAGGGACGCGGCAGCGCTGTTAGAGGGATGGTGATGAAGGGCAGAGGTTGGAGAGAGGGAATGGAACTTGCCGAACCACTCACACAGAACCCCACTTTCCTTTGCCGGCGGGACTCACCCCTAGCTTACCCACCTCACCCCCTAAAGGGCCCAACCGACTCCCTAAATCCATCATCTCGAGCAGCTGTCGCTCTTTGGCTTTTTTTCCACCTCTTAGCTTCTTTTCTCGGAACACTCCTTTTTTATCATGCAGGACACGGCTGAAGAGCCCCAAGGTGGAGTCCTCACTTCCACAATAACCACCTCTTAAAATTGAGTCCTCGCCAAGGCATGAACTATGCACACATGGTCAAGGTACTCGGTAAGTATCACGACGTTGCTGAAGTTGACGATGCAAAGGCGGGCAGACACCTGACAGGATTGGATAAAACACCTCTGACTCCCACTATATCACAGGGAGGCTCTGCTATTGTAGCATCGGTCTTATCTCTCCGGTCATCTGCCTTACCAATAGGCGAAATGCCGGGCACATCCAGGGCATCATGGTGAGGCATCATACTTTGTTCAGATGACCTCTGTGTTGTAACCTTTCGGCGAACTGTTAAATTGCGCTTGGCCAATTTGGAGTCGAGTTAGTGACGTTTCGGTGAAATCAGATGTCTGAGCTTTGCTGTTATTGACGAGATGGCGATATAACTGGATATATACTGCGAGTGGAAGCCTCTGGAAAGATGGCAAGATACGCAACTCAAGCTATCAAGTCCAAAAGCCACAACTGGTGTTGTACGCCGATCACTGAGCCTCTGGTATTCCGCCAAACAGAGAGGAGCACGTAGAGTCGTTTTATGCTGCCACCAGCCAATCACTCCCTCCCACTATTTGGGGCACCAACCTTAGACAGGGCATCAACCAAACCAATCCAGCCTCAAAAGAATGATCACGGGGCAGTCTGGTACTGGCAGATAAGGCACGGGGTAATCCGTCCGCGGGGTCTCATTATAACAATTCCCAGTTTCTAATGGCTGAGGGACGCTGCACAACTGGAAAGCAACCTGGAAAGCGGCAACGCGCTTTTTTCATGATGCTGCTCTTATCAACTCAAAGATTTCGCCCTCCAACACCACTGGTGCATTCCTACAACATCAGGCCTCGGATTTCTTGCCAGGCACCCGAGGGGTGAGCCAGGCATGGCACGTTGACTAGCTGGTGGTGAGGTAGCATCTTGGAGCAAAAGTTGACTGACTCTACTCTCGGGGCTTGGCATTTGACTTGAGTCCGCAATTATTTTTGCAAGAAAGATCTGGCGGCGGAAATGGCTAACTCGTTACTACGTGTTACATAGTTACTGGGTCGAATCTCGGCTTACCGACGCTCGCCTTGTTCGCGGCATGCTTGTTTTGGTCCTTGACATGTTGAGGCTCTGAAGCCCCCTTTCTCCTCTGAAAGCCGGGTTCGTTGAAACAAATACAAGCCTCCCGCCGCCGTAGTTGAGACTGGAAAGTCGACAATTATTCCCCAGTAATTCCGCCCACAAGGCATTGCTTTGAGTCTACAGCACCTTGAAAGACATCTCGCCGGCTTTGATACCCCTTTTCACCCACCGATTATCCAACCACGAAACAGCACAATGTTGGGCGATCCAATCAAAGACGCCTACATCGCCGTCATTGGCGTTGCCGGGGCCGGCAAAAGCTCTTTTATCTCGACATGTGCGGGATCGAAGCCACACAAAAGTGAATACTACGATCCGCAATATGGTAAGTCCCAGCACAATATCGACATGCGTCCATGAGAGCAAAGCTAACCATGACCCACAGCCACGAGGGAGATTGAGAATGTCGACTTCATGTACAACGACTCGCTTCGGGTCCATCTCATCGATACCCCTGGGTTCAGCGACATTGGCGACAAGGCCGACGCCGACATCCTCAAGAGCCTCATGCTCCATCTCATGGAGATTTCCAAGCAGGAAAAGAAGCTGAGCGGCGTCGTCCTCGTGCATCCGATCTCTGCCCAAAAGGCGATCGGGCCGTCGCTCCTGCACGCCCTGATGCTGATGCGGCTGTACACGGACTCGTTCCACGAGTCTGTCGCCCTTGTCACGTCCAACTGGTCCGGCGTGAGGCTGGACGAGGGCAGGCGGCGGGAGCGAGAGATGGTCGAGAACAACAAGTTCTTCAGCTCCATGACCGAGATGGGCAGCAAGATGTTTCGGTACGACGACTCGAGGCAGTCGGCCCTCGACATTGTCTCCCACGTGCTCCACGCCGACCGCGACATCTCGCTCGGAGTGTCGGCCGGAAGCTTGGAGGGAAAACAAACCATCCCTGTCGAGGGAAAGCCCGGCCACGCCATGCCCATGTCGGAAATCTCCGACGGCGCCGGCGAGTTGGACGCCGATCTCATGGAGGAGATTGAGCGGGACCTGCTCGAGCTGGTCCCGATCCACAACCAGCTGCAGAGCATGCGCGAGTGCGACGACAAGGTCCTGGAGCTGTACCGGGAGCAGGTCAAGAAGCTCGCCAAGGAGGTCGAGGAGGGCGCGTACCGGCAGCACAAGCTCACGCAGACGCTGCAGCAGGTCATCGACGTGGGCGACCGCGAGCTCCAGGAGATCAACGACAAGATGGGCAGGATGGCGCTGGACCGCGAGCAGGACCGGCTCCGCTTCGAGCGCGAGAAGGACGAGCAGCTCAGGTCGGCCGAGGCAAACATGCGCCACGCCGAGGCCGCGTTCGCGCAGCGCCACGAGGAGGGCGAGCGCGCCAGGCGCGACGAGCTGGACCGCGTCAAGCGGGAGCTCGAGGACAAGGTCAAGGCGGCCGAGGATGAGAAGGCGCGCATCGAGGCCGTCTGCTCCAAGCACCGCGAGGATTGCGACCGGAAGGCGCGCGACGAGGTGGAGCGCGCCAAGAACGAGCACGACGAACGGCTTCGGATCCTTCACACGGAGATGGCTCGTGGCAGGCTTCTCATGGAGCAGGAGCGCATCCGGCAGCTGGATTCTGTCCGGTCCGAGCTGTCTCACGAGATGGAGGAGCGCGACAGAAAGATGCAGCGGGATATGGAACACCTGAAGTCGCACCTCGACCAGCAGCGCGCGCAGGAGGTTGACGCTGTGCGAACGGAAGGGTCCCTGAAGCTGGGGGAGCGTGAGAGGCAAATGAGTCTGGACATGAGCCATCAAGCCGCAGCCCTGGAGAAGCGGCGGTCCGAGGAGGTGCTCGCCTTGCGGACGGAGCTGACAAGCAAGGCCGAGGAGCAAGAAAGCATCATGCGAAAGGAGATAGAGCAGTTGAAGATTGCTCTGGCCCTCAAGAGCCAGGAGATGGACACCGAGCGCGCCGAGATGGTCCGCAAGGCCGAGAAGCGCGAGAAGGCAGTGCGACTTGCCGTGGAGCGCATGATGGAAGAGTCTAAGCGGCAGCACCAGGAGAGCCTGAGGGTTGTTCAGGAGGAGGTAAGTCGCTGGGAGCAGGAACGGCGGGACCGCGAGGAGCGCGAAAGGCTGGCCCAAAAGGAAATGGCCCGTTGGAGCGGAGGACTATCCAGGCTGTTCAGTGCCAGGTAGGCCCCCTGGGTGGGGGGAAAGTGATCAGGTGTTGGCGTTTTTCTTTGATTTACCTTGCAGATGTAGGGTACTTGGTATTTTCTTTTTTTCTTCTCTCGTACCCCTGAACAGGGTTATGTTCTCCGATGGACAAAGAAGAGGTGTTTTCTGATTGCCCTCGTAGTTAGGCAGACCACATCATTGAAGCAGTTTGATTTAGATGAATCGCCGTAATCTGAGTTGTATGTAGTAAGAGGCATCAAAAGATGCGATTATGTCAAGGTTAATTACCCCGAATAATACCTGTCGCAAAACATGAAAATATTCGGTACCGTAAACCTGCGAGGTACTGGTCTAAGTCTATGCAAAACACATTCCAAATAAGCGTCCCAAAGAGATAACCGGAGAAAGCTCCTTGGTTTTTTTCCAATCAGCTGAGAGGTGTCGATAACTCGGTTCACCACCATCCGCCCAGCGCACATGTGTCCGTAGTGTGCTCAATTGTTCCCAGCATCAGTGGAAACAAAAACCACGAGCACTGCGGCAAAGCTATGCAGACTCGTTAGCCCCATCGAAATTTCACGGAGGGGTGATACGAACGTCGCAGTCGATGAAAAGATCTCCTGGGTCTTTGCCGAGGTCATCCAGGCCATGCAAATGGCAAACAGCACCGACATGGCCAAAACGACGCCTAGCCTCACAGTTGTGCTGGCAATGAAATGCAGACCAAAGATAGACGCGGTTGGTAGTGCGCAAGCAATCCCCGCTGCGATGAATCTCGAAGCGCTGCTGACTTTCTCGATCGGATACGAAACAAAGCCCTCCAAGTCCTTTTCGCCGGCAGGAGATTTCTAAACAATGATCAGTCGCTCGATAATGGCGAGCCAAAACATGGGGCTTACGTGTGCGCTTCTCCCGATGAGTTTGTGATAGGTTTCTACCAGGGTGGTTTGAATCCAAGCCGTGAGGTCGTCGTCGAATGTACGGTCAAGAGATACCATGACCTGTGGGTTCTGGCCTTCGAAAACGTTCCAGTCATCGCCGACCAAGCACGTGTCGGACGCAAATGTCCATTCGTACATGTTCTTGAGGGTGCGGGACTTTGGCTTTTTCATGTTGATGATCTTCTCGTAGCGGAACAGGGAATCGTCTGGTGGGTATATACGCTGTTGGCATGCCGTGGAGCTTTTCATCAAGGGCGAAGAACATTACAGTATTTGTCCAGAGCCTCGCGGAGTTCCAAAATCTTTTGGATTTGCAGCCCATCTTCCTGAGCTGCCGAGGCGCAGAGCCTTTCCCAGTCTTGGTGGTAGGTCTTCCGCCGGGGGTCTTTGCGGTCCTCCTTTTGTATGTTTCTCAGCTGCTTCTCGCGCAGCTTGATGTCAGCCTGGAGATAGAGCAGGTTTTCGGCGTAGAGGTCTCGGAAGCCATGGAACACAGCGTACTCAGGTGAGAGTCCCATGTAGTTCCCCAACGTCTGGTAGCCATTGGCAGGGGCTTTAATCGGGGGGTTGTTGGTGGACGGTCCCATTGTGGGCGGGTGAGTGTGCGGCAGTTCTAGGTTCTATGCCGTTCGGCTGCAACAGCAACCTCGAGGGATTCTGCGAGTGGGCGAGGGCCTTTTTTGGGCAATTATCTAGACCTAGGTGGCAGCTGGGACGTGTCGTCTCACCCACGGGCCAATCAACGGTTCAAGCCCTGTCTGGCCTTGTTTCCTGGCTCTTTTGGGCATCAACATTGTACCTCCTTTTCCTGACTTGGTCATGGCTCACCCCCATGGAAGCCCAACCACACACATCGGCCCTTGTGTTGCCCGACTACCTACGCCAGCGCATTCGGGACAGGACTTTGGCTCGATGCAGGACACCGGAGCGTGATTTCTGTGCTGTGCTATTCGACAAAACCAAAGCGTTTTTGCGTTTGTGGCCAGGGCGGGCTATTCGCCCTCACAAGACCACAAGACATTTCAGTCAGCCAGGCCCGCCGATATCAATTGCTGTCCTATTCGCGCTGGAAGGGTGAGGTGGCAGGGTGGCTAGGCAGCTAGGATACACTGCAGACGTGCTGCAGATGGGTAAGGGGTTTCTATTGGGGAGCACGCCGAGTCCGCAAGTGTTGAGATATCCAAGTGGCCACTGATAACGACCGGGTGAGACACAGGAACTGGGGCACCGTACGCAGCTCGCCCTCGGAATCCCGCTTTCCTGTCCACTCTTTGGAGGCCGCCAAGGGGCGCACGCTTTAAAATTGTTGCAATAATTTGTCATGATAGGTAGCGATATTCTTCTCGCCGCGTTGAGTACCAGGTTACCCATGCTTCCGTCGCCCCCCAGAAAGCCAGCATAGCAGCCCGCCATGTCTCGGCATCCGAACCACAACCACCACCGAGGTAGCCACGACTCTGTCATACTCCATCCGCCCACCTCAGATGACTGCTCACAAAGTGAATATGGGGCGGGGGCCAGTGTGTCGGGCGACCTCACGGCCGAATCCACGACGACCGGCACTCAATCCCATGGATACGATGGCGATGTGCAGGGCAAGAAACCTAGTGATTCGCAACTAACCTTCATCCAAGATATGGAAAGGGAATTTCGTGAGCGAGGGAAGGAGGCGGCCCTGAAATTGAAGGCCAAGATGAGCACGATACACGATGGAGCCCCCCTCAGGGTGGGCCCCTATCAGACCCCAAGAGAGCGCAAACACGAGCTCAGAGGGGCCTTTGATTACTACCAGAGAAGGGGCAATTGGGAAAGGGCCAGGGAGAAGTACCCCAAAGTCTGGAAAGATCAAACATTCAAGACGGTGGAGGAGGTGAAAAGCTCGATACCAGAGGCCATCATCGCGGCCAGGAGCGGCGGGTTCTACCTGAGCCAGCCTGCAGGCCGCTCGTTGCCACCAGAGTTTATCTCCACCACCGTCTTCTTCGACACCGGCAATCTCGTCGGACCGCTGATTTCCTCTGATAAGCTCTGGGACTTGGGCTACACTATGGAGGACGTGGACACCGAGAACCGCTTGGGTTACCAGGGCGCCACGGGGGCGACTATGGAGACCCTGGGCTCCATCCAGATTGAGAGGATTCTCGCCAAAGATGATCCATCCAGCAAGGTCCTGGAGTTCCAGGTGTGGGATGACAAAGTAGGACTGGCTGAGGTGATGCTTGGGGCAGACGAAGACTCAGGACACCACGGAGGAGACTTCCCAGGCCTTCTTCCCATCATTCCGAAATACCGGCTTAACAAAGGTGCGCAACCAGGCTCGCGCCGGGGCCAACGATGCAAGTTCCTGACACTAACAATATGAAAATAGAGAAGAGAGAGGAATTGGCCAACGACAGAGCGGCTTGGCGAGCTCAGGAGCAAAGGGAGACGAGAAATCACTTGACAGTCGACGCACCGACACGGGATCCATCGGCACCCAATACGCCGCGGCAGACCCTGTCAGCCCGCCCATCCGGAACTTCACTCCGCCCATCAACTTCGAGCCGTCGATCATCAGTGATGCCTCGTCCGCCATCTCATCGATCAGCGACGCCCCGTCCATCAACTCACCGCTCAGTAACACCTCGTCCAACAACGCCGAGCCCATCGGCATCCCCGCCGCCGACACTCCAATCGCTGACACCCGACTTGTCCACACCCATTGAAAAGACTGGGAGCACTGGTCTTCCAGTCAGCACTTCGCAGACGCCCGGGCGGTCCAAACAACATGAGAAACGCAAGAAGCATAGCTCGCCAAGTCAAAGTCAGCCGTCAACTAATACCAAGGAGGAACCGAAATCAGGCTGTTCTTCGTACTTTTCAAGTTGCATAGTCATGTAGTATGGGGCATGTGTGGTTGAGGGCTGTTACTTACGCCGTCCACCTGGGCTCAGACTGTCACTAATATTTTATGGCGTTGTACTGGAAAAGTTGTATGGCGGCCCTTTGCTTTCATGTCAGAAACCTACCTGCGGTATGGAACTTGGAGCCAAAGTGGTACTTGGTAAGGTAGCATGTAAGTAGGAATGCATTCGAGGCAAATGATAACAACAAAAAGCCGCCAGTCGCTCCATAACCACCCATTGTCCCTTTATACGTTCTGAAACGTTCGTTCGGCTACATGCAACAGTGTGAAAACGAGTATGATATGAATCTGCTCGTGTCACAACGGTGTCAATGGTGGTTGAACAAAATAGTGGGCAGGGGTCATACCTAGTAAGGAAAAATAAGAAGCCGAAGCAAGCCGGCTCCATGCAAGCAAACAAACCAACGGTATATTGGGAAATGATGCCGAAGTCCTCCAATCGGCTGTCTCTTGTTGCTTCCGTCAGGATCCAGGGGGTAGGCGGGGCAGTCCGACCAGTATTCCCTCTCCAATGCTCCGGTAAAACTCTCCTTTGATAGGCGGTCCAGCATCCCCTTCCATGGCTGCTGTGTATGAGACCTCAGTTTGCTCTTTAGTCTAGCAGCATCAGCATCTGACCTTATCAAAGGCGGCCGTTTCTCGATGCAACCGCACCGTTTCACTTGCGATGGTGTCCAAACCCCAGGTCCCAGCCGGGCATGTTGTAGTAATCATCAAGCTTCGAGTGACAAACTTGGCAGTCCTTGACCCTCCATCACGCATCATTCGGCGAATTGCGAATCTTGGTCAGACGTAGGGCTGTCTGGTACATGGGTCGTGCAATTTGTAGGGAATGCTCACGAATGCCCAGACCGCGACAAATGTTGATCATTGGGCCAGTCATACGCACTGCCGGCGGACGATGGGATGTTGGACTCTGAGTCGTGCATCATGATGGGATGAAACGGGCCCCCCGAGGCTGAAGTAGCCATCCAGGAAGTCGGGCCGTCGGTAAAGCTCTGGATCCCCGGGTCCACGGAATCATCGCCGCCTGCAAGCTCCGGCGAGTATGTATTCGTCGTGGCTTGGCATCCCCGGCAAACTTGAAAGGGGCCGAATCCCCAAGCACTGGGCGCCGTCAAGTACTCAGGGTTGCTGGAAGAACCGTTGACACTTCGGTCTGCGACGGTAGACTGGGTTGAAAGAGTCTCATTGGGTATGTCTTGCCACAGCATAGCCTCGAACGAAAAAGTCGGACCTGCCAACGGCTGAGTAGGAATGCTGGGTTTGGAGAGGGGTACAGAGAAACGCCTGATAGATCTGCCGTCGACGGTTGCTTGAGGTGGCGAGATCGGCTCAGGCTCGGGAAAGTAGCCGGCCGCATGCCAACCTGAAGGCGACGAGGGCATCGGGTGGCTGCGCGAATAGTGTTGCTCTGGCGAAGAGAAGTCGGTCGGTGGATGGTCAGACAGCCCCACAGCCGCAGCGTCGCCGACGTCTGTGGCAATATCGAGTTCATCCATCGCCTGCGGTAAAGTTCGCGAGGACACTTCGGGCTCAGGGGTGCTGTAACGGACATCGGAAGGTGCCACCACTGACGACAAGTGTATTCGTTAGCTTTAGGTAGGGGCTTGAGGGATGGATGCCTTGGGAGATATACTCTGTTCGTCGGAAAAGTGCTCGGGCCCTTGAAGCTCGGTGATGGGGTGGCGCTTCGCAAATCGGCGAAGCTTGTCAGGAGGCACCTCGACGCCATAGCGAGTGAAACAGGTCTCCTTACCGTAGTGTTCGCGACGGGTTTTCTGGATTCGGATCATCGCTCTCATGTCTTGTTCGTTGATGTTCTTTGCCAGCCGCCAGACTCTTACTAGTTGCTTCTTGTACTGCTTCTCGCTGTTGTCCAACGTCAGCTCGGGCATTATCCATAAAGGGGGCGAGATGAGCGTGCGTTGCAGAGAAGCCATGGACTTGTCGCATCGTCTCCATCACCTCGCCGAGCGTTTTTTCCTGGGTCCAGTAAAGCTTCGTGATAGCCTGTCGGTGGACTTCCCAGTCAGGACGCCTTCCTTTTGCCGAAGTGGGTGGCATGGCTTCGAGTGAACTGTGGGTAGCTGCAGAAACTTGAGTTGGCGGCAGAGTGCGTAAATGGCCCTCCCAGCGCGAGCCCAAAAGGACAACAGGTCAACAGGGAGCTTGCGTGGCATGAGGGGTACCACAGTCTCTCCTCTCATCGGGCGACGGGCTAGTTATACTTGGCGAGCAGCCTCAGGCAATGGTATCAGACACACGATCGCGATCTGGCGTTGGCGCACCGGGCGCTCCAAAGACCATTTGGCTCGGGGAGCCGGATCGGCTTGGCCATGACTTGGTCAAGGGGGGTGAGTGGTTTGCATTTGCCAGGAACGCGGTGGGGTGGGTGAGGGCTGCTTCCCAAAAGGAGGCAACTTCCTATCATGGAGGAACTCGATTGGTTCATTTGGGACTAGATGGAAGCTGAGCGCCGGTAGGAGTCAAGTCCGGAAGACGTCCGGAAGACCAGTGCCTCGATTGGTTCTCAATTCGAGAGAGGATGCAGATTGGGGTGAACCTTTACCCCGACCCGGGGATCTGGCAGGGGGGGCTCGCCGGGGAACTGGGAAACAAGCTCCCTGCAGCGTCTTTATCGCCCTGCAACGGCGCGAGGGTTTTGGTTCTGGATATCTGTATCCCTGTGTGCAGGTAGCACACGTGGGGGCTCATGTATGTGCGACGCCAGCGGGGATAATGTGGACGGGGAAGTGGTCCGGTTGGCTAGCGTGTGTGCTGGGAGAGATGTTTGAGGAAGTTTGCGAACCGCGGAAGTATCCCGGGCTGCTTGCAGCGAAACTTGGGACCAAGCCTCGCTTTGCGGTGCCGGGTGTGGGCGGTTCGTCTGCTTCTGCTTCGCTGCCTCTCATCTGATGTGCATCTCCCGGGAACAGGAAACCGTCGATCGGCGGTCCAGCGAGGAACGTCACCGTAATCCCGCCTTCACCGCCGCGCACCAAACAAATCGAGGGGAGCTTTTGCAACGCAATGGTGTCGACCTTCGGCTGCTGGCTGCGGCTGTGAGAGACGCAATTGGTTGACGCGAGCCAATTGGAATACATGTTGCCGGCCGCGAGCTGGGAAATTGGAAAAATGCAGAAAAGACAGACGTTGCAGGGGAGGGGGCCATCAAGGTGAGGCTGACATCTCGACGCGCTGATTTCACGCTGCCGCAAACAGCGCGCGCACCGCCAGCTCCCATCCCCACCGTCACCGCTGGTGTGAATCCTGGTAAACACGAATCTCGGTAAGCAAGTGACGTGCGAAAGGCAGTGTGTTGTGCAGCTGAGGCAGCACGCCCTTCCCAGAACGGCCAAGTGAGGAACACGAATGTCGGAATGGTCTTTTTTCCATCCATGAGTGCGAGGCCGAGCGCAAGGCCGGGGGGGGGGGTTCACCTCCCACAACGTCCACCTGGAGGTCCCTGGGCATTCTTGGACCGCCAGCTCACCCAACCAAGAGAGGCTGATAGCAGCGGCAGCGGCAGCGGCAACGGCAATGGCAGCGGCCAGACCCATTCAACACACCCATCTCGCGTCGCACCATCTTAGCGTCGTGGTAGGTGTTTGTTCGGACGATTGCCCCGCATACACGCCACCGGGTCATCGGGCACTGCCCACCACCTCTCGCATCTGGTTGTACCATCTCTTCACGTGTCTCTGCACCCCATGCGCCTCGAGCACACAAAAGGACTGTTCCCAGTCAGTCTCTTGCCGCCGGCATCTTTTCCGCGAGGTCTCGGCTCCTTCGCGGAAGTTCCGCCTCGATCCCGCCCACGAGCAACTGTCAAACCCCAGCCTGCCACTTGTCCATCTGTTTCAGCCCACCAGCTTCCTCATCCAACGCGGTTGCGTTCGTGGCTCTCACCATTGCCGACATTCGCCGGGGCGAGACTAGCATAGCGGCGCCTGATGAGACTAACATATGTACCGCGCCGAATCAGGTCGAGGTGGTATTGCACTTTGGGCCGTCCAGGAGGTGTGGGCAGGGCGAGCGAAAGGGCGAGGGCGGCGGCGGCCAACGGAAGCTGAATCGCGCAATACCCAGTCCCCATTTGCGTGACGTGAGGCTCTGCGCAGGCACCGTGGGCTTCCGAGGCATACCGGCGATGGCGGACGGCCAGTCTGCCATCCTATCAGTCCCAACTTTTATCGATAGAGGAGCGATGATCACTTACTTCAGTTGGCTGACCAGCCCCTGTTCAGAGATCCCTACACGGGCCCCTAAAGCCAAGCAAGGACTGAGAACGCATCAGCAAATTCACATCCCACCTCCCTGAGGCTCCTCGCCAGCCAACCCAGAACAGCTCAAGGGCCGCAACACGAACTTGTGACTCATCTCTCCCCTCCGAGCCACTCACCTCGGGCCGGGGAGAAATAATTACCCCTCAGCAGCGCTTGCCGCGGAAAACACATGCGTCCAGGGGTGTCAACAATTGTACGACTCCCAGGCCCCACTCCCATTTCTCACAACACACACAACAAGCCTCCCACTACCATAGCAAAGCCCAACGCTTCCACAAGCCGCCCGGCCCTGATCAAGAATTCTGTTTCTCCATTTCGCTGCTCCGTATCCATGCTGCCGCAAGCTGTCCACTGCACATGACCCAACCACAGAAATATATACAAAACAATACAATCCTTTCCCCCTCGATATCGCTGTCGACATGCCCATCGTGCGTGTACCAACAAAAACATCGACGTCGAAGATCAGCCAGGCCCGCGCAGGCCTTTGTGTTGCAGCACGTCGTGCTCTCCGACCACCGCAAGAAGAAATGAGCGAACGGAAAACAAAACAGCCAATAGCAATGCAAGCCTACTCCCTCCCGATGCAGTACGTTTATGAAAAAGAGGTTGAGGCCTCAGCCGTCCCAATTTACCCTTCCTAGGGTGTTCCATATAACGACGAAGAAAAACCCAGGCACAGAGTTTGGGGTGGAGAAAAACAAAACCCGCCCAATGCTGTCAGCCCTTTCCTAGACGCGCTGTTCCATACTGTAAAAAAGAAAATGAAAAAATCTATAACCTTTGCCAAGTCAGGTTCAAGAAGTGTAAAATATTAATGAGTTGGGACTGCGCGCCAGGGGAAAAGGCGAGATAAGATTTCGAAAATAGATCGATCCCTCGCCCTTTTTCGGTACCCAAAACTCCACGAAACATCAACTCAGAGGAGCAGCAGCCCAGCGATTCCGATAATCACAGCGAGAGCACTAGCCCCGAGCGTTGCCTCGGCACCGCGGACACTCCCGCTGTTTCCGCCGAGTGTCTGGCCGCATGTTTGCGAGAAGCCGGTAGTCGAGCACCCTGCGGCACTGTTGGTGCCACTGCTACTGGAACCGCCACGGTCCGAATTGGCGCCGCCGCCGGGGACCTGGCCGGGGGCATTGGACCCGCCGGGAATAGACTCGGCGCCGGCTGCTGTGCCACTTGGGGTGTCTCCACCAGCGTTCATGTTCGTTCCACTTCCCAAAAAGCTCTTGAGGACCGTCGACTTGTCGCTGTCGACGACCGTGTCGTTTGTGGCCGCAACGTTGTTGTAGTAATACGACTTCTTGCTGTGGCTGCCGGGCCCGCTGGTGGCCTTGTAGCATTCGACCGTGATCTCGCCAAATGTGGCGAAGTAGTAGCCGTAGTTCTTGATCTCGTCCGAGTTCCAGTCGATTGCACCTCCGGCCCAGTCGATAGTTCCCTTTGCGTTCGTCTCGAGACCACCGGGCCAGATGGAGATTTGGACTCGGGTCGGTGTCTGCGGAAAGGCCCACTGGTTGGCAGTAGCATTCCAAGTTTCGGACCTCTTCTTGGTACGGCCAACCTTGCCGTCAACAAGCCAAGTAATTTCGTCAGGCGTCCAGCGAACCTCGTACTCGTGGAAGTTGTCGTATGTATTCGAGGACACACTAATGTTACCCGAATTGTCATCTAACATTATTTACGTTAGCAAACACGAGCAACTCGCTTGTCGACATGGCGGCGAGCTTACAGTTAGGGATGCCCTGGAAGTAGTAGTTGGTTTGGGCGGCGTTGAGGTCGGTACCAACCCACTCAAAGTCGATTTCATCCTTGACATCGCCGAACAGAATGAAGGCCGTCACAACACCAGCGCCCCTGGATGTCTTGATCTTGGCCTTGACATTTCCGTACCACATATACGTTGTCGTCGCAAGCACGGTTCCCACAGATTTGGGGGCCATGGTAAGCAGGACGTTTCCATTGTACAGCAGGGGCTCGCCTTGGCCGACCCAGTCGGTCTCGCTAGAGTCTCCGAGGTACTCGCTGATGTCTTTGTACCCGGCGAGCGAGTCCATTTTGTACGTTTTGTCCTGGCATACCGGGGCGGGGACGCACGAGTCGAGTCCAAACGACATGCGGGGATCGCAGCCGCCGAGACAAAAAGCGCCAACGCCGCATTGGCCGTACTCTATAGTGCAGGTTCCCGACGGTTAGTGGCTGTCATGCAGTGGATTGGGTCTGTGGAACGGCGCCGTTAGAGTAGCGTCAGCACTTACGTGAACAACATGGGGCCTCCTCAGGACATTTCTGTGTGAGGGAGCACGTCGGGGGTTCGGCGAGAACTGCGGTGGCGCCGAGTAGGGCGGTGCCCAAGAGCAGGAGTGATCGGATCATGGCGATGATGGCCTCGATACGTCGATGTGCGAGGGTTTAGACGTCTGTCTGGTGAATCGACGGTGTGCTATCGGTGCGGCGGCGGGTGATGATGGTATTATTTGTTGTGGGAGAGGGTGACGCGTTGGCATGCAAGAGAAGGGACGTCGTCGAGTGGGCAGGACGAATCCGGTTTGATTCACCTGGCCGGGTCGGGACTTCCTGGGCGCGGCGGTTTATGCGCAAGAGGCAGAGAGTGGAAACGACGGTGCTGGAATGCCGGCAAAATGGGTCGAGTTCCAAGTCCCGTCCTCGTTCCAGAAGCCACAGCGTCAAAGCCGCGGGGTCCTGCGCAGATCTCGATTTGGTCGTCGGATGTCAGCGAGCGAGTTTGTCGTAAAAAGTGTGCTGGTGGTGAGCGAGTGGGATGCGTACAAAGTGAATAATAGCGAGGGTCCTCAATAGAAAAGAAGAGGAGTCCCGATGAGAAAAAGACGGACACAGACAGCCCTAAGAAGAGTAGCCCCAAGAAGATGACCACAGCGAGCTAGCACTAAGCAAACACGGAGAAGAGATGGAAAAGAGGAAGACGAAAACGAGAACCCCGGATCACGGGATGGGCCTGGTTTGGGCGACCAGCACCCCTTGCACCTTGCAGAGTTTCTTTCATTGTGGAAGTGTGGACCGGTGGACTTGTGCAAAGAGGGCCCTGTCACGAAATTGACAATTGGCGCTAGTTTCTCGATTTTGCGCGCCCGCGCGGGCGGGATGCCCACGGACTCACTGGGGAACACGAACCGTACCGTACCCTGCGTTCTGCACGAGCAGTGCGATGCTGCTCGTGATGGCATGGGATGGGTGAGTGGCGTCGGTCGAGGTCTTAGATCGCCAACGCCCCAGCTCTTCAGCACCTCGTATTGGTCATCCCCAAAGCCGCCCACTTGGACTGTCAACGGCGCGCCATCCCGTTGACGTGCTTGACGTGATCAGTCAAAGATCAACTGCCCGATGGCCTGGCGCCTGCGGTCGTGTTGCGCTCGCCGCTCACGACTCGTCGAGGTGAAGGTTGGGCGTTTTAAAGGTTTTGATATTGCGGCGATTGGCGAATGCGGGAAGGATCAAATGGTCTCGCCCCAATTCATTACAAATTAATTGAGGTTGCACGTTTGCAGCACGTTGCACGCGGGTTGATTGAGAGCCTGCGAATTGCGCCAGCGCCAAGAGTGACCTGCCGACGTTCCCCAGAAATTGGCTGCGGCGGGCGCGGCGGGCACGGCGGGGTGCTGCTGCCACACCTTCGAGGTTCCTGCCGTTTTCAGACCAACATGAACGCCACTGGCATGATCGAGTCGTCAGGGACACAACGACATTTTTGCATTCTTCAGTCGCTTCAGCCCACCACTACCAACCGCTGAAAATACATTTTAAGTTCTTGCACCCAAAAACACACTACCAGAAACTTGATTGCGTGTTTTCGTCTCGTGTTCCCGGCGTTTCTTTGCAGAGCTCCTTGCAAAGTGGAATTGGCAACCAAGCTCAAAATAGAAGGCGCATTCTTCGTATGGAGCCAACCTGGGCAATCGCCGCAAACGCCTGCATAATCACCTTCTCTCGCCCGTCATGCGCTGCCGTTTGCATAGGGTTTGCTGTGTTGCTCTGGCAGGACTGTCTTTTCGTAAGAGATTATTTTTGGTCGCCGGGCCTCGACGTTCCACCACTCAGCATGACAGTAACGACACGGTGCAAAGGACACAAAAACCCAAGTGGGTGCCCAAAGCCACCAGCAGCCACTGGCATTCTTGTGCGACGCCATCTCGCGCGCCTTGGCGCGTAGAAATAAAAAGCCTCGAGGTCGCAGGCCTCGAAATTCTGTCACTTGACAGCTGCAGCCGGCTGCGAGCCCCGACTTGCTTGCCAAGGCGTTTCGGCCCATCAAGGCGAGCCTCTGAGACCCGCCTGTGACACCACATTGGCTCCCAGACAGTCCAAGCATTCCCCGTGAAGCTATGTCTTGACGAAACACCGAAACGTAAATCCCCATCTGCCGACGACCTGTTAAGATCAGCCGCTGCAAACATCAATATCGGCCCTATCCAGCCCATGAAGACATACTTGATGCACTTGGGCTCAGGGGTTTATGAGAGATAACGACCAGAGCCCAACACATCAGCATAGCCCGATGGTTTCAACCTCTGCCGCCGTTCTTTTTAAATACTTTTAGATACTGACCATGATCTGAAAACCCTCAGAAGCCTTGCCGCGATGGCCAAGTTGGGAATGTAAAGCTCGCAATACGGCGGATGCCGCCAGGCCAGGCGGAGCGAAAGCTGATACTTGCCTCTGTTTGCATTGGTAGAGCAAGATTCGACGCCGAGGCCTCTATTACAAGGATTACACCTGGTGGTTCATCATTCTACGCACTTCGATGAGTCCACATATTCCTCCTACTAATTGACGTCTGGCTTCCAACCCAACGATCCATTAGCTACCACACATAATGCTATTCTGAGCAACAACACGACAATCATCTGCCAGCAAGCGAATAGAGAGATAACACATGCCAAGGGAAACTAGGTCTCAAACAAAATGGCCACGAAGCAGGCGAAGTCATTTCCAAAACGTAGATGGACTTCATATACCAAGTCGACAAGGATACTAGAGCACCTAGTTATTAGTAAGGCATCTCGATGGGAAAAAAGCATCTCTACAGTCCTCCCATCAGCGGCCCATGCATGCTATCAAGCCTTATTACCCGACGATAAAGCCAGGCGGCAGCATAAGGTATTTAGGTAAACATAAAAGACCCCATGTTAGCTTCACAGAACCCAGTAGACATTGGGACTTGTGTCGGCTATAGCACCAATAAACACGGGATGCAGATTCAATGTAGATGCGTTCGAGTACAGCCGGGCTACTCAGATCTTGTCCGCTACCCAACATACAAAACCCATGTCCTATAATAAACACTTCAAATTAGGAAGGCTGTCCCCAATACACGACAATGAGCCAACACAACAGGAGGCTGTTCGACATCACCTTCACCAACAAAGAGATACATCACCACATCATGTCTTGCCGCCATGAAAAGAAACAAACGCATCGTCTTAATCTCGAGGGTATTGTATCCATGATAAGAAACGGTCGATCAATTTCCCCAGCCAGTACCCATCCGGACCATCCAATAGTTCCCTGTGCTCCCTCCACGTCCCCAACAAGTCAAAATAAAAGAGCACCTCAAAACAAACTCCTTACCCACCGAGGCCAAAACCAGCGGGGCGTCCCCTCTAGCAAGAGCACCATGATAACTCTTGCACCTATCGTCACAGATGATCCCAACAGCGGCAAATATGGGGACTGGCCCAGCGCACCCAAGAGGACCCGTGGACCCTGCATCACGCCACAGCCCAGCTCCAGTTTTGCCATCCCAATCCACAGGCGAGTTGCCTATGGTGTTGAGCAGAGCCAGCTGACCGACCACATGTGCCGCATGAGTGCCGTAGAAACGTTGTTTTGTTTAAAACAGCTATGCCCCTATGTCCCCCAAACAGAGAAGAGCAGCCATTGGGCCCTCCAGCCATGCAGCGATCCCGTTGCTTGGGACCATACCGTATCCGAGGTGCCATCCAACCATCCGCAAAGAAATAAATCCATCCGAAACGGTGGGAGATCTGAAGAGTCCCAGAGAAACAAACCCATAACCTGCCAGGCAGAAGAAGAATGATTGAAAGTACAGCCAGCAACAAAGAAACAAAGCTGAAGAGACCGCGCTCATTAAACAACCGTGGGGAATCCGAATTGTCAGATACAAGAATCGTTTTTTTCTGCGCCAGGCGCCTCCCGGAAATTGGCAATTGCTGAACAACAGTGCTCGCTCATGCGTCTCAAATAGTAAATCGGCGGATGAGTCGTGGCAGTAAGGAGGTCGCGAGTATTAGCGGGAATAGAAGCTTCATGTCGCAAATAAGCCTTAGCGCCACGGCTGGGAACGCAAAGAACCAGTGTTCGTGAAGAAACTGGAACAAATTGGGTATGTCGATGTCAGTCAACGAGTAGACCAACTCCCGAAATCGTGTCAAAGCAAGTGGTTTGGTAGCCACTCACCCCCCTTCAGCGCCAGGGTGCAACTATCGGCCCTTCGGTGCCTGGAAGAGGTCTGACACATCGTTAGCATTTGGTGACTCGCGGGGTATCTAGATATGTTCTTACCAGGGAAGTGTTCTTTTGCATATTGCTCGCACGCCTTTGCCGGCTTCCCAACTTTTTGACCAATTGTCTTCCACTTATTGTTCTCATATTCCTTGATGGCGTTAAGAAGTGCTTGGCTCTGCAGTGAAGTTTAGGTTAGCATCCGTGATGTCGGCAACCAATCTGCAATTCCCAAGACAGGAGCCTGGTCAAGAGGGGGGGGGGGGGGGGGTATGTACTTCATCTTCAGCGAATTCGGCATAGTGCATATCCTACAGAACACGTTAGCATGGCTTATTGACCTGTAGGACCATGTCCGGAATCCACCGACCTTATACCAATGCTTCTTCACGCTACCCTCTGTCCGGGTCGGGAAGGTCTAAAGACTAGTCAGTTACTGCTCGCGGAAAACCAGCATTTGTCCACTCAACCACTTACCTTAGCAATTTCGGCCCAACTGTTGCCGGCATCACGCATCGCCTTCAACCGGTGCTCTTCGGCCGGTGTCCAGGGTGTATTTGTCCGACTTTTCTTAGCCGGAGGAGGGTTGGGGGCCGAGTTCGCATCGTCCATCGGAGGGGGTGGTGCCGGGGCAGCCGCAGGCTGAGGTGGAGCCGGAGCCGGGGCAGGCGGCTGTTGTTGGGGCTGCGGTGGCGGTGGTGGTTGTTGCTGCTGCACCTGTTGCACCTGGGCAACTGGCGGGGGGGCTACCGCAGCCGGCTGAGGTACCTGAGACGCCTGCTGTTGTTGCTGCTGGGGTGGTGGGGGAGGGACATGTTGCACATGTTGCTGCTGCTGCTGGACATGTTGTTGCGTGTGCTGTTGCTGAGGGTGTTGAGCATGCTGCGGAGGGTGTTGTTGGGGATGCTGCTGGGGGTGCTGCTGGGGATGCTGCTGAGGGTGCTGCTGAGCATGCTGCTGGGGGTGCTGCTGGGGATGCTGGGGAGCATGCGGCGGCGGGTGTTGCTGAGGGTGCTGGACCGGGTGGGCAGCAGGGTGGGAGCCGGGAGCCGGGCGCTTTCGTCTCGGAGGTGCCGCAGGGGCCGGAGTGGGAGTCTGCTGCTGGGGTGGTGGAGCCTGTGGCTGAGGGGCGTGGGCCATCGACGGCTGCTGCACGGGCGGAGCGGCGTGGTGCTGTTGGTGTTGTGCGTGTTGCTGATGTTGAGGCTGGGCCGGTTGCGGGGGGGGTTGTGCGTATCGGAAGTCCATCTGCTGCTGGTCGCGCCGAGTCAGGTCGGGCTGGTGCTGCTGAGCAGCATATGGAGACGGACTGAACCAGGCCGCATGGTTAGCGAACGCATTCTGCGGCGGCGGCGGCTGCTGCTGCAACGGTTGCTGGTGCTGCAGCGACGGCATTGCCGTCGTCTGCTGCGGACGCCATGATTGAACGTCGTTCGCGGTCCGCTGCTTCTTCATCGCAGCCAGCGAAGAGGAACCGTGTCAGGAACGGTCCTGGGCAAGCTGCGCCAGGACGAACCACGACAGGCAAGCGACGATGGAATGGGCAGCGCGCGGACACCGGCGACGTGGACGGTCGCGGTCGCGGGAGGGGGAGGGGGGAGGCGGTGACGACGACGAAACACGCGAGAGGTACAGGTATGGGGTATGGGGTATAGAAGTGTATGTATGTATGTATTTGGGCCTTGGATGTTTTCCAGTTCCAGCTTCGGCCGTGTGGTTCGGTCGGGGGTGGTCCTGTACTCTACTCTGTTCCCATGTTTGCAGGACAAGGCCCCGGATGAAAAGAGTACATGGGGTACATAAATGGGGGGGGTCTGGGACATTTGTGCAGGTGCCCTCGAGATGGCGGATGGAAGGTGTCTTGTATGCGATGGCCAGATACGAAAAGGTACAAGGAAATGAGGTACTCACTGTTGGAGGCCATCGGGGTGGTTGGTGGAGCCTTGGTAGAGGTAGTCCGCCGGCACGGGATTAATCGTCCACTGCTGCATGGTCTAGAGATGCGCCAAATTATGGTCAGCACGTTTCCCGGGGGTGCACGAGTAGAGGCGATGCGCTGATTGACGGCGATGGCCTTGACGGCACCTGGCGCTGCTGCTGCTGCTGCTGCCGATGTCGTTGTTGCTGTTCAGTCGCTGTCGCTGTCGCTGTCGCTGTCGCGATGTCTATTTTGCTGCGGTCGTGTTGCCGACGAAGGTTGTGTGTTCTTTTCGGTGCAGGGAGAGCATGGAATGAAACCCGTCATAATTTGGCTGCGTGGCGACCAAGTTTTTTGGGCGGTCCTGATGCACCCAAATGCGCAGGGCAATTTGGAGGCGTGCCGACGACAGGCCTGGCCACTCTTGTTCGAGCGAGCGAGACCAGCAGCAAACCCGCTCAGCAGCCAAAGCAGCTAGGATGGCTGCGTCTGTCTCCCTTGTGCAGCAGCGCGTGTCGAGTCCATCGCGGGAGAAAAAGAAGAAAGCGACCCAAGTGACTCGTCGGACCAAGGCATTCGAGTGCGCGACAACATCAAAGACGATAAAAACAAGAAAAAGGTACTTACGGGCAAAGTGGTCTCAAGACCAGGGCTGCATAGAATCCCAGGCGGCGATAATTGTGGATTGATTTTGTTGTTGAAGAGTACTCGCGAGTGACCCGCGGGCGACGACCTGGGAGGCACCTGAAAGACCTGTGGGCAGAAGTACCTCGACTGGGAGGAAACGTCGAGGGGGGCTGGGGGCTGGGGCGTGGAGAGAAGGATTATGTGAGTGTGCGAGTTTGGGATGAGGTGGATCGGGTTTTGTGTAGGCCGCAGGCTTTTTTGGCTGAAGCGGGGTGGCTCTTCCAAGAATCCAACAAGCAACCAGAAGCTTTTTCGACCTTTTTTGCCTCTTGACCTTGAATTGTGTTGAATTGACCTCGACTTGGCGGGCTTGGTTGGCGGTGCTGCCCCACCTAAGGCCGCCAAAATCTCGCTTCACGGCCCGTTTGCACAATTGACGGGCCGCCAAGAAATATGAATGGCGCACGGCGGCAAGAGGGGTGGCGCAATTCGACTCGTGGCTGCCGGCTGACTGATGCCGTGACACGACAAGCGATGGAGCTTCGAAGTCGCTCGTCGACGTAATTTGCTTGTTTTTTTGTTTCTTTTGTTTGCCTGCTGTCTTGTCTTCCAATGTCTTGCTTGACCAGTCGGCACGCGGGAGCTAGGAGGACTAGGGTAAACTGGGGTGAGAGCCTCACGCTGCGAGCGTCTCCCTTGCTTGTTGGTCGCTGTCAAGTTAGCAGGCGTCCAATTGTGGCGCTAGCGGTCTGCCAGGCGTGTCAAATTTTCAGGTCTTTTGTGTATCTGCGCTGTGGTCTGCGAAGTTTGCCCATTCGTAAAAAAACACAACATGGGAAAGATTGGACGGCGCCAAGAGGGTGCTACACGCGAGCAACCACTGCAATCACGGATCCCGGTGGAGAGGTGCTGGCTGGTGTGGGAGGGAGCTGTGTCCAGAAGCTGTGGAAGGCCTCGTCGGAGCTCACTGACTGCTCGACTGCTGGAGCTTGCGACGGTGCGCGTCTTTTCGCGCGACGTAGAAGGACATGTATCCTAGTGCAAGGCAGTCGCGTGCGCGTGCGATGGATGCAGGATACCTTGGGGACGAGATGGAGAATCGACCCCAGATCCAGTAATGGGAAACAACGACTTGGGAAATGGGCTGGCGCGTTGGACCTGTACTTTTGATTGAAGTAGCTGCCAGGTTCTGAGCGTCTGGGGTGACTAGGTTGTTGTTTTAGACAGGGTCGTCGGAACCTTTCCTAGTCAGCTTCCTTCTGGAGTAGGTAAGCAGAGGTAGCTAGAGCTATGGGTAGCAGCTGCCTAGGCAGGAGCAAGACTAGGAGGAAAGAGTGGGAATTGGAGCGGGCGAAACTTGACGGGTAGGAGCGGGGCCTGGCTTGGCCAAGTACCGAAGTATCCGTCATGTTGCAGGGTACACCTCCAATTCTCACATTCTTTCCCCTCTGCGCCGCAATGAGCCTTGGACAGACAGACAGTCTACAGTGCGGCAAGCCGCGCGCCGCGAGGAAGAGGTGGTCGTCGAGTTTTACTTTCGAGAATCACCTAGCCCGCAGTCGCGACCGCTCTTTCTTGCCAATTGTGCCCATTGCACCCAAATACGCAATCCTCGCAACCTGCTCCTCAATGCCCCTCGTCTTCCATCTGCGTACCTTTGGCGGGGGTCTGACAAGCCTGGATGTTTCGCCATCGCCAAGACCAAAACGACAGGAAAAGGGCAGGTACTTGCTTCCAAGTATCTCTGAGGACACGCGCTATCAGCCACCACGACCAAGCACAGACCTCGATCCCTCTTCTTGGCTTGGCTCGCCATCCCAGGTCTCAGCGCTATGTCCAGTGTACTTGCTTTACGTGTACAGCAGGTACCATACGTACACCTCACACAACCAGCACCGCCCTCAGCCCTGCAAGCAGACGCGCTGGCAATATCGCGCGTATTGCAATGACGGCAGCTGCTTACGGCGGAGAGCTGATCAGTAGTTTTGCGATTATTCTATGACCTGCTTCAACATTGAGTATGGCTCCCGACTCGGCCAGCCTGCTTGCGAAAACGGCCGCAGAGCTGGTCGGTCGGCGGGGCTTGGCTGTTAGCGACGGAATTCGAGATAAGCGCGAAGCTTACAGAGAGCTCAGGGCCGACCAGTGCCCAGAGCAATCATGGATGGAGGAGGTCAGCGGGCGCTGGCTGGGGGCAGGCGCGTCAAGGGCAGAAATCGACTGGGCGCTGCTTCCGGGCACTGTGTGCTTGAGCTTCTTCGTATCCGTGGTTAGTGCGGTCGAGTGCGGGGCACACCAGCGTTGCTGCATCATTGATGGAGCTGAGTCGAGAAAGCATGAAGTCACGCTGCGCTCTCTGCGCGCTCTCTGCGCGCTCTCTGCACTTTCTCTGGCTCGCGGTGCCGTGATTGTGCCGTGATTGGATCACATCAGCTTCTGCGGATAGTGCCGATTGCATCCAGACGCTCTTGTGTGTGGCATTGGTTATTGGATATTGGCAATTGCTCTGCTTGCGCTGCTTGCGCAACTCTGCAAATGCGCTGCCATCGCGCTGCAATCGACGAGGACAACGGACGCCGTTGCAGGAGCAGAGTGGCCGGCCTGCGCGTGCACCAGATCCAATTGTTGCCGCCATCAGGGTTCCTGCCGTTCGCTTCGCTTTGTCTCTCTTCTCGTTTTGGCGCCCTCGTCTCCTGCATGGATCAATCCAGCTGCACATAGCCTATTTCAGCAGCATTCCGCATTCCGCCCTCGCCTCACATGTCTCTTATCGCTATCACAGGCAATAGTATGTGGTGAGTGGATGGGTGGATGAGAGGGTCTTCCGCATCGGCCGGGTCCCGATCCCTCAGTCCCGCCCCCAGCCAGTCCCGCCCCCAGCGCCGCTCCCGGCGCGGGCATGTGAAGAGACATCAGCGAAAGGCTTCGATTCGATCCAACAGCCGCAGCGCACCGCAAAGAAAAAAAAAAGAAAAAAAAAGCCCCCGGTTGTCCGGGAACGCCGGTCTCTTAGCCAGCTTATGCCGGGCTCGCTCAGCCATGCATATGTCCGCCGATACCAAATCGCCCGAGCCGCCCAAATATCAACGACCTCGACAATGGGTCGTTCTCTTTTGCTGATTTCCACATCCCGGCTAGAGACATGAGGAATCGATTGAAGGTACGGTAGCGGCACTCGCCCGTTGCCCCACCACACACACCTCTTGGGAAGTCCGCCAAGACCCCCCACAATTATGTGTCTGGTGAATCTTGGACTTTGAGCAAAGTACCGTGACTCTTACGAGCAAGCAAGTCTGGGTGACATTTTCCCTCGGTTACAATCCTTTGAGCTCGAAAGTGTCGAGCCCCGGCACGCAGTCTCGCGCCGACACGGCTTCGGCCTGCCACGGCCTGCCACGGCCTGCACTGAACAGACTACGTCGAGATGTCTGCGTGCCATGCTTTGTGTAGGCGGACGTGCGCTAACGCTTTGTTTCAATGCACACAGGTACCAATGTTATGTTGGCGATAGTTGCAATTGCAACACTCTGCTGCCAAAATCCAGGACATACGAGTCTGATATGCATAGAGCGTGGTAGGGCACGGTCTGATGTCGAGTCAAATACGAATGATCGAAACAGATCTCTCTGAGCGCAGCCCAAAACCTGCAGAATCTGCCATTCAAGGAGACGCCTTTCCCGGATTCCTAGATGCCGCGGCCCCGTCTTGGACTCTGGGGTGGGTCTGGCAAACACCGAGCGTTCTCGACTTTTGCGTTCATCCGAAGCACGGATCGCGCATCGACGTCGACTTGGGATATGCTTCGCCAATATTAAACGTCGAGAGGCTTGAGACTGACAAAAACATCTCACCGGTGACGATCATGCCCCCTGTCTGCCGAAAGGGTCCGATCTCACCGGTCGCCCTCGCCAGATCGGCTGTCTCCCGACCCGACTAGTAACGATGGGGAACCCGGGTTCAGCGCATGACCCTAGCCGTTCACCGTCAATATCAAGCCTGCGCTAATAGACGGCGCTGCAGCTTCAGATTGATAAGATGGCCTTGGCGACATCGCTCGCCTCGCCTCAGTCCTGCTCGGCTCCCGGGGCTGGGCTATCGCATGTGTTTACGAGGGCCCTCTCTTCTGCGGAGTAGGCTCGCGAAGATGCACGATGCTATCGAGAGCAAACAGAAATGCTGCCCGTGGGTAGGGGCTGAACTAAGAAAGTGGATGCATTCCCAGCTGGATACGGACTCGAGCAGCCTTTCTCGGCCCCAACGCTTGGTGTCGTTTGTCAACTCTGGTAAAATCCTACATGGGACTGGCCTTTAACCGGCTTTGACTGCTGAGGATAACATAACACACGCCACCTGCCGCACGGCTCTCGACAGCTACCTATTCCTTCTGATGTCGTCCTTGTGATGTTTACATGGCGCCTCTGGTCGATAAACCCAGGGCCAAATGCCAAATATAGGCTGCGCCTTCAGATTATGTTTGTCTTGAACAGAGTGGAAAATCACGAAACGGGGGATTTGCCAAAAAAGAAATTTATAATAGCACAACCCGAAGGAGCTCAGGCCAGCTGCCAACGAGCCGTCTGGATACAAACTCGACACGTCAATGGCGGGGTTACTGACCCCAAGCCGCTGCCCGTGGAACTCGTTGGATCCATTGAACGGCAAGGCCGCTTTGACGGGTTGGATGTGCGCATTGTGGTGAGCAATTTGATGATAGTGCCCCACGGTCCCAAGGTATGAGGTGGGATGTCGTGATTTGATCTGATCGGACCTGATTCTCTGCTCGGAGGATTGTCGTCTTAAAGTTGAGATGTGAGAAGGAGAATAAAATAAGATAGAGGACTTGCGATCATGGGGCAGCCTGCCGATCTCGATCATGCTATTGAGCGGTGTGGATAATGACAGCTGAGAGAAGTCAGCGACTCGAGAGCCTCGATGTAGATAGGTTTCATGAAGCTGCAATAGGCGTAACGATGGTTCAATGGTAAAAAGCCCCGCCCACATGCCGCAGCACAGGCGCTCTACATGTCCACGGCGTTGGCACTGACAAAAAGATGAGCAGATCCGGGGTCGAAGGATGCGGGTTTTCTTTTGTCGCTGCAGGCTCAATCCTCCCGTTTCGCAAACTGATTGTTAGTACGAAGGTCGAGCTGAAGGGAAGAGACAGCTGAAGCTCTGAAGTTGGACGACCTGAGCTGGATGGAGGGAAACAAGGGCAGGTGGAAGCGCTGAAACGGTGTGGGTTCCAGCGTGTCAAGACCAGTGACGGCATCGGTTTGAGAATGCGCGGCTCTGCAGAAGTGGGACCTCGCTTATCGTCTCCTTCCGCCCTGGGGTCCTAGGCACACCCCCCACCCCCTGTTCCTGCCCGAGTAGTACCCTGATTGCCTGAGTCTTCGCGCGCTGTCATTTGTCGATGCTGGCAGCGTGGCCCAGCCGGACCTGGCCCTTGGGTCTCCGGTGCTTTCTTTTTTCGGTTCCTGGTGTCTTGGCAGGCATTCACCTGACTGCCATCGAACTACCTGTGTTGGCGAGGAAAGACTCAGAGTTCCATTTTCGTTGAGGGTTCGGGAGAACTGTCTTTGTTCTGCATCTTTTTTCCTTCAACCCCTTGCTTCCCACGGGCATGCCCTTGACAATGTGAAGCTTGGGCCCCACACCTTGTCTCCAGGTCTCACCGCTGCCATGGCACCGTCCAATGTCGCACCGTTTGGGGTACGGTTAAAGCTCGAGTTCAAGCTCGAGCTCAACGTCCGAGGCCCGTCAGGGTCCAGGTTTCGAGGCACGGCGGGTTTTCTCAGATGCCAGATGGTGGGTGCAGATAGAGGATGGGGGAAACGGCCGGCCACTCCTCATCAAGACTTGGGGTTAGGAAATACCCATGTTAACCCATACGGCTTTCTTATGCAGAACGTTCTCGATGCCCGCTTTGTGAGCGTGATCATCTACACCGTTGCCATCGCTTTCGCCGGGGCTAAGACTGGTTTGGCATAGCCGCTGCTGGCCTTGACCCCTAGCAACCACAATAGCGAGACTACCGGCGGCAGAACCCCCCTACGCCCCCCCTTCGAGAAGAAGGCAATTCAGATCCGTTGAGTGGTTGTTGGTGGTTGATGCGCGAAAAGGGCCAGGACGATAGGCATTGGTAGCTACCTGGCCTGGCCTGGCCTGGGCCGATCATCCCGTCACGATGGAATCACGCTACGGTATCACACCACAGGCGCTTCACAACATGACGACTGTGCTATCCCGAGCGGGAAGCAACGGTGGTGGGACAAGGCCCAGCCAAGGATGCGTTGGGGCGAAGCCGTAGTAGTGGTGGTTTGCTTCGGCGTTATCGACCGCTCCAGGGTAAACAAGCAACGAGTAGGTTGGAACAAGCAGTGGCCAGTGTCTGGCGAAGGGTCCGTTGGCGGACCAGCCCCCATCGTCTGTTCGCAACCTCGAACGTGCGCATTCAGGTATGTGTGCTCCCATCTGCCCTCGGCGGTGGTGCAGCTGCAAGGCACGCAGCGCATAATGACTCCACGAGAAGTCGTCGTATACAGAACAGGGAACAAGGAGCGAGCGTGCCTTTCGTCAATCATCAATGGGACCCTCAACCTCGTCCTAACCGCCCCCTGATTACGATCATGGCCCCACCAATATGCTTAAGTGAGGAACGATAGGTCGCCCCTGGTGCGTATGACCCGTTACCTGCTTGGGGGAATGGCGCCCTTGCGCCATCTCGGATCCCGGGGCGCATCTCCGTCGTAGAATATTCCATTGCACTTCCTCTCTGCTCTTTTGTCCCCAGGGTCATCCCAACGACCCTAGAATGTTGGGGCCCCGCCATTTCTTTCGCTCTTTGACTCCCCATGTCCAGGCCCCATGTTCACGTCTGCGAGTCCATGTCCTTGCAACGATGATCTCCTCTTTATCTCCTTTTTCTACGACGTACATGGCGGGCGGTGTAAATCCCGAAGACCTTGCCATTGGGGCTGACGAGGGGGACGTCCGGTAGTCCCCGGGATGGGGCCCGGGGGGTGTTCACCGTAGCCATCCTGGAGAGTCTGGTGAAGACTGGATGGATGACGATGAAGGACAAATGGTGTTGGTTTACAACTAGTTAGCCGAGCTTCCCACAGACTCCCCCACCGGTTGGTCTAGCCGGCGCGGGATCCCTTAGTCTGAGAACTCAGTCCTTGTTGGGTGGGATCCCCTAGTCTGGTGTTGAGAATTGGTTGAGTTGCAGCCTTGACGGTGACCTACGTGTGCATGCATGATAGCCTGAGCGACGCGAGTGTGCTGAGCTAGGAGGGTGCAATGAAAGTGTATACAAGAGAAGAGGAGTCGCAGGCATGGAAGAACTGTTTAGTGGGCAGTTCATTGCGGCATCGCGACTGATGGGCAGCAAATCAACTTGCCAAGCGCCGGCGAAGCCGAAGTTCCAGGTTCGCGCTCGACCTGTTCTGTACCGCTGAACGGCGGCGATCGGGCTCGCGCGCAACTCATGCTGTTTTCTGGTAGAGAAAGGAGATCGCCAGAGAGCGACAAGTGGTGGTTGCGCCAGGCGCCAGGGAACCGCGGTTTGAACCAAGGAAAAAATAGGGGGGAGGTAAACGAGCAAGGTGAAGACGTGATGGTCGCGAGCACGAGAAGAGCAGACCCTCCTTTTTTCCTGGGGCAACAGAGGGGGGCGAATCGGTGAGTGTCATCTAGAGTTCCGGAGGGCAGATCATCGGCGGCGAATCCTGCGATCACAGTCATGCTGCGCTTCCTCGGACCCCCCACAAGCAGGTCGATAGTTGGCTCGTAGTGTCTTTGATGTCTGCCAACCCATGACGGCCCATCAATGCCAAACGGCATAAGCAACTCACGATGTTGAGATGACAAGAACGAGCTAGCAAACCAGAAAAGAGAAGAGGCGGTCATCTGATGATGACCTTCTCCTGGGAAACAGGGACGCATTTCCGATGTTTGCGATGTTTGCAACTGTTCGGTTTCGTGTGCTGGATCGGCGGCAACTTGTATTTTTATCTGGCTTCCTGTTGGTTGTTTCGATGGTCTTCATTTGCTGTTCATTTGGTTTGGAGATGAGAGGCTGAGGAAAACAAGAACAAAACAAGAACAAAACAAGGTCGTCGTTCGAGCAACACGCCAGAATACTTATGACCTAAGCGCTGGCCAGGCTGATGGAAATTCTACTGGTTGCTATTAGGGGCAGCCGGGCCGGCCCAGGAATCTGGATGGCCTCGACGGGGCTGGCGGGGAGCCGCATGCAACGGCAGCCGTGGCAAATGTGGCCGAGATGACGAACAGTCGAGTCAGTAGCCAGCAAAATATTTTAATTCGGGGCTAGATGAGCGAATGAATGGAATGTTCTCTTGGACGTCGTTGCAGGTTTGAGTAGGCTGTATGGGCGGTGGGGCACCTTTACCCGCGCGGTGGGCTTCGATAACGGGTCGCAGTGTGTATTTGGGGATATTTACGGATCATGGGGTTCGACATGAGGCCGTTCGGGATCCATCACGGCGACCAACCAAACAAAGCCAAACAGGCGTCGAAACTCGAATTGACTCGTGTGTCTTGGGGATGCAGAAGGTGTTGAGAATATCTTAGTGCACTATCTAAAGGGCGGAAAGGGATGACTCGAGACGAGGCTGCCCGCGTTTCCGATCGCTGTTTGGACGTTTATCCAGAAGCACCTTTGGAGTTCGCGATCCCATCGTGTTTGGCCATTTTCCCAGGCCGCGCCAGGGCGGCAACTGGTCCTATTCTTGGACTGATCGTACCAGGCCGATCTCCGGGTCAATCGGCGGCGTGGCGTGATGGAATTCTGGTATTAGCATTGGCATCAGCATTGGCATCTCGTGAGCTTTGTATTCGGGCACCGCACGCAAATGCAGTTGAGATATTCGCAAATGCGCCTATGCAGCAGACGCCATGGTGTATTGGCAATGACAAGCTTTCGATGGCGTGTAGGCTCGTACAGGCTGGTTCCGGTTGCGTAGAGCTCGATGGGGCCATGTTTCGACAGACAGGCTGGAATGTTTCGCCGCCGACTTGTCGTTCGCAGAATGGCCCTATTCCGAATCGACATGAGCCTGGCCGCGGCGTGGTGAAAAGGCATCGAAGCAGAAGTGGTGGGGTGTGGCCTGAGCTCCCGCCCTGTGGGGCAGCCTCAATCGGGCAAGGGCTGATACATGGCTGAGATTGCGCCAGCAGCTTAGCGAGTTTTAAGGACTCGCAGCCCAGGGCCGGAAGTGATCGGGGCCTTGCGCCTTGTGACAGGGGCACCAACCAGCTGGCACAGGCTTCTCCTGCGATTCCCCTGCGATTTGCTTCGAGTACCCCTGGCGGGGCCCCTGCAATAGCGGGATGCATTAAGGGACCTCAAGGAGGAAACTCGCTCGCCATCAACCTCAGGGCATCGCTGGGACTGGGCGCTGCGCGCTGGAACGTTGGAACCGAGGCGACCTCTCGAGTCGAGTGCCTGTCGAGCGCCCGCGGGCCAGCGAAGAGCCTGTTTAGAGTTTTGATGACTTTGTCCTGCACCACCGCATGAGGTTGCGACGCAGGGCCAAACGACGCACCACCACCACACCGAAGTCTAGTCCAAGACCGTCGGCGAGTGCATCGCGACTGTGGAGCGGCTGACGACGCGACAGGTAATGAGCAATAGGATAGCAGCCTCGACAACGAGAACGAGAACGTGAATGAGAACCAGAACCAGAACCAGAACCAGAACCAGAACTGAGAACCTTGTAATTCGGTGTCTCACGGAGCATTTGCTATTATTACCATCAGGTCGCCTGGCGACGGCCTGCACAACCGCCGACGACAAAATGACGGCGACGCTGGAAATGGCACTGGCACTGGCACTGGCAGTCAGATGTGTTGCAAGTCTCGACGGCTGGGGAGAAACACCTTCATGTTTCAACTGCGAGCAATGTCAAACCAAACGAACGGATTGGCTCCCATTGACGGCGACTCGGAACGGAAAGGAGACAGGGCGACAGGCCTTGAGTCTTTGGACTGAGCAGACTGGGGTGGCCACCCCTGCAAGAGCCCAGGAGCCTCAGGTCGAGGGGTTACAGCCAATCAGCGCCCCTGCAGAGACCAGGGTTGTGTTTGTAACACTTGGGGCAACGACGTCCAGAAACGTCAGACACAGACCTTTGCTGCCCCGTACTCAGAAACTACCACGATACGACTCGCCCGCTGCGGGTTTCGAAGCAATTTTGCACATTCTCAGAGCTTTTGTCTGCCATTTTGCGAGCGCGCCCCGAATGGGTCCCTGCTCCGCCATCTGCGAAACAAAGTACCCCCCAGGTCGCGCGTCTGTTCCCCATTGGCACGACGGCTTCCAGGTGGCAAACATCGCCCTCGTCTGCCTCGACACTCGACACAGGTATCAACCCTCTCCAGAGACCCCCAGAGAGCCCCAGAAACGGCCAAAACCCGGCCCGTGAGTACGAGTTAGCGCTCATACAACGCTTGCCGAGAACCTCATCAGCAAATCTCCATCACCGCGAGCTGGGAACAGGGCCGCGGCCCGCGTGTTTGGAACATGGCGAAACTATTTTGGTTTGCCAAATCTCCCATATCGCCGAGTCAGCGCGCTTCGTGATGTGGTGATTCGGCCTTGTGCCGGTCCCTGATCCCGCAGAAACATGGCAGCATCTCGTGATGGCCAGCGGGTGAGGCAAATCTCCCCAAGCCAGACGAGCCAGGCACGACGGGGGGCCAGTTTCGTTCTGCGTCTCCTCGACTGTCCCGCATGACTTTTGCCAGATCCATCATCATCCGGAGTCGCCATCAACCAGGCTCCTCGGTCCCGGGCACACTGACAAGGGTCTGAGTATGACTTACACCAGATTCGACGTGCGCACGTCCATTTTCCCGAACTCCAGATTCAACTCGACATGGGTCGAGTGGGACGGATCACGGCTAGGTCTCCTCTCTCTCTCTTCTGTCTGCCTGTCTTTCTCCCTCTGTACTGCACATGTCGGCCAGCAGCTGCTTGCGGATCCGCCGAGCGTCATGCCCTCCCTATTCGACTTGCGCAAGGCCGCCATTCCGTTTTCTCATCCCCCCCCCCCCCCCCCCCCCCTGCGAGGCCCCAGGTCGATCGACCAAGAGACGATGCTGAGGGTGGTATCGTGGTAGGTACTCGCCTTGGCGCTGCCACGCCCACCTTTCCGGGCCCCCTCCCAGGCCAGGGTCTCCACAGAGGTCTGTAACAGGTCTAAGAGTTTATGGTGTGCCTCCTTCCCCCCCGGTCCATCTGAGTGGATGAGCCTCTAGCCGGACATCATGCAGCAATAGCGGGCATTATTATCCTTCCCCTCCCCCTCCAGATGCCGCTGGCCCTTCCTCTTGTTTATCTTTCCTACCAAGGTCATACCTGTGGATATCTTCATCTGCTATCACGACGCTGTCGCGTGTGTGTCCCTTTCTTTCTCTTCTTTCTCTTCTTTGCAGCTGAATATTGTCACTCTTTCACTTGACCAACTTGCTTGGCTGCTTACATTCTTTTTTTTTCCTGGAGAGAAACTATTATTACCTTTGGTATAATCTGGATTATTATACTCAACTTATTCTTCTTCGATATTGTTATTGCCCTCCGGCAACACCCACAAACCCTGTTCCGTCTCGTGTATCTAGGTCTGTCCGACGACCGGTCACTCGCTTTCCTTCGACGATACGCTCTCTGCTCCGGCCAGCATTCCAGCAAACTGCTGCCCAGTCACTCGTTGAGGGGTTCAATATACACCCCCCCGAGCGCCCGATCTCTTACACGACCCTTACCGAAACGAAACAATTTCTCCGATTCTTAAGCAGCGAGCTCTGCTGGTTCTTTTTGTGAACACTTTTTACGCCTAAAAATTTTTATTCCCGGGACATACCGCCTGGTACGACAGCACTGCTGGACCAGACGACGCTTTTTGAGCAGTTGATATAGTAGGGAATACGAGACACCTGGAAATCGGATCGCCATGTCTTCCACTATGCAAATGACGGCCCCTCCCGCTACTTACACCCCCACCTCGGACGCCATGGATCGCCACGAATATGGCATCACGAAGAACCGGAAGGCGACTTCGACTGGAGGAGGCCGAGCATGGAGCGAGGATGAGGTATGTAGTACACACATTGGGACAGGCGTTGTTGGCTTGGGTCCTACTGCTTGATATCAGTTCCGGGAGAGGGGTTTTAGGGGCTGACAGGATTACCTCTTGATAGGAAGTGTACCTTCTCCAGACTCGCCAGCAAAAGATGCCGTACAAGCACATCGCCGCACACCTCAAGAAGACGGAGCTCGCGTGTCGGTTGCACTACCATCAGCTCAGCCACGGCAGCAACCGGCGCAAGCGGACGACGTCCATCTCGTCGGGATCTTCGACGAGCGGCCACTCCCCGATCATGCACACCTCGATTCCTTCGCCCATCCACGAGCACGATGACGATATGAACCGCTCCGTCTCGCCCCCGGGATCGGTCGGATCCTACGGCCCCACCAGCCCGAACGGCGTTCAGCTCCCGAGCATCATGTCGGCTGGCTCTACCAACAACTCACCGCGGCTGCCCACGATCCTACCCAAGCCTGCGTCCATGACACTCGCTCTTGCGAGTGTCAATGGCATCGCATCCCCCACAGCCTCCCGCGGCTACCCCACCCCGCTGCACGAGTCGCACCCCCACAGCGCACCCTTGATGGCGCCTTCGTGTTACCGTGGGGCCCAGACGCCTACGAGCGCCGCGCCACCCCACTCGGCGCACACATCCAACGGGTCGCACCCCCACCACAGCCATCAGCAACACCAACACCAACACCAACACCAACACCAACACCACCACCACGTGCCCGGCCCGCTCCGACTCGACTGCTCGGCCCTGCCGCCACCCCCTTCTTCGGCAGGCCTGCCGGCCCCGTTCACATCCAGCCACCCAGTCGACATGGGCCGGCTGACGGCCGTGTACAACGCGCACCGGGCCTCGTTCTGGGCAGCGGTGGCGGCCGACTACGGCGCGGGGGCCAACCCGGTGGTGCTGGAGCAGGCGTGGCGGACGGGGAACCACCCGACGAGCGGGGGTGGCAACAGCGGCAGCAACATAGGGATCGCGGCGCACACGCCCATCACGCCGGTGGGCAGCCCGGATGACCACATCTATGGGCAGCAGCATGGGAAGCCGGATAAGACGCGGATCAGCGCGATTTTGGGGATTGATGCCAACCCGAGGAGTCCGAGGGAGAGGGAGATGGTGCGGAGGATCGAAGAGGAGAGGGTTCTTAACTGATCTTCTGAGGTTTCTTCCTGCCGGGGTTTTCCTTTCATTCGCGAGGGCGGTTTCATTCTCGGTGCGGCATTATTTCGTGGTTTGAGGAACGAGTTTGAGGAACTACTTTGACATACCGCTTATCCTTTTTCTTCTTGACAACCCTTTTTGGAGTGGAGGTGGTTTGCTGACCGGATTTTTGTTTGTGTCGGGGGCTGTTGGGATACCCAGGGGTGGTCGAGTGACGAGGTGGGTGGTGAGGATTTCCTTTTCTCTTTGGTATCATCTTTCCTTCCTCTCTCTCCTTGGTTGATGTTGAGGCTGTCATTCATGTCACAATGTTTACAGTCCTGTTCGATGTATCTTGTTCCTTTGTTGGTGGTAGCTAGATGGAAATGGTGGGAAAGGGAATTGGGATGACCTAGGTACGGGATGGATGAAGTGATGACATCAAACCCACGACAATGACAACAAAAGCATACGAGCAACACACACACACACACACACATATATCCTTACGCTTACGCATACCCACACATACAATCCAAATGTGCAGTTCATTTCTTTCTTTTATCCATCTCGGGGGGGGGGGGAGGGGGGGTTGAAGATGATGTACAAGTTCCAATATGGATGGTGCATGTCCTTTTCTCTTGGGGGAAGCTGCTGCCGCGGTGATGCAGTTTTGGGCAGGGGGGTGCCGGTGTACGATAGAACTTGGCTGCTGAGAAGCAAACGGATATTGCATGCCTGAACATTTTTGTTTTTTTTTCGTGCTGCTGTCATGTGTAGAGACCCCCACGCGGGCAACGTCATTGCTCATAAGCACAATGCTGGCATGCAGGAGGCCATGCGCTCGCCATTTGCCAGTCCAAGTGCCGGGCTGGCCGCAGTAGCACGGCTAGTATCGGTGTCGTCAGACGTCGTTTGGATGTGCCCAATATGACGAGTAACAGTTTGGGTTTCTATGGATCAATATGGGAGGGGCGAGGATGTAAAAAGGGGGAAATCTGTAGCTTCCAACGAGGGCGGGACGGCGCGAGAAGATGCACGTCTTTGCAAAGGCTCGTGACTGGGTCTTGGCGGGCGGGAACATGACGACATGTGGAAAAAGAAAAGAAACTGGAAGGTAACAACAGAAAACCCCTCACTGCTTGTCAGGTACCCGCGGCGGGCGGCTGGAATCTCTTTTCTTCAGCTGCCTCTGCTCATGGCCATGTCACACTAGGAAGATGGGCCGTGGGGAAAGAACCGAGCGGTGGCAGTGGTACGGAGCGTTGCTCCATCTCTTTCCGCCCTTCCGAACTCGGCCGGCCAAAATTGTTTCACGACCCCAGTTCCAAACGCGGCCCACGGATATGGATACCCATCGGTTCGATAAGGTAGCGATTCCAGATGATGGATGCAAGATTAGACTCGAGAGACTACCGCAGCTGCATGACTCAATCGCAGCGCCTTTTGGTGCTCTCCCTCCTTTTTTTATTTATTTAATTTTTCACCCTTCTCCGACTTGTCTGCGCCTGACGTGCCTCGTCTCGCGCGGATGGTTTTTGTATCAGAGTCGAGAGGACTGAGGATCGGGTGCTAGCACAGGAGCGAGGTTGCAGTTTCATGCAGCCCGCTCCCTCGGCTCTCGGTTTCTGGGTCTCGTCGCCCCCTGCGGGCTGAGCGCTGAGCGCTGAGCGCTGAGTGCTGCTCGGTGCTACCCAAGAGATGGATACTTCTTAGGCCCCATTTGGACGGTTGGACTGCTAGACGGGGGGTTGCAGCTTTTCACACCACGTGGTACGCCGTATCTGGTGAGCATCTTTTTGTCCTCCAGAGTCTCTTGAACCCGAGGGAGTTTTCTCTCACTCTTTTCTCCTCTGTCAATGACTCCTCGGCAGTCCCCCACCGTCGATGGCCAAGAGACGAAGCTCTGTGCACCTTGCTGGGCTCATCGTCCTGTAATCTGAGATGCTCGGTTCGTGGCCAAAGAGCGTTATACCGCAAACTGCCTACCTCCCCCCCCTTCTCCCCCCCTGATCAGACCGTTGCCGGCATCCGCTTTTCACATCATCCAACTGCACGGCCCCGAAGACCTGTCCAAGTGCCTTGGGATCGTTGCTCCACGAACGGGCGGCCAACCATTTCTAGAAGAAGTCGGCAGGACAGGATGGAGATCCCCCCCCCCCCCCAGGACCCCCATCTAGGGGGTGCTCCAGGATCTAGGATGTAGACTAGCTCCCTAGTGAATGCCTAGCGGTCTGGCGTCTGTGAATTACGGTGCCGGTGACGGTCATCTGAAGTTCTAGAGGTTCCAGAGAGCTGCGAGCACGTCATGTGAATATAATCTCGGCCGCATTCACTGCTTGGTTAGGGAGGGGCTGCCAGAGAAATACTACATATATCTTCACCTACCTACCTAGACTCCTCCCTTTCCCCCTGCTTCCCACCGTTGCGCTTACCTGGCGGTATTGTCACCTCACCCGCTCACCACACGAACGAACGGTCGAGTATCACCCCCCCTCCCTCTCGACGGCGAATTTCCTGTCTCCAATCTCTCTCCCCCTTGGAAATCTCGCCAACTCGACACACACACACACACCACACACACACACACACACACACACCATCCCAACAAAAACAAAAATGGCCCCCCACGCAGACGAGGCCCCCTCGCCCATTGACGCCCCAGCGCTAAGTCTGCCAGACCCCTCCGACGCCGGCGCGGACCGCAACGAGCCCCAGTACGGGGATTATGTCCAATGGAAGGCGCTGCCGGCGGGCGGCGCGCTGAACCGCTGGTCTCAGAACATGACTCGCGGACATGACTTTCCGGGTGCGCAGGTGCGTTGGTTTTTTGGAGAAAGAGGGATTGATATCGGCCATGGACCGATACAAAGCGGTGGGATCTGGAGGTGGGGGGTTGTGAGGGGTACCATAGTGAGATGGGGGTGGGGTGAAAGTTGGGGGGGGGGTTGTTTGTTGATGTTTTTGTTGACTGACTCGGACTTGGGGGTATCTAGGCAATGTTGTATGCTGCGGGTGTACCGAATGAGGACTTTATGAAGAATGCACCGCATGTGGGTATTGCTACCGTGTGGTGGGAGGGGAATCCGTGCAAGTAAGTTTTGTTTTGCTGTGGTTGGTCGAAGCTGTGCTGACTTGTTGTTTAGCACGCATTGTAAGTCATGGTGATGGCTTGGAGTGTGAGGGGGGATGATGATATTAACAGAAACAGTGCTCGAGCTGGGCAGAGTCGTCAAGAGAGCGGTGGAGAAGCAGGACATGCTGGCCTGGCAGTTCAACACAATTGGTGTGTCGGATGGCATCACCATGGGGAGCGAGGGTGAGTGGTACCCCCCCCTTTTTTACCCCCGAGTCCAACACCCCCGAGTCCAATACCCCCAACTCACTCTGCCCCCCCTCCCCCCTCCCCCCTAGGCATGCGCTACTCGCTCCAGACGCGCGAGATCATCGCCGACAGCATCGAGACGGTGACGTGCGCGCAGCACCACGACGCCAACATCAGCATCCCGGGGTGCGACAAGAACATGCCGGGCGTGGTCATGGCCGCGGCGCGCCACAACCGGCCCTTCGTCATGATCTACGGCGGCACCATCCGCAAGGGCCACTCGGACCTGCTGGGCCGCGACATCAACATCTCGACGTGCTACGAGGCCGCCGGCGCCCTCAGCTACGGCCGCCTCGAGACCAAGTGCACGGCGGGGCCCGACGCGCGCGCGACGCCCTCCGAGGTCATGACCGACATCGAGACGCACGCGTGCCCCGGCGCCGGCGCCTGCGGCGGCATGTACACGGCCAACACCATGGCGACCGCCATCGAGGCCATGGGGCTGTGCCTGCCGGGCTCGTCGTCGTACCCGGCCACGTCGCCCGAGAAGATGCGCGAGTGCGGGCGCGCCGCCGACGCCATCCGGACCTGCATGGAGCGCGACATCCGGCCGCGGGACCTGCTCTCGCGCGCGGCCTTTGAGAACGCGCTGGTCCTCACCATGGTGCTCGGCGGCAGCACCAACGGCATCCTGCACTTCCTGGCCATGGCCTCGTCCGCCGACGTGCCGCTGACCATCGACGACGTGCAGCGCACGTCCAGCCGCACGCCCTACCTCGCCAACCTGGCCCCCTCGGGCAGGTACTACATGGAAGACCTGTACGCCATCGGCGGCACCCCGGCCGTGCTCAAGCTCCTGATCGCCGCCGGCCTGATCGACGGCACCATCCCGACCGTAACCGGCCTCTCCCTGGCCCGCAACGTCGCCTCGTGGCCCTCCCTCCCCCCGCACCAAGCCATCATCCGGCCGCTCTCCAGCCCCATCAAGAAGACGGGCCACATCCGCGTCCTGCGCGGGAACCTCGCCCCGGGCGGCTCGGTCGCCAAGATCACGGGCAAGGAAGGCCTCTCGTTCACGGGCGCGGCGCGCGTCTTCGACAAGGAGCACGCGCTCAACCGGGCGCTGTCGCGCGGGCTGATCGGGCGCGACGCGGGCAACCTGGTGCTGGTCGTGCGGTACGAGGGCCCCAAGGGGGGGCCGGGGATGCCGGAGCAGCTGATGGCGAGCGCGGCCATCATGGGGGCGGGGCTGACCAACGTGGCGCTGGTGACGGACGGGCGGTACAGCGGGGCGAGCCACGGCTTCATCGTGGGCCACGTGGTGCCCGAGGCGGCCGTCGGGGGCCCGATTGCGCTGGTTGAGGACGGGGATGTGGTCACGATCGACGCCGTGGCGAATCGGATTGATATCGTCAAAGTCAAGACGCGCGAGGCCGACGAGGTCGAGGAGGAGATGCAGGTGCGGGTCGAGAAGGAGCTGGAGAGACGTCGGAAAGCGTGGACGCCCCCCAAGATGAGACCCATGAGAGGCGTGCTGGCCAAGTATGCCCGTCTGGTGGGCGATGCCAGCCACGGTGCCGTGACTGATCTGGGAGAGTCGGCTTGGTGAGCCGACTCTTCTTTTCATTTTTCTTTTTGTGGGTAGGGGATGGGGAGCACACGATATCGGAGGACCGGGGAAGACTAAACGGCTTAGACAAATGGCGGGAGCCTTATGGCACCAGAGGTAGAGGCGCCGAGATAGATGGGTCCTGGGAGTCGAGAGACACAGCATCGGCATGGCGTGAGGGGGGGGGGGGGAAGGGGCAACAGCCAGTACAGGGCAAAGGAAAATAGACTCATAGAGGGGGGGCAGGACGCGATACATGGGTGCGTTGAGACCTCTCTAGGCTAATCAACCGGTCGTCTTCGACCTTGGCCTCCCACGTAACCCTTGAAGAGGACAAAAGCAGAGCATGACCCTTTGTTTCTTTCTCTCTGCCTAACCCGAAAGCCCGACGACCAGGTAGTCAGTCCCAGGCGGGTTTCTTTATGATTATCTGTATGTAACAGGTGCCAAAAGATGCTCCTCTTCTGCCGGCAACAACATGAAAGACGCAAAGCGCAAATCAGTACAACACCCCAGGCCCAGACTAAAAAAAACACACTATTCGGCTTCACAACACCCATGCGATTGCATTTATGTAACAAGAACAAAGACATGCGGAGGGTGCTACCTCCAGGGCACCCCGACCGCCCCAATGACTATGACAATGTTGATATCCCCTCGGGGAACATTTCTGGAGAGACGTGGACTCATGTCGTTATGGCGGCAAAAAATAATTATCACACCGCTCAGGGGCTGGCCCATCCGCCCGCCACATCAACCCACTCGGCCAGGCAGCTGCCCTCCTTGCCCTCGACATCCACAATGTCCGTGTCACAGCGGCACCGGCAGCCCACACCGTTCTCCTTGGGGGTATCGAAGTCTTCCCAGTAGGCATCCTCCTCGATGCGCTTGCGAAGATCCGGTGTCGTCATCTCTAGGTACGGCTCACGCGGAAGCTGGCGCGCCGGCGCATTCGCTGGGCAATGCTGGATCGTCGTGTGGCGATATCCAAAGTCGCGGAAATAGTGGATGTCACGCGGTGCGAGGAGAGCACCGGCGGCCAGCGAATGGATAGGAGCATCACCCCACTAGTCATCACACGTCAGCAAGCTTCAGGGAGAACAGGCAAACAGCAAAAAACATACGCGCTCCATCCAGAATCCACCACTGTGGTCCATCATCTGGAAGAAATCCTCGTACTCCTTGCTTCGGAAGAAGCTGAGCCGGGCAATCTCAAAGTTGGACCAGAAATGGCACATGTTGTACTTCTCGCCCTCCATGGCCTCGTAGTCAATCTCGGGCAGGGTGTTGCGGCCGGGGTCGCTGCGGAGCACCTCTTCAGGCAGAGGCGAAGTGTCCTCGGGAACCTCGGGCTCCTTGTCCGGCTGCGGCTCGACAAACATCTCCCACAAGCCCTGCGAGGCGATGTTGTTCTTGCGCTTGTAGGCAGATGCGTAGCGGAAAATGTTGGGGACAGTCTCGCGCAGTTCCTTGACGGCAATGGTGAACCCGTAGGTCTTGTTGGATTCAATCATCTTCAGGAAGGGATCACTGGAAAAGGTCAGCATGTAAAAGCCACGGGAGTCCCGAGTGCGGCCAGACGTACTAGGTGATATCGCAAAAGTACTTGATTTCGGGCTCCAGACGCCAGTACCACTCGTACTTAGCAAGGAGAGGGTGCTTGTAGAAGAAGCTGTGTTGCTGGTCAGCTTTGGCAGTTCCAAAAAGGCGGGCGCGATGCGCGAGCGGGCGCAGCACATACCCCGAGTAGAATCTGCACATGGAATGGTAGCTCTCCAGTCCTCCGTACATGACGGCGGCGTCACCCTGCTTCGCGATGCCCTCCTTGGCGACCTTGGGGTCGACCCAGTCAGGGAATCCCCACATGTCAGGCCCGACCTTGCCGAACTCGACAGTGGCCTTGGTGTAGTTCTTGACGGTCTCCTTGAAGGTCGAGTTGAAGTCTCCATCGTTGAGGAAGACGTAGGGGTAGTTGTACCAGCGGTTGAAGTGACGCTCAATCGACTTCATCGACTGGATCACACCGTCCAGCTCCTTGTTTCTCGCGAGAACGACGAAGGCGGCGTTGGCGCGGGGCTTGGAGGTGTCGGGAGAAACGCATCCAGTGACGAAAACCTTGTCGTGCTTTTCGCTGATTTTTCTAGGGGGGGCTCTGTCAGCATTCTTCGAGCCATTCTGTTTCCAGCAGAGAGGAGAACAATCGACGTGGAAACTCACTTGATCGCCGGGGGCGCGCCAGCTGGTATCAGCATCCGAGCGGGAGAGCTGGGATGGCGGACAAACAGCAGCAAAATCAGGATGACGACAATCAGGGGGAAGAGCACGACGACGCCGAGCGGCACCGAGATGCTCGAGTTTCCGCGCAGCCTCAACGGCCTCCTGAGGTATGCCAGGCGCGAAGCCAGCGTCCTCCCCGGGCGCTGCTTGCGCTTCTCATCTGTGATGGGTAGTTGGGGGGTCCCCCGTGCGGGAATGTACTTCCCAGCGCGGCGGAGGAGATCCATGGTGATGGGTTCCGCAGAGCGAAGCCTGGTGGCTTGTGGTCGCCCAGGCGGAGGTCGGGTAGTCTATCGATCTATGGTGTTTGTCGGGTATTGGGGAGACGTGCTCGTCTCTCGAATCGAAGGGGAAAAGGGTAATTAAAAACAGGTAAGCCGCAATCGGCAGATAACACCAGACCCGGTCAGCAGAGGAGGAAATATTCGAAGAGCACAAGACACCGACGACGCCTTGGGCCACAGCCAAGAGCAAGATGCAAGTTAGCGAGCGGCTGGGAACTAGATTTTCCCTCTCGGTGTTTGTGTTTGAGGATGGACGGGTACTCCGTACGGGGCGGGTGCGGGTGAGGCTGGCGGCAGGGAAGCAAGTCCCAGTTCGCTACGCGTCAGAGCTCGTGCTCACTGCTCAGGCACGGAGGCACTGAGGCGCTGGGAGCGCTGGGGCGGGACAGCCACGGGGCTATTGAATCGCGTCAGAGACCAGGGCAGGGCTGTGTCCAGTCGACATGGACGTCGACGAGACGTATGTGCGGAGGGCGATTGCGGCGTTCTCAATTGCCGCCGAGTCGTGGTCTTGTCGTCGACTTTGCTGGTTGTCGCTGCGAAAGCGAAAATGTAGAGGCGAGTTTTGGCACAATCTCTGGTATCTGCAGAATCTGTCAGATGCCTTGCAGCCAATCTGCCCTCCTTTCCTGCCAGCCAGAAAAATTGTTAGGAGAGATTACGAAGCTGCAACTGTGCCAGCCAACCAGACGGCGCATTGAGACGGTGGCTTGGGATGAGCCTTGGCCACTTTGGAGGTCGCCTTGGTTGTGGGTGGGGCGGCCCGCACCAGCCGACACCGTCGAGCAGTGGCAGCTGCCATTCAGGAGACTGGTGGTGGTTGCCAGCTGCCACTGCAAACTGAGCACAACTCAGCACAGCCAAGCTTGCCAGGGGCGGCTCCCATCCACTGGGGGTCGCAATTGGGTGATAACGCAGGCCGTTGCCACCCAAAAGGGGCCAGACCTCCTTTTGAGGGCAATCTCTCCTATCTCACCTATCTTGTTGTTTCCCAAACACTATTCTAGATGCAAACCTTGTTTCTGAAACAGCCATTTCGTCATTACTGTGGATTGATCGACTCACTAGGTACTACATTTCAGGAAGCATGGCGCTCAGACTCTTTCTCTCATCATTTCTCGTCCGGAATCGTATCGGCAACACAAAATTGCGCAATTCACTACTTTCCTTCATTTCAAACAATTGCCTTATGCAGCGCATGATGTGAAAGGAACCATTACTTTGTAAACCAAGAGACCAAATCTCAACGAAAACCTAGCAGAGCTTTGAGCCATCAGCTAGCATTTCGGTGGTCTGAAGATGTGACTACAGTAATTAATAGAAAGAAAAACAGAGTGTGGTCTTGCAGCTTGGTATCTACCGCCAAAAATTACATACACACCTATACCGAATAAAAGCTGGAGTGTACCAATTCATGAGAGCAACTAGATCTCTCCTCTGTTGAGTCTTTGTTGGAACTGAGAACCCCAGTCCTGGACAATACAGGTACCACAAGGTAATTAAGCATCCCGTCCCACTCAGTACATCGGGCGCTGGCGATATATAGAACCTGGTACAGCATGCAGTGGGCATACCGTTCCAGCCCTTCATATAGCTCGAGCTGGTGTTACTTGGGCGTCGTCAACAATGTCTCCGAGCCCCAACCCATACCAACCAACGTAGGCACACACTCCTTGACGATAATGCTCCGCAAATGCCGGATCTGGCACTATATTGAATGCCGTGTTTCCCCACTGCCCTGCCTCCCATGTGCCTCTCTCGGCTCAAATGCCCGACTGACATCCTCACCGGGTGATTGGCCGCTCGCTCATGTCCCAATTACCCACCTGCCAGACGGCTTCGAGAAGGACAGCCTCGATCTACAGCAGCACAGTTTGTGGGGTCGTGTTGGTCACTGCCATTGGCCACCACTGATTCGGAAAAGTAAGAATATATCTCACCCCTATACTTAGAGGTGAAGACATAGCCCGCTACTGCTGTCATTGGCCGATGTTTATACGATAGACATGTCGTGCAATTGCGGTCAATATCCCCAGAGGCAGTCATGGCTGCTATTGCGGCAGATATAGTGCATCGCTCGGCAGAGTCCGTACCCCTAGCCGAGATCCGTGGCTTTAACTCTCCGAAGAACATCTTGGGATGGAGTGGGAACATATAGGCCCGGCTGGCATACCCAGGAGGGGGGGTGGATGTCTCCCTTATTACTGACCCCCTTCTCCGGTTCCATGCCAAGCCCTTTGTGATTGATACGGTGCAACCCCGATTGTCGAGATGCGCGGAATCCAGAGCGTCGCAGTTGTCTCGTCGCTCCTGTCCGGGCTTGCTTTAGCTGGGCCACTCGAGAAGAAATGGAGCTTCAAGGACGTGGTGTGAGTCTGATAATCTTTGGTCTCGGTTAGCAGCATGCTGAGGAGTTACTACTCTAGCATCCGAAACGGCGACTTTCCGCTTGATGTTGTTGACAAGCTGGAGGAGGCTACCATGCCCAAGATCGAAGCCCACATGGCCAAAAAGGCAGCCGCAGGCAAGACCAAGTGCACGCTTGAGAATGCGGCCATCAGACGAGAGTGGTACGTAATTAAATTAACTCGCAGTCGCACTCTATCTAACATGCTAAACAGGAGCGACCTCTCGGTCCCCGAGCGCGAGGACTACGTCAAGGCCGTGCTGTGCCTGATGTCTAAGCCCGCTAAAGCACCTAAGGACGAGGCGCCCGGCGCGCTGAGCCGCTTCGACGACTTCGTAGCAACGCACATGACAATGGCCGGCCAGCTGCACGACCCGACGCACCTGTTCGGCGCCCACCGCTACTACATCTGGATCTACGAGAAGGCCCTGCGCGAGGAGTGCGGGTACAAGGGCTACCAGCCGTACATGAACTACGACCGCTACGCCGCCGACCCCATCCACTCGGCCATGTTCAACGGCAACGCCTCCAGCATGGGCGGCAACGGCCTGCCGACCAACTACGGCGGCATCCCGCAGCCCTTCCCCAAACCGTACGACAAGATCCCGCAAGCGGGCGGCGGCGGTTGCGTCACCGAGGGTCCCTTCAAGGAGTACGTCGCCCTATCTTCCCGAGACACCTCCTAACCTCTCAGCAGCATGGTCGTCTCGCTCGGCCCCAAAGCCACCGTGGTCCGCAACATCCCGCCGAACCCGCGCGCCGACGGCCTGGGCTCGAACCCGCGCTGCCTGCGGCGCGACGTCAACAAGGCCTCGACCATGGGCGCCCGCGCCAACTACACGTACAGCCTGATCATGGACAACCCCGACGTCAACGCCTTCTACAACCGCTACCTGGGCTCGCCGCCGCTGCGGAACGAGGCGTTTCCCTGGGGGGTAAGTTCCTTCTCTTTCCTTCTCTTTTTCGTATTTGGTGTGAGCGCACGGGGCTAATTGGATGCGGTGACAAGTTGCATAACGCGGGGCACTTCACCATCGGCGGCGACCCGGGCGGCGATTTCTACTGCTCGCCGGGCGACCCAGCGTTTTATTTCCACCATGGCATGCTCGACCGGGTGTGGTGGATCTGGCAGATGCAGGACCCCGACACGCGGGTCGATTTGATTCCCACGGGGGAGGTGCCTGCGGGCCATACCGGCCATGGGAGGAGGGTGAGGAAGGAGGAGACGGTCGATTTGGGGTGGACGGCGCCCGAGGTGCCCTTGTTGGCGCTGCATGACCAGCTGGGGGGGTTGGAGGGGGAGATGTGTTATATCTATGTCTGATACTGCCACTGAGAAAAAGATGGGACTCTCTTGTCGGCTGTGGTGCTATCAAGGCTCTGTATGAGAACATCTTTAGCATCGTCTTGATAGAATGCGCCACTCTTGCTTCTTAAGACTGCTTTTCCAAGGTGTATCTGGATGCGCATTGGGCTCCAATAAAGTCCAAGTCAGCTCCAGTGGTGGTCGCGCTTGAAATGCAGTGGAGAGGAAGCAGAGTATGCGAGCAGTGAGGATATTGGTGTGCGATTTCATCGAGTATAGAAATCGACTAAGCTGAAGGTAATGACGGCGCAAGTCGAGATTGCTAATTTATCGATAGTGATTATTCTCGCCAAATAGTCTGTACCTTCGGGTAATCGGGTCGTGATGTGGTAGCGGTGACGACTCTGCATGCGGCTCAAGTACTGTCTAACTGCCCCCCTCTTTGCCCTTGGCATCAAGCTCGGCAATCGATGGACTTGTAGTAATGCCTGTTGACTGGTCACGTCGCTCGAAAAGGCTCTATCTTGTGCTCTAAGCAGGGTTGACATAAAGCCAACCGCCTTTTGAGCCACTACCAGGGTAGAGGGCTGGGAATTAGTTCCAGCCCTCGACGGTGAAAAGGGCCGGCGCCGAACCAGCCACGGCCAAGAGACAAATCACTCACACCAACACATACTCTCCAAGTCTAGCGGCTGTGATGTAAATAACGTGGCGCAGCCGCAGCTGAACTGGCATTTCCCTGAAGAAGCGCGATGATCCGAAATCCGATGAAAGGTCAAGTTTACTATTGGACGGCGTCTTGTTGTGCTGTCGTCTGTGGCGTCGGCGGTAGTGGTGGGGTAATGCCTCTTCTCCGGCAGTAGTGGTGAGTCGGTGTCTTGTTCTCCCGTATCCTGACTTTGAGATTGGAGGGGGACTGGGTGCTGGGTTGGGTTCAAAGTCCAACGTTGCACGGCATAATCCTGCATTCAAGGAGAACCAAATTTAGGTCGCCAGAGGTAGTGCATGGGTCCATCTCTGAACATCGCCATGTCTGCTACGGTTCACTGCGACCAAGATTAAGCTGCAACCTATTCGATCTCCATATTGAGTCTTTGGCACAAAAGACAAAGTCGGGTTCACACCAGCCCGACCCAAAGCTGAAGACTGGACTTGGGGGAACTTCACACCGAGGATTTGCGCCAAGAGCGCAAGTTAGCCTGAAGAGGGGGTCGATGGGGTATTAATACCACCTGGGAGCCCAGCTTGCCGCCAAATCACAGCGGTCGGGGAGTGTCCCCGGGGGGGGGGGGGGAGGGCAGGACATGCACGCTGTGCGTTGAGTCGGGTGTTGATTGGCGAGGCCGTTACCCATCCGACTGCAGCCCAGCAGTTTTCGTGCAAGGGGCGAGCCCTGCAGCAGTGCAAGCAGACGGGCCACCGCTGGCTGAGCTCTACACAGTACTTGTCGAGTTCGTGCCCAGTCGTTCTCGTCGCACCGCCGGGCAGACGGCCTTGGTTGCTTGGACCGGACGGGGCTCGCGGGAGCCTGAGAAGCAAGCATTTCCGACGCAAGCAAATATCCGAAGGGTTGCTCTGCCATGTATCATCATAGCATGTGATTTAATAAAAGCGCGTTGCAGCTCAGCCTTGGGTCTTGTTTCGTCTCTTCTCCCTTTCCCTGTTTCTTTCTGCTGGCCAATGCTGCACCACGAACTGCTCGGGATTCGTGCGATCCTCGAGTCGACAATACGAAATCCTATCGTGGGAGGGCATAGCCAGAATTGAGCGAATTTGTCGCCGAACTGGAAAAGAGCAATGGTGTTCACAATACTCTCACCATTGCGGTCGGGGTGGTGGAGGCTGGCGGTGTTGTCGGTTGTTGGTTTGGTATCATCACAGTCGTTCACAAGCACACCAGCCAACTTCCGAGGTTTCCATATATTACCCAATGGAGCTGGTATGTTCGCCTGAGAGCCCAGGGAGATGGAGATGGATGGTCCTGTCTGACATTTCGCGCGCCTAGTCGATACCATTACCTGTTCGGACTCGGCCACCTTCTTCATGTCAAGCACCTACGGCGCCTGCTGCTACCCCGACCAACGGTGTAACTTTGCGACGGAATGCGTGGGAGGGACGGCGAGTAGGATCTTTGGGGGAACATCCACATGGTGGGCTCCTATGAACAAGGGAAGCGATATCGACAGTGGAGGCTAACGACGGACAGCGACTCCGAGTTCCCCGACTGCTTCACCATGACGGTATACGCCAGCTACCCATCGGCAAGCGACAGTTGGCTGGTGCGTGGGTGTGCGACAAACTGGAAGGCCTTTACCGTCTATCGGGCCATTGTAACGGCAACAAGCGCGAGCACTACGTCGACAATGTCAGCTTCGCCGTCATCGGCGCCGAGCGCGGCCACGGCAACCACGACGGGGTCAGCGCCGACTAATACCGGCGATGCCCAGCCGCAAGCAGCAGCCTCACAGGCTTGGATCGCAGGGGCTGTGATCGGGCCCGTAATAGCCGTAGCCCTCATCGGCTTCCTAGCTTTCTGGCTTGGTACCCGCCGGGGGCGAGGCAAGACGACACCCACCGTCCTAGCCCCCACATCCGAGATGGCGCCGTCGATGATGGGGCCGGGGACGGGATACAACGACCAGACATCGTACCGGCCGAGCGCGTACCACTCGGGCTTCGCGGGCAGCTCGCCGATGGCGGCGGAGGGGGTGCCATTCATGGCGCAGCAGGACCCGGCGCTGCCGCACACACCGAGTCCGCCGATCCTGCAGCCGGGCTACATGCAGTCGATGCAGCCGGCACACCCGCCGGGCCAGTACCAGTACCAGTACCAGCACGGGGGGGCGCATCCGGGGCAGCCGTATCAGCAGGGGCCCGAAAACACGCCCGAGCTGGCGGACGAGCCTCTCCATCGTCGCTAAGGCGGGGGGGGGGGGACAAGGGATGTGGGGGGTGAGCAAGAGGCATCATGGATGGGTGAAGGAAGACTCCTGCGTCGACGTAATTGGGACTAGAGCGAGTAGCTGATGTGTGCGCCTCGTGGTCATTTCCATGATGCCGGGCCAGCTAGTGGTATTGTCAGGCACGGCACAATAGTGCAATGAGTGTGACGGAGACAAGTACGGTGAGTGCAGCAAGGGCGAAGGAGTCAAAGCCCGAGGACGCATATTTGAGATAGTAATACCCGCGGTTACCTATGGCGTTAAACGGTTAGCGGAAGGGGAAAGCCGACGACGAGAAGAAGTTACGTTATCTTTCGCAACCATGGTTTGGAGGAATGATTATCAGCACCTTTATTCCATGGGTAGCTGGTGCAGAAGACGAATGTGTTGCCGTTTTCGGGACCCGTAGCCGCAAATAGCCCGGGACTTTGAGTTTCCCATGGATCGCCTCCATCACATCTCAGCATGTCATGCATTGATCGATGGCATCCCTCCAGGCGAACGCGGGTTGTTGGAACTTGTCTTTGTCTGGGAATGGAAACTGCTGGCGGACTGCCGACGAACTACTGACGGGCGCTGGCAGGTGCTGAGCTTGCAGAGTCTCAGCGCACGTCCACTGCTCGCAGCGTCGAGGGGGCGTCCCGTGTGGGAGAGCTTTGGCGTGCCGGCGCAGCAACATCCAATCAGCGCTGTGTCGCTCGGACGGTGCAGGGTGCAACAAATGCAAGCATCGGGTTTGGTAGCCAATCGTCTCGCGCCCGCCCACACCAGCAAGGGCCATTTTGGTGCTGCTAGGCACGGTCTGCTGCTGCTATTGTAACCCAGGCTGCAGCCAGCTGTTGAGCAGTGGCCGCCTGTTCGCTCGCTGTGTGTCAAGCTTCCCCGCTTTTTCTGACATTTTGCAGCCTGCAGCGGGACCTGACGCGACTCCATCATTTCGCTTTCGAGTGACACCCTCCTGCCCAGCGTTAGCATCACCGTCGACAATCTAACCAGCAGCTTACCAGCAGCTAACCATCAGACAGGAACAAGGACGAGGAGAAGGGGCAAGCCAAACAAATGGCGCAGACCGGACAGTGCAATAAGGGAAGTTAGGCGAGCTGGGTGAGCTGAGCCTAGACAGTGGAGCGGCCGGTGACTCCAGGTAGGCACGTCAATCCGAGGTCGTTGGTCTCTCGTCCCTGGCGTCATTGGCGTGCCGAGATGCTCTCGGGTGCCATCAGCGAGCCACCGGTTGCATCCCCTGCCCAAAGTGCTCAGAAGGCCTCGTTCACCTGTACTACGTATGCTCTGGCTGCTCTAGAGTCTGGAGGTGCACTGGAAGGATGTTCTGGGGGGGAGAGAATCTGGAAATCCGAAAACGCACTTGCAGACTCGCAACGGGGGCCCGCCATGGGTGAGTTGCTGCGCCCGAGTCCCGCTCGGACGGTGATAAGTTAGTGCAGTCACGGACTCGCCCCCGGCCTGCCCTTGTTGCCCTGGCTCACCGTGCTGGCCCTGGTCTCTCTCGCGGAACTAACTGAAAGAAAGAGCACACGCCAGATCGTGTTTGGTAAGGTGGAAATTGCCTCCCAGGATCCGGGGCACACCTCCGGGGGCGCTGTGAGCGGGTCGACGGGCACCTGTTTGAGAAACAAGACAAGTCGCGGAGAGACAAGAGAGACAGACTCGAGGACCCCGGCAAGTCTGGCGGTTTTGTCAGGGAACCAGACGCGGCACCCGCCCCTGGGATTGGCCAGCCAGAGGGCTCCAGACATTCTAGAACCAATCGAGGAAGGCGAACTCCGCGCGAACCATTCAATCAATTCAATCAATCGAATGCCCCCCCCCTTCCTTCTCTTCGTCCCTTCCATCAGTGCGTCGGTGCGCCGTGCATCAGTGCATCAGTGCATCAGACCTAGCCATCACACACCCCTTCTGCACCCAGCTCCTTCCCCAGGCCTCAAGAAGAAGCAGGCAAAAACAGGCGAGACAGGCGAGAGCAGCAAGGGCTGTGGCTGCCCACCAGAATCCCTCCGCACACCAGCAAAATCCAACAGGTGTCGAACTGGCTACCAATTTTCTCCAGCTCTTAAAACCACGGCCTCTCCCGAAGCGCCCCCCCTCCCTCTCCACGTCGCCAGTCGCCAGTCATCATCACCCGCATGGCACATGGCACTGCAGCCGCACTTTGCACTCACTCGTCCACATCATCCACAGTCCGCAATCCACATTGTCCACGCAGCACAATCACCTCGACCAAGCATCCGCACGCTCGATAGCAACCGAGTTTCGAGTTTCATGGGGCGATCGGCACTCGACAGGTGTCTTTCCCGGCATCCCGAGTCCACTCTGGCAGCAGTAGTACTGTAATCACTCGATTAACGATTGACGTTTAACGGCTAGGTCACGGCGGACGGTGACGGTTAACGGTTGACGATTGACGCTTAACGCCTGGCAATTGGCGGTTGCCGCGGGTTAGCCCTTGACGATTGACGGTGTAACTTCAACGGTCGACGGCCGACGACGCGCGCTTGAAACGATTGATTGATGGAAGGCCTAATCAGCAGTCCATCGCCCCCCGCCGGCACCGGCAAGAATCCTCGCAGGGGGCGACGCGAGAAGCCATGGCCGCCCGCGAAGCAGCGCAAGCTGCTGCGTCTTTATGTCTGCACCCAGAGCGAGCGCTTGCCCCTCAAGCGCATCCTCGAGCGCCTCAAGGATGGCACATTTGACCCTAGGTTTGTCCCTCCGAGTGCGAGTCCGTGTCCGCAATTGCCCATGCTGACCAGAGTGTCGGATGGCCTCTAGGCAGCGCAACACCCACAAGCACCTGAGGAGTCTGCTTCCCGATCGCCGCATCGATGACTGGCGGCCTCGCGACATGGCCACCATGCTCATCCGCGTGCGCTTTCTGCGGTCGATAAGGGCGGAGCGGCGCATGAGGAACAGGAGGACGAGGAACCACCCCCGCGATTATCCCCAGATGCCCAGCTTCCACCTCGTCGACGACGGCTACGGGAACCTCTCGCCAACAGATCCCCATCACCCCTTTCTGACCCACATCTCACATGCTCGCCCGATCAAGCAGCTCGAGTCTCCCGATTCCTCCACGCCACCGGGCGCTAGCGCTGGGGAAACAACGACACCCGAGAGCTCACCACGGGAGAAGTCTCCTTCCCGGTCTTCAAAGTCGTCGCCTTCGATCAAATCAGCCTTCAAGCGCAGGTCATGGGCCTCGGTGCTGTCGAGTATCTCATCGGGCATTTCCAGTTTGGCCCGGTCCTCCTCTTCGGCTTCCTCCAAAGGTATCAATGTGAATGACTCCGGGGCGAATATGGCCCTGAGCAAGCTGAGCCGCGAGGACTTTCTGCTACTCCTTGGCGAGGAAAAACCGAAGAAGGGGGTCAAGGTCAACACCTTCTTTCGCAAATACTCCAGCTATAACCCCACGACCGAGGAGCTGAACGCTGCCGTCGTCCGCATGTGCTGTTCTGCCTTTGTCGGCACTGACTCGCCGGGGTGCGTTCACGAGCGGTTGTCGAGGGCTATCAATGCCCAAAAGTCTGAGGGTGCTGCATTTCGGGACTTCTGGGTCACCGATGCCGAAGCCAATTCCGCCGACAAGTTTGGCAACACGCTTCTTCACGTGGCCGCGCGGTGGGGCGCTCGCGTATCCATCCTGTTACTGATTCTCAGGCACACCGATGACGTCCAGATGGTGAATCAACGTGGCGAGACCTTCCTCCATGTGTACGATCCACCGTCACATCCCCGCCTCAGGCCAGCATCGTTTCTCAACCTCGTCCGGTGCCTACGCGCCAGGGGTTTTGACTTTTGCCAGCGCGATACCGATAAGCAGACGTTTCTGCACCACCTCGCTGCCAAGAAGGAATTCCCCGTGGAAGCGCTGCACTGCATCTTTCGTGAGGTTGGCCACGGAACGGCCAGGTTCCTCGTCGCCAACAAGGCGGCGGACAACGAGCGGTTATGGCACCGCATCTGTCACAACCTTGAACACCTGTCGCCAAAGCTGCACCGCATCTTCGGCGACGAGACCGAGTTCATCCGACGCTATCTCCCCGAGTTCTCCGACTCGGGGCCGTCATCCAAGGCTTCGTCGACCAGGGACACATCAACGCCAGATTCCGGGCGCATGTCATGGGCACACGGCTGCCCCCAATGCGAGAGCCACAACCACCAAACAGTCGAGGCGAACGACAGCAGCGCCCAGAATGTGAAGCGGACACCGCTCATGAAACTGCTGCACAAAGTCGGGTCAGGGCGCGACACGAGTGACAAGCTGGAGGACAGGATAGAGAAGCAGCTCATCGCCAGTGCCAAGGGTGCTAACCACGAGCGCGATGCCGACCTCAACGCCCGCGACACCGAGGGCAACACGGCGCTACACTACGCCGCGGAATTCGGTCTCGTCTCGGCCGTCAAGTTCCTGTGCGCTCACAAAGCCCCCATCAACGTGTTCAACAACTGCGGCAACACACCGCTGCAGCTCGTCAAGTACGCCATCCAGCGTACCGATGTGCGTTCCGATATCCACATGGAGGCGCGGTACCTGCGGTGTGCTGTTCTGCTTCTGGAAAAGGGCGCGTTTGACCAGAGCAAGTTTGTCAGTGAGCGATCCATGATCTTCCCGTACGATGTGTTTGATGGTAGCGAGCGGTATATTGGGAACTTGGAGAAGCAGGGTGTCGCGAACCCATGCAGGGGCCTACATTTGCTTGCGTCGTCGATGGGGCACCATCACCATCTGCCGGCGTCAATATGTCATCATGAGGAAGGGCACGGGCATGGGCATGGGCATGGGCATGGGGGATATGAGGGACAGGATGGCATGTCGCTTGAGTTTCAGACGTCAGCGGTTTTTTAGGAAGGAACTGCTGATGAGGTGGTGCCCAGGTGGGGATATCAAGAACAATCTTTGAATCATGCTGATATGGTGTATGGCTCTCCTTTGTGTTATTTCTGGTGCATGTTTATATTTGTAAAAAAAAACTACAAATTTAACGGTGGTGGGTTAGGTGGGAGGGGAGGAGGGCAAATGTGGAGAGGTTTTTTTGTTGTTTTGGACAGTTGGCTTGGATTTGCGAATAACTTACTACCTCTTTCTTTTTTTTGTACATCGGGATCGTTTAAGCAAGGCGCAGAGAATTTTTGGCGAGAGGAAGGAGGGTCACTTGATGGGGGTGGCGTGTAAAAACTGGGGATACCTGACTATAAATAATTAAGGGACAATGTTGATATGACTTCAAGGGCTGCCTGGGACATGCAGACCTAAGTAAAGGTGGGACATCGGAAGGGGAGGATTGGGGAGGTGGTGCGAGGTCAGATTACGGGTTGAGGTTGTGTGACTTTGAGTTTGGACTACTGCCGGGCCAGGTTGTGTACCGTGGCCAGGGCTGTGTGACGGTTTGGATTTGGCCGGGGTTAGAGGTGTGGTGCCGCAAAGACTACATTACATGTTCGTGGCACAACGAGTAGAGGACGAGGGATGGGGTGATGTTGTTTTGATTCGTAGGACGGAGGATAATACGGTCAGAGTTGTAGGCGGTGAGGCTCTTGGAGGGTGGGAAGGACTGTGGAACGGTAGTGAGCATGTCGTTTGTAGTGTGGAGTGTTGTGTTACTTTTCCCAAAAGTCGCTTTTCAACGGTGGGCGTGTGTGGTATTTAACGGATGGCCGGAGTTGACGTCTCGGGTGCTTGTTTTCTTTGTCCTCCTTGTTTCGAGGCTTTTAGCTGAGGCGTGGTGGCGTGGTATAATTTTATACCGGAATGATATGGTAGCCGTTTAGAGTACGGTATGGGCAGTTCACAGTAACGCAAAGTATTTTTCCTGTTCTCTCTTGCTGTAGATAGAGATACGTACTAGCTGTATGTCAACCGGGAAACAGTCAATAAGGTAGTTCTGGTTTGATGTTGCCATGGACATGTGATATCATCTTGTCTGTTTGCCACTGCCGACGAGTTCTTCCATATGTTCTGCTGACAGGAACTGTGGCTTGCTACCTAATTCACGGCCCCGTGTGGGATTGACGAATGATGAAAGTGTTGTTGCAGTTAGCCCGTGGTACACCATGGTAGATGGATGAATGCCTGGGGCGGCTTGTTAACTATAGGTAGCGTGCCACTTTTCGCATGTTGCAACGTAAACTAGCTGGAAGGGGTGATGAGGCTCCGCTCCCGAAACCACGCGGGCGGAAAAGAAGTCCAAGGATTTAGCTTCTCCGCTAGGATTGCTGATCTATTTGCAGTCAGACTTGCCATTTCAAAGCAACGTCCGGCGGAGAAGTGGCTCAAGCTGCCGTGGTCGTGGAGTCGGGCAGATAAACTTCCCTCTTGCTTACGGCGGGGGAACACATCTTTAAGGGAGATACTGATGCACCGCCTCCCCCTGGATAGGTGTGGCCCTTCACGTGATAAGGGGTAGTATAGTGCATACTATTCCTGCTACACCTGATTCTCAAGCGGGATCACATTGCGACGTTACAAGCAGAGATAGCAGCAGGCCACGGCGGCGGTGACTTTGACTTGCTCAGCCAGCCCTGCGAGCTTGGCTCAGGACCAGCTGAGTTGAGGCTTTTGCGAGGCAGTTTGCTAGCCCTCGTGGCGTATATACGCTAGAAGTTAGTCGCGCTCCTTCCTGACGGGGAGACAGGGGAAGGGCATCAGCCGCAACACAGGGTCGTGTGCAGCTAGTGGCGTAAGAGTCAATACCGTACCGACAATCTCCTTCTTATCATCTTTCTGGCACTCTAGCGCATGCGACAGCGGGTATTTGTGTTTTGTGTGGGAGGATGGCGATGGAAGAGCTGCTCTGGCTTCGATGACTCGGTGGGTGGTATCGCTGGATTCGCGACTCAGGCCTAGAGTTGACACCATCGTATGGCCCGTGCTCGGATGGCGTTGTTCCTGCGTTAACCCCTGCAGCATAAGGCAGAATCTTCGCCGAACCGTTGCAGAAAGCCCAGAATGCCGGGCTTCCCTGCTGACGGGCGCGAGCGCTGATGGCATTCCCGCACGGCTGGATGTGTTCGGGCGACGACTGCGAGTGACGGATAACAGATATCGGGAAGAAAAGCAACGATGTTGACAAGACTGAGCGCGACGCGAGCCCAGCCGCACACGGGATGAAGGCACTTCAAAGCCTCCATTTTTTCTCCTCGGTTACCGCATTAGCCCTAGTCTAGGGGGTGGCCAGGGGGTGACCAGGGGCAGCCAGGAGAAAAGAAGAGGGGAACTGGCTACGGGGAGCCCCCCTCCCTCCCCTCCCCCTCTCAAAGCAGCTCGAATCTTGATTCCCAAATCCTGATTCGAGTCAACGACAGACGCTGGGCGGAAACGGGCATCCAGCCCGACACGGCAGCCGCCGATCGAGTGCTCCCTGCCGTCTTTCACTGATTCCCTCGAATGGCGCCGATGGTGTGATTTCCAGGTCTTGTCGACGGGCGATGGGGTAACCGGCCAGCGAAAAGACAGAAGCGAGACATGCCGTGGTTTAAACGAACAGCTGTCGGATGCGTGCGGTGTTTTGCCAGCAGTGGGATGCTCAATCGACAGCTAATCGCACTGCGCGCAGGCCGGCCTGCCCATGTCTCTCTGGTGTGTGCTGTGCGACACTGGACAAGACTGACTCGTATCCGCACGCCGCACGTCTGCGACCGGCTTTTCTGCGTGGTCATCTGGGGTCAATGGGAACAATATTGTAAAGCAGAAATAATCCAGAGTTGGGGACCAGAATTGGCAACGGCTGCGCAGATCGTGAACAACTGATATCCAGGTGACTGACGGTAACAAACGGTGCCTGGCAGTGACGCAGCGACAACTGACGCCACCGGGCGTTAGATAGTGCGAGAAAAAATAGGCATGGGCGCACGCTCAGGGACGGAGTGGGGATTCTCGTGTTGTGCTCCCCATCTCGTGTTGATCGGTGGATCCGTCCCGAAAGCCACTGGCGCCGCCTGTCGTGCCCGCCATTCGTGCCCTGTCCAACCCCTGTCTTATCTGGCCAATCTCCCACTTTCTGCATCTGCTGCCCACTTTTGCTCTTTCTTTAATAACTGTATCGCTTCCCACATTCTCTCTCAAGCCTGCTTTTTGACTCTTTTTCGTCAAGTCCACTCGCTTTGTCACTCGTTTCCAAAGCAAGTATCAACACTCGCTCCACGCTCGCTATTTATTGCTCGACTATCTCGACTTCACCAACCGAAAGAAAACAAGAAAGAAGAAAAAATTCACGATGCGTTACTCCGTCTTCTCTGCTATCGCCATGCTGGCCGCCGCCGTGCGCGCCATCCAGGTCTCGGCCCCCACCAAGGACCAGGTCATCGACCTGTCCTCTGGCTTTGAGGTGACCTGGGCCACGGTTAGCTCCGACACCAGCAAGGCGCACCTGTACCTAGTCAACCAGGCCGGCGGCCACACGCCGTTCAGCAAGGACCTGGGCGAGATCGACCTGTCCAAGGGCAAATTTACCGTCACGCTCAAGGGCGTCCCTGACGACACCGGCTACCAGTTCAACATCCAGAGCGTCCAGGCCCTGAACACGGGCATCCTGGCCCAGTCGCCCCAGTTTGAGGTCAAGACCGAGACCAAGACGTCCAGCTCCGCCTCCTCGTCGGCGTCCTCCACCACCTCGTCCGAGTCGTCGGCCGCCTCGTCCACCCTCAGCACCTCCACCACCGGCACCGGCGCCAAGACCACGGCTGCCCCTACCGGCACCGGCGCTGCTGCCGGCACCAAGACCAGCTCCACCGCTACCGTTTCGCAGACCGGCGCGGCGCCCGCCAACCGCGCTGCGGGTGGCAGCCTCTTGGCTCTGGCCATTGGCCTGGTTGCCGTCATCGCTTAAATTACCTATTTGGTGACTTGAGCGAGGCTTGGGAATCGATGTGTGGTGGGAATCTGTTTCGTTGGGTTAGCCTGGAGTTGGGTACCCAATCTCGACGATGTTTGCTCATTGGACATGATTTGGCCGTGAATGTATGGGTCCGTGGGGATGCGGGGGCTGGGGGCGACACGAGGTGTCCTTCCAATGTGGATAGAGTTGCTGCTTGCTAATGTCGTCCCGGGTAATAATACACACTACATACATGGCACATATACGGAGTTTTTTAGATTTCGGCGGTCTGATGGGATAGAGCTGGCATACGTTAATATATGAATGAGTTCCGATTTTATCGATGCTGAGCCGCAGACCCGCCTTTGGGGTCGGATCTGTCCCGTGCTCCAATTGACAATGTATTATGCTGTGTCTTGGCAACAGTGAGACATCGACAAGCACCCTCTCCAAAGCTATTATCAGCCTCGACTCGTATCCAAGGTCGAGATTGGCTCTTGCTCCCCGCAACCCTACGTCAAGCAGATCTTCCCTCTTGGCACCTGGACCAGTGCCGTTACGCTGTCCTGCAGCCACCGTCAGCAGCCTACCCGGACTGTTGGGTTTGCTGTCCGTGCTGTTGGTTTGGCGACTGGGTTCGGGCCGCCAACAAGCACGTTGGTGCGGCTGAGAGTTTCGAGAGATGTTGGGTATCTGACCGGTTCGGTTATATACTTTGAGATCTTTTGCATGGGTCGATTCTCATACACAGCGAGTGTGTGGAAGTAGGGTTGGAGAATAAAGTAGAGCCAAAAGAGGGCTTTGCACAATCGGAATACTAACCAGTGAGTATCACTGACCCCCATAATCCCTGGAAGGCAGACATTACCCCCGAGCCCCTGCTGCTTGACACAGCCTCGTGGGAAGAAGGATGCACATCACATGCTACCAGAACCGAGTTCACAAACGCCATGTTACGTGTCATGTAGTTCATTCGCTATAACCCGGCGAGTTCACCACCTAAACCCATCGCAAAACGCCTCCTGGCCGTCTTAAATGTTTTGGTTGCCCAGAAATTAAGACTCGGAGATGTGTCAACCCGTCAGGGTTCTACTCTAAGTCTATTTACCTCAAACTCGCAAAATGAAAGGAAATATGGGTGTATCTCGACTACCATGAATGAGGGGGTAGGGGGTGCAGATCATGATGTTTCTCGAGATCCCATCCTCAACGTCAGCCTCATCAAAGCCCTAGGAAGGCCCTCAGGCGCAAGTAAAGAAACCTTGCCACCGCCGTCCCGACCCTCGCGAGGCCGGCACCAACAGGCGGCCGCTCCAGGGCCCGCGAAGAAGCCCAGCCCGCCTCGAGTCCAAACTGCTTCAACGAGTCGGCTACGCCGCCGTGCTCGAGCGCGTCCCCCAGCGCCGCGAGATCGAGACGCTCGATGGGGGGGTAGATGCGCGGCGCCGGCAGCGGCTCCTTCTCGTGGGCCCCGTCGGCTGCGGGGTCACGGCTGGTTTGGGAGGAATCGTGCTCGTCGACAAACTCGAGCATCTTCTCGCACATGGTGGTTATCCCGCCGTCACGCGGCTCTCCCGGCTGGACGAGGTCCTCCAGCGACGACAGCTCGCGCGAGTGGTAGTAGATGGTGCCCAGACCCACCTTCCACATGGCCGAGATGTGCGAGTCGTCGGAGGGGCGGTGGATGTGGGGGTTGCGGGTGCGGATCTGGAGGATGCGCACATGTGAAGCCTCGAGGCTGTTGTCTGAGGCGCGGGACGACGAGGTGCTCGCGGCGTCGGCGTCGCTGTTGTAGCTGGCGACGCTGCTGGCCGAGCTGGGCACGGCGGAGAGGGAGGGCAGCTGGCGCGAGAGCAGGTCGATGAAGTGGAAGGGCTCGATGGCGTAGCCGCCGGCCAGCATGAGCTTGAGGGCGAGGCACATGGTCATGGCGTGCTCGCCGGCGTTGCCCGTGACGACGACGCGGTCCGACGTGGCCGTGTCGGCGATGGGCGACAGCACCTGGTTCAGCCAGTTGTTGACAATGTGCGAGGACCGCCCCTCGGGCTCGAAGACGATGGTGTCGCCCCGCGCCTTGGGCTTGGACGCCCACCGCAGCCGCACCATGATGTGCTGGTCCTCCGAGGACGGGTAGAGCGCGAAGCCGGAGGCGTAGGTGCGGCAGTACTCGTGCACGGCGCCGGGGACTTGGTTGTCGGCGTCGACGAAGCCGACGTACTTGCGCTCGGGGCAGAGGGCGGCGGCGAGGATCAGGCCCAGGATCATGCCCTCGCCCTTGCCCTTGCGGATGGTCCCATCGGCGCCAATCAGCTCGGGCATGCCGGTGGCCTTGATGGCGGCGGCCACGCCGGGGTCTTTTTGGTGGACGGCGAGGGCCTGGCGGCGGGACCCGCAGAAGTTGCGCAGCATCTCGACCTCAGCTTGGTACCCGTCGTTGCTGGGTTTGCGGGTGCTGTTGGAAACGATGATGATGAGGCACGAGTGGGGGATGCCCGAGAGCACGCCCTCGATGATCTCAGGCGATTCGTCCATGCAGGGCACGATGATGACCATCTGGGCCAGGATTTTGTCGAGGACGGCGTGCGAGATGCTGACGGCGCTCGTGTCAGCCGTCTCCTTCGCTTTCTCCAGGGTCGAGGGGTCGGGCGTGCGGGACAAAAAGCTTGGCCACGCCGGGATGCTCGGGAATGGCCGCCACGGGCCGAGTGCGGGAGCAGCATGGACCCCGGCTGCCTCGCCCCCGTCTAGCTCCATCACCTTGATCTCGTGCATGATGGACAGATTGCCGACCGTGAGGCTCTCTCTGGGGCGACTTACCCGCATGGTGGGCTAGAGAACGGGTGTCGGCGAATAGGGCGGGGTGTGTACTGTCGTGGTTTCGGTAGGCAGGAACCCTGGCAGGTGGTGGTGTGCTGCGTCGCCACTGTGGTGTGCTGTCCTGGGTCCTGGGTGTGTGGTGTCACGGCGTGGTGTGTGTGTGTTTGTGTGTGTCCTGTTCTGGCCTGGGTTGGGTGGTGTAAAAGCCTACCAGGTCCTTCTGGTGTGGGAGGATCCTGACTACGACCCAACCAAATAAAACACTCCAGCTGTCGACAGCAATAGGGAAGGAGCGGCTGCGAGGTTCCTGGTCAGTGGGTGGGGCGTGACGAGACCGACGAGGGGGTCGAGGGCAATTACTGCCCTGCGTTAGGTCCGGGCAGGAGATGAGGAAGGTGCAGTTTAGTTGTTGGGGGCAGAAAGTCGACGATGGGGGTCCTTTTCCTTTTTATCAGCGATGAGGCTTAAAGCTCACCCAGTCACCCTCGTGGTAGGTAATCAAGAGGAAGCACTGCAGTGTCTTTCATCTGGTACCTTACTACAATCATGGTCATTCACTCAGTGATTCACTCACAGTGCATGTTTCCCAAGTAGAACAGCTGCTCGTCGACAGAGCCTCGAGGCACCTTTCTTGATACACTACGTACCTGCTGTCGGTATACCCACGGGCAACACGTACACTCTCTCGCAAAGGGAATAGCCCGGACCCGACACGGCGGTTCTGCTAAGTCTGGCGGCGACTGATAAGATTGCCAATTTCCGTCGCTGGAGCAGTCAGAGAGGTGATTGGAAAACGTGTCAGCCTTGACAATTTGCATGTCGCCTGGCCCATTGATATCCACGATCTCGGCCTTGTACATATCTGGTGTGGGTTTTCGGTAGGGCTGCCCTCGCACTCGTCGCCGTTACCTCTATCGGACGTGTCCTGTCGTAGCATGGCCCAACACGGCTTTGGCATGGGGAAAAGATGACATGTCGAAAACGATCCTGCTTCTCAATTCGGCCATGGGCTCACCATTGGCTTGCTCCGCTAACATCAAGGAGCGATGGGAGTTCTCTGCTTCAAGGCCCTTCCGTTTGTCTTCAAGAACTCCCCTTCTCGGAGCATGTTGCCGTAGCTACATGTACGAGATTCAGTTTGAAGACGTCGAAATGTCTCGATTTTCATTCCACAAAACGCCCAGGGCAGTGGGCAGGAGCAGTTGCCCCGGGGCCGGGTGGACGCGGACCAAAGTCGTGCAACGACCGCCTGCTTGCCTGCCGGGGGTTGTAAGAGGGCATATAAAATGCTAATTATAAAACGCAACGAAACATGCTATATGGCTTTTCTATAACATACGATTTCAATGCTGAGCCGACAGGGCAACCCCTTCGGGCGCTCGGTCGGCATGCTCGTCTGGCTTGATTGGCCGAAAAGTGAGGCTTTCGGCATCGGGCGGAATCAAACAGAATCGCGAACGGGTGGGTAGGGAACCCCACGGCGACGAGATCTTGCAAGCCCAAATACCTTGGTCCAGACAGCCAACCCGCTGGCTAGCGGCGGGTGATATGGGCGGCCCGACTCTGGCGGCTCCCGTATACGCACATGGTCACAGTCTCCATCCACACCCGGGCACATCCACATCCACATTCCCGTCCCCAGACCTAGTTCCATGTTCCACGCCCATGTGCCATTCGTATTGTCTAGTTTCCGCCGTCTCTTGTCAAGTTCTAGGTGCTGCGAGACAGGGAGTACAGGTCTATCCGGACAGGACATCCCCAGGAATGTCCAGAGATTTTAAGTATCCCCCGCAACCCTCCCGTGTGGGAATCCCGCGTTTTCATGCCGCTGCAAGGCACGCCATCACCGTCACCTGCAGGGCAACAGCAGCACCCTGAGTTAGAGCCCATTTGTGAACTCTCGATGCCTCCCCACAAGGCCCCACGGAATTTCTGGCGGCTTGCCCTTTTGTAATGCTTACGCCATTTCCTGGGTACGAACCCCGCAGCTCTGGTCGAGGTGGTCGGCACTTTCCAGTTCTGGGGAGGGAAAGAGCCAAGGAGAGTCGCGGTGAACCGCTTCTTGCCTTCCATTATCAATCACCTCCACCTACCCTTCAAGATCGCTAATTCAGGGCTCGCAAAATCTGCAAGAATTTGAGAGAGTTTGCGGACGAGTTGGATTTCTTCCTTTTCTTATCTCGTCATCTTCCCCATCTCTCCCACCAGTCTACCCCCCCCCTCCTCCGCTCCCCCCCTTACCCAAGACATTCCGCACCCCTCTTTATCCCCCCACGCGAGCAGATGGAGGTGCAGTCGGGTAGCTGACTGGCTGGTCATGTGATGGAGTGCCCAAGTGCATGGATATTGGGTGATGTAACCGTGATGAAAAGGCCTCTCTGTCAGCTCTGCTTTGACCCGGAGGCGTTGAGAGCAAATCTCGGCATTGGCAGCCGCTGGACAACCTGCTAATGCCTTACCCCCTCCCCCCCCCCCGGCAACATTGAACATGGGCCAGATCTAGCAAGTCCACGACAACCACCATTTTGAGAGCGCGAGTTCAGCATGAACGATGGAGATAAAAAAATCCGGAACAAGATACTAGGTGGAGATGCAATAGTAAACGAAACAAACGAAACAAACATACATGGGCGTGCATATTTCTTGCTTGGTGTTGCCCTTTATTTGTTGAGATCTCTATTTGTTTCGGGCGAGAGCGCAAAGTCGAACGTCGACATCCTATTGCTTTGGCCCAGGGCGGCCGTTGAGTTTCGGGTCGACACCTGGGGCCGCTGGCCGCTTGTCTGCCCATCTCATCTCCTCCCGCTCTGCACCCACTGAGACTGATGGGGCCCACTATCCCGCCCTTCTAGAGACTATGGATCTTTTTGGGGAATTTGTTTCGAGGAATGATGGATAGAGAGAGACGTGGATGACGAACGAGGACCGGGGTTGAGAAAGGAGAGGGGGGGCCCGTCTGGCCACCCGTGGCTGCGAAAAGGAATGCTTTCTGCAGGTTCTTATAAGCCTCTCCCCGCCATGGTTGGCCAGCCAGTCTGATTGGGCTATCTTCGGTCCTGCCACGCAATGGTATTTGGCTTTTTGGGCACTTTCAATTGTTTCATTGACCCCGATTTTTGTCGGGGAGGGTATACAGCCCCCCCTCAGAGCCCTGCCGGAGGGGGGGAATATTTAAAACATTTTTTTTTCTGGTCTTCTCTCGAGGGTGTGTGGGCTGTGTTGTGTGCTCGGCTCGGGCGGTGGTGGGGTGGTGGGGTCCGGCTCGGGGTAGCACAGGGTTTTCGCGGAGGATCGAATGCACCTCTCCAGCACGTCTCGAAGCGCTGCCGCTTTCTTTGGTCTCGTGTGATTTGCCAGCCCGGTGTCAGCGTGGTGCCGGGCGTGTTTTGGCTTGTTGCACAACACCCACGGCCTGCCACCCCAGTGCCGTCCCGATGCAAACCTGCGCCAGAGGCCGATTCGACGGCCGTTGAGCACAATCGCGGCAGTGCGGTCAAGAGCGGGTCGGCCAGATTGGGAGATGCATCGGGGTGGCGCTCTTCAGTGGGCGTTGTGGATATGGCTTTTCTGTAAGAGGGGGGCTGCCAAATCGAAACGGGCAAACAGCTCAGGCTGGGGAGGCGCGAGCACGGGCGGCGAGCCTAAAGGCTGAGGGGGGCCATCGTAGTATCGGCCCGCGGCCTGTTGGTTGATCGTATTGTCAGTATCGAGATGCCCGAGTGCCCCGAATTGTGCCCCGAAACCGAGAATGCGGCTTTTGTGTCCGCCGATTGTCTCTGATGGTGTCTCTGGTTCTCCGCGGCACGTTGGAGACGTTGAGATGTGGCACTGGCACCTCCCTGGCCCGACTGCGAGCAAGACGACCATCCATGTGCGGGGCTGAACGAGCACATGGACAACCTTGCTATGGCTTTTTTTTTTTTTTTTGGTTTTCGAGATGCAAAATAACCAGCGAATCACTGCCCTGGTCGTTCACTTGTAACTGTGCCAAACAGTGGCAGGTACGGTACACAAATACTGTGAGCCGGAAAGCAGAACAACATGTCACTTTGCAAATTAAGCTCCAACTGCAGTTGCAGTAAAATGGAGGAATACCAGATTAATTTAAAAGCCAAGGGGAACTTGCAAACAAGAATTGAAGCGAGGTAAAATACAACAGCCCGGCATAATTCTGCCAGAAAAACAAAGGAAACAAAAAGAGTGTAGTGTGAAGAGAATGGATGGAAAAAGACCAAGGAAAGAGCAGACGAGAGTATAACCAATAAGGAAGGAACCGATAGCCGATGCTAGGATGCTGTCCCCGAACACCGTCCCTATGCGTCTGAACATCTTACATCGATCCCATGTCTACCCCTGTGTCATCTACATCCTATAGTTGAAGAAATGAGTGTTAAGCAACTGCTCTAGAAGAAAGGTTGGCAAGGAGCCAAAGCAAAAAGAAGAGGAAAGAAAAAAGAGCAAAGTCAAAATCAAATGCCGTCTATAATCCGCACGGGGTAAGTGCTAACCAGCAGTCGGGTCAGCATTCAGGTTGGCCAACAGGGTATAGTAACAATACCCACCTAAATAACACAAGGCGAAGTGAAAGTAAGCCCCCTGGCCAACAAGGAAATGAAATGTACCCCTGAGGACTCGCTAGCAAGTCCTAGTGTGCCTATGTATCGAATCGAGCGAGTAGTAGAACAAGAGGTTAAAGGTTGACGAATTCAAAAATGTCTTGGCAATCCTTGCAGTCCTCGAAACTGATGATGGAGGTAACACGGGACCTGCGCTTGTCGAAGAGGCATTCTCCGTAGATGAAGCGGGTGTAGATGGCACACGAGTACTTCTGCTTCTTAAGTTTGCCGTAGTGGCCACAGGCAAACTGAGTCTGTTCCCAGCTGCACATGGCGATGGTTGTCTGGTTACTGGGTGGTGAGGCGTACTAGGGGGTGGCTGAAGAGTGTCTCTCAAAGAGATGGGATGAGGTAGTGGTAGTCGAGATGGGCAAGCGTAGTATGCGAAGCAAGGTGTTGAAGCACTGAGTACGATGTCGAAGCTGGGAGTGGAGGGTGGTGGTGATGGTTTGAATGCTCTCCTTCTCCTTCGGGAAGTCGAGGGCTCTTATACGCAACGGGCCTGGGAGACACTAGGCAAGCCAGCGAGGGTCGGGATGCCGAGTTTGCCTGGAGATATGGGAGGGAGCAGAGCGCAACCGGTGACGGCAGCAGCAGACCATGGCAGTGTTCTGGGAGATGTTGCCAACAGGGAAAGGGAGGCGGGCCGGGCCAGCGTGCGGTCACAGGTGTGACTCTCGCCCGCATATCTTGAGACTTTGACATGCAGAACTATCGACTCAGACCCAGAGAGCCGGGACGGGCTGAGGAGGGGATATCGCCTATCAAGTGGAAAGGAGAGAAAGCGCAGTGCTGTTGATGGGTTAGGGCCAGTGTCCACCTGAATGTGGAAGTTGCCCAAGTTGGGTTGGCTGGCCTGTGGTCGGTGGCGTGCCGTGGTACTATTACGGATACATGATAGTGCGCGCAGGTACTGCCCGCAGCCCGAGGTACTGCTCGTGGTACATGTGGATGCATTACCAGTGCTCAACGCTCATTGCGACAAGTCGGGGCATCAATCCAGTGCGTTAGGTTAGCATCGACCGGGCCGCAAGAATGGGTTCGGCGCAGCGACCTAGATTGCACCTACCTTAACCGTTGGCCCGGCCGATATCAAGGCAGTAGGGCGCTGTTAGGGGCTTGCTAGGGCGCCGTCCGCTGTAGCATGCTGTAGCATCCGTCCAATTGAAGCGACAGCCCCAGTTCGCCTAGGCCGCCTCGAGCAAAAACGGCCCCCTGATGCTGGCAATCTTGAAGGCCGGTGAATGGCTGTAGTGACGCACGCGGCGTATTTCAGAGTCATTTACTGGAGTCCCGAGGCGGCGGCTGGTGGCTGCTGCGCTCTAAGCGCCAATCGCCTGTGCTCTCATTGGCCACTTCCCGCTTCTCCCGCCAGTGCGCAAAACGTGCAGTGCAGTCCCCCCCTGTGCCGTGCCCGAAACACCCCGGAAGCAGCCGACGACATCGCCATCACAGCAACGTAGCTACTCCCACGTATGAGATCCAGTAAGCACCGCAAAAAAGACGTCGGGTGTCTAACGTCTAACGACATCATGTATCATACCCAACGGTGGCCCCCAAGTGTGCAGCGGGCAAAACGCAGGTGTGCTCCTTCACAGTCCACAGTCCTCTCACTGTCCCAAGATTTACTGTCCCGTCCTTGACTGGTCCTTTACTGGTCTTTGACTAGTGGTCTGGGCCCGCTAACGCCTCGACCTAGGCCGCGGGACCAGTAGCATTGACACTGGCACCACCACGAGCAATGGGGGACAAATTTAACAAATTCCCCTCACTGAGCTCGATAGGGACTGCGTGTGATGAGTGGCCGGATTACGTTCAGCACTTGCAAGCTGCTCCGGTGGCAACATGCAGCGAAGGCGAGTCTGAGGGGAAAATAGCCGACTCACAAAGCCGATGCTCGACACCTTATTCCCGCCCCATCGCGATACAATCTGAACCAACCTGATCATCGTGCAGGCTGCACAGACGATCAACTATGTGGTGATTGCCAGATTGGCCTGCGGTTAGCAGCTTGACGCGCTTGCCGCGCATTGTGATTTCCGCACAAACACCGCACACCTTTTCCAACTGGATTAGGAACTCGCACTCTTCCAGTCTCCGAGTCGGCTCGGTCACAAAACGGTTGCCTCTCGTCCGAGCTCCCATGCCGCCTTCAAGTCCGATTCCCTTTTGCGTCTAGCCGCAATCTCCTCGGCTGTATCCATCATCTTTTAACTATTTACTGGACGATCGCAACTACGTCAGTTGAGCCTCATGGCGGCCAGGAGTCATCAAGACAGACCAACAACCTTGGCTAAGGTACTAGTCGAGCACCGCAACACCAACATCACCAACGGCATGTGGGGTACTGTACCAGACAATCCTCTGGGGGACGACAGCCTTGCAAGTCGACGGTAGAGATCGAGGTTGCCCGAATTTCGTCGGACGCCCCGATCGAAAAGGGTGCTTGGAATGATCCTATGTCGGCACTTGGCCAGGCTCCCCCTTACTCCCCCGGCCCTGTCCTCACCAGAGCCTCAAGCCAGGACGCGCGCATTTCGACCAGTCAGAACCCACCTTACTTTCCAATCCCCGACCCCACGAACAGCTAATCACATCTGGCAATTCCCACATGACATGACGTCCATGCCGACGACTCAGGTCTCGTCTATGTCAGTCAGTCGCACAGCCGTGTCTCATTGGCCCGAGGCAGGCCGCACTTCTGGCCGATGGCTAGAGGCCAGATGCAAACACTGCATGCTCGGGCATGTGAGAGGAACGAGCGAACTGCCCAAGGCGAATTGATGTCTGCCGTATCTGTTGGCACGTCAAAATCAAGTCTGCCTTGCCGCGATCGATCATGCAAACTGCATGCACTGATCCAAGACACTCCCGTTCGCCACAACGGCGACACAACGTCGGACGACTCAGCGGAAGGCTTCTAGAACACTTGGAATACCGTTTGCTACATGGCCAAAATCACGGGCAATTCTGGGTAAAGCCTACTGGCTGATGGAGGCCTTCCTACTGCACGGTGCTCGCGGTGCCGTTCTGGCTAATCTGCTACCAGTCTTTGGCCTCAGTTCAACATATTCCTTTTGATTGCTGGGAGCACTCAGTGCATGGGGGGATCCTGTTCCTGTCGCTAAGAATACGATGGTACTTTTGTCAAGCCCGAGACTTTGCGAGACGGCAAATGAATTCCCCATCCTCTGAGGCACGTATTTAGTGCCATCCTGTCGAATGAGCTTGTCCTGAGCTCCACGGCTCAATTGAACTCATCTTGAATCTCTCCAACCACAAGCTCACCTCAACCCCGATTTCAAGTTGAAGCTACCAAGAAACTGAACCATGCCCCTCCCCATCTCCCGGGCCACGGCCGCCCTCCTCGACACCCTGCTCCTACCCCCGGACCTCGGCCCGCTGTGTCTGGTCCTCCCTCCGCAACATCGCCGACCTCCACGCTGCAACCCAAGAATCCGGCACTCTCGACCCCTCCTTCCTCTTCCCCTCCATCCTCTACACCGAAAACACCGTGCCCACCAACGTCACAACAAGCCTCTTGACCAAGAAAGTTGCCCCTCGCCCACACGCACACCCTAATCGACCAGGACGGCTGCTCCACCTCCACCACCCTCCACTCCGTCACCCAGCCCTACGCCGTCACCACCCCACATCTTCTACACCGACACCTCTGTCCTGGCCATCAAGAGCATCGACGTCGTGGCCACCACCACCGGCAACGGGAACTTCAACGCCCCCGCCGCCCTCGCCGCCCTCCGCGGCGAGTCCTGGACTACCATCGGCATCAAGGCTCGCAACACCCGCGACAAACTGCTCGCCGCCGCGGACGCCTTCCTCGATGCCCTGGGCGGCGGGACTAACGCCACGGTGCCCTGGGCCGCGGTGGGGTGTGGCCGGTTGGATGGGGGGGTGTATGTGACGGCGGGAGAGTGTGGTGACTTGAAGGGGGCGGGGGGAAGGGGAGGGCCGTAGAGAGGCGATATGTGGTGGATGATACCGTCGGCGGGGTGGGCGTGCTGGGGAGCTGGGGGGGGGGGGTGGGGGGGTGGGGCTGCTGCGTGGACGGTTAGGGTGGAGGGAGGGCGGGTGAGGTATGTTCACCAGAATCGGGTTGAGAGGAGGGGGTGAGGCGGGAGGAACGAGGCGGGTTGGTGAGGCTCGTGATGGTGGAGAGCGGGAGGGTGACGAAGTGGAGGCGAGGCGTACTCGGAGGTTGGAGGATAGACTCGGGTTGGAAATAGTGAAGCGAGCAAGATTTCATCTCGATCATGTCGTACCACCAACCTGTCGGACGTGCCGACTCGTAGACCAGACCACTGGATGGGTATGGCAGCACTTGCCGAGGAGGAGGCCACCGGGCAGCCTCACTTTTGATGAAGAATGATGTGCGAAGGGGCTGTTCAAAATCTAGACTCTTCGAGGCGGCTGCCCCTTTTTGCTCGGGGCCAAGTCACGCCTTATTGCCTGTCTGCAGACTCGGCAGACTCGGCAGGCAGCGCAGGCCGCGATGGACTCGGGAACTGGTCAATCGGTTGACTCACTAGGTTCTCTTGGGGCCGCAGTTTTCTTGAGGGTTTGCGAGGCCTCAATTGGGTCAATTGGTGATGTGATGGGCTGGCCGTGTCTGTTGGCCAGAAATCGCGGCCAGGTCAACCTGCGTGTGCGTCCCGACTCAGGGGGGGACGCACAGTGCCAAGCTGAATCCCGACTGTGCAGACTGCACGCCGGCATCTCGTGGGTGTTTTTTGGGGAAATGAATCACCGTTCAATTCAGAATGGATTCGTCGGTTGAGTTGGTGGTGTTTGAATTTGCTGTGTTCGTGTTAGTGGCTAACATGGAGTGGTTGGTTGGTCACTGTTGAGGTTGATCACACCGGCAAAAACATACAACACCAGGGATTCGCTGGTCGTCACCGACCCAACTACTAGTCTGGCGGTCACAAACCTTTGTAGAAGTGCGACGGAGTCCAGAAATGGCTCTGGGAAAGTCCAGAAATGGAACTCCAGAAAACGGATACCCGCCGTCACCTCGGCGCTTCCAGTTCAACTGCGACTACCCTCCCCCCCTTCCAAAAATTGTAAAACAAAATGCCTAACGCGCAATCATAGAAACGTGATAAGGGACGCAAGAATGGCACTCCATCCATCCATAAGGAAGGCTGCGCCTTTCTTGAAGCAACAACCCGCACTCATTTCTGGAAGCAGCCACGACAACTCGCACTTATACGCAAGATCACCATGCCCGTTCGAAGATACAAACCTTCAGGGGATGATCTATTGCCCAAATAGAGAATGCTAATAAGGACATCGAGGAACTCAGCTCATCGCTCATCGACGATACGCCGCCGATCGGCCCCAAGTTTCAAGAGTCCCGAAAACACGCATGGGAATTATGGACTGAGTAACACTCCCTTTTGACCCCCCGACTCCCCCAGTATTCCTCTGACGGATTTAGTTGGGCTATAAACATTAAGAAGCTCGAAAACCCTGACGCGGTCTGGATCGATCTCTGCCACCATCTCTCCTCCGCTCAGCACATTATCATGGTCTTCCTCCAAAATCATTTCAGGATCTCTAAAAAACGGGACCTCTCTCTCGGCCCAGAGGAAGCAGTCGCAATATCTTCCATCACAGCAACAACTACTCTGATGGAATTTTGTAAGGCCCTAATCCTAGAGGCTGATTTTCAGGTCCTTCGGTCTAAGAGGGCCAAGGATCGCCAGAATGCAGTGCAATGGACCCTGAGGTGGAGGTGTGGGGAAGCCAAGGTATGGGGCCAGTTTCAGAGATAAGCAGAGTATGTTCTTTAACCATGGAGAAAACGATGACTTCCTGACAGAAAATAGTGGACAGCTGTCGAAGCAATGAATAAATTCGGCTTAAAAAGGGATCAGCAGTTCACAAAGGTTGAGGCAACCGCTGAAGATATTATGGTTGTTCTTCATATTACCACCTGGGCACGCCCAAGTGATATCCCTTGTAGCTTCTCTGATCGGCTTGCTTTTCATGGTGCTGTCCTTATGGCTGGCCTTAGCTTCAGACCAGACTGTGTCATGAATTTCCTATATAAGCAAGTCCGCCTCGCTATTATGCAAGACAAGAGTGGACAAAAATCGCTTGTTGCCACAATTATGATTCATCAAAATAAACAACGATACCAATAGTTTCACACAGCCCAAAACCACATACAGGCCCCCTTTTCATCCCATTCCTCTCAAATGCTAATATATCCCAGCATATCATTTGCCATTACCACATTACCATGTCCAAGTATGTACCTTCTGAGCCTCATTGTCGCTCGAGCGCTTTCAGAAAATGCTTTCGATGAAATCTTGGAGCAGCCGATTCTTGAGAATACCAACTTTGTCGACCTGACATGGAATGAAAGAATCCTTGAGAAAGCTATGCTTCCCATCTATTACCATTGCTTTTAGGAATTGTAGGCTTGTACATGCTTTGTTGTAGGTAACTGATAAGAGGTATGGTCATATGCACTAAGGGTTGGTGCAGGGGGCCGACTTGATGGTATATTACTGACTATTGTATGCCTTTACTGTTACTAACCTTACCTAGGTATACTTATCCTGGCAGTTTGGAACTATGTTTTGAATCATTCTTCAAAGAGGTTTGGGGTGAGCTACCAACCAAGGATGGTATGCAAGGAGGACTTGATGGCTCTAACTTTCAGGCATCGGGCGGGAGATCATGATGATGCCTTGTTCACCACACTACGCTCCTCAACACTGGCAAGAGATGAAAATGCCCTGATATATCCAACCCTAGAGGAATTAGAGAGCTTTGAGCAACGGCAAGACATGAAAGAGCTCTGCAAGAAGTACTTTGCAGAACAAGCTGCACATGGTTCCAGCAGCAAAGAGGCAAAGAGACTTACAGCAATGATCCATCACATCAGGGATCTTTCACACCTGGTGGTCAAGCAGCGCAGAGAGGTATACTTTAATGAAGCGAATAGACAAAGAGTGCTTGGTATTCCAACGGCTGACTTAGCAGTTTCAACACCTAACCCTCATAAGTCTCATCACTCTCCCTCGTTTCCTGCTTGTCTTGACATCAGCCAATTCTTCTGTGAAGAGAAGTTCAGAGAGGGAAAGGATCAGTGGATGTTGGTTGATCTGCTTGTTACTTGCCTCAGGGGCCATAATGGAAGGAGGCACATGATGGTTCATTGGAACAGACGGCAAGTAAGAGAAGAAGGAGCATGTAACTATCGTTGCGCTATTTGGGGTCTGACCTATCCACCACACTTGTTCATGCGTCGTTCTATGTCAATCGTAAACAGTTTGGAGAGCGCTGGGTCGCAAATTTGTTTTACAACGTCGAACATCATCCCCCAACACGGCCCAAATTACAACAGAAACCATGGTAGACACCGATAAAGCGTCCGCAAGCGCTGCTACTGCCGCCGTGGCACCCTGGCCTCTTCAAGAAGCGTGGATTGAATAATAGTTATTTGAAAAGCGATAGCACAACAGGCTTCCAATCAACGCACATGTCCACACTGGCGGCTCGCTGGCGCTACGACACGACCCTCTGACCTACCTAGGTGGTCAGGTAGACCCCTGAATTCAGGGGTTGGCTCAGCTAGAAAGCTACACTAGTTTTTATACCTAGACGTCTTTACTCACTTATCGCATCCGGATTTGCTAATGTAAAGCAAGTATGAGCGGAAGTCGGAGAGATTGTCTCGCAGCTCTGCACTTCGTTATTGCGCAATGCGACGGGCGGTTTTCTTGGACCAGCCTACTTTAGAGCCCTGCTGATTATCGCCGACAATCACGTTGAAGCTGTTCACAAGAAAATTGCGCCAACACCACCGGTCACAAAGCCATTGAAGCGGAAGAAGGCACATGATGATTTGTCGGTACAGACGGCCTCAAGCAAAAGAAAAAGGAGATTGTGTAATTGAAATTTTGTTGCGCTGTTTTAGGATGGTGGATTTAATTTGAACTATAGTTTCTACCTTGGTCCTCCCCCAAGCCAATGTAGGTATCGACATAATGTCCACACGGTCCCCTAGGCCCCCTTAGCGGTTTGGCCACCTACCCGGCGCTTGCTCACAGCGCTACGAGCGCGCGGCTAGGCCGCTAACTAGCCCTGCTCTACGGCTTGCTAGCTTGTTGGCTAGATGAGGACTATCTCACTGGATCGCTGGCTTTTGACTGCTCTGTACCTATGTGCCCTAGGTCACGTTCTACGGCCTCGCGCTGCCTCAGCCGTGACAGTGTGGTTGTTGGTTGGGCCGGAGCGGGCATCTTCCTGCAAAATTTGGTTGTGGCTTGCCCGGGTCCACCCTTCCACCACCTTTGGTTAGAGACCGTCGAGAAATCAGGGCGTACGGTCGAAACAGCAGACTTGCCGGGCTTGGCCTAACTTTGATGGCCCAAACCTTGTTGGGTGTTCGGTTGATGCCGAGGGTTTGCCGCCCAAGAATAAATCGGCGGTCGAATTTGCACTACTTCCTGCTCACACTCCAATCACCCAAACCGTCTCTTTACATACCACAGCAAAAGAAACTGATTTCGGACTACATTCGCTTTACACGACATGGATGACTTTATTCGGCCTGGGGCAGAAGATGCGGACAGCCGCCATGCGCGCGTCCTCCGACGCGATACATCAGAAATGCATTCGGTGTTAGCGATAGCAAGGGGCCACATGCCGCCTAACATTGCCAAGGAGTTTCTACCGGAGGATCTCATCATGTTCACGAAACAAGGGCAAGGTACCTATCCTGCCCATCCCCAGCAACTTTGCCAGCTTTGCAAATTTGAGCGAAAGTGGAGTCTCAGAACCCTGGTTCTCATCATCTTATTGGTCTTCGGGCTGCACCTGTGGTTTTTCGGTAGCTGTGTGGGCGTGAATTGGTGGTACACGGTTCCATCTTGCCTCGGCATTTGTTGGCTGGCATGGGTTACTCGGAGGACCCACATCTCAATACTCACGTCATACTGCCGCTTCACCACCCAGCTATTCGAAACTATATCCTTTTACAGACTTACTCGACGTCCGACGCTTGCTCAGTGGTATTGGCGCCACGAGAAGCTTCCCCTAGGCCCGATCAGAAGGCGGAAGAAACAGCTGGATGCCGGATGGATCGTGATGCGACTGGCGCCATGGCCCGATCGCTTCGCATGGCATGGGCTTGCGTGGCTCAACTGGTGCATATCGAGACGGCAAGATTGGAAGAGGTGTGCTCTGGGGTTGTACCTGTACGAAAATGTGGCGGCGAGTGAGTCGCCCGCACCGATCAAGTGCTATGTTGATGGGTTGGAAACTGCAGCCATGAGGAAGACAGATGGAAACCTTCTTTTCGTGGAGCTGAACTCGGCGATATATCATTGGTCGTTGCGGGACGTGAAGGGCCAAATCAGCCTTTTGTGGTAGGCTGGTGGCGACCGACAGGGGTGATCCCGTCTCCCCAGGGAATTAGAATGAGCGTTGCCATGGTGATGGTGGACAGAGCCGATGGACGGGCTTTGAATCTTGAAGAGTGTTCTGGAGGTAGTATCATCATGTCTCGGTGGTCTCTGGTCTAATAAAACTTGAAAATCTCTTTCAAACCGACTGGGTTACGTATCTCGTCGATCAACCAAGAAGAGCGCTTAGTATCCTACGCTAAAGACTTGCCCCTGATCGAGCTCTCGGCTATGTCAATACAGCACTCACTTCTACCTAACTTGGGCTCATTCAGGTACAGCGCTGAGTCATAGATGTAGGTATGACTATGGGGAACAGGGAGTGTTAGCTTAAAAAGGGGGCCAGTTTAGACTTATTGCGTATGTAGCATATAACGCATTCTGGTCGTCCTAGTCTTCCTGAGGTTCTGACTTGGGAAATGAGGTGATAATAACTCTCCAAACATTCCTAACCTCAGTTATTATCAAAGGGACGCATCGCGCTGAGCTCATCTGTGAGAGAAGTCAATACTTAAACGCCAGCCCTGATGTGAAAAGTCGTGTCTTACATTCGTTGTAGCCCCACAAGGCAGATGCATTAAACATCATGGGATCTCCTATATCTTTCTGTACTGAGACGCTCCCGATCTACAAATCTCCGTGAATCAAGACAGGCGGGATGCTTCTGTCCCTAGTCTCCAGCGGCCATAATAACTGGGGATGATCTGTTTGAGGAATGAAATGATGATTAAGATCCATATAGGTGCCTCATGCTAGCGGTTTCAGTGTGAACGATGGAACAACTCGGTGAACCAGGCGTATCAAGCCCTCAACTATCTTCTGGCCATAAGGGCCTGTTATTACCTTGAGAAGATCCTTATAAGATAAGATCAGGAAGCTAGGGAGACAGCTTGCATGCCTTGCTAGTTAAACAACAAGAGCAATGACAGGATCATCCATTGCATGCGACCCCTTGATCGTGGGCCATATGCCCTGTGTAGTATGTGTTTATCGATCAGCAACCGTGTGCCTTACTGCGCTAGCTAGATATTGTGGATTGAAGCCAGTTCTATTATACAGCTCAAACTTCAAACTGCCTATGCTATCAAACTGTGTATGTGTACTCCAATAGGTAAGTGGCAGCTGAAGCGACCCCTTAATTGGCCCCTTGGATAAGCTGCTCGCCCCATGGAAGTCACTGCCCGTTCACCGATAGCCTTAAATTCCCTGGTACGCAACATGGAAGAAACCTGCCACCGTAAGGCGCAGAGAAAAAATCGCCAAACAGGAAACCGCTATTGCACGGTCTGACCAAGGTTGCGGAACGCCTCTTGACAAAGCCTGCAGTCAAGAGAGCCATCCCGGCAGTGTTGTTGGTTCGATCGCAGATCCTTCGCACCCAAACCAAAGCGCAGCTCCTCGCACCAAACAGGAGCAGGATCACCAAGCACTTGTGTGCGAGAGCAAGCCAACAGGTCTGTTGTCTCAGAAGATGAAAGGGAGAGTCGATAGAGGACTGTCGTCGCAACGCAAAGTGGTAACAAGTCAATCGTGCAAGAAGGTGGTGAACAGCAAAGTGTGTCAATTCCAAATCATCGGTCTTCCAATAAGTTCAAACCGATAATTCTTAGGTCGGTCGAAGAAGCATGCCAGCTCCCTCCTTCTGTCGGGGCTCATATTCTCCTTTTATGTGCCAAGTACAAGATACTCGAAATGCTCCAGCGCTTCCTCCATAGGCCCTAGCTTCCTTCTGCCTTGCTACCACACTCGTCCTGCATCCTTGGGTTCAACCAACTGGGGTCCTTCGCGCCTCTCCTTGCATTATGGCCGGCGGGATCGCGAACACCGTCCTGTTGCCAGCAAATGCGTGATTTCTGCAGCAGCCGAGTCATAAAGAGGGGCGGGTTATCAGAGTGTTTCCCACATCAGAGCGACATAGAGTAGCAAACGAATCCCCCAACTGCAGGTATTCAACCAATCCCACTCTTCCTTATGCGCTAGGCCACCAGCGTTTGAAACATCCGCGTCATCGGCCAGGCGCCCGGCCTTAGACTCACCCCTTTCTTAACGGAAAGTAATGAACGGTATGCCATGCAAACGGCATGCAAACGGAGGGGGAGAAAAGAAGTGTGCTCCTCTGCACCAACTACCAAGATAGCGGTCACTGGCTTATCTATGGGAGAGCGGACGGGATCCCGAGCTTTCCAGTACCTATGGTCGTATGTATCTTTGTGGCTCACAGAATTGACTCATACGCCAAAGACTGATTGGGAGTTGGCCTGGGTACCAGGTTGAGGGATGAATAACTTCAAGCTCGAGCCAATCTACCTTGGGTAGGTATCTAATCTGCCGATAAAATGGTACCACACACACAGGTACTGGACTGAGTTTGAATTGTAAAAGACTCAAGATGTTGGTATTCTAAATTGACGGCCTATGTATAGGTACACAACTCTACCCGTGACAGCCTCGCCAATCAGAGCTTGATGGTGACAGCAAAGACACCGGCACCGGCGCTGACGTAGGCAACGTTCTTGTCCTTGTCGGTGCGGCCAAAAGCGCAGCCGGTCGAGCCGGTGACGCTGCCGACCTGGACGGCCTTGGGATTCGCGGGGTCGACCTCGACGAGCGAGTTCTTGCCGTTGGTGGCGACGTAGAGCTTGCCGTTGGGGCCGAAGCACAGGTCGTCGCCCATCAGGTTGGTCCAGAGGGTGGTGACGGCGCCCGTGGCCTTGGCCGTGACGGGGTCGATGGCGACCTTGTGCAGGCTGTTCTTGAAGATGTTGGTGTACCAGACCACATTGTCCTTGACCTTGATGCCGTCGATGCCAAAGGGGATGCCGCCCGACGGCGCCATGGTCGCGTCCTTGATGGCCTCCGAGTACGCGCCCGTGTTGACGTCGAAGCGATACACGCTGCCCTTGCCGGCGTCGGCCACCAGCAGCGTGCTGTTGTCGAGCACCGCCAGCCCGTTGAGGTTGTTGGCGTCGGCGATGGTCTTGATCAGCGACGACTTGGGCGACGCCCCGCTGAAGTCGACCTTGTAGATGCCCTTGCCGCCGATGACGGCGAAGACGTCGGGCGCGTACTCGCCGATGCCGCTGAGGCCCGACGCGCCCGTCACCTGGATCGCCGTCGACGACGTCTTCTTCTCGGGGTCCACCGTGTACAGGTTGTTGCTGTTCATGTTGGTCGCCAGGATCTGCCCGTTGGGGCGCACGGCAATGTTCTCGAGCGAGCTGATGCGGACCACCTGCGTGGCGCTCTGGCGCGGCTCGATGGCCGCCGCACTCGCGAGCGCGAGCAGGGGCAGGCCCGCGAGGAGAGACTGGAGCTGGAACATGGTGTGAACGGCAGGTTATCACGACTCGGAGGCGTTACACGGAGGCGTCGGCGGCGGTGGGAAGAGAGGCGGGCTGGAACTGAGACGGGGGAGAAGTCACGGCATGTCCCCTCAGAAAAGTCGAGAAGATATGCCTTCCCCTCATGGTCCCTGGCCTCCTCTTCCCCCACATTATGGAATCGCGACTTTGACGGGCGGTAGTATATATAGGTCTTGGCGGCCGAATTGCGAGATATTGGACGGGGCAGCAGCCTAAATGCCGAGTTGGAGAAGGGGCGCTGAGCGTATAGTTGTCGTCGACGCAGCAAATGGGAGCAAATGGGCCAATCTGGCTAATCCGGGGGAAGTCGTCACGACTGGCCCAATCTGGCCCAATCCGGCAACAAATAGTCGGCGGCTCCATCCGAGCGGTTTTATTTTCCGCCTAGGCCCCGGCATCTAGTATTGCTCCCCGACTAATAGCTGCGAAGCGAGTCGATGGGGCCACTGGAACAAATTGAACCGGGTTGTCGTCTCTAAACAGAACTGGACTCCATGTCCAAGACACTGTCTGTGATTCACGTCGAGTCGTGTTAGTATAGCTCCGTTGCGCTCTGCTCCAAAGTACTATAACTCTGAACAGGTGCGTGGATTGCGTGGATTGCGTGGATTGCGTGGCTCTTTACGCTCGCGGGACGGGCGCCTAAATAGAACCACAAGCCAGCCAAGACGCATCGAGCCGCCCGAGGCTGAACTCTGGTGTCTAAATGTCTGCGGTAGTGCATGTCATGGTTTGCAACCAGCTGTGTTTGATCTATCAGAGTTGGTAAAAAGGCACATAGGAATGAGAGATCATGATGTCTTTCCCCCTTGGGGCCCTACTTCACCTTCCATAGCAATACTGCCGCCATGGCAGTAACAAAGTCGGCGGTGTTGCATCAAACCAGATACTCGGTTACAAACTTTTCCAGGTCCTCCAGAAGTGCCGCTGGCTGCTCCAGTGCTGCAAAATGGCCCCCCTTTTCGTGGGCCGCCCAGAACACCAAGTTCCCCGTCGACTCGATCCACTTCCTCGGTGTCGGCGCAACATCCAACGGAAAATTGGAGAAGCCCAGCTTCTTGGGCGCGTGGATATGGTACTCGGGTGAGGCGTGCGACTTGGGCGGGGGCCCGGCCATCGCATACACCTCGCGATACGAGTAGAAACCGCTGTGCGCGCGGCCCGTGAGCCAGTACAAACTCACACCAACCAAAATCTCATCCATCAACCTCGCCGAATAGCCCCTCCCACTCGCCAGCACCGCATCGTCGGGGAACGACCTGGGATCCGTCCAGTCTAGAAACTTCTCGCCAATCCACGCCAACAGCGCCAGCGGACTCGACCCCAACACCAGCCCCACCGTCCCGGGCCTCGTCGCCTGCATCAGCGCATACGAGCTGCCGCTGCTCCGGAACCACTCGCCCCTCTCCAGCCCCGCCTTCTCATCCTCGCTGAGCGCGTCGAGGTCCGCCCCCTCCGGCCTCGGCACCGGGCTGTAATTCAACAGAGCGCCGACGCAGCCCTCATGCCGCGCCGCCATGATGCGCCCCACGCGCGACCCAACGTCGCCGCCCTGGGCGGCGTACCCGCCAAACCCGAGGGTCCGGGTCATGAGGTGGTCTAGGACCTGCGCGACGTCCTCGTTGCCGTGGTGCTGGTCGGCCGGGAAGGCATCCGAGAAGGCGAAGCCCGGCAGCGAGGGCACGATGACGTGGTACGGGAGGCCGGCCGGGTCGGGGTATTTTGCGCGGAGGAGGGCGAGCAGGGGGAGGAACTCGAGGAAGGAGCCGGGCCAGCCGTGGAGGAGGACGAGCGGGGTCGCGAGGGGGTGGCGCGAGAAGAGGACGACGAAGTGGATGTTGAGAGACGTGGCGGAGCGGGAGAGGGGGACGGCGGTTTGGAAGTGCGCAAAGGTGTTGAGCCGGTCCTCGTGCGCGCGCCAGTCGAATGTGGTTTCCCAGCTGTGTTTCGCTTGGGCGAGCCATTCGCGCGGGACGCCGAGGTTGCGGCTGCCGTCGGGCGGGCTGTTTTCGAAGCTTGCGCCCGCGAGGGGGGCTGAGTTTGAGGAGCGCCTGCATGCGCTCCAGATCAGACTCGGGGATTTCGATGCGGAATGGCGAGATGGAGCCCGCGTCGGCAGTTGCGGGGAGCGTGTCGTACGCCATGCAATCCGCAGCAAAGGGGTGGATTGGGAGCAAAAAGCAATGGGCAGGGCAGTGTTGGAAGGAGGATGGCGAATATTTCTGAATCCCCAGAAAATACAAAATGACTGGGGCTCGTCTTTTATCATAAAAGGTGCCACCAGGAATCCATCCTCGGTAAGGCACAACGCGGTCTGCCCAAGGCAACATCAGCTCTTCCGTTAATAATGTAAACGGTGTATAGCACTGGATAGCAATTAATAATGAAGCATTAACAATGAACCGAGCGTGGGAAAGCCCTCCCTTCTCTCGCTTGTTTGACTTTGCTTCTCAACCCTAACCCTTAATCTCGATGTCGATGTCCAACAGTTGAGATTAAGGCATGCCGAGATTAAATAGAACTCCGATTGCTCCGAGGGGCGTGACACGTAACAAGGGGAAAAACATTAAAAACAGGAGCAATGGGAAATGTGGAGATATCTCCGTAGTAACCATGAACCTTGATGGCTTGACAATGCCCCAAGATGCGGCCGGTAACCTACAACCCAAAGCATGAACCTTAAAATACGACCCAACATGTCGAAAGTTGAGTAAAAATGGGATGGAACAAAATCCCTTCCCCCTAACCCACTCCAGGCATTAATAGCTCGCTCTCTGGCACTGGGGGTGAAGTCAAGTTTCCAAACTCGAGGTTGATTGTGGATTCTGACACCGCATAAGAGTGAAGACAACCTCGAGAGGAACTCACCGCAGCATTGTGTCTCAGCCTAGCCTTATTTTTCGCATTTTTTCGTCGAGACAAGCCATACATGTTCAAACCTTTTTGCTGACATAGATACCTACTCACTTGCTATAAAAACTGATATCCATGATGCCCATCCCTCACCTTGCAAGGAGTGCTTAGCATGATCAATACGCTCACTCAGTCTCACTCGCCTATCAATCTATCCGCAAGCCAAGCCTGAAGAACTCGTCTGTCACCTCTCCCGGTCGATGGGGGACACAGCATGCACGGGGGATGCGACCGCCCAAAACATCCCCACCAAAGGCCGAGTTGCAAAGACATGGAGATGCATCACAACATATGTCGGGGGAATCTTCCTGATTTTGTTGCGTCTGCTCACAGGGCGTTACTCTGGAAGTGAAATAGGGAGCATGGAGTCGTCGGAAAGCCGGGAGCTAGCGTCACGCGAAAAACCAAAGTGGAACTGGAGATGGAAAAGGACGGATCTTTCAGAGCACAAACAGCCAGATATACAAAACTTCCTAGACGGGCCAAGAATGGGCGGAGCCGACGAGGACGATGTCGTGGCTAAGAAATGGAGCCACATGACGCCAGGAATCGAGCTCAACTCCAGGTATATCACCAATCTTGACCGCAATCCAGTTTCAGACCTAGGATGGAAGATAGCCAATGATGCTCCTCAATACCCAGCCATGGAGCCACCAACAGAGGAATTTAGTACCATACTGGCAGGTTGCGAGAATCACACAAAGAGCCACGTCATCGCTTTGGAGGAAGAGCTGGAAAGGATATACTGGCAATTTATCAACGGCGCTATCGGGCTTTTGAAATCAGGACTGCAGGCGTATCTGGACCACGGTTTGATGTCACCCGTTGACATTCACTCCTTGGACATTCTTCATCAGGGGTGCCTGGAGGACATGGGGCGAGAATACCACATGCGGAGAGATGGAGCGCGTGTGAAGCCAATGGAGTATGCTTACATGGCTAAAATTAGGCGTGTGAATGAGACGTATAAGGCACTTGGCCTAAGGCTTTCATGCCCCAAAATTTTGTTGGATGAGGCAATGGCCATGGGTATGGCCGTGGATAGAGACGGTGCGCGGCCCGAGGATGAGATGCATTTCATACGGGAATGTGCTGACATGAGGCGGGGGGTTAAACCGTACAAAGGCTACCTCAAATCCAGGCTCTCTCACTGTCTTGATTAGCAAAGCGAAATCTCTTCACGATTAGCCTCTTTGGTTTGTCAAATCTCAAACCAATTACTTAGTTAATGGGCAAAGCTTTCTAGGTTCTCGTAGTTAAACATGAGGCTACTAATCCTGATGGGTTTGCTCACTGAAACGTACTTCGCTACCTGCTTGATAATGGTGTGAATTGAAACACAGCAATATCAAAACAGGTGCCGAGCTAAGGACCTGAGATACCTAGTACTAGGTAGTGGGTGCCAAATCGCGTACAAAATGTCATCCTTGGTATGAAAGTAAACTGTTCAAGTCCCGGCAGGGCCAGATTCCACCTCCTTATTCGTGTCTTTCAGCAATATTGGGTGACGATGATCTACTCGGCCTCGCTATCGGGACCTTTGCCCTTGCCTTCCTTTCCCTTGCCTCCCTTTCCCTTGCCCCCTTTACCCTTGCCCTTCTTTCCCTTCCCCTCCTTACCCTTACCCTCTTTGCCCTTACCCCCTTTTCCCTTACCCTCCTTCCCCTTCCCCTTCTTGTTCACATCGGCATCAACATCGATAGCCGCGGGAGCGACATCATCGACCTCAGCCCGGACGACGAGGCTGTCCTCCTCCCCATGAGGATGCTTGCCCTTTCCTTTGCCTTTTCCCTTTCCCTTTCCTTCCTTTCCCTTTCCCTTTCCCTTTCCCTTGCCCTTGCCCTTGCCCTTGCCTTTGCCGACCTTGTCGACGTCGGCGTCAAGATCGACGACGGCCGGGACGATGGTGTCCACCTCGGCGCGGACGACGAGGTTGTTCTCGCCCTGGACGGGGACGGCGAGGGCGGCCACGTAGGGCACCGCGAAGAGTGCGGCGAAGAAGATCTTGGGGAGCATCTTGTATTGTTTAGGGGGGTTCTGGTTGGTTGGAGGTCTTTGTTATTGGCTTGGTTGGAGGGCGGAAAGAATGGTGTGGTAGTCTGGAGCTCTAGACTTGGGCACGCCGGGAAGCAAGTCAAGAGGGCGTTGATGGCGGCGTGTGACAGACAGTATATATACACCGGGAAACCGAATTCTTGGCAGGCAATGCACACTTCTATTTTCAATGCGTCTGGGAGCCCACGTACTTGGGAAAGGCGCACCGCGGCCGGTGGATGACGAAACGCGGGGCAGCCAGTGTTGTTTTGATGAGGGTTCAATCTGGAAGAAATCCAGCTCGGCGAGAGGACCAGGAAAGTCCGTGGTTAATCTGGGGAAACGCCTTTTCCTGCGCTCCCAGACTTCGCGAAGCTGGTCCGTCTGTTCTCAGTCTGGAGAATCTGGGATACGTTACACCTCTAACCGACGTCTTACCACGGCCGATCACCGCCATCAGACTGAAGTATACTAAGCCGCGTCACCTGGTGGTGATTGTCTCTGTCTAAGAATATCTCATCTGGCTGATGTGATTTGTCTGTGGATCCTTGGCAGTTGGCGGGTCAATACGTTCAATTCGCGACTCGGCGAGTATGATCGACGAGGAAGATCGGATACCGCACTTCCCGCTTCACGATCTACTGACCTGGTAACACGAAGACAAAAGACAAAAGCATCAACATGCTGCCTCAATACAAACTTGACGTCAGGTTTTGCATGCATGATATGGCAGATGTCGGAGAATATGGGCTCGGAGAAATCAACAACAGCGTAACATGGCGCTTTCGTCAGGGGAACCGCCCACCGAATGCTGCCGTGACGTGACATGGCGAGCGAGCCATCACAACTAGACCTAACCCAAGAAATGTAACCGCATGCGTGGTTCCAAGCGAGAGACCAGGAGACCGGAAATCTGGGGAATTGTGCATGCGTAGTTCACATTGGCGCTGCAGCGGCGGGCGAAAAGGGGCGCTCGTCCCTCAGGATGTTCGGTAGAATGCAAAGCCTAATTCGATTCTCCGTGTTTACCCCGGCATAACGTTATAAACTACGACCCACCGGCCTATCACCTTCTCCGCTCGCCGCCGTATAGAGGTTACGCAAGCACGGCGGCATTATATGGGGAGGATTCCTCCCGCCTGACTCCCAATTGCTCGCCAATGTTTGGTTCCCGGGGACTTGATAGTGCTCGTTTCCCAACCCTCTCAATGCGCCGGTGGGCACTCGGCGCTATTTGAATGGAGATGGAGGTAAACAAACCGAAGATGGATGAAGAAAAACAGATCCAAGTCTGTCTGTCGCTTATCCCAAACACACTGCCCTCTGGACCCTGACAACGGCCAAGGCTCGCCACAAGGTCAGAAGATGAGCAACCGCCGCAATCACGACACTATAGGAGACCCCGCCCGTGTAACAAACCTAACCCGGATATTCTCCAGCGACCGAACCGCCGCGAGGCCAATAGGACGTCAGAATGGGTTGAAGTTACGTAAAAAACTAGAAACGGGGCAATCTGACCTCACTGACCGGCCTTCCCAGAACTCTAGACCGCGTTCCGTCTTATATACACATATAAGACCGGCGTAGCGAGGACCCGCTGAATTCGTTGCAGGTATCCACTCGAAATTGTGCTATCAAAGGATTAGTGGTTTGTGAGAGCGTGTTTTGATTGGGATGTGGGAGTCTCGGGACCTTGAGCTGGCTAGACTTTACAAGTCTTTGACATTGCTCGCCTGGAATGGTGACGGAGGTATGTTGACGTATGCAGATATATTGTCCATTGTTGTATAGTCCATTCGGAGTCTAACTCTAGCTATCACTCCAGGGAAGCAAAATATACCGTTGCCAAACCGTGGCATTTATGTTCGGTTCCTACAATCCCGTGCAAGCAGCCATCGCGAAGGACTCAGAGGCTCACAGCCCGTTGCCAACACAACCATCAATCCAAGCCGGAAATTTATTGAATCGCTTTATCAAGTTTTTTACTGACCGACAAGAGATTACTACCATTACATGATTGATTTTCTGACTTGAATGCACGGCCATTACGGCGGGACTCTGATACCTCCTCCCCTTCACCGTGACCGCAACCTCGGTCACAGCAGTCGTTACACACCTCCCCGCAACGACTGCACCTCAATCAAATTTCCATCCGGATCCAAAACCAGCAACACATCCCGCAACGCCCTCGAGATCAGCTCAGCATCCTCAGGATGCCTCTCAACGACATCCCCAGGAAGGCCAAACGCCTCACCGGCCGGCCCCTGGAGCTCCGGCAACTCCCCGGCCCTCTTAAGCACGTCCGCCCCAAGGCTTTCCAATCTGCCCTGCGCCTGGAGCACATCCGGCACAATCAGGCCCACATGGCTGAACCTCATCGACCTCCCCACCCCGCCCTGGTCCCCCCCCTCATCCGAGTCTGAGCGATCGTAGGAAACCAACTCCAACAAGCCCCGCGCACGACCGTCCATCATCGCCTCGGTCAGCTCGGCGGCCGTCTGGTATCCGGCTCCGTTCTCTCCGTTCGGGGCGGAATGCGCCAGGTAGACGACGGAATAGCGCGGGCTGGCGCGGAAGGTGAAGAGGACCTGGAAGCCGAGCACGTCGCGATACCAGGCGACGCTGCGGGTCAGGTTGCGCACGTTGAGGGCCGCGTGGTTGACAAAGTAGCCGGCCGTGGATGGCGGCGGGGGGATGTCGGGGCCCGGTTGGGTGCTGGGGAAGTCTTGGCCGTCGGCGGCCCGCGTGTGGAGTCGGGGCGGCGCGCAGGCGTGGGCTGTGGAGGTGAGGAGGGCTGTGAGGAGGGCTGTGAGTAGGACATTTCTAAGATGCATGATTGTGTATTTGTTTTGGCGCTCTGGTTTCCGTTTTGGATGGGTATAATTATTGGAAGTTGACGTGCTATCAGTATTCTAAACGTTGCGAACACATCTTTGAGCTCATCCGGGCAACTAGCCCTACTTATACGTGACAGTTGATGCTCAGGATATGGCCAAGTTTGCAGAACGCTGACAACGCCGTCAGCATTGGCAATTGTCTTTGCCTGGCACCGTGCCCCCCCTTTCAGTCACTAGGTAACATTGTGTAAGACGAGGAAGATACCTAAAGTCTAGCATGGTTTCTCGACCCCAGCACATTCTGGGGGAACCGCGTCAGCTGCATCGGCCGCATCGGCCGCATTGGCCGCGTCGGACGCAGGTGCCGCACCGCCAAGAGCACCTGAAGCTCAGCGGCGTCGTTATCCGGGTGCGAAAATCCCAATTCGCCCGAACGACTCGGCGTCTGGTGATACCCCGGGGCCCGAGCTTGAAGAGCACCAAGCCAACGCCGACTATCACCTCTTACAGTCTTGCCAGTCTCAAGTTGCAAGCAAATGTGGCAGGTTCCTCCCTGCCCTTCCACATCACCCAGTCTTTTGTGAGGTGGAGGGCACTCGGGGGAGGAAGCATCCGCCACCGCCGTTTAGTGAATCGGCTGCCTGGAAACAAATGTCAGTTTGCAATCTTGTTTGAAAGCATAGGGTAAATGACCACGATACTATGACTAGTGTTTGTTTCACTGCAAACAGTCTCCGGTTGTGGCCGGTTTTCTGTCGCAGTTGGCTTGGCTGCTGACATCTGTACTGCTGCTTGGAGTTGCTAGGAAAGCACCCTGACACGCCGCAAGTTGAGCTCTGCTGCAGGACGTGTGCTACAAGGTTTTCGTTTCTTGTCCAAAAAAAGGATTCACGTTGTCAGCGGGGTTACAACCTAAGATCCGCTTTATTGAATTTTCTCGAAGAGCTCTTTTTCCAAGGTGTCTCAAACAGGAGTCAATGGGTAAGGTATCAAGCCACCTATCCTTATCAACTTGAACTGGTATAGCATCAATGGGCCATATGGTCCCCGCTCACTCCTTGTCTGTGTTGGGAACCAATATTATTTAGGTCCGTGAATAATTAGTAGCAAGGGAAATATTTTGAGTCACTTATAGCTCAGTCAAGTCCGGCAGCTCCATGGCCCGGTCCCAAATCCCATGTTGACCCAGTGATAAGGGGCGTGTTTCCATCCGGAGCGGCCAACTCTTTAGCCCAGTGATTTTTGGTCACTTGAAAAGAGAGACACTTCTACCTAGTCAGTCGCCTATTGTTTAAAGTTGTTTGATGGTTAATACGATTACACACAGCTGTTATTAGCTGCCTCCTGAGTCATGCTGCAAACTATATATAGCGGACGGTCGTTTACCCCTTCCGCTGTAGAAAACCTTTGAAACACCCCAGAAAAAACCCCCAAGTAACTACTACAAACTCAAACCCAACTTACACCACCCCCTCTTCCCAAAGACCCATAAACTCACCCATTCGATGTTGCCATCTCCCAAACATAGGATCGCCAAAGACTTGGGTGGGGACCTCCACATGGCTGATCAGTCAGATGGCCAAGTCATTAAGGATTTTCTAGCGGACTATGAAGGCTCGGGCTATTTGGCCTATGCTTCATTGACTGAGCGCGCTCGATCCATTTTACGAGAGGAACTGTCCAGCGTCGGCATCAAGCACGAGCTATTCGACCGCGGATGTCTGGAGGGGCTTGAGGGTGGGAAGGCCAAGATACCCACCTCGGCCAGACGGTCCATTCTCCGGCGCCAGGAAGACCGAAAGATACCATATCAATCACGAAAAGAGATCGAAGATGACATGCACGACCTGGCGGGCATCCGAGTTGCTCTCTACTACCCCGGCGACTATGCCAAGGCGGCCCAGCTCATTGAGAAACGCTTCGAACCTGCAAAGGACATTTGCGACTGGCCTGACCCGAACCCGGGTCGGCCGCCCTATTCATACCCAGACCGGGATCCATCTGCACAAGCTAAGAAGCCTAGGCGCTGCAAGAAATTCCCAGGATACATTGCTCGTCATTACCGAGTTCGATTAAAGGCAACAGACATCAGCTCCGACGTGGCGCTGAAGGGAAAAGTAATAGAAATCCAACTCATGTCGCTCTTGATGCATACGTGGGCCAAGATAAACCATGAGCTCATGTACAAGCCGCGGGGGGGCTGCCCTGAGATTGACGTCGACGGCGAAGCCCTGGTCGATGTGCTCAACGGTTTGATCGTTGCGAGCGAACAGTTGTTGCGCCACATCCAGATCAACAGAAGAACAACCACGAGAAAATCTCGGTCGGTACCAAAAAGGAGGCCTCACACCGCACCCAGCAAGAAAAAGGCCGCGGGTAGTAACAAAGCAAAGTCGCGTCGTCTTCCGGTCCAAGTACTGCCACGAAGGTATCCAATACAGCCCGCGCTACCAGTGTGGCTTAGATACGCCCGAAAAACAAGCTCCAAGGGCTGGATCGAGTTGACGCGTACCTTGATGAAGCTAATGCCTGGCTCGAGGGGGGCGACACCTCCGGGAAGGAAGGAAGTGTGGGAAAAACGCAGGCACGGGGGGGAGGGGAAGAACACGAAGGCCAAGAGCAGATGTGCGTAAATACACAACATGGAGCTACTAGGACATTGCCTTGAGCTCAATTTCAAATGAGCGCTCTTTCAAATTGGGGGCCGGGCAAGTATATGTACTAAGGAGCATCTGCCTTCAACGGTGTGCTCTAAAAAAGAAATGAAATAGTAGCTACCTTGATCACTACATCAGTTTAACATTATCATCGGTTTATCTCCCGCCTGATGTCAGGGGAAGGGTGAAATTGAGTGTGATTTCCTTTTCGAGGGTGAGGGTAAGGGTTGGGGCCACGCACTCAAGGCCTCATTTGACGGGCACCCCTACCGGTGAACAGGCTAAAGATTGCGCAGTTTACAATCGTATAACTCTCGGACTCACCGTGCTGTACCCGGCCTGTCTCAACGAAGCCAAGACTCTGAGCGATCGGCAAGAGGTCACACAGAGATTCCCCGCACTGGGTACTGAAGCCGAGGAAACAACACCGTCAACAGGGCACCTTTGTCAATTACGTACAGTTTTTCCAAGGCCCATATTTGGGTGCGCTATCCGAAGACGCAACCCGGAATCCTACGAGCGCGGCTCGAAAGTTGTTGAAGAGGAGACCAATACCCTGCCGCCGAACATAGCATTCCCGATCTCCCCGCCGAGAGCTATATACAACATCCCGCTCACAGGGGTACATACACTTCAATCAGCAAACGGAATTCCAACACCATGATGGTCCCCTGCGGTCGATTGAAGGACATCTAGGGCCGACAGCGGAATTTCAGTGTCATGAACATGGAGGATATAGGTACACTTGACATTAGCAGTGGAACACCAACGCCATGATGTTTCCTAAGCTCGCTGGTGTTTTCAAATTAACCAGTGTGGCAGCAGTGAATAAGTTACCGGTGAAGATGATACACCCTCCCTAGCAGCACAGGGATCACCATATCGCGCCCACTTTGTACTTGCGTAATGCCATGCGATGCAAACCTATTATTCCAGAGCCCCTTGCTGATCGGTAGGTGAATGGAGCTTGTATGTTCAGGGATAGAGCGTTAGACTCGGTAATGGCTAGTTTTCTATTCGATGGAGAAACGACGGGTTAGCAACGGCGTCATTTATCCGGCGGCAGGCAAACCTGCTTACTCGCCACGTAAACAAATGCTTGCCCACAAGCATGCCTGTGCAGCGACTGTCCGAATCTCCAGCCGCTCCGCCGACCCAATGCCCCCGGCAATTCGGCTTGACTCTTGTCAGTCCGCCCGAGAGGCATCAACGTCCAGTTAAATGTACATTTATCCCCCTCATCTACAGCTAGTGAAGAAGGAAGATGTGCTTCAAGAGACTACAGCCGACGAAGTTGAGCCCTAACTCTACAGCAACTATATGCGTAGGTCAGGCAGGTTTGGTTAGGCATTTGAAGTGGCGGAGGTCACGACTTGGTGTTAGTGACGTTGGGGGCCAGGCTAGCAATTAAAGTGCCTTACGGTTGAATCTGTTATACGGATCCGTACATGGATCATACCTTAGCTTCCGACTGCCCCGCATAATCCGTACTACTTTTATTCACCGAGATACAAGAGATAATGACTGTGATTTCGATCTGGGTACTATCCCCGGCGCTAGGACGAACGACAGGGGTTACTTCAAGGTAAAAGCCTTTAAGTCTAAAGTCCTCGGGACCAACGCCAGCTTCGCCCCCCCCCCCTCAGCCCACAGTAACCCGAACACCCCTGCTATCCACTTTCGGGGCAACAATAAACAGGTCAAGCTTCGGGTAAACATCAGACTCGTCGGTATCATGCAGTGTCAGTCTCGGGGCATCTGGTCTAAACATGATTGCCAGACCAAGATACAGCTCGGCATATGCGAGGCTAGATTACCGGTCAGTGATACTCCTACAACCAGAGGGAGAGTAGGATGGAACTTGCTTCATGCCCAGACAGCTTCGGGAGCCCTTGGAGAAGGGGATGAAATTGCGGTCCATCTGAGGGTCATACTCCCCCATCCAGCGCTCGGGGTTGAACTTGGCGGGCTCGGGGTACACGGCAGGATCATTGTGCGACATGTATGCTGACATGCTGGTTGGTACCTAACGGGGTTGGGCATGTTGTTAGTCTCCTATTCCGCTCGGAATTACCTGCGGGGGGGGGGGGGGGAGACGTACGTTCTTGGGAATCTCCCACTCCTTGTACTGCAGTGCTACGTCGGGAGAGCAGCGGACAACACGGCGCAGCGTCCCCGGGCTCAAGCTATTGGCAGACATTAGCATAGATGCAGTTATTCTTGGTTATTGATTCAGCCAGGACAAGGAAAACTTGCCGCAGTCCTTCCTTGACACATGCCGCGAGGTACGGAATCTTTTCCAGATCTGACCACCGCGGCACGCTGTCCGGGTAGTTTGCCATGATCTCGGTCACGGCCTCGCGCAGCTTCTCACCCACCTCAGGGTACGCGCAAGCGTAGTATGTGATGGTGACTAGCGTTCGGGCCGTGGTCATGGTGCCGGCAGAGAGAATGGAGATAAACTCGCCGACTAAGCGGTCTGTCGTCTTCTCCGACGCGGGGATGTTGCTAGCTAGAAGATGCTCGATCAGGGACACAGAGTGGCTATCACTGGCCTCCTTGTTTACGCCTTTCGCTTTTGCCTTTTTGATGCAGGACTCGGTGAGCTGTAGAGATTAGCACCGCTGTAGGCCCGCCCCTGTCATGTTTGGCTTGGGGAGACTTACATCTGACAAGGCCCTGTACCGAGCTGCAAATGGGATCAACCGGAAGAGCACCTTGCGGGGGATATGCCTGGCCCAGCTAGAGGCACATATTAGCTGCAGCTTACCATCGGGGAGCGGGGTGGCCTACCCGACCAGAAAGGTAAAGTTCGTGTACAAGGCGATCAAGGCAAAAAAGCTATAAAGCGTGTGGTACCTGGGCGAGCAACTCTGTCAGCCATCCAGACATCCAGTTCAACGCGGGGAGGGAAAAGGGACGTACCAATCAGGCGAGAAGTCTGGCTCCCCAGCAAATGAAGGCGGGTCCACGAGGCAAATCTTCCCGATCAGGTCACCCGTCATGGCGGTGAAGACGTAGTCCATGGTGACGACCGTTCCGGAGCCGCGGTGCTCCTTGAGGCGATCCTCGATTACCTTGATTTCATCCACAATCATCTCTTCATATCTTTGGACCTGCTGGCGGGAGAAAAAGGGGTCGAGGGGCTTTCTCCTCATCCGGTGAAAGTCATGGTCCTCGGCCACCGCGTGCGAGCCTGAGAAAGAAGTTTTGTCAGCGTCAAGGGCAGCAGCCTTGATGTGAGGTAGGGATTATGTGAGGTAGGGATTACATACCATCGATACCGATTCCATCTCGGAGCTGCTTGAAAATCTCTGTCCGCCGGACAGACCCAGCAACATACAGGGTGTTGTAGAAGCTGGGGTCACGAACGGAAATCTCCCACGGGTTGATGCGGACGATGGGACCGTATTGGTTGTGCATCTCAGCCACAGCGTAGACGAACTGCCCACGCTTGACGACATCGTGGTAGAACTCAAACCACCCAGAGGCAGCGGTGAACTTGGGGCCGGGGAATTTGGAGAGAGGGGAAAAGTAGAGGCGGTAGAGTGCCAGGATAATGGCATACAGAACAAACATGGGGGGGATGCCGAGAACGACAACTATCTTCCAGTTGGCAGCCAAGACCCGAACAAGGTCATCTCTGCTAGAAGCCGCCGAGAGGCTCGACCAAGCCATTTTGCTGCTAAAAGAGGTTGTGTATGTGAGCAGGAAGTGTATTGGCATGAGCCATGAGGAGAGTTGGGGAGAACGAGGAAGTTGAAGTTGAGCAGACGGGGTCTCTAATACCCAAAACAGTCGACACCGTACTGCCATGTACCCCCAGTGGTCTTGATGACGGGCACATCTGCCGTAGGAGAAAGAGGGGTATTTTGAGCTTTGTTATCTCGCATAGAGTGTTGATGTTGGTGCCATGAGAGGGGATGATGTCGTATGCGGGCACAAACCCTGGTATTCATGGGTGCTGGGTCTCAACGAGTTTCTCTTACCCAACAAGACCAATGGGACTATCGCGGTTAAACCATTTGTCGCTGGGCACGGAACGGACTTTGTGAAGTCCAGGAGGCGGCATCCTGCACGCTCTTATCTCGCATATCAAGACCTCGGGGCAGGCAACAGTACATGTCTTGAGCCGGCCGGTTATGAGGAGACCTAAGATTGGCTTGGAAAGGGTCTTGGGATACTTGTGTACATACAGTACTTGGAGCAAGGGGCTGTACGGGAGTTGCCATTTCCAGTTGTGCAGCACCATATACTTGAGCACGCCCCGAACCCATCCTGGTTTCACCGAGAACAACGGCATCCACCCTTTCGCTTTCTGTTTTCACCATGGAGTACCATTACTCTACCGTTGTTGGCCCCGCCACGTATGAGACTGAAGGTCTCTGCGATGGGGTTCCCCTAAGACTCCATCTCAGTCAGGAGCCTGAGGATCTTGGTGCTATCAGAGCCCAGGAAGACTGGAGGAGGCTTGTTGCTCCCGTGGGCTTCAAACGGGGAAGTCTTGGCCCCGAGTACAACTTCCTATCCGTAGCCTTCCCCGAGACGATCCCCGACCGGATGGAGATACTCGCGTACTTTGATGAGTTTATCTTTCTTCATGATGATGTTGTCGAAGCCGTTGATCAGGCAGAGGTGAGAACACGTCTCTCATCTACTTAGAATGAAAACTAAAACACAACCAAACTGTACAGGGTGATCAGCAGAACGACGAAGCACGCGAGGCGTGTCGCTTTGAAAAGACGACGAGAGATACTGGAAGACGGACTATGGTTTCCAGGGTGGCACAGAAGATGTTGTCCATGGATCCAGGTCCGGCAGCAACCACGCTCGCTCTATGGACCGAGTGGTTTGACAAGGGGGCCGGCCGGCAGAACCATACCCAGTTTGACACCTTGGACGGGTATCTCGAATATCGAATCCTAGATGTCGGTAAAATGCACGTTCTGCTTTTCACTTTATAGCCCTGTCTTACTAGAGGTCTTTGGGAATGGCGGCTAACGTATCTCTAGGTATCTAACCGGCGTCGCCATCTTTGCCATGGGTCTCAACATCCCTGACCACGAGCATGAGCTCCGCTCCCAGCTTTGCCGCCCAGCATGGGTTGCCCTGGGCCTGACCAACGACCTCTATTCTCTGGACAAGGAAACGGAGGCAGCCAAGGCCATGGGCGAGGCACATGTGTGCAACGCCGTCTGGGTCATGATGCGTGAACACAACCTCGATGAAGACATGGCCAGGAAGTTGTGCCGCGAGAAGATCAAGGAAAGCGTCGCGGAATATGTCGAGATTGTGAAGAAAACTGCCCAGCGAACCGACATCTCACGCGACTTGGGCATATTTGTCGAGGCAATCCAGTACATTCTCAGTGGCAACCTGGTTTGGACTCGAGGTGCTCCAAGGTACCATCCCGCGGCCACTTACAACACGCGCCAACTCGAATGGATGGCTACAGGCGCTCCCAAGTCCGCCGAGGAAGCGAATTCCCGAAAGGTCGGAGTTGCCGGCACTCTTTACAGTACGCTTCAGTCCGTTGCATTTGGCGTATTTGGAATGGTTCAAGGTTTCTTGCGCAGGGCCCGACTGCATACGACACCGGCAAATATTGCCGCGGATGGAATCCTTGAAACTAGCAAAACAACAGTTCAGTGACTACCTCCTACAATACTTGCTTTCGTGCTCAGGCCTTTTGGATGTCATAACATATGTTACTTGATTTCTCATATCAACAATTGGTGGGGTCATGCTCCGGCTACGATTAAGAGGAGACGTTTCACCAGGACAGTTAATTCTTGATATTCTCTGTATTGAATGTAGTCAACATCAACGATCTAACCTATGAATCAAACTCAAATCTCTAAATTGACTCGGTCATAGTTGTCAGCGCCATACTAGTTGCTGTCATCCCACCAGTCGTCACGGTATTGTGTCGGGACTAAAAAAGATCAAGGTTCGACATCATAATGTTGAACTCTTGCACCTCCACCTTGTCGGCATCGAGGTCCGCAATTGCCTCGCCATGCATCAAGGTCCGCAATTGCCTCGCCATGCATCAAGCCCAGGACAAAACACGACTGGGCCAGCTCCCAGTGATCTCCAGCCCCGCGCATGACGACTGGCACATCGTGGTCGAGTAGCACGCATATGAAATCCCCTTTCTGAACTCGCGGCGAAGCCATGCCCATCAGCCCCTTTTCCGTCCTCAACAGCTGCCCGCTACATTGGTTCTCAATCATGGTCCTGGCCAATTTTTACCGCCCGGACCAATCTGCGCCTCTGGACAGTGTGCTGCTATCCGATTCCGGTGATGAAGTCGGGCTCGGTCATGGCTGGTTCATGGCCTGCCGCGGGGGTTCGCGGACGCTTATTCCGAGCTCGTGCAAAAATGCCGCAACCACACCGAAGAATGGTAGACTTTGGTCTGTTGCTGGAAAAGACCAGCCCAAGAGTAATTCGCGATCGTTCCGCACAGTTGAGAAAGGCTCCATGAAGCAAATGGTATCGCAGATGATGCCCCTCGGGTAAAACGTTGATGAGTCGGGCGAAAAGCGGAACTCTGGGTCCGAATGTCCACCAGCATTGAGCGTAACACCTACCAATGTAAATGGCATGTGGTGCCGGACAGTCCAGCTTATCTGCCTCGTCCTGGTCGCCAAGGCCAGCGCCCGTGATGAACCGCAGGCTTTGTTCTCGTTCAAGGACAGCTCGTGCAATATGGGTATACAGGCCCTTTGCAGACCTGGTGTAATCCAGAGCTTCAAATTCGTGGGCGTCTGACGCGAGCCCCAGCAAACCATAGACCCTGTCTAGAGGGGTTGCTAACACGCCGTTCAGCGAATCTGACTAAAAGAGAGGCCAGTGTGATGTCGGCCTCGGCATCGGCGGGCTCGCCCTCACTCCCACCCTCACTCTCGTCCTCGGACATGTTCTTATCTTGTCCTCGGCTGCGTCGAGGCAATACAGTGATCAGAGAGCAGTCTATCTGCGCATTGAAGTCGTTGTATGGGATGAGTGTCAGGAGTCTGATCTCTCGCGATTCATTCTTTAGGGGCTGGTAGATCTGCGGGGGCATTTGCGGGTTTGCATGGTTGTCGACTTGTTGTCCCTGAAAGTTCAAGGGAATTGACCATGAGAAGAATTATTGGCAAAAGCCGAGTTTCGACTGCGCGACCAGGAAAAAGGCACTAGCCCTATCTAGTTGAGCTGGGTTATGTGCTTCGTGAAGTGCACATCTCCAGGAACAAGTCGCAGAAGTGCATACAGGCGAGCGCTAAATGAAGTGTTCTCTCAGCTTCCAGCTTGTCAACTTCCGCTCATTTGCAGGAGGCCAGTGTGAAAAAGGAAATTACGATGACATAGGATGTCTTCAAGTCAACCTGGCCTATTTTTTCGTACAGATCCGTAATGTAATTTGAAGTGTCTAACCGCCGGTGACCTTCTTGGACTTGGGCCAGCTCTTGTCACTTAACTCTGGCAAAGTCTCAATCACGGCCCATTTTCCATCCCATTCCCAGAACGACATGCTGCCATCTATTCCCTCGGTGACCATGTGCATCCTTTCCCCGAATCCGCCCTGGACCAAGCTCCATGCATGCCTTACACCAGTTCCGACCGTGTCGACCAATTGCCACGTCCCTTGAGAGCTCAAAACCGGGTCTAGCGTCAGGATGTCGCTGTTATCTCTCCACCAGTGCTGCACCGACCCATTGACGGCAAGAACAAGTTGGAAGCCACCTATGCTGGACTCATTGGCTGTATTAAAATAGTCCTGGATCATGACGGGGGGTGTGTCGGTGGGGATGCCTGAACCAAATATTTCACCGGGATTCCACAGGTATTCGCTGACATGTTGCCGCCAGAACATCTGCATCGTATTATCGGCACGTGTCGCCACGACGTAAAGATTGCCCCGGCTGGTGATTTCGGGGTGACAGATATCAAGCCCGACGTTGGATTGGACAACAGCGGGGCCGCTTTGCGCGATGCCGCTGGCGATAGGGGGTTGTATCAGTCTCCAGGCCGACTCGGCTGGGACATATCGCCACTACCAGATGGAAGTTAGCCTTTATTCTCGAAAATAACGTGTCCATGACTGAGGATGTCCATGACTGAGGATCGCACCTCATTGAGGGTACCGTCAGAGTGTTTGACCACTATGACCAGACTCGAATCATCACTCTGCACCAGACCTGGAAATCCGTTGATTTCCTTCTCTGTGATGGCCGAAACCTGGGCCCATGTGCGGTTCAACTGTGAATACTCGAAATGTCGGATGTTGTTGTTGCCATCGACCCCAACAACATGGAAGTTGCGGTTGAAGGAGGTCCCGATGATGGCAGGCTGACCGACCAAGGATGTCACGGTGTTATCGCTGTCACCGCCGGTCACTCCCTGGGAGACAACACTCCATTGCCCGACAGTTGCGTCTCTCGACAGGTGAGCAAATCCCGTTGATATCTCTTTCGGTGAGAGAAGCAGCTCGAAATCTCGGTGTGTTGCCCCGTTGCCGGACTGCATCATGTTTCCGCTCTGATGGCGTTTGCGGGACCACGGATCGGGGTTGACGTTTGTCAGGCCGTACTTGGTCCAGTTCTCGATATTGCCGTTGCCATATCTGCAGACACCGTCAGGGTAAGCTCAACCACCCAATACGGAGTCGTGTTGTTCTCACCCAAAGTAAACAAACCCCCCCTGTCCCCACCCCGGCCCCCACGAGTTCTTGATGATCCACGCCTCCCTCGCATCATCATAACCCACCACCAAAGCAATGTGATTCCCCGAGTGCGTCGCCGCCCCGTCCCACTGGTACACACTCTCGCCATTCTCGGGCTTCCACCCCCTCAAATCCTCATACAGATAAAAAGTAGCGACCAACGGCCCATAAACATCCAACCACCTCTTCTGGTCCTCCACCACCCCAAGCGGCTGGGACCCCGGCACCCGCGTCGCGCGCCCCTCGCGGTCCTCACACCCGGCATGGTACCCACGCCCCGTTGCCGCATACGGCTCACACGCCCAATCCGCCACGCCCCGCCCCCCCGCAGCAACAAAGCCCAACGTCTCCTGGGCGTTGCCAAGACTCTCGCACGCCGCGCCCAGCCCGTCGCGCAGGTCGGCCTCGCTGCGCCTGCTCCACGGCCCGTGCTCGATGCGCACCATGGCCTCGACCAGCGCCGTCACGGCAAAGGCCCAGCAGCTCTGGCAGACGCCCTGGTCCCGGACCGACGTGATGTAGGCGACGCCGGAGCGGTTGCGCCAGTCGACGGTGGCGGGCAGGGCGCGGAAGAAGCGGCCTAGTGTCGAGGGGGTGCTGCTGCGGGGGTGGAGGGGGGAGGGTGGGGGGAGGTATGGCGGGGGGGGGAGGGCGGTCCAGTTTATCGGGACCGGGGAGGCGGGCACGGGGGACGGCCAGAGGATTTGGCGGGCGTTTGGGGTGGCGAGGGTTGGGGGGAGGTGGAGAAACCATGGCCAGAGGGGGGTCATGGTGGGCTTGGGGTCAGCTGGGCGAACATGAGGTCATCAGGGGGCTCGATCGCCATGGTTTGAACATGGCATTGGCACCAAGACTTTGGATTTCAGCAGTCGAGCGTCTCTAATACCCCGACGAAAGTGCCCCGTATTTCGCGGCGGCAGTAAAACCCAGATTTCATCAATGTAGGTCAGCATCGCATCACGTCCAGCAGCGACAGCAGCACCCGGATTTCCACCCCCCCCCTATAGCCGAAACATAATATACCAGCTCCAAGTCCCCAACCGGGCTCACTCCACCACGGCGGCCAAAACCTGGGCGGTGGACTTAACCAAGCATCGATCATGTTCCCACCAATTGTGTGCCGCTCTGCAGGGCCTCCCGGCTCAATTCCCACAGCCTGGGCGAAGCTGGTCTAGAACTCGAATGGACCCTGCAAAAAAAAGGGGGCGTCGTAATCCCCCTTTCAGCCGCCAACCGCCCATTCCTGACGGGGAAAATTCCGTCATTTTTTCGGAGAGGATCGACTCGGATTGAAGATCGGAGTTCCAAAAGTTCGCGAATCTAGGGACGCTTCGGGGGCATGCAGCCCGGTGGACAGTTCTCATCGTCTTCCGTCATGGGTGTTACCTCGCCGCGAAACAATACGCCGATGCCACTTGCCCAACGCCGCAGCTATAATAACACGACCCCAGCGCGAGGTCGACCAAGATGGTGGGGAGGAAGATGACGGCGCTGGACAGCGGCTCGCCCAGCCATCTCTCTCCCAAAATCCTTTGGTGCAAGCGCACGCCAAGGACAGCGATGGGGATGCGCGTCAGGATGACTGCGACCGCCAAGGGCGCGTGGGGTGTGACAACAGACTCGATGCGCGGCCAGAGAAAGAGCCGGAGGGCGGCATTGAGCAGAATGCCCGTGACGAAGAGGAGGGCGAGGCAAAGATTCCTCTCAAGGGGCGTGGCGGGGGGATTTGACATGGCGGTGCTGTAAAGGAGAAGGGATGATGCAGCAGGAGCAGCGGGGAAGAGTCGCGGAAAGGAGGGGCAGCAGGGCAATATATGTCCCTTCAACCTGGTTCGAAGGAGCGACGGTCTTGAATCTTGATTGGCTACAAACTCGAACGAAGCTCGACCTCTATATGACATGGGAAAGTTACAATCGTGTACTCCACAACTCAGCCCCGTTTCCTCGCTACCACCACCATCTTGTCCAAACCTCAGCCCTCAATCTCAGACCGCTTTCCGGCACCGCACATGGGACGCGACGGCTTGTCTTTGGTCTCGAACGTCTCGCCCATGATGGACAAAGTGTGGCCGTTGGGGAGATTGATGTCGGTCCTGGCCGCGCTCTGGTCGCCGGCACTGGCGCCCTCGAGCAGCGACTGGACAAAGGCTGCCGCCTGGTTCGCTCCCTCGCCGTGGACGCAGTTGGACAGCTGGTCGTTGTCCTGGGCGGTCGCACCACCACCCGTCTTGATCTGGCCGAGGCCGTAGCCGACAGCGCCGCCCGCCGCGAGCTTGACGACCTCGCAGGTAACGGGGTGGTTAGCAAGGAAGTCGTGGATGGTCTGCCGGGAGGGCGTAACGCGCTTGGCGCAGTCGACAATCTGCGGCCAGGTGTCGCGGAGCCGGATCCACGCGGCGCTGCCAAAGGTGCGCCCGCAAGTCAGGGCCGCGCGGCACTTGGACCAGTCCCAGCGCCGCTCCAGCGAGCGTTCCTGGAGGAGTGAAAGGGCCGAGCAGGACCCAGGCTCCGAGGACTGGCACGAGCGCCCCTCGTGCCGCTTGCTCAAGGCATCGCTGTAGCCGTCGCCGTAGGCTACGAACTGGTTGCTCTCGGTGTGCACCTTGTCGTCCCACTCGTCCACCGGGATACCAATCGATACACCCAGAGCAACCTGCTGCCACTTGTACGTCTCGCCAAACGCATCTTTGACCATGCCGTGGCCAAAGCCGCCCTCGTTCAGGGCCTCGGGGTTGAAAATAGGGGAGAGGCTGCCGGTGGCCTTCTCAACCGAGATGCCCGCCTCCTTGCGAGCAGCCTCCTGGCTGGCCTGCCACGCCGCCACAGCACGGCGTTCCCGCTCCAGCTTGATCGGCTCAGCCTGCACCGTCTCGAGCTCGGCAGTCTCATTCACATTTCGGCGACCCGGGTTGTGAGAGTCGTCAATGACATGGTACGAGCGCGCATTGCCCCGGCTGGTGGCAATGTCGAGGCAGCCCGAGTCCACGCTAGCGTACAAGCCGCGCCAGTCGCACTGCCCCTCGAAGAAGGCCAGGTCTGTTTCTGTTAATATGCATCTTTCAGCTGTGGCGCTGTGCCGATAACTCACGGTGAGTGTCGCCATCGCTCTTCTCGAGCTCCACGATCGCAGACTGTGCGTTGATCGGAATGTCGAAGCACGGGAAATTATTGTCATACGAGCGCTTAAAGGTACCAAGCTGGCCAGATCGGCACTTCTTGCCGTTGTAAAAGTGAATAATGAATCCTTGAGACAGGGGAACGAAGCCAGTAACGGCCAGGAGAACGGCAGAAGCCTTCATGATGTCAAAGTGCAAATGTCTTTGCTATTGCAGGAGCTGAAGGACGTTGATTTGGATGCTGATGAGATGAGATATTGGATTCTGGTCCGGTTCTCGAATGGGCTTTATACTCCCACACAGCCACATGTTATCCGGTCTCCAGGAGAGACTCTTTCGACTTCAACTCCATTATACCCTCTATGTTCCCCAGCGTGATCCTCGTGGCTCTGTTGGTTCATTTCATACGCTGCTTCGAGCACTATGGATTCTCCCAGCAATCTATCCAACTTGGCGAATGCCAACTCGATGGTCCTACCCAGAGTTCACGATATGCCTCGCAAGCTTGTCTCCCTGGTGTTCCCAGCGGGCCACGAGCAAAGCCCAGAGGGATCACCACGCCGCAAACCTCGGGCACTAGCAGACCAATCTCCGCCTCGAGGACACTATACAATTGTCCCTTGGTCGCGGTGCTTGTCATCTTCGGGCCGACAAACACACTGAACCACACGATGGCCGCTGCTTTTTGTCACCGCCCTAGTAAAAGTGTGGATAACGCCGGGCTGCTGCTCCTTTAGGATCTGCCTATTCGCCCAAGAAACTCCAAAGCATAGATGCAGTTGTCTCATTGAGCCTTGGGGTTTGACCCACTGCAGCTATTCCACCTGTAGCTGCGCCCAGTTTAATCGTGCCCGACAGGAAAAGGAGATATGCTCGAGGCAGTATCTGAACCCGACCGGCAGATGGGATTTATCCATTTCGCGGCGGTAAAAATAGGGCCCCAAGGCTCAATCATATACCCTATCGCTTGGCCTGATTGGTGTCCAATGCACTGCTGTTTGAACTAGCGATTTATGGCCAACGGCATGTTTGGACCTTCCGGCACAGAATGTCTTGACCTCGTGCGACCTGGTAACATCCAATAGCAAATCATCATCGATGGCATCATCTCTTGGAATCCTAGCGTAGAACCACGGCGCTATCCGCCTGCCATGGAAGGATGCGGCACGAATGAATACCCTTTCAGGAATCCATACAGGGGCTCATGGCAGACCAACGAGGCATAACTTGACTAGCAACGTTGGCACTTTAGACAGGTCCTCAGTTGTCACCGTGACGTAACTTAGTTGATGAGCGCCCTGGTTGATAGAAAATGATGCCTACTGGATGAGCAAACTGCTACCTCTTTGAAATAGGGGTTTGGCCTTGTAATTTCGAGGTTATGCTCTTCCCTCGTTTGGAAAACGACAAGTTCATTCTGGCCTCCCAGGCCAGCTCTTGGCCCATTTGACGTCTCGGATATCTTGATGCCTAGCAGCTATCCCGCTTTCCTCGATCAACATGCATCCTAGAGCCTCATGCCCAACAGACCTGTATCGTGACACACATCTCCAGCCACCCCGAAGCCAGACATGTGGGCCACAAAAAGAGCAATTACGACCGAGAGGACGAGCGGTGCCCGGGCGACTGCTTTAGTGCCGAGGTTCTCACCACGCCAAGGCTGGACAGGCTGCGTATCAGCCAAGCCTCAGGCAGTCCATCTGCCCAGCGGTTTAGAATAGGGACTACACCAACATCTCGCCGTGGCAAACCGGACTAATCGCTGGCGAAGGCGCTGTCATTGCGAGCAGCAAAATCTCGCCTACGACGCTCTACCCTACTGCTGGGGGTCCGGTCCCCAGGACAAAGTGTCGAAGCTGAACGGCGCCGACCTTGTTCTCACGTCCATCCTGAGTGGGCATGTCGAAACGGCGATGGAATGCGAGCAGTGAAGCAGAGACAACGGCGGGATGAGACGGTGACAGTCCAAAGGCGCCCAGTGGAAAGGCCCAGCGGCAAAAAAAGACAAAGTGGCGAGAAGTAAAACAGCAAAGTGGCAAGACTGAACGCCTTTAATCATGACTCTCATTCTTCGTTCCGTTTAGACTTCTAGGCAGACAAAAGGCGGCGAGCTTGAGTCTTAATTGGCAGCATCATCTTGATGGTCAACACTAGAATGCCAAAGTCGCACCATGCAGCTGTGGCAATATCGAGGCGAGAAATGAGATGTTGAACAAATCATGAACCATCAGATTGTCCTGTCAATAGCAATTACTTAGAAATATAGATACCTTCAATGTTGATACGCCGTAAATCCGCCTGCCCATCCCGAGTCCTCCCAAAGCCGACAATGATAACTCCAGCCCATTCCATACACTTATTACACCTTTTTTCCCGGATCATACCGATGTCTCCTTATCCTTTGGGACTGTGATAACTCTATCCCCTAAATAAAATTTCGTAACGTCCCCCTTTTCACTAGTACTCAACCTCGGCGTTGACGGAGACACAGGCGTGCTCCACCCAGCCGAGGGCTTCTCACTTTCGTCCGTGGCACTCCCCCTCCTTTCGGCATCCGCCTCCTTCGCCTTCTCCGCCGCTTTCTCCGCGTTCTGCACGAGAATAAACAGCGCGGCAATCAACATGCCCAGCCCGCCCAGCGCGACCGAGAACCAGTAGGCTGCGCGCAGGCCCTGCAGCCGGACGGCTACCAGCTTTTCGTTCGAGATCGACAGTGGCGGCGGCGGACCAGCCATCTCGGCACGCTCCCCAGCAAAGCCAAGCGAGTGCTTGTGGATGGACCCGGCGAAGCCAAGGCCGCAAGAGATGCTGTAGTTGACGACAGTCGCGACGAGGCTAGCGGCGATGCCCTGTTTCTCCTTGGGCAGGGCCGAGGAGAGGAGGATGGTGGCGGCAGGGAAGGACAGGTTCATGGCGCCGGGCATAAGGACAATCGCGATGAAGGTGTTGGCCCAGTAGGTCTGGTTCAGGGGCGTGATGGCCATGAGCAGGCTGCCAAAGGTGAAGAAGAACATGGCGGCGAACATGACCCACGACACGGGGAAGCGGCGCATCAGCCAGACGGTGAGGAAGGCGAAGCCAAGACCGGTGATGGCGACGGGGCACGTCTCGGCCGAGGTGAGCAGCGCGCTGTGACCCCGCAGGTGCTCGAGAAATATGTACAGGTAGTACACCCAGATGCCGTGGCTGCTCCACCCGGCGAAGACACATGCAAGCGTGAAGCCGGCGTTGCGTTGCAGGCCGCGGATCGGGATGATGGGCTGGGTCGCCACCTTGAGCTCGACCCAGACAAAGGCGAACAGGGACAGGAAGCCCAGGACGAGAAGCACCGGAATGTACGGCGTGTTCCACCCGACGAGGGGTGCCTGGTTGAGGGCGAAATTGACCAACACCAGTCCCAAAACACCAGTCACGGCACCGGGCCAGTCGAACTTGGGGGGATCTGGGTCGACGGCCTGCGGAGCGCCACGGGGCATCCTCGGCATCTTCTCTGGCGAGGGCACGACATAATAGGAAATGGGGACCAGCAGGGCGCAGGTGATGGCCAGCAGCCAAAAACACCAGTGCCAGCCGATGGTCTCGGATACCAGCGCGGCCATGACGGCGCCGAGGGCCGCGCCGGTGGGCCCGGAAGCGCCGAAGGCGGCAAAGGCCATGTTGCGCTTGAAGCCGACGGGGAGGGTACGGCCAATGAGGGCGATAGCATTGGGGATAACGAGGGCCGGGCCGATGCCCTGGAGTGCGCGGCATACGCTGAAGAGCACAAGTTGGTCGTGGTTGGGAAAGCCGCAAACGAGCGACCAGACGGCGAACCAGGCCCACCCGACTATGAAGATACGCTTGTGGCCGTACATATCGCCGATGCGACCTGTTGGGGTTGGATTGGGGGTTAGATCTTGGGTTGCATTCTCATCGGCAGGGGTCAAGTGCCGGGTGGTAAGGCATGGGTGTATGGCTTACCAGCTGGGAGCATGAACGTGCCCACTGTCATGCTGTAGGCAGCTGAGAACCAGCTCAGGTTGCCATAGTCGTGGATGTCAAAATACTTGGCGAGGATCAGGAGTGGTGCCACTGTCTGGTTCATCGCCGCCAAGGACAGGAACTGGGCGAGACAGAGCAGAAAAATGAATGATATTTCGTGGAGGAGCTGGCTGACGGGCCGCGGGGCGGGCGGGGCCGTGACCGGTGTGGACATGGCGGTGTTCTGCTTGGCCATGGTTGTTTTCTTGTAAAGAGTGTAAACTATGTGCACTCGTGCGTAGGTATGTGCATTTGGAGCAGAGGGAGCAACCGGCTGCCGAAGAGAGAGCAGAGGTCGACAACGGTGGGAAACGTGGTTTGGCTGACCATTTTGTAATCAGCCAGTCGTTGCGTCCATCGCGGGCCATCGCGGGCCATCGCAGGCCCAATGATGAGCATCGTCGTTCGGGGCTCCGGCGGGCCTGCAGCCTGTGACGATCCGAACAAGAGGGATTGGCGGTCCATGGCTTTCTGTGCGCTTTCTGTGGAAGCAGTCGAGTTTGGCTGCAGAATGCACTGCACATCCCAACAACTGCACACAACTGCAGACCTGGGGAATGTCTTGCTCCTGCCTTGGTTCTGCCTTCTTCTGCTGGTTGCGGCGAATGACCGAATTGTTTACGAGGCTATTCCTGCAAGCCGTGAGTATTAATTAGAAGAGGGATCGTCAGCAGTGTCTCGAGTACCTGAATCGTCTGGGATCAGGCCTGCGATGCACCACAAATTCCCCGGACTGTCCCGGCTGGTGTCTAGGGCTGGCCCTGGGTCTCCTCGCCGTGGCGCACCGATCCGCAGGTCCTTTCCCGCAACCGTGATCTTGGCACCATACTGGCCTGGTGTGATGCTGTGATCGGACTTTTGCTCGAGCAAGGAATTTGCCGTCCAGACATCATCGACGAGAGAATCGGCTGTTGATGCCCAAATTCTCCAGTTGCACCACACAAACCACCCAAGACGTGTGCCCGGTTTCTTTCGGAACGCTCTAAGCGTGACAAAGCACGCAGAACACAGAAAACAAATGTTCAAAGGCTCGTCACTCATGATGCACGGCATGTCCTGTTGCACGACTGTTTTCGTCCCTGACTTGGGATATGGAAATGGAACACGGAAAATACCAAGGAACCTGTCACAGCAGCGGCTCGGTGCTACCTTGCCTCAACGTCTTTTTTCCATGGCGGGCTGACCCGTGAGAGGGTTGCCTGGCCAGATAGAGTTGGACGGGACAGCCATCGATTGGTAGATGCCCTGCCACTTCCTCAACTTGGAACTGGGAACCCCTCAAGAAGGTGCGTCGGTCCCGAAGGTCCTAAGGCTCACCCGCTCCTCGACACGCTTCATCGTGGCACAGCGACTCAGTGGCATGCCGACAGCCAGTCGTTCCCTCCCGCGCGGTTGAGTTGTTGGCGGGGCGTGAGGGGGGGGGGACGGAAGGAGCTAAGCAGGGCCAATCTGGCCGACTCAGGCCGATCGGCGCCCACCACGGTGCAAACAGCTGCGAACCACCTGTGCTTCAGCTCTGAATCGCATTCGTGGGGTGCAGAGCTTGTCCCCACTCCTTGCGACCGTTTGTCGATTCAGCTTGTTGGTAGATATGAAAACCAAGCACCCCCCCGATTCGTTGGAACATTTGTTCCGCCATGGCACTCTGCTCACCACCCCCCCGTGCCTGGTGCCCAGAGACGCTGCACCCAGGTTGTAAAACTCCAGAGTTTCCGTAAAAGTAGCCAATGGGCAAATTTCACGAAAATAATTTGTCTTTTGCCAGCCCTTCGTTTCACCTTTCTGCTCGCCTGGGGGAACCTCTGAGCAGCCATTTTAATTCATGCTAGCACCTAATTATCACGTTACGGTCGCTAACGACAGACTCAAGATCTCGCCTTTATGCCATGCGACCACCGACCTGGGCAGCCATGCATCGCCATACAGATTAGGTTGACCCTCACGGTTGGGTCAACGTCACCTCCAAGTTCACCGGCCGTGGGTAAAAGCACAAGCGAGGCCGACGGTTGCAGATCGTCCTGTCGCACCACACGGTCGTTGCACTGCGCCGACTTCACAGCCTATGTGACGACCAAATCTTCACCGGCGTCGGTGTAAGACAGCTTTCGGTCTACCAAAGTCTGATCATGTCAACCAATTTCGACAAACGGCTAAACCCCATACTGACCACCCTTGACATCGAACCACTACCCCTCAAAATAAGGTTATTCTGTGGGTAAGACATCCCGCTGTATATATCTCCGACCGCGCGGGGCGTGACCAAGAACATACCCGCGATTACATATGCGTTTGAAATCATCAACACCTTCACCATGTCACACGCACTACGAGCGTACACCATGTATGCACCATTGATGCGGCCGAGGATTGGGGCTGGCTGTGTGTGTGTGAGACGGGGCGACAACCAACACCGAGTCTCCGGGAAGTACGGGTTCAACTTCCTCAAGGACTCCCGCGTCTCGAGTTTGTATAACAGACTTCGGAACCCGATCCGTCCAGCCTCCGACACATGGGATGTCTCTCCAATAACGAAAGGCTGAGTAAACAACATTTTCACAGCTTGAGGGCTTCACTTCTGGTGGTTGACTCTGCTATGCGTCATAGCCGTTCTCACCTTCAGCTCCGAACCATCACTAGCAGCTAGGTACGGCGCACATATGCACCCACTTCAGTTTGCCGACGCATTCGCTATTTGCGGGCACTCACGCTGCAGACGGCCTCATTCGATCAACATCATGATCTCTTCACAATGGGAGAGCTAGTAATTGGGTGTACTAATGGCGAATCCCGCTTCCTTCCATTCTTCAAGTTTCTTCCGAACAGTGGGGCGGGCACGCAACTTGAGCCAGTGCTTTGGGCTAGTCTTTCCTTTCATGGGCTGAAGTGGGCAGCCCACTGAAGTTGCGGAGGCAGATGACCCCAACATTGATGGCAGGCACAACTCTCCTTGCCAAAGATTTCTCTCGCCACTTTTTGACCTCCAAGCCCTCGCAAGGTCTATCCCTGAGTCGAAGTGAATGCCAAAAGACACATTGGATTTGCTTCCTTGGGGCCATGCGACATTGTTGGCGAGGACATGAACAGACCCAGGTAGCGATTCGGTTTTGGTCGAATAGAAAAGGATTGGTGCCTCATGAGAGATGGCAAGCCCCGATTGCACGCTGGTCCCTAGCCCGCCTTGTAACGAGACGGCCGTGGCCAATGAATCTTGGACTGTGCAGTCAACGGGCCACGTTGGGCCAGAACACCCACTCAGGACTTAGTCAGTCGCCATCATCGTCAGCAGTTCTCCATCGTCCTCGATTCTGTCGAGACACGTCGCAGTCTTCCGCCCCATACTTTGCAAAACACCAGTGCATCTGTGCCACCACTTGCTGATGATCAAACCCGAATCTGAAATATGCACCGAATCAACAGGTCGGATATTCTTGGGGACATTCAATGGGGCCCATGGGCTGATTGGGCATGTTTGGGCCCAACCGCATTTATATCCAGCTTGACCCCGAGCTGCAATGTGTAGCCACGGAGAGATGGTAAAGGGCTTGCGCCGACAGAATCACAATGGCACCTGCAACCTGGCCGGTTTCGGTCATCTCGAATCTGTTTACACAGACCGCGGCCGAGATGGACTCGGCAAGTGCAACCCACGACACGTCCAAGGCGTCGTTCCACCTGCCGGACCTACCTTCACTCCTGTCGCATCTCAATGGTGCCATTGCCGCAGCATGGCCCCAAGAGACGCCGACGCCGTACAAGCGGGTCAAGGTGCTGCTGATGAGCTGGGACCAGAGCGACCTCGACATCGAGGCAGAGCTGACCCCCTTGGTCTCAGTCCTTCAAGGTCTGTACCACTACGACACAGAAAGCTGGAAAATTCCGTCGAGGCGATCTGCCGCCGAGCTGTCACGCAAAGTATCGGATCTGGTGACAGAGTACAACCAGGAGGGCAGCCTCCTCATCTTCTACTATCTTGGCCACTCCAAGCCAAGTGAGCAAGCTGGGGGAAGCCCCGTGTGGTTCGCAAAGTAAGCCCTTTCCATTCAAGTTGTCAATCAGACGAAAGCCACGCGCTAACACCCGTGGGCCTCCAGACGGGGCTACTCCTTCCCCAATGTCCAGGCCTCGTACGTCCAGGTGCATCCTCGCGTGTCGGGAGCTAGCTGCGACACGCTGCTGCTCTACGACTGTAGCCACTCGATCCAGCCAGGCGAAACGACGACCGGCAAGGGCGTGATCGAGACGCTGGCGGCCCGCGGCCTCGAGTCGCCCGACACAGAAGGGCCCCGCCTCTTCACGCATTCGCTCGTGCAGGAACTCGCGCACGCCGCGCACACGCAGCAGTACGTCTCGACCGTCGAGCTCCACCGCCGCCTCGTCACCCGCCTGCAGAAACCCTCCCCCACCGTCCCCCTCGACACCTACTCCATCCTCCCCCTCGACCCCCCCACCCCAACCCACACCCCCATCCACGCCCTCCTCTCCAATACCCCGCGCACCATCACCCTCGCCCCGCTCCCCGGCCCGCAGACACCCTCCGTCGTCCTCGCCCCGCCAACGACCGCCCCCGCGCCCGCCGGCGGCCCGGATGTGCTGGTCGCGTGCCGGCTGGCGGAGCAGAGCTTTGACGTCGAGCAATGGAAGCGGTGGGTCGAGGGGGTCGGTGGCGCGAGGGGGATCAGTGTCACGGCCGTGTATCCCAGCTTTTCGGTGTTGGTCATTCTGAGAATGCCGATTGCGGTGTGGGATTTGGTGCCGGCGACGGCGGGGATTTCGTTTGTTGGCTACGTGGCGGGGCGAGATTTTGGGGAGGAGGTTGCGAAGAGGGTCGAGGGGGAGGTGGAACAGGAGGCTGAGCTGGAAGTGCCGAAGGTTGCGGCGAGGGTTGAGGTGGCAGAGGAGAGGAATGAGAAGGAGCCTGAGGTGGAGGAGGCGAGGAGTATAGAGACGCGTGGCGTTGCGAGCTTGTGGCCCGAGATCTTTGGGAGGGGGAGGTCCGAAGTCTATGGCATCGAGGAGGAGCCGCACTGTTTGATGCTGAGCGACTTGCAGGATGATGATGAGGTGACCAAGGCGGAGAAGATCATCAGAGAGTTTACGCATGAGCGCTCGGATCCGTCGGAGAGATATATCTGCGATGAGATTCAGGCCTTCTGTTCGCCGGCGAGCTTTGAGGAGTTGTTGTCGGGCGATATCGACAAGGCACGCCCTGAACTGGTTGCTATTGTTGATGAGACGTCGCCGTCAAACCCGCAGTCAAGGGCTGGAGATAAGAAGTATCTCAGCCACCAGCAACTCCTTGATGCGCTGCTGCAGTGGAGAACCGTGAGTACTATCATGGTTTCCCGATTGTTACGACGGGTTGCTGACCTAAAACAGAGGAGTCCGCCACCCCTGATCGAGACCGAAGAGAAGGCGGTGTCGGTCGCAAAGAGGCGTCTCGTGTACATCACCAACCTTGACCCCTGGACCACGCTCGCCGTCGCAGCCACGGCTTCTCAAAGTCAGGCCCTGACACTGAGAGACTTTGTGCACAAGCACATTACCTTCCAGCCCGGAATGGAGGTCAACATTGATGTATGTACTCGCATGCCGCTGGATTTGTCTCTCAACTAACACTCTGTTCCATCAGCCCTCGGGATATTCATCGTTCCAACTCACCTTCCACTTGCCATTCTTCGCCTGGAGAAAGAGCAGTATCCCGTCTGTCGACCCAAGGCAACTGCGGAGCTGCAAGAATATCAGCTTTCTGGACAAGTCCGATACCTCGGAAACGTACATCTACGAAGCTCAAGTTTCTTGCACCGTCACTGGCGTCGACAACGGCTACTGGACGGCATATGCCTTTTTCGACACCTACCACGACGGGGGCGAGAGCAAGCGTGATGTACAGTTCTACGAGTTGACCAAGGGGCGAGCCATCGTAGATCCGTTGGCTGGCGGACGCTATGAATCGAACCCGCCCATCTGGACAGCGAGGGAGTACTTCCTCCGAATCATGGAGGCTTGTGTCCGGGACATCAAGTCGGAGTGGCGCAACGTTGCGCTTAGTCTGCTGAAGAAGATCAAACCTTACGTGAGTGCCAGTCCCCTTTTGTGATGATTCGAGTCACTAACTCTGTGACAGACGGCCAATGCAGAGGGCGCCGACTGGAGGCGAGTGCAGAAGATTTCCCCACAAGTTGTTCAGCTTTTGGAGCAACTTCAGCAGGGTCTCTCTGGAACGATCAAGGCTTGGGAAAAATTCTCGGATACTGATCTTGACTATTTTGACCTGGATGAGGAATCGCCTCGCAGCGAAACGGCACTTATCATCAGGAACATCGAAAACGACATTCGGGACCTTCAAGCGCTGGAAGAGTCGTTGAGGCGACAGACGGAGATCTTCAAGTCATTTACGTCAACTGTGAGTATTGCCCGCTGGAAAGATCGACGTATAGGGATGCTAATCAAGACTCCAGCTCCTCACCCTCGACAACAACAACAACGCAGCCACGGCCAACGCGCTCATGACAACCGGCATCTTATTCTTCCCCTTCGCCCTCACGGCACTCATCTCCAACACACCCGACATCCTCGTCGTGAAGGCAACACCAGCCCGCTTCGTGCTCGTCTCAGCAGCCGTCGCCTTCCTCACGGCGTCCCTCTACCTTGCCATGACAAACTGGGAGGCGACAAGGAAGAAGGCAGAGAACAGCGCGGCCAATGTCCGGACCTACCTCCAGGACCTGAAGAAGCCCCAGATCAACACGGACGACGTCAAGCGCCAGATTGGCGAGGTGTGGCAAAAGCGCCGCACCATGTCCATGTCGTGGCCATCCACCATCAGCGCGCGGTACCGACAGGTCAATGACGGGGAATCTGATACGGGGAGGGACTCTGACAGCCACTCTCTGCCAATATGACTAGAACAGTGGAAGCGGGGTGCACATGGCGCCGGGCAGGGAAGAATGGACCCATGGGATGATACGACGAGGAGACGGAGGAGGGCGAGGAAGAGGCGGAGGCTGGTCAGGGAGGGTTTGATCTCCAAGATGCAGTAGTTGCTATAGATATTCTTTTTTCCCTTGTAACTATATATGGTACATGTTTGGTTCTATCCAACTTGGGCATTTCATTCTTGGGTAGGGGCATTGAATAGGAGTTTGGGGGTTTGTGACCATAAATTCTAGCTGGAATACAAGTCCAAGACGCTACTGACAGGGTACGGTGTTCAAGGAGATGACTCCCGGTTACCTCTATTTCATGCTCTGTATCAAGACGCAAACCAAGCCAGTGAACGGGTCAGCGATAGAGCCAAAACTGTACGATGCAGTCATGGTCGCATCCACCGGGATGACACCGGATCCGCCGGACTTTAGTAGCGGAAACGCACATAATGCCGACGGTGATCCTACCGCTCCTTCCTACCATGGTAGCAGGGCATTGAGTCATACCGAACTCACCTTTCACTGATAATTAGCCCCAACCCCAATCCATCTCCATCGCTCACCATTTAGATTTCAACTCTCCACAAATTGCGATTCGACACAAACCACAGCAAGCAAACACCGCCACCTCCGCCCAAAATGTCCATCCACCTCACATCCAAAACCTCGCACACCACCACCCACATCGTCCCCCTCCTCACCCCGCCACCCCCGCTCCCGCCCTCCTCGGTCCGCATCCGCCCGCGCCTCCTCGCCCTGACGACAAACACCTTCACCTACGCGATCCGCGGCGCGCTGCGCATCCCCGGGCTCGCGTGGTGGGACACGTGGCCGACGCCGGCGCCCTCGTCGCTGCCGGCGCCCTTTGCCGACACCATTTCCGAGTACGCCCGCGTGTCGGCGTGGGGGTATTCCGAGGTTGTCGAGAGCCGGGTTGGCGGGCTGGAGGTGGGGACGTGGCTGTGGGGGTACCAGCCGATTGGGACGGCGGGGGAGGTGTTGGCTTTGGTGGAGGGGGAGCGGGGGTGGAGGGAGGTTTCGGAGCGGCGGAGGGGGTTGGTGGGTATGTACAACTCCTATGTTGCCGTGTCGGCGCCGGAGGCGGAAGACAAGGAGGGAAGGGGGTGGGATGCGGTGATGGGCGTGCCTTTTCAGACGGGGTACATGCTCAACCGGGTCGTTTTTGACTGGGACGGTGCCGGCGTGCATCCGCTCGGCCGGGGCGCGTGGGGCGCCGAGGACGCCGAGCTCACGGGCGCCGTGGTGGTGCTGCTCGCGGTGTCGGGGAAGACTGGGCTCGCGTTTGCGAACCAGCTGCGCAGGGGGCGGCCGCCCGCCAAGCAGCCGGCGAGGGTTGTGGCGGTCGGGTCGGCACAGTCGCGGGGGTTCTCGGCGCAGACGGGCTGGTTTGACGACGTGTTGGTGTATGGCGACGTTGAGCGTGACGATGGCGTCGCCCGGGTCTGGGGGGGTGAGAATGGCGATGCCAAGGTGGTATTGGTCAATTTTGGCGCACGCGGTGATGCCGCCGACCGGTGGGCCGATGCGCTGCGGCACAAGTCTCGGCGGTTTCGGGTTGTCCTGGTCGGGGGGGATCCCGATGCAACGACGCGAGGGGACTTGGCTGGGCGGGCGGCCGACCCGTCAAGTGGCGTCGTGCAAGTGAATGCGGGGGGCTTGCGGGAAACAGCCGTTGCCAAGTTGGGTGCTGCTGCCTTCTTCAGCGGCCAAGACGCTGCGTGGGAGCAGTTCAAGGCTAACGGGGTAGTGCCCGGGTTGAGCTTGTCTTGGGGACGCGGCATCGATGCGCTGCAAGAGGGTTGGAATGCCCTGGCAAAGGGCGAGTACGGGCCAGAGGTGGGCTTGGTGTATGAGCTAGAGTGAGCTCCCGAAAGGAGTTGGATTAAGGGTCAAGGAGGTTTGGTAGCATATTGTCACTCAGCCCTACAGATGAATTGAGATGCCTGTTCGTTCTAGAAAACACCCCAGGCCTCAGCTGTTTGTATCATTCATCTGCAGGGTTATCCCCACATTGTTGGTGACAATCATTTTGAATACCGTGAAGTAGTGTTCACACGACCAAGATGAGACTCCTCAACACCGAGACACGTTCTTTGAATCGCGAGACATTTGCCGCCGGTAAACGGTAATGAGCGGGATCGCCCACCTCGACCCCCGGCTAGAGTCTCCCTACACCGACATCTTGTTTGAGGCGCCTGGGGCATCCAAAGGGCCTAGTAATTTAACACTTACTAACTATAGTGAAAGGCGGGATGGGTGTCGCTGATTTTTTAGTTAACGTTTCTAAAGGCCTCTGTGACTTGTGTGGCTTTGTTGGACACACTTCTAGCGGTCCAGCAATTCCTACCTCGGAACCAGCCGCTTGCCCTAGTGGTGAATCATTTAAAAGGTACCCATCTGTCTTTTCCTGCCCTTCTCCACTTCTTCCATCTCCGCTAGAGTCAGTGCTTTGTGTCAGTAATTATGACGCCTCGTCTAGATATGTAAGATCTTCCTTCCTGAAATTCAGCATGATCAATGCAAGCAGCATGTTCACCGAAGAGGCTAGACTACCGAAATGATATGATAGACTAGAATCACTAGGATTGGCAAAGCGTTTTCGGCTCAGCTATGGCGGAATCCATCCAGAAAAACAAGTCTCCCAAAACTGACAAGGCAGAACACCAGATCCGCGGTGCCCAAAACTGGGCCACCATCTACCAGGAGATAGTGGAGTTGGTAGCTTCATTGACAAAGCTTAGCAAATTTAGCGGCATGTTACCGACAACGGAATGCATCCCCTAACTGCCGGGATAAAGGTTATCCCACAAATGAATAGTCACGCGAATCTACGAGAGACGGTTTTAGATATTTAGATAGGCTCGATGACATGGATAACATTTTCTCCATAGCCGAGGAATGCCTGGTCACATTTTCAAGGGTATAAGGTCGAAGGCCATTAATCTTGTTACGGGTGTCTTACTAGCCATATAGAGAGGTTTTTTTTACAAGCCCAGGAAATATAAGCTGCCAGAAATACGGCAACTTGGATTGTAGCTGTGGGGTTTTATTGTATTGCTTGTGGTTTCTGTCCCTTTGACAGAGCCAGAGAGCCTACTCTTTATACCAAGGGACATTCAAATTGACTGGCACCCAATTGATGACAATCGATCAGAGCACCTAGATAGTCCTAAATAAACAGGTTCAAGGCACGATATTTATATGTACTCATCGGCTTTCAAGTTTCTTGCGTGCGGCCCGCTTGGCATCCTCGATGATTTCCTTGGCGGCGATTTCGGCAATGCCATATGCCGCAGTCTGTATGTGGGCCGACAGGATCACGGGGATGACGCTGCAGTCAACAATCCTCAAGTTCTCCGTCCCGTAAACAACAAGATCAGCCCCCACCACGCCGCCGTCGCTCTCCGGGAGCATCGCACACGTTCCGACGGGGTGGAAGAAGCTGCCCATGGCCTTGTGGGCGTACTCGCGCCACTGTGCCTCGGTCTGGATGTCGGTGCCTGGCTCGACCTCGGCGTCCCAGATGTCCGCCATGGGCTTGGTGGCGGCAATCTTGCGGGCAAACTTGGCGCCCTCGACCAGGGCTTGCACGTCGTACTCGTGCGACAGATAGCGCGGATCGATGACGGGCGCGCCCCTTGGATCGGCGGCGTTGATGTGCACGCTGCCGCGGCTCATCGGGTGCATGACCGACGTGATGAGCGTGGCGAAGCTGCCGTTGCCGGGGTAGGCCGTCGTCGCACCGACAAAGTTGCTCTCCATGATGATCTCGAGCTGGGGCACCGAGGGGTTCCTGAGGAAGTCGAGCTTCTTGCCGTCTACTACAGAGTCATGTCGAGTATCACTCCCTGCCAGGTGCAGGAGGGCGGCCTCGGACGAGTTGCCCACCTGGCCCCAGTTGACAAACGAATACGCCGACGACGTGTAGTCGTACCACGACGCCTTTCCCTCCAGCCACAGGCGCATCTGCTCCGACGCGTACGCGCCACCGCTCTCGTAGATCATGGGGTCGAACGAGCTAAAGTTCGTCTTGAGCCGGTAGACATTGGACATGCGGATGTGGTCCTGGTAGTTCTCGCCGACCCCAGCGAGCTCCTTCAGGGTGTTGATGCCGGCCGCCTTGAGGAGGTTGGCTTGGCCGATGCCCGAGAGCTCGAGGAGACCTGGGCTCTGGATCGAACCGGCCGAGAGAACGACCTGCCGCCGAGCTGCGATTCTTGTTCCGCTGTCCAAAACGACGCCGGTGGCCCGAAGCGGCTTGGATCCTGCTGCAAACTCGACGTTGGCCACACGGGTGCTGGTGCGGACTTGGAGGTTTGCCCCTGCGAGGGGGAGATAGCCCGTTGCGCTGTTGGACCGTGTCCAGCGGGCGACGTCGATGTTCGTGGGCTGGTACATGACGCCGACCGGCTTGCCTCCCAGCGATCCGCCGTCATTGGTGGGAACTCCCAAGCGGTTCAGTGTCGGCTTCCAGGTGTGCAGTGCCTCGGGGATGATGCGGTTATAGGTCGTCCGTATAGGTCCTGCTCTCCCGTGTCTGTCCCCATCTTCGCCCGTAAAGTTCTCCGACTTGAGCATTGCCGTGATGACCACGTCCCAGTTCCACCGCTTGGTGTCGTTGATGAGCACCCCCCAAGCGTCGTACTCAGCAGCCGCGGCTCGGTCGTAACACAGGTAATTCAGGGCGGCCGAGCCCCCGAGCACCTTGCCGCGATTGACGTCGATGGTTCGATTCCCAAGGTGCGGCTGGGCCGTGGTGGTGAAATTCCAGTCGTACATGGATCCAAGTCCCGAGCCCCTCATTCCAGGGACCGTGATGCGGAGCTCGTCGAATGGGGCGGCCGGCCCGGCTTCGAGGACGAGAATCTGCGCATCGGGGAGCCCCGTGCTGAGCCGAGTCGCCAGGGCGAGTCCAGCAGTTCCGCCTCCCACGATGATCTGCAAGTGGTAAGCTGGCGCGAGTTTCCAACCGGGGCCGCAAAGAATTGGCTTACGTAGTCGAAGGATTCCTCGCTGGCTGCAGCCGACGCGGCCGACGCGGCCGACACAAACGCCGTGACCCAAAGGTTGAGCAACATGTTGGAACTTTCCTGCCCGGTTGCTTTGCACAGATGTCCATCCGGGGTTGTTGTCAGAGCCGTCGGTGCACACACACGGGTAGGGATTCTCCTTTATAGGTAGGCAATGCCTTGTAGTTCTTGACGCGACTGTTACTTCCAAGCGCCCTGCCCTCCCCCAACCCCTGCGACCCTCTCTGACGCTGTCGTCTTGCCTACATGCATTCTGCTCTCAGGTCACACAAGCCCCACTGGAGCCGACGTGAGGCTATTAGCCCAGGGGCTTCCCCGCCCGTCGGTAAATTAGGATGTGGTTTATTTGGTAGCTGGGACAGTCGGCCGCAACATTAGCCTCTTTTGTTTTCGCAAGGCAGTTCTAACCCTGGTTCCGTCAGCACAATAGGTAATTTCTCGAGGCGGGCCAGCGGGGCTGCTTCGGAGGAAAGACCCTTGCTTGTAAATTTGTTTTTTTTTACCGCCTCGAGTCCGAGGTCACGTCCCGGATGGACTCGTCGACAGCAACCCTGTGCAGGGGAGATGTAAAGCTACGGAATGGTCTCTATCGGCCTGTCTGGCCACCAAGTGGCAAGACCTTCCACAGAACCTTCACACCGAACCACCAGAGCTCATCCTGCCACGTGTTCCAGTAATGGCTTCCAAACGGCGTAACCCTATTAAGGTAGCGAATTGCCGCGGCATCGAGCGCCGTCTGCAGATCCCGAGCCTGGGGAAAGACAAAGTCATACAGGCCGTGTGCGATCATGATGCCCTTGTGGGCTAGCTGGGGGTTCGCGGCAACCGAGGAGGCATTGATATAAGGCGCGTTGGTGGCAGGCGAGAACATGCCGTAGTAGTCGAACTTGTCGGTAGCGTTGACAAACATCTCGTACGTCAGGACCGCGCCCATGGATAGGCCCGCATAAGCTCGACAGCTGGCATGGCGACAGACGTCGTAGTGCTCCTCGACCCACGGAAACAGAAACCTCTCGAAGTTTTCGCGGACAAGGTGAGCAGGCGGCACAGGCACGCTGTTGGACTTGTTGCCGTATATGAAGCGCGGGCTCTCCGAGTCGAGATTGTAGAATGAGGGCATCACTACTACCGTCGGCGGGATGTGGCCGAGGCGGATCAGGTTATCCATGATGTGGCTCATACGACCCAAGTTCTCCCAGTCGGCACCATTGCCGCCCGCTCCATGTGAGAGGTACAGCAGAGGATACTTCTTCCCCGAAACACGCCCGTACTCTGCTGGCAGGTAGATGGTGAAGTCGTGCACGCCGGGAGCGGGATGGATGGATCCGAGCGATGTGTAGTTTGCCGTTTTGATAACTCCTCGATGAAGATGTGGATCGATTGTGTCCAGAGCGTAATCGAAATTCGTGTTGAGCTCGGGCGAGGCCTGGAACCGGGCGTCGAAAGGCACCTGGAAACTCGAGGCGACCTGGTCACCGGGGACGTTGAGAAATGGCGGCAGGTCCGGATCGATGACGAGGTTCCCTGTGTCGATGCTGCAATTGGGCGCGTAGTTGCAGTCGACCAGGTACGCGAAGCTGTATGTGCCGCTGGGCAACGGGGTTGTGTATGTCCAGAGGCTCCCTTCCGACTGTGACATCTCGTACGGCCATTTGTATGCTGGCTCGGCAGGCAGCTGCGGCGAAGGGTTGCTGACGTAGAAGTCTCCGGGCTTGTAGTCGCGCGGATCATATCGCCCATTGATGCGGAAAGATGTTCCCGTGGTGTGGAACTGATCCGTGAAGGGCTGTATGCCTCCACCGATCAACACCCGCTTTGCCGTTGCATTGAGGTAGCGGAAATCGACCTCGTACCCTGTGGGGCCACGGTCTGTCTTGCGGATGGTCACCGAGGCTGATGCCTCCAGCGAGAGCAAGAGAGCAGCAGCCGTGAGTAGGTGGGCACGCATGTTTGCTTGGGATCGCAGATTTGGCTGCACAGAGCTAATGACGTGTTGATGGCCATTTTTATTCTCGATCCAGAAAACTGGCGTTTCGCTAATCCCGACGACCCGGTTCGTTCAACCTCCTCCCCTCACTCACGCGGGGTCCAGTGGTTAAAATCTCATTTTGCAGCGGTCTGATTCAACCGAATGAGAGTTCACCTGAGCCGATAGGCAGGAGGCTTGGCGGGGAATCGATGAGCCGACTCTTCCCAAAGCCATCTACGCCAATAAGACGCTGAAGTTGCTCACGCAGCCCGGCTCAATGCTCTCCAGTTCCGCCACAGCAAGCTCCCACACTCCTCTCGCACTTGTTTTTCCTTCTCGTTCGTGACCTACTCCGGGATGTCGGTCCCAAGGACTCAGTGGTTGGTTTTAAAAGGTGACTTTGAGCTTTCCTTTATCGCCCTGTTATCAAAGCTACATGGAAAAGGACTTACTCGCTAGTCTCACAGGAGTGGGGCTGCAGGCCGTGGCTCTCCTCACCAGCAACAACACCGTGCAGTAATTAGAGTGCGGCTCCCGTCCTCAGCAGTCCGCCCAACTTGGGCACGGAGAGCGGCAAGTTGGTTCCGGAATTCAGGGGTCGCGTTCCGATCCAGATCTGTGACGCAAACTCCAGGGCATGCAATATTCCGGACAAGCTCAGAAAGAGCTGGACGGCAAGCAGGAATGTCCCAATCACGCTGATGGAGACGTTCATGCCCTGGCCATTTATCGACTCCTTGGACGAGGAGGCCACGGATGCCTTCTCTACCAAGCCGGTGTTGGCGCCCATCAGGATGTAGGTGCGACCAGCGCAGCTCTCCCTAGTTGCGAGGGGAGAAAGGTCGCGGCGCTAGATAAACTTGGGGAGTCGGCCATGACTGATAGAGATTGGGGAAACTAGCAGAAGATAATGCTAATGAAGGTAGATAGACTAGAAGTCCGATGCTGCGAATCAATATCCTACTATCTACCACTCATACGCTTATATCAGACCAATAAAAAAGACGAAAATTATCAGATTATCATTGAGAGTTTTCCCTTTCGTGATTATGCCTGTGCTGCCGCCGCTTTAACCTGCTTAGCGGGCGTGTTTGCGTGTTGCTTGCATGCGCTTGCGGCCAAAGTTGCGGAGCCTTGTTCTTGGACTATCCGGCTAGAGTTGCTAATCCGCCAAAAATACACGCCTCCTAGAACTTGATGGAATTGCGAGGGTGCGCTCCTGGACCCAGTTTTTTTGGGATGCTGTTGCTCCATATCTCCGTACGATAATCCGTATTTCATCTGGAGTCGCCATACTACCGCTGACGGTCCTTTTGTCAAAGTGGCACAACAGTAGTGGAGCCCTGGGAGCGCAAAGAAGTCGCGGGCGGCGACGTACTGCCGTAGACATATAACGCCACCGGGATGGTTCTCCTTTAAAACACGATGACAGGATGCTGCCGCATAGCACAGAGGGGGGTGAATAGTCCGACAGCCCTATTCGCCGTAGCCGGCGCGGCGATTGGTGGGTATCCCCGAGAGCCGTACAAATTAGAATCCAGAGACACGGAACCGCGGCACCGCTGATCGGCAGCAGGATCACCACGTATACCCGTTGATGCCTGGCAATGACGCACCCCGCATATGAGCATCTTTTATATCTTGTACAGGTGATGCAGTCGCCATAAGACGGATATGTTGTGGGTTAGCCCCACCTTGAGGCCTGCGCCATGGCCTGTGCGTGGCACACACCTAGATTAGCTGCCGCAGGCGAGATCCTTCCTGGCCCTGCAACACAATGATCCATCACCACTTTTCATTCCGCCCTGCTTCGCCCACAGAGTGCTAGCTGCGTCGTAGCTCTGTATCCGCTCTGTGCCCGCTCCTTGCCCCCAGTTCCCCTCGACCTGGTTGTTTTGGCCCCGTTGGAAGGCCGCCAGCATGGCAATTGCATCCTTGACGCTATGGGGTATTCTTGTCCTAGTTAGCTATCTCTTATATCGTCGACCAGGCCAGGGTCGGCAAAAATTGCCCCCGGGGCCCAAATCGCTTCCGCTGCTTGGGAACATCCGAGACTTCCCCCCAAGCGGCACGCCGGAATACCGACATTGGATAACGCACAAGGACCTTTACGGCGACATCAGCTCCGTAACGGTTATGGGTACGACGCTCGTAATAGTTCACAACAAGGAGATGGCGCATGAGTTGCTAGAGAAGAGAGCGAGCACGACCTCGGGACGGCCCACCATGGTCATGGCGAACAAGCTGTGTGGCTATGAGTCCATCGTCGTTTGCCAAGGTTACAATCCTACATTTCGCCGCTATCGCAAATACCTGCATCGAGAGCTTGGCACCGCAGTGTCTGCAGCCCAGTTCCGCCATGTCCAAGAGACTGAAGTAGGACGGCAGCTTGTGCGAGCGCTCAAGGAGCCTAAACGATGGCTAGAGCATTGCAAAACGTAAGATGCAGCTGATTCCAGTCTTCCGAGCCTTGGGAAAAGGCACTTCAAACTAGAGCTGATGAAAATACTTGCAGTACCACCGCTGCTACCGTCTTGAAAATGGCCTATGGCTATACCATCGAGCCCCACAAACCCGACAAGCTGGTTGACCTGATCGAGAAGATGATGACTGAGTTCTCGCTCGCCGCCGTTCCCATGGCTTGGGCTGTCGATATTCTCCCTGCCCTTCAGCATCTCCCCGAAACCCTCCCCGGCGCGAAATTCAAGAGGACGGCTCGCAAGTGGCGCAAGTCCATTCAGGCGTCGGCATACATTCCCTACCGCTTTGTCCAACACCAGATGGCCGCCTTGACTTACCGGCCTTCGTACGTATCGAAGCTCGTCCAACAACTCCAAGAGGGGGGAAACACCAAGCTCAGTGGCGAGGACGAGCAAGCCGTTATCTGGACGGCGGCAAGTCTCTACGGCGCTGCCGCAGACACGACAGCAATTGCTCTCACCGCCTTTACCTGGGCCATGATCAAGTTTGAACATGTGCAGCGCAAGGCCCAGGAGGAGATCGATCGTGTTGTTGGCACGGATCGCCTGCCCACCTTTGAGGACCGTGAGAAGCTGCCATACATCGATGCCTTGGTCAAGGAAGCCCTGAGATGGTGGCCGATCGCACCAATGGGCTTCCCTCACACGGCTGCTGAGGATATCCGCTTCGATGGCCTCTGCATCCCCAAGGGCGCATACATCCTCCCTGCTGTCTGGTGGTTTCTGCACGACCCAGAGGTATATGCCAATCCAGAGCGCTTCGATCCCGATCGCTTCCTTCCGCCACGCGACGAGCCTGATCCCACCACGGAAGCTTTCGGCTACGGCCGCAGGAGATGCCCTGGACGTTTCTTTGCGGACTCGAGCCTCTACCTCAATATATCACAATCGCTAGCCGCCTTTCGATTCACCAAGGCCGTGGGAAAGGATGGAGAAGAAGCTGGGGAGGTGAGTGTGGAGCCGAAGCCGGGCATCCTGGCCTACCCGACCGAGTTTGGCTTCCAAATCAGGCCACGAAGTGAGAAGCATACCGAGTTGATCAGGCAGCTTGAGCGGCAGTACCCCTGGGAGGAAAGCGACGCTGGGCTTCTTGAGAGCATAGATGTCAGCTTATATGGGGCCGGGGAGGCCAACCGCTAAAGTAGAGAGAGCCTTGGAGTCCACGGTTTTTGAGAACAACAACAACGCAATCAACAAAATATTCCACCAATTGGCCACAAGTGCTGGATTCTGACAATAGGAGGGGGATCAAGTACTAACCTACCATGTCCCTAGGTCACTATATGTCGATCTTTATGGGTATTGATGATGTCACTCGATTTGATCGGCCGTCAGCTCTGCATATCGTACATCCCATCCATGAAATCTCTTCCCGGTGTACCCGCTCGTTCCTATTTCTTCTGCAGCTCCGTTTCACCCTGCCGTCCCATCCCAGACGCCCATATTTCCTTGCCAATCCATCGTCTTACCTCCAACTGAGTCCAAGAAGCGCAGCAATGACAACACAGAAACACCAGAAGCGACTCTTCATGACCGGTGCCAGTGGCTACATTGGCTCCGTAATCACCGAGCTCGCCATCGCCGACGGCTACCATGTTCACGGCCTATCCCGGACCGAAGCCAGCGACGCCAAGCTGGGCAGCTTGGGGGCCGTCCCCGTCCGCGGGGACCTTTCGTCGCTGGACGTCTTGCGGCACGAGAGCGCCGAGGCCGACGTCGTTATCCACCTCGCGACCGCCTATACCCTGAGCGAGCCCTCGTACGACGCGGCCTGGCCCGTCGACAAAGCCGCCTTGGACGCCGTAGCTGGCTCTTTGGCGGGCACGGACAAGCCTCTAGTCATGACCTCGGGCACGCTGATAGTCGCCGCGGACCCTGCGGGGGCCGAGACCACGGAGGAGTCGCCTGAGGACCCCGAGCCCATCAATTCGCGCGGGAAGGCCGAACAATACGCCCTCGGGCTCGCCCGCAGGGGCGTACGGGTTACGGTGGTGCGGCTGGCTCCGTACGTCTATGGCCGCGGCGGCAGCGGCGTCAGGCTGTTTATGAACATGGCCGCCGAGGCAGGTGGCGTCACCTGTGTCGACGGCGGGAAGAACCACATTACGGCCGTGCACGTGGATGACGCCGCGCGGCTGTACCTCCAGGCGGCGCGGAGCGGCAAGGCGGGCGAGGTGTTCAACGCCAGCGGGGCCACCGACGTGACGGCCCGCCAATTATTCGAGGCCATGGCCGAGGCCCTGAGGCTGCCGGTGTGGGATATCACTTTTGCAGACGCCGAGGCGCGCATGGGAGAGACGTTTGCTTTGTTCTTGACGGCTGAAAACAGGGCTTCTGGCGCCAAGGCCGCAAAGGAGTTGGGGTGGCAGCCAGAAGGGAGAGGAGTCCTGGAGGACATAAGCAAGGGCTCTTACCAGGCCGTTGCGGAGGTGTTGCGGAAGAAGTGATGCGCTCGACGACGCTGGATACGAATCTCTAGGCTGACATGTGCCATTATACCCTCCGAATCATCCTTCGTCTGAGGGAGGCAATGCGGACCGCTTTCTCGATGCAGCTGCAGCGGTTTGCGGTAACCGCGCCAGCTTTACAATGGCAGGAGGAGGTATTGGAGTTGGGCCGGGAGCAATCCAAAGGGATGACATTGTCTGTATTTTCTATGGGGCTGATGTTCCCTTCATTATCCGGCCGGTACCGGAAAAGGATTATCTATTGATTGGGGAGTGTGTTATGTTCGTGGGCTTAATTATGCAAGAAGGCGCCGCTGGATCTCACCAAGAGGGGAAGGAGACTTGGATCACACTCATCTAGGATACCTTGTAACAGCTCATAGAAGTTAACCTTTCGTACCACTATAACACGCAGGGTGGCTGAAGACTTTGGGCAATTGTAGCACAAGCAAACGCCATCGTGAACCTCTCAGTCCCCGGTCCCATCTCCAGCGGTTCCCTCTCCTCCTTTCCGGCCATCCACCTCTCCCTCTCGGCGACATTCGTAGCCCCTGGTTAAACAGTGCGCCGAGGGCTTGCAATTTGCTGGGCCGCTTGATCGGTATTACCGCGCTCTTCTCCTCTAGGGGAAGCAGTGTTACCCCCCCGCGAAGGAGGCCACTCCGGCCGGAATGGCCCGACCATGGGAGCGATGACCGAGTTCTTGAAGCCCGTGTTCATGACGAGCCAAAGGCCCAGTACCCCGACCGAGTAAATCGACAGCATCGCAACTCCCATCCACCCGACCACGGGCACGTAGGCAGTGATAGCCAACGAAAGCAGAAAGAATGCGCCGATGGAGAGTGCGTTCAGCACCAGAGTGAGGATAGCATGGGTCGGGCCGTTCGGGGGCAGCTTGAGGTCGTCTGCGCCGGGGAACGGGGGACTACAGCAGACGAGTTTCGCGGTGATGGCTAGGCCGAGAGTGGCCACGAATAAAAGCCAGCTGAGGGCGATCAGGAGCCGAATGGTTTCAACAGAGAAGACGTCGGCCGGGTTTGCGGCTGGGTCACGGCTTCGAAGGGCCCTCGGATCAAGGATGTCGGTAACGATGACGGTAAAGGTGATTTGTCCTCCGAGCGCGGCAGTACCAATGATGGCGTTATAATATCCGTCGAGCCAAATCCGAAACGTGGTCTGAGAACTTATCTCGGTCGTCGCCATGTTGTGTGATGACGTCACCAACCAGGTTATAACGGGGGCCAAATGGAATGCCGGATGTATTGGCGAGATCCCTTGATGTCCTTTTCAAGCGTTCGAAGGGGAAATGGCCCTGTTATGTTGCTTCATTATGGTGTATGAGATCAATTCGGAATGCTGGCTACCTTAGTAACTGGCTGGCAGGAAGGTCGGAAGGCAGGACAGGCAGGCCGACACATCACGTAGCAGAATGCGGCGCGGCGGACCAGCAATAAAATGGAGCAAATACTGCTGCACAGCGGAAGAAACGGCACAAATTCCATGGAACAGGCTTAGGCGTCCGCCCAGACAGAACATAGGTATGATAAGATTGGCCCGGTAGAACGAATGCTGACCAGTGGCAGGAAGGACGGCGATGTTAGGGATCATCGTGCGTATGCGAGACCAGTAGGCGCAAATCCCGAAAGGGTGAAGAGTGCGGTGACAGGCGCTCGGGGATGATTGGTCGGAAATGGGCACAGCCGCTGGCGAGGTGAGAAAGAATTGGGTTGATACTCTCAGTTGATGTTGATTCGCCAAACGGAGGCTTTAGATTACGCCTTGATGGTGATATTGAAGTTCAAGTGGGTGTATAAGGTATTTATGGATAAGCTTTGTCAGATATATTTCCCGGGTTCGTAGGATTGCTACCAGCTTTTACACACGAGACAGACTTTAACTTGAATGTCATGGTGCGTACCTTGAGTATTGGGACTTATATGCCGCCAACGCGGCGATGATCCCATTGGTGCAACAGCAGCTCCAGAATTGGCAGTTATTAGCGCTCCTTCTCCATGCCAAACCCCAAATTTGAACCTTGACTGCAGCCTTCCACCTCCCCACTTTCCGGACATCCCACCACGATTCACCACCACCACCATGGGTCGCTGGTCGCAACTCGACTCAGACGAGGCGCGCCTGGCCGAGGGCATGACGCGCATCGCCTACGACGCCGACACCCAGGTCTACACACATCGCGACTCGGACGGAAGCCACTGGGAGACGGCATCTGGCGTCCGCTACGGCACGCTGCGACGCGTAGGCCTCTGGAAAGTGCAGTCTCTGGATAATTATTTGTCCTCCTTGATGACGAGGGGGAGGGGGTTGGCACGTTGGATGTCATCGAGGTGCTGCATAGTGAGTCGATGTCGTTGTAAAATTGAAACAATTGCCGCAAGACGTGTGTGTATGGATGCCAGTGGCGTGTACTACTCTCTGTCACTTTTCACCCGATCGCACTGTCGGCGTAGTGCATTGGCCGGGTCGATAAGGCAAGTAGTAGGGTTGAAAAGCTCAACGTTCCTCCGCCGAAACGAGTCTGTACTATGGTCAGTTACTACTGGGCTGTTCTGTTCATTGGGGTGGAAGAAGATCCATGGGTATAACGGAGGAATCCCATTCCTTAAATATAATGGCGCCTTGTTCATCTCAAATTGCCTTAGACTTGGTTGCGATGTCCGCTTTCCTTGGAGTTATCACCCTGATCATATCAGTGCACTAAACATCACCAAACTCTGTTGCGTTGCGTCCGCAGCCTCAATGATATGAGCTCCAGTCCCATGCTCCCGCCAAAAGACCGATCGATACACTTCGTCACCGAGCGGAGTTCTTCGCAGCCAAGTTACTGGCCTTGTCGGGGTATTGTACCGTTTGAAGAGCTGCTCCCAGGTAGCCTCTGAAGCAACAGGAAGATGTGTATCCCAGTTGTAGCTAACACCTGAGTATTCCAGTAGGGTCTTTCACGTAGTGTAGCGCTTCCGTTCCCTGAAATACTTGTTGGCGATAGCTTCCTTGCTCTAGGGGTAATGTGGCCAGGTCTCCTTGGCCTCCAACTATATGAATTCCCACGCAGGGCCAGGTTCAAAGTCAGGATCCCGTTGTTGTTGTAATACAGCCACAGTGAGCCGTTTCTTTCCTTGCCGCCTCTCGGGGGGAGCGCTGATGGAGCTCGCTTTCGTCTGTCCGCGGGCCTGGCCGGAGGATCTTGTTGTCAGGAATAGCCAGTGGGTGTGGAAAAAAAAGGGGCATCTTGTGGATAAAAGTGGTGGGCTGCGTGTCATTTTTGAGCCAGTCATCTGCACTTTGCTTGAGGCCACTGATAGAAGATACGTCAACAACTGGCTCAACAGTTATACTGTCTTGAATATTGGCCATTTGGCAGGGAAAATACCCAAAAAGTTGGACAAAGTCAGGATCACGAAGTCGAGTTGGATGTCCTTGAATTGATGCCCAAGCGGGGTAAAATGTATTGTAGTGGCTTGGAAGGCGGTCAACTATTACGGCTAGCCTGCATACCAGGGGGTCATGCAATACTTCTTGGCATGGCGCAGTAGTTCTATCGGGCTTAGACTGACTGGAGGTCACTAGCTCGACCCTGCCGGCTGAGGGAAGTTCTGAGCCAGCCGTCCGCGGTGAAAGACTCGGTTTCGACTTTGCCAGAGCTGTGAATCCAAGTACCGCTGAAGACCTCTTTCTGAACAAAGAAGAGCGAAGAGATCTCGGAGACTGCCTCGTGGAACTTGAGGTCGCTCCAGTCCCCTTATTCGTCGCAGAACAGCTTGGGAAGCCACTTCGGGACACCTTGCCCAGAAGGTTCCAACGTCTTCCATTCTCCAAGCAAGTTCCAAAAGGTCTTCCTCGAACACGCCTGTTGGAACAAGTCTTTGGAGATGTTTGAACACGAGCACCCTCAGGTTCTATCATTAGGAAGCTCGAAATCACAATCTTCGTTGAGCTTCGCCCATAGTGGTTGTCAACCGGTACTTGTAAATCGCTTGAATACGGCGTGATCGACGTGATCGACTGTGTCATAAAATGGGTGCGTACTTAGACATAACCGTCATTGTAATCATTATCATTGTCATTTCATCAGTCCAAGATCCAAGCTCATAACTTCATTCCACGTAACGACCGAATTCTTCGGCTTCTTCACTCCCTGACCTTCCATCCCTCTGCATGCCCAACCACAATGCAATCCCACTCCCCCCCCGTTGCAACCTGACCGCCAAACACTTCGCCTTCCTTTTCAACCCCTCCAGGTCATTTATTCCCCCAATATGATCCCTAGTATTCCTATCTAACGCGCAGAGCATCGCCAAACTTGAGCACTTGATGACTTGCATCTGCGCCCGATGCGTGGTCACCACTGTCATGCCCAGAAACAACAACGTCAGCACCAGCTGCGCCGCCACCATCGCCATCCACTCCCATCGTATCTCGACAAACACCTGCGGTGTCTTGACCGTCCCAATGACAATGGCAGATGCATCGGTCTTGTTCAGCCTGGTATTTCCCGTTCGGATGCTGTCACTCGTCAGTCCGCGATCTCCATGAGATTTGTGACGCAGTAGTGACAACTTACAGATTCGTCGTGCTCTTAGCCACATTCCCCACCAACCTTCTCACATTCCCCATCTGCTTCGCCGGCTCAGGCGACGACGTCGTCAGGAAATCCCCCAGTATCGACAGCCCAAATGCCTGCGCGATCCCCGCCCCATTCGACGCCACGTTGCCCCTCGTGCGATCCATAAAGACCGAGTCGAACATGGACGTCGCGAGGAGCGCAGACGCCGAAAGTCCCGTCCAGAGATGCACCGTGTACTCTTCCGGTTCCGACCCGGGCGGGGACGCGAGCGAGGCCACCCGGTCGCCGTAGCTGGCGTTGCATGTTCCCTGGGTGTAGCACAGGTAGTAGTCAGCGTTCCACGGCTGATTGAGGGCCGTGTCGAGGGGTTGCTCGAGTTCGGACCGGGTGGAGAGTTCGTGTGTGGTTGCCTTTCCTGCCGTGACGTTTGTTTCAAAGGTCTTGGTGCACCACCAGAATGCGACTTCGAGGTATTTCAGCTTGGCCGTATCGAAGGGCAAGGAGTTGTTTAGGAGCTCGTCGGTATAGGCGATGAAGCTGTCGCTGGCCATGAGGGAGGTGACGGAGGCGTTGAATGCGTTGGTGGGCTTGTCGAGGATGCCGATGATGATGGGGTAGACTTGGGGGACGATTTGGAAGTAGATGTCGCCGTAGCCGAGGGCTTCGGATGTGTCGCGGGCGGTGTTGAAGAGGACAGAAAGTCGCTTTTCGGTCATGTTGTTGAGGGACTGGATCAGGGTGGAGTTGCCGAGGGATGTGAGGTTGGCAACGCCGCCGCAGATTGCCATGGAGCCGTAGGGAGGCCAGTAGCATTCGCCGGACGAACATATGGGTGACGCGGGTGGGATCTCGTCGGCGGGTGCTTGGAAGGCACCGCTGAAGATGGCTTGCTGTTCCCGTACAGAGTCATACGCCGCTGGAACTCCGGTTAGGAAGGTTGCTATGTGATGGCAAGAGAACGGGCTAACCAAGAACGATTGTACTGCCATCGTATGCGGAAAAAGTGGTTGCTCGGTTTATCTCGGCCTTATCGCCCGGGCCGTGTGACTCTGCTTCGAAGACCGGATACGTCACAGCTTGTTGTGTGAGCGTAGACGTGAGGAACCCGCTGATCATGATGAGTGCGCCGAACGTGGCTAGGAATCTAATATGGAGTGAGTACACATCTGCGACAGTGAGTGCATCTGAAGCTGAGGAAATTTCCTCACCCCTTGAAGCTAAATAGCAACTTCACTCCACCCAAACCTCCCCGGGTTGCATTGTCGAAGACTTGGAGATCGAGCAGCGGCCGGTAGTTGCGAGATAGAAACCACATCCACTTCAGCTGCCCGAGGCCTTCGATGATAGGAACCAAGAACAAAGCCTTTGTCAATGATGTCAGGAAGGCAAGCACAGTGTTGAGAGTGACACCAGCCCGGAATGCGGGAGGTGGTTTCCCATCGCATCGCCACAGAAGGATGATGATGGCTTCGTAATCTCAGTATGGATATCCAACAGATTGAATCGCTCGCATTCAGCTTACCAAGCAGACACAGCATCCCTGCACCTTGTGAGAGTATCTCGGGCACCCACCAAGATGGGTGCATATGCGCTCTCTTCCTCTCTTCGGCCGCATTTAAATACCTCGAGTTCTTGAGTCGTGATTCCGCTCTGGCCTGTCTGGCAGACATCACTCTCTCGGACTCTTCCCCCCGTAAATTCGCCAGCCCCTTTAGCCCGGCAGTCTCGGTCGGCATTCTGGAATACTGGAACCATGGTTTCCTCTCGCTGGCGTATACATCGTTCAAGTCGTCGGGTTCCATCTCGCCCGTCTTCTTGCTCGTGCAGGAAATGGCGATGTTTTGACCAGGGAGGATTAGCTCATGGGAGCTGAACGCCCCAAAAAAAAAAAGATTCACCCAGCAATAACCACCAATCACGGTGCAGAGTCTAGCGAACCGGTGAGGTTGGGTATGGTTCATTGCTGCCCAGCCATTGTGTATGCCGCTACTCCGTATCGGTCGTCCCAACCCCGCCAGCTGTCTCAAGGTTAAATGGAACGGCCATCGAAGCGAGAGTTCGGATGTCTTGTTTACCTAGCGGCAGCTCTAAGCCATCAAGAGCTTGGCCGTTGTAGTCATCCCTGAATGCAGATATATCGCGCTTGACGACTGGCCCCTGTATTTGTTGCAGAGCCAGCCCCTGGTACTTTCCCCAGATGTTCTTGAAGGCGAGGTGAGCGGGCAGCTCGAGTTGGCCAGTGATGAAAACCCCCTAGACGCGTGGAATACAAAGTCTTTGCTTGTACTAGCAGGGAGGCGATGACCTTTACGTCATTGTCTCCGTCACATTCGTCGAGGGCTGCTAATGGCTGGGCCGGCATCAATAGCCTCGATAAGAGACCCTAGCGCAGGAATTCTACCCACAAGCTGGCTGGCAGTTGTAGGGAAGAACGAGAAATCAAGCCCAGTCACAGGTTAAAGATTTGCGGTGACGCAGGCAGCGGGAACTCGGTCCTGTTCATGGTACTAAGCCCTGACCAAAAGGAAGTCTCCGTCTGGGTTTTCAGTTCCCCTTTTGTGCAACGCCCCTGCTGGCTCTCCTCCGTCTCGGCTCGAGCGGGAAAACGGACGTCTCCGGCGTCACGCCTTCATATATCCGGTCCCAGCGCTCTCGCGCAGCTGACATTTCCCACATGTGCTCAGGATCGCGAAGCCACAGCCGCACGAGGTGGCGTCTGGTTTGCGTCAGCTTTCATCGTCTATTGCAAAACGGCATAAAATTGAGAGCCTGGAAGCTTACTGCTTCTCTGGGGAATCGCGGAAACTGCCCCGGGCGTGAAGGATGCCGAGGTTGTTGACATATTGGATGTCGCCTCGGCGATAATCTAGTGACACGGCGTATTTCTCTGCCGTGTATTGCAGCGCGTCCAGAGCCTCGGCTTGCGCTTCGGTGATTGGGGAGATTTCAGATGATCGGAGTAGGCCTCCAGCTCTGTAGGCGGTGAAGCTGCGGCGGGTGAACTGGATGACGACTCGCTCGGGGGTATTCGGGCTAGCGGACTGGTAGAACAGCAGCGGGGTGAGCCTGTACGGGCGGTTGGGCTTCCCGAACCTGTGTGATGTTTCAGTCTCTGTGTAGATGTTTCCCATCTATTCCTCGTCAGCTTGTCGCCTCAAGTGCATGTAGACTTACGTATCCGCGGCCCACGGCTCAGCTAGAGTCCAGATGAGATCGGGTCGTGTGGCTACCAGCTCATTATACACCTTCCAGCTACTAGAGAGGTAACTCTATTCACCATCAGCGGCTTCCCCTAGGGCGAATAAGGCGACAATATCCCCAATGTCAGTATGGAAAACCTGCTTCTCAGCATTATATGCTGGCGCCCCGACACTTCCTGAATGCGCCGATATGAGGTCCTCGACATGCGCGAGCACCACGTTGGCTGATGAATGTTCGTTGTTGTCCTGGCGGTCTTGCCTACCTTGCAGCGGCGCAATGTGAGCCGAGATGCCCGCGAAAATGACGATATTTTCTTCACGCGAATGTGAATCCACGGGCACACCGCGTATAACCTCAAACCCGTGCCAATTGTAGATCTCTTTGGAGGCGACCCGGAGTTTGGCATGGAGGTTGGGGAGGGGAAATGTTTCCTGCGTAACGCAGCCCGGCGGTTTCCGATGCCTGGTATCGCATCAACTCATTGTGGTGAACATTAACAGACGCGGGTCGGTTCCCTAGCCGTCGAGTTCTAACTCTTGAAAGTGGCAAGTGCTGCTTCGATCTCGGCAAGGTCCTCATCCGTCAGCTGGTAGTTCCAGTCATATGTCTGTTGAAGATCGTTGCCATCCCAAACGATATCGGACTCTAAACGTAGGGGAATTCGGGCAGTAGTATTTCGTGTAGCTGCTCCGTCCTGGTCCGTCGTTTGGTCCGCTCGAGGAATTTGTCGTAGTCTGGCGTGTAGTCAATGCTGGCAGGGCGAGCAGCCGGGCGATGGCGGCGACAGCGTTATTGCGATGCTCTCCGTGCCGTGTCAGGGCTTCGGATTTCAAAATCGAGACTGACCGATGGTGTCTTTCAGATCCTGCCGTAGCAGCTTGCGGGTGCGGCAGACTTGATACGAACGTGTCAACCAACAATGGACGATGAATGAATCTGCGTGCTGAAGGAACGGTCTCGACCCGCTGGGATGTCTCCCCCCGCTTTTTCTGCAAGAGGAAGGCGGTCAAAGGTTGACAAGCCGTTACCGATGAGACGAACATTGGTTGATTCTGATCTCGCGCACGTGGCGCATGGGCCAACCTCCAAGGTACCTTGAGTACCTTACCCAGGTAGGGGACACAACGGCTCGCTACTCGCTGCCTCGGATTCCCAATTCCTAAGCAGACGGCTCCTTCTTATTTTCCTACTTAGCATTTTGGCCACAGCCTCAGCAGCTGCTTGGTCACTCTTCCCCAAAGGCACACCGCCGTGTCTCCAATGTCTTCGGATGCTTCGACCCCAAGACCTTGACCCGAGATTCCTTCCCACGTTTTTGGAAACAATTCTGTCACTTCGGCGTGCTTGCCCTGCTGCTCTTCTAGTGCCATTGCCAATCTCCTCAATAAATTGAAGGTGAAAAATCCCATCATTGAGCGCGCCGCGAAACACAGGGCAGCCAAGTACAAATCCTATACCTCTGCGAGCGTTGCAAACCCATCCCGCTACCAAGAGTTCTTGTTCAACCCCAAACAAAACTTCCTGTCCTTCACCTTGGCTAGCCGCGATGAGCCAAACCCACCACAACCCTCAGCTGGCGAGCACTATCGAGAAACTCTTCAATCAAGTTCGTTCAGAGAAAGTTGTACCACCGCCCCCAAGCTCGGGGATCATTCTCCTGTCGTTTCCAAATTACGATTTCCCCATTCCAAAACGAGTCCCAACCAGCGCAAGATTGACATTTTACTGGAGGGGTTCCAGGCGCAAAAGCCCCCGAACATCACTATCAGCATTACTGTACCTTCCGAGTCCGAAGTCGGCGAACAGCCTTACGACAAGGCGGGCCTGCAGGGGGCGCGCGACCGCATTGCCAACGCGCTGCAAAACCTGGGCGACTCCTCAGACATCATCTTGGAGAAGGTCGTTAGCGTTGTCATTGCCACGTCGATTGAGAACTACATCCAGCGCCTGGCCGAAGCGGCTGGTGGAACGACATGGGGTGGCCAGGCCGGCAAACACGATGCCGTCGATTAGGGTGCCGTCATGATGCATAACGCAACTACTAGCAAGACTGTGCCGACCTCGAATCTACCTAGATGTGAGCGGTGCGGCCTTCTGAGCTAAAACATGGATCACTGAGGTCCGGTTTCCGCATCCTTTGAAGCCCCATGCTGGCCCCAGAGCCTCCGAGCCTGTTTAGCCGGTCGGGTAGTGAAATCTCTAAACCGAAGCGCGAGACTCGCTAAGAAGTCAAGGATTTGTCTCCCCATGATACTATAACACCCCATGCCGTAGTTGGAGAATGTGGTGTAAAGATTGCCTTGGAAGATAGTGTTTTTGGAAAACGCAATCTGCATGTCTGTACGCTTGATCCCGGGTTCACTTGCTGAAATGAAGGTTGCCGGAAGGAGGATCACGGTCAGGAAAGCAATCGACTTAACGAACTTGCTGTCCTTCATGGCGAGGTTGTTGAATTCCTATCGTTTCTGATGAGCGAGTGGTTCCTCATGTTGAGGATACCGGGTCTCGGGTGCCAAAATTATCTTACAAAATTGATCTCTTGTGAAAGCCGTTTTTGGTTGGAATCAGACCGTGGCTTGAGATTTTTGATCGCCGAGATGTGGAACTCTGCGTAGTCCAGTTCCTTCTGCTCGTACGCATGCCGCCAAAGACAGCATGATCATAGCGCTGGCCACGGGACGTGACAGCCTGCCTTGACCAGTGTCGTTCTGACTGCTGGAGCCTTTGGATATCGGTTGTGATGGAGAGACAACAAAGAGAAAGAGAACGCGGTCGCCCGAGAGAAACAATTATAAGATGCCCGGGGTGGCCGGCGGCTTTTGGCGAGATATTTCTTTTTTCTCGGCAGGTGCAAACCTAAATATTCCTTTTAAAGTACGAAGTGTCCCTTTTCAAATACTAAAACCTATGCTTTTGATGCTGGAAAGGCATTTTAGAATACCAAATAACATGCGTGATAAGCGAGTTGACCAGGCAAGCGAGTTGACCAGGCAAGCGAGTTGACCACTAACAAGATTAGGTAGTGTGCCCCAGAACATGCGATAAGAAATTGTTAAGGTTGCTAACAATTTACTATCGTTTTTTTGCGTGCACGCCATCTAATCTTGTTAGAGTGGTCAACTCGCTTGTCTGGTCAACTCGCTTATCACGCACGTTATGCCTCTTGGGATACCAGAAATACTTTTCCAGGCTTCGATATTCCTTTGGGGCTTTGGGGAAAGGTCAGACTTAGTCCACCCTACGCCTTCGATCGCTCGTGCAGATTCGGCGCAATTTCCTCGAGCGTCATTGTCTCGAGCTTGGGAAAGAGCGAGGCGACCCAGCCTCTGGCCCGCCTCCTCGCCGCTCTGATCCCCTTCTCCGCCACGTGCCCAGAACCACTCCCCTCGTCCTCCGACCCCGTCTCCGTATCGTCATGCCTCGACTCGCGCTGAACTTCTGGCAGGAAATACGAAATCGCCACACACGCCACCATCAGCAGCACCACCAACACTAACCGGATGCCCATGGCGTTGTCCATGCCCGTTGTCCGTCCAATAACAGGCCGGATGGCGATGGCACCGATCCGTCCGGCCGCGCCCGCAATCGAGTAAAAGGTGCCCCGGTACACGGTAGGGAACAGCTCGGCGGCGAGGATGAGGATGAGGGTACGCGGGCCGAGCGTGAACAAAAAGTGCATGACGCCAAAGAGCACGTCGACCGCCGTGTTGGCCGCCACACCCTCTTCGCCCGTGCCGAGGAGCACGGAGCCGGTGACAGCGAAGAGCACGGCCAGGGCGCCGCACGTGGCCATGAGCAGCACGCGGCGGTGGAAGCGGTTGATGACGGCGATGAGGGCGGCGCTGCCGAGCAGTGATCCGATCGACACGACGAGCATGAAGCGCGTCGCGCTGTGCTCGAGCTCGCGGTACAGCGACGGGTTGGCTGTGGATTCGGAGGCGAACTCCATGTCGCCCGAGCACGTCTTTGACCGGTCCGGCCATAGTGTGCTTGCTGACGCGAGCGACTCCATTGATAAGCAGTACCACGCCATGTCGGAGGCCATCCAGAGGGCCGAGAGCAGCGCGAGGTTACGCCCGGCCTCCGTGCTGCGCAGGCAGTGCACGGCGCCGGCGTACCATTTCCGGCGCCGGAAGGTCTCGCTGGCGACGCTGGCGACGCTGGCGACATCACCGTCATCCTCGGCAGTGTGTGCTGGGTGTGATGGGTCGAGGGTGTCCCGGTCTGAAGATGGCGGGTCGTGGTTGTGGTTGTCATGGCTGTCGTGACTGTCGGTGGCACTGGCGGTCATGTACAGCCGTGCCGATTTGTTGGCGCCCTTGACTGCGTCGAGCAGGATGTCGGCGTAGTAGAGGGGCGTCTCCGGGATGGTGAAGCGGAACCCAATAGCCACGAGGGCGGGGATGATACCCAAGCCCGTCGCCAACCGCCATACCCTATCGGCCACGCGCTTCGCGAGCTCGCCGTCGGGGCCGTCATCACGGCCGATGGTGTCGGGTGACAGCCCGTTTGCGCTGCTAATTCTCTGCAGCGCTGCGAGGGCCACGCCATAGGCAACCAGGCGGGCGAGGGGCTGCACGGCGAAGATGGCGGCCATCATGCGGCCGCGGGACTTGGTGCGCACCCACTCGGCCGTGATGATGGCCACCAGCGGCTGCTCGGCGCCGATGGCCAGGCCCAGACAGAAGCGCCAGAAGGCGAGCCAGGCGTAGATGTCCATGGTGCCGCGGAAGCCCTCGGACGCCTGCACGACGCCGAGCGTGGCCACGATCAGGAGCAGCAGCTCGTACCCGTACAGCCGCTTGCGGCCCCACAGGTCCGCCAGGTTGCCCACCACCAGCATGCTTACGACGGCTGCCACGTGCCCGATCTCGTCCAGCGCCATGCCGGGGTTGCCGTCCAGCCGGCCGCACGGCGGGTAGATGTAGAGCAGCTCGAGTTTGATAATGTTCCCGCTGAAGAAGGCATAACTGCGCGCGAAGAACCCTGACGCGCCTACCCAAAAGAGACGCTTCACCAGCCTGCCATTGTCGATGATGCGGCGGATTCGGGTGCCTCTCTGGCTTGGTTAGCTCGGGTCCTGCTGACCTTGTAGGTGGGAATGCCATACCGCAACTCCGGGGGCCTCGGGGTTTAGCTGGGCTCGGGCGAGAGGTCCCCAAAAGGAGGAAACGGCCTGTTCGGAGCTCATGTTCCCTGGTATTGGCCGTCTCGCTACGGTGTGGTGACAGTTCTGTGTTTTGTCCGATTTGTTTGGACCCGAGTTGCGGGACTCAACAACTGGCGGTTTGGGACGGAATATAGCAACGAAGCGAAAGCCAGCTTTTCCGTCGCAGGAACAGGGGGAAAGCACAGAATTTACACGGAGGTGTCTTTACATAATGGCATTACATGACTGAACATTGCCCGTCACACAAGGCTCCCAGCGGGGCGTCCTCGCCATAGCGCTACTAATATTGAATCGTTGCATAAGGCTCCAGAGGACTACCACCATCATTGGTTTCGATGGTGTCTGGACAGGCCTATCCCGGGCAAACGTGGCGTCAGCTGCCTCGCCGTTGCCTTGAGCCTTGCTCAAAGCGTACGCAACCTGCAGCCACAGCTGAACGCGCGCAAATCTGGGCAGTGATGTGGTGGTGGCTGTGAGCCAGATGACCGTGCGCGACCAACAAGAGACGCTTGGGTCTTGGTAAAAGCAACCATTCCCATCCCCCTTAGCCAAACATGTCATCCAGCCGTCCCCGACATACCACGTCAAAACGACAAGAGCCCCCTCAATCAAATGGCTAACATACGGCCCTCACCTCGGCACCTTGCATAAAGGGACATAAACCCCTTGAGTGGGTCGGTCGGCCACAGAGCGGGCAATACTTGGGACGATCTCCGAGTCATCTCTTCCACCATACTTCAACGGAAAATGGCCGAGATCGTTGGTCTGATCTCGTTCGCGCTGGGGGCCCTCGCCGCCGCCGACAGGGCCGTGGTCCTGTTTGACCGGCTTCAGAATGCGCCCAAGCAGATGAGGCTGGTGCGGATCCTGCTGGATCAGATCAAGGAGGACCTCAACGCGCTCAAGGAAAGCAACAACAACAGCCCAGGGGGCCAAAAGATTCCGCTTGCCACATTCAGCGAGATAAAGGATGCGCTCACTGAGTGCAGAGTTTTTCTCGACAGATACAGCGAGCGTTTCTCAAGCAAGGTCACTCTGCGCCGCGTCTTCTGGTCTTCCGTCAAGACGGCTGAGCTGCAGGGAATCAGGAACCGCATCGCCGATATCTACCCGCTCATCATTATACCTCTCAACATCAGAATCCTCATGGCAAGGACCCCAGCCCCTGTCACCGGAAGACAAAACAACCCGATACTGCTAGCACAAGCTGTCCAAGCTGGGGCGGTAGGAGACGTGGCGCCGCCTCTTTGCGGCATAGCAGAAGCAGCAGGCGGCATCCGAGTGCCGGTTCCCGAGATTGCTGGACGTCAAAATAAGGCCCGACAGACGGAGGAAGAGTTGAGCGCAGCTTTGTCTATCAGGCTACGGGACATACTAGAGACAGACGCGACCGTTGCGGTGGATACCGCCTTGAAAACCCTTAAGGATGCCACTCTGTATGCTCTGCCTCCTTACTCCTCATGTTGGGTTGCTCCAACATGTCCAACCGTCCTTCAGACAATGCAAACAGCTCTAACATTTTCAAAACAGCACACTCTCGGGGGATGACATCCCCGAGTACTACCGGGCCCTAAAACTTGACGGACTCCAAGTCGCCGCCCGTGACGACAAGACCATGCTGTTGCAGTTCAGCTGCAACGGCGGGTCCATCCAGGTCAAGCACTTGGGTATGTCCCACTTACCCCTTTTCTCGTGTTTTCACCCAGCCGTCCAACCCTCGATCCAACGGCTAACCAGAAGATACAGTCCCATTCTCCACCCCGCCTTGCCTCAGCGCAGTCAAGTCGCCCGACGTCTACTTCCGCGCCACACACTCCATCACCCTCCTTCTCCGCGACGGCGACCTCCTCCTGCACGTCGCCACCCCCCGCTACCACTTCACCGACTTCCGCATAAGGCAGAAGTTCCAGGAGCTGGTCCGCGCCCGCAAGCTTCTTGATGAGATTGAGGCCGTCGAGGTCCTGGCCCTATTTAACGACGACGGCGGCCGAACCGTCACGGGCGGCACAACGAGCACTAGGGCTACAAGTATTAGTGGGAGTAGTAGTAGTAGTAGTAGAAGTAGCGGCAACAGCCGGAGAACTAGGGAGAGGAGGGTGCGGCGGCAGGAAGTCTGTCTGAACCAGAGCGAACCGCTGCAGATCTGGGAACAGGAAGAAGTGAACCGGCCCGGGTGTCCGAGTATCGTAACAATGACGTTCCTGGCAGACACGGCGGAATTAAGTGGCGACCGTGGTTCCCGGCGTGACAAGTGGCGCGTGCTGGAATGGCACGCCGAGGATCTGGCCGGCCAGGCTGAGGCTGTCGCCAAGGCGGTCGAGATGTGGTGGGCGATTCACTGCGTCGGCGCGGCGCCGGGGGTGAGGATTACGTTTCGGTCCAAGAGTGGTAAGTTCGGTCGAGGGTTGCCCGGGAGGCGCAGGAGGCAGCTTATTTTGCTAACGCGGAGGGGATCTAGAAGCGAGCCGGTTTGCGGAGCGGTTCAAACCGCCGGACCGGGAGCCTGTCGGCGTGGTCGGAAGTGCCCAGGTACAGAGCCATATCAATGCCCAAGTGCAGAGCCATATCAGTGCCCAGGCGCAGAGCTGTACTATGCCCTTGTTGGCTCCCATCAGGACGGGGGATTCAATCGAGACGGAATGGTCGAGTTTATTTTAGGGGTTCGCCAGCTCTCAGCTCTGCCATGATGCAGGCCGTGATGCAGCAGGTAGGTACCAGCGACAAAGCTGAGCGCAGGGTCTACAAGGGACGTTTTCGAAAGTGATCGGTACGGGCCCTGGAGCCAAAGGCTTGATCCCATTTTGGAGCTGTGGGCCCCAGCACATGTTTTGATGCAAGCCCCTTGTTCTGGACTTTGATGTCACAAGGCAGGGAATTAGAAACAGGGATCTAGTAGAAGCATTGGATAAGCCCGATTCCTCCACAGGAAACATGGAGCGGATTCTGATCTCTTTGTTATCAGTGACTGCCTGGACAAGAGGGTCAACAAACGCAAAGAGACATGGCTGGATCAGTGTGCCAATAAGGTAGGCTGCGACCTGCCTGCAGGCCGCTGGCTAGCCAGTCACTTGGCGGCCTGGTCGGCTCCTAATATTCGTGAGTACAGCATGTGTCTTGGCGGAGTGTGCACCTGATAAGTCTCCTCACACAATTTGTGGGGATTCTGCATCCGGCAGAGTCCATTTCTTTGCTAAGCATGTGTATGAGTCCCACTGCATACCTAGGTGCTTTCCTGCCCAGTTATTAGCTAGATGATGCACTCCGAGTTGGATTTGTCCCGCAAAAAGACGGGAAGGCTTTTGACCTGGTACCCTTTGACTTGGGGAGTTCATTAGGTTGCTTTGCTCGCTCGACCGGCCGGGTTCGCGTTTGCCCATGTTCTCATCTGCCCATGTTCTCGTCAACCATTTTGGACAGCCCTGAACACCCACCATTTTGAACACATAGCACCGGAATAGAACGGCGGCGAAGACACAGACCTACGGCATCGAGGTGCTGTGGAAACCGCCTGAGTCAACCAAAATCCACATCGAGTACGTGGTAACCTCTGCTTATTTGACTACGTTGGCCGCGTTACAAAGGTGACCTGATTGTTGTTGCAGTTATTTAGTGGGGTTGTTGTTGCAGCTGGAAGGATTTGTTGGGGTTACCAGGCCGAAGTTGAAGATTGAACTGGTAGGCGCCACGGCTGGCCGGCCGGCCTACAGTGGTAGGTGTCAACTGTGATTAGAGATCTAAAGCTGAAGAAGAGAAAAAGGAAAAGAATTGGCGGGCACAGGAGGCATGGGGGTTGGGACGGCAGTTCGACTTTTTTCCGCTAACAATGTTACTAGCATTATCCATTAGTTTATCCACCAAGATTTATTAGTGGGGTGTCAAACTCCTTGGCCCAAAATGCGGACTCGTTATCAACTTGACTCCCCCGGCCCAGGCCCGCGCTAATGCAGCAAAGCAGGTACGTAAGGCGGGACGGCAGGTGGCACGTCATGTGCGAAATGAGTTGACTTTTTTTTCGTACCATTTTGCTCTTTTCTATCGTCTGACATATCTTAGCCACCTTACCCTCGACTCCCAAAAAGAGCCGGTATGACCACCTACCCACTTAAGAACCTAGGGTTGCCGAGCCCGTTATGTAGACTTCACCTCACTGATATTCTAGACCATTCAACCCTTTTTGATATTTCTTACGGCACTCCCAAGAATCTTACATCCAACGCCGAATGTGTCGAGCACTCCGGCCAGCAAGTGGACGATGACCAGAGGGCGGCGGAGTCAGCCAGAACAGCGATTTTTCGCGCCTTGAATAGCGGGCCGGCGCACTTAGATCTGAAAAAGACAACCCTGGGAGACCTCAGGGCGCGCGAGCTGCTGGGGATGCTAAATCGCTCTTATCTCAGTTTCCTAAAAAATCTCGCTGGTAAGGAGAAGAACCTTCCTCTCCTCCGAGAGATCCTGCCAGTGTTGATGCGCCACTGTGACGGCTTCCCGGAGATTCTGCCGATGCAGCGCATCCAGTCTTGCTGCGTCCTGGCCGAGATGGAGATAAAAGGTGGAGATCACGAAGCGGCACGGATCGCCCTGGCTGGCTCAGAGGCGGCCTTCGCCAACCTACAGAACAAGGACGAGGATATGCTAGAATCGCTGCGAGCACTGGGCCGGCGGCTGGCATTTTCTCACCTCGACGCGCAGGATAGTGCGACGTGTGACATGCTGTTGGAGACGATGGCGGCGTTTATTGAGTCGAGAGCCGGCATCGGGGAACACGAAGTCGCCGATTCCCTGGCCATCAACTTCCTAGTGTCGTTTGGTGGCGAGTATCACAGGCGGGCATCTTGGAAGCAATGCCGTCCATGGATCGAGCGCTTGCTTGTCTGCCATGCCAACCAAGGTTGCCATATACCAGGTTGGGTCCCACAGCCGGACCTCCCATAGCCGGATCTATCATCAACAGCCCTTTTAACTTAGGAGGTTGATTATGCCACGGCGCTAAGAAATGGGCCTGGTAGCCAGCGTGTTCACTCTCCGTTTTGAGGAAGTGTCTCGACTTCCGGCGGCTTCCCGTGCCTTACATGTTTCAATTTATTTTTATGGAGCTGCTAATTGCAAACGGGGAGTCATTGAGCCTCAGGGCTCGAAGCCCCATGCAATGAGGCCTTCATGCAATGAGGCCTTCCAACGCCACACCAGGTGCCCAGCTGGGCCATTCTTATTGGCAGCGCTCCTTCCCTGCGCCTGGTGAGACATGGAGGTGTCCCTTCCCTTTTGCTCGATTTTCCCCAGCATCTTCTTCTCCGAACCACCCCTTCCTCACCAACACCCACCTCCCAAACCTATTCCACCTTTCATCACAAGCCTCTTTGTCAAGCAAGGTCACTACCAAGGCCCCTCCCAGGCTTCCTTCCTTCCTTGTTCAAAATATTGCCTGTTGAGAGCAGCTCTTTCCTGTTTCACCCCGCACCGGACTCTGCTCCTTCCATCGCACTAAGCAATCGAGCCAAGCAGAATCCAAGCAGAATCGCAACTCCAAGTCCACATCACTTCGTCCTGGCCGAAACTTGGGTGCTCTTCCGGGATGGCTGGACCAAGGTAAGCACAGCTTCTCAGCGCGCTCTAGTTGGCCTGACTAGGCTGGCTAATCAAACTTTCCCACCCAGGGGCGCCGGATCGGACTCCTCTCGACCATGTTTCCAATTCCTACAGAACGGTGCTTGTAGGTTTGGAAGTCGATGCAAGTTCTTGCACACCGTCACACCAAGTCAGGATGGTCGAGGAGGAGGAACCGGGCGCGGAGGGTGCTTGCCACCACCCGGGAGGTCACAACTGGGCGAGCATCATTCCAACCGAGGAACCCAGCAAGCTAGCCAAGGGAAGCTTCGGGAGTGGAAACGCCTTCTCGAACAAGGATCTCAAATCCACCGGCCATCTCCCGCGACCGTGGGCCGCCTCTTCCAACTCGGGTTGGAGTTGATGGATGGCGACGTTGGGGCGGCCCAAGAAGCGATCAAGCTGTTTGCCACCGACAATGGCCTGTCCTTCATCAGAGACACGGTAGACAGACGCATCCCGACACAGATGAAGCCTCTCAGCGCAGATCTTTGGACGTCAGAGATCAGCCCTCTCTTCCATTTCATCACCCATCCTCTTGTTGTGGATTGTACCGTTCTGGAACAGCAGGTTGCAACCATATTCAACTATCTGTACGGAGTTGGAGGCGGTCGAATGACGAGGCTTTTTGGTTACATCACACAGCTGGTCCAGTCACGGTCTGGATTTGCCGCTGGGGCCTCGCGCATCGCGGCGGTGGAATTAGCCTTGTCAGTGTTGTCAAAGATCCTGGACTGCAACACTACGAATATCGTCAACGACAAGTTTTCAGCCTTGGCTTCGAGCTTTTCGGCATCTCTAGCGACAGCTTCCCAGCCAGAAGAGGAGTTCTCTCGTCTTCAAGCATCCAAATATCTGGACTACATCCGGCTCCGACTCAGCGTTGGAGACGAGATCACGGCCATCTGGGACCATCCACAACACCCTGTCATCCGAGATCAATTCCTGCTTAGACGGGATCTTCCCGGAACCCTATCCGCCCAGGGCCGGCGTCACGATAACGATCACGCAAAGATCTCGGATATCAAGATTCTGCCCACTTACGAAGAGATCATGTCACCACGGGGAGAATATCTTCCTACGACTGACCCTTCCCAATGGCACATCCAAGGCATTCGTGGGCGGGTTGATAGAGAATTCCGTTTACTCAGAGAAGACACTGTTGGCCAGCTCAGGGATGCAATTCGGGATACCTTTGAATCTATTAGCAACCCACGCGACGGGCTCTCCCTCCGCTCTAAAAACGGTGCTAGAACCTACACATACGACTCCCCAACACCTGAGCGTGTTGAGCTTGACCGGAATGGCTGCTTGGAGCTCCTCGTCCGCTGTAATCAGCTTGCCAATGTCCGGGAGCTTAGCCTAAGGAAGAGAAGGGACTGGTGGATGCAAAGCAAACGGCTCCAGGTGGGAGCCTTGGTGTGTGTTCTCGATGCAACCGGTTCCATCCTCTTTTGCGTTGTCTCAGATTCCACTATGCGGACCCCCGACGACGCGAAAGCGCGCCAGACGCAAACCCCAAACCGCCAGAATGGTTCCGAGGAAGCGAAGGCAGAGGGAGAGCCAAAGCTGCTTACCCTGTCAGATGACCAAGAGTCACTCTTTCTCAAGTTACAGCTTATTGACCCGACGGAGGGCGACCTTGGTAAAGCCCTCCGCTGGTACCAAAGCCTGGGGCCGACACGGCGTCGATATCTCGTGGAGTTCCCCGGCGTTCTGCTTGCTTCTTTCAAGGAGACTCTCGAAGCCTTGCAGCAGATCTACAGGCAACCCAATGTCCCGTTCAGTGACCTTCTGGCGCCCACAGCGGAAGGCCCGGGAGGTGCAAAGATAAATCCAGCGCAATATGCGAGAAAGGCAGGCTTCTCATTCGACCTCTCATGCCTAACCCAAGGGGGGACAGAGCTTGCCGTCTCTCCCCAAGCGCCTCCTCACCCGCAGGTCATTGCATCCCAGTCAACACTTGATCCAACTCAGTCTGCTGCCCTGCTGAACACATTGAGTAGGGAGCTGTCCCTCATTCAAGGCCCCCCCGGCACAGGCAAGAGCTACACAGGCGAAAAGATCATCAAGGTCCTGCTAGCAAACAAGGAAACGGCAAGCCTTGGGCCAATTCTTTGCGTTTGTTACACCAACCATGCTTTGGATCAGCTTCTGGAGCATGTGCTTGACGACGGGACTGAGAAGGTCATTCGAATTGGCTCTCGGTCCAAATCGGAAAGATTGCAAGATTTAAACCTTCGGAATGTAGTCAAGCAATTTGCCAGGACAAAGTCGGAGAAGGGGAGCCTTGGGAACATTGACGAGAATATCCGGGATTATGTTCGCCAGACAAAAGAGCTGATAGAGCAGTTATCGGGAACAAACTCCCAACAAGCAATCAAGAGCTACTTGGCAACCACGTCACCTCGGCACCACGATGAGCTCTTTGGGAATGTGGAGGACGGATGGGAAACTGTGGATTACCACCGGGACAGCATCGTCGACAGGTGGCTCCTTAATGGGTCTCCCCTCAATCTCAACCCCCGTTCTCTTGATGTCCTCGGACACACTCAACTTTCGAACATGACACATCAAGAACGCCCTCTTATCCACCACCACTGGCTAAAAAGCATCAGGGATCCAATCATTACGAAGATAGTCAAGCTTCACCAAGAGCGCTCCGAGGCCGTCGACAAACGAGACCGCATTCGCAAGGAGGTAGATTTGCGTTGTCTTCAAGAAGCGGATATTGTGGGAGCCACAACCACTGGGTTGGCAAGAAACTTGGACATTCTGAGGAAACTCCGATGCAAAGTAATGCTTTGCGAAGAGGCGGGCGAAGTACTCGAGGCACATCTTCTGACTGCTCTTCTCCCCTCTGTTCAGCATGCTATCTTGATCGGGGACCATCTTCAACTCCGACCTCAAATCCAGAACTACGAGCTTCAGAGCACCAACCCGCGAGGAGAACAGTACTCACTCGACGTGTCGCTGTTTGAGCGGCTAGTCGAGCCACTGCATGCAACAGACACCAGACTCCCTCTCAGCGTCTTGGAGACTCAGAGACGTATGCACCCCTCAATCGCTGAGCTTATTCGACCCACTTTGTACCCGTCTCTTAAAGATGCCGACAAGGTGGCCAAGTATCCCGAGGTAATCGGGATGAAGAAGCGTCTGTTCTGGTTCCACCACGAGCAACCCGAAGCAGGTGCCGCGAACCACGACCCGTTGAGCACTTCACACTCTAACGAGTTTGAGGTTGAGATGACAGTTGCTCTAGTCTCTCATCTTGTTCGACAAGGAGAGTACTCAAGATCAGATATTGCAGTCATCACACCATATTTGGGCCAGCTGCAGCGCCTGCGGCGCCAGATGGAAGCCATGTTTGAGATTTGCCTCAATGATCGCGATCAAGAACAGGTTGAAGCACTCGAAGCTGACGGCCCCGGAGTACCCCAGCCAACCCCAAGGGCCCAACTGGGCAAGACCACACTTGCTAAGAGCATCAGAATTGCCACTGTGGATAACTTCCAGGGAGAGGAAGCCAAGGTCATCGTCATCTGCCTGGTCCGCAGTAATCCGCAAAACAACTGTGGCTTTCTCCGGACTTCAAATCGTATCAACGTTCTCTTGTCGCGCGCCCAACATGGGATGTACATCATCGGCAACGCGAACACCTACCAGGGTGTTCAAATGTGGGCCGACGTGATTCAAAACCTTGAGACGAATGGCAACTTTGGCACAAGCTTGGAGCTGCAGTGTGCGCGGCATCCAAATACACAACTCCTAGTATCTCAGCCTGACCACTTCCTCATGTTCTCCCCCGAGAGCGGCTGCCACCTGCCGTGCGAGAAGAGACTTCATTGCGGACACTCGTGTAGTGGAAGATGTCACTCGAACCTACTCCACGACGCTGTCAAGTGTCTGGAACCTTGCCCGCGGTCAAAGGTTGGCTGCGATCACCCCTGCCCTCTTCAATGCGGCGACCCGTGCCACCCGAAATGCCAGAAGCTACTCAACAACATCAATCTCTTACTAAAATGCGGTCATATTACCCATTCGGCGCGGTGCTGGGAAGTGCAAGATCCTGCTTCGATCCACTGTATGCGGCAAGTAACACGACGAGTGCCTGGTTGCAACCACCCCGTCAAGGTCCTCTGCTATGAAAGTGTCACCGAGGCCAGCTACCGCTGCACCGCCAAATGTGGCTTTCACAGAGAATGTGGCCACGAGTGTTCGGATCCTTGCCACCACTGCAACACGCGAAAGGATGGCAAGATCGTGAAGTCGCACCACGGCGGATGTGGACAAAACTGCGGTCGAAGCTATTCTACCTGCCGTCACAGTTGTAACAAGACCTGCCACAGTGGGAGCCCATGTCCCCCATGCGACGAACCGTGCTCAGTTCGATGCGGCCACTCGAAGTGCAGCAAGCTTTGCCACGAGCCGTGTGCTCCTTGCGCGGAGCAGACCTGTCGCTCGAGCTGCCCTCATACACGGTGCACAATGCCATGCGCTGCGCCCTGTGATTGGGTGCCATGCTCTCGGCGCTGCGAGAAGGCGATATATTGTGGCCATCGGTGTGAGTTTTAACCATTCGTTGCACCTTCCAAGTTGCACAGCCAGTTTTCACCTCCCCCTAACGGCTCATCTAGGTCCCTCCCTCTGTGGCGAAATTTGCCCAAGCCCAGCCTACTGCCAAGTCTGTGGGACAGATGAAGTCATGTCTACCTGCGTCGACTTTTTGGAAATGAAGGACTATCGAGAGATTGATTTGGACGAAGAACCTTGTGTGTTCCCGGATTGCGGCCACTTCCTTACCGTCTCTTCTATGGACGGCCAGATGAACATGGCAGCACATTACGAGCTTGACGCCAATGGAATCCCGGTTGAGGTGCTCGGTGTTTCTGAGCCATTTTCTACGGGGGAAGAGGGCATCAGGGTGTGCCCAAGCTGCCGTGGTTCTCTTCGAAACATTTCGAGATACGGCCGCATCGTCCGTAGAGGCATGTTGGATGAGGCAACCAAGAAATTCATATCTTGGTCGAATTCCGAATACCTCAAACTAATCCAGCAACTTGTTAAAGAGCAGGAGAAGTTGCGCAACGCGCCTCTTGCCAAAGTTACCTCGTCCTCCGGTCAACCCAAGAAACAGGCACTCACCAGGTCGCGGCTTGGGCATCTTGTCCAGCTACAGCAGCTTGCCGGAAACAGCACACGGTATGCCGCCGTTATTGCGCTATGGCACCGACTTAGTGGGTTTAGGGGGAAGGTACGCAAGGAGGAGCAACCGTTCCAACGTGTGGCGGATCTCGTCAGGCACGCCAACCGCCAAAACAGGACCAACACGCTGGAGTTCAAGTTCGATGAGTCGGTAATCCAAGTCAAGGGCTCACTTCTCGCAACCGCATTATTGCTCAAGTGTGACATCATCGTACTCTCCGACTTCTTCCGGCTGCACTCCGATGGAGAGCTGACAATCTGCCCGACCGAAGTGAAGCTTGACTGGTCCATCTATGTCAAAGAATGCGCCAATCTCATCAACTCTGCCCGGAACGCTGTTCTTCCGAGGGAGGAGGTCCAAGGCCATATTTTTGCAGCCCAGATCTACGTATTCTCTCGAAGTTTCAACTCACCTGTCGAGGATTCGTCAGACCTGGAGTCTGCCAAGGGAACCGAGGAGGCGTCGCGACGTCTCACGGAAACCGCTTTGGGGCATATCAACCAAGCTCGGCTTCTGATGGATAAGTATTCCTCCGTAGCAGTGTTGGCTGATGAGATTGAGCAGGTGGAGAGAATGGTCAACAGTGGCGTCTTTTACAGGAAAGTCACAAAGGACGAGATGCGCGATGTGTATAAGGCCATGGCTCAGGAGTTCAGGGGGACGGGTCATTGGTACACGTGTGAGAATAATCATCCGTTTACTGTTGGTGATTGTGGGATGCCGATGGAGGAGGCCAGATGCCCCGAATGCGGTGCCAAGGTCGGCGGGAGGGATCACCGGGCGGCAGAAGGGGTGAGGCATGCGAGGGAAATTGAACAGCTGGCAGGGGATGTTGGAAGATTAGTGATTTGATGGAATTTCGTTCTGGGATTTGAGGCATTGCATGAGAAGAGGGTGAGGGAATGTGTTGATGGATCATGCCATTTTTCCTCCGTCAAGAGATTGAGGTATACCGCGTAAATTGGAAACAAAGCGAGAACTCCCGCAGCGAGTACAGGGGCAAGATCCCCACCAAGGGAGATTTCTCTCTCATTCACAGTCTCTGCACCCTTACCAGCGAGTCGACCTAGCTAGGTGCGATTGGGCATGTATAACATTCTGATTGGTTGTTGAGGTCATCCCGGTGCGGCCTCTGCGGCGCGCGCCACTGTGGTGCTATTTTAAAGTCTAATATCTCACGTGGCCGAGATATAAGCCACAAGATAGACTGACACGTAATGAGTGGTAGTACACAATCAAGGTGGTTCATTCATCATATATCACCGTGAAAATGCTTTATAAACTCACCCAGGAAATGCCTGAGGTTAGCTAGCAAAATCTGCAAATACTTGAAGGGTATCTTGTGGCCCAGAATAAGGTAGACATAGCCCAGTCAAATCCACTGGATCCAGTGTGGCATGTTTTTGACAAACGGTGGTTACGTTGCAATGGATAACGACAATAACCGGACGGGTGTCTTAAATCTGGGCTCAGGAATACATTCTCGCAGCCACACCTCCCGACGCGGCCGTAATAGTTGATATAGACGGTAAGTCCCTCCTACAACGCACACCCTTGAATATTCACCATGGGGATGTAGGCCAGCTTACTGACATGATTTAAAGATACGCTGCGAACAAAAGAAATAGAGTCCGAACAGGGAGACACATTCTCTGGCCCCCAGTCGGGTTGTGAAGACATGCCGACAGCTTCCGTATCTCCCTCGATCGGGCCATTGGATCAAGACATAAATAGTCTTGATACCGAGCGACTCAGATACATTTGCAAACTCTGATTGCAGCAGCAGCCAAGGATTCTAAGTCTTCAACGCAATGTTCCGTCGGCTGGTCTTGTATACCCAACTTGGAGAAACCGAGGCCGAGGCGAAAGATGGAGACGATTCCAATGGGGGTAGTCTAATGCTTGCAGAAGTAATCCATCCTCCTTCCACCTGTGTTCTACTTCCTTGTGGAACCGGTTACGCTCCTCAATGAGCTTCGGACGGTGGCCACGTGCTGCAACTAGTGTCATTGTACCATCGGGTACGACCTGGTGGCGACGTATCATGTCCATGATCTCGTTCAGGAGGTTGTCTGCGTGGTTGATACGATCCAATGTCTCGTTGGAAAAGTTGACTTTCTCGGTAGCGCCCTTTTCAGCCAGCAACTGGAACAGCTCTGGCGGCATTCCGCTGATGCTCGCATTTGAGTCTTTACCGAAGACTGCTTCTGCCCACTAGTTCATTTGCTGCGGGGGCATGTTGGCGGTTGATACGATTCGCTGGTGTAGATCCACGAGCCACAAGGCACTGAAGCGGCGATGATTCGGTTTGGTTCGATCCTAAAGGCTGAAGCCGGACACACGGTGCTGGCTATGCGGCGGAGAAAGTTTGATTAGAGCGTGAGCTAGGCTGGGCGCCCAGGTAGCCTTTCGGGGGGGAGGACTTACAAGACATTGGGAAACGTGAGAAGTCGTCCTTGACGTGTTTCATCCAGCCTTTTCCAGACACCCACCGTACCAATCGCTATCGCAAATCAGGCCTTCGTAGTTGCGCTCCGTGAGGGGGCCAAAGCGGACCTGATTGGATGTGCCGTTCAACAGGGTTTTCTCCCCCTGCTGCCAGCGTTCGTACACATCAAAGATATCTCCCTCACTTTCGATCTCATCGTCGAGGTAGAGATCTTTGTCGAAGTCTTCGTCAAAGTCCTCGTCAAAGGCTTCGTCATCGTCTTCGACATCGTTATTGTCATCGTCTTCGTCAACGTTTTTCTTGGCGGGATCTGATACGAACCCGAACCCGATTTGCGAGAAGACACCTGAGTGAAGCCGTGCAAAACGTGATCCCAAGCTGGGATTGAGAGTTGACCAGCTTTTCGATGATCTGGTAGATCTCCGGGCGCTTGCTGGGATGCAGATTGTTGATGTAGCTCGTAATCTTCGCGGTTCCATCATCTTGAAAGACAATGTTTGCTGGGAGCTACTGATGTGTCTCAGACTAGCAGCTGTTCGGAATATGTATTGTGGGCCAATATTCGGGTAGGGTCTCGATTTCACGGGGCCGCCTTTCGGCCTTTTTGGACCGTGTTACATCTGCCGGTCCACTTCCCGACGGCGCCCGACAAACCCACCACCTCTTGATCGATGAATCTAGAGCACTCTGATAGAATCAGCATTTTTACGAGGGGCACGAATTATACGAGGGACACTTACCGTGGACGAAGGGATGCATCGACAGGTGTACCAGATCCTGAACCATATTGTTGTTACGGAGAGCGTTCGGCGTGTACGTCAAGCCGCTTTCTTGGAAGATGGCTTTGCACTGGTTGCAACACGGGTCAGCATGACGAATCTCTGAGCGGACGGAAAAACCAACATAGTCGAAAGCCTTCTCCGACATGATGCGGTACCGCTTGGGCAATGGCACTTCCTCGAGATCTAGCTCCTTGTCTATGAGAATGGTGGCGAGCAGACCTTCTTCGGGCTGCGTGCGGGCTTCTTGGCACCATTTGGACACGATCTCATCGTCAAGGACCTTCTCGTGCCAACTCGGCTTGTCGGCCAGGCGGTCCATGAGGATGAGCATGGCGACCTCGCGGACGGGCATCATCGCCGTCTTGGCGCCAACGCAGTCGCGGTGGGTACCAATCCGGTAGAAGGTCTCGCCGTCGCCTTTTCGAGATTAGGGGAAGTGCCGCAGGGGCAGGCCGGCCCCAGGGTACTGCGCCATTGTGTGTCTTGCTCGTGTGGTTCTCGACGTCAATCCTTTAAGAAATTCGAGAGGAGGGAATTGTAAATCGAATGGCGCTCCCTTGCGGTGCTGGGAGAACAATCGTGACTAGACCCAGCCTGCGATGAAAAGTTGAAGTCGCATCGGGGAAACGGGAGGTACTTGTTTCCTCGAGCAAGGTGGTGCCTGTTTGCATGAGTGGGCTCCTTCGATTGCGAATCGCTGACCACTGCTCCAACCACGGCCGTTCTTTCCTGGGCAGAGCGACAAAGGGTTCAAGGACGCAAAGCGAGACGCGCTGCCCCGCTGCTCTTCCTCACATGAATCGGCGGCCCTAGAAAGACCTTGCTCATCGGAGCTCGAATGGTACGCGTTCAACTACCTAGCACTCTGCCTGGCTTCCTGCCTCTGACTCACTCTTGCACAGGAGGAAGGGCATTCAAGATGACTCGTGCCTTCCCCGGCTGCAGACGATCACTCCCCAAGAAGAAGACATCCAACGGATTCGGACCCGAGACAAAAGTGCCATCCAACTGAACCAGAAAAACCGCCGTGTTGCTGCCAGACTCGGTCAGATGTACCTCTCCAACCATATTACCGCCCCGGTTGCCCCTTCGTAGCTGCACGGCTCCCGACACAAGCTCGCCTGGACCGCCCGTCACCGTAGCCGCCACTCGCAGTCCGTCCACCGTTGCATTCACCAACGTCGGTCCTGTCGCCGGTTCTTGATATCCGTTTGACGTCAGGTTCCAGCTAGGCCGCGCTTGGCACGGCACACACCCAGGCCAGTATGAGTCGGGCACCCGTCCCGACACGGGATTACGGAACGCCCACCACATGCGTTGGATGTCAGGCCACCGCACTGTTGGAGGCGGACCTCCATTGAAGCCGATCTCGCGCGGGCCCATTGCTGGATCTGTGAGGGACAAGTCGGCAACGTAACCCCCGATACCCGCCTGCCTGCGCTCCACCGACCGAAAATCCTCGCCGCGCCTTATCTTCTGCGCACTCGGGGCGACACCCGCCCAGCCTCCCGTCCAAGAGCCACTGTTCCAGTAAAACTCATCGATCACCAAACTCCATAATTTCCGCCGACTCACGCCGTTCTTTTCCTCCAGTACAAACTGATCGTGGTACATCCCGCCGTTGAAGCCATTGTTCCCCGTGAAATTCCTCGCTGCGGTTCCCTTGCCCGTGCCAATTTGCAAGTTGCGAATGCGCGAGGTGGCCGACCGCCCGTCCTGCGAGACGAGGATCACCGGCTGAAGACGCAAGTGGATCGGCACGCTCGAGCGCAGAACGCTGTTGTTGGTTCCCTCGCCATACCGGTTTTGGCAGGCCTTGGCGACGCGCTCGGGGGTGCGGTACCATCCTACGCCGGGCGACTCCTTGAAGCCCTTGTCGGCGTGCAGAGTTGCGAAGGCCACGCAGCGGACATCGTCGGTGTAGTAACCGTAGGCGGAGGAGACGTTCTCGCTCTCATCCCAAGCGGTAGAGCGCTTGAGGCGGCGTTGCAGGTCGTGGAGGGTGGTTTCGGTCGCGTTGATGTCCTCACGCCACAAGGGCTGCCAGTCCTGGGGCCTCTGGGACGTGTTGGAGAGATGGCCGAGGAGGTTGAGGAACGGTGGAGGGGGATCGGACGCCGTCTTTGCCTGAAGAGTGCCGCCATTTGCCCACCCTGACGCATAGTCTGCGTACAGACGAGGGACCAATACGGACCGCTTGATCTTCCAGATGTTGGTGTTGGTGTCTTTAACGTACTGATGGCGGAAGGTGAGGAAACGCCACTCAGCCGTCTTCGCGTTGGAGTCGCCGACCATGCCAATTGCGAGACCTCGAGCAATTGCACTCACGCCGTCCGCGCTGATCTCCACTGTCATTTGGAAGATGGGGTGGTCGTTGAGAATGCCCTTTGTCAGCCCGGCGGGTCCCATCGCTGCGAACGAGCTCTCGATGGAAATGATCTTGCCGTCGCTCGAAACATCACCATCGGGAGTAAAGAGGTCAGCAACTTCGGGCCACATCCGGCGATCGACATAGTGTCCGGAGGTATGCTGCAGATTTCGGACCTCATCTTCGTCGTTGAGACGGGTAATGCGGTATTGCAGTTCTTCGAAACTGAGCGGCGCCAGTGTGGACGACTGGTTCCGCATCGGGTCGGGCAGCAGAATTGGGGTGCCCGCATTCTCGGCTGTGTAATGGTAGGCGACAATCGGCAAGCTGTTGTTACCAACATTGATCCAGCCCTTCTTGTAGTCACCGATGTACTGCGGGAAGTACCGCAGAAGCTTAAGCTTCCACACGTCGCCCTTACTGGTCGTGGTGAGGGCATACTCGTTCTCCATCAGACCGCCCTGGATTTTGGAGTGGCCTGCGCCGTCCCCGAGCAGCTGGATGGAGTGGTAGCGGCCCTTTGCGGTCTTTCCATCCGCCGAGAGGGTGACTAGGGGCATATCGTTGATGAGCGCGTGCAGCGAGCCGGGCTTGATGCCATTCATGTCGCCGGCCTCCATCTTAAGGAATTTCTCGATGGCAGCGGGGCCCTTAGAGTCGATTGCATCCGAATTGGCCAAGAGGTTGGCGCCTGGTTTGCCCTGTCCCCATCGGAGAATACCATCGTCGGCGAACAGCGCCGCCATATTGTTCCAGCGTCCATAAAAGGCAAGTTGGGCATACGTCTTCTGGAGGTTTTTGATTTCGCGAACTGATTCAGCTCTCCTCAGATCGTTTGTGAGCGACTCGAGGGTCGGTGCACTTGCTGCCTCGACACTGATCGATGACGCGGCCCAGAGGATCAGCGCGAGATTTGCTGCGCCTTTCACGGAGATGCAAAGCTTCATCGTCGCGATGGTGTTGACAGACCCGGGAATTTCAGCACTGATCCGTATTCCTTCACACTCGATCCCATGGCGCCCCAACTCCCGTTATATAGCCCTACCTGCAGCCATTACCAGCGCCAGTGCTGCCCCTCTTGCCAAAGATGGCGGAGACTCTCGTCATATACGGCTCGGTTTAAACTTATCACGTCGTCTCCCGGCTCATTATCCGACCTCGTCCCGCGCTATCGGAATCCCACCAGCTAGGAGCTAAGATTCCGATTTGCGGGGAAGAGAGCAAATGCCGTGGGCCAAGGCTTGAACTCCGGCTGATACCCCGCAGATCCATCATCCAAGCAGCCGATCAACCGACAATGCTTGCTGCAGGCAGCTTCTTTGTGGGGGTTGAAGGCGCGATGGAGTTTGCTGCAACTCCCGGCGTTCTGGGATTGTTACGCAAAAGCTCTGATACTATCCCATCGACCAGGACGGATGTCTACCTACTAATCCCTCGGGAAGCAAATGGCTTGGACACGCCGACTACCGGCTCCCGACTCCTGAGGTTCGAAATCGAGAGACGCTTTCCCACAACGTACGCGCCTATTCTTTCCTGTAGGTCGTCTTCAAGCACTCTAGATCGTGGCCAAGAGACTAATACTAACATCGAGCTGGCGTCTGTAGGGTGTTCTTTAATATCGTGATTTTGAGACATCCTCTCCCCGAAACAGGCAATCGTTTTCGTCCCATCCATCTTTCTCATCTCACACTTAGTCAAGACTCCTGCCTATTTCGTCCAGACATCAAGAAAGGAGCAACAGCACGGCTACCACCACCCCCTTTCAACCTCACACGCCCGAATTATCCTGAAAATCACCACATTTATCGTACCAATTCCCACAATTCGAATACCATGTACACACCCTCGTCGCCTCATCAACAGCGTGCGAAACCGCCGCATTCGGCCACCTCGCCAGCTCATCCGCCTGTCTCTCTAGGATCTGCAACCCCAAACCCTCGACCGCATGCCACGTAATATGGCAATGCACCCCAGGTTGTCCGTCTTAAGGCAATAATCACAATCCCCCCGGTCGGCACGAGCACCAACGTCCCGTTGCGCAGGGTTGTCAAGCACTGGGTTGAGATCTCCCGCGCCGATCTTAGTACAGAGCTTTGTGCTTACTTGCAAGATGGCGAAATCATGCCCGTGCAAGTGCAGAGGATGGTTGCTGGTTTGGCCGTCATCGCAAATGGTGAGGTAGATCCAGCAGTGGCGGTATAGTTCTCGGGGATTACCATTTCGTTCGGGCACCCATATGGTCATGCCGGCGGTTGAGCTGCTACCAAAAATCCTCTCCATCTGAGTCGTGATGATGAACGGTAGGTGAGCTCCTTGGTGTAGTAGGTGCAGGCATGGCGCAGAGAGCCTTATCCAAATCAGTATTTATCCCCGGGATTGGGTTGAGAGAGGGGGTTTTTTCATGAGAGTGTCATGGTGCACTACCATAACCGTCTTTTTGCACTACTGTATACCCAAACGCAATCAGCGACCGTCAGCAAAAACAGGCCGTCACGTCGCACGCAGCCGTGGCCGCAGTCAATTGCAGTCAATAATCGATCAAAAACGCAACAAAATGCTCCCAGCAAGCGTATCAACATGACAGCTATGCTCCCCTGAGTGCCCCGATTAGTGCCCCCCTAGCAAATCCCTAAAACTACCTCGTTCCCTTAGCCACTTCCCGGCCTTCAGAACAACATATATCCCCGCTACTCACTCTCTGAAAAGGGCTCAGGAGAGCCAAATTGTCGGCCATGTATTTTAGCCTCTATTTTCAGGTGATTCGTTCGGATCCCACTTCTGAACCCAAAAGTCCACGCTGGCTTCCTTCCCAGGGCGCGGGTCAGCCAGGGTAATTTGTACTGTAGTCTTGAACCCCAGCGAATTGTACAGATAGGTGCCCATTTTAGCAGCAATAATCCCAACAGGGATCTTGTCTTCCGCTGCTACGCCCATTCCATGCTTGCACAGGAGGCCGCCGTATCCCTGGCGGAAATGGTCTGGATCGACGGCCATGTTGTCGAGCTCCATGTGGTTTTTGAGGCATCTGAGTTTGGGTTGTTAGAGAAGTATCATGGCGGCGTGCAAGTCATCGCCTTACCTCTCCACAGCACTGTCGGTGGCCCCAAAGAGGAGCTCTCCGCGGTATTTATCGACGCTTCGGTCTATGGGAATCGGTTAGCTGTTTCTAGAGGGATCGCTCTATATTTTTCTCTCCATATCCACAATTTCCTCACCTTCAAAATTTAAAACATCCACGTCAACTGGAATGGCTTTGCCCGTCTGGCCGTCGGCGAGATTCCAGATGGCGAAGCCAACGACCTGTTTCAGAGATGCTTTGGGGCTTCCATCAATCTCAATGACGCTAAACATCTTTCTATTGTTGCCCAGCGCCTCCTGTTGCTCGCGAAGGTAGGATTTCTCAACATCCTCGGGGAACTGTTTAGCTTTGGGGCGGTAGAAAGGATTCCACGGTGACAAGCTGAAGCTTCGAAAAGCAATTCGAGACGTCACCGCAAGGTCGGAAGCTGTTGCTAGGCGGATGGCCATCTTTGTTGCAGGTGCGACTTTACGTCTACACTGGGATGGGGACGTGAGAGTCTCTGCTGGAAACTCCGTCCTTGGGGACAAGAGCGCACTCAAATACGTGGTGGACTAATCGATCTTGAGCCTTGAAGTTGATTCACCGGTTAGACGAAACGGGTTAGTGTCTTGCAGGGCGGGGTTCTGCCCAGTTGTACCCCTGGGGGTGCGGTAACATGACCTTGTTCTGTTAGCCAAAAGGAGGAGGGCCGCGACACGCCGGCCAACAACCACCAAAATTCCACACCCCATTTTGGCCACCATCCATGGTTTCCAGCTTTCCACCCAACGTCAACCACGGTCAACAATATCACCACAACAATCACCATTGACGCGCAACAGCAGTATTCGATTTCCCCGTCAATTTGGATCGAAGAGCGCACGCCATTCGTTCAATCTACCGTGATTAGCTCATCTACGGTAGTTGCGTTCCATAAACCTACACCTTTTGCATTTCGGTTACACAAACTGACCCTTTTTCCTGCAGGAAGACCCTCTCTTTGGCTCAGGTTGCCCAGATCTAGCCGCCGTACCACCGTGCCGCCTACACAAGCTACGCCTACGAGCCTGCCCGCAAGCCGCGCCCGCGCCGCGCCCGAACCAAGCTAAGCATGCTCCAAAGGCGTTAAAACGCCCCGCAAGATTATCCCTCGAGGGACCCAGGAAGAGAGGGAGGCTAGGATTCAATTGGTGATCGCGCGCATCTCCAGCGTTCGAGAGGCCGGGTATCGTTCTATGTGCCCGGGTTACTCTGGGCGTACGGTCGAAGGGTGCACCCCAGCCGCTTTTAGCTGCACGATAAATGATCAAATAACCTTGCCGCTTTTAGGGATCAAGCACCGGCGCTACACACGCTGGCCGGTGCTGCAGACTCAGGCACCAGTGCTAAACACCTCTGTGCTGGCACACCCCGCTGCGCTACAGCAGCATATGAACAGTTCAGCGCTTGACACAAGCAAGTCTAGCACCAGATTTGGCTTGGCTTGAATAAGGCCAAATCTATGGGAAAATGGCTCCCAGGTCAGGACCCTGGCCAGGGGTGGCCCCTGCAGCCGCAACAGCAAACAACTTCTCAACACATGAAAAGCGGTAGTGTGCTTCCCAGTACTATGAAGACTTCAGCCAACCATAGAATAGTGCCAACAAATGTAGAAGAGAAAGAAGAGGAATCAGGCCTACTTGGCGGTAGGAAGGAAAACCGCTAGGTTTGACTCTTGCTTTTCCTCCACAATTTAGCTTTTACACTACTGCAAGTCATCACATGTCTCTTCACTTGCAGCGTCTATTTTAACAGTATCAAGCAGATCCAAAAGGCACTCGTACGGGTGCCGAGCGAGCGCATTTTCCCGTGTTGCACTGCGCTACTCCTCTTCTTGTCCAAAATTACCTCAATGGCATTGAGGGTGGACAGCAGAAGTTTCTGATGGCGTGGTGTTGTGTATGCCCTTTTGTAATTGGACCGTGCCCGCCAACGAGGCTCTGCAGTCACACGAAGCAACGATACGAGGATCTGCGGTCCCACGAAGCAACAATACAAGAAAGCGATTTGGTAATAATCGTCAAAAATTCAGAACAGCGCCCACCAGGTGCGACCGCTGCCAAGGAAAAGGGTCGCGCTGCGGCATGCAAGGAGGTCCCCATGACCACAAACGCTGTGGTTTAGGGGGGACGCCCGTTCCGCCGTCCCCTCACCCTTCACTCTCCTTCCATACCTGCCTATTTAACTGGCAATCTCCGAGACTCTGCCAAAGATCTAGTCATGGGCTAGTTACCTTCAATCCTCAAGCCCAACCTTCGTCATCGACGTGTCTCAAGTCCGTTTTGCAAATATCACACCACCGTATCCAAGCAGGCATCGGTACTATGGCCGAGACACTCGGACCTACCATCGATACTGGCACCTTGCCAGCCCTTGCTGGCTGCTACGAGATTGGTGATGACACAAGCGAGCTCCCCTATGGATTCCCGTCCAAGTTGGCATCCTCCCTCGCCTGGCAGCCGGACGACATTCTGGCCAGGAGAGACGAGACCATTCTGCAGCTCACGCAAAGCGACCTCACCGAAATCAATGATGCCCTTGCCGAGTTCAAGAGTCGGTGCAAGATATTCTGAGGTTTCAACGCTTGCTCCTTGCTGATCCAGGAATTTAACTAGGCTCGGGTCTCGAGATATATCAGCTCTCTCCGAATACATTCCCTCTTCCAAGCGTAGCAGCACGATTCGCGAGTTTCAAAACTTGCTTACACGAAGGACCCGGCTTCTTCACGGTTAGGGGTCTAACCCCGAGCAAATGGGATGCGAGAGAGAACATCATCATCCACGCGGGGATTGCTTCATATTTCGGGAACAAGAGGGCGCTCCAGCAGAACTACTACAGCAACACGGCCGATGCAATCCGTAAGTTTTCGGTGTGATCATGCCATCAGCTAGGAAGGTATGACGTTAATCAGGGGACATGGATTACTAGTTCACGTCTGCGATGTCAGGCAGGACATTGCGAGCATCAGGGAGGATACATTTCTTGCACCCGGAAACCAGTCAATCGGAATTGTGAGTCAGAACCTGGGGGGGAAGGGGATGCGAGGCCCCCTGGTGACAACATTTTTTCTGACACCTGCCAAGGGATTTCACAGTGACAATGGCGACAACGTCTCGCTCTACTGCAGGCAGGTTGCTGCAACAGGGGGCGATCTCTATCTTTCCAGCACGTGGGCGATTTACAACGAGCTTGCGGCACATCACAGGGATGTTCTCCGGGTTCTCGCGGCACCGTGGCTCTGGCAGATGAGTCGACTGTACGTCTTTCAGGTCCCATAGAACACGCAGCCGCCGAGGGAACGAGAGCTAACCCAAAGTCACGAAAACAGCGGCGATGAGGAACTGCGCACCAAGAACGTTCCTCTCTTTTACTTCCGTCGCGGCAAACTCATCGTGGATTACCAAAAGCGGCCCCTTCGCGGGTCAAGGGAGGAACCTCGCGACCCGCGACTAAAACCCATCACCTTGAAGCAGGAGGAGGCGCTGAGTGTGGTGGATAAACTCGCTTACGAGAATGCCATTTCCGTAGACCAGCAAGCCGGCGATATCAACTTCTTCAACAACCTTGCGCTTCTGCACGCGCGTAGTGCGTTTGTAGATGATGACGATCAGCAGGTTCGGCGCCATCTCACCCGGCTCATTTTCCGTGACGAGGTCGAGGGGTGGGACCTCCCCGAAAGCATGGGAGAGGAGTGGAAGAAGTACTATGATCACGACCTGGCGGTCGAGATTTTCGGAGAGGAACCGACGCCTTGGGCTTGGAGTCTGATGGGGCATGACTGAGAAATCTGGAGCGCATGTGTCACTTTGGTCTTTTTTTTCATCTCTATTCCATACCTTATTCTCTATCTCGGTGCAGATGTGTTGCCCACCAGGTTTCCGGAGGAATATAACGCTTCAGAATGCCAGTTGTAGCCGGATTTTCCCAGTAGCTAATTAGCAAATATGACTTCATGACTCAAGTGCACCTCTTCTTCTCCTTGAAATGGCAATCAAAATCTGGCCCAGAACACCCGCAGAGCTCACTTGGTGCCGCCGCTTTTAGTGATGCGCCCAATACTTTGAGGTGACCTGCTATCTCCTTCTCCAACCGGCTTCTGCGGTCTGTAAGGCTAGGCCACCATGCCGGTTGGTCCAAGTCTTGTGTCAACCAGGCTCCAATCGAGCTGGTTTCCCGATCGGGAATTGCGGTCAGCGCGGCAGCCGGGAGGGGCACAGCTCCCGTTTTTCTGTGCATCGGGGCTCATTAGTTATAGGTTACGACGGCTATTGTGCTGTGGCTAGCATGCCATGCCATCACCTACCTTGTCATTTTAGGACTCGAATATGTCAAGCAGGAAGCACTCCCACGATGTCTTGAGTAGTACCCGCCGGAATGTTGCTTTGTTCGATGCAAATTAGTAACCTAGTGCTAGGATACGTCGGCAATTCTCTAATGGCGGCGTTGGTTCTAAAGGAGCAGCATTCATCCCATTGCTACGGCCGGAGAGTAATTTATATCTATTATCTACTCTCAGCCTTTGAGGTGAGACTGAAGCTCTCGTGAACTTGGAACGGGGCTTAGGGGCGGACAATGTTTCTAGGGCTAGAACGGGGTTCGCCGGATTGCTGCCAGCTGGTTTCTCTTGCTACTCGGGGAGCTGCTTGCGTTTTGTTCTGAGACTGCCCGTTCGAACGCCGACTACGCCCCCAACAGCAGGGCTCTCAACTGGCGTCACCAGATAAGGTAACCTAAACGAGCCCCGAAATTGCGGGGCGGTTCGTGGGGCTGCAAAGCGTCTGCCGTGGTGCTGGTCAACGGTCACACTACGTCGAGAAAAGCGGAGGCCTGAGACAAGTTGTACGTAGTAAAATAGCTCCCTGTTGGAGAGGTTGTTCCCCCCCATGGCGCCTAATGTCAAATTGAATAAGCAGATACAGTGGATCAATTGGGTCCAAAGTGCTGCGCGCAGTCTGCGTGCAAGTGTGAGTACGGGCAGCGGTGCCAAGGCGCCAAGGCGCCGGCTTGAAGGCTCCTCAATTGTGCCTTTCTGGTTGATACACGTGGTACTGAGTAGGAAGTGGGACGACGGGGTTTCCTTGTGTTGACTAGTCACGAGCGATTCCGCCCTGGTAAAACCAAATCAAATCATATCATCAATCAGCACATTCGCCTCGCTTCCGGTAAGCACGACTTGGCGCCCGCTTTACTTTTGTACTAACGTAATGCACTGGGATTCCGACCACCTATTTTAGCTTGAGCCACGAAATAAGCCCACACCAAAACAGCCAAAACGACGCGAATTACAGTAAATGACACTATTCAGAAGTAAAATAATCGAACGGAACTGGCATCTCCTTCCATGTGATCTTCGCAAAAAGCCCCTTTCCACGTAGGACGGCTCTCCGCTCCTTTGCAGCCAGTTCCACCTGTTCCTTCTACTGCGTGTGAGTACTTCATGACCCTCTTGGAAGTCTGTTCCGAATAGGCCAACTTGAAGTTACCCTTCAAGCGCTTCAGGGCTTCCTCAATAGTGATCGTGGTTGTGTTCAGTGGAGCCGTAATCAAAATCGAAATGCCAACTACCAGAAACACGGCCTTGGCGATCCACTGCAATCTCTTTCTTGGTCTTCGAATTCCGCTTGCCGGTGTGCTTAGGATTGTGCAGCGTTTTGCCCTAGGCACAAGCCAGACCGTACCGCCTGGGCGCGCCGTTGACGTAGTTGCTGCTGGGGAGGATTCTGACGAAGAAGCCCAGGACCATCGCGTTAGAGTTGACCTGCTCGAATGGCTCTTTGAAGGTGACCCATTCGCTTGCGTACAGGCGTTGCCAGCTCAAAGTTAGCCAAGTGAGTGCTGATTCCCCTTCTATACCAGCAATGACCAGGATCTCGGTCTTTGACCAATCCTGACGACAAACCTCAGTGCAATCCATGCCCTTGGAAATGTCTATACCCGCCAGGCGAGATATGATGAAGCCTACGAGCAGCATATTCAGAACTACCAAAACAGGGTTGAGGTCTTGGGCAAATCGCATCAGACAGCAGCATCGTCATCGGGTGCGGGAAGTCAACGGTGCGATGTACGTCAAAACAATCTGCGACGAAACGATATTTACAGCTTTCGAGCTTTTTCTTGCTGTGTCAGTCGATGCTGACTTTCTCCAGCCCAGGCACTTTCCTTGGCATATCTCCTATCATCGGGAACCTCCTTTGCTCGCTTCCCAGATTACCTACCTTGGCTATTTTCGGGCGCCACCGTCTATCCTTCCAGCGCACGGAGACAACTCGCTACTTCGCTACTGTGAGTGGTCTGCATTTAGGAACAGCTGAGATAGCCAGAACATATCGCCTTCAAACTCCCCATGCTCTGCCCGCGCAAAGTTCTCCTGGAATTCGGGAGCTAGAAATATATAACAGCGGTCAGCACAACAAAATCTTCTGGCCGTACTCAGAATCTCCACTCACTTCTTCGCCTAACGTTTACCGAGATGTACTTAACGTACTTGATAGCGTCGCTATCAATGTTCCCCAGCCGAGCTGTCTTTTCCTTGTCCCAGTCCAGCGTAAACGGGACAGGGCCTTTCAAACAGTATCGAAAGTGAGACAGAATATTCTTTGCCGAGAATCGGTAACGTTGCATGAAGCGATAGGAAATAGACTTATAAGCCTCACCAATCGCGTTTTCCTTACCCTATTTGATGGACATTCCTCAGAAAGAACTCGCAAGCTAGAAGAGAACACCAGCTGACTTACTGTGTTGAAGTGCATCTTCCACCATCTCTCCTGAGACCGGTACACATACTGGAGATTTGAGAGTAGGATAAAGCTGGTAAGGTAAAGCTCGAACCAGTTGTGTCGATTGCGAGACTCAATCATCTTCCTGAATCTCCTCAGAAGGGCTACGTTCATTTTCGCCATCTCGTCGATCATCAGTACGTCGAGCTGATGATCGAGCACGGGAGGTACAGGGCATTGCCCGTCGTGGATCGAGTTAGAGTCTTGTACAACTTCAATACCGAAGTCACTCTTCTCCTGAACGGAGAAGAATTCTTGGGCCATCCGGACACCGATCCAGATCTTTAAGGCTGTTTTGACGATGCTATCCTGTACACGCATCAGTGGCTAGGGTTGTGCAGGTTGGGGGGGAAGCAAACCTACCGGATGCTTGGCGGCGTATCGAAGTGCTTCATCAAAAGTGGCACCAATGATGAAGTCCCCAGGCTGTGATACCATATCTCGGCTATAGTACTCGAAGTTGTCCTCAACCCAGGAGAGAAGGGCTGTCGTGGTCTTGCTATTGTCAGCCGACGCGTATGCAGGCAGCTCAAGGATGACCTCGTTTGAGCCACTGCGCCATCTCTCGGCCGTGATGTCTGCTGGCCCGGGAATGAACTCCTGCACCTGGATCTTGAGCGTCGGATAATCTTCACCCTTAGGCCACCTTGTGCCTATGTGACGGGGTCTGATTAAAGTGATTGTTCGGGGGGCTTTGCCAGACACCCACACTGGATATGGCCTTACAGCGGCGTCCTCTTGGTTGAACTTGGAATTGCCTGTGCGTGTAATGTCAGAATCTGGCCATACGCCTGGTGGAAAACAACCTGCCCTTCCGAAACGTGATTGCATCCTCGATATTGAGCCTTTCACAAACGCTTCGGTAAAGCCTTGTTTTCCCTTGAACACGCACACACTGTCCGCAGGGGGTATCGCCGTCACACTATTCAAGCCGTTAGCACTCGCCTGGATCGTCTTGGAATCCGCAGCAGTTTCATACTGATAACTTCTGCAAATGACACCGGAGGCAGGCTCTTTTCCGCCGAACGTCTTTGGCCTTTGCTCGCACGAAGGCGGGGAGAGGGCCTCGAACTTTCTTGGTCGGCCTCTCGTTAACAGGGTACTGGATTTCGACTTGGAAGCATGAGGTGGAAGTTGCTATTTTCTCCCATATGTTTCCTGCTGGAGACGGTGATCGCTGCCTGCGCCGGTCTGCTATCGGGGTTACACGATCGAGAGTAGACGCCGAGTCTGAGTTCGATTCCGTTCCCGGTTGATCCCGATCTAATCGAATCCCGCTCGGTACTGCCACAAAGGAAAAGGTTAGCTATTGGCGAGCTTTGCACGGATGACTCGGACAGAAAAACCTTCGCTTGATGCACTCGCCGCAAATGGACCGTGGTCCTCCCGCAGCTCCGTTTGGTCTACGTTCAGGTCCTCTAGGAATGCAAAGGGTTCCGTTTGGTTTTCGAGTTCAAGGATGAACCCGTCTAAGCTGCTCCTGTCAATCTCGAAAAGCTCGAGTGTGTTCTGAGTCGTGGCCTCAAGGCCAAACAGAAACTCGTCTACCGCGAATTCCTCGGGATGGTCGGCAAGAGGCCACGCGGAGGAAGGGTCAAAGATAACGTCCAGCTGCGGGCTAATATTCTCTCCCGAACTTGTTTGTTGGTCGGTCGTAGGAGTCTCCACGGCACCCGCAACTGCCACAAAAACATCAGCATCCGAGGCTGGTGGAATAAAAGAACTGTCAAGGGATCCTTCGAAGGCGAAGAAGTCGCCACAGTCTTCAGAACCGAACGTGAGCAAAGACATAGCTACGGTAGGAATAATATCCCAACCCTCCTCCGAACTCGATGGCCCAGATTCGGAGGGTGTCGCCGCAGAGGAGGTGTTTGACTCGGAAGACATTGTTTCACAAGTGCGCTGTCCTTGCTCTATTTGAGGTGCCCTCAGGCTTCCTACCCGAGTACAGCTGCCATTTTTTTAGCCTTTTTGTGTGGCTGTTAGCGCCTTGGCTGGCGCGCTCAATCGTGATTTGGCGCTAGTGTGTTGCGCGCGCCAGGCAGTAACCCCGCCCCGGCAAGAGACTAACCCGTCTCGTCTAACCTGTGAATCGACTTCAAGGCAAGATCGATCAGTCCACCATGTACTTGAGTACGCTCTCATCCCCAAGGACGGAGTTTCCAGCATAGAGACTCTCACATCCCCATCCCAGTGTAGATGTAAAGTCGCACCTGCAAAGCCATTCCAGTTGACGTGGATGTTTTAAATTTTGAAGGTGAGGAAACTGTGGATATGGAGAGAAAAAAATAAAGCGATCCCTCTAGAAACAGCTAACCGGTTCCCATAGACCGAAGCGTCGATAAATACCGCGGAGAGCTCCTCTTTGGGGCCACCGACAGCGCTGTGGAGAGGTAAGGCGATGACTTGCACGCCGCCATGATACTTCTCTAACAACCCAAACTCAGATGCCTCAAAAACCACATGGAGCTCGACAACATGGCCGTCGATCCGGACCATTTCCGCCAGGGATACGGCGGCCTCCTGTGCAAGCATGGAATGGGCGTAGCAGCGGAAGACAAGATCCCTGTTGGGATTATTGCTGCTAAAATGGGCACCTATCTGTACAATTCGCTGGGGTTCAAGACTACAGTACAAATTACCCTGGCTGACCCGCGCCCTGGGAAGGAAGCCAGCGTGGACTTTTGGGTTCAGAAGTGGGATCCGAACGAATCACCTGAAAATAGAGGCTAAGATACATGGCCGACAAACGTGACATTTTCATTTCTAGCATCTCTGCAGTTAAAATGCATTTACATGTGATTTGCGTACTGTGCTGGCCGGTTTTGCGCCGAGGGGACGAGGGAGTGTGGGTTGGACAGAGCAAAGGAAAGTGGTGATGTGAAAGTGGTGATGTGAAAGTGGTGATGTGGAAGTGGTGATGTGATTCTATGGTGGGGAGGATTTTCCTGGCCGGTGTCAGCTACTCAACAGGGGTGTGTCTCCAAGCCAGGATCCTGACCTGGGCGCCATTTTCCCACAGATTTGACCTCATTCAAGCCAACCCAAATCTCGTGCCAAGCTTGCTTTATTTGGCTTGTGTCGAGCGCTGACAGTTCACACGCTGCCGTGGCGTAGCGGGGCGTGCCAGCACAGAGGTGATTAGCGCTGGTGCCTGGGTGTGCCGGTGCTTGATCCCTAAAAGCGGCAAGGTATTGGCAGGGGCTAGGATGATAGTTTTCGTCTTTGATAACAGGTTGTAACAAAACAAATATTTGTCCCCCGATCATAGCCGAAACGCAGCTGTGGTGTTGAAGTGGGCCTTTGAAACGACGAACACTACTCGACCATCACAGTGCGGGGTAATCCCCCGAGCTGTTCAGGCCACTCGCAAACAGCCATCAATTCCAAAGCTAGTAGTTATGACGAGGTGTGGCTTTTGGGCAGTACTTTTTTTCCTTCTCAAGACGGTGTGCCTATTCGTGGCGAACCTCCCTTACTACCGGATACATATTATAGCATCGAGTTGTCGGTCAAGCACTTCGTGCCGGAGTACAATGCAACGCTGAGCTTTCCATTGGAGGAAGACGTGATCTGATGACTCGTGGACATGGGCCTAAAATACTGTGTCCTACTCAGAGATTGACACTCCTTTCAGGATTTCTCAGCTACATCGAGATCTCTAGAGTACGGTAGATAATGGCTGCCTGTCAGGCGCTGGGGTTGGTCTGAGGAGTCAACCGTTGACGAGAGAGCACACTATATATTTTGTTTCACACCTTGGAGCTTATTGTGACACAGCTCAAGGAGGAATTACCACGGTCAACAGAGTCAATATGGTTTAGTCGGTAAATGGAGGAGCAGCTATATCTCCAGCGTAACAAATAGTCCTAGTGAAAACACCTAGTTGCGATAAAATATGCTCTCGAGAAGAGATATAAGAAAAGTTCAAGAGACAGCTATTTGCTCATTTTGCTCTCTGTTCGGGCCTCTGTCGAGGTGAAGGCTACAGTTCACGATGATGCTCAAAGTTGTTGAATGTTAAAGAAGCTAGTTCAGATGTCACTCGGATACCCATCACAGCCATGCCCCAAAGAACCTTGTTGCCTGCCCAAACGCCTCGTCCCCCGCCCATATGTCGATCTTCTTCTCCGGATCGCCCCGCACGGCAAACCCGTGCGCGACCTGGCTGTACAGCGAAATGCTCCATACCTCGCCCTTTTTTCGCAGGATCTCCTCGGTGCGCTGACGCAGCTCGACCGTGAAGATCAGGTCCGTCTCGGCGGCGGCAATACTCAGCGGGCCGCGCGACGCCCACAGCTCCTCCTCGGTCACGTAGCTGGGGTGGGCCAGGAAGCCGACGTCAACCTTGTTGGAAGCATTGGCGGCGGTGCTGCTAGCGCCCAGGAACCGCACCACGAACTTGGCGCCAAAGCAGTAACCGACGGCTCCGACGCGCTCAATGCCGTGATCGGAGCGGAGGTGCTCGATAGCGGCCGCAACGATGGGGTCCACCTGCTCGGCCGTATGCGGGTTGTTGCCATGAGAGCCGTGGGCGGCCCAGTCAACGAGCGCGTCTTCGGTCGGCCCGAGGACGGCGAAGGGTTTGTGTAACTTGAACGGGTCGCCGTTGTAGATGTCCGGGAGCAGGACGAGGTAGCCCGCGGCGGCGAAGCGGTCCGCGAGGAGCTTGTTGTTCTGCCAGAGGCCGAGAATGTCGGGGAGAAAGAGAATGGCGGTTTTGGGATGGGGAGGAGCGTCGGCAGGCGGTACGGCGAGGTAGGCCGAGACATTGGTGCCAGGGAGGTGAATAAGGGTGCCGGTTGGGATGCCTCTGGATGGCAAGGTTAGGTTGAAGCGTCACCTGAGGGCACATAGAAGCCATATCGGAAAGACATACCCGTGCTCGTGGCCGGTGGCACAGCAGGCCGCTGGAGGCTTGGACGTCATGGTGTTGGTAAGTGAGTTGATAATTGAAACTCGATCGGCGTTGATGGTATGCTCCGGAATGTACTGCTGGAAACGGGCATTGGCCTCGGCAGTAGCGGATACCTTATACTCGGTTTGGATCCCGGTAAAGAGGTACGCTGGAGCAAAAATCACAGCATTGGCGCACGGAAGTGGTGTGGTAGTACAGATTACTGAGTCTGACAGTTACATGCATGGGCTTAAACGCTCAGTAATCGGCCTTCCATTGTCCAATGACGGGGAAATCCCGCGTTTCGGCTTGTGAGGGAGGCAGGGCAGTTGAAAAAAGGCGAGAATGGGTTGCAGTTGCTTCTACTCATTAAATCCAAGAGCGTAAAGGAAAGGATCCATTTACAATACCGAATGATCCCGGCGCCATGCCTGGCATTAACCTAATTGTAACTTTCTTTCGGTCGGACTCAGAGAGAGTCATGACGTCAGTCAATCCGTCAGCGTCCCCTTATGGTTGTAGCAAGGTAGTAGTGAAGCTTAGGCAGGATGTGTCGGCCTCGATGGCCACCGAGAGAACGGACCTCGGATCGGTCGTTACAATCGGGAACGGCACAAAACTTGGTCAAAGGTAGGAGCGCCGACATGGTGTCTGTCAGTCTGAGCCTCGTTTCCTGGCCAGAACATTGCCAAGATTGAACTCTCCAAGTTGTGCGCGACCCTCGTCCGCGACTATGATATTCGTCGTCAGGTGGACCCGAAGCAGGAGTGGACTTGGAAGGCTTACTTTACAGTGGTTCTCGAAAACTAGCCATGCTACATCAAGAAAAGGGAGAAAGCTTGAGGCTTGTACACATTCTCGCAGAGCTCTAGGTAAATACATGATCTATTCCTGGCAGCTACTCTCAGAGGGTACTCGCATGTCAGGAGCTAATACTTGATAAAATCATTGCGAAAAGGGGACTCGTGCCGACGTAGGTTGTTCTTGCTCCGACCCTCTACATACCACATCGTACCATTCTCAGTGCTCCAGTATTCCAGCTGCTCCCTCTTCACCTCGATGAACTGACGATCGCTCGCGTAAAAGACCTTGAGGCCAGCCTGTTCTCCTGTGGGTCCTTCGTATCTCGGGTAGCGCTTTACCCGGTAGTCAATACACCAGACAGAGAACGACTCGGATAAAACTCTCATAGTATAGTGAGTTGGCCGGCTCATATGGGTCTCTTCCATATACAGCAGGTACGAATCGATGGAGTCGAAAACCCTCCCGTCGGCCCTAATAGATGAAGTCTTTGCCAGCGGCCTGTCCCATGTGGGCTATGTGAGGCCGGCGTTCGGGGGAGCTGTCACCAGTGGGTATATTGTGCCGCAGTCTCTCCTAGTTGACGTCATCTATGTCACACATTCCTAGTTGTAAAATGAAAAGATCCCGGTCGAGGAATACAGCGAGAGAGCGAGGCATAGAATCATCCGAGACGCCATATGTGACGATAAGATCAGACAGGGCGGGGCGGGTTTCTTTACCGAACCTTTTCACATCGAGACGGCTCCGTACATTTTGCTGTCCAAAGACAGCTGTTGACACACTCGATAAGATATGTCGACGGGTTGTTCCACGTCCACGAAATGGGGGTAACTCTTTGCATAGCAGGGTTGAAGCCAGTGACCCTTGGCAAGCACTGTGGAGCGGCAAGAAAAAACATGTAAAAATGAGCATATGGACGAGGCGGATAGACGCCACCCGGATGGGATTTATGAGGTATGGCTGTGTGATTCCAGCGATACCTCATACCGTTGTCGTCATCTTCTCCGTCGTGAAACTCAGGGATAGGTTGAAACCAAATACTTTATGAAGTGCTGGACAGAAGACACGAGTCAAGTACATAAATCCTAGGGCTCTGTTGGCTCGATAGAACCCCTATCTGCATGGCATTTGTTTCCATCCAACCTACCTCTAAGTTTACTGAAGCTGTTTCGTGGTGGTAAAAATAGAAACGAATAAGGAGATTTAAAACCTCGCCATTGTGAGATAGCCGTTATAAATTGTTGACCCTTTCTTTATGCTCTTTAGGTCATCATGAGGGCTGTTTGGTCACCGCGATGACTAAAGCAGCGTCATTCAGAAATTACAAACATGTCAAACCCCTTTCGTAACTCTTTAGAAACCGGGTAAAAGTCTAGCGGCGGATAAGGTTGTATTCCGCAAAAGTTAGTTCCTAAGTTCATATACTCGTTTTCTTTGCCGTTCTAGTTTACTTTTTTGTGAGGCACTGTGGATGCTTCATGCATAAAAAGAGTTGGAACCGGTCAAGTTCCGAATTTGTGACAACGGTGGGATTCGAACCCACGCCCCATTACTGAGACCAGGATGATGAATTCAGGTGGACCTGAACCTGGCGCCTTAGACCGCTTGGCTACGTTGCCGGGTTGAATTGTTGAGATACTTTGTCACCATCGCCCTTCATCAGCAGCTGAAGGATTTCACATGAGAATGATAACTTGGAAAACTGTAGGTGATGAAACGGTTTTTCCACAGGCCGTCATGAAGATGTGTCATATTGATGTGCCTAAGTTGGACAAACTGTGCATGATGATTCGACCCAAGCCACTGGTGATATCACCGCCGCACAAACAAAAACAAAGGTTTAGGGCAAACACTCGCCGGTTTACAGTTTTGCAAGACGATGACGCGGTACTGCCTTGGCACCACCCTTCTTCCACTCCCCACTTCGCAGTCTCGCAGAAAGTTCCTTCAGGGTTATCCCTGCCCAAGAAAAGTCATCCAGGTCGAGATAGACCTGGGCACTGAGCCTCGTCCAGAGTACCCCCTGGAAGAAGAAGGTCTGGAAATACGTGTCATATTCCTTCGCAGCGATGGTGAAGAGCCATTCCAGCGCTGGCTCTAGATCCGCCACCGACAAGGCACCCTCGACATCTCTGCCCTCAACAACAGGGATGGGAAGCCGCACATTCGCAAAGGCACTCCCCCACCTCAGACTCCCGCTTTTGTTGTCGAGTACCTCGGTCCCCAGAGTGTCGGCAACTATATCGCCGCCTTGGCGGGCAATGCGGGCGCAGTAGGCGCGTATGGGGCCCTCGCCGCCGCAGACTTCCTCGCGGAAGCGTAGAGCCGCGGGGATAAGGAGGTATGGGGTTACGTCGACGGTGGCGAGGTCTTTGAACAGCTCAATAAAGTACCTGTTTGTGGACTTGGAGGGCCGAAGCTCGGCGTTGAGGAAGCCATGGGAGGTGGGCAGGGCGGTCCTGAAGAGGTGTTGGTTGGCAAAGGGGACGTAGAGGGCGGCGCAGCCGCGGGGGACGAATAGCCATCTGACTGGATTAGCTCATATTTTGAGAACTTGGGCTGGAAGAACAAAGGTGACTCACTTGTGCAAATTGGTGACGAGAAAGTCGGGCTTCAGAGTTCCGGTATGCGTCATGTCGAGATGTCCAATCGCGTGGGCACCGTCAATGAGACTGAGGATGCCCAGTTCCTTGCATGCTTTCACAATGCGTTCCCATGGGATGCGCACTCCGGGACGTGAAGCGATGGTATCAAGAACAGCCACCTTGACTCGATGCCCTTCTGCTGTGAGATGCTTGGCCGTGGCTTTGAACAGCTCAACAAGGTCATCATCCTCAATCGGATACTTGACCGAAATGCCATGTCCACGAACTGGCGTGGTCTCCTCCAAGGACTGGATAACCTTCAGACAGGCCGAGTAGATGGTTGCTGGGTAAACAATGACATCCCCCTTTTCGTAAACTAGGTTGCACAGAATGGTGTTGACTCCGGTGGTGGCGTTGGGGATGAGGACAACCTCGTCGGTGTGGGCACCCAGGAACGGTGCAACAAGAGCGCGGGACTCTTTGAGCTTTTCGGGGTAGCCAAATCGGTAGGATATGCATTCGCGCTCCTCCCAGTCCTGCAGCACCTTGAAGCGGTGCTCAAGAACAGAGCGTGGGAAGGTGCCAAATGAGCCGTGATTGAGCGGCGTGTAACCGGGTGCAAAGTTGAAAAGCCGGCGCATCTCTTTGCCAAAAGTGACACGGCCTGCTGACGCCACCGCTTTGTCTCCCTCGGACTCATTCTGGGGGTTGGGTGAGTGAGTTCGTGTTGTCGACATGGGATCAATGTGTCTTGGTGTTGATTGAAAGTGGGAGAGTAAGTGCTACACCGCAGGCGGTATTTACCAGGATTACAATCCAAGGTGTGGTGCTCCCTAGACCCCTCTTCCCGCTCACGCAAGCACCCGCCCCTCTCGCGTAACGCTCCGTCCCGGTCCCGGTCCGGCGTTATGACGCTTCCGTTGGCTCCTGCGGGTGTTGGTTACGGCCATGCTTCCCTACATCGGGGTTGGATTCGACCGACACACCATGACTGTGACGATCTGTGGTGTGACGACCTGTGGGACATTTACGGGTCTGCCAGACTAGCAGACCCATTCACCAGATCGCACTAGCAGAACCAAACCCACTCGATCTGAACCACGCTACCCACGGAAACCGGGGATCACCCGAACTGACTATATCCCCTGCACCCTGCACCCTGCACTCTGCACCTTCTCCATTCCCCTTTGCCTTTTCTCCTTAGCTTTAAATCTTCAAATAGGCATGATCGTTGCAGCCTCGACGAATCAATTGTACACCCACCTGACAATGACTTACCTTGCTTTCTATCGCATGGTGCATGTAAACGGAGCAAATGCTGGCACTTCAAAACACCACAAGCATTAGGTATACTAGCACAACAAGAGGATCCAGTTTCTATAACAGCTCACAGCTCACAGCTCACAGCCCCTGCTGCCTCTTCCACTTCTCCTCCCACCCGCGGAAGAAAGGGCTCTCGTCCAGCGTGCCAATCTCCCATCCCTCGGGCACGATGCCCTGCTCAACCTGCTCGGCAGCCCACTTCTCGAGCGCGTCCATGGCCACGCGCTTGACATTGTCCACACACTTGTAGGTGATCAAATTCTCCTTGCCCTCCTGCAACACCTTGAGCAGCAGCGCCGGGATATACGGCTCATCCCGCACCTCCTCCAACGGGGTAAAAATGGCCTTGAAATTGAACACCACCGCCCCACTCAACGGCAACCTCCTCAGCGTCTGCGCGTCACACCGCAGCCTCAAATCCGCCACCGTCAGCTTCTCGGGATCCCGCGCAAACGCACTGCGATTCCAGTCCTCCTCAATCTCGGGCGTCGTAAACATGGCCTCCCAGTCCTCCATCGACCACGAGCACCGGCTGACGGGCGCGTCGGTGCCCATCTTGCTGAACCAGCGGTCCATGCTCATGGCCATGCGGCCCGCATCGGGCACCTCGGTGTGGATGGCGCGCAGCGGCCTGTCGCGGTGCTGCCCAATGTGCCAGCCCACCGACGAGCACACCATGGCCGCGCGCAGGTAGTAGAAGCCGTCGGCCTCGTGGCGCAGCATGATGGCGTAGTCCTCGGGCACGTTCTCAAAGAGCACGCGCAGGGGCGGCGTGGTGGTGAGGTTGGTCGTGGTGTTGAGCAGGCGGTTGTGGAAGAGGGCGTCGTCGGCGGCCGAGAGGGCAAAGTGCTGCGGGTACCGCTTGCAGAGGAACTGCAGCAGCATTTCCATGAGCTCGCGCGCGGCCAGGTCGGCGCCGGGGCCTTGGAAGAAGATGCGGGAGCTGTGCTCCTTGAGCAGGTTCAGCCGCGCTGCCATGGTCTTGAGGTAGTTTTGTTCGAGCTCGACCCACCAATCGGGCTCAAACTTCATGAGGGCTGCGCCGAGGTTAGCTTGCAATTACCGTGACATTGAATATCAATCCCACCCATGTGCTGATGGTATCCCCAGCGAAAGGGGCGGTACGGCCGGAAAATGGCCTTGGAGATGTCCCACGTCGGGCTGACCGGCTCGGGGTGGCGGACACCGGCCAGGATGGAATAATCTGGGAACCGACCGATGGCTCGGATCTCTTGCGTCGAGAAGCCTGTTGGGGTGAACTGGTCATCCCGGTCCAGATCGGCTTTCGAGATTGTCGGAAGCGCCTTCGATTTCAGTGTCTCGGGGGGGATCTCAAAGTCGCCGAATGACTTGCGCGACTTGATGAGGCTGGCAAGTACATGGCGCCGTGAGGGCGGAAACTGGAGAATATGCGGCGGCGTCTTTCCGCTCACTGTATGTTTTTTCGCGGCGCGAGAAGTGAAATACCGCCCCAGCGTCGCAAGGATGACGACGGCGACAAGAAACAAGCCTCCAAACCCCACGGGTGTAGTAGCCGTGATAGAGCGACCAAATGTCACCGTGTCGTAGAGCGACTTCAAAGACGCGTTGACTTCGGTTGATCTATGCGTGATCATGTTTGCAGTTTTGATGAAATTCCTCAAGATCAAACCTTTGAAGACTCTGCCGTCTCAACTTTGCGGTGTTGATGCAGTGATCATTGCCGCGGCAGATGATCACAATGCGGGGAAGTCAACGCTGTTGGCTGCGCATGAGGGTTAGACAGCGAGCATCACAGCTCAGATGTCCAAACCAAACTCAGTTGGGCATGGGAACCCGGCGATCTAGCCTCTTATTGGATTTAATGTCCCTAATTGATCCCATCGGAGACGCTGTGTCGTCTTGAACCGCCAACAAACGTTAACCCCACGCAGGCACTGATAAGAATGAAAGAGAATGGGGGGTGTTATCTCCCAGACACTCCGACGCCGCACCCAGGATTCGTCTGCTCGCATTCAACGGGGAACAGAGGGGTAGACCGGGCTCTCGCTGAGTGGGGGAACCTAAACCATTTGAAGCCCCTGAATATCTGCACTGAACAATCAATCACAACTGTTGCTGACTCTAGAAGTTTAATTACATGGTGTCTCCAGTTTGTGCAGATTTGACAGTGCGAGGGCTGGATTGAAGACAGCTTTGCAGGTATAGTGCTAACACAAGAGACTCCAAGAACGTGGGTGCCTCAATTTATGGAAGCTACCTGTTGATGTAGTGGCCAAGTGGTAGTGGTGTACGGTATAATGTCGGCAACCGAATCTCGTGGGTGGGTTATCAGAAGGAGACTCTGGTTACAAGAAACTAAGAGAAGGTTAGGTTACCTTCCCATCAACTTAACTAACGACTAGACTTACAACTTTATAGCTTATTACTAACGTCGGGATGATACTCGGCTAAAAAGTAAGAGTAGGTGAAGTATAAGGCGTATGAAACTAGGGATTCGCTAGTCGTCGCCGACCCAACTACTAGCCTGTCGGTCGCCGACTTGCCTGCCAAGACAGGCAAAAAAAGGTATCCCCCTGAGCTGGGAGGATTGCATGCTGATGACAACTGTGAGATTCGAACTCACGCCCTTTCGGACCACGGAATCCTGAGATTGTATTAAGGGTACTCCTTAACGTGGCGCCTTAGACCGCTCGGCCAAGTTGCCTGACATCTTTAGTGCCTATCCAGTCACCATGGTCGTATGTGAGAGGTGACGGGGAATAGAGTCAGTATTGAGGTGGTGCTTCATTCGCTTTGCCTAAAGGATAGGTGAATGCGAAAGCCGAATGCAACGAGGTATCCACGTTCAGATAAATACCACTACTCCTCCCCATGCACCAGTGTCACAAGATTCCAGGTCCCATGTGCACGGTGGGTGGTGAAGTAGATGACAGATTGACTCCATGGTGTTATGGCGGCTCGGCTTGTTGAGCCTCAAAGCAGTGCCCGATAGCTGACGGTTGAACGGGAAAGTTGCAGAAGTGTGTGACGGGGCCGTGTGGCTAGAGCTGCCGATAATTGCACCGAGACAAAGGGTAAGCTCAGCACTTCATGGACGTGTGGACCAGGGGGGGCTGCGTGTTGATCCGAGGTGCTGTGAACTGAAGCCGCTGTGGCTGTGTCGTGTACCTTCGCGCGATACCAATGAGCATTTAGGGAGATCAAAACAATCACGGCATATTAAGACGCCGGGCCTCCGGATGCCGTCGGTTCCCCTCTGCCTTCAATGTCAATGCTGTTTCCCGAGAGTTGCAGCAGACACTGGTCTGTCTAGGTATGGAACAGTTCCCTCCTCGAAATACCGTTCAGCGGCATTATCTTGTGTTCACACTTACCACATGCCAATCTCAATGTTAACATGTTGATAGCAGTGCCGAGTGCGTCTTGTTCTGTCCTGGATTGGACATGAGTCGCGACGGGTGCGCCGGACAGATTGAAGCAGCCGCCCCAATCGGGGTTTGTGGGTTCCCTCAGAGCTTACGGAGCTCTCGACGACCCCTGGCCTAATTGGTGTTGTGACTGCAGGGTAGCCGGGAGGATGGGTAGCACTGCACCCTCGGGCGTCTCCATAATCCTGTAGGGCTGACTTGGAGTCAGACGGTCCCGATTGGGCTCCCGATTGGGTCAGGCAGCGGGGGGATCACCGGGCACGGCGGAGGCCGTTATTGTCCGTGGAGATGGGGAGGCCTTTTCAAGAACAGGTTGCAATGGCAAGCCCGGTTGCGGAACCACCCGGATTGCTGGGTTTTCTAGGCTGCAACAAGTGGGAGACTGAGCTCGTACGGGCAGTGGAACTCGGACTTGCATGTACTAGTGATGCAGCCCGCCGATCAAGACTCGGGAAAGGAAAACGAGGATGGCACCAGATGCAGGCAGGCCTTGATGTCGTCCATTTCGTGGACATTAATGGTCAAAGTGTCTCGAGTTATCCGTAAGATGCCATGAAGGTGCCCATGGTGCCCTAAGCGAATACGCCCACGTTGATCCTTTGTGCGGTACAGTGACGTGCGATGCTTGCCGCATTTCTTTGTCTCTGTCCCGACCCGTTCGGCATTTGGCCATGCCACGGTGGTGGCGGGGCGGGGAACCCAGGAAGAACTGGGAAGAACTGGAGACAACCGGGCGCACAACACTGACGGGACCGGGTCTGATTTGTCGGAATCCGGGCGGGCTCGTTCTGCAGCGGCGGAGCAGGCCACGCACCGCCGAGCCTGTCGTCGGATTGGTCGCTCTCTTGTGTCACAAGAAAAAGCCACTCCTTCTTGAACAACACATGCATGCTCCTGCTGCAGCCACTGGCAGCGGGAACAAACGAGAATGTCTTTGAAGCCGTCGGTGCCCCACGCCGCCTGCCCGAGCACGTAAAAAAGCCATCCGAGCCATGCATGTCTTGGTCCTCCAACGCATTACACGGTCAGGCTCTGGTCTTTGTTTCCCCATTGCCCCATTGCCCACCCCCCCGCCTGGTTGGATCTCCCTCGACCCATGCGTGCTCCCTGCATCTCCTCCGAGTCTCAATCCGACGGGATCGGATGTCGCGGCCCTGACCAGTGCGGGCGGCAATTAGCCATTTGGCAGTCTGTTCTTGCAGCAACATAACACTTTTATTTCTTCTTCCCAGACTTCGACGGCAAAGGCTTAAACTTGAAACGAGGTCGCAGGCCTCCTCCCGCCAACGGCCATGCCTCGCTTCAACCTATTATCCAGGGGCGCGGCCCTCTCTCTGCTCTGCAGCTGGGTCGCATCCACGGCCGCACAGGGATTCGACCCTGTCAAGGACTTCTGTCGTCGCTTCGGCCAGCAATCGGCCGTGGTGGACGACAGGCTGTATGTGGATGGCGGCTTTGTCAATTACAAGCCCTTGACCGAGTCTTCTCTGAATTATACCAGTCAGTCCCCCTCCCCACCCTGAGAATAGGGTCAATGCTGAGACCAACCCCACTCGGCGGGCAGACCCATTCTTCCTCTACAGCGACCTTCGCACCGAGGTGGAGGGCATGCCACCATTGAATGCCAATCTCTCCAAGAACGCGACAATACCGTCGGTCAATGGTGGGATGCTATGGGAAGACTCGGTGAATAAGCGATTGTATCTCTACGGTGGCGAGACATACCAGACCCCGCCGACCAGCTTCGTTCTCTACAGCTACGACATCTTGTACGACAATTGGGTCTCGTTCGGTCCGCCATCCGGTTCTGCGACGGTCATCCCTACGAGCTATGGGGCCGGCGTTTCCATCTCGTGGAGGGGGGAGGCGTATTACTACGGCGGATGGATGAGCAATGCCTCGGTTCCGGGGTGGACGGGTGCGCCGCAAGCGTCGAATAGAATGATCAAGTACAGCATGGACAGCAACACGTTCAGCAACCTCACGGGACCAGATAGTGTTGCCAGGGCAGACGGCGAGATGGTTTATATCCCTATCGGAGATGCGGGCATGTTGGTGTACTTCGGGGGCAGCCAGGACTTGCACGGGAATGGGACTCTGACGCCGCAACCTCTCGACACCATTTTCCTTTTTGATGTCGCCAACACGAAGTGGTACACCCAAAAGACGACCGGGCGCACACCGGAAAACAGGCGGCGGTTCTGTGGCGGGGCGGCTTGGGCGCAGGATCAGTCCAGTTACAACATGTGAGTGTTTTCAGTCTTGGCGTGTCTACTGTACATTGGCACTGACAGCCCAGATACATCTTTGGGGGTGCTGGATTCCCCCCTGACACGACCGGCTTTGACGACATTTACATCCTCACCATCCCGAGCTTCCAATGGATCAGGGGTCCGTATCCAGCAAACAGCAACATCACGGGGGCGTATCCCAAGAGCGGAATGAGCTGCAATGTTGTCAACAATGCGCAGATGCTCATCATCGGCGGTTCTTACTCCAACGACACAACCTTTTCATGCGATGCCGATGTGGTATGGGGGGAACACAACATGGATCTGGGCAAGCAGAACCCCGAGGACGCAATCTGGGCCAAGTTCAAGCCCAGCCTGACCACGTACATCGTGCCGACCGACATTCTGACAGCCATTGGGGGCCAAAACACGGGCGGAGCCAAGACAAAGACACCCGTCTCGGGCTTCGCACAGAACGACCTCTCCATCCTGATGACAAGACAGGCCATCATCTCCACCCGAACCGCGACACGCGACGTCAGCGTAGCCACGGGGGGATCCTCGGCCTCGGGAGGTGGTTCGACCTCGCTCAGCGCGGGCGCCATCGCAGGCATCGCCATCGGCAGCGCCGTCGCCCTCATCCTCGCCCTGCTCGGCTGCTTCTGCGTCATCCGGCGCCGCCAAATGCACTACGAAGGCCCTCGGAACGGCAGCACCGCCGCACCGCCCCCCGGCTGGGGCCCGCCCGCCTCCCCAACCTTCTCCCAAGTCACCTACGTCCCGCCCTCGCCCGCCCCGCCCCCCATCCCCGCCCACCCGCCCGCCGAGCTCGCCTCGGACAACCACACAGCCCTCTACTACCCCCCGACCGCCACCCTCTCCAGCCACAGCCCGTCCAGCACGACCAAGTACGAAGCCCCCTCGTGGCAACAACACCCCCACCCCCAAGTCGCCGAGATGCAACTCCCCGCCGCCATGACAACATCGCCCACCCGGCCGGGCGGCAACCGGCGGACCTCAAGCGCCGACCATTCCATCCACGACGGGGGCCGCCCGCCCCTGCCCGGCCATCCCTACTACTCGCCGCCGCCACCGCCGCAGGCCGTGTACCCGCAGTACCAGTCGGCGCCGCAGGATGCCGTTAGCAATGCGAGCTCGCACTCGCCGCGACAGCAGAGCCCGGGGGGCCAGGGCAGTCCCACCGGTGGCGGGTATGGGTGGGGGCATCTGGATCGGACGCAGTCGCAGCATGGGGGGAGGTTTTAGGTTGTTTTGGAGGGGCTGTGTTCATGATGAGGGGTTGTTTTTATGGTAATGAAATGGGGCTGGTGTTGGGTTATTAATGATTTTGGGGTGGGAATCGGATGGAACAAGGGGTTAGCAATGGGGTTTTCGTTGGGTGAATATGTGGCATTATTCTGTTTTCCCATTAGCAACGGGTATAGGGAGGTAGTTACATGTCTCTCTAAAAGTATCAACTGGTAAATACCAAGAGTAAGATAAGAAAGTAGGGCTGATGCTGGTTTCTCCAATCTTACAAGACATTGCATTCCGCTTACATTAAGAAGTACATCCCTAACCTAAGGTACGGTACATGGGATGAGTTTCATCCCAACTTAAAATTTGTGACTGTTACCATCTCTGACCAAGCCCAACTCTAATCAGGGGATCGTTCAAAACACGACTCCGCACGGGAACCATCCCCTCCACGTACAGCTCCTCCTCGCCACCCAACATCTCACTCCCGCCGCGCATGACTAAGGGGTCCTTTTCCAGCCGCCTCCAGCCGCCTCTCAGCAAGGGCTGCAAAACTTCATTCTTGGCTGACTGCTTCACCCACTCCAGCATGGCACACTTCCCCGACGGGTCCTGCAGCCAGCCATTAGCTCCGTGGGCAAGCAACAGATCCATGGCCAGCTTGACCACAGATAGATCATCCGACGGCCCTGCAAGAAGTACGAGCAGCGGGGTTTCGCCCCGTCGGTTCCTGAGGTTTGGATCTGCGCCTGGTTGTTGGAGAAGAGCCCGCATCAGGTCTATCATCTCGGCCCTGTAATCCCGGGGTGTGTGGCGGATGGCGGCGGAAATCTCGTGGAGGAGGTCCCCTGTCTCGGCATCGACGGGGCCCAACGGGGCCACTTTGCAAAGGTCTTCTGCTATCAGAGTGCTCTTCAGCATGTGGGGAGTTGAGAATATTTCCCGGAGGTAGTGGACGGCCACTGAATCCCCCGATGGCATTGGAACCGAAAAGGAAGCTCCTTTGTCCAGAAAGCATTTGCAGGGCTCGTTTTTCGCCGAGCATGTTTGCGTCAGTGCCGTTCGGTTGACGATGCATCCATTCGCTTCTCGCCCTTGACAAATACACCTGGAGTGGTGTCCGACCGTCGGGGAAGGATTTTGACACGCTCGCACCTTGATCGAGGAAAGAGGAGATGTATGTGAAGTGGGCGTTGAATTGGGGGCTTTGGATATGACGCTGGTCTAGGAGGTTGTGGAAGGGGGTCATCCCGGCCTTGTTCGTCTTGTTGACATCGCGGCCAGCACCTGCTTCAAGAAGGGTATCCACGGCTGCCGCCCCCGATCCCAGGAGGGGCTGAAGAGCCACGTAGTGAAGTGGAGCGTTGCCCTCATCGTCTTGGCTGGACATTTTGATACTTTCTAGGAGCAGAGTCTTGATGTCGGCAGCAGTGCAAAACGGACCTCAGTGAAGGGGTGAGGCACTGCCTGCCTGAGAAGAGCCAAAGTTGTTTCCAAATTCGGGCGGGGCCGACTGTGGGGTTTTGATGTTGCACATCTTGCAATCTTGACATGATTGTGCAGCCAAATTGGACTGCGGAGGTGCTGTTGGGAGGGTTTGGGGCGCAGAGTGCGAGGGTGCGAGAGTGCATCTACCGTAGGATTACTGGGCCTCTCAAAGGTCTCGGTGTTGTATCGTGTGAAATGCCTTTTCTTAACTGGCTTCGGCATGACTGTTCCCTATCGAGTCGTGGTTTTAGTCCCGCGATTAATACACCCAGAGGTTCCAATAATGGCGAGGTGCTATGAGCTTGTCGGGGGCTGTCCAAGCTTACGATGCAAAAAAGCCGAACCTCTACTCCATGACTTCGGCAAGGGGCTTGTTATCTTCATGATAGAGCTGCCGAATCTCATCCTTCACTTCAACAGACTGGTTTTCGCCATGGCCGCCATATATCTCAGTACTATTTGCGTGTGTTGTTTTTCAAGCATTGCATCAGTAGCACATTCGGACAGGGAGCTCTTTATCTTCACTCGATCTGAGTCTCATGTTATGTAAAGCGCTGTTTTTTGGCCTTTCGCATTTTGCATTCCGCATGTCCCCAAGCCACATCGACCAACATCATACAATGGGGGAGATCTGTCTAGGTGGTGCGGTGCACCCCCGCTTTCATGATGCTTCGGACGTCTGCAATCACAACCGTCGTCCGCCAAGACTTTTTGCCAAGAAAAGCATATCATATTCTGCAATTTGCATTTTGCGTACTCACAATCTCACATTCTAGTACATGATGTATGTACACTGATTAAAAGATGTGCGGAACATACTTGGACCACTTAGGAACGTCATAGACGGAAGCTGGCAAGTGTTCGAGACTGATGAAACACTCCACAACAAGGTAAACCCGAGCGAAGCAGTAGAAAAGGAGGACCCCCGGCACAATCAAGAAATCAAATACCATCTTGCCGAGTTGCACAATCCACTCAAACGGCGGGACAATCATGTCCGCAATCCAGTAAGACTTTTTGAACCTGCCCATTGATTCCCCGATCCCCAGCCAGTTCTCAGCCGAAAATCTGCCTTCGTCACTACGCCAATACGGCGGAGACAGCTCCCACGAGTACAAAAGGAGAACCAGGACGCCGGTCGAGGCCACCGTGGGGCTCGACATGCGCCAGAGCTGCTTCTGTTCGTCGCGAGAAAAGGGAGCATTCCAAGCAAGGCAGTGCAAGCCTCCGTAGGCGAAGCCGGTAATGGTGAGTCCGAAATAGAGCCATCGGTATCGCCGGATGGCCTCCAGCCTGGGGAAGTTTGGAAGGCGGTCCGAGAGGAGCGTAATTCTCCGGCCGGCAAACTCTCGCACTTGATCCAGGGATTGCGCAACGAGCTTCCACTACGACTCTTGTTAGCTATACCCCATGACAAAAGCAAAGTTTCCCTTGATTACACGTTGAAAATCGCCCTCAGACACATCAATGGTCATGGTCTTGGTATCGGTTGGTCGGGTCCTTCCGCGATCCACTTGGTGCTGTCTGACGATGTCTTCGACAAAGATGCCTTCGCATTCTTCGAACTGGGAAATGTTTACGACAAGCCGCCGAAAGCCAGGAGGACATTTCTCAGTGGTAGCCTGGGGGAGGCACGTGTCAAATACACCTTCTCTCCCGGGAAGGCTAAGAACTTCAAAGTTAGATCTTAGCACTTGGCTATGTGTATCACCTTGGCTTAGGTAGGGATTCGGGAAAGATAGAGGTAGGCAGGCACCTACTAAGATTTGGACTGGTGTCCCTCTGTTTCTAGTAACCCGGTCTCTCCTGGGGCCAGCGGCAGGGTAGGATAAGCAACCGCATTGCCGAGTCCCATAATCCATCTCCTGTTCCGCTTACCAGCCCCAGAAGATATGACGGGGAAGAATAATGATTTCTGCGACACACCAGTCTGATCGGTGTGTGGGGTGACGCGCTCGGCTCCCCAACTCGCATCCGGAAAGCTCAGGGATCCCAGGGTGTAGGGGATCGCTTTGCGGTAATGCTCGACGCCCCATTTTTGCATAGTCCCCAGGGGAGGAGAGTACATGGCTTTTTTGGTTCCATGCAGGACATCCATCCACCTCTCACATTCGCTTCTTCTGCGGTCCAGCTTGGCGGTGGTGCACATGGCAGCCACAAGCTGCAGCTCGGCCTCTTCGCGAAGCCAGATCTGCTCTGGCTCCAGGATGTCCAGTGGCTTGTTCCACCAGACGCAGTAGATGAGCAAGGCGCACAGGGTATGCCCGAGAGTGTTCAGCTCAAGCAGGCTTATGCCCATCTGCTGGTACATCCGAGTGAAACACTGCGCGCAGAACCACAGTGCTGCCACGCTTGTCAGAGGGTTCCAATCGGAACTTCCGTGTTACTATGAAGCGTTGGGGATGGAAACTCTTACACTGAATGCACACAAAGGCCTTGGCAAGGGCATCCCCCTTGCTCTTGTCTTCTATTTTCTCTCGTGGCTGGTCCGGAATGAGATGAGGAAACCTCTCGGCCAGAATTCGAAATCCTTCGGGAGTTAACCTGAGGCCCTTTCGAAGCCCATTGTACGCCCGGGTTCTGGGAAGAAAGTCGTGGGCTTTCGACTCGGCCACCACTTCGTACCCTCCCATGACCACAAAGTAGCTATGAACGATTGTCCATTCGTTTTGTCTCTCGATCGCAGGTTGCAGCGCCTCCATGTCGGGATCAGTAGTATCACCCGAGAACTGGGGTTTCATACCAGTGGTAAGCGACCTGGCGGAGCTGTATTGCTGATAGGCTGCAAAGGCAACCTAAGATTGAAACCAATTAGTACCAAACCCTAAGAGACCGGGGGTAGGTGTGTTCCTGGAGCATAACGCACCAGCTCAGGGGCAAAGAAGCCCAGGAGCATCCACTCGACCCTGCGGACAAACTGTATGAACTGTTAGTAGCCGATAACCACAGTTCTAGGGCGCTGGGCCCAGAAGGACATGGTATACCTGGCCCGGCCAGCAAAAGCGGTTCCATGGCCACAGCTCGACGACTTTGAGCCATTCTGGCAGCTGGCAAAGCGCAACCCACGGTGTTTCGGTCCGAGCTGGGAGATTGAGATGAATCGCCGACCATATACACAGGCCAAGCGTGATGAGACAGGTTGACAAGATGCCAAAAGTTCCACGGTTCGATGGTTCAGGCTGCCATCCAGATAGTCCATGGTTTACTGCGTCATTCTCGCTCCCGAAAATTGTGTCAGATAGCTTGTGGCCGACAATACCGTTGTGGTTTCCGGGAATGGTGTCCATGGCTCAGGCACAAGAGTTTCTAGCGCGGACAATAATCGCCCATCCTCTAAATAAAAGAAAACCTGGGTAATTGAGGAAAGAGAGATGGGGCTTAGGTATAGGTAGTCAATAATAGGTGGCACGGTGAAGGCAGCCAGATGGACACATGCACAGTAGTACAAGCCGCGCTGAATCCGGCGCGCACCTGCGCCTTGCCAGATCAGCTGCAGCCACATGCGCTCCAATGACCATTGAAGACTGGAAACATGCCCGTGTAACCAGCGCTAGGGCTTGTCTGCCTTGTCTGTCCTACCCCGGGCCAATGCTAACATTATCTCAGCACCAAATCGCGGTGGTCTCTTGCCAGACATTTGCCACACTTGCCGGAAAGGGGATGCGACAAATAGCCTGGGAACAGCCCTTCTCCCCGCTACCTAGATCTCAGTCTAGGTCTCTAGAATAGGATGCCTACGCATTTTGCACATATATAGCTTATGCGGGCTACGGTGCTTGCAAATTTATCGGAACGCACTTGTCGTCGGATGCGCTATCACTATCGTTGCCATGAGGGTTCGGACGGCCGTTTGGAACACATGCCACGAAATATTGAACTGGTGCAGCAAAGCCAGCAAACAAACAGAAGAACAGGAAAACAAACACACTCCACAAAACAGGAGCATACAGAATTCCGACCAGAGGGAAGAGGTAACCGAGTAATAATGAAATAACATAATTTCGCTGCTGTCCAAAATGAATGGATATTTTGGTGGATGAAAAGGTGATGGTTTTCTAATTACAAGATGAACGCCGACCACAACACTAACCACAACACCACCCCAAGTCAATATAACGTAGGAGCCAATGAGAGTGGTACCTTGACGTGCGAGATAAACCTCCTGCACAATCCAGGATTGCTGAAGGTACCCGTTCCGGAATATATCTTGCAACTAATCGGCTGCTGTAAATCCCGAGTCGCCAAGCTCTTGCCACGTCGATTCCATCAGCTCCACGTATTTCTAGTGTCGGTGGGCCATAGGAAACTGTTCATGGACAGAATTCCATGTGACAACTTTGATATCTTGTCATAGAGGGCTGCCATGGCGGCAAAGATGGAAAATGCATGCTCCGTCGTGTCTGAGTCTGGCCCCGACCCAGCCGCATGAGCACCGAGCTTGGCGGTATATGCGTGCCATGGACGGCAGCTGCTAGTCCTTGTCGGTGATATCCTCCTGAAAGGAAAAGACGGGCCGTGTCTTCTTTCCTCTTGGCGGCGTACCACAGAACCGTTCCTCGGGCCGAATCAGCAGCCTCGGGGTCGACCCCGTGATCCATGAGCACTTGTATACACAAAACATCCTCGTCCCTCCGAGATACGGCCAACACCAGCGGTATCTCGCCATTGCGATTGCGAGAGTTTAGGTCGGCGCCTGCTTTGAGAAGAATGCGGGCTGCGTCAGGCGCCGCACCCATGGATAAGTCAGGGGGCTGGTGGTATGGACAATGAAGAGCCGTCGACCCAAGACCATCGCGGGCCTCCAAAGCGCACCCTGGCTGATCAGCAATCTCATGGTGGAAATGTGAACCCCACTGGCGGCCACCATCAACGAGGTCAACATGAAGTTGTTCCCAGACCGCCCAGCATATCTGCAAGACCCCAATACGGAGGGGGCGACGTGCGTAGCCCGCCTTCCCGTTCTGAACAGCATCGTGTAAGTGTGTTTCAGTCTCGTCTACGGCGGCCCGGTTTTCCGGCTCGGCCCTTGACTCGAATTCCGGTTCGGACCCTAATTCAGACTCGGCCCATGACCCTTCTTCGGATCTATCTGAGCTTTGGGCCGTAGAGGGCGAGTGTTCGGTCATGTCAAGCCGAGCAGCTACTACGGTCAGTATGTCCACCATCTCCTCACCATCCGCATTCCTCTTTGCCCAGCTCGAGGCTCGGCCAACCCCAGGGACCGTGATTCCAAGCAGTTTGGCTCGGTCAAGCAGACTAGCAACAATGCCGACGGATTCTCCCCGGGCAGCATGTCGAATTGCCGTCCAGCCATGTGTCGAGGGTATCAATCTTAGCCCCCTTTCCATTAAAAGTTTGACAAGATCGTCTTGATATGTCGAAAGGGCAGCAAAAAGAGGAATCCAGCCCAAATTGTCGGCCAAGTCTACCTGGGCGCCCTCTGCCAACAGATGTGGGCCATATCGTAATGGCCATGCCAGGCCGCCCACCAAAGCGGCGAGTGGCCTGTTCAGTCAACATGGTTAATTCGGGCATCAAGATAGAGTAATAACCTCAGCACCGGCAGGACCCAGACTCCACAACGCTGAACGGCCAGCGGGGTCCGTAGCGTTGACGTCGACCCCTTTCGCGATCCATCGCCTGACCTTTTCCACCCCTGCCGTTTCTGACAGTGGAGAGAAAAAGTTGTCCACGGTTTTTTCGGGGTCCAGGGGGCTCCCCAGCAGGGCCACAACGCCCTCATAGCCCCCTTTCTTTGCCTCCAACAGCGGAGTCCTTCCTTCTAGGATGGCGGCATCCACGTTGGTGCCCCTGGCCCCTTAGCTTCACGCGAAGTTTAGCTGATGATTTTATATAGGGATCCCTTTATATATAGGAAGTCATGGGGGATCTCCTTTCCTTCGGTCGGTGCTAAACCCTTCCTTCTTCTTACTCCATGAATAAATACTCACGTTTTCCTAGCAGCTCTAATAGATCTATAGAGATTATAGGCCCTGGCTCCCTCTCTGCCTTACGCTCGCCCTGCTTCCTGCGGGTCGCGTTGTTCCTGTTCAGCTGCCCTAGTGGACGGGCTAGTCCTTGTGACAGTCTTGGCGTGTGTTATTCCATGGGTTGGCTTCCGGCTGTCCCTCAGGTCGTTGCAGGGGTCAACTGCAGGCTGAATAAAGGTCCAAGGTATATTGTTATGCCTTGATAAGGTGAGTCTCGCCGTGTGACGCCTCTAGCTCCTACGGAATAAGACAAGGAGCTTCCATGTTGCGAATATTGTTCTGTAAAAACTATGTGCCTCTACCAGTGAATTAGAAGAATACTTGTGCAAGAACAAATCGTGAAATCTCTTACAGGCTCCCACTCTCGTGGCCGTAAACACACATGGCATCCGAACAGCCGTCGCTGGGTTTTCGAGCTGCATGCCGGCTCTTGTGACACCGGCTCTGCCGCGCCAGAGACCACAGCGCGTCGAACTCACAGCTCGTGAGCGGCTGGTGCACATGGTTTCTTTGGCACTTTTCAAGCGCACATTCCCCACGGAGGAAGAGACGATAGCACAAAATCCCCTTCTTCATCCTCTCCACAACCGCCTCGCTGACTTGCAGCGGCCTGTCAACCCGACGTCCGCTCTGATCCTTTGTTACCGGCCCCAGCCTGTCCGACAGAGCCAGGGGATTGTGGTGTCTGATTAGCGGTGTCCCCAGAGCCGCTGGAACTTTTTTGGCCGGCGAGCCCGACCTACTGCCATGGCTAACAAGTGTAGCAGCCATAGTCGACGGGGTACCTCGTCCCTGTGACGGTCTCACCGAGCCCGCCAGCACCACCGGCTGAGTGGTCATGTTGAATACCGAGCTAAACTGCGTCCTTCTTAGGCCTAGATCTCTGATCGCCGCTGGAAACGGACTTCCCTCCAGCAGTGTGATACGTTCCGCATTTTGCTTGTCTCCTATGAATTGTCCTAGAAATGGGGCGTAGCCAGAGTCGTGTCCACATGCAAGCACCAAAAGTTTACACTGGAAACTCTCCAGGAAAAACTTGATACCCTCTGTAAGGACAGTACGCAGTTAGAACATGGAACTATGACGCAATGGAGAAAGTGAGGAAAGCAAGAGGTGTAGAAAAAAAGAAAAAAAAAAGGGAATTGGCGTGTCTTACCCCGGACTTTGAGATCCGCCCGTTCCTTTCCTGCACCGACATCTACAAAGTCGAAAAACGCCTGGCGACCGCTGAAGCCACTCGCAAAAGCTCTTAGTTGGCTTGTCTCCTTCAACCTCCCATCGCGCTCGAGCATCGCACCGAGCCCGTTCATGTTCGCAAACACCCTCACCAGGATGTCCATCCCGTTTGTAGGTGCATCCGTAACGTCTCGCACATACTGCTGCAACGCAGTCAGGAGCGCATCAGCCGCGTCTTCGCCACCCTTTGTCCCTCTCGTGATGAAGCTGTCACGAAACTACGACGGCTATGTAAGCCAAGGCGGGTATACTCTTTGGGGAAATCCTTTGTGGCATGCGATCTACTTACCACGTAGCCGTCCGCATCGCCGTCGATCAACGCGACTACGAAGGGTCGTCTTCCATGCCGCTCTTTCCATTTGCTGCTCTCTTGCACTTCTTGTTGGAGGCGCCTTCTTGCCTCACACTCACTGTCAAGGTCAAGCTTTGTCTTCTTCAGTTCTATTTTCGTAGCCTCCAACTCCTTTAGAAGCTCCTGCCATCGAATGTGTTAGCAGATCGTCTGCAACACAGGTCGGCCGGAATGGGTGCTACCTCGATTAACACCATCCCTCTATCAACCTCCCCCGCAAGACCAGTTCGAACATCAGAGAAGCGATTGCGGTACACTTCGAGCTCCACCTCCATCACAAATCAAGGGAGAAAATATAAAACGATAGTAACAATAGTAAAGATAGACACTATTGGTAAGGCTGAAAGAAAGCCTGACCAAATTGGTAAAATCCAGACAAGAAAGGAGGAAAGGAGGAAAGAAAAAATGGAAAAAGAAAGAAGGTGGGGCTGCGCTGGAGGCTTGGTGGCAGAAACCTACCTCTTACTTACCGCCTTAGGCCTTACCCCGCTCTCCAGCCTAACTAGCCACGCGGAGAGACTGCAAGTTGCCAGCAATGCTCAAGGGAAAGGCTTTCAGACAGCACTTGGTAATACAGAGATTTCAACGAGACTATGAGAGTCTAAAAGCTTGCGTCCCGGGAGCGTAGAACTACGCATGAATCAGTCAGCGCTTGACTTGAGCTAAATCAGGTCAGATCCGACCTCCGATTTGGTTTATTTGAGGGGAAAAAAGAGATATTTGAGTTGCAAAATTGAGCATTTGACCTGATTCGAAGTAATCCAAGTTACCTGCCAAGTCCGGAACAATACAATTATACCACCCCTGAAGGACAGCTAAGTCTACTTCAGCTGATAATCTTTCTAGGGTCTATGTGCAAGAAGCCATAATGAACTCTTTTCCTTTCAGTCGGGTCCTGTTCTGCTCTGCTTATATGCTCTATACAAGATACCTAGGTCTTCCTAGCGGCTCCAATAGAATGTTACGGGCTAGTCCTCGTGATAGTCTTGGCAGGTATGCCTGTTTCATGGGTTGGCTTCCGGCCGTCCCTCGGGTCGTTGCACAGGTCAACCACAGGTCGAAGGTCTAAGGCGTATTGCTTTACCTTGTTCAAAGACCTCAGGTGAGTTCTAGCAGTGTGACAGAGCCGCTAGGACCTAGGTATCTTATATATAGAGCAATAAGAAGGAAGGGTTAGGGACCGATCGAAGGAAAGGAGGTTCCCTATGCCTTCTTTAGACCCCGGAAAGACTATCAGCTGGACTTGACGTAAAAAGCTAAGGGGCTAGAATTAACATTCTGAACCCTCTTGTTGTTCCAATACTACTACCAGTGTGGATTGTCAATACGCGAATCCCTTAGGCCGTGTGCTGATCCTGCCGCAGCTGGCCTTCTCGCTCGAGGCCAAGATCAAGCGGTTCTTTGATAACACGCCGCTCCCGTCGCTGGAGGAGGCTCTTAAGAAGCACGAGTGCGCCTGGATGCTCAAAAACATCTCGTCGCTAGTCTCAGCGCCACTCCCGGGGCTAACTAACGGGCTGCTTACGGTAGCACAGGGTAGCCACATCAAGCCCGAGAACAAGACGGTCGAGCGGCAGGGCGACCGTGTCGTCGAGAGCGTCATACCGATCAAAGCCGCGGTCTTCAAACAGGCCGGGCTCATGGCGGATCGGATCGGGTGCATCGTCATGGTCTGATGGTACTCAAATTAGACTCTAACACTCGCTGGTGTCGAGGAGTTAACCGTCCCGAAGAAACAAGTCGCTCGATATAGGCAGTCAAGTAAGTGCACTTGCTTGTTCACTTTTATTTGAGGGCCGGTTGGGCTGCATCGGCGACCATGTGCTCGAATGTGTGCAAATGGGGGACTAAGATCAAGGTTGAAGCTGTGTGGTTGAGTGTCGGGTTTGCTCGAGCATTGAACACAAACATGAGAGGACTCCAAAACCAACTCAAGGAGAAGCCTTAGCGAAGATAGTGGTGTTTTTTGCGGAACCATCCCTAAACCACAGACATGGTCGGGATAACAAATGATTTGATGATAAATGACTATATGACAAAGAATTGCCGGCATTATTTGCAACCGCAAGGTACCTATGCTTTGTTGCCTGCTGGTGGTGGTTGTGATGGCGCCCCTGATATGCGATTAAGCAGCCAGACGGATTGGTCAGTGGGTTGGGTGGCTGCAGCAGCTGAAACTTTCTGGTTTTTGCGTTTTTGCTTTCAGGCAACACCACGCCAAGCCTAACGTCCATGGTGCTTCCGTGTTTCTCCACGATCGGCCGGAGCCTCCCCTCGCGTGCTCTGCCCCGAAAACATCACCAGCCGGGTCGGCGGGGCGCGAGAAGCCGGGGCCGCGTGTTTGTAATTTCAAAAAGATTTGCACCTCGTTTCCTTTGCTGCCTGCTCTTTCCCAGCCCACGTGATCCCCTCCATCTTGACGACACCACCAAACCTCATTCTTTCAACCCCACCACGTGATTCACGTGATCTTCTGCTCTCGCAACGCGGAGGCTGCTGCTTGAGTATCAAGGTGAGTGTATTCACAGATATCTACGTGTTGCTTCACGTGACAAACACGTGCTGACGACAACGTGCGCAGGTTGCCTTCACACACCACCATCATGGACGACTTCCCCTGTCTCCCGACCCTCCCAGACCTCGGCGCTCCCTTCCCGAGGCCGGTCCCCGAGAACTCGGGAGGCCGTTTCGTGAAGCCGCCGAGGGCTTCCAAGGCCATTCCGATCATCAATCCACTGTCGGGACAGCCGTTTGCCACTCCTACGAAGGCTCTCTCCAACAGCCCAAAAGCCCTTCCAACCAGAGCCAGAGCGGTCAAAGAGGCGCAGAAGGAGTCTGAGAAAAAGAAGGCGCAGGCCCACGCAGCCCTGGCTGCTCAGTTTGCTAGAGCCAAAATCGAACAAGCCCATGCTGCAGGTGCAGATTCTCAGAATGGCGGCCAGATGCGTCATCCGCTGCCCCAGAAGCCGCCCCAGCCGAACATCTCAAACGATGGAGATGCCAGCGAGCCGGCCGAGTTGGATGTCAACTTGGATGTCTACGCGACCCCCTTTGTTCCCTCCAGCATCCAGATCATCAACACGCTCCCTGGCCGCGTCCACCATACCTTCCCGGTAAGAGACATCGACTTCAGCAGCTATGCCCGCTCGGCCCTGGGCCATGCGCTGCTTCCGGCCGTGCCCACGCTCGACAGCTCCTACTTCTATGACGCCGTAGCAGCCAAGAACCCGCTGCTGACGCCCCTGGGCTACGAGGAGTACTTTCGCTTCCATCTCGAGAACGAAATGCAGCATCAGGCAAAAGAAAACCAAATGTACTCTCTCTATGCCCACGAGGGCGTCATCGAGTTCCTGTCGGACAAGCAGGCTAAGGTGACCATCGTGGTGCCGGGTCTGCGAGAGAACACGCCATACCTCGAGGAGGACGACATTGTCGAGCTGCGACAGCTGCGGGCCGACAAGGAGGGACGTCTGGTGGAAGGCGGCTTCTATGGAAACACCATTACCTCGGCCTCCTGGACCGAGAACATCTATCTCACCCGCGTCACCGCCGTGGTCCGCGCGACCGAGACGGTGGTCCTCCTCGCCTCAGACCTGACGCTGCAGGCTTCCGAGGTGCTTCTGGGCCACTTGCCGGACCAGATGCTCCCTCCCCAGCACACGCTGCGGTTCAACATGCAGTTCCCCGTCATGGCCCACCGCGCCCACCCCATGATGTCCGTCCTGCCCCAGATCCAGGCGTCGCTCTGCGAGGCGAGCCACATCACCAAGCAGATCAGCCACATCATGCGAACAGCAGCCCAGGACTCCCTCTGTCTGACCAACAAGTACTGGCTCCAGTCGATGCTGTTCCCGACTGAGGCCGACTGCAATCTCCAGGCCAACGCGCACTCGGGCATCTTGGGCCAGGAGTTTCTCGACAACCTACTCAACGTGGAGCAGAGCATCGCCGTGTCCAACGTGTGCGCCCAGAACTACGGCGTCCTGCCCTATCTCATCTCGGGTCCGCCGGGCACGGGAAAGACAAAGACCATGATCGAGATTGCGCTGCAGCTAATTAACAACGTATCTACCGTCTCCCACATCCTGGTGTGCGCCCCGTCCGACCCGGCAGCCGACACGCTCGCGAACCGGCTGCGCTCCTTCGTCAAACCCGACGAGATGCTGCGCCTCAACCGCCCGACGCGCACCTTTGAGGAGGTCCCCGACACGCTGCTGCCGTACTGCTCCGTCAGCGGCGACATGTTCTCGATGCCGTCCTTCCAGAAGCTCATGTCGTACAAGATGGTCGTCACCACCTGCCGCGACGCCTCGATGCTGCTGTTCTCGCGCCTCTCCAACACCGACCTCCACGCCGTCGAGTACGGCCTGCGCGCCCAGATCCACCCCACCGCCCCGGCCCCGACCCGCGCAACCCTGCACTGGTCGGCCCTGCTGATCGACGAAGCGGCCCAAGCCACCGAGCCCGGGTGCCTGGTCCCGCTCTGGGTCGTCTGCCCGCCCGCCTCGGCCCCGGAGGTAGCCTTCACCCCGCTGCTAGTCATGGCCGGCGACGAGCACCAGCTGAACCCGCGCACTTCCCTCCCGCACTCCCCGCTCTCCCGCTCCCTCTTCGCGCGCCTCTTCGCCCGCCCCGTGTACGCCGACCACCCGCTGGCCCGCCGCTTCCGCGCCGCCGCCGGCTCCCTGGTCCCGCCGGACCCGCTCGCCACCGCCGGCGCCATGCTCCGCCCGGCCTTCACCAACCTCGTGCGCAACTACCGCTCGCACCCGGCCATCCTCGCCGTCCCCTCGGCCCTCTTCTACGCCGACACGCTGATCCCCTCGGCCGACCCGGCCGCCGTCCACCGCCTGGCCGCCTGGCCCGGCTGGGCGAACCCGGCGCTGCGCTGGCCCGTGCTGTTCCACGACAACGCGTCGCCCGACGAGCTCGAGCGCGAGGGCGGCGGGTGGCGGAATGCCGGCGAGGCGGCGCTCGCGTGCGAGTACGCCCGGCGGTTTGTGGCCGAGGCCGGGGTGCAGCAGGAGGAGGTCTGCGTCATGAGCCCGTTCAAGGCGCAGGTGCGCGTCATCCGTAAGATGATGCGCGCGCAGGGCCTGTGGGGGGTGAATGTCGGCCCGGCCGAGGCGTTTCAGGGACTCGAGTATGGGGTGGTGATTCTGTGTGTGACGCGCGCCCGGAGTCGCTTTGTCGCGCGCGATCGCAAATGGGGGTGGGGCGTGCTGCGCATGCCCAATTTGATGAATGTCGCGCTGACGCGCGCCAAGTTTGGGCTGGTTGTTCTCGGCTGCCGGGGCGTGTTGGTGGCGGAGGATGAGAATTGGAAGGCGGTCGTTGAGTTTTGCGATCGGAATGGGCTCTCCGTTGGGGAGGGCCGTGGTGAGGCGGTCGGTGAGAGGACTCTGCTTGAGCTGGAGCTGCTCAAGTGGACTGGTGTTACCCTTCCCGCCAGCGGATGAAAGGTGACCGGGGGATGAAAGGTGGGATAGCAACATCAGAGAGAATGGCCAACGAGCATCATGTATGGTAAAAGCATCCAATGCTACTAGATAAACAGTAGCAATCCCCTTCACAAACAGCGTCACAAATCCATAAAAAAATCCAAAACAATGCCGAGGTTCCGTCTAGTGTCACCCGGCTACGACAGCAGCTTAGACTGCCTCTCCAAAAACATGACTTTCGGCCGGTCCCTCTCAAAGCTCAGCTTCTTATCCTTCATCTCCATGTAATACGAGTCACGCTTGACACCCCGCAACACCCACTTTGCGTCCTTGCTTTCGATCAGGGCCGGAGTTGACCGTGGTCCTGGCTTGCCGATAATCTCCCTGAGCGAGTCGTTACTCGAACTCGAAAACTCCCCGTCTTCGATGTCTTGCTTTGCCACATGTTCATACCACTTGTGGATGCTGTACCCTGACTTGAGGATGTATACCATCTGTGCTTCGACACAGCACCACGCACGCTCCCAGTACGTGTCATCCACCAGGCTGATGACGGCGTCGCACTGGGCGATGATGATGGGGAGAGCCGACACCCCTGACGAAGGATCGTCCTGGTCAACACATGCAAAGTCCTGTGGTTCAAGTTGTCAGCATCCACGTCGTCTTCGGCTTTCCCAAAACACCTACCATCCAGATGCACAGCTTCTCACTATCCACCTCCGGGTGCGCCTGCAGAAACAACTCGGTGGCATCCAACATCCGGTTGTACTGCGTGTGGTCGGGGTCGTCGGGCGTGTTCAAACTCCTGTCCTGGTTGATCCAGCGGTACGAAAAGAAGATGACGTACTCGGACCTGGCCTGCCGGTCGTCTTGGTCCAGGTCGAAAGCTTGGGTCACTCCATCGCTGGACCGCGGCAGCCGGCCGAAGCGCAGGAAGTCGGGGTACCGGATGAACTTGAGATGGTCAAACATGCGGTTCTTGTCGGGGTCGGCCGCGAGGGCCTCGGCGTACACCCGTCTCAGCAGCCGAACGGTGCCGGTGTGGTCACCTTTGTACTTGGCCTCGCGGAGGATGGGCCGGATCTTTTCCTGGAAGATCTCGCGATAGCCCTTGCGAAGTCTGGCCTCGGCCCTCTGCGCTTCGATGTTGACATTTGCTTCCCTGCTGGTGCCGAGCTTCTTTGTCAGTCCCCGCACCACGATCTTCTCGGCCTCGACATCGCCGCTGAAGACGGCATAGTCGAGGGCGCTGTAGCCATCCTCGTCGATGCGCTCCATGTCTGCACCCGCATCCACGAGCTCGTCGAGATAGCGCCGATGCTCGGTCGAGGGTTCCTTGCACAGTGCCATGGCGGGCGTGGTGACCTCCGCAAAGCTGTACTGCTTCTCTACAGGGTCCAGCTGCTTCAGTGCCCTCTCGCCATGACCCTGGCGCAGCAAAACACGTCCGTAAAAGAAGCGCGACATGGGCAGCACCGTGTTCCGATTTGTCCAATCGTCTGTCAGCTCGACGGCCTCGGCTGCTGCCTTTGCCGCATCCTCGGCGAGTTCGGTGCTCTGCTTGTCACCCATGTCTGCCAACGCCGTGTAGCAGAGCGATAGTCGGGTGAGGCCGATGGCTTCCCATCCCGCCGCTTGTCTGACCCTCGTATCGGGCGTGTGGGAATGAACCTTGGCTGACTCTTGCTTCCTGATCTGCTGGGCGAGCTTCACTCGCTGCTTCAGCTGATCGATCGCCACTCGGATCAAGTCCTTGGCCTTGTGCTTAGCGACTTCATCATCCGGGTTCTCCTCCCACAGCTGCAGCGCCTGCTGGTAGTTGGCCATGCCCAGGTTTCCAATCGCACGACACGCCGACCGGGTCCATCCCAGCTTCTCGGCAACTGTGTATTGTTCCTCAAAGGCCTTTTTCGCTTGCGCATGTCGATCTGTTTGCCGGTAGATGGTGCCCAGCTCCCCGAGGATCTGGATGCGCTCTGGTGTCGGCGGCCCTGACACTTGGTCGGCGAGAGCAACGGCCTGCTGCAAAATCTCTAGCGCCTGCGAATATCTCCCGAGGAGCCGGTTTACCCAGCCGATGTTGCCTAGAACTTGATATCTGCGGTCTGCAAGGCTGTCGTTGGCTTCGCAGAACTGCAGGGCGCCGGTGAAGGCTTGGAGCGAGAGCTCAAGCTCGGCGCGTCCCTGGTGGTTTCGACCATCTTCCATAAAGGCATTCCATGAGTTTAGAAGGGCTTGAAGGTTAGGGCCCGCTTCGACCTGAATGGGGAGCTCGACCGTCTTTTCGGGCGTTGCTGTTGACATGGTGAGGATTGATCGTGAAAGGCGTCGAGTGTGCACGTGAGGTCCGGGTCGCTGTTGGCGTTGCAGGTGTCGCAGCCAGGTCTTGGCCATATGTTAAGGGCGTCAAGTGTCCTGTTGTCCTAAACCTCACGATGCAGGACAAGTCTTGGGAGGTGCTCGATCCTTTTATCCCCGCATTTCCGGTCGTAATTTTGCATCCACTTCAGGGAGTGTTTGGGGTGGTAGATTTGAGGGAGCCCACAAGTGGCTGGGCATCCTCTCACCTGGACAATATCGGCCTAACGCATTGTGCTGCGGTCGTACCCGCTTTATGCACAGTTCTTTATGCTCTTTCAGCTCAAGACTAGCAACTCCTTTGGCAGGGCAGGACAATAGGGTAACATTGCAGCCAAGGGGGTTCAACACCAAGAAAACCACTGCTGGAAGATCGCCACATTTGTTTTGACTGGCTTTTGGACAGAATTGTCAGGCGATCACCCTCCCAATTAACCCCGCAGATTTCTGCACATTTTCATGGGCTTGCATGTTCAACACAGCTTGGCCTTTCCCCTGCACTGTGTACTCATGGATGCTTCAAGGTTGTGTCAGAAGCAGACGGGCTTCATCTTCTTTTTGAGTGGTTCTGTCCCGGCTTTGCATCAATCGCCTGACACCCTCTCGACAAGAGCGCTTCCCGCCAACTCGCGCCTAATAGCTTCCCCAATGGCCGTCTTTGTTTCCTTTGTGCCCAGCTCGGCGCTGCCCTCAGGAGTCGCTCTTGGGATTGCCCTGCTTTTTGTCTTTACCGATTCATCATTTACCCCTCGTTCCTGTCGCCGCTGGCCAAGCTGACTGTCATTTGCCACGAAGGGGACATCAAGACCATTTACGGCGGCAGTTTCCCCAAGACGGATTGGTACCATGGTGGTTTTGCCAACTACGAGTGGGTAATGAATGGAATTGTGGAAGCAGTCGCTGACTCGATATCAGAACCGACAATGTGTTTACGCTAAAAGGGAAGGAGCATGGCCAGATCAAGCGCGTTTTCTCCCACGTGTTTGCCAACTCGACCATTTTTCCTCTATCCGCACTCGTACCTCAAGAGCCATTTTTGACCAGCTCCTTCCCATTTTGCGCAAGGGCAGCAAGTCAGAAACGCCAATACATTCATCCGCTCGACTACGCCTAGTTACGCTATCGATACTCTCACTTCTTTCCGGCTTGGCGATGAACTTGGCACCGGCTTCCTCAAGGATGCCAACACTCGCAAATAGTACCCTAACCACAGCAAAGTCTTGTTTGCAAAGCGAAACTTTTTCTGGGCCACCGAAGTCCCGAATCTCACCAACTGGCAAGCTCGGTTTCCAGCCAATCCCTTTCAAGGTCATCAAATCCAAGCTCGCACTTGAGGAATTCTTTATAAAGAAATGCGACCGCGCTGCGCAGATTGTGGATGGCGAAAGGCACAGCCAAGACACATCCAAATGGCCAGCCCTCTTCGCCCTCGCCCACGAAAAGTCTATCACAAGCCCGAGAAGCCAGATGACCAACCATACCCGCACCGTCTAGAGATTGCCTCCAACCTCTACGACCAATCCCTTGCAGCCATAGAAAACACGGCATCGCATTGGCATACGTTGCATTACGAGCTAGCGCGCCGCCCCGATGTCCAGCCCGCCTTGCGCATGGAACTCCTCGCCGCAGAACCACACCTTATCGCCTCGGACAACACATTCAGGGATCTGAAGGCTGTTGATAGTCTTCGGCTGCTGGATGCCATTGTCACCGAGACCTTGCGCATCTACCCTCCGTCTGCGGTGCTCTTCCGCGCGCTACCCCCGGACCTAGCACTTAGACCATCGGTGGTTACAAGGGCATTCCGCCCGAGGTGCGAGTCCAAGCATCGGCCTAGGCTCTGCATCGCAATCCGGATGTCTTCACAGAGCCCGAAGAGTGGCGTTGGCTAGATGTAACCCCGGAGCAGTTGACGCTAATGAAGAGGTGGTTCAGGACTTTTGGGGGTGGGCCGAGGATGTGTACCGGCAATCATTTTACCACGCTGTGTGAGTGACTGCCTCGTTTTTCCCATCAACACAAGCTCACAGAGACAGCAATCAAGTTTGCCATAGCGACGATTTATTTCCATTTCTCCACATCCATCGGAGATGCCGAAGTGATCGAACAGGAGGACGCTATCGTCTCGAGGCCAAAGGGCGACAAACTGGTGCTGCAATTTTACGACATTTGAGTTTTGTTGAAGTTTATGCATGTTGTCTACCTCCCTGATTGTGTATGAATCAGATCAAAACATCAAGTTCTCTATCAATGTGCTGAAATTTCCACACCCCCTCAATCCTACAGTGCATAGGCGCTGGCATCACCCATATCCCACATGACGCAGAGGATGCAACTCGAAGCTCAACTCCAGCGTTGCCATCAAGTTGTAGTTCGTGTTAATCCGGGGCTGCCCCCTGATCCGAAGCCGGCGGGGCATCCGGGAAAATGCTACTAGTCATTTTTGTGGACGCACTTCCCATCTTCCGCTCCGTGTTCCGTGTTCCGAGATCCGCACTTCCGCTCCGGACCCTCCGACTTTTCAGCATTCGCGTGACCGCAACACCCGCATCGGTGGGCCAGGGCAACCAACCTGTCTCACCACAAATTTGTCACATCCATGGCTCATATGACATCAGACGAAGACAATGATTCATCCGTGTGTATGTGAGGGCGGAAGTGGACGAAACGATGTCATGAGGGTTCGAAGCCCGGGAACTTGACCATTGCAGATAGCCCCAAACTATAGATTAGGATGCCCTTACTTCATACAAGTTTTGATCTCACCTACCATGAGCTTCTCAGACGATGCACCACTACTCCTTTACTCCAATGCGAATAATAAGATTCTCTCAAATCCGCCATAGCCATGTCTCCTTTTGAAGCGCCACCACCAGCCAGAAAGCCAATTTCTGTTGACAACATCCAAGGACTGCTTGAAGAGTTTGGTATATCTTCGAATGGGTTCCTACCTGAACATCTCCCCCTCGACATCCTACCAGACCCCTACTATGTCCCCTGGGAATATCTGATGCAGAATCTCAACAACTTCCTCGACGCCGAGACATTTCGCCAACATGCAGACCAACTGCCGATCCTGTCTCTCCACCGACTAGTGACGTACCAGGAACAACAAAGAGCGTACGTCGTGCTCGCCTTCTTCGCTCACGCCTACATCTGGGGCGGCGACAAAGCATCCGAGGTACTCCCTCCTCTCCCGGGGTCTCCCCCCTCCACGACCCAACTAACCTCCCAGACCCTCCCACCACCCATCAGCACCCCCCTCCTGCAAATCTCCCACCACCTCAACCTCCCCCCAGTAGCAACCTACGCCGCCCTCAGCCTCTGGAACTTCCGCACCACAGACCCAGACGACCTAACCAACCTCTCCGCGATCCACTCCCTCCACACCTTCACCGGCACCCGCGACGAGTCGTGGTTCTACGCCGTCTCCATCGCCATCGAAGCCCGCGGGGCCCGCACCATCCCCCTCCTCCTCCACGCTCTCCACTCCGCCTCGGTCCACGACTACCCCGCGGTCACCACCGCGCTGCACGACCTGACGCAATGCATCACATCCCTGGGCGACCTCCTCGAGCGCATGGACGAGCAGTGCGATCCGAATGTGTTTTACCATCGCATCCGGCCGTTCCTGGCCGGGAGCAAGAACATGGCGGCGGCGGGGTTGCCGTGCGGGGTGTTCTATGACCGCGGGGGTGGGGAGGGGGAGTGGCGGCAGCTAAGGGGCGGTAGTAACGGGCAGAGTTCCCTGGTGCAGTTCTTTGATGGGGTGCTGGGGGTGGAGCATCTTCATGCTGCTTGTGGGCGGGGGAATGGGAAGGAGATGACATTTCACGAGGAGGTGAGGGGGTACATGCCTGACGGGCATCGGAGGTTTTTGGAATACATCGCGGAGGTGTTTCCGGGGGGGTTGAGGAGGGCGCTGTTGGAGGGCGGTGGGCACGATGGCTATGATGTGCGAGCGGTGGATGGGAGGTTGACGTGCCTGGGGGCGTATCGAGCGGCGACGGACGCGTTGGCGGCGTTGAGGGGGAAGCACCTGCAGATGGTGACGCGGTACATTATCATTCCGTCGCGACAGCCGTTGTACCCTGGGGGCGCTGTCAATTTGGCTACCGCATCCTCGAAAGTTGGGAAGGCGGTCGGGGATCAAGGACACGAGGTGAAGATGGGGCAAAGTCAGTTGACGGGAACGGGGGGGACGGCGCTCTTGCCATTTTTGAAGCAATCGCGGGATGAGACATCGAGGGCAGGCCTGATTTAATGGGCGTTCTTTCTGTCCCCTAGTATACAGAGCAACGATGGTAGCGCTTGGGGCAGGCGCTTGGGCACCCGTGCCTGTGGGTACCCTGTGCTCCAGCGCACCACCTATTTCCATTCCCAGCTCCAATGGCAGATCCGCAATCTTGCAGCCTCCAACAAGTCAAGGATAGCAGTGCCAACGCTTTGCTCCCCACACCAAGGCAAGTCTGCTCTTCTGCGGAACAATCTTTTCTCTATCAGCCCCTGCACCCTCTCTCCAGCTTGAGAATCGCAAAAAGCAAAGAAAAAGATGGCGTTCGCGGCATTCCGAGCCGCCCGTGCGACGCGCGCGACGCGACCGCCCAGATCTTTCTCCACTCGTGGCCCCGGCTGCCGCACCCAAGCCAATCCGATGCCAACCCTTGCGATTGCCAGTGGCGTAGCGGGCGTTGCGACTGGCGCTGCTCTCTCCAGCGCTGTCTACTACTACCGTTCCCTCGCCACTAGCACCACGAGAACCGACATGAATGAAGCCAGCAAGCACCACCATCGCAAAGACACGGCGCCTAGTACCGACGACATCCTCACGTGGGCAAAATCAGCCCTTAAGTCGCCCTTGGGAGGTACCTTCATACCCGGCACGGACACTGACGTGTTATTCGCCACCTTGGAGGACGTCCGCAAGCGTCACCCTGGCGAGTTTGACGAGTTTGTTCGCGACTTATACCGGGTCTGGCGGGACTTTCACGATGTCTCTAGCGAGACCGGACTTGTGTTGGAGCCGGCAGTCAAGGCTTGTTGGGCTCTCTTAGAGCTAAACGGCAGGCTCGACGTGCTCATGGAGCAGGCGTAGCTACGGTGCCTTTCGGACAAGGACCCATGTGTCAAGCGACCGGTTATGAGAATGAGGAGTGGCTCTAGCACGCATATAGGCGGTAAGTAGGCACCGGGTTGGATACGTTAGGTACTGAGGTACTTGACTCGTTCAAAAGTCATTAGAGCTAACGAGACGAGAAACAGACAGGCTCCAAGCCCACTACGTATTGCGGATCTTATTAGTCTAGATCTTGCAACCTCTTCGCGAGCAACAGGTCGCAATATCACCACTTTGCCCCCAACAAGTTCGCGAGCTTGACTTCTTCCCTGGAGATTGCAGCCACGTGCAGTTTGCAGCCTGGTAATGTTGGTGTCGAGTCCCTATATTTTCTTTGTCGAAACTTGAATATGCGCCTCTGGATCTGGATGCGTCGGGTAACGCCGGCTTTCCTCGGCTGATTTGATTTTGGTTTAACGTGCCATGGTTTTCACTACGTGGCCCGCCCAGAATCGCTAATAACGTCAGGAGATCCCTCGCCCTGGAATCAAGCCCAAAGACATACCCTCGTTCGCCGCTTTGGAGGCCCCGTCTGCCCTCCCAGCTTACTTGCGTTCTAGGTACATAAAAACTCCGCAGAGAAAGCCACCTTCAACAGCCCTGCCTTAACAAGGGAAAACCTTTTAACTTAATCTTCTCTCGCGTGTGCCTGCGCCCAGGCCTCTTCTTCAACAACCTTGGGATATTTTCTACTCGCAGTGTGCCCCTGTATTTTCTTCAGGGGTGACCTTGCTCCAGAACTCCCGAAAGAGCCTGAGCATCTTCTTGCTCCGCCACATGAACCGTGGCGGTGACCCTTTTCCATCAGCCAGAAGGGCCCTGGAGTTGAGCGGGCACTTGAACACATGCCCTGGCTCCTTGTGGATGCCGCACACGCAGCGGCTCCAGGCCTCTGGGTCGTGGCCGAACCTCTCGTGACGGTTATAAACCGTGGTCCTATCATGGTCTAGCTACGCTATTTTGCTTGCATGTGAACTTTCCGATGCGGACATGATGTGGTGAATTTTTTAAGCTTTGCCATGGGATTCCATGAATCCCGCGATGCACGGCGCAAAGGGGAGGGTTGATTACCTAGTGTGTGGTCACGTAATTTTGCGGGGATGTGATCTAGGATCGTTGATGTCATTCTCTCGGCTCGTTTTCAACAACATAGACCGCTTCTCGCGCTGCCACCCACAGTCATCTTCCAAACAATTGGAGTCCCCTTCATCACTGGAGTTTCCCCCACCGCTTCATTCGACACAATCACAATCACGTTGACGAAATGGACGCTCGCGATGGATCGCCAGATCCCGACCAACAATTTCCACCACTTCGGCCACCCTCACTCGCTGTGATGAAAGTCCAGCACGATAGAGCACGGCGCATTTCGCATGAAGTGGAGAAGTCGGGCGAGATTCTCTTCGGCAGCCGAGCACCAGATCTTCGATGGGCTAGAAACTCGCTCCTGCTCCAGAAGTTAATCGAGAAATGGTTTGATATGTATCATATTCTAATCGTTTCTGTCAACCCAAGAGAGACACCTATCATGCACTGGTGGAGCGTCGGGACTCACGCCAAAGGCTGGCGGGACCGATGCGCAGCTTCTTCGCTGTTCGGGCCATGTCATCGGCGGGCAAACGCTTTTGGGTATCCGACTGTGGGGTTGGCTGTTTATTCTGGCTTCGGTCGATCGTCCGAGAGGCGACGTGGAGGTTTCACAAGGCAGGGTGAGGGATGTTGCAGATGCAGTGACCCGAGCAAGTGTGTGAGCTCAAGATATCTGACAAGCAAAGGCCAAGACTGGGTATGCGCACCGTTTGGGGGGCGATCGATGCCTACAGTTTGGAGTTGCTGCTGCTCGTGGTGCTTGTGGCGATTGTACTCGTCTGTGGAGAGAACGGTGTTGCGGTCGTCGACTCCGAGGGGGTGTGCCGACCTCGACACGACGATCCCGTTGGCGTGCTGGTTCAGAGCTGCGTGGCGAAGGGTAGATTTGTCCTATCAACGTGTTGTTGAAAGCTGCAAGGGTAGCAGCAGCGAGATCACTGTCGGATTCGGTATTGACACCCGTCGCTATTGCCTTAAGTCGGATTGGGGCAATGTTAGGTAATGCACTCGCGAAGCATTGGGTTGCGGCGGAGCGCTCAAACGCGTGCCAAAGTGGCTTGTCGCGTCTAGCACTTTCTTTTTTTTGCTTGTCGTAAGTTCAGACCACTCAAACCCTGGCCCATGCACCCATGTCACAACGCTTCCACGTGTTTGCTCTTTCCTCGGCAGAACAAACACAGGATGGCAGCAATTAGAACAAGATCCCCCACCCCTCCTGCTGTGCAACTGGAATCTTCCAGCTCGGTTGAGTTGTTTTTGGCGTTGCAGGAGCGGAATGCATCCAATCCCCGACTCTTGACCCCGCGTGATCCAATGGCTTTCGGCGTCAACCTCGCAGCTGGGCGGCATGCAAAGCCGAATGCGTGTGCCCTGATTTCGACAACAAGTCGCGCTTCAACTTTGAGGAGTCGCCTCTTTCTTCAAATGCTCGCAACTGTCGACAACTCACGCTCAAAAATGATACGTGGAATAGCTCATTGCAAAGAGAATATTAGGGTGTTTCATGTCAAGGGAGCGCCTTCAAAAAAAATCCTGGCCAATTGAGGAGAACCTGATCAAACGGCTTGGACCTCTGCCAGATCTAATGCACCCCAACGCCCCAACGTTCGTTCAATCTGGTCCTTCCCGAGCCGGGTTGCTACCATGAGCACACACTTATCAGCCGGCCTCCCACCCTCCTTTCGGCTTCAGAGGGAGGAAGGCAGTCACATCGACTCTTTCCTCAACCCCCTCCCTCTCCTGCAACTCCCCGGCCCTCGCAGCCCTAGCATAAGCCCTCGCCCCAATTGCCAGCCCCAAAATCCGCCCATCTGTCACGGCAGGGCAAAGGTAAAGAGACAGGGCTGCAATGACTTAGCCTTGATTGTGGAAAAACAAGCTAAGGAAAAAAGAAGAAGAAGAGTAGGTGGGCTATCAGATCCAGGACTTTTATAGGAGTCCTGGACTGCTCGCTCGGACCACTTGTTCTTCTTCCAGTGAATAGCCAGCTTCGAGATAGAGTGGGTTTGACCGTGACGACAGGTGGCCAGCGGGCGCCACTGCCGTCACACCATCGCTCACCCTCTCCCCCGCCGTGGCCTCCACCTCACCCACCGTCGACACCACCATCACAGCAGCATCAAACACCACAAACGACAACGCTCCGACCGACAACAACCCCCTCCCCCTCCAGCAAACCCAGCCCAACACGCCCCAGACAAAGCCGACCATTGCGCCTTGCAGCACCAGAAACCACACCACCATGCCCTCGTCCACCTTCAGTTTCGCATACGGCTTCACCATCGACGCAGTGGTGTAGAATCCCGCCGGCAGCGTCGCGATGACCTCCTTGCTGTCTAGCTCCCATAGTTGTTTTCGTTGAACATCCACACGGGAAACGCCAAGACACTGTGCTAGTTTTGCGCGGGCTCAACGCGCGATAGGGGGTTCGTATCTCGTAGTTGGGGCGTAGAGCTCCATAGGTTCTGGGCGATGGAGGAAGGCGCAGGGGTCGCGGTCGCGGTATAATTTAGAAGCCAGCGGAGGACGAGAGGGAATCCGCGGAAAGGGCGAGGGGTGCGGGGGGGCTTAACGTAGTTGTGGATAGGATAGTCTGGTTGGAGGCTGCGGCGATGATGGTTGCGCGGAGGGTGTACATGGAAAGTGTGGTGGTGATGTTTGGGGTCCAGGATGGAGACTCGGGCTTGGTGGAAGGGGGAGGAGAGCAGGCTCCGGAAGGCGCGGCGCCGTTTTGGCAGACGAAGGAGCCCGAGATGGTCGCTCCGGGGGTCGATGGGTGGGTTTTGAGACAGACCCGGGTAGCCATGGTGTGGTCATGACGAGACCACCGCTGAGAAAGTAGGAGTCGCAGATGTGGTCCAGGGAGCACCAGACAGGCGACGATGCGGAGGCCTTGGTTGGGCTTACCACCAAGCTGTACGCGAGAGCGGAGGCTGAGTCGGGGAGGACTTGGTATGGATGGCCTGGTGAGATGGACTTGAGCATCTCGAAGAAGGGGTCGATGTATGATGCGTTGAAGGGGCCAATCCCGGCCGTTACATTGTAAGTGAGGACGGTATCGTGGACTGTGACTCTTGATGTTTTGACTAAGGGCGTTTAACATGCTGGACAGACCACATGGATACCAGGTTATTTTGGTAGCAGACTTACCGAAGAGGAGCAGCGCCGCTAGCCAAATAAAAAGAGACAACACCCTGTAACAACGTTAATACAAGCATTTACAAATCTGGGCAGGGCCGTATTAGCGTCTAATCGAAGGAGGTTCCCCACTTTATGGCTTCACCTATGTTCTTCACCTCGGTATGGTCAGCAATGTGACATGCTAAAATATATGTGTACCATGACATCTTTTACACTGATCCATCACTCGGTGAAAGCATATCGAAAGAACGTCACTTGACCAGCGGCATTTCCTAAGACGAGCGTACAACCATGAACTGCCACACGTGTTGCCCGATACTCGAGAGGAAGCCAAAGAAGGCTCTTCCAATTTCTTGTAACCCAATCGTCGGCAACAAACAGAAAACAGCCGGCTGGCTTCTGGTCTCCAAGGCTGCTTAAAGCATCTGGATCTAAGGTTACACTCAGCAGCCCTCGGTCTGTATTAAGACACTCGTCATTCGCCGAAAACGATAGGCACCCAAGAGTGCTCTGTACCTCGAGAGTCTGTACGTGCGCGCCGGTTGCCGCATCCCAGAGCCGGATAGTCTTATCGGCCGAGGCTGACGCTACCGTCTTGTTGTCTGATGAGAAGGCCACTGCGCTGGCATAATCGCTATGCCCCTTGAGTGTTAGCTGGTGTGCGCTGGTCGCTGTATCCCAGAGCCGGATGGTCTTATCAGCTGAAGCTGACGCTAGTGTCTTGCCGTCCGATGAGAAAGCTACTGCGCTAACCCAATCGCTATGCCCTTTAAATATCTGCTGGCATATACCGGTCGTTATATCCCAAAGCCGGATGGTCTTATCGGCCGAAGCCGACGCTAGTGTCTTGCCGTCCGATGAGAAGACTACTGTAAAGATATAATCGCCATGTCCTTTAAACGTCTGCTGGTGAGTGCCGGTCACCGTATCCCAGAGCCGGATAGTCTTATCGGCTGAAGCTGACGCTAGCGTTCTATTGTCTGATGAGAAGGCTATTGCAAAGATATAACCATTATGCCCCTCGAGTGTTTGCTGGTGGGTGCCAGTGGTTGCATCCCAAAGCCGGATAGTCTTATCGGCCGAAGCTGACGCCAGTGTCTTGCCGTCTGATGAGAAGGTTATTGCAAATATATAATCACTATGCCCTTTAATCGTATACTGGTGTATACTAGTTGTTGTATTCCAGAGCTGGATAGTTTTATCGGCTGAAGCTGACGCTAGTGTCTTACCATCTGATAAGAAGGCTACTGCGCGAACTGAACCGCTATGCCCCTCAAGTGTTTGTCGATATACGCCGGTCGTCGCATCCCAGAGTCGGATAGTCTTATCGGCTGAACCTGACGCTAATGTCTTACCGTCCGATGAGAAGGCCACCGTGCGAACTGAGCCGGTATGCCCCTTGAGCGTCTGTCGGTATATACCAGTTGCCACATCCCAGAGCTGGATAGTCTTATCGGCCGAAGCTGACGCAAGTGTCTTACCGTCCGACGAGAAAGCTACTGTATAGATATGATCGATATGTCTCTTCAGTGTCTGCCGATATATACCAGTCGCCGTGTCCCAGAGCTGGATAGTTTTATCGGTTGAGGCTGATGCTAGTGTCTTACTGTCCGATGAGAAAGCCACTGTATAGACTGAGTCGCTATGCCCTTTAAGCGTCTGCCGGTATGTGCCGGTTGCCGCATCCCAGAGCCGGATAGTCTTATCGGCTGAACCTGACGCTAGTGTCTTACCGTCCGATGAGAAGGCCACCGTGCGAACCGAGCCGTTATGCCCCTTAAGCGTCTGCCGGTATATACCAGTTGCCACATTCCAGAACAGAATGGTCTTATCAGCCGAAGCCGACGCTAGTATTTTGCCGTCCGATGAAAAGGCCACTGCTAAGACATGATCGCTATGCACCTTGAGCGCTTGCCGGTACGCGCCAGTCGCCGCATCCCAGAGCCGAATGGTAGTGTCATCTGAAGCCGATGCTAGTGTCTTTCCGTCCAATGAGACGGCCACTGCGTTGACAAAACTGCTATGCCCCTCGAGCGTTTGTTGGTGCGCGTGCCAGTCGTCTTCGATACCTGTAACCGTTTTGATAAATGATAGCCTTTCTTTCCACAGTACGTTCTTAAGGTCGCTTCTTGTCGGACTGAACACCAGCGCGGAGCCATATGTCTGTAACGGAGCCCGTTCTATGATCGACCCGTGGCTGCGCACAAACTTCTCGGCATCTTCTAAGAATCCAGCAAGCCGAGGATTTGCACCCGATTCCTAGAGCAGTTAGCGGTTGGATGTCACGAAAAATGGTTGCGCACGTACCTGGACGACATGCAGAAGTTTCCTCATCGCTAGAACCCCGTTTGAGAGTTCGCCTAGGAGAGATAGACACTCGAGCCAGCGAAGGAAGCGTTCCTTCAGAAACCTAAACACTGCTCCGTCGTCCGCCAGCGCTTTCCTGCGATCGCCACTTTCGCCGTCCAAGAGATGGTCGACCCAGAACTGGCAGGAGTATCGTAAAGGAGCTAATGGATCCGGGTTGGGCGGTTCTATGTCCTTTGGTCTGAATCCGAAGTCTCCGGTATCATAGATATCCTGTTTCAGTATAAGCTCGCCATCTGTTCGCCTTAGTGTCGACATCGCGTCGATTGAGCGCCTGCTGATGTCTGCGTGTCCTTGGGCAAACCCGGCTGATTGAAGCGCGTTGTAGTTCTTCTGAAGATACTCCTTTGCCGACTGGTGGATAATGAAGACTTGTCCGTCTTGGACGGTAAGGAACGAACCACTCTTCTTCACAATGTTCTGAATATTCTCGGCGTTGCTCGAAATCGTGTGTGGCAGTCCGGATACCACGCCTAACTCAAGTAGGTGAAGTGGACGATAAGTCAGCGTGGCTGCCGAAAGCACAAGTTGACACAACCCCAGGTCTCTTCTTCCTAGCTGCTGAATCTGATCCATCATTCGAGCATACAGCCCGTCGAGACCCGGTGGCACCTCGTCGGCCACCTCTTTCACGTACCAGCTCTCCGTCTTTTCGAGCTCCTGGACGACAAGAGCCACCCAGAGGAAAGTGCCGCCAGCCTTCTGGTCGAGAGTACGCCGAACATGATCCAGAAGCAAACCGTCGTCTTGTAAGGACTGGAGTCGGGATAACTTATTGTTAATGTACAGGCCGATAGCCTGAGATACCAATTCCGCATTCTGCTTCAGCTCAAGGCTCAATAGCATTTGTACATCGTCAAGCGTTAAGTGCCGTTCGATATCAACCGTGTTCCGGCTTGACACAATCCACTTGACGCGGGGTGACGGCGTTATCTGGAGGATGAGCTTCAGAAGTTGTTCTAGGCCGGTCACGCATTCATCAAGCGCGTCAATGATGAGGTACGTAAGCTTGAGGCTCGGATCTTGGAGAATGCTCCTGAAGATGTCGGATAGGGCGAACCAGGCATTCGCATCCTCGAAGAGTGTTTTACCCGCATCATCATACTTCTCTTGTATGTGGGAGACGAGAGCAGGCTGCTGCTGCACAAGCAGGTAGATCAAGCCTCGCAAGACGGCCGTGGCGTTGTTGATGCGATCATCGGTGGCTTGGAAGAAGAAGTAGGACAGCAGCGTCTCAGCTTCTCGGTTGGCGAGTTTTGTCGTCGGGTGCAGCTCGTCCACAATGCCGCAGAGCAGCATGGTCTTGCCCTTGCCGGGATCGCCATGTACCCAGAGGATCCCACCATTTTTATAGCGCCATCGTATGAAATCATCATGGTCCAGGATCCAGCGGTATGAATCCTTGAACAGGCCGCCCTTGGCATCTTCAATGCGCGCCTTGTCGTCGCGGGGGTCGGTAACTCGCAAGTCAGCGAGGCAGCGGCCCACCGGAGGGGAATAGTGAATGGTATTTCCTTGGTGCAAGAAGGAATTATGCCCTACGGTAACATGGCCGCCAAATCGAGATCCGTGTTGTATAGAATGCGCACTCTGCCCAACCGGTAGCCTTCCCCTCGTTAACTGAGGCCTCCCTGAATTGCTCGCCATCTCCGGCAAAGCAGGGTCGTTCGCTTTGCAGCAGCTCAGTCTCTTGCGCGTCAAACCTGTACTAAATACTAGAGGTGGTCATATCTTCATGGATCGTCGAACTCTTTTGGATCAACCGGAATACCGTTGTCGGGACGGGGAGCGCCTGATGCAAACTGGAAAAGGGAATGGCTCGTGAAGATCTAAGGATAAGATGCCTTAGTAACTTGATAAGAAACGAGCGACTGCCCTTGTAGCAACTTAGGCTGCCGAAATGGATGACTTACCTGTAATGCGTTGTGTCAGATCCGCAGACTGTTAGTCGGTCGATGGAGCGAGGTACAAGTCTTCAGCGTCGCGTAGACTTGGGTTCTCGGCATGATGTATGGAGCGCATGTTCGTTGCTCGAAGGCCAAAGGAGACGGTGTGCATCGCGGCTCACCGAAGTGGTAAGGCTCTGGTGTATGCAGCAGCTGCCGCATAGAAGGCACTGCCTCTTCATGGATGAGGCTCAACGATCGAAGCGCTGCAGGCGCCAAGCTATATCCATTGGCTCTCTCGAGTGCTACCCCGCCCATGCCCGCCGCACCTTGGTACGGAGGTCCATAGCTAGCGCTGTAAAATTATCCATTCAACTTTTTCGCTCTCGCCCCAAATTCCCAATTTTCCAATCGGGCCACCCCACCCATAAATTTTTCATTTTTTTTCTTCAATACATGCATGCAACCTCAGGGGCTATGGCATGGCCTGCCTTCGGCAGGCAGACTATTTACCTAGAGAGTATAAGGAAATAGAGGTAGCAAGCTAAATTACAAGTGGTGGCCTAACTGCCATAGTAGTGTAAAGTCGTTAATGTCGTGGGTACATGTAGGCTAGTGCAATACTGTAACCATCCCTGATTCGAGTTGGAAGAATGAGAGGAAAAACAAAGGAGGGCTCCACAGAGGGTTCACCTGCCGTAACAGCTGTATGAACAGCTGAAACAGTGGTTGAAGGTCCTGCTGGAGAAGAGGGTTTTGGCGCTTCTGCTTGGTTGCAGCAGCGTGACCATGCTTGGCCACCTGTACATACATTTGCTGAAGCTGTGGGTGTGACTGTGGTTGTGACCGTGGCTGTGGATGGTGCTGTGACTGCGTTTGTGACTGCGGTTGTGACCGCGTTTACGACTGTAGTTGTTGCTGCGGCTGGGGCATTTGGCAGCCCAGGCTTGGTGGCACCCACTGCAGTTGATGCAGTTTGGTGGACTGTGTAGCTGGTTGTCTCTTGCTATGGGGCTGGCTGCGGCTCTGCTGGCGGGATGTGGACGCACGGGCCTCCGAAAACTCTTCACGGTCGGAGTCGATCGCTTCAAATGCCGATGGCTTCGGTCGCTTTGCGCGGCCGCGCTGCGCCTTGCGCGCGCTGGGCATTTCTGATAGGCTTTGAGAGCTGATTGAGAGGATCAAAATGACGTGCTTTGCAGCTGTTTTGCTGGCGTTGCGAGCAAGTTGCATTCCTGTCGAAACTGTTGTGCTACCCATAAATTTCCCACACCTCAAAACCCTGCCTTACCTTCCCACTTGCAACCATCTGCGCCTATCCTAGTGTCGCGTGCCCAGTCAACCCAGCCTGGGAAGAAAAAGGTTGTGGAGTTTGAGGAGAGGATTGTGGCGAGAGGTTGGGGTGGTGAGGTTTTGAGGTGTGGGAAACTTATGGGTGGGGTGGCCCTGTTGGAAATTAATTGGGGGTGAGCGAAAATGCTGGAATGGATAATTTTACAAGTGCCGGCTATGGATCTCCGTGCCTGGAGACGCTTCGGCCCCCCTGAGCCCATACCTGTCAACGCAGCAGCAGGCTGGATCTCTGCTGTGTCTCACTTGAGTGGGGGTTCCGTCTTCATTGAGATTTTACAAAGGGCTTCCTTCTATTGGTACATCAGGCTTGCGCGCCCGTTGAATTTGAAACTATGCGGGATTTAACGTCCAACCATCGGGCAGCGCTGTCGCAGACGCCATCAGCAAAATTCGCCAGTGTCAACTCTGCGGCATTCGCCACGTCAGTTTCGCACACATCTTCATAGGACGATTCCAAGCAACCTTACTACAAAACCAATACAACGACAACCTTATTCAGAGAACCGTTCCATTGCTCCTTCGCATCCTCATCTGCTCACCTCCTCATACCTTCTTCTGCATTGATCTCATTACCCTGCGTCAGCTCTACGCCCTCACTCCCCTCAATATCTCCCGCAAACTCTGACCCTCTCTGCTCAATATCCCCCCCCGTGATGCCCTTGATTTTGTTGCCTTGGGTTGCCGAAGCGTTAGCTCTGAGTTTAATTGAGCTCCTAAACGTAGACGCCATTTGCATGACCCGAATAGGTTGGCATGGCGGGCAACTTCCAGGCGTAGTCTCTAGTCTAGGCGCAGCGCTATCACAGCCATTAGCGAAGTTCGTGAAGATAGCATCACTTGAAACTGTGTCAATTTCCATGCCGTGAACATCGATGGGATCGCGTCTGCCATGTAAGAAATCGTCGTCCGCCACCCATTCGTGTGAGGTATCGTCTTGGAGATGCGTATGACCCTCCATATCGTTCGTCATAGCCTGCCAGAGACTATTTTCGCCTATCTGGGCTGATTGATCGATCGTGCCGGAATCGGACCCTCCCTCAGGGAGCATTTGCGCTGCATGGCTTGATAAAATACTATCTCCTGCACCAGCGTCCCAGGTTGGAATGGACATCAAAAGATCCATCTCGAGATCCCGCGATGGCACTGGCAAGGAGCCGGAGCCGGACCTCTCACGCTGCGGAGGCCCCACCCACGCCTCTTGCCGCCCGGACTGATGGACTATGCCAAATGGTTGGCCCGCAACACGAGTATTACCTGTGGGCCGGTTGTCTTCCGCGGATGGGGAGGCGTTGAACTCCAGATCCCCTAGACTAGAAGCCGACAGGAGGTCCCGTATGCCGTCGGGACTGGGTGGACCTTGCACCAAATGAGCGGAAAGGTGAGAGACGGTGAGAGACGCAGGTGTCCCATATTCAATGCCAGAGGGCGTCGGAGCTAGAACCGTACCGTCAGTCAAAATTCGAAAAGCTCCTGGCCCATGACAAACCTGCAAAATAGTGTGGTGACGTCACCTCCTCCGCGGACTTCTGTCTCTTTTGCCACCTATCAATCTTCTCCTGCGGAACTGGCCTCCCATGAAAGCTAAACTCAGTTCCCTTTCCATTCTCCTGCCGCCTCTTTTGTATCCCCACCATCGCCTTCATCCTCTTTGAGTTGATGTTCTTTTCCAAATTCCACTTTTTGAATCGTGTCCTGTACTGTTTCTCCCTGTTCATCGAGTCAGCATGTAGGTTGTATGATGTCAGAAACAGCCCGTACGTTGCGCAAAAGTTATGCACCGCCTGCATGATATTCATCACCTCACGTAGTCTTCCCTCCTCGGTCCAGTAGAGTTGGGTGATGGCCTCCTTGAAAGGTTCCCAGTCCTCATCTCGAGCTGGTTGGATCCGTCTGGGGTCTTCTTGGGCGACCAGTTGCTCCATATTTGGCGGATTGAATTGACCGAGCAAGGATGGAAGAAAAACTGTAGATACGGTCTGCAATGGTGTCGAAGGTAGTAGGAAAGAGGGCCTCAAGTAACCAAGCCGGCGTTCATCGAGCAGTCATCAAAAGGCTGGCTGGGGTGTGTCTTGGTCAGAGGTGGGGTTTGCAAAGTGACCTTGCAGGATCTGTGTAATGCAGGCGCGAGCCGAACCCCACCTATGAGGTAACTAACTCATGGCACCATGTGGAACTTAGTGAATCCGACCGATACTAGGATGAAAAATGGATAGGTCGGAGCCTAGTGCCTCGCCCGTGCTGTAGGCTTGTCGAGATTTTGCAAGACGTACTATAATTCGATCCCGGCCCCTGACCATCTCATGCGGCTGTCTTGCCTAGTGACAGCCCTGCTTTACCGCCTCCCGGCACAAATCGTGACCGCGGACCAGTCCGCATCTTTCGGGCACCAGCGAAGAGGGCTGAGCTTCCAGCAAAGAGAATGCAAACATGGACACCGCATGCGCCCCGACGTTCGGTAGTGCAAAAAACGTATCGTATGGACGTTAGTCCCTGGAGGTGCGTCGTTTCCCTACCATTGAGTTGAGCTTGTTGCCCACAAATTTACCGTACCCCAGGAGCCTGTGCTGATATGGAAGTCGGTTTCGCGAGTTGATGTAGGGGGGCGTACGGGGGCATAAATGAATATGCCATATATGACACTTTCTAGGTGGGTGCTCTCCCGCAAGATGGTTGCAATTGCACAGAAGATGTGGTTGTATTGAACTGGGCCTGTTGCAAGAGAGAGAGCGCCGCTCTTTTATCTGTGCTCCAGACCCCTGACTGCACACGTGATCTGTTGAATCCTACGGCACTTCCGCTGTGGGCATGACTGTGTTGAGTATGACACCCCGGAGGGGATTGTCAAAGTGGCACATCAGTAGTGGAGCCCTGGGAGCGCTCGGCTCGATTGAGCACGTTAGCCAAGGCGCTAACAGCCACACAAAAAGGCTTTGTGTTGGAAAGTACATCGATTCAAGGATTAGATTCGCTTTCTTCACAACTAACGGTGATGCAAGACTGGGCATCACTTAAATACAAATTATGCACAAGGCCCGATTTTACCGCCGTTTTCGGTCTTTTCCGCATTCAGATTGCTCACCGTTTCCGGCTCTCTGCATTTTGGCCTGTTTTTCTGCATCCGGACCCTTTAGCTGCATTAGGCCTACTTCCAAGTGGGGCCTCAAAGCCAACACTTTGCGCGTCAAGTCTATTTTTGCATGACCCAATTTGTTGGCTTTGAGGCCCCACTTTTAAGTAGGCCGAATGCAGCTAAAGGGTCCGGATGCGGCCAAAATGCAGGGAGCCGGAAACGGTGAGCAATCTGAATGCGGAAAAGACCGAAAACGGCGGTAAAATTGGGCCTTATGCATAATTTGGATTTAAGTGATGCCCAGTCTTGCATCACCGTTAGTTTGGGAGCAAGCCAATCTAATCCTTGAATCGATGTGCCTACTTTCCAACACAATTGGTTGAGCTATTCTGACGGTTTGACATGCTGTTGATTGCCTGACATGCAGACCGGAATAAGGTCCGGTCTAGCCTATCAAATTTGACATGATCCAGCTTCGCGTGACAGCCTTGCTCCAGGGAGCTTGCGCTCCCTGGGAGCGCTCTAACCACTCTGGCCTTGGCACCTGATTTGTGCGACACCATATGAGGAAGGGGGTGGGAGGCTTGTTACGGGCCAACCAACCAGGGCTAGATCTAAAGGATGTTGGCGATTTCTAGATGGTTAGACGGCGGGCTTGCAGGTGTCATAGGGGTATGGAGCATTGCCAAGATGGGCAGCTGTTTACGGGCATCAAGGTGGTTGCTACACACGGAATTTGAAAGAATGGCAGGAGGTTGATGGCTGTTTCGAGCTGGGCACTTACACGGCACACGAAGGGGGTATTTGGGTAGTGGATTATCATGCAGCGCAGAGGCAGATGCGAAGAGTCCTGGCTGGATCCGCGTTTCATAATTTTCTTGTTATCTAGACTGAAATTAGACTCCACTCTCGAGGACTAGAGACTCAGAAAGCAACCGGCGAATATCGTCAAATATGAAGCGTATTTCCTTGGACTACCGAATCTTCTGCCTCAACAATTCCTCTAAATTTAGACCCTTCTTGTAGATAGGCCCGCGGTGCTCGTGACGAGGTTCTGAGTTCATTGCCTTGCCAAACACCCTTGCTCTGCACAACGGAATCGAATTTAGATCCGCTTTGCGTGATCATTGGTTGAGAGTTAATCTGCGCAATCTCCACCTGACGTCCAGGAGCTGTGATCCATCTGGAAAGTTCCCCAAGCAGCCTCTGGAACCCACTATCACCTTCGTTGCTGAAGACGACCATTTCCTTGTGGTTGGCGTGGATGCTGATCGAATTATAGCCCTCAAGAGTGGCGGATTCCTTGGTGACAACGACCTTCCCTACTACAGGCATAGGGAGTTCTTCGAAGAAACATGTGATCTCAATCCGTCTACCGCTAAGCTGCAGTCTCCGTATCATCGCCGAGAAGTCATCATGGATGGACCTAAGGAATTGACTGTCTGTCCTCAAGACTTCCAGTAGTGTTGTGTTGGTTGATTTCACAACGCCAAGGGCTGAAGCTGGCATCCTCGCCCAGTCAGCCATCCAGCTTCCCCTATGCGGTGTTCCCAAAAATATGATGCCTGTGACGCAGCCGAATATATTCCGGAGATGGGATTCGGGGTTGTTTTGTGAGAGCAGGAGAACTCTCTTGCACACGAGGCCCCCAAGACTGTGGGCGACAAATATGAGGGGGCGAGATGACATGTTAGAATGAGCTCTGTTCGTCGTCAAATCGTGTAGAAGGTTCGTGGCATGCTCATTCAGCCCATTTGAAGAGGGAGCTGATTTTCGCACTATGTATGCGTCGTAGCCGTACGTGAGTATGCGGGCGTAGTAAAACCGTGGCAAGAGGAGCGACTTTGGCCATGGTACCGACTGGCCAGGGGCAGTCCAAGTGGTTTCACGATCCCCAGTCAACCCATGAATGAAGCAGATGTCAATAACAGGATTGGGGCAGTCGTGCAAGATCTTGACTCCATCCGGAAATGAAGGACTAGGCAAGATGGTGGTTTTTCTCTCGTGCCATAATAGCTGCTTGTGCGGGACATGATCGACGCTCGGTTTTTCAATGTCGCAGCTACCCGAAGGGTTGCGTTGCCAAAGCTTCAACAGGTAGCGAAGGATCGCCTTGAGTCTCTGCATCGTCCGCGGAAGGTAGGGCGATCGGCAAGGGATTTCGGGACGGTTAAAGTAGACGCAGCTGTGACTTGTGAATGTAAGTTTAATATCGGCTGAAAAGGGGGGAGCAGGAAATACCTAGGCTATGGAAACGCCGCCGTCCGTAAGCAGAGTAACTGCCGCTCAACCAGACTTTTAAGAATGGGAGGAAATGACTTCAGCAGAAAGGCCGCTATGAGTCGTACTGGGTATGTCATCAAGGACGCAGTCCAGGTAGATAGGTCACAAGTTTGCCCCCAAACAGAGGACTTAATGATCCAACGCACCACACGTCAAGCCGCTAGCCAGTCAGACACATGAGTGTGGACCGACTCGGGAGGCCGGACGGGTCAATGTAGTCGTATTAGAGGAAGGACGCGTATCGGCGAGAAGGAGTGATCGGCTTTGGATGCATGGTCGTCTGCCCAAGTATACCCATTAGCGATTGACCCGTGAGCGGGAATGCTAATCTTGTGCTACTATCTCATCCTCAACTCTGTTGTTGAGCCTCCGCCTGCGCTAATCGCGGTTTCTGGGGCAATTTAACAGACACCCGTCGCTCTGCCAGATCACGGCCACTCAAGTCTACTAATGGTACGCGAACGATTGCGGATCGATTGGATGGGGCTCCCGTAAGGCCCTGATCCACAACGTGCAGACCTCTGCCAACCAACTTTCGCTGGCAGAGATGCCAGCCTGGCATGGGCTGTTACAACTTATCAGCCCACTAAAGCCCACTATAATTTACAAGACTCCCACACCACGAACCCTAACCCTCCACCCACAGGCCAGCTGTACATCCTAAAGTCAGGTTTTGGCAGCTTCTCTGCCAGCCTGGCAGGTTGTGAGTCAGGGCCTAACAATGAGCGTCCATAACGGCAAATCATCTCAGCGGATGTACGTTTGCATCGCATGCTGCCACGTCAGCCCGTTATACCACCCGCCCGAGCACTAATATAAGATCTCATCCTCTTGCTATGAATGGTGGGGTTTCTAAACCGCAGGCTCGCCGCTTCGCGTGGAACCATCCAAAGCATGCCAAGAGGCGCTGCTGGACGTTGTTGCAGACGCTAGCGCAAATTAGCAGTCGTCGCTAACGCGTTGGTTCCGTTGCCTTCTCGAACGGCGGGATGCTAACTCATCTTCTATGGAGCTTCTGCGGAGCCACCGGGATTAGTTCCCAGCGAACCGAACCCCTACCCGAGATGCGGCGACCGTAAACTTGTGGTACATGCCCGAAGGTTATCTTGCAGTCGGAAAGTGCTGCAGCCGCCTTGACTAACAGGCAGTGCAAATCGACGATGAGGACCGCATCGATTTGGTACAGAGTGTTGTCCAGCTCGCATCGGCGTTGGGCCGTAGCGTGCGTTCAGCAGAAACGGAGGACTGTGTCGCCAATAGGTTCCTTGCGTTGATGCCTGGCCTTCCGATATTGTGTTGGGTTCTAACAGCCAGCAGCCTTTCAGCCCAACAACCTACCCCTCACCTCAGTTGTTGTGACCGCAGTTTTTCTCCCCGAAAACATCCTGCGTTGAAACTATGGCCGGTAGATTCCCTTGGAAGTCACCAAAGAGGTGGTACGAAGATTTCACGGATCGCCGTGCTGTGCCCCAAGGTATGTTCCTGTTTAGCACCAGATCGCGAGACATTCTTCCGACTCATATCCTCCAGCTGCGACCAGGTCCTCCGAAACTAGAGATGCAGAAAATCGACCGGAAACGTCTTCCATCGCGATAGAGCCGTGTTCGCTACCTAGTGCAGGTGTGGGAGCCGCCTACGATCACCAGCAACCCGCGGCATCATACGCCCTACCTGCGAGCTTGCCCGTCGACGCCAGAGCCGAGCCAGTGGCGACCCAGCGCGCAGAGCAACAGAACCTCGTTTCCGCGTCCGGACAGCAAGCGGTGTGTCATCCGCCGATTGAAGAACTTGGCAGGTTCATTCGTGAAGTAGTGATGTTTGAGCCCAGGTAAGCATGGTAAGCATTGATTTTCATGAACCTCGCTGATGGCTGTGATAGAACTGCACCAAGACCAGAGATCACGCCTGGGAGTCGCCCTCCACGCCAACCTCTTTCGATCATACAAACAGGGTCTACGTTTAAGAGTTCAATCAAACTCGGGAGTAACGCTTCGGCAAGGCAAGGCAACAAAATCATGGGCATCACGCGGGGGCATATTGAGCAGAGAGGGTCAGAGTTTGTGGGAGATATTCAGGAGAGTGAGGGCGCAGCTCTGACGCAGGGTAATGAGATGAATGGAGAAATGGCCCAAGAACAGGAGGTGGATGAGGATGAGGGGAGCAATGGAGCGGTTGTCTGAATATAGTTGTTGTCAATGTATTCAGTTTCGTGATAAGGCTGTTCCGAGGAACATTCTATGAAGTTGTTTGTAAAACCATCGTGGCGGTTGCTGTAGGGGCTGACACTCATCCATCTCAAAGGCACCTACTTACCTATTACACCACCGCACTAATCCCGAAGGAATAGGTAAGGCTTATTTGACGTTAACCTCCGGGCCAGGATTTCAGCTGTGTGTCATGAGAAGGGCCTCGGGGCTTACGGAAGGAAGTTGACCGAGGGCGTGATTCAAGAGCTTACATTGCGTAAGCCTGCTTCTGTCGATTACCTTCTGAATCGATAACCCTGTATGGAAAAATTTCCTGCTAGCCTAGGTATGAGAGGAAGCGGCCCTTGTCTACTGCTATCTCAAGCAATCCCCGGAAGCATGACTCTCTATTTCCTTAGGTACTCCAGATACTACGCACCTGAGCACACAGAATCCTTATGATCACCAACCCGACCCTCCTCTCAGCCTTCTTCATCGCCAGTACCTTAAGACTTATCCCCGGCACACTCACACTCGCTCAGCCCCAAGCCACCAACAATAAGGAAAGTAAAAAATACACTCGCGACATAATCCCCGGCATTTGGGCCGCTCTAAACGGCTAATTACGAAGACAAAATTTTCCTCCACCTTTTTATTTGCTATCCAATCGAGTATCCCGTCATGACTTTGACTTAGGGGAAGGCTACCCCTGAAAAGCGTAAGCAATATGGCCCTAATCATAACACTTTTCGGCGCGCAGTCCGTCTGTTCAAGCCCCGTACTACCACCGGCCTCTGCGATTGTAGCGGGGAATCAAACATCATTGACTTGGCGCTATGCTGGTTGTATTCCACGAGTCCTTGGCAATGCATGATGCTGTTCTGAGTAGCGACGAAAGTGGGGGATGGAACTGGCAAAGGGGGAACAGTGGTGGGCAAAGGGGGGATGTTCATGGTGGTATTTTTGTCATGCTAAGGTACCTAGTATTGCTAGTTACCTGTTCGTTTTGAATCTAGTCTAGTTCTGTTAACTGCTTGCCTACGACGCCCAACTAGGGACTTACTAGCCGGGCACTACTCCTTTTACTCCCCGGGCACTAGTCTTCTGAAGGGTTAGGGTTATCTATGGGAAAAATCCAAGGCCCCACTCCCGACTTCCCCTGGCCGCCTTCAAAAGTCTACACCGCCTTCGGTAACACCCCGCACCCTGCAGCCACCTTGCCACCTACAGTGTAGCCCTGCAGCCCAGCCCTGCAGCCGCAGGCCAAGTCAAATCCACCAAGTCAAATCCACCACACCATCAACCAACATCTTCAATCTTTTGCACACAACAACGAAGGTTTGCGATACCCACCCGCAACACCGTTCAGTGCTAATATCATCGATTTATATCAATTCTACGCCCTCAAAAACGTCGAATCCTGTCTTTTTAAGCCAAAATACCACCGCGCGCGCGAGCAGGAGAGCCTGCGAGATCCCAATGCAAGAACCCGACCCTGCGCGCGAGCACCCGACCCCGCGCTTCATTGACGATGCGCCAATCGACCTGACGGAACGTCCCGATACTGATACCGATACCGAAAGCGATACAGATGCAGATGCAGATGCCGATGCCGCTGCGGTTCAGCACCCGGAATGGAGCGGATAGACAAGATCAAGAAGAAGAGAAACAAGGCCATTGCTCTAGCGATTCGGATAGCCAAGAGGAGGAAGAACAAGGCCTTGGCACCAACGAACAACAAGACCATGGTGGTTCATCTGGCCATAGGGATATTCCCAACCCGCCCACAGGCGGTGTGGAACATCCTGATGGGTTGATCCGACCTGCAGCTACTGTATCAGATCTCCAGGCTGGTGTGAACCGTTGGGCAAAGCCGTACGGCTTCGCTGTTACACGTCACAACGGCCGCAACAAGCAGGGTCACGCTATGATACAGGATGATGGAGAGGAAGAGGATTATATCCAACAAGCGGAGGAGGCCCATGGAGAGGAAGAGGATGTAAGCGCAGGGCACGCAGGCAACCCAGGGGGTTCAGGGGGTTCAGGGGCAGGGAGGTGGGAAGCCGAAGGCCAAACCACCCACGCGAAAAAACAGGAAATCCTTGCAAGATACGATTATCGCGAGGCCATTGTCACTGGTCAAGCCCAGGGCCCGGCTTGTTATCAGGCCCAAGCCCAGGGGCCGATTGCTGATCAATGAGGGTATCATGGAGTCAATTGACAGCCAAAAAAGGCGGGCACCCAGCCCTTTACCACCTCCTGTTGTAGCGAAGAGGACTCGTAGCGGTCGGGTGGTGCGGCCGACGGTCAGTTGATCCTGGGCTTGGTGTTTTGACTGCGCGGCACTTCAAAGAGTGCGGATTTGGCATTTATAGGCCTAGGGCCCTATTGTAGCTATTGTAGTATGGTTGTTGCAGTGGATCAATTGAGCATCATGTTGTATGGCGATGGCATCATTTTGTATGGCGATTTTGGTGTGTGACGATGATGGCCAGGTGGCGATGTTGGCGGGGTGGCAGAAAATGGCAGTATTTGGCATGAAGTGGAGGCCCTGGATTTTCCCATAGATAACCCTAACCCTGCAGAGGACTAGTGCCCGGGAGCAAAAGGAGTAGTGCCCGGCTAGCAAGGCCCCCCAACTATTCCGGTTGTTGACCCATCCAGCCAGCGAGCCGTTCTCGTTAGCACAAGACAACCTACCTGGATTTGGCCTCCTCAGTGGCGAGCACCCTCGGTATTTCAGGGAATGGACGACCAAGAATTACCTTTATATGTCGGTGTTATCGTTGTTCAAAATCTTGAAGTGGTTGATGTTGAGGCTGAACCTAGAACCACCCAAACTCTGTTCTACCACCTTGTAGTGCCCACCCCTATCCTTGCCAGCCTCCACGCCCCGCGGCGTTGCAGGGACTCTATTCCCAATACGTCATCAATTGGAGGGGAACTTCTAGCCGTAGGCCAGAGAAAAGAAGAACAAGCAATACAATACACACTTGCAACTCCATCAGTTCTACCACTTCCAAAAGTGCACTACTTCTGACAAAAGCCATTCATTTTTAAAAACAAAGAATGTTTATTTCGGATGGAATTCACGCTCATTTTCACATGTGTGTCTCCGCTATATTTTGTTAGAGCGTGTCGCTTGCTTGTCTGCGTCGTTCGCTTATTACGTACGTTACAACAATGATAATCGTAAAAGCCCAGATTCGTCTCCTCTAATTAGGGGTTACTGTTTATCTTCTTATTAGTTAGGGAACGTTGTAAGCGACCGACTCGCAGCCATCTTTCTGTGCTTGACTAACGTATATCTCAGGTAGAACGGTGACGTCCTATGGACTCCTATTTGCGTACCCGTGTCTTGGTGAACGATAAAGCAGCCTTTCCGCCGCAGGATGCACACCGCAGCAGATGAAAAATGCAATCTTTTCGATTGCGAGGTTCAGTCAGGCTTTAGGGCCCGACAAAGGTGGATCTAGCCCGGATGTACATGTTCTCCTTCACCATCAGCGGTTCAGTATACAGGGATTACTTCAAGGCATCACCCATTTTTGTGCGATGGATGCCACTCTATTTTTGGCTGGACGCCGGAGGTAACGGTGATGGTTCTGAACAGAAATGATGGCTTATTTAGGCTATATATCGAAATCTGCGTCGCTGGCCACTACCCTAACCACCAGAGTTTGCCCATGGTCAAGCACCCATCTTTGTATAGCCAACTGGAAAGCGGAGCCGCCTCGATGGGGTCCATCTACCGTATCATGCGGTCACCCCTGTGGTATCCAATGTACGTGCTAGTCAGGACAATCAAGGACTCAGATGTGAACTATATCGGCCAGGCACAGGGTTTTGGGGAAGATCGAAGAGAGCCTTTTCGCTGGCGCTGCGAGGTGATTCCGCTGGCGGACGAGACGGGAAGTGCCCATGGCACACCAAATGCGGACACTGTTTGGGTCTTTGAAGGTGAAATCCTAACCCTGAAAGAGGTATTGGGAATTCCGACAGATCCGGCGCTGTTCGTCACTAGGGACTGCGAGGTTACAGCTCCATTCTTCTATCATGGTAGAAGGGTCACCGCCCACCTCACCAGCAATGCACATTGGATCACATATACGGCATCTTCGATCAAGTTCCTACATATAAGCGAGGAGTGATGGAGCGGTCCAGCACGGAGTAGAGTGCTCGGTTGGCAGCCTTGGGACTCGTTTCTCATCTGGCATAGGGTAAACATCCGAGCTCTGGATCGAGTAACTCATGATGACGAAGAGGCTATTACGGGTAGCGGGAGCACCGACACAGGGTTCTGGTGGTGGTTCGCTTGTGCTTCTAGTGGACACACTGCTTGGACAGGTGTCGGGTGTATAATGTACCTTAATCCGTCTGTTGCTCCAGAAGTTGCAATGGGCCTAGCTTTTCTCGTTGGACAAGAAAAAAGAATGTGTTTACTTTTATCTTATCTAGAGCCATGTTCAGTGCGGCCTCTGTGAGGCGGAGACTGAGGGAAGCTGACGCATCGCCGACCTTGACTGCCAGTGTAGCTGAGGGTGGAGTTTCTGGATTTTTCTCATGTATAATCCTACCCTGTATTCAACTGGTGCAGCAAAACCAGCAAACACAACAGAAGAACAGGGACATACAGACCTCCGACCGGAGGGAGGTAACCGAGTAATGACGAGCATGAATCGAATAGTAATGATAAACAAATAAATATATTTTCGCTGCTCTCCAACATGAATGGATTTTTCGTGGATGAAAAGGTGAAAAGTTCTCCAATTACAAGATGAAGAGCACGAAATATTTATAGTGAAAAGATAAGCCACACAGTGGGTCCCTCAAAACACCCACCGTACACTAACCACAGCACCACCCCAAGTCAGTATACTAGTAGACTAGGCGTTCTCTCTTTGAACACCTGCTTCTAACCTGCCTATTGACAACTTCACTCAGGGAAACAAGACACCTACTAGTATGCTGGAGTGTGTGCAATCACTGACAAGTTGTGGCGAGCAATGCGAACATCTTTCCCTACCAACCGTTGTCCAACCTCATGCACCGAAGCTAGATTCCGTGAGGCATGCATGCAGTATACGTATCTCTGGCTACGTGGGATTTTCATGTGCATCGTGACACCGTGACTTGTCAGCTCATATCTTTGCTGTACAGATGTCCTTGATGGGCTGCAGTTGATCCATGATAGCCATCTATTCCGCTGGGCCAGATCTCTTTGGGGCAATAAAAAACAGGCAGACCCTGAGGAACCCGTGGAGGAATCAAGACTCCCAGTCACCAAACCAATTATCTTGCGGAATAAAGAGGATGATTCCCCTAATCTCCTACTTAATATAGATCGGTACTCAAGCCAGCTGGAGCTGTGGGCGGTTGCTCTAGTTGGACCCAGCTCCAGCTCTGTGTTCTTCTCTACTCTGGTTTCATCACCTACTATCCCTCGCTTGCATTTCAAAAAGGGGGCCTGCCTATTGCCAAATATGCCTATCCTTGCACCTATCCTTGCACTTCCCATTGGCACTATCCTCTTGGTGGCCGGATTATTCTGCTCGCACATCGTGGAGATCAGTACGGAGAAAACATTTTATCGACCTAATCCAAGATATGAAGCTCGCATGTTGTATCTTCAAAGGAAGGAGACGATCAATGACTAGGCCTTTGGTTCTTGCAATCTTTGCCAAGGAGGATAAAACCCCTCATCGTCACATCTCGCCGGAAAAAGACCCACGTGGAAACTGAAGCTAAGACCAACCTGGAAATCGAGCTCAAGACGGTTCTCGCCATACTTACAAGCTTAGCGGGATTTACCATGCAATTTTTTGGGTTAAAGTCGATGCATTGGTCGGTTAAGGTTGTGTAGCTTGTGTGACTATTGCCATGACGGCTCTGAGGGCGGTCGTCCGTCGGGATCTGGCAAAGCTCCCAACAGCTCGAAAGCTGCACGCTGGCTTTGAGATGGGTTGGTTGGCTACAAAGCTGGTCTTGAAGTTCTTCCCTGATCAGCGCGACGGAGAGAACGGTAAGGAGGAAGACAAGGAAACATCGAAATCAAGCTCCTCTAGCTGGCTACTACCGTCATTAGCCGGCAACGATGAAAAAAGGGATGCGAAGGAGGCGCAAAGTTGGATCATCAAACCTGTTGTAGAAGCCTCGGAGGCATAGCTGATCTGGCTCCTTGACCGAGTCCATTGTCTGCCAAAGCTAGAGCAACTGCCTCGGCGATAGAAGCCACCTTGACTTTCTAGAGAGCGAAAAGGCGTTCCCCCCCCCCAAGGAAGATCACAACGAACCAATACCACCCCATGTCATCAAATATGACAACAGCGATGACAGCGACAGCAGCGATGACAACCACAACAATACGACAGCAGTTATAGCAGTCCGCGGCGATCTCGGTTAGCGGCTACCGAACGACACGACAAAAGTCATTCATGGCTGTTGGCCGGGTTCGAAAAGCTGCGCAAAAACTACAAGTAGCCGACGAAGCAAGCTAGCTAACGGATATGGAACAGAGTTGGAAGAGGCCAACGCAGGCTTTACAGCGGCAGCAGGCACCATCGACGGGGAATACAATGGGGTGGTTGGATGTGGTCCCAGCCACTGCGGCTCTCTCGGGAGCATATGGGCTAGACGCTTCGCTATAGGGCCAAAGAGCTTCAACGGCCCTACGACACAGGGACGTCGTTCACACACAACAGTATTTTCTTAGCTGCAGAACCAATAATTCTCCAGGATGGCACAGGATATCCACGCCGTCGGGCTTGGCAGTCTCGAAGACGTTTATCTTTGCATCATCCCTCCCCTCAGCTTGACAAAGCGCCTCCCCCCTGCTTATAGCGTTGTGGATTGGGCACGCCAGCATGTCCAACCTAGGAACATAGCCTTACACTGGGCCGGCTTCTATTGGGATGAAGAGATTTTCGACCACCTGCCATTGACGAATCCGGATTTGCGTACCGTCAGTGGGAGAACGGTTCTTCATCAAGCAGCTGTGGGCGGGAATAGAGCCAGTGCTCGATTGCAAAAGATGCTTGACAAAGGCTACGACGCTACTGCCAAGGGCCAGGACGGCCGCATGGCACTGCAATATTCTGCATGGAAAGGCGATGCCGTCGGGGTCCGGACCTTGTGGGAAAAGACAAACGTGGAAGATGAAGACAGGCTTGGGATGCGTCCTGTCAACATCGCAGCCAGCCGTGGCCATGACGAACTTGCGATAGAGTTGTTTTCCGGGAACGCCGACATGGACGTGGATATGATGCAGAAGCGTCGCAACCATCAGGACCAAAAAGGCAGCAGTCATGCACCACGCAGCAACCGGAAACTGTCAAATGCTGCTTAGATACTTCACATCAACATCGGGAATGGGTTATCTCTGAGGTTGATAAAAATTCGAGGACTACTACGGTACTGTGTTGCGCGGCAAGGTCCTGTAGTTTAGAAACTTTGGCTCCCCTGATCCAAAGCAGACTGAGAAAAAAATGGCGGCGGAAACAGATCAAGCGGGCGCTACCGCGCTGCAACACGCAGCGGACCTGAAATGCGTCCGTTACTTGGAAAGTTGGCTATCCTCTATAGAGGACAAGACTGATGGACAAGTCCACAAAGACCATGTATGATAGAGTGGTGAGTGATTGGGGCTGGTTGAACTTTGACAATGAGGCTTGATAATAGCAATCTGGAGGCGCTAGGACCTGTACTCTTATACTTGGAGGCTCTTGCTTTGTTATCTAGAGCCTCGGTACCTAGGTATACGACGAAGTGTCGAGTGAAGGGGCCGAGGTATCTTCCCCCTCCACAGACTTCAATGCAGAACTAGTAGTATTAGAGGGAAATGAATATACCTTACCCTTTGAGAAGGTAAATACATCGGCTGTGCTCAACTACCTTAGTATTGATTCAAAATAATGAGCCTCTCCTTGTTCTTCTCCGCCCAAATTCGAAATGCTACCCCAGGCCTGCGAGTATACTTTAGAATATTCCCCACCGCCTCCGTGTAACTCGATCCGTAAAACACATCTGTACCCTCGTCTCTAAGTGTTATCTGGTCAACCAGAGTTCTGGCTGACTTCTCTGGGATTGCCAAGCCAACAGTGTAAAACCTGACTACTTCGACCTCATCAAACGGCTCGGTCTCAATTTCCTTTCCAATCACCTCTGCGATAGTCGCCACAACATCCCTCTGCGAAATGAGGTCCGGCCCAATCACCTCAACAGCCGTCTTCCCAAGACTCCCACCCACCACTTCCGGACCCTTCACCAAAATTGCCCCCGAAACAGCACCCACATCATCAGGCGAAACCCAATCCCACGCAGCATTAGGATGCCAAATCTTGACCTTCCCCTCGTTGATCATGTCCATCCACAGCAACGAGTTCGTCGCAAAGTACCCGCCCCTGACCGCCACAAACCCGCCAACACCCAACACACCCGCCAGCGCAAGCTCGATCTGCGCGTGCTTCCACGCAATGAAGTCATCAGGCGTGATGGAACTCAACTCGCCCTGCACGGCATAGCTGCTGAGCAGCACGACGAACTCGACGCCGCCGGACTTGAGCGCTTCAAAGGCGGACTTCATACTATCCGGGTTCTCGTAGTTGAGATAGACGAAGGCGCGCTTGGCTCCGGTTTCTTCGGCGGCGGCGCGGAGGGTGTCGGGCTTGGTGAGGTCGGCGTAGACGCGTTTGAAGCCGCCCGCGAGTTCGTCGGCAGCGGCGAGAGGGGCTGGAATGAATTTGGAGGGGTCGCGCATGCCGAGGATTATTTTGGCGCCGAGGGAGTGGGCGAAGAGGGCGGCGGCGGAGCCGACTTTGCCGGTGGGGCCGAAGATGATGATGGGCCCAGGGTTCGACATTTTTAGGGGTGGTTCTGTTGCATCGGGTTGAGTTCTCGAAAGATTTGAGAAACTTTGGAGACTTGATTCACGCATATATAGGTGTACCTTTTTGATCATTCATCACCAAGACTCCATTGCTGGAATGATCCTTGACGCTAGGTTCATCAGGTATGTCGCCGCAGCACCCCGCTCACCTCATCCAACCAACAGCCGCCACCGGATGCAGCACTCTTGGCATTCCGAGACCCCCGGGTTATGTGAAACGCGGACTTTAACGATCCCCGCATGGAAGAGGGGTTCAGATCCCGAGTCGGTCCGCAGGTGTCTGAAATCGGATATGGCCTAACGTCAGATGAAAAACGTCATGAACAACATGCACAACAACTGCATGGGAACACAGGATCCGAAAAAAGATACGATGGATGCCAATACTAGGCAACTGGATGTCAATCATGACCATCTTAAGCTTGAAGAATGGACTTTCACCCTCAACCCAAAAAATATGTCATCTCCAAGGCATCAACCCAACAAACCCGGCCTGAGACAGTCGAGAGCAGTCAAAGCCAGTGAGCGGGACCGGCTGAGAGACGAAAATCCCCACGTAAGTCATCAGAAAGTATGAATACGCATATGTATCTAAATGAGTCTCCTGCTTCACATAGCCATGGCGCCACTTTCGGCTGCCCAATTCGAGTCATGGTGAGTCCACCAACAAACCCCTGGACTCCGCTGGGCACACAGACTCGGAGGACGACACCCCTCGGTCGGACAGATTACTATCTGCAAAAGTAGCGGAGAACCCCATTGCAACTTATAGCACTAAAGAGCTACAACACTGTACCCGAGTTCTACAACACCAACTCGCCGAGGAAGCCTGTCCGGATGCCTCGCCACACTCATGCCACTACTGCCGCAAGGTTTCTTTGGACTTGCGAAGACAAAATGCCTCCGAGATATTCCCCAGTGACGAGCAACGCCCAAAAGGTTGGCGCACGTGTGCTACTGGCATTGGCTTCACTCTCGACGAGGCTTCTGACGCCGCTGCCAAGGGGTGTGCTTTCTTCTCCTTCGTCGTTGGAGATATCTGCGAGCAAGCAATGTCTTCAGTCAACTCTGCTCGTGGCGCTCTTGGGATCACCACCACGGGGATAATACAGGCCAACGCTAGCGTCGGGTTCACTCTGCAGATTCGCGACGATATCATGCAGAGTCTCAGTCTTTACACGGTTCCGGGACGTAAGCCTTTGCACTCCCGTCTTGGAGACTACCTGCCCCCGAATCTCGTGCCAGCATCGGAGGTCAGCTTTAGCCGGGCTCGCGTCTGGCTTGAGAAATGCGATAGTTGCCATAGCGGCAGTTGCAAGCCGCTTAGCCACCCGTACATGCCAAAGCGTGTCATGCAAATCATCCCCATCTCACCCAACAACGGATCTCCGGCATCTCTTCGCACCCGACTATCCACTGCGGCAGCACCGGCACCATATGCGGCACTGAGCTACTGCTGGGGCGGCGATCAAGTCTCCAAGACACTCAAAGCACGCCTAGCCGACTATGAGAAGGACATCCCCCTGGCCACCCTCCCCCAGACCATCCAGGACGCATTAACAGTCGCCCACGGCATCGGCCTGAGATATCTCTGGGTGGACGCACTGTGCATCGTCCAAGATGACTACGACGACAAAGACGAGCAGATCGCGCAAATGTACCAAGTCTACCGCGGCGCCTACGTGACCATCTCGGCAGCGACAGCCAGCACCAGCCACGAAGGCTTCCTCCGACCCAGGACCCAGCACCGAGGCTTCACCCTGCCCGCCCGTCTCGACGACAACGTCTTTGGCCAAGTCCTGCTCATGCCCAAACCCAAATTCCGCGCCACCGCAACCTCGACCCACGAATACCCCCTCTTCAGCCGCGGCTGGACCTTCCAAGAACACGAGCTCTCCACCCGCATCCTGATCTACGGCCGGCGGGAGATGCTCTTCTGGTGCCCGCAATCCAGCCACCGCGACGGCGGCCAGGAGCGACCCTACTGGCAAGTCCACGACCCGTACGCGCTGAGTATATTTTCTCAAGGCAACCTGCAAGGCCAGAACGAACTCCCCCGCAGCCCCGTCCACCCCCTCGGCTGGGGCGAGATTGTCGAGTCGTATTCCGACCGCAATCTGACGGTCGAAGATGACAAGTTGCCCGCTATTTCCGCCATCGCGCAGGGCTATGCCGAGACGCACCCTGTCACCGAGTACCTCGCGGGTTTGTGGCGCGAGGGTTTTCTGGTGCAGTGTCTGTGGCGGGCGTGGAACCCCGAGAAGACGAGCCGGCCGGCGAAGTACCGCGCGCCGTCGTGGTCGTGGGCCGCGCTGGATGGGGAGGTGCAGCCGTGGAATCCGGCGGATGTTGAGGGGCTGGTGAGTTATTGTGAGTTGGTTCATGTCGAGACGACGCGGACATCGCCCCTTTATCGCTTTGGGATGGTGAGAGGCGGGTTCATGAAAGTTCGAACGAGGATGCGGAAGGTGTTGTGGTTCAATTATGATGAGCGCCAGGGTGGTCGGTACCAACCCCTGAATCGGGCGCATGGGCGGGACCCCATGGCTTCGGATGACGAGTTGGCGCTCTTGTATCAGTGGGGTGGGAAGGATCCGAGGCTGGCTGTTGCCATTGATGTGGTTGCCGAGTGGACGGCAGGTGTGGAGATCGAGTTGTGGACTCTTGAGTTGGCAAGCTGGTCTTTGGGTGATGCGGGATATCCTGAAGGAGGCGAGGGATTGTTGGTGGAGGCGGTGGCTGGTTCCAACGATGTATTTCGGAGGGTTGGCAGGATTTCCATTGAAAGTCAGGAGTTCTTAGCAGAGCCATATTGGTTCAACAACAGAGAGTCGGATATGAGGGAGGTCACTATCACTTGAGCTACATGCGAGAATCATTGATTTCTCCTATTTACTTCAAAAAAAAAAAAGTCCCAGTCACCCAGCAAATAAGGGGCAGCTCCCGATTGACTCAAGACACATACCAGCTATCAAAAGCAAACCACGGCGCACCTCCAGCCCCAATCCTCGTACAAAAGAAGTTGACCTCAGGGTTTGTTGCACCAGCCGGGTTCGCCGCCTGAAAGGTGTATGTCAGTGTCTGCCACGCAGTGGTGGAGATTTCATAGAATATGACTGCCAAGTCGTCGGTGCCGTGGAAACCGTCATGTCCCAGCAGGACCTGAACACCGCAGTCGGCGTCCACATCGGGCTGCCTGCGTACACTTACACTGAGCGTGTACGGCTGCCCCACGCAAGATGCATCGAGGTCGAGGTTGTGGAAGATGCCGTTATCGGTATTGCTAGCGCCCGGCGTGCCGATGGGCTCGGCCCGGTTAGGATAGGTGTATCTGCAAAGTAGTCAGTTGAGTATCGGAGTGAGGGTTCGGAGTGGCATACGCGTAACAACGGCCGTCTACAGGTGCGAAGCCGCGAGACTGGTAGCAGTCAATGCCCCATGTAGAGCCTTTGAAGTTGTAGCCCAGGAACCCGTTGGCGGGGTTCTCCGGAAAGCCGCCCTCAAAATCAGCGTTGCGAGTGTTTGGGGCGCAAAGGTTCGGCGGGTCACTTGGCGTGGCTGGTCCAGTAGGCTCTGTCGGAGGTGCGCTTGGAGTCAGTGTCGTCGAAGGGCAATCTGCAGACCCATTAAAAGTCGGGAGGACAAGGGGGCGAGGCACGCCGGTGGGCACAATACTCATGTGTGTCCGGATCTCCTCGTTGGTCCCTCGGTCTTTGACCCAAATGTCGATAGGTATTTCTCCTGGCGGCTCCCCGCAGAGGGCCTCTTGCACTTTGCTGTTGGTTGCCACCTTGCAGAACCCAATAGCAGCGCCGAGAGCGATCTCGCATGCCTTTAACAGAGCAGGGCCGTCTACCGGTATGAAAAACAATGGTGCGCACGCCTGGGCCGCCACGAGAACCGGGACAGCTGGGCTTCCAATGGGAACCGGCCCACCTGGACTTGGAGTCAAAATGTCGCACACTGGTTTGATGGCATCCCTCCCGGTTGTACAGAGCGGCTGTTGCGATAAGTCGGTGACTGTTGGAAAGGGGCACCACCCCGAGTAGCGGCCGGGGGCTGATTCCGATAGGGGGTCGTTTCGGTACAGCGGCATGTTGTCCCAGCTGAACCCTGCGCGGGAAAGCCAAAATCATTAGCCCTTCTAAATCCGGCGTAAAGGAGTTACTATCGACATACCGAGGTAGTGAAAGAACGGCAGGTCACAAGTAAACTCAAGACGCGACGGGCTCAAACCGGTCGCCGGGTTTCCACATTGTGTCGCGTCAAAGGATACAAATCCGCCACCCACCAGATCTAAGCCCTGTCTTTTTTCCACGTCGAGCCCAAAATCTTGGCCGTATCGTTTCCGAAGCACGGCGGACGGCACAGAGCACGCCTGTTTCGGCGCATTTTTGACGACGAGGTTCTTGTCAAGTTTAAAGACCAACCCGTCGGGCGTCACGACAGAAAATGTCCTACCAGAGCAGCTGGGGATCAAGAGGAACGTCTCGTTGGTGGTCTGGTTGGTGATAGCGACAGCCGTGAGCCGGGCGCCCGATGCCCGTGGTGAGACATAGCCCAAAAAGCCAGTGCCGTCTGTGGCATTGGCAAGAGCGGGTGCTCCCTTCAAGACGATGTCGACACAGCCATCCCGCTTATGGATTGGCTGGTGCCCGTGAGTATGTGACAAGACGAGGGCTGGGAGGGTAAGGGGGATGAGAAGTGAAGATAACAACATTACTGGGAATTCTCTAGGGCCTCCAAGACTAGAAGAACAATTTGCTTAGGTCCGGAGGAGACTTTCAAGAAAAAACTTGGCATGTTTGCAAAGTTTAAACTACTTGCTGCCCTATTCTTGAACGCAAGGCCCTGAACCTCCTTGTCGACCATGATGTGTCAAGACTCAAGGGTCAGGCCGCGGGCGGGGCTGAGGGGTGTTGCAATATATTAGCTGCAGGCAGGCCCCTGACGATGCTTAATTCGACGTGAATCGTCAGTTTTGGGAACGCCACAGCTGGGTAGAACGTATCGGAATGCACGTACCAAGCTTGAAAACCCGGATCTCATTTCCTCATTTTACTCGGCTCATTTTAAGCGTGTCGCCACCGGTCTACTTCGGGAAGTATGATACTACTTAGTCCTTCGCCTTGCATTGAAATCCAACATCTTCGAAGTTGCCTCTATCGATCCCTTTCCTAAGTCGACCTAACACCCAGCCAATCCATTCCCACCCAAACCCTCAGACTCAGGGGTATGTCGCAAAGACAACGCTGTCAAAAAGGTACCGTTTACCATCATTCATGATTGTATCGTGCAATCGCCCCTGAGCACCCCATATTCACCGGCCACCGGGCAGCATTTATGCCCGCAGACACATTTTTCGCTGCTGGAAGCCATATTGTTGGAGGTCCCGCATTTGCAGCACTTCCACTTGGTCCTCGCGGTTTTGGACAGCCATTATTATGGTGTGTATTTCGACCGCGCCTTTCTTTCTTCTCTGGACCCTGGGCCGATTGCCTTGTAAGCTCTCGGTACGAGTGTAGGGGTGGTCCTTTCTGCTCGTGCGGGATGTTGGTGGGATATGAGAGTAATTAATGATGCGGAATGTAGTAGCCAGCGAAGTGAGAGAGGGGGGTTTATATTTGAGAGCGTCAAGGTAATTCCACTCACCACCTGTCAACGGCCGCCGCAAAAAAGGCGGTCAAGGCCGGGAGCCGCCGTCGCAGCCGCAGTCACGTCCATCGCAGTCAATTGAGCAACAGTCAGTTCAACACCATCATAGCGATTGAAATCGCTCAAATCGCTCTAAAACGCAATGAAAGCATTCGCGCAATTAAAAAAAAGCTCCCTTTTACCGTCAACTTGTACGAAAACTGCTGGAACCATTGGTTATGGAGATTGTAGTGGTGGATTGACCGCTGACCTATAGTGGTGTGCGCTGCGGTGGTGAGCGCTATAGTGGTGGGCGCTGCAGTAGTGGGCGCTGCAGCTAGCTGCGTTGCCAGCTGTGTGTAAGTGTCAAACCGTCAGAATAGCTCAACCAATTAGATCATGCAAATGGGTGGTTCTGTGTGTTGTATTTCTTGGAGCAGAGCCTGCGTGTGTCAAACCGTCAGAATAGCTCAACCAATTAGATCATGACGTGGAGTTCTGTTGTGGAGATACACGCCTGAAGAGCCAGTCGTGCGCCAGAGGAATTCCGGGAGCTTGCCCCGGATACATGCGGACCTGGCTTTGATCACACTGTTGTTGAGTGTAAGGCGCAGAAAGCGCACATCGCGTGCCTAGCTCCGCGAAGTAATCCACGATGATCTGTGCTGCCAGGAGCTCGCCGTCAAGCTCTACTTCCTTGGGTTCCATCTGGAACTGTGCCTTGAGATAGGCGAAGAAGTGCTTGATGGCGCCAAGTTGTGATTGTGCGTACTTATCCTTCATGTGTATCACGGCTGTGAAGCCACAGTGGCGATCCGTGAAGTACATTGAGCGATGGTATCCTTTGGCATCTGGTTTGTGATCTTGGAAGTCAATAGCCCACCGCTCTCCTGGCACGCTTGGGCGCTCTCGTGGCCGTCGGCTTTCTTGGCGCTTCATCTTTCCTGCGGCGCAGTTGTCGCACTCATTCGTCTTAGGATGGGGAGGGCTCCAGTGTTCTGGATCAACATCGCCAAAGTGAAGTTGTTGGCCTGTCGGAGAAGGCACCCCCCTTGGATTGCGGAAGCGCACCCCGGTGACGTTGTGGATCAAGTGGCCCATCGGGCCGGGCCCGGGATGGCCAAGGCGTAGATGCCAGAGATACTCACTGCCAACGGTGGGCTTGCGAGCGGCGTAGCTGTTAAAGAGGGCACTGCGCAGGAAGAGCGCCTTGTTCGAGATGTCAGGATCCAACGATTCAATTACCGTTTGACCGAATTGTTTTGTGAGTTCTGCGATAATGGTGCCATCGCTGATCCTTCGAAGATAGTTGTTTGGAACCTTGTTATCACAGTGGATGCCGCGGGCGTGAAGGAGGTCAAGGGACACGATATTGCACACGAAGCCTTCGCAGTAGGCCACGTCAGACAGTCGGATCACTCGTATGCCTGCCTGTGTTGTCAGCTCAAGGTCCACCTCTCCATATCCTATAATAGGCACAGATACGGTTCCGGCCTGGATACACTCGCCATAGCGAGCGCACCTGAAGTTCCGGAACCTTGCGAGCTTGTTGAAGATGTGGAGGGTGGTGCCTGAGTCAAGGATTGAGGATTTGTTCAGAGGGTAGAGGGCTACTTCGCTGGTATTGAGCGCGGTTTTAATGGTCAGGAAGCTTGCTTTTGTTATGTTGCGCTCACTCTGTCTCCGTCAGCTATGGCGAGACGGGGCCCTTTCTTTCTCGATCTTCTTGATCATGTTGTCAAGGTTTTTATCGAAGGTACGGAGGCGCGCAACAAGCTTGATTCCACGATCTTCGGTGAATTCTTCCGGTGCAAGATCAGGGAAGGTGGACCAACACCCCCTTAGCTCATGGCCCTTGGCGCTGCAGGCTGGGCATTCGAGATCTGCGCCTCTGTGAGATCGTGTGTTGTAACGCTTTCTGTCTTGTGTGTCGGATTCGGATCTTTCGTGCTTGGCTGGGCGTTCAGTGCTCTGCTCTGGCATAGCGTTTCTGCGACCTTGCCCACGGCCACCTCTACGGCCGCGTGAGCGCCCGCCCCGGGGATGGCCCGTATCTCGTGAGCGTTCTGGTTGCTTACTGTCAAGGTGGGTGCGAGCCGATCGTGGGGATCCTCCCGGGGTCTGCTCAAGAGGTTCGGCTTCTGTGCCTGCGAAAGTCATGGCGAAAGCGGCTTTGAAAGGGCGCTTGGCAGTATGGAGATCAGTGGTGGAAAGGTGGTTCAAGAGCTCCCTGGCCACCTCATGGAATGAGGTATCGCCCGCGTGAATGCTTGCGGCTTTGGTCATTTGAAGAGTGGTAGCCCAGGTCGTTGTGGCCGGGAGAGTGTTCAACGCTTGAAGAAAACCATGGAGCCACATTGTAGGGCTGTTGCAGTTGGGAACGCCTGCTTCGGCGCCCTCACGCATTCGCATCTCCCACTCTGTGGTCCAGGCCGGGAGCTTGCGCGCCCACTTGCCTATGGTATTCAAGTGGTCTTGATACATCATAGCTGCCTCAATTGTTCGCACTTCTTCCTGGCCAGCGTTGATCTTGTGGATTGCTGCGTAGGCCTCACGCACGTTGAGTCCTCCTCCGATGTGTGCCTTGTAAACCCTCTCTTCCATGTTTGCTTGTATCCATTTGCTCAGAGCCATGAGATCTCTTCTTGTGATATCGTACTCTTTCTTGATGGTCGCGTAGTATTCCTGACTGCCTTTGAGCTGTGCCGCTTGTTCAGGGAGCAACTCGTAGTAGTTCCGTGGTCTTCGATTCGCACCTGGTCCTAGGTTCCGGGCAGGGAAATCAGCGAAGGAGGGGCGTACAGGAGCGACAGGAAAGGGTAGCTGTGATCCAGGCTCAACGAGCTCCCACAGTTCCATACGCTCCGCATGGCCCTTGAACTCATCCTTCCATTTGATCCAGTTCTCTGGGCCAGTGTATTTCCAATCCAACTTCGGGAGATGATTAGCGGCCATCGCGTTGAGCGTGTGGGAGCGCTTGTGTAACGGTTGGAGTGGTCGAAGAGGTCGGAACGGCTGGATCGCTGCGGTCGGAACGCGAGCGCCTGGCTAGTTCAATTGAGCTTGGGTACTGCGATTGATCTCTTGATTAGCTTAAGTCTGTGGGCTTGCTGGAGCGGTTGGATCATGGATCTTCGCGATGAATCAGACTGTTAATTGTCAAACCGTCAGAATAGCTCAACCAATTAGATCATGCAAATGGGTGGTTCTGTGTGTTGTATTTCTTGGAGCAGAGCCTGCGTGCAGAGCCTTTTTGTGTGGCTGTTAGCGCCTTGGCTACGTGCTCAATCCAGCCTAGCGCTCCCAGGGCTCCACTACTGATGTGCCACTTTGACAGGCTGATGGGTGGGCCTTTCTGCCGGATCCAGGGTTTGCCCAGGGTTATGTATGGGAACCTAGGTGCAATTGACGATTGACTAGGTGCACCTTGACGCTCTTTCTTCTATTTCTTTCTAGGTTACTACCACTAGTAAGTGTGACACTCCTTCCTACCATTGATGTATCAGCCTTTGATACACAACCTATGAACGATCACGGGTATCATAAAAAAACCGGTTCGCTGATCATGAGTTCATGACTCTTGAGATTTCATCCTATGGTTTCCTCTTTGGGATAATTGTGTGACAGAGGAGCACTTGACCTCCACCCAACTACGCCAACCTTCCAAGTCGACACTCGGAATTCAGGCTATGGGTTATATTATATGTCAATGCCACCTGCCGTGACAATGATATCTGTATCTGACGGCAGTTTGCTAAGTGAAATGTGACCTACCTATGCCTAGATTACCAGGTATTCTCCAAGCTCTGGTCATCTGCAACCTACGTTTCCAACCAACAAAGGCAAACACAAAGCCCGCGACCCTGATTAAAGCTTACAAGGCAAGCTTGTGATAAGTGTCACCATACAGTTGGGTAGGTACCTTTGGTAAGGGATGTAATCTATTAGAAAAGTAGATACCCTATCACCTAGACTCGGCCGCCACTGCCAAAACCTTTCCACCAGACTCGGACCATGAAAGTTGGCGGCCAGCACAGAGTCACCCTATTCAACCCAGCCCCAATCCTCCAACAAGCCATCCCATGTCCCTAAACATCCACCCCTTTACCCCAGCTTCGGCTTCGTATCGACATGCAGCGTGCAGTCGCCCTTCTGCACCCCAAAATCGTTGGCCATCAAGCAGTATTAGTGCCCACAGCTGCAAATTACGTTGCTTTTGGTCCACTCGTTCATTGTACTCCATCTCGCGCATTGACGAGGTCCCCTCTGTTCTGGATGGCCATTGCGTGTTTGGTCGGTTCGAGGCCTGTTTGTCTTGGTTTCTCTCGATGCGAATGTGGGAAGCGATCTTCAGTGTCAGGGGACTTGGGGTGTTCGCGTTTCTCTCTTCGCTCGTTTTGATATGTAGAAGAGCCAATGAGTGGATTTATAGTGAGGGATTGTTAGTGGACAAAGACAGGAAGGGGATATTTATCATGTTTTCGAGGTTACCTCAGGTGCCTAAGGTACTCGGGTTGATGAAACCCCCACTGGAAATACCCTAACCGTTGGGAATGATGCTCTTTGTCCTTGTGAAATCCTGCTGGTCATGAAAGCTCGGTGCTAAAATTCCATCCGGAGACTGCGTTCTCATGGCTGTGTTCCCTGGCAGCTTCAAGTTACATCTACTGTTGTGAGACATACTAACTCCTAGGACAGGCTTCAACGAAGACACATGCACACACCAACTGCACGCTTCATCCTGTCAATGACTGTGCGGCAATTTCAGTTACACTGCAGCAGAAACGCCGCCTGGACGGGGGCGACCACGCCGTCGAAAAAGACCTTGCGGAACTGCTCAAACTCCAAGCTCTTGGTGGTATCCCGACCTGGAAACTCACAGCGCAGGCACCGCTGAACCGCATAGCCGTACGACTGGCCAGCGTCGAGATAGATGAGGTCTGACACCCGATCCGCCAGCTCAAAGTCGCTGAGCTCCTCCTTGGTCTGGCTCCGCAACTCGCCCAGCGTCGTGTTGAGACACAGCTCCGTGAGCACCACGCCCAGCGTGAAGAGAACCCCGTTCCGAACCCCGTCGCTCGGAGGTACCGGTTGCTTGGATGTGCTGGCCCTACTGCTCTGGAATGGGGGCTTGAGGGCACATGAGATGGCAGGCTCCTTTGTCTGAGTCCCCATCACAATCGTGCTCAGCCCCATCCAGTCCTCGAGCCATGGTGTCCCGCAGAGATACAGTACAGCCCATGTAGCGGCCGCTGCGATCGCGAATCTGTCCTTGCGCGAAACGGTATCTCTCTGGTATTGGACTGCCAGTATGTGTGATGAGAGGTGCCGCGGCTCTGCAGTACTAACCCCGAGAAGCCTGCTGAGAGGACGGTACTGTCCTGGGTTTCTGAGAGGCGGGAGGGGCGAGCAGCTCAGGATCAGTTCTTTCGTCACGTCGGTGTATGGATTGGAGAAGGGTATCCGTGCCTTCCTCTCCCGCGAGCAAGGATCTATGAAGTCACAGATGCAAGAGATCCTGGGGAGTGGTGGTATGGGGACTGGTGGGAGTGTTACTGCAGGGCTCGCTGATACCGTGGTCGCTGTATTGGTCGTCACTGCAGCCACTGTCCTGTGTCAGCCAGATATCATCATTCAGGGCTAATTATGCAATGGAGAGACGTACCCAATGACTTTATAACCTTGATGGGGTTTTGCTTTGAAAAAGCGAGGCGAGCTCTCTTCCTTTTGCTTGTGTCTGTGATGGTAGGCATCGGGGCTGGGTTGATGGCGGGATCCAAAGCATCGTCCTTCTCCTGTTCTACCTGAGCCGTAAGCAAGACCCACTCACGAGTAGGACTCGGAGAAGACAGGGTAAAGGCAGGCTGGGTTGTTAGATGCGCTTTGATGTCCTTGTGCCACGTCAGAAGGAGATTTCCTTGGTGTTTCGCACAGCTACACTTCCACGAGTGGCTCACGGCCCCATAAATGTGCTGGAGGTTTGACCGGATCTTGTTGCAAGTTTTGGCGTCAAACTGAAGCTGCAGCTTTTGAACCAGGAGTCCGTCCTCATCCTGCGGTATCTCATGCTTCTCGAAAACCTTGCTCAGGGCCGTGTTCCAGTACTGGAGCTGCTGTACAAGGTCGTTCCTCGTAGAGCTGCCCAACCCACGACGCACCCTTCGCCATTCCCAGGATACCCTCTCAGGGGTCCCTCCATTGGACCATCGGGGTTTCCCTTGTGAGTCAAGGTCTAGCTTGTGAAGCAGCTGCGCCATTGTCTTCTCCATTTCATATATGATGCCCATGAACTCTCCACAGTCTCCAGCCGAGTACATGTTTGAGAGGTGCTCCTTCAGCTGGGCTTTTGTGGGCAGTCGGCCGTTGACAATGTGCAGGCCGGTGTTGTGCAGGGTAACCTCGAGCTGCTTCTTCTGGATGAAGACATGGTGCCGCAATGTCGTGATAGTAGCCTCGTATTTGATCACGTCCTTGGTGGCTTGAAGACACCGCGTGTAGTTATCGAGCGCATACAGCGCGATTGGAATTGCCCCGAGGACAAGACCTGCGACCTCCATACTGTCGCATTTCGTGTCTGGAACAAGAGGTAGTATTGTGTGGCCAGATGGTATTGAGATTGAGCTGAGCGTGAAACTTGAGCGGGGGACGCTTGAAGAGGGGAAAGGGCTTCTTTCGTGCGGCAGATCTGCGCCAGGCAACCACCCGTCGGATGCGCAGCATGTGTTCCCCGCTCGGACAAAAACGGAAGAAGGCTCTCAACACCAACATGAGAGTGATGGTCACCATTTATTCAACAAGCTCTCCCCTCCCCTACATTTTACAGGTAATTTATATGCGCTCTCCAACTAGGTGTCCTGCCACACTTAACTAGAGCGTCTAGGCAGCTGATTGATCGAGCGATCATGACAGGCCCGCAAAGCGGCGACTCCGAGTTGGAGTTGGGCGTTCTTTTCAACGCGTGTCAAAACAACTTCGCCGCGGTTCTGAGAGCTATGTCAGGCAATTCACCCTCCCAACAACTTAGGATGCCTATAGTAGACCGAGCCTTTGACGAATACGCGAGGTTGCGGATTTGGAGCCAAGACTTCAGAGCTGCTCTCCCTGACCAGATGAGATCCTCGCTGGGGGACACTCTACGCCAGGATAGCGAGCTGAGGAGCCAGGTGGTCAGCATATTCGAGATGCTGAACCGGCAACTGAAATATGGTGCGTATTTGCTCTCTTATTTACCTGACTTGTCTGCGTCATACAACCTAACTCTATCAGTCCTCAGCATGCTTTCAGGGTCAACAGAATGGGACGGCGATGATAGCTCTGACAGCGAGTCTCTACCATCTACTGGAGACAGTGGAAATGATGGCGGCCAACGGGCAATATTGAGGCAAATCTCCAACATTTTCGATCAGGTCCAGCTACTATACAACCTCGGAATACTCCTGCGCCGACCAGGGTTGAAGCGGAGGTATCTCAAGTCGGACCTAGCGTCTTCGCACTCCCACTTTCACGATGCAGCACCAGAAGACCTCTCCCACGTTGCCGAGACCATCCGACGCTGGCGAAAGGATACCGATGAATGGAAGGGCCTTCTCCCGGACGAAGAAAGTCCAGTGACATGGGCAGAGCTTTGGAGCAGAGCTCAGGCGGGGCTGGGACCCGAAAATACCGGCTGGCTTGCTGAGAGGCTCGCGAGGGCAAACACCAGACGCAGGGCGCAGCTGATGTACTGGGGTAAAAATCCAGACCAGGTGCTCGGACGGGAGCTTGCGACATCGACTGAGGCCGAGATTCCCAACCGCCCGCATCAGTCCGAGGGCGGCTTGGAAGACGCCAAGTCAATCAGATCCAAGGGCACTACGCTCTTTTCGAGAAATACGGTAGCGAAATCTGACCTTCTAGGACATTCAGCAGACCCACCAACTCGTTCGAACCACACTGTCTACGCCGAGACCGTATTGGGCCGAGCCCACGCAACGAGAGTACCAAGCGTGCCAAAGGGATCCAAAGAGGGCGGCACTTTTGAGTGCCCGTACTGTCATTTGCAACTAGATTCCGCATTTTTGACGGAAAACAGGGACGCGTGGAAGTACGCACTTGTGGTGCATGTCTGTGTCTGACGCAAGCCATGCTAACATCATTTCTTCTTATAGACGCCACGTCTTTCGAGATCTCCGGCCCTACGTATGCACGTTTCCTTCCTGCCCGAGCGAGGATAAGATGTACGCCAGTCGACACGACTGGGTGTATCATGAGATGCAAGTTCATCGCCGCCAGTGGGACTGTACGGATTGCCAGGAAACCTTCTACGCCCGGGGTGACATGGCATCACACGTGGCGTTGGCTCACGCTGGCCACCCCCAACCCGCGCCATCTCGCGCATCTTTGGATCTATATGAACGACCACTTGATGATACATTCCGATCCGCCTGCCCCCTCTGCCCAGTGTCAGATGGTATTAGGTCTCTGCTTCAACACCTGGGAAGACACATGGAAGAGCTGTCGTTATTCGTGCTACCACACCCTGACGATGATGGCAATGAGGATGAGGACGGGTCAACGAAGCCACCAACCAAGGCTGACGACGATAGTGCGGTCGAGACGGACCAAGATGCGGAAGGCCAGGAGACTGGGATGCCTCCCGCGGACACTCTGGCGTTCGAAACGGAGTTGCCGTCTTCCGAGGATGGGGATAACCCGTCGCTGCCACCAGTAGAGAAGGCCCAGGCCAGCGATCCTCTAGATCGATGGGCGCAGATCCGCCAGAACGCTGCTCTTCGTGCTGAGCTTCGTGCGAGGGGCGAACAGCCTGACGCACCAGGAGAGTCAACGGGCAAAGGGCAACACGGGGACGGGCAACCCAGGGAAGAAAGTAAGTCGTGGCTTAGCAATCGTCGATACTGACCAGGCACACAAGCAGTGCAAGCTAACCTTCGTTGCAGCAATTGAGGAACGAGTTGCCCGAATCAAGGCTAGGGTTGCAGAGTTGACCGCGAACGAGCAAGGAGGGTTACACTGATGACGTGCGAGTCATGTCGTCACAGCTATATTTTTACTAGCGGATATAGACCAATCACACCTTCAATCATGACGGAGGCCTAGACTAGATACGATACTCATAGCTGTTAGTTACCTTGGGTACTTTACTCAAAAGAGTCATAATGAGACAAGTACACTCCCACATACTAATATCAACAGCGGCCTGGTCAAGCCCCTGAAGCTCTAATCAAGGAGCGCATTTCAATCCCCGTTTCTCGCCAACCTTCTACACGGACCACATCCGGGAGTGGAAGTTCAATCTAATATAGGGACCCCCCGTTCATGACGAAACCTCTTATGGCATTCGTTTCAAGTCTGAAACCCCTGACGCCACCAGCCGGCAGCCAATGGTTCAGCCCCGAAGCTTCACATCTTCTCAGGCCGTGAGAACAGCCAATCAAGTACTCAGTCAAAACAAAAGACAAAACAAAAACGTGTGCGAAAAGCCACAAGCGGTTGCTGTAATTCTCGTAATTATTCTGGGATAGTACAAGTCTCCTTAGTTAGGTAATTAAGTGAGAGGTACCCAATAGCTGAGCACCCCCAGCTCACCCAGATCCCCATCAACCCCCTGGTTTGCCCTGCTTGCCCCAGTAACCCCGATCATAAATAATGTTGCGGATTGCGAATTCCGAGCCGGTGTTACTACTTCTTCTTCAATATACACTCGCCTGACCTTGTCCCATCCGCTTTCCAGGCCAGGCAACATTTGTGATCGCAGTTTGAGGCGCCACATGTTACGAGCTCGTCGTCGTTGACGGTTCCGCATTTACAACAAGTCCAAGTGAACTTCATGCTGTTGACAGAGTGTGTAGGTGGGTATGTACGTAAAGTGTTGTAATTGGGAATGTTTCTGGTGTTTTCGGTCCTGAGCTCGAGCTAGGTCGGTAGCAGCGCTTTTGGGTTGATTGCCAGTGGGTATCGATACTAGTAATCGATATTGAGAGAGAGGAAGGGGTACTTATACCTTTACTTCATGGACTGGAGGGCATTTGTCCTGTTTGTTGCTGCGAACATCGATGTGTTAGGTCACGTCACGACAATGTCTCCAAATGTGTTGGGACGAAAGTTTTATCTCATACTACAGCTCTTCTTTGTCACTAATGGTTACAAAGTCATACAGGGCTGGAGGGTTTGGCAAGCCTACCCTATCCTTCTTTGTTATTCATATGTGCTGGGAGCAACAGACATAACACACGTGTGTGCAAAAGGTCTGTATTCGCTCTATGGAAAAGAAGGGAAAAGGAAAAGGAAGGCGGAGTCTGGAACGGGCAAAAGGTGGTGGGCTGGCCTTGCGCAGGAACCAGTTGACCTGTGCCAGCTGCAATGGGTCGGCCATCTGCAGTGGGGGTCCATGGCTATTATGAAAAACGGTTGGTGAAGACTCACTGCATTAGCCTTTGTCTTGGTATCTCAAAAAGCGTCACAACATCTGTGATACGCTCGGAGATTAGAGTTGAGCATGCATGCATGCGGATGTCCCAACTGGCAATGTCTCCTTCAAGATCTTGCGTTTCTTTGGCTGGTTGTTGCATGTACCTCAATACTTCCATTACATAGCTGTCAAAGTGACACATCTACATAAGTGGACTATCTAATGGAGCGCTTCAGAGCGATTGAGCCACTTTGCTCAATAACGCCACCTGCAGCCAACGCGCTAGCAAGACCCTTCAAAAGAGCCTGCATGCAGGGCTTGTGTCAAACCGTCAGAATAGCTCAATCAAGGGTATGTGTGTTGTATTTCTTGGAGCAGAGCCTGCGCGCAGAGCCTTTTTGTGTGGCTGTTAGCGCCTTGGCTACGCGCTCAATCGCTCGGACGCTCCCGAGCGCTCCCAAGGCTCCACTACTGCTGAGCCACTTTGACAGCTTGCTCCAAAAATACAACACATACCCATCGATCTGAATAACCCAATTGGTTGAGCTATTCTGACGGTTTGACAGTAGCTGCCCCGCTCTGCCACTCTGAACCCAATCTCATCTTCATAGAAAATTGTCCCAAAAGGCATCCACTTCCCGGGGGAATGGGTTGATAGACGCGTCCCCTCCTTCCAAGGCATCTAAGGCACTCTGCCCAAAGCACCGACATTACCTTGTTCAACATGATGGGTTCCCGCATGGAAACAAGGGGCGAGCTCACAGCGTCAAGTTTCCGCCACTCCTCCAGGCGCCCATGCTGTGGGCAAGGATCACCAGTACTCCCCTCTGTCTGATGGATCTAATATCCGCTCATTTCACCTTGAGCCGAATAGAGACGAGCTGGCACCGATAGTCGGCCGGCTCGTCGACTACGATCTCTCGGGATCGGAGACGGCAAGACATGGGTATGAAGCCCTGTCATATGTCTGGGGTCCCGCGGAAGAGCATCCAACTCGGACCGTCTCGGTGGACCAAATAGGGAACTACCTGTTCGTCAGGCAAAACCTCGATACAGCGCTCCGGCGTCTTCGTTTTGCCTCAAACACCCGGTGCTTGTGGGTCGACTCGATTTGCATCAATCAGGGGGACAATGGTGAGCGAGGACAGCAGGTGCGACACATGGCCATGATCTACGCCCACGCTCACCGCGTCGTTGTTTCGCTCGAGGAGCTGGCGGTCAGCACCTTCACCACGACATCAGACAGCGATCACGCCCTCACGGAACTACGGGCGGCAGTATAAGGGCAGTATAGATTAGACGAGGGGGGCCGACAAGCAGGGTGGCCAATGAATAAAAAATATTCGATTGGCCAAAAATCAATATTCGATTTGATGACTAATCAAATATTTTTCGAATATTCGAAATATTTGTCATCCTACCCCGCATTTATTCCTCCTAACCTCCCCGCAACACCAACAAATGCCTCATTCATCATCCTCACCATTGTTATCATCACCACAATGTCTTCCATTCTATCTGACGATTCTTTGGCCTCTGGCCGCTCGAGTCAAATCGCAAGAGACCACGCCCGGCCACCTCGAGAAGGTGAACCAACACATAAGGGCAAAAATCTGATGTTTTATTGCAAATATTGCCCTGACTTTGGAGCCCAAAACACCTCAAACTTCAAAAACCACCTTCAATCCAAGCATCAAATTATCACCAAGACCTCTCGAGCAGTCAATATACCAAGCAACCTTGCCTTACAAAATCTATATGACCAAGCGCTTATTACCAATAGAACCTTGGACCTGGATACTTAGATTCTCACAAAATCTATCAATAAAGTGGTAATCACTGAAGCAATTATTACTCTTATCGTCATACATAACCTCTCCTTCCGAACAATTGAAAGCCTAGAATTCCATACCTTTTGCAAAGCTCTTAATCCAGCACTTACCAATGAGATCGTCTTATCATATTCTGGAATCAGAAATCAGATTGAAAAATCCTGGCTTTTCCACAAAGATCTTATTCGAAAAAAACTTCAGTCAGCACTATCAAAGATCCATATCTCCCTTGATGTCTGGACCTCTCCAAATAAAAAGCTATTCCTTGGAATCTATGCTTACTTTGTGGATTATGAGACTGAAAAGCTCTTTAAAGTACTGATTAGGCTTCCTTCAATTCTTTCACATCATGCCTAAGTTCAATATATAGTACTGCTTTCTGTACTTGAAGATTTTGGGATATATTGACAACTTGGTACCATCATCAGTGATAATGCCTTGACAAATGATAAATTATATGAACTACTTAGCTTTGATCTTCAAAAAAGAGAATTAAGCTAGGTAACGGTAGATAATTGGATTTAATATAACAGCCATATCATCAACTTAGCAGTTCAAGCTTTTCTTTTCTAGGATTTGAAGGAATTTAATGAAGATAATAAAGATGAAAATGAAGATTTCCTTGAGAAGCAGAGAGTTTCATTTCAAAGTTTTGGCCCTCTTGGTAAACTTCATAATATTATTGTTTATACTCATGGTTCTCCTTCTCAAACTTCTCAGTTCAAAGACCTTACTGATTAGAGTATTCCTCTTAATAATAATATAAGATGTAATAGTTGGTATGAGATGTTAAGAGTTGCTATTAAAAAAGAATCTGCAATAGATTCTTATTTAAAGTTATGGTATCAGGATCTTCAACATGATTTCTTATCTCCACAGGATTGGGAAACTCTTCATTTAATACTTTCCTTTCTAAAGCCATTTTTCCATGTAACAAAAGCAACTAAGGGAGATCTTGCTACTATTGACCAAGTTCTTTTCAATATGGATATTCTGATTCAACATTTTAAAAAGAGTCTTTCTACTTTCAGTTCTAATTCATTCTTTTCTTCTCAGATATAAAAAAGCTGGGAAACCTTTGATAAATATTATCTAAAGACAGAGGACTCTCCTTATTATATGGCGGCTATTATTCTTCATTCTTCATGTTGAACTTTATATCTTAAACATAACTGGGATAAAAAGTGGGTTCGGCCAGCCATCCAAGCAGTTAAAAAACTATAGGATAACTTCAAAGATCAAGATTTCATTCCGTCAGCTCCATTACTTCCAGAACTAACAGAAGATCTTGATGACGATTACGACATTTTTGCTCAGAATCTTCAGAACTTTCCACAGCCACAAAGCAAAGATGACTTCGAAGAATACATTTCAGAGCCCGCAATTCCAGTCAACAAGTCAGCACTTACTTGGTGGTTAGATACACAGCAGCGGAAACGGTAGCCTCAGCTTTCACAGTTCGCAATCAATATTCTATCCATTCCAGCAATGAGTGCAGAGCCTGAACGAGTTTTTTCAGGGGCTCGTCGTACAATATCTTGGGAGCGGATGAGGCTAGGCGAGAGTACTGTTGAGATACTTGAGTGTTTGAAGCATTGGAAGAGGTCAAGGCTGATTGCACAGATTCGAATTGAGGGGGATATTGATCGGCAATAAGCGAGATTAAATATTTCAAATATTTCCAATCGAATATTCGATTGCTTAGTCATATTTATTCGATTCGAAATCAAATATTCTTTGCCCACCCTGCCGACAAGCCGTCTGCTCGCTGCTCGCGCAGTCGTGGTTTCGTCGTATCTGGGTAAGCCCGCTCTCTTTCCCGTTGTCTTCCCTCCTCCTTAGCACCCATTATCAACGGCCATTGACACCTCCCCTCCCAACCTTGTCTTTTCGACGAAAGTGGAGTGCCCATGCTTACCACTCGTCACTTTCTTGCTTTAGGTAATCTAGGAGGTCGCCGCGGCTCGACAACTCCTTTTGACGTCTCGTACAAATGAGTTGGAAGGGTTCATGTTCTGTTTGGGGCTAAGGAATGTGTTCGACGCCCAGCCGCACGCGGGCGAGGACACCATCGATCCGCATTCCTTGTCAACAGCCTTGAAATACAACGCCGAGCCTATCATCGACCTTATTAGGCGCGTGATGCTCAAACGTGAGCCAACAAAGACTCGTGCTGGCCATTTCTCTCTCAACGTACGTCCCGTGGCGGAGCTTCTGGATTCATTCCACGACCGCGAGGCCAGCGATAACCGGGACAAGTTGTTTGTGCTGCTCGGCATGAGCTCCGACGGTCACATCCCATCCAACTTACTACCCAACTACGAGGCAGACTGGAGCCAGTTATTTGCTCACCTCGTCCACTTTCTCTTCGGTTCGTCGGCATCTGTCAAGACCGCACCGGACACCGAGGTCGCCGTCATTCAAGCCAAGGGCTGGGTCCTCGGCACTTGGGAAAAGATGAAGCATCCGTATTCTAACACTGCGGGATACATGATGGACGACGATGTGGTCTGCCAATTCCAGGAAGCATCAGGTCTTGCTCTCATCCGACCGCACCGAGATTACTGGATCGTTGTATCGGTGGGAGTCAATGTTGGCGAGAACAGCAGAGCGGAGCAGCCCGGCAGCTCTTTATGCAATTTCTTGCTGGTGTGGGATTGGGAGCGAAAGCCCGAGGGACTTGAAGTCGAGACTGAGAAGAAAGGCATTGGAGAGAAGTACTACCGAGGCTTGATGACGACTACCCCCGATGTCACCCCTCGTGATGCCACGAGTAAACCTGCGAGCTTGTTCAAAATCGAGCGTATTAAAGCGTACCTGTTGGTGGATATGGCGTTGGCCAAGGCCTGCCTGGATGAGAAAGATACAGCGTACGAACTATTCCAAGAAGCGATTCGCTGCATCCCAAACACGTTAACATAGAGGAGGGAGAATTCATCAACGTCCTGGCGACCGCCGACCGCCTGGCAGGACGGCTCGGCCCGAGATTCACTAATAATATTCGAATGATGACTGCAATATTAGTGGAGAGCCGTTTGACCAGATCAGACGAGATTCGGAAGCGCCTCTACTCCTGGCGACAGAGCGCAGCGTTGAGGTAGCTGAGTTCCTCCTCCACCAGCACAGCGCTGAACTCAAGGTCACCGCCCCAGTGCTCGAGGCCGCGGCCATGTTGGACGATCGAGATTCGACTTCATGGGGAGGCTTCTCAATAACGGCAGTTGTACGGACGTGGGGATTTTTGAGGAGGTACTTGTCGTGGCCATTGATAACCTTGGGCATAAAAATTCCCTCCTGAAGAAACATTACTTGTTGATCGAGCCAGCTGCAGGGTCCAGATCACGGCGAGAGTTGTCAAGAAAATATCGGACACTGGGAGCGACGCCCTGTTACACACCATGAAGCTATTCCTCGACCAGCATGCTGACTCGTTCGAAATGACGGCAGCGGTGGCCGATGGCGTTGCCCTTGGGGCAAATTTTGAGATGCTCAAAGTTTTACTTGACCGGCCCAACAGCCATCTCCACATCACCGAGCGAGTCCTCGCGGCGGCTGCCCAGAATGAGTTGCACGGCCCAAAAATGGTGCGTATTCTGCTTGAACATAAACATGCTGGCTGCCAGGTCAAGGCTACCGAGGTTGTAGTCACGGCGGCCGTTGGTAACCGGATATGGGGTGATTGTCTGGTGCAGCTTCTCTACGAAAAACGCCCGCTCGAAGTTATATTGGGCATCGCAGCCGGGAATCAAGGCCGCAGGTGGGAAGAGGGAGACTAGAAATACATTAATCCCGCTTTAGTATCTTTCTATCACGAATAGCTGGACCAAACGTCCGTGTGACCGAGGATGTGCTCGAGGCAGCAGCCGGGAATGAATCATGTGGTGACGTTTTGGTCAAGTTTCTGTTGGAAACCCCCAGGCCCGTCGCCAAACTTGGGACTGTCAACTTGGAAATCGGTGGAGAGTCTTCTCGTCAGCTGAGGGATGTCGGCGGGTGGAAGGCGAGATCCAGGGGGATAGAATTCACGAAACGAGAAGCCGCGGCTGAACGAGCCGCAAAAGCCAAACAAGGAGCCACAGCCGATGAAAGGGGCGATGTTGTGACGGTAAAGGTGCTCAGGGCAACAGCCGGGAACGGAAAATCGGGTCACATAGTGACGGGGGCTCTTCTCGCGAAGTTTGGACCTGGTTTAAACGTCACTACTAGAACTGCGTTATTTGAGGTGGCACGTAAGAACACCGGTCCCAATGGCAGGGGCGTATTACTATTGCTTGAACGTTGGAGTGCCGGTAACTACCGTCAAATACATTTTTTTGGAAGAGAAGTGGAGGGGGAAACAGGGAACTGGGAGGAAACAGGAGAGGAGGATACAAGAGGAGAAACAAGAGGTGGAGCACACCCGAAGCTAAAGGCTATCAGTGTCATTTTGGTCGGATTCAAGTTCCCAATCGAGGTGCTACTAGTGGCCCCAGCTAGGAAGAAAACCTAGTGCCCGAGCGACGTTTGGTAGTACCTGTATTTTCCTCAGGTAGGGACTTTCAATTTTCTCGTATTACAAGTAAATACTCATATTCTTTAGAAGTTATATCGAACCTGTGATAGTGTATTATACCTTTAACTAAAGCAACCACCTAAAGTCTGCTGAATCCGGGCCGTCCTTCAACTTCTCTGTCGGGATTGTTATTGGGTTCACCTTGACACCCTGCTTCTTGTCTCTCCTCTGGTTGTCCACGATCATATACCCACCAAAAAACAACGTCAACACCAATCCAAGCCCTCCAAACGCCGCCGTCGTAGCTAAAGCAGGAATGTATTTTGGCCTGTCCTGGTTCCGGAAGATATTGGAACTAACCACTCCCATCATGTTCGCCATGGGAACACCCACACTCGTCAACACCACACGCTTTCCCTCGTGGGCAATGTTGTTGTTGTACAGCACATCAAGCAACACACTCGGTGCCGACGTGCCCCAGGTCATCATAAAGGCGGCGAAGTAGGCAACCTGGATCTGGTGCTCGACGTCGATGGCGGCGTATATAACCATTCCGATGAAGGTGAACAAGAACCCCAGCGCCACAAAGGGGAACCGGAGTCTGGTGTGGTCACTTGCGAAGGCAAGGATCAGAAGCATGACCGCCCCAGACACGTTCGGCGCCACCGTGTACAAGTTAGTCTTGACCCTGTCGTAACCCAGCCGGGTGATGATCTGGGGCAAAAACAGCGTGACGCTCTGCAGGGGGACGCCGAGGCAGATTTGGATGGCCAAGATCATCCAACTTGTCGGCTGCTTGAAGATGGTGAGCGACTCTCGGATGTTCAGCTTCTCGTTGACCACGCTGGAGGAGTCAAGTGCCATGCGGCGGTACGCCACCTCCTTTTCCTCTGGCGTCAGGAACCGGGCCTCGGACGCCGACATGGGCAGATACCAGAAGGCGAAGAACGAGAAGAGCACCGTGCAGGCGCCCTCGATCACGAACAGGTACCGCCAGGAGTCGAGGGTGCCGCCCTCAATTTGGAATACACCGTACGAGAGGAGTCCACCGAATGCGGACGCGATGGACTGGGCGGCGTAGAAGATGGCAAGTCGACGGGCGAGCTCGCCACGGCGGTAGAACCTGTTTCTGTCAGCCATTGTCATGCCTACCTTTGTGAGGAAAGGGGAATACTGACATGGTTTGGTAGTAAATGACCAACGGGAAGAAAGCACTCTCACTCATCCCGAGAATCCACCTCAGCACCATAATCCCGGCAAAATCCTTGACCGCGACCACCAACAACGTCGCAGACCCAAAGCAAAACATCATGATGGGCAGCACCCGACTCGGGCCATACTTCTTTCCTGCCAACCCCAGGAAGGGCGCAGTCAGGACATACGGAACGAAAAAGACGGATAGCAAGATGCTGTACTGCTCCCCGACGAGCCCTAGAGACGCTTCCAGGCCAGCGGTCTTGGCGTTGCCGAGATTAGACTTGTCAAGACTGTTGAACAGGTACATGATGGCGAGAACGGGGAGGAGACGGAGGTCGAACTTCCACACGAGGCGGCGCTCGGCCACGGGGTCAATGGAGGACAGATCATGGCCAGAAACGGTGCCCGAGCCGGCCGACAGGGAATTGGCGAGCTCGGTGGTCCCCTTGAGATCTTCGATCCTGGGGTCGTCGGGCCTGGGTTTAGAGTCCATAGTGACTTTGGTGGTGGTCACTGCGTTGGCGTTTGTGAAAAGGGGGGTTCAAAAAGGAGGCTGAGGCAATATGGAAGCCAAAGTTGAAGACCAGAAATCGGCCATGGATATATAGACTCTAAATGCTCATGCTTCCTGTTGCCTGCCCCGGCCAAAGAGGCGACTCGGAGCATGGGAAAAGGTTCAAACTAACAGCATTTCTTATCGAGAATTCGCCGTTACCAATGAAATATTCCCGCTGCCGCATGGTGCATGCCGACACAAGTCCCAGAGGTCTGGTCGCAGTCTGGTCACACTCACTGTTCCCCGCTTCCGCTGCGGTTGCCGGGGCCGATGTGGAGTGGAAAACCGCCGAATATGTGGGGGCACATGGCAGAAAAGATAACGGTATCTTAATCCATGCAAAAGGATCGACATGTTTGGGGACTTTGGCATGCACCAGGATGCCATTGGCCGATAACGGTCCATGACATATCGATGCTGCACGTCACTGGCAATCCGCCTAGCGGGAGAGTTATTTTGCCGCTTTGGTCACCGAATGCTGTGCGGAAACACCGCAACCGGGCAAAATCTGGTTACTCGGGTGGCGGGTCGTGATAAGTTTGAGTTATTACTCGATCAGATTGCTTTTTGAAGTGGAGGCCGACCGAAAACTGGAGCAAGGTGACATCAATTTCTTACAAGAGAGGGTTGAGTCTTTTTCATGAAATCTTTCCAATAGAACTCAAGTAATGATAGTATCTGTGGAACATGACGTACTGGAATGTACCTAATATCCGAGACTTGTGGTTGGGCTTAGACCGGAAAATCACATTGAGGGACTATGGGATCTTGCATGGGAAGTGTCCAAAAGGGGTCATTGCCAAATATGTGCTTGGACCGATACTAACAATAGCGTTAGATCACATCTTGTCGAACTAACTTGGACATCCCGATGCTGGCACGCAAAAAAGTGTGTGGTATTCGCTCAAGAATTCGCTACTACTAGTAATTTCGAGTTGCCTTGTTTCCTACAGCTCATCCTTCTCTCTCCACTCATCCTGTTCCTTCCAGCCATCGGGATCCCTACCCTGCTCCATCTCCTTCCTGGCCCTCAGTCTCTCCTCCTTCTGATTCCGCCGGTCATTTCTCTTTACAGCGCGGTGCAGCCTCTCCCACATGAGACGCGACCTCTTTCCATCCTCACTCTCAATGACCGACATAGCCTCGATAGTGAACTTCATGTCCCGCCTCCCAAGGTCCCGCTGAGGCTTGGTATGGTCCACGGGCCAGGCAAGAATCGAGTGGTCAATGGCTTGTGGCTTGTAGTTGGTGAGGTTGCTGAGATCGCCTGCATTGATAGCGAATTAGCACATGTCTAAACTAGAAGGATGCGGTAATACTTACGCTCACATCTGCTTCCTTTTGACACCCACAGCGGCAGGTTCTCGTAGATTGACCCGGCAGGGAAGACCAGGATCTTATCCTTGTCAGGAATAGCAGCAGCCTTCGCCGTGTCATGTTCACCCGAGACAGCTGTCGGCTTCGGCGCGACAGTCGACAAAATCTTCTGCCCCTCCTGCTTCGGCTTCTCAAACACAGCAAACAGCCATTTCGGGCTATTCGGCGTGTCCCTCTCATCCAACTGCTGCTCCTCAATCCAATGCTTGACCGGGTCCGGCACATCGACATACTCCATGACGACAATCTCGCGGTCTTGCCCCTTGTGGTCAACGCCATCCCAGCTCCCAATGTAATCCCGATGACCGAGAAAATCCTCAATAGCGTCGTGCCACGGCGACAGCCCGCTCGGCGGGTCCTCCCAGAGATCGCTGAGCTTGTACATCTTGGCGTGAAAGGTGCCCTCGGTCTTGCAGTTGACGTGGAAGCCGCCGGGGTCGGACCCGTCGTCGGGGAACGCGCGCGACCATTTGAACGACTCGACCACGCCGTGCTCAAAGATGTCCCAGTTGATGGCGCCCAGCACGGCCTCGGCCAGGGAGAGGGAGAGGAGCGAGAGGGCGGGTCTCATGGTGAGGATGTGTGGTTTTCCGACATGAACTTCAGTTGGGAGAGGTGGCTTTTTCCGCCCGGGGGGGTTCAGAGGAACAATGACGTGAAGACCCGGCAGAGAGAAGGTTCGGGGTATTTAATCGCGTCCGGTCGCATGGTTGACGTGTGGCCATGGGTGTCAACTTGGAGGCGGCGGGCCAATGGGCATATTCCGATCCCGCCCCAGATCGCAATGCGACACGGCCTACAGCCTAATTTGCCGGAGACCATCTGCCATCTCATTTGCCCAGCGCCCCAACCCAGTTAATATGCAGTTGATTGCCCTCTGAAAATCACACGTGTCCAGTGCGGGCGTGTGCTGGAAGCGGTACCTGGGGCGGCGGGTAATTGAAGTGCGAAAGGAGGTACTCGGGAGCAGTATTGGGTGGCTGTTTTGGGGAATGTCAAAGCCGGCGATATCCAGCCTCTGAATCACTGGTTCTCGAATATTCGGGGCCTAATGGGGAGCACTAGTAATGATACTGCAGGTTGAATATGTCGCGGCAATTGAAGGTGTCAGTGATTGAAGGGGGAGAAAGTGAAATGTGGTGGGTCAAGCCGTTGAACTGAATGACTTGATTCTCGGGGAGAGGTGCTTTTGCCACAACTGCAGTAGAAACACACTGCAGAACACAGTGACACGTTTGAATTACTATCAATGCTCCTTTTGATGAGTACATACACAGAATGATCCATAACGCCAGGCTCTATCATGTTTTATAATCCAACTTCCATCTCAAAAATCCTCATCTAAGGCAGGCAGCTAAGCAAGCTGCCCAACTTCTTCAACACAACCGCCTGCTCTGCTGCCGGGGCAGTCGACTTGTCCCTGGCATCGCCAACACTAACAGAAACATAACACCCGTCCCCATTCGCAACATCCGTCTCTGTCGGCAGCCGAGTGCCTCCACACTGCTGCACATCGGCAGGGGAGAATATACCCGGGTTAATCCGACTGAGCACCCACTTGAAATTTGCAGCGCTATTACACTCATCACTGGCCTCAGGGAAGTTGACATTCAACCACACATTCGGCGGCAAATACGGCTTCCCACTCGCAACCACAGCATCAGTGAGCCTCGCCGCCAGTTCCGCATACACTAAACTGCGCTCCGGCACCGGCGTCGTATTCCAGGACAGCGTGCCGTGGGAAGCACCCGAGAAGGCAATCGCAGGAATTCCCTTCTGGCCAACCGCATAAACGGCCGTGCCAACCGTGCCCGAAAAGGGCACCTGCAGAAACAAATTACTCCCCACATTCGGGCCGGACACGGCAAGATCGGGCGCTGCGCCGTTCCAGAACTGCGGGCCGATGGTCTCGATGCCGTAGCGCATGGCGGTGACGGGGAACGAGTTGACCCAGTTCAGTCTTGGCGAAGTGGCATTGCAGCCGATGGGCCCGCTGGCAGGCGGACAGCTGGAGTACTGGCAGCTGGTGGCCCGGGGATGGGGCTCCACATCGAGGGAGCTCGAGCCTGACTTGTTTTCGGCGGGCGCTGAGAGGACGACATCGTGTCCTGACGCGACGAGCGCGTCGTGGAAGGAGCGCACGTAGAGCTCGGCCCAGCCGTCGTCGTTGGACTGAATGATTCGTATTCCCCCCAGTGCGTGGGCGGAGATGGGTGGGAGTAAGAAGAGGAGGCGGTGGATGTGCATGATGGAGTCGAAGTAGTAAATGATGAGGGAGGAAATGACGATGGAGGCAAGTAGTACCTGCGCTTTGCGACTCGAAAGATTGCGGTTGCTTTTTTGGGGGCAGCAGCCCTTCGAGGTTGGGAAATCCATCGGGTGTCCTCCGACGCAATGCTTTATTGATATGTCAACGGTTTGTGTGCCCCTGAGCTGTCGTTGTCACAGCTCAATTTCATGGCACGAGGACGCAATCGGGGACGCGCCAGTCAGCTGTGAGCTGCACATCGCAGCTGATGGCAAAGACTGCACAAGGTGGGGCTGGAACGCACCAATCAGAGATGGTGCACCCACCAAGAGACAGTGTGGGTGAAACCGTTTTACAGCTGAGGGGCAGCTCATGCTGTGATTTGCCAACATCGACACATCGCCATCTCGAATCAACAGCCGGCCAAGAGGGTTCCCCGTAGTATCAGTAGTGGCGGGATTTATTTGAAACATTAAGTCGTAGTGAAGAAGACTAATGCTTTGCCTAACCCTGATACTCCTAACCTCGGCACTCCAGCAACCGTTCACATCCATCAACTCTTCACCCTGCTAATGAGAGTTGGGGCAGTTATCGTGGAAATTTAGATGTGAATGAAAAAGGTGCATTTATACAATGAATGGTATGAGTAAAAACATCAAGGGCAGCTGATTTTCCATTCTGTGAACTTGAAATTGAAGCTGAATATGGTAGGTGTCACGGGTCTCAGCCCTCCAAGTGTCGCCGAAGTTATCACATGTCTGGGCTCTTTGGAGTTGCAATATGTATAAGAAGGCGTATGATAAGGTCGCAACGGGTAACTACCTACAGAGGCGTATCGACTGACTGCAGGAATTTATATGGCTCTGGTCTTTGCTGCGTATCCAGAGACAAAACATGCGGGTTGCCTCGCCTTCCGTTGTGGCTTGTTGGGGTACGCGGCAGATCGTCGCTGAAGCCATGTCATGATTGGGTACCATCGCATGGATGTCTTGAATGCGGACGGGATAGCCGTCGGATTTGAACTTCGGCCTAGGAATTAATGGACCCCGACCCGACCAACAGCCGATCCTCCTTGGCAATTCGCGTCGCCCGTCGTCGGGGTCCGAGTGCGGATGAAATTAGAAATATTGGGCTTGTGCTTTCTTTCTATCGTGGTATATAGATCGGATCGATGCAACCAAAGTCAACACTTTGCCCTATCCAAACTTGCTGTTGTCAACAGAGACACAGAGTGCACTCATAAATTCCTTGCACCTCCCCCGCCCTGCACTATGAAGCTCCTCCCCGCCCTTGTCCTTGCAACCTCGGCACTTGCCGCCCCCAAACCCAGCCAAGGAGGAACCTGGACCAACCTGGCCCCCATCCCCATCGCCCCAAGACAAGAGCACATCACCGTCGCTGTCTCCCCCTCCGAACTCGCAATCCTGACGGGAATAATCCCCTCGGGTCCCGGCTACAACACCACCGCCCTCGTCCAGCTCTACCACATCCCGACCAACACCTGGCGCCCCGCCGCCCCCGCCCCCCTCCCGCTCAACCACGCCAACGCCGCCGCCGTCGACGGCAAGATCTACCTCCTCGGCGGCCTCGCCGACGCCCCCGACGGCGCCTGGCGCGCCGTTCCCAACTCGTGGGTCTACGATCCCAGCGCAGATGCATGGACAGAGCTGCCCCCCCTGCCTGCGGGGCATGCGCGCGGCAGTGCGATTGCCGGGGTGTGGAAGAAGACCATCTTCCTGGCGGGCGGGATGAGGGTCCTGGTGCCGGTCGCTGGCGGGGAGCAGGATACCGTGGATATTGTCTCGGCGTACGACACTGTCAAGGGCAGGTGGATTGACGTTCCCGCGGCGGCAGCGCATATCCCCGCGGCGAGGGATCATGCCGGTGGTGCGGTGGTGGGCCATACTTTCTATGTCGTTGGGGGGAGGGATCGCGGGCAGAGGAATGTGAGGGATACGGTGTTTGCATTGGATTTTAAGGATTTGGAGGCGGGGTGGAGCACGAAGAGTTCGAGGATGCCGACACCGAGGGGAGGGATTGCTGCTGCGGCGGTGGGAGAGAAGATTTATACGTTTGGAGGAGAGGGGAATCCGAATAGTGAAATTGGGGTGTATAATGAGACGGAGGTGTATGATACGGTAAAAAATACCTGGGACCAGCTGCCGGTGATGCCACTGCCGAGACATGGAACTTCGGCCGTGGCAATTGGTGGGAAGGTGTTCATCCCTGGGGGTGGGTTGAAGATAGGGGCGGACCCAGTGGATTCTTTCGATGTTTATCGACCGTGATTTAGTTCGGGTTATTCTAGGCATACCGTTCTCTACCTTAGGTAAGGCACCTAAGGCACCTACCTAGGGACTTAGGTGCATATACCTTATTTTATTGGCTTGACGTTTCGATCACACGTACATCCATGTATCCAAGTTGTCTCCTCTGTTAGGGCTAAAATTGCAGTGCAACCTGTACAGAGGCTCACACCCCACTTATCTCCCACCTCAAATGCTCGAGGAAGATAACTCCGTATGCAACACCGTGCGCAATCATGCAGTGCATATGCGCTACGCACCCAGTTATCTTCCTCGAGCACTCAAGGTATCTAATTCCCAGCAGCTTTTCTTGTCTTGGCAAGGCACAAGTGCGAAATCCAACCCATGACCAAATGATCGTATGTCCCTTATACCTTACTTACATGAGCAACCTGACAGTAGTTGCATGTCATTCAAGGAAAAACTACTAACGCTGTTGAGATGAATGTGTTCAATTCAACTCCTATAGAATCCAAATAAACACGCTAACGTATAATACTACTCGCATGGCTGATGCCCGCATGGCTGATGCCCCCGAATTTGACGGTTTGGTCAGATCAACGAGCACAACTTGCGGTGAACCTTCATACGGCCCAACATGAACATGATTCACAACACAGTACTGAAAACTTAGGTATGCGAAGTTGATTGATCATAGATGATGTTCATGCCAATGCCCATGTGAAAATTCATCACAGACAAAGCAAACCGACAGTTCATTGCAAGTCGTGTCTTCTACCAGGCAATCTTTATTCAAGCCAAAACTTTGGCCAAGGCGATGACCTGATCCAGCAACGCCTTACTCTCCCCAGCAGCATTCTTCGTCACCTTTCCAAGCAGATGATCAACCTGAAGCCCCGCGGCCTTTGGCGCATTCCCTTGTGCCGTTTGTATCCTCGAAACCTGGAATTCGAGGAAGAATTTTGGGACCTTGAGCGCCAGATTTCCACCAACAGACCGGATGCCAGCCTCTGTAGCGAGATATACATCGAGCGCGCTCTCAAAGAAGGCGAGGTCGGTGGTGGCCAGCGGTATCTTGGTGGCGAACTTGCTTAGTGCGAATTCCAGGGGTGTTTGTGATGATGCAGCGAAGTTGATGGACGAGAAGGAGACGCCGCCGGATGTCACGTCGGGGACCCCAGACAGTGTTTTTTGGGATGCGTTGCAGGTGATGCGGCCTTGTACGGCGGTGACGGAGTCTACGACTGAGGATGGGAGGACTTGGGTGCCAACAACGAAGCAGGCGCTGGCTTGTCGGTCGGAGAGGAGCGGTGCTGAGAATTGAATGCAGTCAGGGTTTCGGCTGTTCACGGGTGTTGAATGGAATTTGGATTCATATTACCGGAAAAAGCGACGCCGGCGCCGATGAGGAAGAGAGCCTGTACCTTCATCTTGAGTTCGGTTTACTGGGCTTTGGGAAGTAGAAAGACAGTGAAAGAAGTGAACTGAAGGAAAGAAAACCCGGGAAGAAATAAGAGAAACAAGAAACTGGAAGGGATGAATTCTTCTCTAAAAATAACGGGTTACCAAATGGGAGACTGCAGCTTCTATATGTACGGTCGATCGAACTCGGTAAATCCTCCCTGCTGGGCGGGACCCATGTATTGTTTGGTGTTACCTGGGCGGTGATTTGAATGTTCACCTAACTCTTGTCGCAATGACAGGGCCAGTAAAACGATGGGCTGGCGGTTGCGAAGCGATGGGCTAGCGTGGGCGGTGCTAAATTTAGGGTGCAACCACGCGATCAAAATCAGGGCCTTGACATGGGCAATTTGGTGAATCGTCTGACTAGACACGACCGTGGATGGGCGGTATGGGATCGTGCAGTAAACATTGGGATGCGCAAGATGCTTGTGGAGTTCTGTTCATGTTTCGAACGATTGGGCCGACCGTGCTGCTGTCCCATGCGGGTTTCACCAAAGCCTCAGATCCTTGGCGATGTAACTGGCGATGGTCAGGCCTACCAAACCACCGACTTGAAACCCCCTCGGCTATTGTTGTGAGTGCTTTGGTGTTTCCAGAAGCCACCTAACCAAATCCGGTGTGGGAATTCTGCTTACCTTTGGCTATTTGTCGCCATGAAGCTTTCTGATGCTATTCGGGAAGTTCTTTAGGTTGAACTGCTAGTGGTTGGTGCACTTTTTGCTCCGGGATTGGGACTGATGCTATATGTCTATCCCCTATGAACCCCCATCATTGTAGCTTCCAAACTCACACAATCAGACAGTTGTCCTTCGAACCCTTCAACTGCTGCAACCAATTCCGCCCGTCCAACGCCGCCCTCCCATCCCAGATCTTCTCCAACATCTCCGTCGCCGTCCTGATATACCCCCACGGACAAATCCACGGATTCTTCGTCCACACCGCCCGCAACCGATCCAAACACCACCCCCTCCACACGACATCATCCGTCTGCGCCCCAGCCATGAACGTCGGCCACACCGTCCCCTTGAGGAGCGCATGATCCACCGGCACCGTCGCCAAATGCTCCAAAATCTCCAGCACCAGACCGTCGGGCTGCATCTCCGCCGGAACGTGCCCCCCCACGGCGGGGACGACTAGGCATGCATACAAGCACGCAGTCGCGCGATGGGCTGATGCAATCCCGACGCGGACTTGCAGGTCGTCTTGCGCGGACAGGCCGCGGATGGAGTTCACCCAGTCCCTTACATCCAGCGCGCGGGCACGGCAGAGCAGCGCCATGGCCTGCTCCGAGTCTTCGGGACCCAACTGGCTCGCGGAGAGAATAATCTGTAATATCGCGGGCGGGCAGCAATGGTAGCTATGCGCCTGCATGCGCGTCAGCACCGAGATATCCGCGTCGGGCATGGCCTCGCCGCCGTTGACGGTCGACCCTAAGATGCGGTAGGTCAGACAGTCGGCGGCGATGGCGTCAGCGAGGGGAACCAGCGAGGCGTCGAGGTCGTTGTGTTGCAGCGAGGCGATCAGACTGCCGGCGGCCGTGATGTGCGCTTTCCACCCGCCCTTGCCCGAGTCGATCAGGTCGAGGTTGATGAAGAAGACGATGGCGACGAGCACCATGGCTTGGCTGGCCGGTGTGGAGTGGCTGATGGCGGCGCGAAGCGAGCGGATGGCTTTGTCTTTGGCGGCGAGGGCGTCGACCAGCTCCGTGTGGGCGGACCGGCCCTGGTAGCGGTGCATGGTTGCGAGGTGCATGGCCGAGGTGGCAATGACGAGGGCTTCGAGGTAGGGGAAGCGCGAGATCAGGGGTATCATGATGCGGAAGGGGTTGCGGCTGTTTTGGTCGATCGAGACCAGATCACGGCAGACCGACGTGTTGACTGCGATATGGTCAGGGCTGCATGGCAAGGTGAGTCAAGACTCAATAGGGTGCATACAGTGATGGACATAATGCCGCGATGCCCTGTTCAGATGGTTGAGAAGTGGGTCTGTAAGAAAGGCTGACGGGGTCAAGGGTGTCTGTTCCCAGCCCCGGGTGCCTTCGTGTTCTTCAGGGAGCTCAATTTTCTCTTTGGTTGGTTGTACAGGGCCTGACAATGTGCCTGGCGCTGGAGCGGTGAACGGAGCGTAGCCGGCCAGCTTACCCCGGATCGCCGGCGCATTGGCCCACCGTAGTACGGCGCCGTAGCCGAGACACTCCTCTCCGCTGTTTGAGCACTTGTGACATGCTGGGTACGATTTGTCACAGCGAAGTCGTCGACGGCGGCAGTTGTGGCAGCCTTTGGACGGGAACCCTGTTTGGGTGCTGGGCGGCATCGGGGTGCAGGATGGTGAGATATCAATTTTCTTATTACGTGAAGAGTTGAAGTGCAGTCGGCCAGATCACACCGCGAGTGGCGGGTGGTGAACACCCGACAGCCCGGACTTGGCAGTTTGAGAATACTGGTCTAAAAGTCGCGGTGTTTGTCATCGGCGCCCGACTCCGGCTCTCCGAGTCTCCACAAGCGATGGCGCGACTCAACGCTAAGCCTGATCAGGAACCAAAACGACAAGTTGTGCATAGGCCGACTTTCGCCTCTTTCATCACGCTTGGCCAATCAGAGCGCGTACCCTGCAACGACAATTCCAGAACAGTGACCAGCAAGGGATCGCGCGATCCAGTGTGACAGTTTACAGCCGAGGAAATAGTGTACGTCCATGGATATCAATGACGGTATATGCACGGCTTTGGGAAAAGACCGTTACAGAAGCCGAGCTGCACATGGCGCATGGGATCCGCCCCGGTGGATCTCGACATCTGGCCAAGAGGCAGGCTAGCACCAAACAGGAACTCTATCATCAAGGCTTGCTTTGCCTCTGGGAAACCGACTCCATCGCGCCCTGAAATTGGTCATACATAGCACTTGCAGGCCTAGATCCCGTCAAGGTGCGGAGCTTGCAAGGAAAATGTTGCCGGTCTGACCGTCTTTGTCTCATGTCTCAACTACGCATTCATCTTATATAACATCGACTGCCCCTCTGTTGCTCTAATATCCCGCTCTCATGTTCTGTTCAAGGCAGTCTGTTACATTACCACCTCACCCACCCACTCGGGTCGGATTCAACCAAAATGGGGACAGCAAAAATCAGTGACCCCGAATGTTCTTCGGGCTCAGAAGAACGGGACACCACATGCGACTATGAAGAGGCAAACCTCGAACAACTCGGACGGCAACGGCCCGCCGCCTTCCCGAATCTCCTTTGCGAGATCCTATTCTGCAGTTCTCTGCTAATGTCCATGTTCATGGCCGTAAGCACGCCTTCCCCTTTCTCACTAGCTCCCCCTAACCCTTACCCAGGAATACTTTGTCTCCGGCTTCAACATCGTCCTACCAGGGATCTCCAAAGCCCTGGAGATACCACAAGCCTACCAAACCTGGCCGGCTAGCGTCTTCTCGCTTGTCACAGGCGCCTTCCTCCTGCCCTTTGGCCGGCTGGCTGACATCCACGGCGCCTACATCGTCTTCACCTCGGGTCTCGTCTGGTTCGGCATTTGGTGTCTCGTCTCGGGGTTCAGCAACAACTACACCATGCTCATTGCCACGCGCGCCCTGGCGGGTCTTGGACCTGCTGCCTTTCTGCCGACGAGCATTATGCTAATCGGCAAGACATACCGACCCGGGCCGCGCAAGAACCTCGTCTTCAGCCTGTACGGCGCCTTTGCACCCATCGGATTCTTCCTGGGCATCATCACGGGCGGGCTGACCAGCGACTACCTCTCGTGGCGGTGGTACTTCTGGATCGGCTCCATCGTGCTCTTACTCGCCTGCCTGACGTCCTTCGTCACGGTCCCCAACGACCGGATCGAAACCCGCGCCGAGAACCCCGGTGTGAAGATGGACTACCTCGGCCTCATCACCATCGTGCCTGCCCTCATTCTGGTAACCTTTGCCATCACCGACGCCGCCAACGCCCGCGACGGCTGGAAGACGCCCGAGATCCTCGCGACATTCATCCTCGGCATGCTCCTCCTCTTCGCCGCCATCTACGTCGAGGGCTGGGTCGCCACCCAACCGCTCCTCCCCTTCGACCTGTTCGCACCCAAGTACATGAAGCGCCTGACCGTGTCGCTGTTCTTCGCCTACGGAGTCTTTGGCATCTTCCTCTTCTACGCCAGCGTGCACATCTCCGAGTACATGCACGCCCCCGCGCTGCAGACCGCGACCTGGTTTGCGCCCATGGCGGGGGGTGGGATTATTCTGGCCACGGTTGGGGGGCTTACCCTGCATCTACTCCCCGGCCGCGTATTGCTGATTATTAGCGGGCTGGGGAGTGTGGCTTCGGTGCTGCTATTTGCGCTGATCCCCGAGGGCGCGAATTACTGGGCGTGGGTGTTCCCTGCGATGGTTGGGAGTACCGTTGGTGTGGATATCACGTTTCTGGTGTCGAATATCTTCATCACGACCAATGTGCCGCGGCACAGGCAGGGGTTGGCTGGGGGGTTGATTTACTGTGTCTTGTTTGTCGGGATCAGTTTCTTTTTGGGGCTGGCGGATATGGCGGTCGCGGAGGAGACGAGGAGGAGGCCGGACGGGTGGGGGCACAAGGTAGCTTTTTGGTTTGCCACGGCGTCGGCAGCTTTGTCGTTGGTGATTTTCAGCACCATCAAGATTGGGAAGGCGGAGAGTGAGATGACATTGGAGGAGCGGGAGAAGCTGGAGGCGGAAGGGAGAGCTGGGGCAAGTCAAAGATGAGGTGGTATGGTTTTGGATACCCTGCATAGAAAAGGCGTTTGGGAGGCATTTGGGGAAGTAAAGAGGACTTTTCACGGTGTTCGGATGGAATGGAAGATATATAAAGAGACTTGGAAGACGTTTGAACTTGTGTTTGAGGACGGAAAGAGTGGTTGCCGAATGGGCAACCGTCTTAGCCTAAGAGAAGAATGCGGCATTGGCCATTTCCATTTTCATTTCCATTTCCATCGCCCACCATCCCCCAAAAATTACCTACCGAAATAAGGTGGTTTGACTATAAGACAATGAAATCGTTTCTACATGCCCGGTTCCTTGCAACCGTGTAGATTCCTTGATGCTCCTATGAATGTCAGACCAAAATAAACTCCGGAACCAAGAACCGCACCTTTCCCTCATATCATAAGGGATCCCTATCATAACTCCCACAGTAAACCCATAAGCAATCATTACCCCAAATATTTCCCGTATCCAATACCAGTTACCAACATGGCTCTTTTCCCTTATCCTACCCTCAAGTCTCAAAACCTCACCCCCCAGCCGACGGTGGCGCCCCGTCCGACATCTGACTCCCCTTGGAGCTCCCGGAGCTCCCACTCCCACTGCCGTGCCTCCTCCCCCGTCGCTTGCGCGTGAACCGGATTGAGGCATGGTAGCGATGCAAAAAATAGAAGAGCGCGGCGAGGAAGACGAGGAGCAGGATCCCGACGACGACGCCGATGGTGACATTCTGCGTCTGCATCGAGTCGCGCTTGCGGAGGGCCAGGCGGAGGGTTGGTGGTGGCGGCATGGCAGGGTTTTGGTCTTGGTTTTGAGTCTGTGGGTGGAGGAGGAGGCGGAGGAGGTGCGCGAGCAAGGGGTGGGGAGTGTCCGGGGCCACGGCCGGGGTCAGGAGGGGTGCCGGGGGAGGGCACGGCGGTGGTGGGAGGTACATTGGCGCTTGCCTGAGATCAGGGGGCCGGGCGGCGCTGTCACTGGGAATGAAACGGGGATGGGCAGAACTGGTCGATTACAATATAATAGGCGGTTAATCCACACGGCCGTGGGAATGGGAATGAAGAGAAAAAGAAATTCAGGGTGAGTGCTTACCACTTGGCGCTAGCCGGCGGAGGGGGAGGTGGCTTAAAGGGGCACTGGGGAAAGCAAGATCGAGCAACGTCTTACAATTCTGGGGTTCAGACTGGAGACACACAAACGGTATGTAAGAAGGAAAGGCGGGGGTTGATGCGGACGGAGTAGCAGCGGTATAACATCTCGCGCGTGCCGACATAAATTATCTGATTGAGCCCTAGGCGGGCTGGTGCAAGGGTACAAGGCCGCAGGAGGTCTGGTATTGCCTCTCTCTTCCTACCATGGGGGGCCGGTGTGGGAATCACCAAGCCCTACTCCGGGGGGGGATGGCGATAGGGGGGTAGAAGATAGCATGGGCCGGGCTGAGAGCGAATGCATCGAAGAGTGGTGGAAAGATGCATAACCCACCTCACATCCGGACGGCTGCAGAGGTGCCGCAGACACGGCCACCGTCTGCTCGGTCCGGGCAGCGTATCACGACAGAGTCGCATCTCTACTCGTCTGAACAGGCCAATGGCGGCAGACTGGATTGTGGGGGACTGGTGCTCCCACAAAGACCAAACATTGACCATTAACCAGCAGCAGCGAGCTTTGCGCTATCAGCTGATGGGAAAGAAAAAGACCCAAAGATCGACGTTTCTCGGCGCCCGACTCGATTCATTGCGTGTGCCTTGGCCACCTGCCCCTGAGGTAAGCCCCGGGGACCGCTATTTTACCCGCCGTCGGCTGATGTCCAAATCGCACAACTTGGGTGGATGCGGTGAAGCAGCTGCAAGACAGGCAGGATTCCACGCACGAAATTAGCTCGCTATCAATGACGGTAGACTTATTGGCCGGCTTTCTTTGTCTGGGGCTGTCGCGCTGCCGCTTTGCGGGGCCCGATGACTCTGCTTTTCTGTTCCTACCTCAGGCTTACCACTGCCTGAGGTTGGGCGCACGGCATGCACGGAATGGAGCAGCGGCGGTACGTGAGGAGGTACCCTGCCATTGGGCGGTAACGAGGATCATGGACAGGCAAAAACCTGCATTTTGCAGGGCTTATATATTTCAAAGCGGATCCTATTATCTTGACGAGCACTTCTCTACCGCTCATAGGACATTTCTCTACCTAAAGATCTGCTTTCAATGCCACCATAACCTTTTGCTCTTGTTCTTTATCAGCAAATGTCGAGATTCAAAGCGGTACGCTAAAACGGCCCTCATTGGCGACATGGCGGGGTTGCAAAACTTGTGCATCATGCAGCTGCATTGCATCCTGGCCTGAACTGACAACTCATCGTCAGTTCCGTGCTCGCTCGCCCCGCAAAAGAGAGAGGCGCAAGGTCTGGCAGTTTCTGTCACTTTCTGACCACTGCCGATGCACTTGATTTTTGATCAGAAATGGGTGTCTACATATTGTCTTGTCATTCTCTATCGTGATAGGCAGCCAACACAGTATGCGAGGCTTACAGTCTTTGACATTATGTCCAACAGCTAATTGGCCCCCCCCTCAAACCACTTCAGGCTCAGGCTGTATGCCAACTCATGCCACATGGCCCATGCCCCTGGGTTTTGTTCCCAGCGCAAGCAAAAGCAACGCACCTTTAATTGTATATGCTGGCTCCCGTGGCTAACCGTCTGTGCTAAGGCATGGTTGCATGGCCTGGACGAGAGCACAAGATTCAAGGCCAATGGCAAGTAGTACCGTTGTGCTGTGTTTTATCTAGGACAACGTCGTGCTGCTACCGAGTACCCCGATACCGGAACGACGCAAAATGATGTCTACCAGTCCAGGAAACGTAACTGCAGGATAGTATGGCCAATGCGTACGCTACCCCAGGTAATTTAGATACTGCAAGGTACAAAAGCGGCGAGTGACCTGGGAAATGTTGTTGCCTAGATTATCAGCAGTCCGTCCGTGCCTCCAACACAGCGTCATGTCACCCAAGGGGCTCTCTTTAGGAACTTGAAGGTACTAATTACAACTTCCTTCGACCGCTAACAGCCAGACGCCGCTGCTAACATCTATCTATTAGATGCATTTAAGCGGGTTTCTAATTGAACGAGTCTCGGTGAGTGCGCTAGCCCATTCCTTATGTTCTCGACCGTTAGGCAGCTTAACCCTCATTTTGAGGCCCGAAGAGCAGGGGTTAAGCAACACTGCATCAACGACACACACATCATGCATAACACATAACTCTAGCCACTTCATCCATTGATACCCTGCCGTAATACTCGGTCTCTCCCCTATTAGAATCTCTCTAATCAATAGGTATTCAGCCCAAAGGTCTGTGAACTGAGTCTATTATCTTCTGATGGTGTTTGGTGAATTGACAAGGGCAGCCTAGTCTTTGTGTTTTACTTTCCGGTCCATTATGAGATGTTTAACGTAAGTACGTTAGGTAGCAGTGGTAGTTCTAACTGTTGCTATGCTACTGATAGCCCTCATTGCTCGTGGTGGTGCTTTTATCCAGAATTGGGAAATATCATCAAATGATGTGAGGGGCAAGGTCTCAGTTGAGCTGCAGTTCACAGACACAGTCTGTGGCATGCCGAACCAAGGTATTTAGGTCTCACAGTTTCAACTCGCCCATTGGCGACAATCACAAATTATTCCTCCAATAGAGTTTAATATTTTGGTTCTCTTCAAGCCTGAAGTTTTTTTAAAGCCCTTTGCAAAAGCGGCAGGAGTAGTACCGAAAAATCCACTATGCCACACCAAGACGTTGCGCTATGCTGACCCAAGGTGAAAGCCGACACCTTGAGATTCATGCTATCGTTCGGATCATGATTTCCTGGATTGTTGGCTCAACACCAGCAAATCTTGATCTTAAAAATGAAGCCCGCCGGCAGGATTTACAGTCCCGCCGCTTTCATTATCATTTCGACACATTTTCCATTTTTCTTTCTCCAGACAAACCCCTGAAATCGCCCACAGTTGACAGAGGGAGCCAAGCCAATGACACTCTCCATCAGCGTTGCCGTCGGATGCCTCGGCCACCTTCGTGTTTCTTCGCTTCCTGCTCTACGCGACTCAAGATGCTAAAGAACCGCTAGCTATCTTGATAGGAGTCCCCTTTCTCAGGCCGTTAAGCGGGCTGCTTGTTACTTGTTGTTTTAAGTGCCACTTTGTGTGTCATGTATGAATGTTGAGATTTTGCTGGTGGAGCTGGTAGATCATTGCTGGGTAAGACTCCGCGGGATGGATAGGTAATCTAGTTATTACAGCTTGGGGTGTTTTTCCAGGAGGTTAGCAAGTATTTTCATGGGTAGGATAAGTGTAAGAGATAAGACTTATCATGATGTACGCTATGGTTAGAGGGAAACCCTCAGCTTTGCCTTATGGAGCTTACTCCTGTTCACTCTAGTCTTGGCGCCTGATTTGTGCGAGATGCTTACCAGTTGAAATGGAAAGGAAAACTGTTTTCGCCAGATCACAAGAAATCTCCAAAGCAGACTCAAGTATACGTACCAGGATGCTGCGGGGCCCAGACCAAAAGCCAAGCATCCAGTCCACAGAGCGGCCGCATACCGCAAGCCCCCCGATTCGCCACCAACTTGAACTGCAGCTTTCATTCGAGTGCATCGTTTCTCCCCTCACCAACCTATGTGCTCAAAATTCCACTACGCAACACTCCTTACCTATGCTCTCCGCATTTCACCGCTCCGCTGCCGCAACGCCCCACGTCCCAAAACCCACCCGAAACCAGAGTTCGACCAGGCAGCAGCAGAAGAGATCCGAGGCCAAGATGGCAAACGTTCAAGCTGCCGGCGAGGAGACGACGTCGGGCGCAGCCCGAGACGAGAAATTGCAGCTGCTTCTAGCGGGAGGGCAAAGCAGCGCCGAGAAAGCGCGAACACTTATTGAACTCCTTGAAGGGGGGTTCTTCCAAGCAAGTGCGTCTTAGCTCGACTCCGGAGACGGCGAGACGGATGAGGACGACGAAGTCGATTACATGGAAGATGGGGGAAGCGACCTGCTTCAGAGTCCACCAGCCCAAGCAAGAGATTCATGGGAGGGTGCGATGGCCCATGTGTATCCAGTGCCGATCTCGGACCGAAGCCTCTTTAAAACGCAGCGCCCACCGCCTGTCTCAATCCAAGCCCCAAAACCAAGGGTTCCAGTGCCTTATCTACTTGCGGGAGATGTGGTAGTTCAGGGAGCCTTGGAAGGGCGATCCGCTGTGACAACTGGTGCTTACGAAAAAGGGAACTTCCTTAGCTCGCCACAGGCATCCTCTAGTGTGATCCGTCGGGTAAGAGAATCCGCTTTGAGTTTGTCCCGGCGCCTTGTCCGTTATCTCGAAATAACCCCCGGCGGAGAAGATCAAAACTCGGAGGCAGATCTTCACCATCTAGCCTTTGGAGACCTTTACGAAGAATCAAGTACTCGTTCGGCTGCTGTAATACAGCAAAAAGACTGGTCAGGGCCACCAGGCATCCAACAGTCCCAGCTCGATGGATTGTTTGCTGTCACTAGTGTCAATATCAACAGCGCAGCGCAGGTGCAGACGCCACCGCCACCAAAGAAGGCAGTGGCACTGCGAAAGCCAACAAGCGAGTTTGAAACCCTCCTGCGAACAAAGATCTTCAAGCCCATGGTACAACTGTTGGCGTCCATCCCTGAGCCTTCCTGGGCACCAACACCCGACGGCATGGATACGGGCTCGGGCGCGCCTTGTCTTTTGTTCGCAAAACCCCCAAGAATACCTCTCAGTCCCCGCGGCCTACTTCCACTAGGGCGCTTGGTGGCCGAAAGGGAGAGGACCATCAGGGAGGCAATGAAGGAGGTCGAGCTTGGCCTTGGTGTTTCGGCCTCGGGATTTGGCGTCGACTTCAGTACCAAGGGAATCCTACCGCTTCTCAAGCCGTACCAGTGGATAAACACATGGCGAAGCCTCCCGCGGGAGGTGCATGTTGGCAGCCACCTCCTTGCGCCAGCCGGAAAGTCCGAGTCTGAGTCTGAGGATATGGAAAAGCTCCACCAAGTTGAGAACGAACTGATGAGTTCCGTCAAGTACCAGTTTGGCGAAAGCGAGTATATCACCGTCATAACCTACAGCGAGGATGTCGACTCGGGCGCTGTTGCCTTGTTCAAGGCTGCATCCTTTGGGAAGAATTCCAACATTACGAGGCTGGATCTGGAGGCGCGTTTCCAAGACATGCCCAAGGAGATATGCCGCATCTTGGCAAAGGAGGGAAACCCAAATCGCTTTGAGTTGAAGAGGGCGGGCAAAACGCTGACTTGCCGCGCGCGTGGCAACCTTCCCCCGTTACGGCCAGCCGTCGTTGTCACCAGGGACAGAGCCGAAGAGTGGACCAACATTGGCAGCGGTTGGAGACAGGCACTGCACATCCCCCTTGACCATGACGATGATGACTCAACGTCCAGTCCGAGTACTCCCATGGAAGGGCTCATTGCGACGGTTCCGCAGATGTTGGCGCTCCTCCACCTCAGGTATCGCCTCGTCGATTGTGTACCATCCACACCCATCTTCAGCTTTGAATGTCCACTTCGTTGCAACCAAGCCGACGCCCGTCTTTCCGGCTATATCCGGAGGGGAATGAAGCTACTTGGGCCCCCCAGCGGTGCAACCCACGTCGGAAATTCTAGTACGATTGCCGTGTTGTTCTCACGCGAATCTCGCTGGGTGAGGGAGCAGTTGTTTTGGGCTTGAGAATTTGTGTGTAGTAATTACTGTTTGCCTTTGTGAGATGCCGAAAGATGTGGAAAGGGAGAGGCGACAAGTTAGTCGTAACCGCCGATGGTCTGCAGCAGGCTGAGGTAACGGCTATAGTCATTGGTGCCAGCAGCACGGGGATGGAAAGCGGCTGCCCACTGCAGCAATTGGCATCATTTAGAGCTTTGGAGTGGAAAGACGTATGCGGTGCTTTTTGTGGCGGGGGACTATTTGAGCCTAATAAACAAACGAGGCGTTGTCAGATGATGCATTCACCAAGGTATACATTACCTACCTTAGGTTTCTACCCAGCAACATCAAGAACTCCGCCATATCAATTTCCCGTTCGTCTTGTCGCCTTTCTCCCACGCTCCCTCCCTGCCAGCCAAGAAAACCACCAGCGATAAGGGCCGGATTTGTGTGTTCAACAACAATTCTTCCAACACAGTTGGGGTACTGAAAAATGGCATGGACCCGACGATGGTCTACTATCCTAACAATTCTCGCCCTTGAGTCAGTTTCAATTGCCGCCCAATCCACCCTGTTTGTCGCACTGCTCCAAGCTACGACGTCGGGGGGTCTCAACAACCTGGAAGCATACATTACTCTGTATCTGGTTGACTCGCTGTCGTTTCTGGCCATCGTGGCTCTTGGGATTCGACTCACCGTCGTGGACTTCTGGCACGAGTCGAGAAAAGATCAAGAAGAAGAGAACAAGAAGGACGAGGAGAAAAAGGATGACCAGAAACCAGAGGGTGTGGAAGGGGAGGCTCAACCCGGCCCAGAGAATGGGGGAGAACCTCACAAGGAGAACAGTGGAGAGATGGACAAGACAGAACCACCAAAAGCGCAGCCAAAGGTTGCGTTCGACGACCTGACCATCGAAGGGTACCGAGTGACAATGACGGCGGGGAAAAGCGCAAGAATAAAAGCGAGAAAATTGTGGAGAATAACAAGGACCAGAATTTGGACAAGAACATGAAGAAGCACAAGGAAAACAGCGAGGAGGGTGGGGGGAATGGTAAGGACGATACCAATCTGAGCAACAGCACGAAAAAGCGCAAAGAGAAGAGTAAGAAGGGTGTGGAGGACGACAAGAGCGGCGGTGTGGACAACACAGAAGATGGGGGCGGTGGAGACGAGGAAAACGACAACGACGATGACGACAAAAGCAGTGTCAAGAGCAGCGACCACATAATTGGCGAGTTCAAGGTCTTTTCCGTTGCCTTTTTCACCGCCTTCTACATCTTGCACATTGCGCTCGATTGCTATGGCATCTGGTTCTGGTACATTGGCGTCAAAGTATTGCCCCCTCCGCCGTGTGACTCATTTGGCTTCTTCTTCACCAAGACAACACTGACTGGCTGGGTGCGCATCTTGCACATCATTGTCTACACCTATCGGATCATCTCAGACGGGTTCGAGTTCCTGTTTATACTTTTTGCCATACTGTCACTGCTCCTTCTGCTTGTTATCGACCCCAAGTCCATACCAGAAATAGTGAGGAAGCCGGAGAAGGGGAGGCTGGGTGGCCGATTCCAACCCCTGGAGGTACCCCGGGTTCATAGCGTTACTGAAGTGTCCCTTCCATATCATGAGCAAGATGTTGGATCGATGTAAGTGTGCGCAACATCCATGATGGACTGGTTCAGGTTTGGATAATTTGATCATAGGGTCCAAAAACGACGATGACAAGAAAAAGGAAAAAGATGGCGAAGCAACAGATGGTCACCAGGAACCCGAGCCGGAGACTCAAGTTTTGAAACAGAGCGGTTCCATAAAGAAACGGGCCAGTGACGCTGATTTGGAAAAGGGGGAACACGTTGTAAGCCGCATCCAACTTGAAAGCCTGTCTGTCGTTACTGATATCTTTAGGCTGCTGTTGTCACGGAGCAACCATTATCCCACCACATCACGGCGCTTGTTCCCGGATCAGCAACTGGGTCAGTCCACCAGAGCAGCGTCGCTGAGAATGCCTACACGGCAGCGTACCTCTTTGGCATCGGCGCGGGGTCGTTGCCCGCAGGCCCGCTGTCCGAGACGCTCGGGTGGAACCCGACATATCTCGCATCGACATTTTGTTGCTTACTTTTCGTCTTGGGATCGGCCCTGACAAGATCGTTTACGGGCCAGGTGGTGTGTCAGTTTTTCGTGGGGCTTTGCTCGAGCGCGACGCTGGCGGTGAATGGGGCGAGTGTGAGGGACCAGTTTCGGCCGGTCAAGAGGGCCTTTGTTTTTCCTGTCGTTGCTTGGGCGAATGTTTCAGGTACCCGACTTTCTATTCTTTCCAGCATCGTATGAGCCTGCTGATGCGAATCAATAGCTCCCGTCATCGCCCCCATCTGCGGCGGGTGGATCGTCTCGAACCCAGCCTTGACATGGCGCTGGACCGAGTGGATAACCCTCACCATCCTGGCCGCTGCATTTCTCGTCGCCTTGCTCTTCCTCTCCGAGACCTACCTGCCTATCCTGCTCGACTGGGAGGCAAGCCACCTCCGCAAAACAACTGGAGATAACCGGTACACCTCGGAACACGCACACGCCGAGCCGTTCTTCCGCCGCATGCAGAAAACCGTCCCCCCACCGGCCATCTGGTGGGGCACCGAGCCCGTGGTCGCCGTCTTGGGCGCCGACCTCGTGCTGCTGTACAGTCTGCTCTTTTTGTTTCTGTCCGGGTTAGACTACATCTTCAAGAAGGCGTACAACCTGTCACCGGGCCAGACGGGGTCCTGCTTCGGCGCCATAGCCGCCGGCTCGACCGCTTTCCTCGTCGTAGCGCCTGGGCTCTACGGGTGGGCGCGCAGCCACACGGAGCATGTCCGCGGACGGCGCCTCGCGCCTGAGTTTCGGCTGTGGCCTGCCATTGTGACGGCACCGCTTTTGCCTGTCGCGTTGCTCTGGCTTGGGTGGGGGAACAGACCTGATGTATCCCTCTGGTACAGTCTTGGTGCGTGCTTTGTCTTTGGTGTGGTCCTGATTGCTGTGTATGTGAGCAGTTATGAGTATATTATTGATAGCTATGGCGACCACGCGGCTGTCGCGCTAGCGAGCGTGATGATGGTAAGGTATCTGGTGGCTGGCGGAGTTGTCATGGCTGCGAGGCCAATGTATGAGAAGCTGGGGGTGAACTGGACCATGACGCTCCTGGGATGTGCCGCGGCGGTTCTGGCGCCGGCGCCGGTTCTCTTCTGGATTTATGGGCCGAAGTTGAGGAAGAGGAGTCCGTATGCTCACGGGCCAGAGGATGATCCGGAGGAAATACAATCAAGAACAACGGGCGTTTATAGTGTAGTTGTGAAGAACGCAATTGTCTGCCGTCCATCGATATACATGTCGGTTGCATAAAATTCTTGTGGTCTCTAGACTCTGAGGCAAATCATCTTAGTCTCGTCCCGGCTAATGAAAATGATGAGCCCGTTCCCCGTAGACGGGATAAATCACCCACAAGGCCGCCGCCTGGGACGTTGTCGAACACAACCACCCTTTCTCTACTATGCCAAGCTACTCGTCGATTCCTAGTCGTGAGGCGGCTCGCCGAGATGATAGGAACTGGCTCCTCCATCCACTTGACCGGACGCCCCAGACACTCCCTGGTTCTCATACCCCCACTGCACCAACTGAAAATCGTCCGAATCCGGGCCCGCTCCCGAATAGTCAACCATCGGCCCATCATACCAATTTGCATCTCCATCTGGGCTGGCGTAGGCGGTGATGCTTGTCTGGCCCTGAGGCCACGTGCGACTGGATGAGCCGACATGATGATGATGTCCGTGGATTGGAAAGCAGCTTACGCCGGACGTGGGCACGGGTATCATCATGTTTTCCCCCAGGGGCTGTGAATAGGCTCCACTTTCGTTGTCTTGGAGCTGAAGCTGTGAGGCAGCGGCCATGTTTGGCACAACGTTCCAATCTTGATTGAGAGCTGGGCTGTCCGGTAGCAGCTGCTGCGGCGGCTCTGACGCTGTGTTTAACCTGCGGCGTTTTCCTGGAGTTGCGACCTCTGGGCTTCCTGGCCCAGTTACTGAGAGCTGTGCGTCAAGGGAACGCCGTTTGGTGCCGCTCGTTCCTTGTAGGGATAGCTCATAGTCGGTGAAGACTTTGTTCTGGTGGCCTCGAACTGCACATATGATGGGAGTAATGAGGGAGATGAGGTTTTGTGGTAACAAGGTGTCAAGCCTTTGCCTGAGAGCAGGCTCGGCGTCCTGGAATCGCTTCTGGATCTTCCCGCACGTCTCGTCAGGGGGTTCGAATTCTACCAGCGGTTAGCTCTCGCTCTCATAAGCTATGGCCCCCTAGAACAGCAGCGGCACAATCACCTGGTGAGGGAACGGGATAAGCGTTGGGGAAAAGCATCCGGTAAAGGTCATTCCAGCAAATGATCTTATCTTTTCCTCTGGAAGCCAAGCGGTTCTCAGCCTCGAGGGTTATGCCGTCATCTGGATCCTCTTCCTCTGAGGGCTTCGGCGGTGAAAACTGACAGGCTACAGGAGACTGGAGATGCTGCTCGAGAAGCTTTTCAGTACTAAAGCCATCTTTGCATTTCTGACATTTATGCGGCCTTGGGTCTAGTTTTTTGTGCTTTGATCTGAGGTGTCGTCTGAAGATTGATGTCAGCTCGGACTCCCTTTGTTGCCAGTTGGGTTAGCAGGAGGGATAGAGTTTACTTGAGATGATCGAAGCGATTCCAGCCAACTGTCGCGCATTGCTTGTGCTTTTTGCTATTGATGCTGAATCGCAGGGGGTTGTGCTTTCGGTAGGGACAACTGTACGAGAAGCCGATGGGTGCATTCTTGTCGCTACTGGTTGTTGCCCCCTTTTTAGGGCTGGGAGGGCCGTTCCCCTCCAGTCCCCTTTCTTGCGCGCCGCCACCGGCACTGAGTCCTTGTCCCCCTAAACCCGCTCCTCCCATTTCCCCGGAGGAAGCTCCATAGCCTCCGCTACCCAAGTTTGGGTTGAGAGCGGAGCTCGATCCTCCATCGGCCCCACACTGATTCATCTGTGGCAGGGCGGTCAATCCGTCGAAGAGCTCGTGGACGAAGTCTGCCACTGCGGACCCGACAGCTTGGCTGACCAAATCGATGTTACTGTGGGCAGCTGGCCCTCCGCAGTATTCTAGGACCATATCGCAGATCCTGCTGATAACCTCGTCTGCCACGTCGTCGCCGCCGTCAGACACACAACTTCTGGAGCCTTCTTCATCGCTAATGAGAGCAGATTCAGTGGAAAGTGCCAGCGAGGGCAAAACTTGGGAAAGGGGCGAGCCGGAAATATCCATCGATGAGCAGTCTGGGGTGTTGTCGGGGTCCTCGTCGACATTCATACCTGTGGACACATCTTCCGCCTCTTGGCTTTTATTAGCATCGGTAAAAGTTTCCATCTGTTGATCGAATCCGAGTATAGCCCACAGTTGCTGTTCGGTACAGCTGACTCTGCAATAGAACTCTTGCTCGCCGTTCCTCACTGCAAGCATCAACGACGACGGACCGCAAAAGTCGCGGTGAACGAGTCGCGGGCCGTGATGCAGGTTGTAATGAAACGCTTGCGCCCAAGTGCCGAGTCCCAGAAAATCATGTGGAGTGTTTTCACTCTGATCCAGCTCTGCGGGAGATCCACCTCGGGGCCATAGAGGTCCGAACATGGAGATTGAGGAGTTGCCCCTGACCCGCTGCTGGCAGCTAGACAGCGTCTGCTCGAGGAAGAAGATGAACAAGTGTGTGAAGCTTGACCACACCTTGTTCTGAGTATCTATGTGCTGTGGGACGAGCCTCTCGGCTTCGTGCTTGACTCGCTCGCGCAGCACATTGATGTTCTGGCGTATTTCGGCAAAAACCTCCTCAAGCTCGATGGGCGCTTCCCAATCTGGACTTTGATCAGTTTAGAGCCAAAAAAAAAAAAAAAGCCCTCCCCTTTTTTTTGGTTGGGTGATGGGGGCGCCTGAGAGGAAACACTGACCCGGTTCTGGCACCAACTCCGAGTCGCCAAATATACTCTGGTAGATAGCCACCCACGGTTTCTCCGTCTTGTGAGACCCACTATCTATCCGGATGATCTTACCCATTGCCTCGACACTCATGTGGCCTTCAATTTCGGGCGTCGCTGCTGCTGATATGCACGCGCATGCATTTTGGCCGGCGGTGTTGTTTGAGCGGCATCGAACGCAGTTGTTTAATCGCGGGGCATGGAAGGCCTTGAGATGCTCTCTGCGTTTGGTCTCTAGTTAGCTTGTCCCTTTCAAAACGGTTGGGAAAAAAAAGGGGGGATAGGGGGGTAGGGTATGAGTCAATATACTTCAGTCTTGCCATGTTGAACCCCTCGGAGGAGCACCCGCTGTACTCCCGGATGTTGAATCGCACGGGGTTCCACTTCCGGTATGGACATGCATACCGCTTTTCTTCCGCCCGCAGGGTTACGTCGCTCACGGCCCGAGCCCTGGGAGCCGGAGCCTTCCGTCCATCATCTCCGTCATCCCCGCGGTTTCTATTGGTTTGGTCGTCACTTCGAGTGCGACCAGCTGGTTTGCAGGCTCCTCCGTCGACGGCTTGATCTGAAAACGCCGATCTGGTCTCCTCGGAACCTAAACCACCCGCAGTGTGAGGTTCCTGTGTTCCGCCAGCCACGTGCATCATCCCATCATGATACTTGGCGCCTGCCATGACAGGAAGCCTATTGGTGAGGACTGGCATGGAGTTGAACATGCTGTCTTCACCGTCCAAGTCGGGCTCTATCGTCGTTGCTGTACTGTTCAGGCTTGGGCAAGGTGAAGAGCTTCTACTTTCCACGCCCTCAGCTCGGGGTGTGTCAGGGGGTGTATAGCAAGAGATGATCTGGGCTCCGCCCGTACTCAAGACTTCTCCAACTGACATGTTGAATTTGGGCAAAAAAGGAAATCAAAGAAAGGGAAGAAAGGGATAATAGCGCTGCAATCTTAAGTATCTGAATAATTAGATGTTGCCTGATGCTTGACACGGGATACCAGGCAAAATGCCTTTGATACGTGTGTGATGCAAAAGGGAAAATAGAGTTGTGGTCGGAGTTCCAAAACCCGTCAATCCAGTTACTGCGACAAGGCATATCCGTCCGTCATGGTGTGGCCTGAGACCACCTTCAATCGTCTTGGATTGGTACACATTGCGACTCAACCCAATATGGTTGAGCCAGCTTTAGTCCAGGTAGCTGCCGTGGCGGCTGGGGCGGTGATTTGCAAACTTCTGAGATTGAAGCATTGGTGTTCCAATCCGAACTGGTTGGGCCAATCGGAGATCAAGGCGCAGCACCAACAACCCGATTCCAGTAAAAATAAATGCGGCCCATTGTAGGGGCCGCTTCGGGGCTTAAGCTCCTTGCTGTTACATGGCCTGCCCTGTGTGATCAAATAGGTACAGAGCAAGGCTCATGGTTGATGTATAAAGCAACCATTCTCCCCGCAAACAAAGGGCAACTGCTTTCTGTGCACTAGGAAGTTCTAAGTGTTCAGTGCCAACTTGAACAGCAATCTGTGTTTTGAAGTCTGTCTGCGGTCCACCCTCCTGATACCAATGGCCGGGTTGGGCCGGTGCTAATTCCTGTGCTATGTGAAACTTTGCAGCTATGAAGATGAATGCCTGGGGTCTGAGCCAGTCAGACCGTGTCCTAAGCACCAGAGAGTAGTAATAGTATGCCTATGCGTGAAGTATTTATGTATCTTGTGCTTTGTCTGCTCCAACCCTTTTTGGTTGACACTCAATGTAGCCCAGCCATACGGCGGTTCAGGCGCCGCTTCAAGACCCCAAGGGTCACGAGAAAGTCACATCATCAACGCACACAACGTACTTACACTTCACCAAAGAGATACCAAAACCCACCAGATTCTCACTGAAAGGCACATCTAAATGCCTGAACTTGTACTTATGAACTTGCATATCCTTAAGTTTACACTGAACTCTTAGTTTAACTAAGAACCAAATTCTTTTGGCAAGCCTTGTTAGGATAGCTAGTCAAACAGGTACAACTCGGGGTACACGCCTGCAGAAAGTGCGGCATGAAGCTCAAGGTTGAACCGACTCAAGCAGAGCCCCTTACGTGTGAACCGCGCTCCTACTAGCTAACATTGGCCTAAGCGCAACAGGTGTAGCCCTATAATGAGAGCTGGGATACTCAGCCGGATTTGCTTCAGACTGTTCACGTAAAGCAGGGGATTCCAACCACAATAAACTCGGCCATTGGGAAAACTCCAGCTAGCTCAACAGGTCATGGTTAAAGAGAAGAGTGATCGGTGGTGGCCCCCTATCCTAAAGTACCAAACTCGCTTCGCCTTCGTATTTATATGGGGACATTTCTCATTGCCACTCGAAGCATTATCCTGCACACCGCATCGGCTGCAAAATATATCCCCTCCTTGCTTGCCCTATATATCGAGATTGTTACTTGCCACCAAGAAGTAACCACCGCACAAGCCCAGCCGGCTCCTCAAAAAGATGGATTCCCCTATCCAAAGCAACTCCACAGACTCAGCGTCAGGAACAAGGCAAGTTTACCAAATCCAAGCGTTCTGGAGAGGAGCTAACACCTAAAGCAGCCTCCCCAACTCCACTGGGTCGGCTAGCTCAATGATTGGGCCGTTCATCTACGACACCTCTTCGGTAGTTGACAGACTTTACACGAGCAACCTAGGTGGGACACCAAGCTTGACAATGGAGAGACTCGATGAGATCTGCAGGCCGTTGACGCTGCTAGGGCAATGATACTGCACTGTGGCACGAGGAAGCGTTTAGATGGGCAGGGAATAAGTGAGGTCAGAGAGTTAAATCTATTTTCAAATGTAAACTAGTAGTCCATTGCTAAATTCTATAAATGACTCGATCCTTTTTCCTACTTCTCACTCTTTTCCTGAGTAATTAAGATGGGCATATCCGTCGCATGTCTGCTATCGGACTAACTTAACAAGATCAAATGCCCACTAGAACTTGGCGGAGTAATTCTTTGGTTTATGAGGAAGTGGGCGCGCCTAATAATTGGCTTAAGTGTCACAGGGGCGTCCTTATCATAGTTATTGACATGGTATTTCAAAATTCGAGAGGAGTTGAAGGGCGGGTATCTACAGCCAGGTTTCCCTCGCACCTACAAGCGCTTTTGTTGGCGATGCCGATTTCCAGCACCTGAATTAAAGCGGTTTTCCCTCTTCCACAACCCCAATCCAGACCTACGAACCCATAACCAACCATCGTTTGATCCTTCTGCTCATCTACAATTTCGTCAGATACATGACGAATCATAGAAGTCATCGCTAGCGCCTCAAAACACCTTTAGTATCCACACTCGCGAGGTTGATGCTATCGTCAGGGACAATTTCTGAAGGCTCTAGAGCCAGCACCTTTTTCCCCGCCTGTTTTCCTTCACCCTTGTGGGCCTGGCAGTCGAAGGTGCTGCAGCCACGACGTTAAACCCCGCCATCCTTCTTCGCCTCACGCGTCGATGCGGTGTTTATCTTGAAGGGTGTAGTTGCGGAAGACCTCCCAGTCCACTACGACTCCCGCCATTGCATTGCGTGCCCCTTCTGCCCAACACACTTTTCACAAGTTATTCGTACGATCACGATGGCATTTTTCTGGGCAGACGACCCATTATTAGCAGCTCTCCCCGAAATCACCCCGCAACCAGGATTATCTCCTCCGCTGCCAGCATTTTCACCTGCGCTCCCGCATTGCCGTTCAACGAGTGACGATAAATTATCCCAACATCCTACTACATTATTAATGATTACACCAGACATCTCCCCGCTAGCACCGCCCAAATATTTCCCCCCGTAGCCGCTTAATACTGATACCTACTCCAATCAATCCCCCCCACATTATCATAACACCTCACCTCCTGCGCAAACTCATGCGACGATCGCGCATCAGGCGGCAGCGCCTCCAGCGCAGCACACTGCGGAACCAAGTTAATCGGCACACACCCCTCCGGAATAACCAAATGCGTCCCCGTGGCGTTCCTTGTTGTCATTACCCAGTTGATCACAGGAAAATACGTCGAATTACCATAGTACGGAATCGTGGCGGTGCATCCTATGAAGGCCGACCCGGTCACCTCAGCTAGGATGGTCAGGTAGGAGTAGGGCGCAGACAGCCGCGTGAGCTTTGTCGCTTGTGCACCGGACCCAGCATTGACGTAGATACCTGCCCCGTTGGCGTCGGTCTGCTCTTGCTGGTAGGACATTCCTTCGGGAAAGGGGGGTGAGCCGCCGTCGGTGAGGAGGTTGGTGAGCGATGGCGTGTTGGAGGTGCCGTTCTGGTAGAAAATTGGACCGGGAGTGGCGGCGGCGTAGGCGCGGTTTTGGGCGGGGCCGATGTGTGCGAGATGGAGGAAGAGGCCATTGATGGAGGGAGAAAGGTCTTTGGAGGGGTCCGTTACGTTGACAACAAGGCGGAAGCCGAAGGAGGCAGAATTTCGGGGGATGCAGCCTTCGTCGGCCGCGGTTACTGAGGTCAGGCCTAGGCTGGCTGAGAGGAGGAATAGAAGGAGCATTGTTTTTTTGGGGGGGTGATGAGCGGCCCTGAGGTGTTACTTGACGGAGCTGAATTTGTTGATTTGGACTTTGGACTGAGTTTTATTACAGAATTGGTATATACCACGGTTGTCTTGTCATTTATATGCGGAAGCGTCGTCCTCGGCGATTTGATGTCGCAACTGAACTCCGGTTTAGTAGCGAGCGGTTCAATATGTGGCAATGCAGTCTTGTCAGCGCGCGGTATTACCCTGTAAGTGATACGAACATAGATGCAGCCGATAAATAAGATACCGCATGGCGGTTCGCTAGCGAGGTGGTCATGTTGCCAAATACGATGATACAATCTCGTACCCCGAGAAATACAGGCTGGTGTAACGTGAGACTGACAGCAGCAATATAGGCCTTAGGGGCTGGGGATACTTGGCGTGACACGCCTAACAGTTAGGCATACAATCTAATAAATTCGGCATCGAAGCTCGTGCCAACATAGGCATTCAACCAGGCAGCTCTCGGCTCACTCAAGTCCTGGAGCATCCTCCTCAAAGAATCCAGAGGAATCACAAAGAGAACCTATCTCTCTTTTCTTGAGGACTGGCTGATCCTTGCTGCCATGGTATGACCCCCTGAGTAGGTAATCGCTGCGATGGAGATCTTGGTCATCGGGGTACGCGTTGGATTCGTTCGCCGTCAATCTACATATGAGTCCACCAATACGGTAGTCTCGACCAGTAGCTCACGCGTCATACCGCAGGAACATTCAACGGCCTCGGGAACCATATATGGCCCCTTTCTCCAGAAAACATAAAAAAATGGCGGATTGTATGCACAATAGGTCCAACAACCCACTAGCTTTGCTGATAGGCTCTCCTCTAATTAGGAGTAATGGTACTTCTTTACCAATTTTCTCCACTTTACTACACAGGATTATTTCCTTTGTACGTGGTAATTTTGAGTAGGTCGCCAATATAACCCTATTGATCCCGCTTGGGAATATGATCTTTCACATCACGGACTTCTTCATCATCACTCTGCCTCTACCAGTTTTTGCCAAGCCGAACATGAAAATTAGGCAAAAATTCGCTTTGGTCCTGGTTTTCTGCCTGGGGTTCTTATAAGAGATATATTCTCCTTTCTCGCGCGGCCAAAAGTGTGTAGCGTCTGTCTAACTTCCCTCATTCGCATCATTGCCTCACCCGGCTCAACTACCTGATATCCCTTCCACGTTCCCTATATTGGCGTACTAGGACGCCGTTGAAGTCAATCTCGCCATCATTTACGCCTACCTCACGACACTGAAGCCTCTCCTCGTACGCGTATTTCCACAAGCACTCGGCCCTACTCATGCCACAACGTACACCTTCGGATCATCCGCGATAAGTCGAGCCGGAGGAATGGTCAACGTGGAGCGGTCACAGGCTACAACCACGGTCAAGGAAGAAGGCCGCTTCACCAGACTTGAAGACCAGTCAGACCAGTCTGCTAATGTGCCTCTTCCCCGGCCGCATACTAGATGGGGAGCCGCCCGCAACAGGTATCGTACGCGGTGCATGTGAGCTCGCCATCAAAAGCGAGAAGTTATTCTTGTGTTAATTCTTTTATGGTTTGCTTATTTTCCCATCTCATCTCTGTCGCAATGTTTACGGCCTCACCAAGTCATGACCATGGCGTTCGTGCAGTGCGGATATCCTTGATTTAGATTGGATATCATCACAGCTGGAGTCACTACAATTCACTTTATGTCCTTTGCAGCCTGCTTTTTCAGTGTCACACATAGTGTTAATCGTTCAAGGTTGGTAGATTCGATGCAATCGATGCCAACGCCGACAAGGGCGTAAAATTGGTGGTAGTGCTACTCCGGCTCAGTCCTTTACGCCAGGGAACCACTCCGCATGCGAATCACCCAAGGCGCCGTTGTACACAACCTTCTTGCCAGAAATAAAGCACGTGTAGTCCACCACGCCAGCCACCACGGCTGCGGCCGAAAAGTCATGATAGTTGCCAATAGCTCCTGTCTGCGCTCCTTGGATGGCCTTCTGGAGTCCGGCTAGATCCCATTTCTTGCCGGCGGTGCCTGCATTTTGCACCGTCAACGGGGAGACGTAACTCTCACCAGTGTCGTCCAGGTATGCGGTCACGGTGGCGGCGGTGTAATCTGCGCGATATCGGGTAACCCCCAGCTCGGTCAAGGCGGCAACGGTGGCTGGAAAGGGGAAACCCTTAAGGGAGTGGACTTTCTCCCAGACAGCGCGAATTGCGGCTGAGGTCGTGGGCTGCATTTTGTCTGTGTGACTGGTTGATATATGTATGTTTCCGGTATCGTACGAAATTGGTGTTTGATATTTGAGCGGTTTGATGTGAGGAGAGAAAGGAGGAGCGGTAAAGACCGCGGTGGATGCACGGTTGCGTGCCGCCAGACACCGCCCTGTATGACTAATCGACTAATCAATGGCTCCATTGATTCAACACTAACAACTCTCTCAATTAAACCTTTTCACATGTAAATCCTAACATATGTCCAACTCCATTATATTACAAGTACCTTTCTATAATCACACACGTGGTTGCCAGGACGACAACCAGCCATCATTTTCCATCAACCAGAAGACCCCGATTTGCCGGAACTTGGATTCGTCGGTGCGACATGACACCAGCATTAATCCTTGTAGTTTACTGAACTGTAAACACCATACCGTGCTTCATCTGCTGGCTGTTCACCCGCAATGTCAAAGCAACCACGCCCAACAGCCCTTGTCTTAGTCACAGAGTAGAAGATGCTGTCGGAGAAAGGCGTTTCTGTTTGCCCTGACAATGACGGTGCCGACAATCTTGAAGCTGGGATCAAGTTTGAGATTCGAGGGCACGTGGAGAAGTTCAAGGGCATATCAATAGAAGCCCATGACCACGATGGGGCACTATCACGAGTCCCGCGATACTGCAAAACGTGCTACAGGAGACCTAGTGGCAAGTGGCTTCTCCAGAGGCCGGCCAAGTATCCATCCCCGCTCCTCCGGTGGAATTCTGTGGCAATGCCAGCAAGAGTCGGAAGCTTGTCGGCCCGAAAAGCCGTTTGCCGGTTCGTATAGTTGGTTAATATTGAGTACCAGAGATGCAACGCCCTGTTGTTGTCTGCTAAATTCAATATACTGGGAATGCGACTATTTACTGAGTCCAACAAAGTGGGAAGGCGATGATACGTTCCATAGCTGTACGTCTGGCGACCGTCCTCGTGCATGTCGGACCAGCCTGCGTAATGCCAGCTCATGTGCGTTCGGTTGTACTTCAGCAGAGCGGTGTGTCCACAGCACGGGTGTCCACAGCACGGGTGTCCACAGCATGGTGCCACAGCACTGAGCAACAAGCCTGGTCCCCTCGCGTGGATCAGAACCCTTGACTAAAGTGGGTAACCCTAGTATTTGCTTCAAGTTGAACTTCACCCAATGGCAAGTGGACAGACACACACGTGTGTCCTATGGCTTCTCTCATTGGCTAAAAGATAAATCAGCCACCAATAAGCGAACGAGCCAGACAAGTGAGCGAGCCACTTTAACAAATTTTGGTAGGCTGTGCGCAGAAAGATCATAAAAAATTGTTAAGGCTGCTAACAATTTACTAGCGCCTTTTCGCGCACAGCCCACCAAATTTTTTGTTAAAGTGGCTCGCTCGCTTGTCTGGCTCGTTCGCTTCACACGGGCTCGTTCGCTTATCACACACGTTATCGCAGTTGCAGCACTACACTTTTAGCCCTGGTCTCGGAGGCCTTGGGTTAGGGTTGAAAGCAGGGAACGCTCGGGATTTGCCGAGCCCTCCACGACCCCGCTATTCCAGAATATTCGGGGTCCATGTTTGGCAGCTGAGCTTGAGCTGATTACTGATTGCTAATTGCTGCCTTCCGTCATTGGTGAAATAATTCGAGAAGTCGCCTGCGACTTCTGACTCCCGGAGCATACTGACCTGGTGGACATATTAATACTCGCGCCTGCCTTCAGCAATAAAATAGCGTCGAAACAAACAACCATTCGCATCTCGGGCTGTCGCAGCGAAGTCGAACTCGAAGCTGACCGCCGCCATCGATTGCGCAATCCCCCGCAACCACCAAAACTTTCGTCGCGCACCTATCACACCATCACCGTCACTGTCGTACCGCACAGACCAATCTCGACACCTCCACTCCACCATGACCGACGCCGTCAAGCACATCGGCTCTGCGAACGAGTTCAAAGCGCTGCTCGCGTCGACGCAGTACGTCGTGGCCGATTTCTACGCCGACTGGTGCCCGCCGTGCAAGGCCATCGCGCCCAAGTACGCCGAGCTAGCCGGGCAACACGACATCCCGGGCTACATTGCCTTTGCCAAGGTCAACGTCGACAAGTTGCAGGCGCTGGCCGGCGAGTACGGCATCACGGCCATGCCCTCCTTCATCTTCTTCAAGGACGGCAAGCGCGTCAAGGCCAACGGGTCGCTCAAGATCGAGGGCGCAGACTGGCCCAAGCTCAAGGCCGCCAGCGACAAGATGGGCAAGCTGGCCGCGGCCAAGGCAGACAAGGATGAGGACTTGAAATAAGGGATACCCGGGCATACGACGTGTTACAAAGTCGGCGAGAGAAAATTCTCTGCTCAAGATCCGGCCATTGCGAGCGGTTGGCAACTCCAGCGATGGGCGGTTGGAAAAGGCTAGGGAGAGAGGGTGATGCAAAGAAAAGACGTCGAAAAGACACCTTAAGACAATAGGGTGGAGTGGAGGGGTCGCCGCGTTGGGGTCGCAGACTCCAAGTTGGTGTTGCAGATCCGCAGCAGGACCTGGCGCTATGATGTCATCGCAAGGACTGCCCATATAGAGTCGTTCTGATAAAATTCCCCGTCAAGAAGTAGAGCTTAGAAATGCATATCCTCATCGGTCTAAATAAACTATCCCCTTCTATCATTTTCGCTCATCCCTATCTGCACATATATCTGCACATAAGGAAGTGCCCTCTAACAAGGAGATTGCATCTTCTCCGTAGCATCATGGACTCAGAAGCGAGTTCTAGCGAAAAATTCGAGCCTATTCCTGCATCAGAAGGCGATTATGACAGTCATACAAGGACACAAGAGCAACAGGAAACACGAGACTCCAACACAGCCACGCCGAACCTCGAAGTCCAGCATGGCGACAGCACAGAAAATCGCCAGTTGACACAGAAAGAGCCCGGTGAAGACCCGCACGGGATTGCCCAGAGGCCTCTTGGGGAAGAACAGCAGGCGGTCGCTAGGCAAAGTGATCACGAGACTGGCCGTGGGGGTGCACCTGCTGTCAGACTCGATATGGATTAGATGTCGACGTTCAGCTGAAAGCCAAGATTGAGGGGGATGTTACTTTATCAATACTGTGAGTCTGCTGTCTATCTGGAATCGAGCTCAAGAGCCAAGCTGACAACACTCACAGCGAGGGAGACCAGAAGGTAAAATGAGGATGGAATCCAAAGTTTCATACCCCTGGGTCTGTCGACTTAGCTGCCTGGCTTATCTGCAGTTTTGTCAAAGCTGATGGCTAGTTTTAGATAATGTGAGTCCCATGCGTCAGCAGCTTGTGGTTGGGTGTCTTGGTTGCACATCACGCGACCGAGAACGGTGACTCGCGTCAGCATCACACCCCCCACCCTGCATGTGTTGGTCCTGAAACCGAGGCATCGAATTGTGATTTCCTGGCCGCCAAATTTGAAAAATCCGATATTTTCTCACGGTCTTTTTTTCTTCGACTGCTACGCCCAACTTGTAAACACACCTCAAGGAAACCGTTTTTTTTTTGGCGTTGTCATTAGTGCAAACATAGTGGCAACTCAAATCATCTACGTGGCACCTGAAATTTCCAACCTACTCTTCAACTCACCACTTCCCCAAAATCTCTTAACTTCCCATCACGCCGCCATGCCCTCCCACGGGCGGCACAGCCGCTCCCCGTCGCGGGGTCGCACCCGCAAAAAGCCCGAAGTCCTCCAACAACTAGGCCGCGCCGTACTCTCGTACTCGCTCAGCCGCCTCGCCAAAACCTCGGGCTCCTCCTCCAAGAAAGACAAAGACCGTTCCCACTCCCGCCGCCGCAGCCGCTCCCACAGCGCCGAGCGCGGCAGCTCCGGGCCCACCCGCGACAACAGCGACCTACACAAACACATGACGCAGCTCGCAGCCGGCGTGCTCGCCTTCGGCGTGAAACAATACATGGCGCACCGACGCGAGAAGAAGAAAAAGTCGGCCGCGTCCCAAACCCGGCAGCCGCCGCCGCAGGACCGGGGGCTTTTCAGCTCCGGGCGTCGGAGCGACGCGGAGCTGTCAAGCGCGCTGGGCTCGCTGACGGCCGAGCTGCAGGGGACCTCGGAGGCGATCCGGCGGCTGGCGAGGCAGCCGCCGAGTCATCGAAACTGTGAGGTGTACCAGGGGCTGGTGGCAAATGCCGATCGGATTCAGGCGCAGCTGGAGAACTTGCAGGCGAGTGCGAATAATATGCGGAATTTGCATCCTGGGTTGGCGAGGGGGAGGGAGGATGGGAGGAGGGAGGGGAGGGGGGGTGAGAGGGGGTTGTCGAGGGGGGTTGAGAGGAGGATACCCCCGAGGGAGGATGAGAGGGTGATGCCGAGGGAGCGGTGGCGAGGGGAAGAAGAGGAGAGGAGGAGCGACTGGAGTGGGAGACCGCGGGGAACGGTGGGACGGGAACGTAGTCGGTTTGATAGACGGGATGCTGGGTCACGAAGGAGCTGGGGGGGTTGATCGCAGTCTTGAGCGTGTGTATGATATTGAGGGAGTAGTAGTGGACGTTATTGAGGGCACGTGTATTTTGCTCATTTTTATAGAGCGCTATTTTTACCTATGCAGAGAAAGTAGGTACATAATTTGCATCAACCATACACCTACTATCAGCGGGGGAAAAGTCCATCCTCTCAAAACAATAGTGACCTAGCAAAGAGATATGGCTTCGCTGAAGAATTCACTTCCATTGCCTCGCCATCCATCCAGCCATCCACAAAACAAGTTACTATCACCTCATAGTGCTGCCCCTTCAGCCAAAGGGCAACAGGCATCCTGCGGAGCGTCCTAATACCTTCTTAACGGACCAGTTTTAACGAATGGTGATAAAATCAACGATTGCAAGGCTGGTGATGGGACATTGAAAGATCCGCTGTATTAGCGATGTGTTATCGCCGAAACCAAGAGTACCTACTGTCCCTCTGCTGTGGCCATTCAGAACAGTGAACGAGCACCGCCCGCAGGGAAGTCAAGTCTGCATGCGAGAGTTGCAAATGGGGCCATGAGGGGTCAGGGCAATACCTATTACCCAGTACCCACTGCCGTCAGGCCTGCTAGACACTCAACGTCACCCTGTATTTGGCCAGGACGTTAGGGTTTGAAATATAATGGAAAATCGAAAATAATGTGAATGGAGCCTCAACGCCCCTTTAAAAAGTGGCTAAAGGGGGCTGAAACGACAGTGGTTCGGACATTAGTGATTGTGAAAATCATAAGAGAAGGCGGCGCTTAAGGACAGTCCGAGTCCTCCAACTGAACAAAATAAGTGAGGCACAACCCAACTTGAGTGGACGTTGGATTAAACCAGATTCATTAAAGGGATCCTAGTGCCTACTTCAAAGTTTGGTTGCCTCCTGCGGCATTCATACCCGCACGAGATATCTGTAATCCCTGAGAATGTTTCCTGCCTTCCTGGTGCGGTACCAAATCTGCCATTGTTTGAGCTATTTTCTCATTTTGGTCAAGCACGGAGATTGCGCCACTGGCATGCATCCGCACCAGCCTATCACACCGGGAATGGCCAACATTATCTGACTGACGAGGCCCAAACCTTTCAATTTCACAAATCCGCACTCCACTACCTACCTTACATAAGTTAGGTAATAACCATGGCGGGTCTCACCGGAATCACCTTCGAGCCTGGGCCTCGAAAAGGTGCGGTGGGAGACTCTTCACGGCAGCATGAAACAACTCGAGACGCAAGGGTGGGAACTGAAGAAGAAACACAAGATTGACGCCACAGCCGTCACAACCCTGTTCAGGCGGTTTGCCGATCTCCCGACCGATAAGACGGCAGCCCAAGAGCGCCGAAGTTTTGTCTATGAAATTGCCATCCGCGCTCTAACAACCGACAGCACCCTGATGGTCCTAAACGCTATCTCAGATGATGGCGAACCCCATCCGCTCCTACCTGGAGGCGATCACTCCCATCATGGATTCCGCAATGGGACGCAGGGAGGTTCGGCAATGTCATCGGCTTCCCATGCCGTTACAACACCACGGGACTCAGACAGTCAGGCATAACCAAAGCCTCGTTCGAGGATGGCTACAAGACACTCGTCATCAAGGGTCTCATTGTCGACACCATTGACAGAATCACGCCAAAGTTCACGTCCAACTACTTCAACCCCGACTCATCCAAGAAGGAGCTCCTCCAAGCCGCCTGGCGCCTCTGCCGTACCAACAAGCCTGTCACAGATCACTCTTCCAGGGATAGAGACAAGGACAAATCCGACTCGGCCAAGTTCACGACCCAGGGTGTCTACCAACCTGATCCTACTATCAGCGCACTCAAGGCTTTTTTAGACACTCTTGCTCCCGTCGCGCGCTTCACACACCTTTCTCCCCAGGCGTCTAGCCCCTCATCTCCGAATGACACAAGTGCCTATCATTCTGGTATCGCCGCGCTAGATAAGGTCTTTCCCGCCAGTTCGTTCAGCACCAAGCACGATCCGCGAAAACTGGTCGCTGCAAACACGGAGAGGCCGAATCCCGCGAGGTGGATACAGGCTGCTGAGGATCATCCCATGCATCGCTGCGTTGCTGTCTCCAAAATATTAGCATTTTTGCCCTAGTACCTCCGACAACAAAGGCAGGGGATATCTTGTGTGTGCTGCTCGGAGGGGAGACGCCGTATGTGCTGCGTGTTGATCCGAGGGACCCCAAGCGGCACTCCTTGGTGGGCGAGGCTTATGTTCCCGGCCTGATGGAAGATTCTGTAGGTGTATTTGCCACAGGGTCTGAGTTGTAGAGGTTGAGGATTCGGTGAGAGTTGCAAGAAGGAAGTGAATGGACATGTACCGAATTCTCAGGGATTACCTCAAACAATAAGAGTACTAGTACAATTACATATGACTTTGACTGTCATTTTAGTATATGCTTTACTTCGCAAATTCACAACAGTTCATTCTACCAAAAGATTAAACATTAACTTTTAACTGCCAACTATAACCTCCCCTACCTCCCGATAGCTCAGTTCCCCCGAATGGGACGCGCCACCGTCAAGTTGGAAATACCGAAACTCTTGGGCCCGGTATAGTCCTCATGCACACTCGTCGCGATCCCGCTGCTGACAAAGTAGTCCCCCGGGATGAGGTACGTACCCTGCAGCAGACCCGGCTCGGCAATAGTCCAGAAGATGTCCAGCTTCGCGCCCTTTTCGGCTGTCCGCGTGAGGTTGAACGCGACCGACGGCTCGGTGCAGTTGGTCAGGGCGACGTCGCCGACGCGCTGGTATGATAGGGTCTCAGCGAAGCAGGCGGATGACGGGGAGATGGTGGTGACGGCGATGTTGAACTTGGTGCTGCGTGTGGGTTAGAAGGTATGGCTGTGTGGGGAGGAAGGGGGGGACGGACTAGCTCTGAGTGGAGTGGGGGACGCTGTACGCCTGGAAATCGGTCAGGTTGAAGGCGTCGATGGGGAGCATCGGACGCACGACTGGGTCGAAAGGGGCAGCGTGAGCGGCAGCCGCGGCAAAAGGGGTGCAATGGCAGAGAACTTTATTTTGAATGCTTGAGCTGTAATGGCTTGAATAGATAGTAAGGTAAGTGGGGTGGATGGTTGAAGACTAATTATTGCGTTGCTGATGTACTGTGATGAGAAACGTCTCAGTTCTTTGCACTGTAAGCGAAGTTGGCCGTCTTTATACTTTGAGAGAGCTCACGCTCGTGTAGCAAAAGTTGACACGTGCTGTTTGTGGAAGTGTGTAACCTCTAATAGATTATTTGCTCTTGCTTTAATTGCTCGCGGTATCGAGCTACAAAGTACTACAGCAAGAGAGCGCTCAGCCTTGCATATGGATGAAGCTGTAAACAAGCTGTAAGCACATATTTGGAGTCTTGGAGGGTCTTTCTTGGCATAGCCTTAAGTAGGACCCGGCCGCGGGTGTACACTGCTGGGCGTGGAAAGCTCGTATCTGCCTCGTGCTTTTGGCGGCTAAATTGGTACACCTCTGATCCTCCGCTTGGGTTGACAATGAACCGTCCTGGGGTTGGACAGGATTTATGACAGGTTACTGTTGGGAGCAGCAAACATAACACACATCATGTGGTGGAAAAGGCCTGTATTGTCTGTCTCTAGAAAGGAAAGGAAAATGAATGTGGAGCCTGGAATGGGCAAAAGGGGATGCGCAGGGACCAGTTGGCTTGAGCTGTTCAGCGCCCGACTCAAGCCAAATAAGGTCAACCCAAAAAAGCTAAACCAAGCCAAATGTAACAGTTACACAATGCAGTCACAACATTTAATTATCCATTTGGAATCATGGACTGACGAAGTGGGGTGACATTTTAAATAAAACCTTGTGTAAAGTTCACTTATAATGAGTGAAATTTGTGTGACCCTGTGTTATCCCCAAATAGTTCAATCCGCCAACTCTAGGCTCCGGATTGTTCCTATTGAATTGGGTGGAAGCCTTCGAGGTGAAATCAGATTGCACTGTCCCCACATAAAACGAACAAAAGAGTTCAATACGCCAAGGCCCCCCATAAGGCCGTATCAGTCCAAATCGTTACTCGGAATCACCTCAGAAATACGAGATTCAACCGTGATGGTGCGAGGGTTCTCGTTGACAACAAATCGACCATTTCCCACAAATGTCTTGTACTGCAAATGTTTGTATTTAGGATCACCGCTTTGGAAGGTGTGGTACGTAGCTTGACGGGTGGGTAGGTTAGCAAAGTCGGCTCATCAGGTTAGGGGGTATAGCATCAATAAACAGGCACTCACAAGAGATACCAAAGGGGAATGTCTTTGTATCCGGGTCACCTGCCCACATGTCGAGGACGGGTTTGCTGAATACGCCTACACCCGTGTATTCCGAGCTTAGGACCTGTGCGCATTTTAGTCGCAATTACGATTCTATCGTACATAAAAAAGCAACTCTCGGCCTGGGACTTACAGCACCATCGTCGGTTCTAGTTTACAGGGTTAGCACAAGCTCGCCTTCTGAAAAAATAGATAACGTGTCCATGTCTTCGGTTTGGCTGGGATCTTACTCAATGAGTAGTTTCAGGTTGGGAATAGCATGCTCGCCATCCGGCTCGTTCAAAAGCCAGTCTGCGCCGTACACGATCTTGCCCTCAATGGGGTGATCATACCCGTCGGCTGTGGTGAGAGTGCCTGTGCCTGTTTCCTGTGTGGTACCGCAGAATTAGGTCACAAATGCGATATAAATAGGATGAGGCCTTTGGTTTCGATGTTACTTACAACAAGAGATAAAGCTTGGCCAGACCCCACAGTCCCTATATTTCAGGATTGGTTTGTCAGACAACATTCCCGATCAAAATATGGAATGAGAAAACGAGTTGCCATGTAGGTACCTACCAACTTTTAAAATATTGCCGATGTTAATCTACGGAAATTGTCAGTTAGGCTGTCGGTGACGGGCGATATAATTTCTCCTTGGGTCACCTTGAGGATGTAGGCAGGCTTCAACCGGGGATATCCTGGGAGCTGCTTGATTCCAGGAGCTGTTGAATGGTGACTAAGGAGTTTGAGAGACATCTTTCCACTGGTATGGTTTTGTGTATAGCGCGCTCTAGAGTCAAAATTTAAAGGCAAACCAAGTACTTCCACAGTTACTAGTACATCCCAGATTTGAGTAATTCCGATCCTACATCTTATACTCGAAGGCTCTTAGCCCTATGCTCAGTCACCCTTTCATACTTCACCTTGGTTAAGGGTAGTAATCCGATAGATTCTAGTTCCTAGCCCTCTAATCAGCTATTTTTTCCATTTTAGTCAGAGGTAGTAATCCGATAGATTATAGGTGCATTTCTCTGGTTTGTAAGCGTGTGAAGCCTTCGGATTATTCTTGCCTCTTTTAGCTACAGTGTTGCATACGCCAATCACAGCATAAGGTGATCATATAGTAGAATGGTTATTATTTCATTGGTAAGTTGATGTTTAGTGATGGTTAATAATGAGGCTGTGTGGTGTGTATACTACGCACATCACAAGCTTGGGTTTTTCGACTTCGCAGCCTAGGTCAGAAAAGTAGCTTGTACTTCGAGAGGCTTTGGATCGATTCATATTTTCTACGTGGATGGCTGCTTGCTCTTGCATCCCATAGATACCTGGGTACCTGGTATGAATCGTTTCATTAAAAGGTTTTCAGCACAATGAAGTCAGAGGTTTCCTATTTCTATGATAAAGTGAGCTACCTATTATGCTTTCTTGGTGGCAAAAATCAATACAAGTGGCGTTTCCAGGTTCGCTGGCTTCCCATTCAAAGCAGCGTCCAGCCCATCCCAAAGGCCTTGAATGTCAGATTCTGGAATACGCGGCACCCAGGTAGCAAGATAGCCCTTGAGCCAGTCGAGTCCCTGCACGTCATACCAGTCCTTGTCGCCCTCAACCCAAACCGCCTCCTCGTCTTCCCTGACCCTGCTCTCGGTCAATCGATCATCAATCTGGAAGGGCACAAGACTCCCGCCCGTGTTAATGTACACCCTCTTGACACGCTCCCATCCGTCCTCGGGGAGTCCAATGCTCTGAAAGGCCGAGTTAACGATACCAAAGGCGTGATCATACAGTTCGCCTTGGGCTCGCTCAGCATACGCGAGCCAAATTGCCCTCCATATCTTCTCGGCCGCGTCATTGCCTACAATGCGCGGCACCGTGTAGTATGTCACAGCAAGACTGCCGCCGACTTTCAGCACACGATTAAACTCCTTGATGGCAACAGCCGTGTCGGTCCAGTGCATCATCTCGCACGCCGTGACCAGGTCGACCGTCCCGGACCCCGCCGAGCTCTTCTCAGCACCTTCCTGCAGGAAAGTGAATTTTCCCGAGCCAAGGCCAGACTGCTCGACGAGGAGCTTTCGAGCCAGCGCCGTGTAGCCGTCATTCGGGTCTGAGACAATAACTTTGTCGAAGCGGGAGGCCAGACTGGACGAGACGATGCCGCAGCCGGCTCCGACATCGTGAGCCACCGAATGCACCGCTTGGGGTTTCTGGAAATGATATTCGTATATGTGGTTGAAGAAGGACTTTGGGTAGACGGGGCGGAAGGCGAGATAGTCGGACCAATTTGCGCCCTCTCGGGCGGAAAATCCGGGTTCCTCCTTGGCTAGAGTGGGTGCTGTCTTTGGTTCTACAACGGTCGCCATTTTTGGAGATGGATGGGAGAAAAGGTAAAGCGGTAGAATGCGAGAGCGAAGAGTCCTGGGTGATCTACTCCAAGTTCAGCTTCTGCATATATTGTGCAGGTCCAGACAAGGGTTTAGTTGAAGTGTTATTGTCTTCTTGCTACCTGCACTAAATCTTATTGTGATGCTGCTTGATATCACAGGTATGAAATCTCACGTGCCGGGATATTACTGCCTGTTTCATATGATGCCCGACAAGGAACGCGCTAAGCCGGGCCGAAATCGGCGATCATTCTATTGCCGGTTCGGGCAATACCAAGGCCGTAAGGCGACGGCTGCGGATACCACCTAGCATTGCCTTGTTTTTCCTGGGTACTTTAGTTGGTTGTGGAAGCTATCAGACTTTAGTATGGTAGAAAGTCGAGAACCACCACAATCTCCTACCTCGGTTCCTTCTGCATTCCTTTACCGCCTCCCTACACATCAAAGGTCAGGTATCTAGGTACCATTTCACAGCCGCGCCAATGGCAGCAGCCGAGGTATCTCAAACAGTCGATCCCAAGTCTGTGGATTGGACGAATGGCATGAAAAAGGCGCCCCGGGATGTCGCATGGTACCAGAACACCTTGAATCGAGTTCCCGACATTGCCCAGCAGATCTTCCGCGAGTATTCCGGGATCCCAGACGACAAGGTCCTTGACCACATCCACCGGATACGCGACCAGGCCTGGGAGATGTAAGTGCATACTGCCTCAACCAAGTCGTGGTCCTGACTTGTTCCAGCCTCCCCTACCCCTGCATCGGCGTCTTCCGATTCCTAGATTTTCCCGCCTGCCTGTCCCCAGCCTACCCCGAGGTTCTTTCGCGTGTCACCGCCGGCGAGACCTTCCTTGACCTGGGCTGCTGTTTCGGCCAGGACATCCGCAAGTTGTCGTACGACGGCGCACCCACGGATAACATTCTCGGCGTTGACACGGAACCCCGCTTCCTCGAGCTCGGCTACGACCTCTTTGACGACCGAGGCCGGCTCAAGGCGCGCTTCTACACCGGGGACGTCTTTGCCGAGGATTTCCTCATCGAGCACCGTGGCAAGATTGACATCATCTTCCTCGGCTCGTTTTTGCACCTGTTCAGCTTTGAGCAGCAAAAGGCCATCGTTGCGCAGCTGGTCAAGCTGTTGCGGCCACGCGAGGGGTCGTTGGTCTTTGGGAGGCATATGGCGACCGAGGAGAAGGGGGGTACGCTCCGTAGGAATGCCCTCGGTTGGGATCTATATCACCATAGCCCAGACACCATTATTCGACTCTGGGATACGGCGGGTGAAGGAAAGTGGGATGTTGAATCCACCCTTGTTCCGTATGCGTCCGAGGGTTGGGATAATGGTGTAAATTGGCAGGGCGGGAGTGATGTTAGGCAGCAATACTTTAGTGCTAGGAGACTTTGAACTGGAGGGAAATAACCGCTAAATAAGTTACCTAGCTGTAGAGTCCATGCATTAGGCAAGAGAAAAATACATACCTTATCTTCTTCGCTTGACTCTTCTACATACGGTAATAGATGGTATCCCATAGAAAGTCATTGATCTAGGGCCGCCTATAATGTGGGGTGCCCCGGGTCAAGGTTAGGAGTAAATATTGAGATATAGTCTTTGCTTATAGCTCTAACCAAATCAATTAGAACTTATTCAACCTTCCATGTCAATTTTTACCATATAATACAAAAAGTAAAGGTACTCTCTTTTACTTCCAGAAATCAATACATAGATGGATTCCATCACCAACACCATGTGTCTACATCGAATACCTGATATGTACTAGTAAAAGATTGAGCATCCATGAGGGAAATCAAAGAGGCTTACTGTGTAATGATATGTAGATACTATAAGCAGCCATTTCCTTCCCTACAAGCCAAGTCCGTGCCAGTTTTCAGATGCTTCAAAATCGAATTCTAAACTCTATCTATGGGCGTAACTTCTGTTTCACCAAGTCACTAGCAATCGAGCGAAGCTCCCCTTTCATCAGCTTGCCGGTGTGGTTGAACGGAAGCTCGCTGGGCACGCCCGCTCCCTCTCCGAGCCAGAAGAAATGCTCTGGCGACTTATGGGGAGCAATTTTATTCCTGAGCCACAGCTTGAGCTCCTTGTCCCCGATCTTCTTGTCATTCCCTGTTCCCGCTTCTTCCACCTTCGTCGCACGCTGGACGAAGACCCCAACCACCTCGCTCCAGTAGTCGTCGGGGATGCCGATGCAGGCGGCTGCCGCGATGTCTGGGTGCTGTTCTAAAACTGTCTCAACGTCCGCGGGGAAGATATTCTCTCCGCCTGGATAGCAGGATTTTGACTTCGTCAGTGACCAACATAAGGTGTTTGTTATAGCAACCTGGGGAAAATAGATATACCTCTTTTAATCATGTCCTTGACTCTTCCCCTGATGATACAGCGTCCGGCGGCGTCGATGGACACAAGATCGCCAGTTCGCAACCAGCCTCGCCCTTCGGGGTCGCGAACCAAAGCTTCTTCCGTCTTTTCTTGGTTTTTGTAGTATCCCTTGAAAAGGAGGTAACCGGATACAAGTAGCTCGCCGGGAACGCCGGGGGGGAGTGTCTGAAGGTCGTTGTCCACCACCCGGGCAGCGCTGTGAGGCAGGAGAGCGCCGACTGACGAGTGGTCGTCGAGTAAGGACACCTGAGACGGGTCGGTTAGGAACACCATGCAAGATAGCTCAGTCATGCCTATTTTGAAGGTTAGCTCTGGTTCTTTCCCACCCTCTTTTCCAAGAGGCTTACCATAACCGTAAGCAAGTCCGGTGAACCCAAACTTATCGGCGAGGTGTTGAATCCAGGTGCGCGAGAGGCTCGATCCCGCCACGATGCCGGTGCGCAGGCAGATGTTTGGAGCATGCTTCCCGGCATCTGGATGATCCAGCAAGGCCTGGAACATGGTAGCTACGCCGTGGATGACAGTGCACTTCTCCTCGGAAAGTGCCTCGATAGTGGCGCCTGCGAGAAAGACATCGGATGGCACTACGGCGATACCACCGTACATGATGGGTGCTATGATACCACATACAAGTGCAAAGCAGTGGAACAAGGGAGCGCAGCAGCAGCTGACATCATCCGGTGTGTATCCAAGTCGATGCCCGACCAACCAGGCATTGCTGATCAGGTTTCTGTCGTTTTGCAGTCAAAATTAGCCATTCTATAATCTCCACAGGTGCTAAGCCAAGGAAATGGCCATGTATGAACTTACTGGTGTGATATCATGGCTGCCTTTCGTGGGCCCGTGGTTCCGCTGGTGAACTGCACGCAAGTGGTATCATTCGGGTCCGCTTTCGACCAATACTGCGCCAGGAGACCGTCGTCTTGGTCGTTGGCATCAGATTTCCTGTGGTAGCCAAACTCGTCCCACGAGAGAAGAGCCCCTCGAGGTTCTCCAGATGCCTTTTCGAATGGTGCCGGGACTACTCCCGGTAACTTTACAATGAGCGAGGTTTGGGCTCTCGCTCGCGTGAGCTCAGCTAGAAGAGCATTGTTCTTGCGATAGCCAATCCTGTCGGCGATGAAAATAGCGACAGGGTCTGATTATGGATTCATGTGAGTTAGTCCCATCCGGAGGATAAAACATGGGTGAGAGCATTTGACATGACCTTACCCAGAAGGTCCACCGCAGAAACAACCTCCTCAGTTGAAAATGTGGGGTTGATTATGGAAAAGACGGCACCAATGGCACCGACGGCAAAGAACAGCTCCGCGTACTCGATCGTGTTCCCCGCCAGGACGATGACATGGTCTCCCGGGCGCACCCCGTGATGGAGCAGGCTCTGTGCGATATCCCGACAGGTGTCGTGCAGCTCCTTGTAGGTCACGCGTTTTCCTTGCCATCGCGACACAATGGCCACTTTGTCCGGGTACTGGCCGGCTTGTCTATCAAGCAACTGTCCGAGGTTGAGGTCTGGAAGCGGTGGTGAGACGGGGGCCTTGAATGTGGCGGCATCAGGGTCTCCCGCCACAGGTGACACGCGGCGGTCCACAGGGGGCGTTACCCAGTATGCCCTTGATAATACTTGTCCCATGACTGGACGTTTTGCTGTTGCTCAGGCGTGGAAGCAGACAGGGACCGACAGACAGGCTTAGCGATGTGAACACCATGTCAAAGACACTGTGCCCAGAATATGGTTGTCTTCAATGTGAGACCTGCGTTCCTTCACCCCTGTGCCCGGCATATTATTGCCCAATTCGACTTTGAAACTGGTTGCCCAACTAGTGTATTCGTATAGGTAAAGTGAGCGGACCTTGAGGAAGAGGCGAAGCAGGGGTACAGGTTCCATTACGGCTTTTGCCTTACCGTTTTGGGGTCGAAGACGGCATATAATTTGTGGAAATTATTTTGAATGCTTCGTTGCGTCATCAGCATCCTATTCACGTTATGGGGTCGGTCACCAGACAAAGGTCTAGAGAGAAATTTACACCTGTATCTATTTGCCATTGGCATTCAGTTGAACATCAGGAACTCTGGATTACTCTGCGCACTGTGAACGGAATAAAGGTACTTGAACATGGAACTCGGCTGTGTTTGCACGCATAATACGCACTCCCATTGCGCCTATGACTACTTACATATCTCGATACCTTGGCTCGATCGTAGACAGCCTTTAAGTTTTACATCGTATATGCCCCATCTAGGGGTAGTCGTCGCTCCGCCTACTTACCTACCGTCGCGCTTCAGCTTGTCTCCAGTTTCTCAGCCGCGCTCAAAATCTGCGGTAGGAAATGATGCTTCCTGTCAGTGAATGAACCCCCTTGAAAACTGCACCCGGGAGAAACTTACCGCGTGTAGCGACGCCAATACAGAATCCTCGTGGATTCCCACCCCCCAAGATGTTGATATTTTGCCTCCTGACACCAACTTGACGAAACTCGCACTCCTCCTGGTAGTCCCCGCACTGTCTTCGTGCTCGGTGCCTTCGGAGTGTTGCCACTGGGTATGGTAATCGAGCACATCGAAACAGAAGCCAAGCCTGTGCACAGCGCTCACGAGACTTGTGAACATGTCCTCCCCGGATCCGGAAATCTCGTGCCTGATGCCTTTAATGGCAATGACAGCTTGCAGACGCACTGTCCCGCTCCTACTTTCCTTGTTTGCCAAGGCCTTGCCTTTGGTTTCATGCTTGTGTTCGCCATTGACGCCGTTGACGCCGTTGGACACGGCCGAACAGACCTTGCCTGTTCTCAGAGTACACCTCAAGAGCTGCAAGCCCTCGGGACAACGGAGCATGTAATGAGACCGGAAAAGATCCTCGATTATGTCATGTGTGACTTCGACGCTCTTCTCCTCGGCGTAACGCTTGACCATCCTGGTGAAAGCAATCTCGAGGTCCCTCGGCATGTCGATCTCGAAGACGTCGTTGACAAACCAACCGATACCACCCTTGCCGCTCTGCGAGTTCAGACGGATGACAGCCTCGTGCTTCCTCCCCAGGTCGGCAGGATCCATGGGGAGGTAGGGCATCCGCCATTTCGCGGACACACCCAGCTTCTCTTCTAGGCGAGCCCTCGACTTGTACCCCTTGCGGATGGCATCCTGGTGGGTTCCGGTGAATGTGCAGAAGGTGTACTTGCCCGCATACGGCGCCCGCGCGTGGACCGCGATCTTGGTCAGCTCCTCCACCATGTCGACCACCTGGTTGATATCTCCAAAATCAATGCCCGGGTCGACCCCCTGGGTGTAGAGGTTCATCGCGAGGGTTACCAGGTCGACATTGCCCGTCCGCTCCCCGTTGGCAAACAGACATCCCTCCACCCGGTCCGCCCCGGCGAGCTGCCCCATCTCGGTGGCGGCCACGGCGCAGCCGCGATCGTTGTGGTTATGCAGCGACACGCAGACCTTTTCCCGCTCGGATATGTGGTCGCAGAAATACTCGATCTGGTCGGCAAAGACGTTGGGCATGGCCACCTCGACCGTCGCCGCGACGTTGAAAATGATATTGTTCTCCTCGGTGGGCTCCCAGGCCGCCTTGACGGCCTCGCAGATCTCGACGGCAAACTCCGGAGATGTGTCCTGGAAGTTCTCGGGCGTGAACTCGAGCGTCCACTCGGTCTGCCTCAGCTCGGGGTCGGTCGAGTCCTTGGTCAGGTCGCGGATCAAGCGCGTGCAGCGGACGGCAAGCTCGATAGTCTCGCGCTCCGTCATATTGAACACAACCTCGCGGAAGCAGGCGGATGTGGAGAGATGGATGTGCACAATGACCTTTTTCGCGCCCCGTGCCGCCTCAATCGTTGGCCGGATCAGCTCCTCCCGACATGGCGCCATAACCTGTATCCAGACGTCGTCCGGAATCGCTTTTGTGGTGATGAGCCGTCTTGTGAAGTCGAACTCCGTCTGGGATGCCGAGGGGTACGAAACCTCAATTTCCTTGTATCCGAGTTGTACCAGGCTTTGGAAGTAACGCAGCTTGGCGTCGCCATCCATGGGCTGCACCAGGGCCTGATTGCCATCTCGCAAATCCGTCGACAGCCACCGCGGCGGTTTTGACAAAGATTTCTGTGGCCATTTCCGGTCGGGTAGACTCAATGCTGGAAATGCATTGTATTTCTTTACTGTGTCCACGAGCCTGATGCATTGCGGCCTGGTTAGTCGCGCACTGGCAACACAAGGTTTATGAAAAAGGATTAAAGCGTCGCTTACATAATTCTAAAATGTATGATAGCTGATGGGACAGACTTTTAGGGCATCTACGAAGTTCGGTGCATCGAGTCTGGATCGGAAGCGGGGGGACGGGGCCAGTCCCAAACCATTGCCTGCAATGCATACTAGGCAACTTATAAAAGAGGTTTTGCATTCATCGAAAAAAGGCTCCCAATCTGGAAACATGGTCCCCGACGTCTGCCTGCCTGTACCGTCGTTAGTGCGTTAGCGCGTCAGCTTAAGGTAATACACATGCACCTAGGGCTACCGAGGTCCGGGTATGTTTCCCTGAAAACACTGCGCCACACACCCACAGGATGAGCATGGAATAGTTGCGGACTCGTCAATGGCGTTATGGCTCACCTTCCCGGCTCCCGAAATCGGTTCCTTTATGGCCCCTCCGGTCTTTTCCTTCCTTGATCGGGAAATTCCATGCCCGAGTCGGACGCGACCTCCCGATGAGACCGAGGCAATTCCCCCGTGGGAGGTCTTTAGAGGAGTAAACATGCCGGGTGGTGTCTAGGTGTTGAAATCAAGGCTGATCCATTCAGCTATCTGGGCTCGACTGAGAGCAGCTGAACCCTAGCACCGCACGTACTAGTAGCGACTAGCAACCGTGTGCCCTTTCAGCCCTACCGTATCTTGTATCATTGCCGCAGCCTTTCAAGATGTTAGCCACATCCCTCTTGCGCGGGGGCGACAACATGGCCTATCACGGGCCCAGCCAGGTATGCAATTATTTTCTTTCTCCTGTGCTTCTGAAAACTGAAATACCCCTGCTTGCTAACAGCAACTTGTCATTGGAATTTGCAGAAGGATGTGAGTCACGTGACACCTCAGGAATGGATCCTCGGACAGCAGGGAGAGCACGATTCCATCAAGAACACGCTCCGTGACATATGGGCCGAAGTGCTTCACGATGATGCGGCCATGTTCGCGGATGAGGATGTTTTCTTTGAGGTGGGAGGCGACTCGGTCCGGGCTCAGAAGCTGATTTCGGCTGCGAAAAGCCGAGGGATATTCCTCACCATGGAGCAGATTTTCCTGAATGCTGCTCTGTCTGAGATGGCCGAGGTGGCTCGTGTGGTTGTGGCTCCTTCGGCCGTACCGACGCCGTTTTCCTGGTTGGGCGAGGGACTCGGTGATAGGGTGGAGATGATGGCGCAAAAATGCAACGTCGCGGTCCCCGACATTGAGAATGCGTACCCATGCAGCCCAATGCAGGAATCCCTCCTGGTAGAGCTGGACGACCGAAAAACGCTGTACCTCAGACAGATTGTCTTTAGGCTTGCCAGCGACATAGGTCTCGACCATTTCCGACAAGCATGGCAAGATACCATTGGCGCCAACCCGGTTCTGCGAACGAGGATCTGCCATGTCGGGGGAGGGCTTGGGCATGTCCAAGCTGTTGTGCGCAAGGAACTTGAAGGACAGTGGAGTAGCCTCCATTTTGACTTGCAACAGTTTCTAGAGCGGGATGCGGCCAACCCCATGCGCACCGGGGAACCCTTCTTTCGGTATGCAATCGTGGTGGATGAAGACAGTGCGGGAGACACAGAACGGCACTTTGTCTGGACCGTACACCACGCCCTATGTGATGGCACCTCGATCCCCGAGATTCTCTCCGAGGTTTCCAGGCGGTTCCGGGAGGAAGCAGCGCCAGCCCGGGAACCCTTCGAGTCCTTTGTCCGGTCCGCAGCCGTCACACCCGCGGACATGTCGTCCGAGCAGAACTATTGGAAGCGGGCTTTGTCTGGAATCAATCCCACTCCGTACCCGCCAATGCTGCAGGATGCCCATCTCCACTTTGAAGCCGAACCCACCTCAGTGTTGGAGCGGACGGTAACCCTAGATCGGGTTCCCCTGCTCGGCGGCGTGACCAGGGCACTGTTGCTCCGAGCGGCATGGGCCATCCTACTCTCGCACTACACCGGGACCGAAGATGTCGGATTTGGGGCGGTAAACAATGGCCGGACGGCAGCGGTCCCGGGTGCGACGGAGATGACGGGGCCTACCATAAACCTAGTGCCCATCGCGCTGCATCTGGATGTGGAGGAGTCGGTCGCCTCGTTCCTGTCGCGGGTGAGAGTCCAGGCAGCCGAGATGATGCCCTTTGAGCATGCGGGCATGGCGAGGATACGGAAGCACTTGGATGGTCACGACTCGACAGCTGTGGGCTTCCAGACGCTGTTCGTTGTCCACCCCATGAGCTTTGAGCAGGCGATTGCCCCGGCGACACTGACACTGGGACTCGAATATGTCGACGCGCTGGGCAAGAAGGAGCACCACTCGTATCCGCTGGTACTCACCCTGACGCTATCGGCTGGAGCGACGGTAAACCTGTCCATCCAGCATGATGAGCGAGTTGTGCCGACCTGGCAAGCTGAAAACATGGCCCATCACTTTGAGTGTGTGCTCTCGCAGCTAAGCAAGGCGACGAGAGAGACCAAGCTGGGGTCCATCTCGCCCTTCAGTCAGCATGACCTGCGTCAGATCCGGGAGTGGAATGCAGACACGCCCCCGGCCGAGGAGACATGCATCCACCATCTCTTCCAGAATCAAGTCCTCAAGCAGCCCCACGCCGTTGCCGTATGCTCCGTGGACGAGTCCCTGTCGTATCTCGATGTCGACACATGCTCATCCTCGCTCGCACTGCAACTAGTCGACCTCGGCGTCTGCGTGGGGACCTTTGTGGGTGTGTGCTTCGAGAAGTCCATCTGGACCGTGGTTGCCATTCTAGCCGTCTTCAAGGCGGGCGGTGTCTATGTCCCCGTCGACCCCGCGCATCCTCGAAGCCGTATCGAAGAGCAGGTCCAGAGGGTGGGGATCGAGGTGGCGTTGGCATCTGGTGTCGGCACGGAGATCCTTCGGGGTTTGTGCCGGACTATCATCACGGTCAACAGTCGCCCTCTCGATCTCCCGGCTCATGTGAAGCCGCCTTTCAGCCCACTCCCATCCAGTATTGCCTATCTCCTGTTCACGTCGGGAAGCACCGGCAAGCCCAAGGGTCTCCTCATGTCCCACTCGGCCATCTGCACCTCCATCGTCCACCACGGACGCGCCTTCGCTGCCGGTCCGCACTGGCGAACGCTACAGTTCGGCGCCCACACGTTTGATCTCTCCATCGGCGAGTTTTTCACCACGCTCGCCCACGGCGGCTGCATCTGCGTGCCGTCGGAACACGACCGACTCAACAACCTGGCCGGGGCCATCGCCGCATTGGACGCAAACACGCTGCTGGTGGTCCCCACCGTCGCCAACCTCCTCCGACCCGAGGACGCGCCGAGCCTCAGGACGATTGTCCTCGCAGGTGAGCCCATCACCAAGGAGACGGTCACGCGGTGGGCCGGTGCGGTAGCCCTCGCCTGCGCCTACGGCCCGTCCGAGACAGCCGTCTGGTGTTCGGGCAACCTCGGGGTCTCGGCCGATGCGCATCCCGCCAACATCGGCCGGAGCATCGGCGCCACCATGTGGATTGTCCACCCAGACAACCACAGCCAGCTCAGCGCCATCGGGTGCGTGGGCGAGATCGTCATCTCGGGCGGGCTTCTCGGGGCGGGATACTTTGGCGACAAGGCCATCACCGACGCCGCGTGGGTCCCGGCCCCGGACTGGCTGCGTGAGATAGGTTCAGGATACGAGATGCTGTACCGGTCCGGCGACCTGGCCCGGTATAACCCCGACGGCACCTTCCAGATTGTCGGACGGCGCGACACCCAGGTCAAACTCAGGGGGTTCCGGATCGAGCTGGGTGAGATTGAGAACCAGCTCATGGCCACGGGCATGATCACGGCCGCCCTGGCTGCCCTTCCGACGGCTGGGCCTTGTGCAAAGCATATCGTAGCTGTGGTGTGCTCGACTAAGCCGGATCTGAAGAATCATGATGGTGGCGCTGGTGGTGGCATCACTGTCTCGCAGGAGGAGCGGCCTCTGCTGGGACGACTGAGTGCCCGTCTTGCCCGCTCGCTTCCCGACTACATGATTCCCACTGTCTGGATTACGCTGGTCGAGATGCCGCTCCTGATCTCTGGCAAGATTGATCGGAGATCCATCAAGTCGTGGATCCAAAATATGGATTACGACCTCCATCGAGAGTTGGTTGAGGGGCCCGATGTCAACGAAAACCCGGGTCTGGACATTGTCCCGGGATCCCTGGCCGACAGGCTGAGGCAGCTCTGGGGTGAGGTACTCGGCGTGCCCACAGAACACATTGGCATGCGCACTTCCTTCATTTCGATCGGAGGGGATTCCATCACTGCTATTCAGATTGTATCACAGGCCAAGAGGAGATTGGGTTTGTCTGCCACGGTCCGCAGCATCATCAGTACCAAGACGTTGGAGCATCTTGTGACACTGGTCCAAGAGAGCAGCTCTCTCCCGAAAGCGAATCCCGAGTCGATCACGTCCGTTAACGATACGTCTCTGCTCCTCGTCTACCATCAAATCCTACAGTCACGTCTGCGAGGCAAGCCGCCGTCGGTGCAAGTCGAACAAGTCTACCCCCTAGCCCCCTTCCAACGCGAGATCATGAAAGCGCGCGAGCTCAACCCAGCCGTCTTCCTGCTCTCCTGGCAGATGGAAGTCTTCCCCCTCACCACACAGCCCGTATCCCTCGGAAAGCTCGCCCAGGCGTGGAGACGTGTGGTGCAGAAGCATACCGTCCTCCGAAGCATATTCCTGCGGGACCCAGACGGCAACCTTGCACCGGCCCAGGCGGTTCTGACCAGGGATGCCGAGCCAGAGGTGGCCATATACTCGGCATCCTCCGGGGAGGCCGAGCCCAGTTTTGCCACAACCAAGACACCACCTGTTGACCAATGTTTCCTGCCCCATCGGGCTCTCTTCTCTCAGCATGGGGAGAGGTATTTTGCGCACATTGAGCTGGATCATCTGGTGATAGACGGATGGTCGCTGAAGCTTATCAAGGAAGCTTTCCTGGCTGCATATGAAGAAGAGGAAGCCAAAGTCCATGTGGCAGAAGATGAAGCCCCATCCTACCAGGCCTTCGTCGCCGCTCACTATCCAGACCGCATCAAGGCTGACGACAAGCACTGGGCCTCGGCGCTTCGTAACCACCAGCCCTCACTCTTGTCTCTCCCGGTCGCCTCCACGTCACCCGACACGAGCCCTAGCCCCGAAAAGACGATCTTCTACCTCCCCGAAATCCCGGCGACGGCCCTCAAACCATTGGGCGTCGAACACACCATCACACCAGCCAGCATCTTCGACGCGGCCTGGGCGCAGACGCTCAGCGTCTACACACGCTCGCCCAACGTGACGTTCGAGTATGTCGTTTCCGGCCGCGAGGAGGACGTCCCAGGCGTTTTCGACATGGTAGGCCCGCTCATCAACGTCCTCCCCTACCATATTCATCTCGAGTATGTCCCCAGCGAGAATGACAGCCCAGCGCAGCTGGCATATCTCGCCCAGAGGATGCAGCAGCAGCGGGACCAGGACGGCTCGCACACGGCCAGCAATGTACGAGAGGTAATCGAGCGTGAGCTCGGGGTTCAGAAGCTGTTCAACACGGCCCTGAATTTCCAGCGACGCCCTACCGCGGTGCAGACCGAGAGGTTGAGGGTGGATGATGACTTGAGGAAATCGAGGGACCCCTGGCACGTGAGTTACTCCCTGTTATTCCTTCTTCTTTTGTTGAGAGTATTTGTTACTGAGACAAGCCCATCCGGAAACAGTTTGATATCTTGGTTAGGGTAATGCACATCACGGATGATGATACATTCAAACCATCATTTGAATTCGATGCCCGGTTCTTCAATGAGGATGGTATGATGGAAGTGGCCCAGGAATTTTGGAGGAGAGTCCAGGCTGTCATCTCTTAGATGGATTGCATGAGAGTCTTCACGTGTACATACATTGTCTTATTCTGGTGTTGAAAGGGGTGAGTCAGACAGAAGACCGTTGCCGTTAGAGGGGGCTAGTCTGCTCTATCTTGGCAACTCCAAGAATCCGTTACAATGACTACGACTGTGTTCACCACTGCTACGTTAGTCCTTACTAGTACTTTAGTCTATCTACCCCCTCATGTATTAATACTCGTGAAGAGCTAGCCTTTTACTACCATCTCTGTCTCTGCCACATCTTCTTCTGGCCGGCATAGGAAGCCCACTCCGTCGACCAAATCATCCAACCACTCCTGACTAGCCTGCATGTCCAGAAATCGCCAAAATCCATGGGGCATCCCGGTGTACAGGTGAATCTTGCTCGCCGTTGCCGAATGCTCTTCCAGCAGCTTTTGCCATAAAAAAGCCTCGTCGCGCAGAGGATCCCGGCCGCAGATTTGAAAGTAGGCACGCTTGGGCAGGTTGCTGTGATCTTGATTCAGCAGGAAGGAAACCCCTTTATCCTCTGGTGGGCAGCCGTAGATAACTTTACTCTGGTGAGCTGATGACTAGAGCATGAGAAGGAATACAGAACGTACCTTGGATGTCAGACAGTGACTTCCTTGTCAGGAGCGGATTCTCAGCATTCTGCTCTAGGCTGAGCAACTGTTCTCTATGCTCCGGAGACAAGAGATGGTAGGCCTGGGGCAAGATGCAGACAGGGATGGAGAGAAAGAGCCCCGTGATGGGAGGCGAGAGACCGGCATCGCGCGCCGTGTAGGCGATGGCGCCGGCAAAGTTAGCGCCCGACGAGATTCCACCCACCAAGAAACCGGCGGCGGGAGAGGCGTTCAAGTGGCTTTCGGCATGGGCAGCGGCCTGTAAAGATTAGTTTCATCCTGGTAGGTATTTCAGCGAGCTTTTCTTGCTTACCCACTCCGTTGAGTCGTAGCTGTCATTGAGCCCATGGGGAAACGGCCACTGGGGTGCAAGGCGATAGCCGACATTCAAGATGCTGATGTTAAGCCTGGCGGCCAGCACCTGGCAGTTGAGATGACCCGACTCCAAGTCTCCGAACAGAAAGCCGCCGGCGTGCAAGTAGACCAGGAGAGGCCGCGACTTGGCGGGCGTATTGCTCGACCCAGGGATGTAACTGCGCACGGGAATCTCATGCCCATCCCTTGCCGCGATGGTGAATGTTTGGACAGAAACCGAGCTTGGCTCGACATCTTGCGGTAGTTCCCGCAGCCGAATAGATGCCTCTACCTCGCCAAAGATGCGACGACGCTCCACGATGCCGACCTTATCCAAATCGCCAAGCTGGTAATGCCTGGACACAAACTAGGGTCATGATTAATTGACTGAGCATACAGAAGTGGCTAATAACAACAATAACAAAGTGCATCTGCCGTACCTCGTTCCATTGTGGGTTGACCTGTGAGTATTGTGAATATTCCATGTTTCTAGATTTGGTGTAAGTGTTTCGTCGTCCACTAGCTCCTATTTGTCTTGTACGTAAGTTGGCCAAGTCTAAGAATTAGAGTCCTCAATAAGGGACTGTTCATACAATTGCCATCTCTCTTCGCCTCAGCAGCCATCATCATGCTCAGTCTCTTTGCCAATAAGCAGCGTACTCAAGGTGAACGGTGAGCCGGAGTATTCATTCCCGTTTGGGAATGGTTGCTGTCGTCGGCATATTCATTGCCGCATTAGGAAACTGGCTGTTCGCTTGGTAATCAGGGGAAGCAAAAATTGTATGCACGCCCGGCCGCTTAATTGTGGGGGGGGCGGATCGACAGAGCAATCGAGCGGCGGGAGGATGCCCGTCTCAGCATGTGCCGTGCCAAGGTAGCATTCCGTTGGGTAGCAAGCAGACGCAGACAGGCGGCCATGCACAAATGATCTTTCCTGGCCTCGAGCTCGGAGCTGTCCTGGCTGTTTGTTTGTCACTTTGCTGATTACAAACCTGAACCCACTCGCGATCACTTTGACGATTTCCTCAACTACCTAATACCCTTCCCAAGAACGGCCGGTTGTTGATTGTGCCTCTGAGCTGCAGCCTGACCAACTGGGTTAAGTTTGTTTCCTATTACACGTGAATTGGCGAGCCGCTTCGACCGCTTCGACCAACGCAACACCGCGACTTATTTTTTTCTTCTCTTTTTTTCCTACGCTCGTGAGTCGCAAATTTCTTAGGCTAGAGCCCTACTGAAGTTTACCAGGCTGATCGAAGCATCCAGGCAGATATCTCCACCAAACACACCGTCCACCATGACGGCCTCGCTGAGGGAAAAAGCCGAAGTCTCGTCCAAGAGCGATATTACATCGCCTCCTTCGGTCGAACGCGATGTCACAGCGACTCCTTCAGTTGAGCTGGAGGGCAACGAGAAGCATGGCGAAGCAACGGAAATTACCAGCCCAGACGAGCCGCCACGCACCATCACGGGCGTGAAGTGGGCTCTCGCTATGGCGGCGGTGCTGTCGTCCATCTTCCTCTACGCCCTGGACAACACTGTGGTGGCGGCCGTGCAGCCCATCATCGTGGCCGAGTTTGGGTCCATCGACAAGCTCCCGTGGCTGAGCGTCGCCTTCCTCCTCAGCGCAACGGCGACAAACATGGTCTGGGGCCGCATCTACAGCCAGTTCAGCTCCAAGTGGTTCTACATCTTCAACGTAGCCCTCTTCGAGGTCGGCTCCGCCATGTGCGGCGCCGCCCCCAACATCGACGTTCTCATCGTCGGACGGGCCATCTGCGGTGTCAGCGGTTCGGGTCTGTACGTCGGCGTCATGAGTCTCATCGCCGTCACCACCACCATGGCCGAGCGCCCCTTGTATGTCGCGGGCACGGGCTTCACCTGGGGCCTCGGCATCATCCTCGGTCCCGTCGTTGGCGGCGGTTTCAGCGAGTCGGCGGTCGGCTGGCGATGGGCCTTTTACATCAACCTCTTCATCGGCGCCGTTTGCGCGCCCGCCTATATCTTCCTCCTCCCCAGCGTCGATCCCCGCCCTGGCGTGCCCTACCGCCAGCGCGTGAAGGAGATGGACTACGTCGGCGCACTGTTGCTGATGGGCGGCCTGACGTGCTTCGTGTTGGCTATCAACTGGGGCGGCGTGACGTACCCCTGGGACTCGGCCCGCATCATCGCTCTCTTTGTCACGTCGGGCGTCCTCTTCATCCTGCTAGGCATCCAGCAGGTCTGGACCGTCCTCACTACACTCGCGCGCCGCATCCTCCCCGTGCAGTTCTTCCGGTCCAAGACGGTGCTCATCCTCTTCGCCATCACGGCGGCGTCGGGCGCATCCGCCTTCGTGCCCATCTACTTTGTGCCACTCTTCTTCCAGTTCACCCGCGGCGACGGCCCGCTCCAGGCCGGCGTGCGACTCTTGCCGCTGGTCGCCGTCATGGTGGTGACCATCTTCGCCAACGGCGCCCTCATGGCCAAGTTCGGCTACTACATGCCGTGGTACACCTTTGGCGGCCTGTTCACCGTCGCCGGCAGCGCCCTCATGTACACGGTGACCCAGGATACCAGCGAGAGCGCCATCTACGGCTACACGGTCCTGATCGCCGTCGGCGTGGGCATGTTCCTGCAAGCCTCCTTCTCGGTCGCGCAAGCCGTCGTAGAGCCCGCCAACGTGCCGTCCGCCGTCGGCTTCATCACTCTCGCCCAGTTTCTCGGCATCACCATGGCGCTGGCCATCGGCAACGCCGTTTTCCTCAACGCCAGCGAGAACGGCATCGCGCAGGTCCTGCCCGACATGCCGCGGTCCGAGATTCAACAGGCCATCGAGGGCACCACGGCCAGCTTTGTACAGGACCTCAGCCCTGAAGTCAGGAAACAGGTTCTCGATGCCATTGTGGCTGGCATTGGCAAGACGTACCTTCTTGTCGTTGCTGCCGGTGCCCTGGTTGCCACGCTTAGCTTATTCATGAAAAGGGAGAAACTATTCGGAGCCACAAAAGTGGCATAAACTAACTAGATTTCTCTTTTCTCTTCTGCTTTTACCACCAAAAAGAGGGGGTGTTTGGATGTCCTGCCCGAGGAAACTTGAAGAATGTCGTGGGACGGGCAGAATGTAATCTGGCGGCGATGGACCTTTGCTTCATATAGGATCTGGCGGGGGATTCGAGAACACATTGGAGGGGGGGGGTATTCTTTTTATGGATTTTTTTAAATTTTTTTTTGCACTATTTCCCTTCCCTTGAGAGGGGTTATTTTGGACATGCCATGCCATCCTATGGTTACACAGCAGAAATTGCACCATGGTGGCGTCAGAGTTGTAATATCTACCTCATGCGCATTTCCCCGTCTTATTTTCCACACCCCCCTTTTTTTTTCAACAAGAAAAAAACCAAAATTCCAAAATACCGTCCAGCTTTCCCGTCCGGCTCCTGTTTCTTTCCCCACGTTGGAAACACGGGCCAAACCGAATCTAGAACCTGCAGAAACCCCCACTAGCCGCATCCATACAGAGTCCGTGTAAAACCGCAAGAGGGCGCATACTCCACGACGACCGACTCGGACTTTAGTAGTCGACCAAGTCGGCAACGGACCGTAGTAGTTTCCTAAAATCCCCAATGACGGTCTCCAAATACCCAATATTTGCCCTGGCCAAAAGCGACGGCGAGCCCAGCGCCCTCAGCATGGTCTGCCCCTTGGTGCTAATCGTATCCAACACCATGTTCGCCTGCTGGACAAGATCCATCACAAGCATGGCTCGGAGGTTGGGGTCGTCGATGTGAATCTCGCACCCGCCAAAGGTCAGCTTCATGGACCCGTCCAGCTCCGCCCGGGAGATGTAGTCGAAGCACATGTCTGTCTGTTGGAAGACAGACATCATGCAAATCAGGTCAGTGCAGGTGATGCGGCAGCCGGTGCAGTCGATGATGTCCTGGCAGCCCTTCAGTACCTCCCTGGTCACTTTGACGACCTCGTCGAGGTGCTTGTCCTGCACGGCGCCTTTGAGTCTGGGGACCAAAACCGCCAGGCCTCCCCGGCAGGCGCAGTCGGGAGATGAAAACAGCTGACTTGGGCTCAGGGAGGAGGGTGACACACTGGTTGCATTGGTGGTGGCACCGGCCGAGGTAGATGAGTAGGCGGCCGCCGGGCTTGTGGTGTAGGTGTGGTTGCTTGCTTCAAAGTACAGCGGTGTAGATGTGGTGAGGGAGAGATTCTGAGGGGCTGAGCTGAGTGGGGGTCGGAACATGTTGTTGCCCAGGTCGGATGGAGTCGGCTAGGGTCGCAGACAGTTAGTCTTTAATGGTATCCTGTCTCCGGTACAAAAGGGAAACCCACATTCGGACTCGAATCCATGGCTCTCCAGTCCAAGTCATTGAGCGACTGGGCAATCGTCTCGTTCGCCCAGTCGGCCATGCTATCGAGCAGCGGCGGCTGGTACGCCATGGTGTCGAGAGAAAAGTGGTCCGTCGCGTCCAAGGCATCCAAGTCCATTGATATTGATATCGGCTCGGATGATGACGCTGCTGTCTGCATGGCGGCTGGAGATGTCGCGGAACCGGGCGAGGGTGTGTGACTCGGGCTCTGCTGCTGTTGTTGTTGCTGCTGCTGTTGGTGTTGTTGTTGGAAGGGGGGTTCGCCGTTCTCGATATTTACGTATTTGCAGTCCGTCCCGCGGCTGGTGCAACGGCTGCATTCTTGCTGCCCGTCACACTTCACCTTGGCTGCACGGCAGCTCTGGCAAGCCGTGATCGGCCGACGAACCAACGGACTCGCCCCTCGAGATGCCGAACTGTGCCAATTGCGTATGAAATTGCGGGGTATCTCTCCCTTGCGAGAGCCACGAGCGCTGCCAGTGCTGCGGTTGGGAGACATTGTTTGTTGTCGGCCAGTACTTTGTCCGGAATACCCTCGCATGCATGAGATGTCCAGCTAATCTCGAAAAATGAATGTGCCGGAATGTGGATTAGTGGTAAAGTTCAAGTTGGCATACCGCCTCTGTTAAATAGTTTGCTCAATGGCCACCTTATTATAAAAAATCTCCCGAGCTGCAGCACGGTGGCGCAAGCTCACTTGCACAGCACGACCGCTATAGAGCGTCGCTAATCGCACTGCAAACCGAAAAAAAAAACCCCACCGAGTCCACACTTAGATTGGCAGAAGCTGGGCTGATCAATGCATGCAGCTCAGTGGCCGCGGGGTTACAGCGGGCCGCCAAGTAGCTTCGATCCCCTTAGCCTCCGAAGCCTGATTTACCCCAATTTTCCTACCCATTTGGATCCCAAAGCGGCCCTGACTTAGCCCGACTGACTTCTATGTTCCTTTATTTATTGCTTATTTTCTCCAAAGAGTCATCATAGGTCATCTTACGCAAAAACAACAAACCTTCATCCCGTCCCTGCAGCATCTCAGTAACCCCCACAAACCATTGGGCTCCCATTTCACGCCAGTCAGCAACAAAAACTCCTCTATTCCGCAAAAGAGTGGACCAAAGAGCGGATCAAAGAATTACTACTTTTACTAGGGAGCCTGCAGCTAGAAATTCCTAGGTATGATAAATACGCTGTGAATATAAGTGATGTGTGGGCTGAAGACGAGGCAGGAGGGAGTGCTTTGGATTTACGGGGCCTTGTTGTAGATGAACCGGTTTAAAAGGAATATATATGCTGAATAAGTACGACACGAAAAGACTATGCAGACAAATAAGTACAGCACGAAAAGACTATGCAGACCTAATAGGCTTGGGCACCCAATACCGTTCCATTTAGCAATCCAACAGGCCAATTATCCCTACTCTGCACCGCCCTTTGTGGCTCCCACCCCAGCTGCCGATCTACCTCATGATCTTGCAACCTCTCCACAAGCGATAGGTAGCAGTATCATCATTACTCTACTCCCACGACGACGAGCGGATACAATATTAGGAGCTAAGTAGCTAGTTTTGGGTGCGTGTGGGGAAGTGTAGATAGTGGCCAACAAGTAACCCTTTGGCTTCCATTTACCTTTGCGGGTGTAAGACGGAAGTGGCCGGAGCATTGGTTTAAAAACACCCATGTAACAGGCCACTAATTATAATATGGAGCTAAATTGGTATTTAGAACACGCTCTGAAGATACCTGATTCCTTGTTCCCTCATCAACCCTAGGGTAAATGGCCACAACGCTACAGCACCTACAGCTCTTTTTATCGTTCTCCACATGGAAAACGCAGCAGTACGTGCTACACGACAGGCATATGGAGCGAAGTCTAAAAGACCTCGGCTGCGGCAGCCACCAATCAAGCAGCTGTCTCCAAGCAAAGACATGAACGTTTAGGCCACGCTCGCTAAGGCTTGTGCTGTCAAAGCCATCTTGGGACCGCCTTCTGTCTTTTACAGAGATACCGAATGGCTTGACAGTGGACCGGGCTTGCCAGATTCGCAGGGCTGTCACGCTCTCACATTCCAGGAGGGACTATCGCCATCGGCATCTGCTCTTGTAACCTCGTCCCTGGAGTCGTTTGGTTATGACCCGGTTTCGTGAAGATGGGCTCTTATTGCCATTTGGGTCTTGGCGCGATGAATTTCAGGAACCAAAGCCGTGAACCGCCATTTTCCTTCTTTATAAACAGCCCCTGCTTCATCATAGGGTCAAGAAAGCATGAGGTATATTGATCGAACCGGACCGAGCAGCACCTTCTTCCAGACAACGGACTCGGATAGCTGGCCTATGCATGTCAATGCCGATCCTCTCAACGGCTTGTCTTGGAAGGAAGTCGAAGAGACTTCAAGCGGACTGGCCACGGCTGATTTGCACGGCAAGCTGTTTTACTACCTGCGTGGCGTGCTTGGGGCTTTCCTCCGCCTCTCGGGCTCACATGTGATCACCTTTCGACTTTATCAGATGGATGCTTTTGACTCCCCTAAGCATACTGAAAACGCCACATTCATTCAGTCGGGTTGAGGTGAACACCCTATTTACGTCCCCTGCTACTCGATGGACCAAGCACTTGTGGAGGACACTAAAATAGATACAACAGGTCTCTAACATCTCAGATGCTACCTTGGCATCTATTGCACCTTCTTCTCTACGATCCCCCTGCCCAAAGCTCCTTTGATCAACCCGCACACTACTCTCACCACCCTCTTCATGATTGCCGTCGAGCCGTCGAGGAGACCATGACCCGCGAGGAAAAGACGGGCGACTTAAAAGACTCTCGCAACAACGCCGCTGCAAAGCGCCTCGGTCAGTATATCCAGAGTAACCTGAATAGAAAAAAGGTAGCCAACTTGAACCAGGTGATGGCCTTAGAGGTCATCAAGATGGCAGGCGCTTGGAGCTTGGTGAGAACATAGGATCATGTCTTTGATCGGTAAGTATTACCTCCTCAAGTTCCACGGGCGCAATCTGTGTGATGCCTTTATCGAGTAGAATCCCGGGCCATGTTAATTTCACCTTCCGTATCTTACCTTCATTACTGACCTTGGCTTTAAACAGGTATATGAAACAGCTGTAATTTTCTGAGGCAACCGGATACATTGAAGCGGCTATGGAAACAAAGCACACTGTCATGGCCTTTCCGGCTGAAGCTCCAGTTCGGCCAGCCCGGAGCCCAGGAGGAGTTCAACCGGCTGCTGTCTGGCGGGGTGTGTGGAAAGGAACGCTACGTTGAGGGGAAGAGAGTCGCCATGTATGCAGATAAGAGTCAGGATTAGTGAAGGCAGTCATGTACATGCCAGGTACATGTACCTTAGGTACTAGCGTAGAGGCAATGATAAAAGGCGTAAGTTTGTTTTGTGTCGCTCTGATCTCCATTTGTTTTCCCCCCTTTTCACATCAGCCCCCAATCATCAAGGGCACTGACCTAAAGCAACCCTCTCACCCCTTTCACCAACCCACAACTTTACCTCGGCAGCCTCCGCTGCCTCCCTCATATCGCTCAACGTCTCCATTTTCCCTGTCCCCATTACACCAACACCACCTTTAACTGCCAGCCCATGAAACACCACAGCCAAAACCGAATCCTTCCACAACCCAGCGACCTTCCTCGTCTTCCCCCTCCTCCGGCCCATACACGAAGACATAGTAGCCAGTATCAAAAAAACCACCCCTAACCCCTCAAACACAAAAGGCAGCACCAACCACGGCCAGCGCACCCGCAAGACGGTGGGGTAGCCAATGAACCCTCCCGTGACTCTATCGTCCAAACTCAAGGCGTGCGTCAGATTATTGAGCGCGGCCGCCATACTATCCATGACATCGGGCAACGTCCGTGCATTGATCTGGTCGTAGACATCTTTCGAGGCGGTCTGACCCGCGGACTCCCAGTATGAAGTGACATTGTCGCTGTCGCCGTTGGGATACACAACCTGGCGCTTGCGGAACAGAGTGTGGCTGCTGAGGCGGTCCGAGACGTCGGCGCCGTAGTGGAATGTCTTGGTGCAGAAGGACAGGGTGGTGGTGTTGCTGATGAACTGGACGCCGTTGGGGAGGGTTTGTGGAGGGCCCATGGGCTTGTTCGGTCCGACTTCGCCGCTGGGGCTCCAGCATACTGCGCCTTTTCCGAGTGCGGTTGTGTCGTCGGGGTAAAGGGTCCCGTACATGGAGGCTTCGATCGAGGTGTATGTCGTTCCATTGAGGACGGTAAGGCTGCGTGTTACTCTGCAGAGGGTCAAGATGGCGTACTCGGCTTGTGAGAGAGTCATGGTCTGTGGGACAGAGGTGTTATCCTTGTCCTGGTTGACGGTAAAGCTTGCGTAGCCCATGGCTAGTACGGGGTTGGGTATGTGGAGCACAGATTCATTCCTAGATCCGCCAATGTACATAGGAGCGATGATGGTGGTAGGAAAGGTGGTGATGAACGAAGGCTCTTCATAGCCTGGGTTGGTGGGAGCGCCTTGCCCGTTGCCGTTGGCCTTGAGACTGAACTCGATGGGGTATGTTAACGGCGATGTCCTGTTAGGCCCCATGTAGATAGTGCAGTTTCTAGTTTGAGTTCCCAGGTTTTCAGCTCCGGTTTGAGTATACTGTTTGTATATCACGTCGAAATCGGTCTTGTTGAAGGCGATGCCGCAATCCACTTCTAACCGACTGGGATCTTCCACAACATTGCTGTCGACACACCATTCCATCGACTGATAACTTGATATCGAGCAATTCCCTGACGAACATTGCGCAGGACGGTCATAGACGCTGACGTCGTTCCATATTGACCCACTAATGGCGTTGAGATATGCTGTATCTGGAGGCTGGTCCGGGTCTGGTAGGAAAACCGGAGCTCTTACCCTCTCAACCGAAACTTGGTCAGACGTCAAGTACTGATACTCGGTGTTGTAGTCGACAACCTGCTGAACAAATGGGTCAACCGCGAGGGCGAGGATAACCACAACAGCGCCAATTGACGCAATTGACCGGCGAGTCGGCCCAAACAAAACCATCACGGCCCCGAGAGGGCCTCTGCTGGCTTCGTCAAACGTTTCGAGGTCCGCGAGCATGTGTGGACGTTCATCGTACCAATCCCATTTGGATTGCCCAATGGCTGCGGAAACGGCGTATATCAGCAGCGACTTTGCTATTGTGGACAAGATGGAAATGAGGGTGTTGAGCGTGATGTCGGCGGGCAGTTGGGGCAGTTCGTGGCCTTCGTAAACCTTTAGGGTGATGGCAATGCTGACGAAAGAGATCATGGATAAGAGGGCGGCGAGGAGCTCGGAACCCCAGCCATCGTCTAGTTGACGCTGGAAAGAGGACCATTGGCTCGGCTCTTGATTTGGTCGGGCTGAGAGAACTGGTTTGGCAGCAGGAGTGGGCTCGCTCGCAGGGGCTGCAAAAGTCTGTTCCTCCCCTGTATACGTCGGGAGTTGGACTACCGGGCTAGGAGCAGGCGGTGTTGATGCCGCCTCTGGCCGGACTGTTGTCAGCGGAATCAACAGAGGGTCCCGGAGGGTATCAGAGTAATCCATTTTCCCAAAGGTTCACCTTTCAACAAAAGCAAGCCATGAAGTGTCCAGCTATTACCAAAGCAAGGAGAACTCTAAGTGTAATTTGTTTATAGGAGGAACGTTTCACGAAAATCAAAGCCACAGTGTGTGAGGCGGTGAAATCTTCAACACTGCCCACATGGGAGGCGCAGCGTTACACCGATGGCGATCAGTGACACTCGAACCCCCCACCATAAGTTGCAGCGTTTGGCTTAAGTCTCAACCCCAAGCAACCCCAGAGCCTTGCCGACCGTTTTTGGAGAAAGAATGTGGGAGCCAGCTGCAGTTCGCCAGATTAACCAATCTTGCATCGCGGTTACATGCAAGTCTCGGCACTGGACCACACAACGCAGCAGACACCACCCGAAAAGCCGCCAAGACATGAAAGGGGAAATGCGGTGGCGTCTACGCCTCCAGCCACGAGACCGAAAAGCTGCAGCACGATGCAGGATTATTGACCCTGGTTGGGTCGACACCAGCGGATGCCTAAATGCAAGCTTTGCAGCAGCCCTACCCGATGCTGAACTTGATGAACGCCCATCCTCCTCTATTAAAAAAACCCCAGCGACATTCTTCCACCTGCACAAATTCCATGAATTCTTGGGGCAGTGGCGACGAATGGCAACGGAGGCACAACCTGAGGGCCTAATCCACAGAGCTTCCCGTGTCTCTACAGAACTGGAACCCATCGAACCGAAAAAAGACGCAGCAGACGTCGAAGTCACAAGCGACCCAAAAGATGGTACCGACAGCTTTCGGGCGACCCGTTTCGCCGAGAAGACGAAGCTAGCGTGGTGGTTCCCCCAGATCCTCGATGACGAGACCAAGAATTGGCGGATATGGCTGTCGAGGAGGAGCCGTGCTATCTTGATTCAGATTGGAGTGGTTGGGCTGATATTCACCACGAATCTGGGGTTGACTATCTTTGCCGTCTCGAGATACGGGAGTCAGAATGGAGTTGGTTTGATTTATGAAGGGGACTGCGACAAAGTCAGGACGCTTGACCAGTGGATTCACTTGCTCATCAACCTCCTCGGGACCGGCATGCTGTCAGCTTCAAACTATTGTATGCAACTGCAGGCAGCCCCGACTCGGGCGAACATCAATCGTGCACACCAAAACGGAAAGTGGCTCGACATTGGCATCCCCAGTCTGAGAAACTTGAAGTATATCAGCAACTGGAGACGTGCGTCATGGGTGCTGCTCGCGCTCAGCTCTGTCCCCATACACCTGATGTGAGTTAGCTTCCACCTCAGTGCCCACCCCTTTAAAGCTCACTCTAACCACCGTCGCAAACAGATACAACTCGGCCGTCTTTCAATCCCTCTCCTCAAGCGAGTACACAGTTGCTGTGGTCCGAGACTCCTTCCTCAACGGCACATCCTGGAATCTCACGGCGGCCGAGGAACGGCGCAAGGGGAGTCCAGGCTGGGATCTCCAAGACGGCCGGCTGAACCCCCCATCCTTTGACTACAACGAGATTATCCAAGGAATGCAGACCGCCGCCAAGGGAGGGCTCTACACACAGCGCAACCTATCCGCCTGCTTCGACTTGTTTAACAACTACTGGCAGCCCCAAGGCAACGCCCTCGTCCTTGTCCAAAACGAAACGGTGCAACTAACCCAAGACGACAGCGTGCTGATGTATGTCTCGGTGATTCCCCGCTCCGACGACTGGGCGAAAAACATGTGGGCACTGGAAAACGGCACAAACGGATGGGTGGCCTTGCAGCCGCCTCTCCCGGTCACAAAATGGCTCCTCGGCCCGCCACAATACGAAGCCTCCCACTGCCTCGTCCAACCCCCCGAACAGCTCCAGACCCGCTGTCGTTTTGAGTACTCGCCGCAGATCATGTTCACCGTGTGTTTCATGAACTTCATCAAAGCCTCCATCATGCTCAGCATCTGGGTCCTCCGGCGATGGCAAGAACCCGAGCGTTTCCACGACGAAAAGGAGGTCCTCTACACCCTCGGGGATGCCATCGCCTCCTTCATGCGCAACCCCGACAACACCACCATCAACATGGGCCTCGCCACAAAATACGATTTCCTCACGACACGCACCTGGCGCGGAAAGCTCATCAAGCACACACCCACCCCCTCGCAAGAACCTCGCGAGTTCAAATCGCAACCCAAGCAGTGGCGCTCCGCCGTTTCACTCCGACGTTGGCTGGCCGCCCTCTTCGCCTTCCTCCTGGTAATGCTCATAGCCGCCATCCTTTTGCTACGAGGTTTCGTCTCCCTGCACCATCGCCACTTCTCAACCACGCTCCCCGCCCTCTGGGGCTTGGGCTTCGGCTCCCTTACACCATACACATACATCGTCGCCGGTCTGCCCACTACCGACCCCGCAGGGTTGGTGTCGAACGTCCTCCTCGCCAACTTGCCACAACTCATCCTCTCGGTGCTCTACATCATCTACAACGTGATGATCTCCGCCTTCCTCGTCCAGCGGGAATTCAGCAAGATGTGCTCGGTACGCAAGCCGTTGAGAGTCAGCGAGCCTATCGGCATTCAGCGGTCGAGTTACTTCATCTCCTTGCCGCTGCGGTACGGGATTCCGTTGTATGTGAGCTCGGGCGTGATGCATTGGTTGCTGTCCCAGAGTTTGTTTCTGGCGCGCATCACGGCCATTACCCCCGAGGGCACGGTGGATGTGGTGCATTCGTATAGTACTTGTGGGTATAGTCCTGTGGCGATATTCATTGGTGAGTGTCTCCTCTTTTCCCATTCTACGGTCGTGGTGATATATTGACTTTTGTCTAGCGATACTGGCCGGGATTGGGCTAGCGGCTGTGATTGTGGGTTTGGGGTTCAGGAAGTACGACGGCACTATGAGGATGGTTTCGACGAACAGCAGGGCTATCAGTGCCGCTTGTCATGTCCTCCCCGAGGATCAAGAGAGTGGGTTTTTGCTTCCTGTGCAATGGGGTGTTGTTGCTGTCAGCCAGGGGGTGGGGAAATGCGCCTTTACCACGGCGCCGCAGCAGGAGATGGTAGAGACTGAAGATGGAGTAAGGGGGGTAAGAATGCCTGAAGAAGGAAAGATGTATACCTAGATAGTGAATTCTACTCATCAGTAACCAGTGTCTAATCAAGACGGCTCCCGTCTCTCTCAGACCCTTCATACCGCCCTCTCTTAACTGTACGTACTTCACCCTCCATTGCTCTTTTACCATTCCCGGAGATCCTTCTGTTCATATCCATTGTTTTTCCATCGCCTAAAGAAGGTAAACCTCGTGCTCGGACCCGACCAGTGAGCCGTAAGACGAGACCGACCTTTAATTATAAAATGATTGGGGTCGAGAAATTGCTGAGAGGAACGGAGGCAGTCTCGCATCATCGCTAGAGCGTCTTGATGACGACCATGACATTTCCAGATGCGAGCAAGTCCTTCCATGCTAGCCAGTGTAATGTAGTTCCCCTCGCCAAATAGCCTTCTGCATATTTCGTACACAGGTGTCACCACCTCTTCTGCGACCTTTCCATATACCCACCTTAACTTGTTCATAATATTTACTGCGTTGGTATCTTAACTAGAGGACGTGTGTCTCCTTTTCTCCAACACGAATACTAGTAACACCTCAAATTCTTTATCATCACTTTGATTCGTGAGCATCCCCGCCAGGTTGGTGAGAGTTGTCAATGTATTAGGATGCTCCTCCCCCAACACCCTTTCCATGGTTTTAGCCACCGCAGGAACATAGCTTGCCGATCACCACCAGACACAGTATGCTCGTAAAGAAGACTTGCGTGTCGTCGGCGTTGTCGATGACCACCAGCGGCCACGATTGTTCTGCTCAAGCCATGTCTTCACAAGCGGTAATATGTCCGTTGCTGGGCTGTCATGACTAATAGTTCTGCATTTATTGGCAATCACGGTGTATGACTGATGGCATTCCTGGCTGCTCGCATAGACGTGATTAGAACGGTACATATAGGTTGCGGCAAAAAGAAGTAGCACTTATGTACCTACTTTAGGGGTGGCTTTCAATGATTTTGAAATCCATATTTGAACGAGGCATGAACTTTGTCCTTTGCATTGGACATGTTGGACTTTCATAGTGACACAAGACCCACTCACTCAAAGAAAGCAATACTCCGACACTCAATACTCTCCCGAACCCTCGTATTAGGGAAGCTCCGATCCCAAAACGCCGTGTGCGGCGTACGCCAACCCACACTCTGGTCACTATCATGAAACTTGAACAACAGCGCCTCATCCCGCCCCATGGTAGAAAAATACCACCACCGATGGTCCGGACTATGCCGGAAAATCGCCGCCGCCAGCTGGGCATCGTCGTTCATGGGCGCGAACATGGCCTCGCCCTCGGGGATCTTGTCCACGACCCAGAGCACGTTGGGCGTGCCCTCGTCGTCGCGCACGCTTCGCGCATCGCACACGGCCAGGGGGCAATCCTGCGGCGGGGGGCTGAAGGCGCGCCAGAAGCTCGAGATGATGAAGCGCTTGAATCCCGGGCCGTCGGGGCGCGCTTTTTTGTAGGCGATGTGTGCCGCGGCCAGCTGTCGGCTTGGCTCGGTGTCGACGTGTACCTCGCCCGCGGCGGGTTGCAGACCGCCGTAGTGGCGGTAGGGCTTGCTTGCATCGGCCTTGAGGATGGCGCCCGAGGTGCGCAGCATCCAACCAGTCGCTACCACGAGGTTGGCGCCGTAAGCTTGCTGGACGAAGTCGCGCACCTCGTCCTTGTACTTGGCCTCGACCTCGGCCGTGTCGTGGAAGTCGGCGACGCTGGTCGGGGCGTCGAGAAGCTGGAAGCCGTGTTTGTCAAAGGAGAAGTGGTCTCGGATTGTGCGCCCGTCCCGGATGGTCATGGGGTAGGGGCCGTAGCGGCCTGTGTTGACCTCAACTCCGGCCGAGACAAACCGGCGGTTGATGTCCGGGCCCGGCAGGAGGTAGTTCAGGCTGGCCTGCGTACTGCGGGCGGTTTCTTCGATGTCCATGTTGTGGATTGCCATGACATTTGAATACATGCGATCATTCAATGAAAGCCTCTTCTCTAAGCAAGCATGATTTGCGGATTTGGGACCTATTATGTTTTTGGGGGTTCAACCATGTCGAGAATCCCTGGTGCGGAGAAGGTTTAGGCTGCGGTTGAATGAACCGAGAGATGGGACAATCACGAGTTTCGGTATTTAGATCTGATTCCTCTGATATAGCCGTACCGGCTTAGTGCTGTTCCCTTCAAGGACCCCACGTCAATCAACATGAAGCTAACTCCAAAGCTTCAACAAAACAAGTCCTAAAGAGAATAGGGGCACCCCTATTCTTCGGATGCGGGGGAACCTGCCTAAGTATTTCCGTAATTTCGATAGTCTCTGTAGCATGTTGTGCTTAAGTGAGGGGGCGAAATCTTCCGATGAATGGATGAATAGATGAATTAAATAATGATCTCTTGACAGAACAAAGTCCAATTGCAGAAACAAATTCGTTTCCACCCCTTACTTTCGACCCTGATTCATCTTTTCTCCTTGTGCAACTCAAACAAGTACCTGAAATAGACAATAATGTGTGTTATTCCACTTCTCACCCCCTTCCCTTTATTGACAGTTTCCATCCCGGGTCTATGAGGGGTACACTCTTGCAGATCCATGGAAGCCGTGCGCGCGTTTGCTGAGCCCTTCAGCACAGCCCGGAACGAGTATCACTCACTAGCAATCCCATTCCCTGCATCCACAAACCCCCATAACCATCCCGTTCGCCAATCTGCGCAATCTGCGCCGAGACAACCGACAACGACTAGGTCGCAGCGCTCTTGAGAATCGGCCCGCCGTCGACGACCGTGTACTGCAGTGCAGGTGCAGCACAACGTCAGAAATGGCGCCGTAGTCGAACTGGCGCGCGATCAATGGGGGGAGCGCCAGCTTCCACGAACTGATGGCGCCGGCGTCCTCGAACGGCTGGAGCTGTTGTGTCGTCTCGCCGAAGCTGAGCTAGAAGGTCCCGCTGTCCTGCATGCCCGAGCTGATGGCGACCTGGGAGATGGGGACGTTGTTGCTAACTGACCCGAGGTAAGAGTTGCCGTCTGACGCGGCCGAGTTGACGCGGTAGCGGTGTTCTGTCAGGAAGCGGGTGGCGGCGAGGCTGGTGTAGGGACCTATGACGCAGGGGATGGAAACAGATACCGACCGGATCCGCCGCATGAAGTGGCCCGGGAAGTCGAAGTCGAAGAGCAGCTCTGGGAGGGAGAACGTTCCGCGAAGGGTGGGAAGAGCCCGGGGGTTAAGCTCGCGGAGGGATATGTTCTTAGTGAGCTCGAAATCGTACGAGGGCTTCAGCTGACAAGCGGCGAAGGTCCCTTTTCAAACCGGAACCGCTTAGTATGTCGGTAGAGGTTGGCTGTGAGGTTGTACAACTCAAAATGCATGGCGGACGGCGAGTTTTCCATGCATACAACATCTCACTAGTATAACTAGTATACTTGAATTGATACCACAGCTCCGTTTTGGTGGCGTTGTCAATATCGACACTCTGAATGTCCGTTTCCTTACTGTTGAGTTTAAGCCTCACCTGCTGTATCTTGATCTGCTTGTCAATGCCCTTGATCTCGTGGCCTTTGAGGTTGACCTGCATCCGCCGCTCCTGGAGCTGTTTGGTGAGGTCCCTGATGCGGGCTGACTGTGAGCCCGCATAAAGAGGGTCCTTCATCGTCAAGTCTTGTAAACGGTTGACCCAGCCAATGTTCCCGATAACTTCATATTTTCGGGCTTCCAGCAAGGGATTTGTCTCACATAATTGCAGCGCGTTGGCGAACGACCGAAGTGATAACTCCAGTGCTTAGCGGTCTAGATTCTGGCGACCTTGAGCCATCTCCGCCTACCACGACTGAAGGGCAGGGTCTGGTTCATCCATCAATAATGACATGTTGCTGACTAGGTACCGAGGTCTCCGAGAATGAACTTCGCTCGTGATCTTGAAAGACGACTTAAGAGCATTCAAGGGTTTGCGGACACCCAGAGCGAGGCAGCTTGATGAGAATGCTAGTTATTTGTAAGCTTTGGCTGGCAGAACCAGGCTTTCTTATATCAGTTCACTCACCAGACAGAAATCCAGAACGAGGGGACGTAAAGTCGAAAAGGTGAGGGGACGAGTCGAAAGCTTTTGCATAGCAACATCGCCGTCTCGCTCCAAGTAGGCCGTCATCTTTAGATATACTAGCTGCCCTCGTGCCCAGCTTCCCAGCCGAACTTGGTGAAATGGGCTTGGCCACAACACACAAGCAGAAAATGAGGACAAAAATACAAGATAGTGCCGGAACATCAGGAGGGACAATGGTTCTTGGAGACTAAATTATTCAATATATGATGGCGGTCGGAGCTATGATCTAAGAAAGGGTTTATAAACAGACCAGCCGGCCAGTCACCTTTTCAACCTCACGTAGGCCTTATCGCCCCTATCAACGACTCCAGAGACGCTGGTAATCTTTATAACTATATATCCTTGATCCTAGGCGGCCGGTTACATTATTAGTGAGCGTTCAGGTGGAGACTAGCCTAGTCAACAGCACTATCGGTACTATCTATGACATTACATGGGCGCCCGGAAAGGTACCGCACGATACCGTATCTTTGCAGTGCTAGTCCGCTTCAACGGCTACTCCAGACCTCCTTACTTTCTTGATTACAGTGCTGACTCAGCAACGTAATACCCGTCTTCCAGTCTACATGTAGCTTCCTAAAAGGTTCCGTCAACTGCAGCCGCACGTAGTTCCCTTTCACCATATCTATTTACTGTTTTCCCACTATATCAACACCCCAACGGCTGTCACACTGCTGGACCCACCGAGGTCAAGGTGTAGCTCCACCTTAGATCTCCGGCCTACAGCAGGCACTCTATGGATGGTGGAACCAGATCATAAAAGTGCTGCACACAATCAAAAGTCTTGCAAGACCGCGGCTGGCGTGGAACCTAGGCCGTTAGATCAATGGCGTTGGGATTGCCCCCCAATAAAACTGTAGGTATTTGGGATTTACTATTTGATGAGCTTTCTGCATGACGCGTGCAAGCAGGGAAACACGCCGGGACGTTCCCCGGAGTCTAGCTATGTCAGGGACAACAGGTCGTGGCCTCAACATGTACGTTATCACGCAGTCACGTCAGACCCCTATTGAAAGATGTTCCTCATACCTTTCTTGCAACCAGACCCTAGAAAGATTATCAGCTGAATTCCGGTGAAGCTAGGGGCTAGAATTAATTTTCTCAACCCTTTTGCTTCTCCCATTTGCCAATTTGATATGTTGATCGCTGTCACACCTTTTGAGCTGTGTCACACTGTCTAAATGCACATGTTTCCACTGCGCACCTCAATCCCCCAAATCCTGACCAGGTCGAAACTCGTCTCCGCCCAGGATAGAGAGGTATTCCGCTGCGACACTAAGTCAGCCCAATATAAATAAGCACAAACCGTGGGGGGGGGGGGGGCTGCTGTTGCCTCACCTGCAAGTGCCCACGTTGGACGGAGTCCCTGGAGCGTAAGCATGATCTCGTTGACTTCGCTCAGCAACTCCGGTCTGCCAGCCTCGCGGTAGTACCAGAAATAGTACTTTGCCGCTTCGTACATGCAATTCATGACGAGTGGGCTCGAGGCCATCGCCTCGTCCGCCGATAGAGCCAATCTCACCTCGACAGCAAAGCGCGAAACCACACGGCATACAGTCTTGATGCCCGCCATCGCAATGGACTGCATTTCGAGCTGGTCTTGGCTACCCACACCGCCAGCGTCATCAAAGTCGGCACACGTGTGCGAGTCATACAACAGCACTTGGGAGCTGTACAATAGGCCCATTGCTGGGTATGCGGGAGATGCGCCCGTGGGGGCTGCGCCGAGCCCGGATACCAAGGCCTCCAAGACGTGGTGGAGGCGGATGCCATCCTGATACCAGAGTTGCCAGTCTGTGGGTTTCTCGTTGGTGTGGCGCAGTACGCGAGAGAGAAGGTGGGATGCCTGGCAGAGACGCGCAAAGGCGGACACAGGCCGGGATACATCCGCACAGGCCGCCAATGAGGGTGTCACGCAAGGTTCCTGCTCCGCTCCGGGTTAGATTATGTTGGTAAGAGGAGAGCATGAGGGGATATGGAGATGCCTACCCCAAGATCCCACGACGTCTCCAACATTGGAAGCAAGTCCTGCGGTTGGGCATCTTCACATGCGAATGGCCGACCAACTAGGCCTGCTGTGACATATCTATCCAGGATGAGAATGCCCCACCACATCCGCCTATACTCTTCGGCTCCCACCGCGGAGGCTGTCGGGTACATGGGGGCGGCTCCTCTCTGCTGGTGAAGCCCGAGAGCTTGACCAATCCGAGCACACAGACCGACGGAGAGAAACGCGGCGGGATACACCCCCTGGCCCACCTCCCAGTATGTCAAGAGGAGAACACCCTGGAGAACCGTGGAAGTTACGACTCCCTGCGTTTCAAGCGCGGCGTAGCACTGTTTGGCAAGGCGGTATAGGACTTCGGCTTGGTCAGTGGCACAAACCAAGCGTACAGCCAGGAGAAGGAAGACGATATCTGGCCCCTCGTCGGATCTTCCGAGTGGCCTAGTCAGAAGCTGCCCGTACGCCTTAATTTTGGACACTTGAGAACAAAGTCTAGTATGAGCTAGCCGACGGCTACATCAACAAGTAGGGTACAGGGCACACACAAACCGGGAAGGATGGGTGGACGATGGAAAAGTAATGGTCCCAAACCGCGCGGAGATTCTCAGGGCTTCCGACAGCCGTGACCAAAGCTCCCCCAGGCAGCCGCGCTTGCATTGCTCCGACAGAGAGCCGGCGGTTGCGGAACAGCCACGTGTCGAGGAAGAAGAGGGCAGGAAATCGGTTGTCGAGTGGTGCCTAGCATTTTTCAATTTAGTCAGGCACATACCCCAGCAGCTTACTCTGGATATTGGATAACAAGGGTACTGACGTCTGCGGACCCGGGAGTAGAGTCGTCGAATGCCTCCAGGGGGTACTCGCACCGCTTCCGCTTCTTCAGGCAGAGATCACACTGCGGGAGCTGGCGACTGCATTTCCGCTTTTGCGCATGGCAGCTGACACACGCTAGTTTCGCTAGTGTTTGCTCGCTCGGGGTGGTGGTGGACATTGTCGGGCGTGGTGTCTCGAAACTGCGGAGGGGGGGCGGTCTGCTGCCACAGCGACCGCCTCATCACTGTCATCAGCAAATAAATACTGGCAGCAGCTCACTTACTAAGCATAGGGGGGTTGCATACCACATCATGCAGGGCGTAATGCCTTGCGGACACTTGCGGACACTAGCGGACAGTATGCGGACAGTATGCGGACTGTGTGGTCTCAGTCGACCATACCACGGCACGAGCAGGTACGCTCTAGAATAAAATAAAACGAAACCCCTCCCCCCCCCCAAAACAGAGCCCCAAAACAGAGCAGGAATTCTAGAAGAAGAAAACACCAAACGGATATATCTGACCTTCGATAGCTTGAAGTTGATTATTTAAAGGGCCAAATTTTCAGTCACGGCCATGACCGGGCTCAAGTTCTCCCCCGACTCGCTCCCCAACCTCTCCGGACGGGTTTTTCTCGTCACAGGTGGTAACGCCGGCATGTTCGTTTCCCCGGAACACCATAAGCCCCTTTACTGGTTAGCTAACAAAGCATGACATAGCGGAATGGCAACCGTGGCGGGTCTGGCCAGCAAAGGAGCAAAGGTCTATATAGGCGCGAGAAACCCAGACAAGGCCCGCAAAGCTATCGACGACATCAAACAGTCCCTAGCAAAGCCTGAGGCTGAGATTCTGCCCTTGCTGCTCGACCTTCAAGATTTCGCCAGCGTCGTTAATGCTGCCAACCTGCTCAAATCGTACGCAATAAGCCCCTCCCCCCTCCCCGCTGTGTACGTCAAGTTACCGCGTAGCTGACGCCTTAGGTGACAGCAAGGAAACTGCACTGCATGGATTAGTAAATAACGCCGGCATCATGGGAGTTCCGTTTGCTTTGACCAAGAACGGATACGAGGCCCAGTTCCAGGTGAGTTCCCCTTTCGGCCACGTTAAACCAACGACTCACCGACCACATCTCCCTGATACTAGACAAACTACCTATCCCACTGGCTGCTCACCTACCACTTGCTACCGCTACTGGTAGCAACAGCTCCCTGCGCCGGCCTTGGGGAAGTGCGGATCGTGAACGTCACTTCAGACGGCCACGAAAGGTTCGCCCCCACAGCGGGGATCTGCTTCAGCGACCCGAGCCTGGAAGCCGAGTCCTCGATGACCCGGTATGGCCATTCTAAGCTGGCGAATATCCTTCACATTGCACAACTGCATGCTTTGCACGGGAGAGAAAACCCCTGCCTCGTGGTTGCTGCGGTGCATCCGGGCCATATTGACACGTGAGTCAACCCCATGCATTTCCTGAATCCGCCCACCGCATGTGTGTCTCTAGAGGCTAAAAGACACTACCACAGCAATCTGAACAAGCAGGCCACTGCGATGGCCCCTTCGGCATTCTTGCGAGCGATGGTCCCACTGATGAAATGTGCAGGCATCTTGGACAACCAGGCGAAGGGGGCCTTGTCGTCTCTGTATGCAATTGCAAGCCCCGAGTTTACCGAGTCCGGCGCATATGTTGTCCCGTACGCAAAGATCGGAACGCCAAGCAAGGCCGCATCCGATGGCGAATTAGCGGGGAAGCTGTGGGATTGGACGTTGCGGGAACTCCAAGACTGGATCGCGATGTAGTGGTCTCGTTTCAGCGAAGGTAACGTTTGACTTATATATACCGTTGATACCTGCTTTCAACTTGTTAGTATGTGGAGACGTTATCCTGGCCGGCTACGGGGATTCTGTTGTGTGTGCGTGCTATGCTCCGTGGTCCGATTTCGGGCTGTCCACGGGCCGTGTGTTCAATACCACTAGCACTGATGATAGTCTCTCGAGCTCCTCCTTGGTGACCTCGTCGAACGAGACGGAGTACGCGAGCGCCTCATCGAGGTCATACTCATGGTGGACTTCCAGTTGAAAGGCGTTTGGTCGGCGGTGCGCGCATTCACGAAGGCCATATGACGAGCTTGGGTGTTGCTGCCGGCATTCTGCTTCAGCCAACAATATACTGGCCGGGAACGGTTCGGGTTTGCTTCCATGATGTACTGGTTAACTGGTGGGTGTTTGGGAGTGGGAATCAATAAAGCAGCTCGGGGGTCTTTATGGAGAACAGAATTGGTGCCGCAGAGTGAGTTTCTCCGGCTTGAGAGATGGCCTGGGAGCGCGAAGGCAGCTCGATATTTATGCCATTTACCTCCTACCAGCCTGGGGATGTAAATTCCTCCTCACTCTCCCATGTTCTCATCGGCTGCGCAAAAGTTCTCAGCTCCCCGATGCTAACCACATATTACCCACTCTTTCTTGATATTAAGCGTTCTAAAGACTGTGCAAGGTTCAATATTTGGTATACGCACACCAATGCAGTGTTTCTGGCGGGAATCCAAATGCTAGACCGCTTCTTCCCGGTAACAACTAATTATTATCAAAGGTTGCTCAGCTCTCACACTGAAGCCTAAATGCGCCCGGCGACTTGAACGCGCGTTGTGAGTTGAGCTTGCCATCCGGATCGGGGGATAAGGCGGTCATTCCTGTGTCTCAGCATTCTGATGGCTTGCCTATTCGCTGCTCACTCTATCCTCTCCGAGGCCTAGAACAACTTGGCAGTTGCGCCACCGGCTCAGGCGAATGTGGGAAAAGGTGAATGGCAGTATGAGAAGAGGTCCAGCTCAAGTCCATGATATCATGTGCCACTTACTACAGCTCTGTAGGATTGGACCCCGAGGGTGTTATTGGATGGTTTCTTTCAGCTGCGCCATTCGTTTTCTTTCGCGTGCGGTAGCCGCAACTAATACAAGTCTGGATCTCCATCTTGGGGGTTATCAGGGTTCCCGCTTATTTCTCTCTGGGTTTTTTTGTCGCTATTAAATAGCATCGACCCCTAACGTATTAGTCTAAACACCGGACACCTGGGTTCAACACAGCTCAGCGTTTTTAGAACCAGCGGGGACACCTACAATGTGGTACGAGAGAACGCCCTGCGCTCTCGCAGTATTCGCCTTTTGCAATCGGCTATCTCACTAACAGCCATGCTACCAAAGACTCCCAAGTTGAGTTGCAGATCATGGGTGGAGCGTAACGTATACTAATTCCGGGGAGATGTATAATCTCTTCTCTACCAGGGTATATTTAATGTCCACATAATATCAAGCCAAGAAGTGCACACACACAAGGCTACTTATGGGAAAATTGCCGTGGTGTCTATTACACGTGGCTTCTGGGCCATGGGTATATCCTCGAAGTGGAAGATAATGCGGATAAGGAGGAGGCTGTCCAGATAGAATTTATAAGGAAGCACATGGAAGAGCGACAAGAGGAAGCCAGGGCTTACCTCGACCCGTCCGACCGGAACAAAACTGTCGACGACCTAGCCCCCTTTGCGAAGCGATACTGCTTCTTGTTCCCCGCGACGACTCTTAGAAACGAGCACATAGGAGTGGGAGAGGACCTTGACTCTTGGTTTGCCCCGGCCGCACAGCTGAGAGCAATTTGGGTAAGCTTACCACAGGCTCTTTACCGGAAACAAATTCCGTCGAAGCGACCACATAAGTCGACCTCTTCGTTTGAGGACTTTGGAAGTCCTAGGAGGCGGGCTACTTGATGGAGCTATTCGATAGACACGGCATCTCAGTGTCTTCTAGCGCGAGAGAGTTCATGTCGTATCCGGCAAAGAGCTCTCAGCCGTCAGTGTGGAAGCTAAAAAAGTTCCTCGAATTTGAGGGTAACAGATTCTAACTGCTGATCCTGCCATGAAGGCTGGGGCGATGGAATACGGCTAATCAAATGGAGAAAATTATGTGAAGAAAATGCTGAAAATAATATTGAAGATTTGTGGTGATTAGATCATTATTTAGTGGACGATCTGGCCGCGATTGGATCGCGATTAAATCCTCACTATCTAGACTTGAGTTCGTTTTCCAGATCTGACCCCGCATCACATTTCCCGAAAACTTCGCCCCAAAATTTTCATCCAGGCTCGTGTGAACTCTATGCCAGTAAGTACATCATCCAAGCTACTTAGCCCTTTTCACACGAACTCTAATCCCGCCGTCGGGCCGCAGCATCGGACTTGGATTGATCAACTTAATCTCGTTCGCTCTGGTATCGTCGATACCTTCAAAGTCGAAAGTGGACACCAATTCGATCAGAATGATCTTGAATTCAAGCATGGATAGTGCCTGTCCGATGCAGACGCGCGGGCCGTGGCTGAAGGCAGAGAAAGCCCACGGGTCAGCCGCCTCGCCCTCGAGGTGATCCCAGCGGTCGGGCTTGAACTCGTCGCAATCAGGGCTCCAGATAGTAGGGTTGTGCTGGATGATTGCCGGCTGCATGAGGACAGTAGTACCCTTGGGAATCGTGACGCCCTGGATCACCACATCATGGGTTGCCTCGCGCGCCACGTTGACGCCTGGACACTGTACGCGCAGCACCTCGCGAGTAAAGTTCTTGAGGTAGGGGAGAGACTCTATGTCGCGGTAGTCAGGACTAGGCTTGCGGTGGAGTAGATCGACAGCCTCTGTACGAAGCCGTTGAGCCTCAGCGGGGTGTTCTATCATAAGTTGTGTCGCCCATGTGAGCGCGTCGGCCGTAGTCTGGTGTCCTAGAGCAAGAGGTCAAGCGTTAGTCGACGGATTGTAGCTATCGTAGGAAGTGCCAGGGTAGATAAGCATACCAGCCGCGAGAAATGTGAGAAGCTAAGATGGGTCGTTAGCTTCTCGGCTCGTATGCAGCTGTTGTCGGGGGTCACCACTTACCTGGTCCGTAATCATGTTTTCAGTCCATCGATCGCTGCCAGCGTAGTACTTTTCAGCAACCATGAAGGTTAACAAGTCTTTGATCTTTTCTTCACCACAACCCAGGCCAGTCGCTTTGCTTGCACCCACGGTCCGAACTCTATCTTGTATAATATCTGTCAGCTGCCTGCGTATCATCTTATTTGCCTGTCTGAAACGCCGGTTGGCCCTGAGTGGAAGCCATCTGATGGGAATGATTCCGTTGATTGCCATCAACATCTGACCTAGGCCATCGGGCTCGAATATTTCGTGGTAGCAGGCTTGAAACGAGGTGCTGCCAGTATTACGAGATTGGAGGTCGTCTAGATCAAGTCCCAGGGCAAAGACGCCCATGATATCCAGTGTGATTTTAGAGTAAATGGAAACCACTGGTTTGGTATGTTAGAGGAAAAATGTCAATCCGTTTGGAGGTTCACTTGCGCTCGACAACACCACATTCGGTCTCGATGATCCTGTCAAACAGGCTTGAGAGGTGGTGCGCTTTGCTTTGAAGCAAAGGTATATACGCCTTGAGGTTGCTCGGCGAGAACAGGACTGGGCTCAATTAGTATTCTTGTGTTCTCAACAGCTCTTCACCAACATGATTGGGGAGAGCACATCGTACCTGCGAGCGCCCTTCGCTGCTTCTTGTGCTCTTCGCCCTCAGCAAAGCCAATGCCAAAGCCAACGATATCAGCAATCAAGCGTACGAAGAAAGTTGGCTTCTGGAACGAGTAGGCCTTGGCGTGGAGGATCTCTTTGTGGGCATCCAGGCTCGTCACAAGAACCGCGTCTGAGTTGCCAACGTCGAAGTAGCGGATCAAAGGCGCTTTTGGCCACTGCCGCATCCAGGAAACGTACGGTTGGTTGGGATTGCCACTGCGGAACTGGTTGAGGGAATGGCCGATGAGGAAATGGTGGTCCTGGTCGGGGGGTCAGCTTTTGAATTAACACTGATTGAGAAGGCACAATGTGCTCCCTTACCTTTGGCCCTGGAAGATGTCTGAGGGGAGACGCGAAGTATGGATAAATGAAGATTTGGTACATTGTGTAGGCCACAAGTCGGACCAGATACACACCCAGCACTGCTATAAGCACTGCCATAAGCACGTCCAGGCGCATGAGGCCCTTGAAATGGTATGCCATACCCATGGTTCGCTGCCTGGTCGGTTTTGAGGGGAACTTAGGGTGACTATCTTTTGTACCTGGGTGCAAGAGAAGGCAGCTTATAAGCTTGCTCGTAGCGGCATCGCCGGGAGCACCTCTAATCGGTTTCCTAGGCCAATATGTGATGCTTGCATCATTGGTTATCAGTTCCAATACGGTGGTCATGCATACGCGCGTATATATGCAAGAGCGTATTCGCAAGTATGGCGGGGTTAGGAGGCGATTGGACGGGAACAGGTCTTGCATTCGGCGCATGACGCCGTCCTGCCCGCCTTGGCACCGTTTTCTGCAGTAAAAGTTGGATATTGCAACGCGAAGCTGTTCAGGAGCTTGTCAGCAATTCCCTTTGGCTAAGCGCGAAGTATGCGACTGTTGAATATGTTATCTAGCCGGCAAAACAAACTTACTGACAGACAAATAGATCAGCTATAGTGAGCATCTAGGTAGATCGCATTGCTGAGTAAGACGAAGCTGTTCGCACCTCATGATCTTTCCCAGTCCGACGGGATCCTTGTCCGATGGTAGGAGACTCTTCAGGAGCGGCGACTGCAATGCCTGATTTAGCCATGGTAGCACGCTCGCCATAATCATGGCCGGGAGGCTCTCCTCGGTGGTCTGGATGTACTTGTGCACGTCTGAGTCGGTATGAGGGAACCGAAGGGTTCACCACAGGCAATCTAGGAGATGACATTAAGAGTAAAATACTAATAATACGCCTTGCGGCCAAAGTCGAGCGGTCGGTAGTTCATGTCGGTTGATGGGTACTTCCTCTCGATGAGGTTGACGAAAGCAGCAACATTCTCGTCTATCCTTCTCAAGGTCTTCGACCTCTTTGTCTAAAGTTTTTAGTATGGCTAGCAATGCGCGCTTTTGGTAAACCCACGCCGGCCGCCATCTTAGCGCGGAGTTCGTCGTGTCTGACGTCGTCGCGCATCGACAGCACATTGCCCTTGCAGGGTCCAACCACATCGTGTCACACCAGTCAGAGCGTCAGAATTTCGTCCGGATGCGCTACAGCAGGTCTGGGTCACTCGTCACCAGCGTGTCGGGCCCGATCCGTGCGGGAGGACCTGTTGTGAGGCAAGATACATGCGGTACAGTACGATTTGGAAAAAAGCGTACCGTACTTGTTGTTCACCACGGCTCGAGCAAGCACTTGGCAACCGTTGACCCTCGATGAATGTAGACCGCGGGGAGCTAAAGACCCAGGCTGCGGGGTGGGCACGTGCTGCAGCACGCGACCACTTACTCTAGGAACAGGCAAAGCCTGTGACACTACCTCGGATCCTTCGAAATTGAGCTTGCAAAGCTCAACTTTGCTTCCTTCCTTGATAACCTCCACAATTTTTAGGAAACGCACTTTTTGCGGCCCTTCTTCGCGCCTTTCTTCCTCTCTTCCGCCTTCTTTGTGCGCTTCCTGACTCACGAGGGCGGCCCAGCCTTGCGGGGGTGGGCGTCATGGTATTCTGTTGGAGGTGGTGCCCCACCTCGAGGGTACAGGGCGCACACGCCACCTCGCCTAGCTAGTGCCCTTTGGGCCACACCTAGATAGGTGTTGCAGGTCAGGGAAATTCTGGCCCGCAACACCACACAATCCATCACCCATTTCCATTGCTCTGTCTTGCCCCACATATTCCCAGATGGCCTCATCACAACCACACAGGTCGCTGGCAGGTTGCGAGGTTGGTGTATCGTGGCCAACCCACTTGACGAGGTACTGCCAGCGTCCATTATCAGCCTTGCCGTAATCCAGTATTTCTTCGAATTTGTATCTTTCCTCCTCATGATCGCCGGTCCTTATGATCTTGTGGCTTTGATTGGCACGGACCTCTCGGTTGGTTTGATCCTGTCCAGGGATACCCTTCTCTTTCCATGGCCTAATTTGGTGGAATATGTTGCTAAAACGCCTATCCTGGGGTTAAAACCATAATTGGTGAAGAAAGGGCTCACACCCATTATCTCTGAGACCTGGTTATTGCCAGCCAACTTTGCCAATGGTAGCCAATCGACCTAGTTGTTCTAGGCCCACTTGATATAAGTTAGACCCCCTGGTACTCGCCCCCATGTAAGCCGAACCCCTACACCACCACGACCTCTTGACCGCCATTTCTTCCCCAAAACAACTCTGAAAACCACGAAAACTTCAGAATCGCAAGACCAATTGTTCAAGATGAACTACGCCAAAGAAGACCTGCGCCTGGCCTGTGAGGAGGCCAGGATGAGGCCCGGATTGCGCCGCATCGCCCAAAAACACAGAATTCCTCCCTCCATACTCCGCGACCGCCTCCAAGGCCGGCTACCTTGGTCAGCAGCACACACACATGAGATGAAGCTTGCCCCAGAGCTTGAGAGTGAGCTGGTCAACTTGGTTTGGATGTAGGAGACCACGTCAAGTCTGACGGCTTGAAGCTCGGCCTTGTGGGGCTATTCACTTTTCTATTCGCCGCCAGCACCGGCTTGATGACGAACGCGAAGTGCTCAGAGGTTTTTGTATCCACGGCCGCGTACATTTACCTATCCTATCAGGGGCCAGAGGCACTCATAACTAACTAAAAAATTCTAGGTACGTGGCCGTCTTGGTTGTTTTTGTCAGTGGCGGCCTCGGAGGGTCGGGGAATGGGTCCCCCATGGGGTCTGTCTCGGAGCCAACAGCTCCCGTCCGCATAGTCTGAATGGACATGTTACTACTGGAATACGACGGTCACTTTCTGATTCTAATTAAATACCCCAACTCGCCGCCCACACACCATGGCACCTCGGAACTTTGAACCTTACCTACTTCCGGTCGTCCATGTCCTTTTCCTTGACACTGGATTTTGCCCGAGCCATTTTTACCTTCAGCAAGGCCCGGTCCGTTTTTGATAAGTAGCTCAAAAAGCTGTCCAAAGACGACAGACTGTACGAGCAGTACCTAATCCTTCTTCATCTCGGCATCCTTGGTTTTCATCCAAAAGAGAAGAACGCCTCCATCTTCTCCATATGCGAGGGAGACTTACTAAGTTAGGTGTATATTTACAGTGCATCTCCTAGTCGACAGAATCCAGCTGGTAAACTGGAACAAGACTGCCTTTGAGCAACCCGTCTTGCCGAAACGGACTAAGAACCTGATTAAGGGACTCATCATGGTTCGTAAACAGGCCTCGGAGGACCCCGAGTCAGCCAACGTCTCATTCGGCTTAAGATCGTCTACCTACGTAACCCACGGTAGCGGGGACAAAGTTTGGGCTCGTGGCCCAGAACTAGGTCTCTATTGGGCGTCAATATTCTGCTAGCAGAAGCGGTATATAATATGGAGGATAGGAGTTAGGTACTATACAATTTTCTACCTGCAGAATAAGTGCCCTAGTAGGAATTTAACCTAGAGAAGAGCAAACATAAGGTACCATACATGCCTAAACATGAACGAGGTAGGAATTTCAACAAGGTAGGAATTCTCTATTGAGACATCGTGTAAAAAGGCGCTTCCCATCGTGCAGCGATGCGGCCTCTAAATTCAAGAGGCCGCATCGCCGTATAATAATGAACTGGTGCAGAAAAACCAGCAGAAAAACAGAAAACCAGGGACACACTCTGGAGTTGGAGTATGCAGACCTCCGATCGGAGGGAAGGATGGGGTGGCCGAGTAATAAAAGAACAAACCGAGTAGCAAATAGAGTAACGAACCGAGCAATAAATAAACAGAGAACTCGGTCACAATCACAGCTTTCGTGGTACTTTTTCGTGGAACAAAGTCGCATGTCTTGATTAAACTATGGGGATTGTCCAACGCCGATTGCCCAGTAGACATGAAGTGGTAATATTGTAACATAGGGGGGCGGTAGTTGATAGCTGGGTCCAAGATAGCTGTACCAGCAATGTTCTCTATTGTCATTTCTTCAAGCTGTCAATGTACTCTTTGATCAATGCTTCGCCGGACTTGTCCACGACAAGGCCGAGCTGCAACGGCGTGGTGATGTCAAAATCCTGCGGCCAGCTCCGAAGAATTCTCTCCTGCCCGGCATCCGTCTCCTCTTTGACAAGCTGCAGCTTGTCCTCGCCGCCATACTTGGCCAGGGCATCCAGCATCTCCTGCACTGACACCGAGACGCCGGGGAAATTGATGTGCCGTATGTGCGCCGGCAGCTTGTCACTTTGCATGCCTAGCACCCTGACCAAGTTCTCAGCAATCGTCCTCGGCGACGCCAAGAATGACTTGAACCCCCTGTCGCGAAGCGGCACGACGCACTCCAAGCCGTGCATCGGCTCCCTGATGATGCCCGACAAGAAAGACGAGGCCGCCGCCGTCGGCTTGCCCGGCCTGACCGAGATGGTCGGGAACCGCACGACGAAAACGTCCAAGAACCCCCGACGATGCAACTCATTCAGATAAATCTCGTTCATCAGCTTGTGCGCACCGTAGGTCCCCTGCGGCGTGGGCGTGACATCGTCAGTGACCGGCCCGGCGGGCAGCGGCTGCCCGAAGACGGCCTGCGAGCTTGCGTACACGAAGCGCACGCGCGGGTTGGACACGCGCACGTGGTCGGCGAGCAAGCGCACGCTGTCGACGTTGACGCGCAGCGAGAGCTCAAAGTTGGCCTCGGACCCGGCCGACATGATGCCGTGGAACACAAAGACGGCGTGCAGCGGCTGCGCGGCGGCTACGAGTGACGCCACGAAAGCCGGGTCCGTGATGTCGCCCTTGATGGCCGTCGCGTTTTCCGGATGCGCGACCCCGGCCGGGATGATGGGGTCCGCGAGGTCGGTCAGGATGAGGTGGTATTGCGGGGTATTGAGCAGGCGGGCCGCAAGCAGCGGACCCACCAGCCCCCCGGCGCCAGTGATGATGATGTTTTGTCGGGATGTCATTCCTTTGTGGTATCGAGGTTCGGGCGGAAGGCAGGCGGTCTGCTGATGTTGGTTGGCAAGGAAGGTGAATGTCGTCTGAATTGCTGCGTTTAATTGAGGGCGCCAGCATCATCCCCCGCGATGTCATGTCCGGCCTCAATCAGGTTCCCCTCCCTAAAACCCTCATTTTGTGGCACTGGCGTCTTGTCAGGGTGCGGGGTGGTGTTGACAAGATTGGTCACTAGTGTCTGGTCGGGGATGCTTTGCATAGCGGAGTCGATGGATCGGAGCACTCTCGGGACATCAAAAGCCCGCTGCCCTTGCTCCCCCGCTTCCCGATCTCCGATATCTACTTGCCGGCTCCCGGGTCCCGGTTCCCGATCTCGTCGCTTATTGTAGGTTGAACTCCGGCACCGTGGTTCAGTTAAAAAAAAGAGACTGGTCTGGGTGCAGACTAGGGTATCGAAAAGAGCTCATCGAAAAACCAACGCTATTGGTATCTAGCTTGGACTCAGCTGACTGGGCAGGCCAATGCTTGTTCTGGTCCTCCGCCGTCGGGTCTTTCCATTTACAGGGACATGCCTTCCTTCACGAGAGGAGGCATGCCCCTTGCCCACAACAGAGCAGTCCTCCCCAACAGCAAAAAATATCGGGCAGCTGCGTCCCATTTGGTATTTCTTCTCGGCATCCTTCGAGCGCTTGCTTTTGTTCTTCTCATCTTGTTATCAGATTAGCGCTCAGTGGAAGGCGTTTGACAAGTGACGCGGCAACACCGACATCCAATTGTGCTAGCTAACAGCAATACCAACTGGGAATGCAGCACGAGTCACGACACGGCCCAAATGCTTAGGGTTGATCCTGCCGTCCCCAGCTCCGATGAGCCTCCCTGCCGAGCGTGGCAATGCACGCAACGGTCCCGGAACGGTGGGAAGCACGGGGACTGGTCTGACAGGGTGACAGGCCATCCGCTAGGTTATTTCCCCTGCAGCTGTGTGCAGAAGTGGCGTCGACCAACGCGCTTTGGACGGTTTATGCGTGCTAAATCTCGATAGCGCAGCACTAGCGCAGCACTAGCGCAGCACGCAAATACTCACGAATACTGCGATTGGGCAGTGCAGGCTCCAAATTTCCACCCCTTCCGAATATTGACCTGGCGCGGGTAGCTGGAGAACGAAAAGACCGCGCTCTCAGGGGTAGTCTGGGCCTGGCCTGGCCTGGCAGTCGGCAGTCTCTTTCGGTCGAGCTTTGACAAGCTGAATGTAAAGGGTGTATATAGACTGAATGTCCGATTTTCACCGGTCATGCCTCTTTGGTCCCATCTCCATCTCCATCCCATCTTGCCCGTGTTGCGATCCGCAGACGTGCTGAGTTGGCCTTGTCGCTCTTTTTGAAGTTGTCTTGGACATTGGTCCTTGTCAGTCGTTACTAACGAATAATAAATAATCATGGCGTCCAAGCTCCTGTCGCTCGTTGCCCTCCTTCCGGCCGCTCTTGCCACTAACGCCCTTCCCTCGTCTTCCGGCAACAGCTTCGCGCAACAAGACGGCCTCATCCGCTATCCCATCACGGCCCAGCAAGGCGGCTCCGCCTTCGGAAAGGCCAAGAGACAGGCCACAATCGACAGCTTTGCGGCACAATCGGGAACCTTTTACACCATCAACTTGGTGCTTGGCACGCCCGGCCAAAGCGTTCCCGTCCTCTTCGATACTGGCTCCTCTGAGCTTTGGGTCAACCCTACTTGCTCCCAGTCGACCGACTCGGCCTATTGCATCGCCCAGCCCAGATTCACCTTTTCAACCAGTCTTGTCGACTACGGCGTCCAAGGTAGTGTTACCTACGGAACGGGCTTTGCCAATTTTGAATACGTGGGCGACTTTGTCCGTATTGGAGGTAAGTCGAGGCGGTACATACTTTTGGGCAACTAAGAGTAGAGCTGATACAGAGAACAGCGGCTGCGATCACCCAGCAAATATTTGGTGCTGCATATAGCACTGCCCATGCCGTCGTCGGTATTCTTGGTGCTGGCCCATCCTTGGAAGGGTGGACCAGTCCATACCCCTTCGTCATCGACTCTCTTGCAACGCAAGGCCTTACCAACAGCCGCGCCTTCAGCTTGGACCTGCGGGGGTTTGACACTGACAGAGGTAAGTTAAAGAAAGGCAAGACGGCGTGACATTGTGCTGACGCAACTTACAGGCTCTGTCATTTTTGGTGGCATTGACACCAAAAAATACGAGGGCGACCTTGTCAAGCTCCCTATCGTACCCGCCTCTCAGAGCCCCGATGGTTACACAAGATTCTATGTCTACCTCGATGGCATTTCGGTCACCCAGGCCGATGGGACGGTCGTGTCAGTCTACACTGCGCCGTCTGGAGGAAACGGGCTGGCAGTCCTTCTCGACAGCGGATACACTCTAAGCGCTCTCCCAACCGCAATCTTCAACAACCTCGTGGCCGCGTTCCCTTCGGCGGTATATGTGCCAAACGCCGACCTCTACACCGTTGACTGCCAAGACCCGGGCGAGGGCGGCTCGATCGACTTCACCTTTGATGGACAGACCATCACAGTCCGCTATTATGATTTTATCTGGCATTATCCCGGTCTCGTCAATGTCTGTATTCTGGGGGCTTTTGAGGATAGCTTCGCCGTACTTGGTGATACTTTTCTCCGGTCAGCATATGTCGTTTACGACTGGGACAACCGCAACATCCACATTGGCCAGAGCAGCGACTGCGGAACCAATCTTGTGGCTATTGGGTCCGGTGCTGATGCTGTGCCATCCATCACTGGCAGATGTGAGATTTCGGTTCACTCGTCGGTTTCGCAATCGCACGCGTCCTCCGTCGCTTCTTCAGTCGCCTCGTCTGTCGCCTCGTCCGCCGTCTCCTCGGTTGCTTCGTCGGTCGTGTCATCTGTGGCCTCGTCGGTAGCTTCCTCGGTCGTCACCTCAGCTGCCTCTTCGGCTGTTTCTTCTGTGGCTTCCTCCATCGCCCCGTCAACCGTGAGCTCCGTCGTCTCATCGGCTGCCTCCTCAGTTGCAAGCTCTGTCGTGTCATCGGCGGCGAGCTCGGTAGCCTCGTCCGTGGCCAGCTCCGCGATACCCTCATCGACTGAATCTGACGAGTGTGCTGACGAGCCCGAGACGTCATCGGTAGCCAGCTCGGTAGCTAGCTCGGCAGCCTCCTCCGTTGCCTCGTCAGCAGCCAGCTCAGTTGCTTCATCCGTCGCCTCGTCAGCTGCCTCTTCCGCAGCCAGCTCTGTCGCCTCATCAGTTGCTTCATCGGCTGTCAGCTCGGCTGCAAGCTCGGTTGTAAGCTCAGCTGTAAGCTCCGCAGTATCAAGCTCAGCCATTCCCTCTTCCACTGAAGAATGTGCCGACGATCCAGAAACATCGACGGTGCCGTCTGGCAGTACATCTAGCTCCGTGGTCTCGACTGTGTCATCAGCAGTGCCCTCCAGTTCCGACGCCAGCTCCTCGTCGGCGGCGTCATCCAGCCTTCCGTCATCCTCGGCACCTACTGGACCATCTACTGTGTCGTCCATCGCATCTTCATCCACCGTATCGTCATCCGTATCGTCATCCGCTGCGTCTTCAGCTGGCCCGACCTCGTCATCAAGCGTGTCCTCGACATCTGCTTCGGGCACCTCAAGCTCACCCAGCGCCCCGTCGGGCTCATCCTGGCCATCAAGCGGTAGCAGCGGTTGGGACTCGCACACCTCCAGCGGGGGAAGCTGGCCCTCGGCTTCTTCGCACCCTTGGATCCATCCCAGCATTACAATCCCCCCTGGAGGCTGGCCCACCACCACCACCACCACCGACTACCACTGGCCCGTCACCACCAAGGACACCATCACCTTCACGACCCGCACGACATACACCGTCACCTCGTGCCCTCCCGCCGTCAAGACAAAGTGCCCGATCGGTCACGTCGTCACCGAGGTTGTCACGGCCACGGCCACCATCTGCCCCCAGATCACCGCCATCTACACAATCCCGCAGATATGGACCTCGGGCGGCGTCACGGGCACCAGCTACCACACCATTACCGCCGTGCCCGTCACGGGTACCACCGGCGTGCCTTTCCCGACGGGTCCTACAGGCGGGTGGCCGACTGGCCATCCCGGGTCGGGATCGTGGCCAGGTAGCGGACCCGCCCCGGGCGCTGGATCGTCACCTGGAAACGGTGCTGTCCCGGGCCCCGGATCATGGCCCGGAAACGGGCCCGCCCCTGCCGGCGGCTCGGGTTCTTGGCCCCCTCCTGGCTCCGGCTCGTGGCCCGCCCCTGGAAAGCCCGAGGGCAGTGCCGGTGTCTGGCCGACCACGGCTGGCACTATCGCGTGGGCCAAGCCTACTACCCTGGCTAGCTCCACCCCGGGATACAACGCCACTGCGATCGTGGGCACGGCGACTGCTACCCCCAAGGTCGTCACGGCCGGTGCGGCGCGCATGGGCATGAGCTTGGCGGCTGTAGTCGTTGGTGTTTTGGCTGCAGCTTGGCTTTGAGATTTATTGGGAGTGAGGTTATGGGTAGCATTGATGTTTTTGTTTTTATTTCAAGTACATATTGGAAAACGGGGGTTTTTGGATCATTGATACCCGCATGGCGATGGGATGGATAATGGCGCCTGCACATCTACCTACAAAGTATCATTATTATCACAGGCACAAAGACTCGGGGAGCCGGACGCTTAATGTCGGCGTTTACTGTAATCAATAGGCCCTTTCCCTCGCTTTGTGTATTGCATGTTTGCGGGCATTGAAGGCGATTAGATACTATACTGAATCATCACTATTTTGTGCTACTAGTAGCGTGGTCGGTGGTGGTGATGAAGTCTTGTCAAGGAGAGAGGAGCATGCAATCCAGCCCTGGTTTGTTTACTTGGGTATCGATATACCATCATGTCCACATCGTCGGAGACACGACTAAGCGGTTGTCAAAATAAAGCGGACTCATTACTTAGCAGTACCCTTATCTAGGCCGATTTTCACTGCCAATGTAAGTACCGCAAGGTACAGTCACCCCACCCCTTAAAGTCATCTGACAGTCTGAGGCTACTCCGAAATGCACACTATTATTTGTTCTCCAAGCTATCCTGCACAATTGTCATAATTTAGTAGCTGTTAAAGCCCACTCACTGGCACGGACCACCAGCATTTTGCAGCCCGCTTTTTTTTTTTACAACCGCTTGACGACCAAGTTTCCGGGATCCGCCAAGGTTGAAACCTTTGACGCCAAACGTGCCCTGGGCACAATGTCACCCGCTGGGGTCGTGGACATGTCACCTACCGGGGTTGCGAGTCTGTCACATATGCCGCAAACCGGAACCAATGCCACGAGTTCAGCGTGTGCAACTTGTGTATACACACGACATGGATACCTACACTGTCTCAATCACTGAAATGAGCAACCGCTCTGGAGGCAGACATGCAGGACACACAGTGTCAATCCCATTGTCGCGGATGCGATTGGATGGGGTAATTCTGCCTTGAAGGCATCTCTGCCGTTGGCCATGCATCGGGGCCCGCTGCGCGGCAATTTGAGACGCAAGGTCTCACGGCGTGCGTTTGCTCACACCCGCCCAGCCTGTCCTGCCGGACGTTCTTTTCATGTTCAAAAACTTGGCTCCGCGCCCAGCATTTCGCCCTCATATGCTCACTATTGTTCCCAGTCGACTGCTGATATTCGTAAACTGCCACTTGATCGATCTTTGCCTCCTTTCCTCGCGAGCACATGGCTCTCTCCAGGGCCCAGGCCAAGCGCCTGGTGGAGAAGATTGCCAAAGACCACGGCCATCTCGGCGAGGAGGTGTATGCGGAGATGAGTGCAGACGCCCGCCGCAAGGTCGAGGAGGCTCTTCTGAAAAAGGACGAAATCATCGGCTCATCTATCATCACGTACAGACTACCCCTTTCTGAAGTTCTCCTGTACCTTGGACCCCGCCGTCCCCCCTCCATTCTAACTTGTGTGCTACAGGCTCGCGAAGAATCTGTACTCCAAGGACGTTCGCTTCATCTTTGAGCTTCTTCAGAATGCCGACGACAACCACTTCCTCGAAGCCACGGGCGCCGGCAATGTGCCGTTCGTCTCATTTCGCATCTACAATAACCGGATCATCATTGATTGCAACGAGGATGGATTCACCGAGGGCAATCTGCGCGCCATTTGCAATGTCGGGAAGAGCTCCAAAACAGGTACCCAGGGCTACATCGGCGAGAAGGGCATCGGCTTCAAGTCAGTCTTCAAGGTCGCCTGGAAGGTGCACATCCAGTCCGGCCCGTTCTCCTTTGGATTCAAGCATCGCCCCGGAGACTCGGGCATGGGCATGATCTCGCCCGAGTGGCAAGAGCCAGCCGGAGATGTACCCGGGTCGCTGACGAGGATGACCTTTATGCTCCACGATGATGGCGGCACGATCCAATGCGGCCAAATCGCCCAAGAGTTCCGACGTCTGCAGCACGAGATGCTTCTTTTCCTGAAGAGGCTCAAGCGGATCGAAGTGCGATTCTTTGATGATAACGAAGCCGAGACATCGGCCTTCAGAATGTCCATGTCGCGGGGCGACAGCCCCCATCGGTTCATCCTCGAAAAGGTCCGCAGGGAAAACGGCGAGGAAGTTGAGCGCGCTCGGAAATCATACCACGTCACCAAGGAAATGGCGCGGGGTCTTGCTATGAGCGAGAATCGAGAATATTCCGACCAAGAGAGAGAAGCAGCGGCATATTTGATGGCTGAGGTAGTCCTAGCCTTCCCGCTTGACGACCAATCCGTCCCCGTTGTTGAACCCCAAGACGTGTTCGCCTTTTTGCCGATTCGCCGTTCCGGCTTTAGTGTAAGGACCTCACTCTTCTCGTCCTGTGATGCAGTTAGCGATCCTGACATTTTGCCTGGCAGTTCCTGATCCATAGCGACTTTGTCACCATGGCAAACCGCGAGGATATTGTCACGAGTTCTTTGCGCAACAGAAGATTGCGGAAATTCATTGTTTCGGCATTCATATCCGCGGTGAAGCAGATGTGCGAGCACCCTACACTGCGCTTCCAGTGGATGCGATACCTGCCCCCCCTCGCGGGCTACCCGTGGGACGAATTTTGGAAGGGGTTGGTTGATATGCTGAGAGACGAAATACAAACAGCCGAAGTCCTGGCTGCTCGTGGCTTTTCCTTCTGCTCACGGCGAGTCAGAGACCTTAGACGACTCACTCGCGATGCCCTGGATCAACATGGAAACCCCCTCTTCGACGACTTTCCGGGGACCGACGCAGTCTATGTCTCTCAGCATTACAGCGCTTTTGATCTCAATCGCCTGAAAGAATACGGCCTCGAAGACCTCAGCTTGGAGCAATTCATTTCCAGAGTTGAGCGTGATTTGGGGCGGCCAGACTCCAAGATGAAATCAAGAGCAACTAACTCAGACTGGCATTCACGCGCTGCTCAGCTTCTACATCGTTGTATCCAAAACGCTCATTTGTCTTCAAAAGTCAGCGGTCTCGGAATTATACCACTTTCCAATGGAAGCTGGGTCAATGGAACATCTGGACTGCAGATATTCTTCCAGGAGACAGCCGATGGTGTTTCGATACCGTCAGAGCTGAATCTACAGCTCGTCGACGCCGATGCCGCCGGCAACCCCGACCGCTGCCGACTTTTTGTTTCTTTGGGCGCCACCGCTCCTCCCTCCACTACCATCTGGAAAATGACTTTATCGAGATATACCCCAAGGTACTTGCCTCCGCATCACCGCTTGCCCAACCTTTCTTCGTCTGTGAAATTCCTCAGATTTCTTTTTTTGACAGAGCCTGAGAACACGGGCGAGTCCGCATACAATAACATCATTCTTTACAACGCCGCCTCCACCCCGAGAAAGCCCCGTGAAGAGGACTTCTTCTTCCCCGGCTCTAGGGTGCCATACTCGCCAGGAGATCTTGAGCTTGACGTCAATTTTGTCCATCCGGACTATCTCTCCCAGCCCCCAGTGCCGGCTGCGAGAATAAACGGGGCCGTGGGGATGGCCTGGAGGGAATGGTTGTACCAACACATCGGGGTCCGCAAAAATCTCAGAATTGTCTCACGCCAGGGGGGATCCTTCTCGAACGAGTTCCTCTTCGTTGCCCAACACCGCCCAGTCAAGTTTTTGGGGCTCCTGAAGGACTTGTGGAGCCACGAAGGCTCCATGATAACCTCGAGCGCGCCCTTGCACATGGAGCTAAGGAAGATGAAGGTTCTCTGTGAAGGGGGAACAAAGATACCCCTATCAGAGACTTTTCTCCCTACCCCACAGCTCAGGGACCAACGTTCGCGGTATCTGGAGGAGAGAGAAATGATTCCATTCCTAGAACTGGAGTCTACGCTGAGCAAGGAGGGCGTCCGTAGCTGGACATTCTTGAGCGAGTTTGGTGTCACGTGGAGCAGAAAAGCCCGTTTTCTCCTGGCTATTCTTCAGGCCATAATGAACGGCGAGGGGGAGCCAGTCCCCCGGGTGTCTAGACTGCCAGAGCTATACACCGTGATCCAAATCAAATGCGCCAATTTCCCAGTGAATGTGGCGCTAGTCAGGTACGATAAGCATCTCCAGTGTCCTACGCGCACACGGTCAACTTCTCACCGTTTTACAGGGATTTCTTTGCAGAGAATAGCGGCATATATGTCCCGGCAATGGAGGGGTCGGCCGAAAACTGGTGCGTTGCCAACGAATGCCTCCTCTATGCCCCCACAAACCTGCGCAGTCGTTATCCAATCGATTCCATATACAGCGAAAGGTTTCCAAGCAACAACAACCTGGCTACAATCAGGGAGTTCTTTGAGAATACTTTGGGGGTTCCTCGATGTGTGCCGCTCGACATCGTTGAGGAGCTTCGTTTGCTAAAGTCGGAGGGCTGCACAGACTTCCAGCGCATCAAAGAACTTTACAAGTTTCTGAGTCGATTGCCTACTGAGAATACGGCCCAGCAGCAGCTCAAGCAAGTAGCCGGGCCACATAAAACACCATTGATGATGACGACTAACGCTGGGCACAGGAGCATGTTTCGAGAAGAGGCACTGGTGTTTGTTTCCACAACAGAGAGGCCGTTGTGGTACCGCACGTCAGATTGCCTGTGGTCCATGGCAACCCGCATTCGAGGAAAGGTAGACCTGGAGAGCTATTATGGAGGCGCCCTTGAGACCTTTTTCGTTGAACAGCTGGGAGTGAGGAAGCTCAATATCGACATGATTTTCGACGAGCTGCGAAGCTTGACCCCGCAAGAAACAACGCCTGAAGCAGTCAAGACACTCCTCTCGACCTTCAACTCGCTCCTCCAGTCTGGAGCCCGCCCGGAGAACAGATCAGCAGGGCAGCTCCTTGAGCGGCAGATCCTTCCCCTCAGGTATCCCGACGGCCAGGTGCAACTATGCGCCAGCGGTCCTAGGTTTGTCATTGCTGATCGCAAGGTCCTCCAAGAGAAATTCCGGGACAGAGTGGAAATGCTCGACTTCAATCTCACGCAAGTCCGTGACTTTCAGCCGTTTCTGGCTTGGGCCGGCCTCGAAGACCGGTACTTGTCTCGCATGGTGAGAGAAGTTCCTGTCTTGGTTTCGGACGACAAATTTGGGATCTCCGACAGACGCTATGATATCAAGAGGAAATCCCACGGGCTTCTCAGGTATGGCATGCTACTGGCTACAGGACCAAATAGGGGATGTCAGGCTGACGGTCACAGAATCGCGGTGCACTTCCGTAGTCCCCGGGTTGCAGAAAACGAACAAGCATTTTACGACTTGCTTCGAGGCTGCGAAACCTGGGAGACGGACGGGATATCTTCGCAACTCATACTGGACGTGGACGGCCGGTCAATCACCGTCCAGCTTGAGAGAAGCGACGTATACATAGACGACGACCCGTCGACACCTCTCAAAATCTTTATTCCGCACGACGAGAGGGCCCAAGATGTGTGCATGCAACAAAGCCTTCCCCAGAAGCTGATGGAGTGGATCATGGCAGACCCGAGCAGCGGTGAAATCTCGACTTTGCTCGACAAGTCCACTATGGGGATTATCTTGGGACTTCTCAATGCCAAGTGGGCCGAGTCGATCGCGGCAATCTTGGACAAGGCCGGAGTCAACGACCTGACCGACATCCCCAACGGAGACTTGGAAGACGACCTTGAAGTCCGCGGTGTTCCCTCGGCGCCGGAGCCGGTGACGCCAGTGAGGCCGGCGGGATCCGCGCGCCGGTGGGGATCCACTCCGGGAACGCCAGAAGCCGTTCTGGGCCTGCGGACTCCGGAAACCGGCTATTACTCGACACCAGGCACCGACTTCGCCTTCCTCGCGAGCCCAGAGCCCGAGAATTCGGGGACGCCCTCGCGAGTCTGTGTGCCGCTTGCCGCGGCTAGGGAGTATTTCCCGCCACCAGACCATGCCGGCGGCGATGCAGAGGCCCGGGATGCAGAATACCTTGAGCTTCTCAACCATGTCATCGCGGCGGCCCGCATGATCCGCTTCCCCAGGCGGGGAGATGACATTTCGCCGCTGGAGCGCGAGCTGTTTCCCAACAGAAACTTTGTCCGCTCCAGATTCTCGGCCTCGCAGTTTGAGCGGGACATCAAGGTTGGGGCTGCAGGAGAACTCTTTGTAAGTATCCGCCGTTGTATACTACTTGGATGTTACTAATTCGGCACACAAAAAGGTGTTTGAACTGCTCTCAGCCCTTGATCCAGGCCTGGTCGGGTTCTCTCGCGTGGATTGGACAAGCAACATCAAGGGCCATGTCAAGATGCACCCAGACTACGCATCAATGACGCGGTGGGGAGGCGGTGTAGAGACGTCGGATCTCCAATACGAGGACCTGAGCGGCATCTTCACCAACCTGCTCATCGAGAAGGGTTATCTGGCCTCTGAGCGGTGGCAGGGCCGAACGCCAAAGTATTTCATCGAGGTGAAGACTACGTCGTCTTCGTAGGATGCTGACTTTTTCATGAGCAGTGCGCAATATGGAAAGGTAAGCGGAACCATGGGACATGCTGCGTGTGGCTTCATGTTTGCTAACTAACGTCTTTCTAGATGGAAAGATTGTCGTCGGACCCGAGCAACAACTCGGTGTACATCATCTTCCGCGTGTTCCAACTGTACGACGGTGGAATCGATGTGAAGGTCTACGTCAACCCCCCAGAGCTTCAGCGCCAGGGGCTGCTTCGGTTCTCCAGTGACAAGTATACCGTGCGGGCGCTTGTCTAGTGGACTTTGCCTGCAATCCAACCCTGGTTTGTTTGTTAGCGCGTGGCGTTCTTTCCAGGGCCCGAAGGGAGATCTCATAATCTCATAATCATGTAAAAGCATTAGTTACAGGATTTGGTATTTCACAAGGCGCCCTATTATGCATATTCATTATGACCAAAGTCCCGCGCTGCCAAACGAACAAGGTTGGATTGTAAAGTTATCACTGGATCGCCTTTTTCGTCTGCCTCTATTGGAAGACTACAATGGACTACAGAGAAGTTGTGTTGTGTGGGTTGTGATGTGGACTGATGTGTGGAGTTGGATATAATGTCGAGCAAATGTGGATTTCTTTGTTTTCATGCTAGCTGAACGTGTCCAATGGCCTCCCAATTTGCCCTACAGGAAAAAAAGGAAAAGACCATAGTAACAATGCAACCTCCCTTATGCTGTTCTCCCTTATGCCCTCTCGCCTCATGACTGCTTGAAGAACGGCTGCCCGTTGACAAACGCCTCCAACTCATCCGTCTTTTCGCCCGTCCCAAAAGCCCTGAACTCCCAAAGGGATCTCATGGGGGGCACTACCCCTTTCATGCGGGGGCACTATCGGGGGGCAGACTGCAGGGTTAGGGTTTTGTATGAGAAAACTTTACCCCTGATTTTCGCCGCCTTCGATAATCCATACGGAGGGGGTATGCCAATTGAGCTGCACCCAAGGTGCCAACCACTGCAGTACCCACCACTGCAGCCATCAAATCCTTCAAGTCTTGCAACCCCGCCAGGCCGCTATTCCAACTGTCAAAAGACCGTTGGGCAAGGATATCGGCGCCTGCGGAGCGGATTGTACTGTCTCTATCCAGTACGACATCCCTGCCGACATAACATTCCTGCCGACATAACATTCACTCCCTACTTGTTGAGGAAAGCACTTACGCCTGTGGGATGTCCACCACCACTGGCATTTGGAGATGAGGCTCGTAAGTGCGCCGGGTTTGTGAATAGCTGCATCCCTAACTGCTGGTTGTAGAATGAAGATGATCCATACCTCCGAATCCGCAACCCCCGGGTTGCGGAACGGCAGCGCGGTCGGCCAAAGAACACGCCGGCCGCCATTCCAGTCGCCATGGTACTGCCTCAGCCGCATCCGAATACCTCGAACCCACGCACGCCGCGAAAATCACAGGCTACACCCAAGAGTGCCAGCGCCAGGGCAAAGCGCTCCAAGCCAAAGCCAGTGAAGGAGAACACACCCAGGCTATTGATCAATCAAGACTCCTTGGAGCCAGCCGCCACCAAGAAACCCCAGGCAACTGACTCCTTGGAGACTCAAGTTACCAAAAGGATCACTCGCAGTGGTCGGGAGGTGCGGGCGACGGCCAGAGCACTAGGACTGGATTGATCCTGGGCCTAGGAATCAATTGCGCGGCACTCCAAGGGGTGCAGATGCAGTGTGTTGGTGATGTGGTTGGTGGTGTTGTTTTGCAGAGTCAATTGAATCATCGGTTGTGACACTTTTTAATATGGTAATTTTGATGGCTAGAGTGTTGGGGGGGTATATCTAGACACATGACCGGCAGTATTCACCTAGTGCCCCCCCGATAGTGCCCCCGCATGAAAGGGGTAGTGCCCCCCTATGAGACCCCCAAATCCTCCAGCGCCAGCTTCGCAAACATCTTTGCGTTGTCAATGTCGGGCAACGCCCCGTACAGCCGTGTCATGACCTCGTAGTAGTCGCCCATGTGCGGCACAAGTGCCTCGTCCTCGAGGGCGACCAGCATCTCGCGGTTGAGCTTGATGGCCTTCTTGTAGTTTCGCTCCTCGACCTGGACGAGCACCTCCTTGCCCAGGCGGCTGATAGCTTTGCGCCGGGCATCGGACTCGGCGATCTCCTCGGCGGAAGAGCTGCAGAGGAAGCAGGCGCAGTCGAAGCCCCATTTCTGCTTGAGGACGCGCTGGCGCTCGGGGTAGGTGAGGCCCCAATCGGCGTCTCGGTTTTGTCAGCGGGGAGGGGAGGGGTGAGGGAGGTGGACGTACAGCTGATGGTGGTTTCCTCGCCTGGCTGATGGAAAGTCGTGACGGTGCTCGAGAGCGTTTGCATGTCGAAGCGGGTCGAGGCACTGACACTGCATCGGCTCACCCCAGCCAATCCATCGCCTCGCAGCATCAAACTCACCTCGGTTTACACGCATGATTCATCCTCTACACGGCACGCCAGCAACTCCCATCACGCCCACCACACAAGAAACTCACCGAAATCCTGGGGAAAAGTGCCATAAACGACCGGCCCCCCAGATCCACACTAAACGAGTTCATCTTGACCACATCCTCCGCCGCCAGCACACCACCCGGATCCGAGCTCGACCGCGCCAGCCCCAGCACCACCTCCCTCCCGCCCCTCTCGAGCCCGCCAATCGCCTCCATCAACATCTCGCGCCCCAGAGCCCGCCGCACGCGCTGCGGGAACTCGGCGTCGACTAGCAGCGCCGCCCAGTCGACCATCAGCACGGCGCGGCGCGCGACCGGCCGCGTCGCCACCAGGCCCTTGCCGCGCCCCGGCAGGTCTCGTAGGGCGGCACGGCGGGCTCGCGGACCGCGTCGGCCGCATCGGCGGCGGGAGAGAATGAGTCGAAGAGGATTTCTACGTGCGGGATGGATGTGGTTTCGTTCAGGGCTGCGGCGGTGGCCGCGGGGATGCCGACTACTGACAGGCCGTGGCGGTGGATGGCCGAGTTGGTGTAGACGCAGAAAGGGGTGTCGGAGAGGCAGTAAGGGCGTCGGGTCCAGGGGAGGAAGGAGGTTGAGGTGCATGGTTGGTGGGAGGGGGAAGTCAGAGGGCCCGGGAGGCAGCTGGTCCAGAAGACGTCGTGGTCGTGGGGGGAGGTGTCGTGGTGAGGTGGGTGAGCAGCACGCTGGTCAGCAGCGCGGTTGTTAATGTCGAGGGAGCCATCGCGTGTGTTCACTATTGGGGATTGAGGCCGGAGAAAGGCGAGTGAGAATTGGACTACATGGTTGGAATACAAATGAGAAAAAAAAAAGATGAGGAATGACGCATACCTCGCCTTGCGGCCACACTTTCTTTACATGGCAATGCTTTCTTCGTAGCGGGGCTTGGTGCTGTCGCCCAGCCTGTCTTGTCGTTTGACGTTGACGGTTGGAAACCAGTGGATAACCTCGTTGTGGAGACTACTAGCAGCCCGTCAGCGCAGCCAAAGCTTGGTACCAAGATTACCCGACGGAGTGCGACCATTTTGCGCTGTGATGTTTTTTCCCCTGCGCGCGCTCTCGGAAAATGCGGCAAACCACTTGGTGCCAAGTTCCTGGGTGTCAAATATCACGTGTATCAACCAGAAAAGGCACAACTGAGAGAGTTGCATGTGTCTGACTGGCGCCTTGGCGCCTTGGCGTCCTGGCCCGTGCTCAGGCTCGCGCGCAGTGCTCTGGATCTAATTGATCCACTGTATCTGCTTATTCAATTTGACACTGGGCGGTGCTGGGCGCGGAAGCCGCTCCGGGGACCCATGCAACGCTTTCTTCGCCCCTCACGATTCGGCGGTGGCGCTGACTTCTTATTTCGACGATAATCGGCGCGTCTGAGCTGGCAACGGGGATGCCAGGTATCGCAGCATTTGGAAACGACTTGACAGCTCCAATACCAAAGGTGGGAGGCTCAACAAGATGGGTTCAAACTGCATCGTCGTCAGCCCTTTACATAAGGCGGCTATTTACCCCTATAAAGAAAGGCTCTCGAATGCAGATCTGCGACCCTCTCGTCATTGCCCTCCAAGTGCGGGGAAGGCCGTTGTCTGCTGAATGTTGTAGTTTCGTGTCTCGAGCGGTCGCTGGTCTGCAGTAATGTGAATGTGGGTGCAGATCAATGCTGTTTGACAAAGGGATGCACTGCAAGCAAAGTAAATGCCGAGCAGAAGTGTCAGCTCACATGCAAGCAATGGAAACGCAATCGCAAGAAGTGCGTGAACTGAACTGTTGGAAGGACCACTTGGATGAAACTCTGGGAGAGAAAAAGGGAGGCGGGCAATAAAAGCCAGGACCATCCGCGTGTCATGTCGGGTGGCCTGCAAATGTCGGGTCTGGCCGGTTGGGCTTTCTGTTGTCTGAGTAGTTAGGAGTCAGCAGAAACAGAAAGTTACCGGCAGGAGACAGGCTGTGAAGGAGGGCGCAAGAATCTCGCGAGGGAAGGGAAAACTGCGGCTGAGAGCTCCTTCTGCGATGCTACTAGCATCTCGCAAAACTTGATCAGGCTGAGGTTCAATCAGAAAGCATTCAGTGTGTGGAATTCGGGGCCGACGGCGGTCGCTGCCAATCCAAGCTGGAAGGCAGCCCGCTCAAGGCGCAGGCGATATTTTATAGGCCGCCTCGCATCTCACCCCGAGACTCTCGAGTCGGGTGCAACTCCCTGGGCAATTGCGTTTTGACATGATGTGGGCACACAATAACAAGATCTTCTGCTGGCAAGCACAACGCTTCCCTCGAGCGGAACAAAATTGGAAGGAGCAAAATAGGTAGTATAACCCCCCCTCGCCACAGGTTTCTCCCCTTCCCACTTAAAAATTCTCGCCATGTCCAACTTGGAAATACTGAGTGATCAGAGCAAACACTGTTTCGTATGGCTTCCTTCCGTGATGCATGGAACTCTCAATGAGGAGCTGGTGTGGTTATGACGATTGCATCATGCTGGAAGGAGATTTGCACGGTCTTGCAATGGAGGCCAGCTGGGACAGAAAGCACAGTACGATGTTGTGGGTTACATTTGCGCATCGCCAGGTACCATCTGCGGTCCTTTACGTCCGAGAACTCCTCTAAAGCCTTCTGCATTGGACATTATCTTCCACCTCTTCTCCTTCCATTCAATGCATACCCATCTAGCTCGGGGCGAGCGAGTTTCTTAGGCCCATCACGGCTGAACCAAACTGCAGCACCCGAGGAGAGGGCTCTGGAGATGAATCCATAGCATAGCTCTCTTGAAGCTCGCTCAGCTGATCTACGTATTCAAGAGAATCATGAATCACCTGTCTGCACCTCTCCAGCTCGCTGCGGGTTTGCGCTTGCTCGCTACGAAGTTTCGCGTTGTTCCTCCGCAGTTCCAACACGGCCGGGTTTCTCGACCCGCTTGCATGAGCAATCGACACCGGTGTGCCGTTTGTATGCGTCGAGTCCTCGGGACCAGGAAACGACGCCAGAGAGCCTCCGGTATTTGGCAGGAGGGGGAGCCCGCCAACGACAAACCCTGCCAGCCCCCGTTGCCCTTCGTTATTGTGTTCCACTGGTGACAGACTGGCTGACGAGTTGGGGGTGACGGGTATGTCGAATCTGGGGATGAACGTGCCCTCGGCGGCGACCCCGTTCATAAAGCCACTGCCGACAGATAATGGTTAGCAGGCGGTCATTGTAAGAGTGGGGGGATTGGAGGGACAAAGAAACTGAACAATGACTGACTTTGTGAGCGTCGACCCCTGATTGACCTGGGACACGTCGGAACTCGTATCGCTTCCCCTGATAGAGACCTCGCTACCCCAAAAAGAATCCTGAGATGGTGCCGGCAAATACAGAGATACCGTCGCGGGATTCTCGTAATCTAGGATTGAAGGTATGTGAGATTGGAAGATTGAATGTAAACCAGTTGGCATCACTCACAAGGGGTGAAAAGCATGGTGCCATCGGGCCCCAACATGGAACGGCCGGGGAACAAATACTCGACGAGTGTGTACCACTTCTCCTCGCCTGTTCCGTTCCGGAATATCCATTTTCTTAAGTGCTCAGCTTGGCCGTCTTGCATGGCGTACTCGCTGCGAGGGGCGGCCGAGCACTTGGCTGTGGCCTGGTGATTCAATGCAGAGTTCTTGGTACTGCAAAACTTCCAGCAGTGGTGGCACCATAGCTCCGGGTCGTGATTCGTTGGGACGTGCGACCTGTAATTCGGTTTATCAGCACACACGCATGTCGGAATCTGTGAAGGAGCAAGGTCAGTTACTTCACACGGCTGAATGATGCTGCACCCCCATTTAAGTTATTGGGACTGTACATGAAGCAATGGGGGCCAGGTTGTCCATAACCCACGATCTTCTGAAAGGGGCACGCATATCGTCTTTCGGGTGTCGGTGAAGCCACGAGGGTTCCGACGACGGGTCGGGGTCGCTTTCGGTCACTGTCTTCGCCGTTGTTATCCTCGTCTTCCCCCGGTGGCCCGAGGCCGCGCTTGCCACTGCTCGTGGCCCATCTGTAATTAACCCGGCGAGAGGATAACGCCGTGCTTGGCGTCGCCGTGTTGTGAACACTCGGTGCTCCGCTCCCTCCGACAGCATCCGCCGGGAAGGCTCTCGGAGCTACACCAAGGGGTTCCTGCGCAACGGGAGGTAAGTCAATAACCCACGAGAGGAGACGTTTAGCTTCGGCGTTGGAGGTGCAGAATCGCGGTATAGACGGCGAGACAGTGTCGCGGGGGACTGTCGAGTAATGGCCACAGGTCGAGGCTTCACCTTCCGTCCCCCATTCTGACTCGGAGTCGTCAAGGGATTGTTTGCCATCGTCACTCGCGGAACTGTCGCAGGGTCTAGTCTCGGTATTGGGCTGGAGTGGGAAAGACTTGGGCTGCTGTTCGGGTATTGGGAAAGGGGCATCGGTGTTGTTTAGTGACAGGTGAGAAGGCTTTAGGCTTTGACCTACTACACCGACACTGCGGTTTGGCAGGCGACGATCGAGGGGCTGGGTAGGCTGTCGGGCATCGGAAAACGTGGTTCGCGAGCACAGGGAGGAACTGTACAGGTCGGCTTCGGATTGTTGGGAGAGTTGCTGAGGTTCGGTCGTGACTGCCCAGGGGGCGGAATTCCAGTTCGGACCTGCGTCTCGTAGGTGGTGGCTGGGGGTTTCGGCAGACAAAAGCCTGGGTTCGCTTACACCCGCCGGAGTCAGCTCGTTTACCAGATTCTTGGTCATGTTGGCGGACGATTTTGATGGATGGGCTGTTGATGGGTGTGTTGTAGATGGGTGTGTTGTGGATGGGTGTGTTGTGGATGGGTGTGTTGTGGATGGGTGTGTTGTGGATGCACGGGTCGTAACTTGTTGATGGACAGACGCGGACGGCCGGGAAAGAAGGAGGGTCGGAGTTGGGTAACATTGGCCAGATACACACGTGTTGGCAAGCAGAGTGACAAGGCTGTGTGCTGATGTCTGCGCTGGTACGTGCAAGCCATATCCTCTTTGGGAAGGTTCCGGGGGTTGACGTGCACCAGCCAGCACCTTGGACTTTGGTGCACTCCACGGATTGCGCTTTGACTACTTCATTGGCATGCGCGTATCCCACTGTCTTTAGCATGTATTACAAGTAGCATACAGCACGGCGAGCACGGGTTAGTGGGATACCCATTGGCTTCCACGCTGGCAGACAAGGCGGTTGCTCTTCCCGTCCCAGCTGCCGGACTGCGGCGTGGAGTTGTTGACTCATCCCTGAAACTCATGCCTGAATCCTGGATCCTCACCGAAATTTTTATCTACACAAAGGAAATTGGCCTGGGCCAAGTACCCGCATGACGAGAGGAGGTGGTGCCAGTCGCTCTGAGGGCGAGAGGGTGTTGTTGAATTTTTGATGTGTTTCGGATATAGCTCCATCTGCAAAGTCTCTCCCCCTCTGATTGGCCGCAGCCAGCCCAACTGCCTATCCGAGTCCTGGTCCACTGGGATCTGTTCTTGTGGCTGTCTGTTTTCTTGAGAGTTGGGCGGATTTGGATTAACTATTACTTTTTCCGCTGTTTTCTTCCCTTGTCAACAGCCGTCAGCAACGAAAAGGCGCCACCCACATCACGGTCGCACATCAATTGAACACAAGGCAATTCAGCACTACCGCAGCGATCCAAACCGCGCAAATCGTTCAAAATTGCAATAAACGGCCCATTGACACCATAACCATCTACGTCTGGCATACAAAGCTGTAAGTGGCGGGCAGTTGGCTCGCAGTGTTGTGGCTCGTGTGTGGCAGAGTGTGGCTTGACAGGACGGGACTCCAGACTGCAGCACTGCAAGCCAGCACTGCAAGCCGTGGGCCACCACTTCAATCTTCCTTTCAGCCTTCCTCTGTTCAACCCCCACCAATTCCTTCCAACTACACGCAACAACTGCAACAACTGCAACACCTTCAGCGCAGTCAAATAGCGATTTCAGCACACTTTAACAGCTGCAGTAAGCTTCATTCGATTGCGCGCGATCAAGAGAGCTAACCAGAGCAATAGCGATGGCTTCACGCGCGCGCGTGCAGGCCAGGAACCCGACTTCAGCGACGATAGCGATTTTCCGGCGCACGGTTTGCAGTCAGAGAGAGTCGATCGGCCAACTATTCCAAGGGCTTCGGGGCCACTAGGGTGGATATTGTGTGTGCCAAAGGGAAGATACGACCTTCAAAAGCGCTCTCCAAGAATACAACCACCACCAAGGCTGACTGCCCATAGCAGGGCACAGCCAAGGCGCTGTGAGTTGACGGAGTGCGCAAGTGGACCTTCAGTGTGAGGCATGATTGCCAGACACACGAGAACCACACTGCGGGAGTTTTTTACCCAGCTGGCTCCTTCACAGTCGAACACAAGGCTCTGATACAACAGTATCTTAACCACCCTAGCATAGCAATCTGTGACATAGCTAAAGAGCTGCCGGCATAGTTCCCTGGTATCATCTTCACGCAAAGCCAGTTACATAACTACTGCTGGAGGGCTTGGAAGCAAGTCATGATAGGATTCACGCCTTTCCAAGCCCAAAGAAGCTCTTTGACGAAGAGAATATCACACACAGAACCCAGTGGGACCCAGGGAACGCAAGCCCAGGGCAGTCAACGCCCTGCAACCTAGTCGACAACTGCACAAAGTGGTGGCATCACCGTCAATCCGGCGGCACCGGTTCCAGTGGGAGCTTTTGCCAGACCTGCATGAGGATATGGACCTGCACGACGAAGACCCGAACCTCCATGCCAACAATGATAACGACGACAACGACGAGGCGGATTCGATGATACACAGTACCATTGTGGTGGCGCCCGCGTCCAGGGCTCCCCATGGCAGTCACGCCAGGGCCAGGGGTAATGGTGGGCGAGACAGAGGCAATGGCAGGAGCCAGGGAGCCAGCCAGCGGCCAAGCCAGGGAACTTCCCGCGCGCAGTCGCAGTGCTGTGAAGAAGCCCAGGGCGGCCCGGGGTGGCAGGCAGGTGGCAGGGCAGGTGGCCGGCAGGGGTGCTAGCCGCACATAGTTGTTGTGTTGATACGCTGACTGAGAGGCTTTTATTGCGTTTTTGAACGATTTGAGCGATTTAAATCGCTGTAGTAGTGTCGAATTAACTTTTGTTCAATTGACCGCGATTGACTGTGATGGACTGCGACCGTAATTGACTGGCATGGCTGCGACCGCAATTGACTGCGAAGGCGGTGTACTATTTGGGCAGGCGTGCGGAAAAATGTGGGGTAGTGGAGTGTACTACAGTTCAAATTGACGATCGTAACAGTGCATTGGGACGGGCTCTAAAATAAATGGGTCATTCGGTCTTGATTGACTAGAGCAGAAGGGAGGAGGCACCTAGAACATGTCGCGACGGGCATTCCACCCCTTCGTGCCGTATGTACCGGTATAGCGGCTTGGAATGTTTGCCTCACTAACTTCACCAGTAGATACCTAGAATACCCGAAGCGGAGGCATGCGCGATTGCAGACTCCATTGTAAACGAAAAGGTTCACGACCTAATGTCTCGCAGGTGGATCTGAGCTTTATCTAGCTTTCATAATGAGCACGCATTTTCACATTGCAACGAAGGAGTCTAGATCACTTCCTTACCCGGTGTCCGTTCTCCAGGAAGGGGGAGGGATAGAGCACACTAAGTTCTACCATGTAACACCGGAGCCCAGAGACATTGAAATAGATTGACGTAAAACTTAACCGCGTAAGATTGATCCTACCCCCAGTTTCTCATCTCGCCTGCACGTTTACTAGTCCACTGGTACTACCACTAGTATCTGCGGACCCTGACGTGGAAGCCTCCCTTGGGGCGAAGGAGCGGACTGGGGTTGACCAACACAATGTTGTCCGTCCCATCCACGGCTTCAAAGCAGAACTTGGCGACCATTTCGATCAGGACGGCCTTGAACTCGAGCATAGAGAAGACACGGCCGATGCACTGCCGCGGGCCTTGAATAAATGGGGCGAAGGCGTGGGGGTCGAGGGGCTTCCGCTCCCATCGGTCCGGGTTGAAAATATGGGCGTCTTCGCCCCAGATGCGCGGATTCAGGTGGATGACAGCCGGCATCAGCATTAAAGTTGTGCCTTTAGGGACGTGCACGCCTTTGATGACCACGTCTTCAGCCGCTTCCCGGGGAGTTGAGATTGCTAGAGAATAGGAATAGGTCAGAATATCCCTGCATCATCTCATCTAGATACACTAGTTGGGGAGGGTTGATTACCAGGACACCAAACCCTTAAGACCTCTTTGCAGAAACTATCGAGGTACTTGGGCCGCTCAATCTCAGAGTAGCTTGGGATGGGTGCCTCTTCCAGCAAAGCGAGAATCTCGGACCTAAGGCGCTGCTGAACGTCTGGAAACTTGACCAGCGCATAAGTTGCCCACAGCAATGCGCTCGCCGTCGTTTCGTGGCCAGCGGCAATCATATTCAGCATCAAGAAGAAAGTTAGCAGATAGAGATTCTTTGCGGTAAGTTGAGTCTGAGACTTACATGGCCCAGTATCTCATCTTCGGACCACGGATGATCCGTGGCGTACGTCTCCTCAACTATGTAGGTAAGCAAATCCCTACGGTTAGTATTACCAACAGCTCCTCCCCCCTCGCGGCCCGTCACATCCTTAATACGCTGCCTCACAATCTCTCGCGTCAACCTCTGCACTTCGGAGTTTGCGCTCTTAAATTGACGATTTTCCTTGACAGGGATCCATCGAACCGGGATATACGCGTTGATAACTAGAAGAGCCTGGCCGAGGAGTGGCGGTTCGAAGACGCGATGATAGCACTCATGAAACGGCGTCGGCGCATCGAGGTTCTGGAGATCAGCGCCGAGGGCAGCCACACCGATGATATCTAGCGTCAGACTCGAGTAGGTAGAAGACACTGTGCCCAAAACCAGCCCATCTATTAGCCCTCTAGGTGAGGTTTAGCTACCATGGACTGACTTACATTCCACAATTCCGTTTTGTGACGCGATCTGCCTGTCGAAGTAGTCGGAGAGCTGCTGCGACTTCTGTTGAAATACAGGAATCAGCGATTTTAGCTTCGTCAGAGAGAACGGCCCTGTATTTCATAGTGAGCTCGCCATATTCTTCTGGGTGCATAGATAAACGTACCGGCCATCAGTCGCCTTTGCGCCTTGTGCTCCTCGCCTTCGGTAAATAACAGGCCCTTCCCAACAATGGGACGGAGGAGCTTCTCGTGCACAGCCGGTTTCACGAACGAGTAGGTCTTGGCGGACAGGATCTCACGGCAGACGTCGAGACCGGTCACTAGGATAGCCTCGGAGTTGCCAAAGGTGAAGTAGCGGATCATATCGGCGTCGGGCCATTTCCGCATCCAGGAGAGGTAGGGTTCGTTAGGGTTTCCGGATAAGAACTGATTGAGGATCTGGCCTATCAGGAAGTGATGATCCTGGGAGCAGTTAGACATAACAAAGAACGAAGCAGGATTGCGAGCTACCAGTACCTACCGTCGGGCCTGGAAGGCGACGGAGCGGAGAAACCCAGTAAGGATAGACCCAGAGCCAGTACGCTTTCCGCAATGCGAATACGGTGCAAAATATTGCCAGAAATGTCTTGAACGCGGGGAGCGACCACGCATTATTGTTGGGAATAAGTGACACGGTTCCAGCGACCGACGCCGCCAGCCAGAGTAGTGTCTCCATTGGTATGGTGTTTTGAGGGGAGAGGAGGAGATGACGAATGGGGAACTCTGTATGAACACGAATGTGGCAAAATGTTAGGCCAGAGTGAAGAGGCACCTTAGATATAGAACAGCCATTGACCGTTTAGAACCAAGATCCGGTCGGTGGGTGTCTAACTGCCTTCGTAGAGCAATACAACCGTGACAAAGCCCGTGCCCCATACCTGCAGGCTGCGAGCGAATCATTTCCCTCTGTCTTCGTTATCGGCTTTCAATGCATTTGCCGGGCTGCTGCGGTGTAACATTGAGCACCGGGGACCGATTCTTCAATGGAAATCATTCGATCCGGATAGGAAGGGCTAGCGTATATGGACCAGGTCCCTCCATAATAAGCAAATTGACGGGCTGGTGACGATGTGCATTTTTAACCGTTTTGGCTGTCGGTCTACGAAGCAGGGGGTGTCATGTCAAAAGACAACCTAAAATCGCAATATAAAACTGTCTTGATAAAGATGGCAATGCCTTCCTCCGTCTCCTTGCCGCCGCTAGCAATAGCAGCCGGAGACCTGCCCGTCGGCTTGACGCAGACCTCCCCGTCCCGGCTTCGTACCGTGGAACCACTTGTCAGTCGACCGGGAGGCACGCCGCGAGGTGCTGTGCCTTTTGGTCGATGGCGTCTTGGACTTGGCAGGACTCTGAGCAGCAGCGGATGAAATTTCATCCTGGGAGCGCAGTTAGCGGAGCGCGTGGTTATTAAAAGAGAATCAAGATGGAAAAAGGAGGGGGGCTAGGGAAAGGCAAGACAAAAAGGAGTTCATTCATCTTCCCCTTACAAAACAGCGCCGCCGCCTTTTCACAGCCCTCCCTGTCACCATTCCCCCGTAAGCCCACGGGTTTCGGTTCAAAGGGATTTTCGAACGGTGGGAACTGGTCCTTCGAGCTGTTGGGATCCAACCGGGCAAACAGCCCGGACGCCTTCGTGGCGCGGACCGGTCCGTTACAGACGAGCCAGTCCGCAAAGTCTGGCAGTTCCGATTACGCGCCTCCTCGCTCATGCATCACGCGGAATATATCGTCTCGGCCTCTTCCTCTCACGAGCCTGCTCTATCGGCAGCAACTGGAGAATGAGATTAAGCATAGTGGGAGTGCCGTACCCCATCGCAGCACCTCCAGCGCGTTCGATCAGCAGTCCATAAGGGTACTTGCTGTAGTGTCGTCGAAGAGCCGGGCCGCGGTTTCCATGTCCCTCCCTTCCACTCAAGGTGTCGATGTAGTCCGGGTCCGCGCCGTGCTTCACAATCAGTGTCCGTGGAGTCACCTTTCTGCTGTAGTCTACGGCAACAGTCACAAGTCGGTTGAGGAAAGATTTGGAGACTACATTATGCGCTGCGCGCGGTCTGCGCGAGAGCGTGAGCGCAGGCCAAGGTTCCAAGGTGCCAGTCAGAGCACTTGAAGGCTCTGCGCAGGAGCTGCAACTTGGATCAATAAGCTTGAATCGAATCTTTCAGCGGAATGTGAATGTCTGTCTCTCGCAAGCCCCTGATCTAAGCAAATCAAGTGCCTCTCCATCCATGAACCCCTGCACATACGCCTCGCCGACAACCTCAAACTGGTTTTCCTTCGGCCTGATGACAAGAGGTGTGCTGCATCCAAAGACAATGGCAATCTTGTCCCCGATTCTCAACTCTATCGACTGATCCCTGCAGAACGCGTTGTCTGGCCCCCAACCAAAATAGCCCCCTTTTGTCAGCATGAACCGCCGCTGTTGAATTGCCCTCTGAGAGCTACAGAAGACCTCTATATAGGTAATCTCTTCGGCGTCCCTAGGGATAGTATTCGTGAAGAAGCTGCCCAGCAGCCGGTCCCCCAGCAGCAAGTGGTTGTTAGCGTCGCGCCAGTGTCCCCACTTGTAGTACCCTTTCTGCCCTACCATCCAGTCCTATCTTTTGGCTTCGAACTGAGGTAGGCCCGCCCGGAACGGGGAAGGGAGGCTCAGGAGCGCAGAATGCCGTGGTTGGGCCCGCTCACCCTTGTCCATGATGGATAGCAGTAAGGTGTTCCAGAGCGCCTTGCTAGTTAATTCGGGGCTCCCATAGGCACTTCGCCAGGAAGGGCACTGGATCACTCGTTTCTCGTCCCACGTGAAAAAACCTGCCTCTGGGGCACCCAGTCCGGCCACCTCGTCGAAGACGAACCCCTCACACTGGAGCAGCCTCCAATCATGCAGGAAACGGTAGGATGCCGGCGTGCCGCCATGAGCACGGTAAATCAAGGCCGGATCAGTCTCCGGGTCTGATGCATCCCAGTGCGGTGCAACCAAGTTGTATTCAGGACGGGAGAATCGAATACGTCCCTGCCAGGTCCAGTCGGCTGCCCACGAGGGAGCGCCCACATCACCCCACGGATTTCCCTGCCTTAAAGGCTCCAGACTGGCTGTATGGACAATGAATGCCTGGGAGACAGCCGCGAATAGTCTTGGTGGTTCGAATTCGTAGGCCTTCATGATGTCTGCCGCAATCGCCGGGCTCATCATTCCCACCAGCGCAAACACTTTGTCGCGAACATCACGACAGTCGGCCGAGTTTGCAATGTCTAAAAGGCGACGGAAGCCAAGACATCGGTCCCCTTCCTCGTCGGAGCGAGTCATCTGGCGAAGATCGAAGTGTACCAGGTGGATGCTGTATGTTTGCCATTTTCCGTGGGAAATACCCCTGGACCGGAGCTCAGCCTTCAGCGCCCGGTCTTTGAACTGCCAGTTGTATCCGTGATACAGTGTACCAAGGCCCTTGCAGAGTGTGCTCCAGTCTATAATCTCATCTCCGTAGCGCAACACTATTGAGGAAGCCCCCATGACGAGTTCCTGGATGATCCACAGACGGAACCAATATTCCTGCTTCATCATCCTATTGAGCGCATAGAGGTAAGTGCCCTTGGATGGCTCTCCAACTCCCAGTTCGAGGTTCTCAAGATCCCGCTGATCGCTCTCCAGGGAGGCAAGAACTCGAATGAATGGGAAGGCGTGGTTGATACTGGCGCGCGGGCGGGGTCGTCCCATCCACGAAATGACCGCCCAGGCACCACTGTAGATCTCGCGCATCTTCTGTACCTGATCGGCCCTCTCGGAATCGTCGACTTGGTTGATGCACACCGCGTCCACCCAGAGCCTGTAGCGCCCGGTAAAAATCTCATCTGCTGCGAGTGTCCGCAGAGCGACCGCAAGGTTCACAGTTATCGACACCACTTGGTCATTCAAGATGATGTCCTCTCGCACAGATTCATCTCCCCAGACATAGGACAAGGCAGCAAAGTCGCCCCATAGGAAGCGGTGGTGGTCCAGCGCTGGCACGCTGCCGAGAAAACGATCCGCAGCGGGCGGGGGATTGGATCGAGAGCCTGATGAGTCGCGTGTGGGGGGCGTTCTTGCCCAGATTTCTTTGGCTTGACGTTTGGTCTTGCCAGAAAAACCATTGGAGGCGATAAATGACGTGTAATACGGCTGGATATCCTGCAACGACGCCTTCTCGAGGGTGCATTCCAAGGGGCGATCGGATGAAAGCGGTTTGATGGTGAGCAGCCGTATCTCATCAATCGCCCGGTTGAGGGGCGAGTAAATAGGAGCGCCACTGGCGAATACGGCGTTTTCCTGCATTGGATCTAGTTTGTCTTTGATGTCTGACGGAAGGAGCTGTTGCTGGGCTAAAGTTTTATTTTATTTTTAAGCCCTTTCCGCCGCACCAAGTGCGAGTAGTGCGAGCGTTGGGATCATCTAGCGCAGCTTAGCACAGGAAATCAGGCACTTCTCATTGGCCTGTGGTGCTGATGTGTGGATTGGTGGACGCAACGGCGTTAAGCACAGAAAAAATAACTGCCAAACTGCATGCAGGCTGAAAGGGGTCCAGCATGGTCTAAGGGTTAAGCATGGCGTCGACCTCTGGGAGAAGCGGGCCCCAAACTGACGGCCATTTGCTGCCATGAGCTGAAAACCTGCAGTAAGCTGGGCTTTGAGCTGGGTCGTGTCACGTCGTTGGACCTGAGGGCGAGTGCTATCAATGGCGGTTCTTTGGCCAGCATTTTCCGCGCCTTCACCAACCTCGAGACATTCGCTTATCAGTCGGGCCCTTGCATGTCAGAAATTCCCTTTTTCCTCAGGAAATGTAAGCATGTTATTTCCCAGTATGCCCTGAAGCTGAAGAGTTCTACAATGGACTTGCCTGCTGATAAACTCATCTAGGGGTTTTCTCGTGTAGAAACCTAAACTGATGAGCATTGGGACGACCTTAAGAAGGTCCTGAGCTAGAGAGGCATTGCATTAGATTATTAGTGGTGTGAATCCGGTGACATGTTGCTTGGTGGCAGGGAAACGGGGTCTTGTTTGTGGGGACGAATGGCAGCTGAGGAGCAAATGATTTCATGTCTAACTAAAAGTTAAAAAACCAAAATTGTTTTACAAAGCCACACCCGACGTTGTTGAGATTCTTGATGGGTAGAGGCTATGAGTCAGACCGACACGCCTTGCAAGACAAAGTCAATTCTGATCAGAACAGACTGGTCAAATGATTGTAGCACAGGATGAACTTCTCGTCAAATACAAAACTGGAGAAGAGACGGTTCCAGAGAACATTCTAGGCAAGGCCCTATATATGCTAATACGCAAGTTTTTGGGGGATGACCTTAATACAACTGAGGTGCCTGAAGTATCAACCGACGTCCATTCTAAGCACACTTGGTGTACCTCACCCAGCCTCTTTCTAGGTAGGTGAAGCAAGGGTTGCGACCAAGGATGATGGCGCCGAGATAGGACCCATTTTTTTCGGCGGTAACGCCGCTCATTGGCCAAAGCCCCGGCACCCGCTACTGTCATGTCCCATCTTTTGAGCTCCCGCGCGGGAGTCTGCATGCCGGTCAGGAACATGGAATACGGCAGCAAAACGCACGACCTGAAGAAAATCGGCACACGCGATTACCACTAGCATGTCAACATAGCGATGTTGCCTGTGGAAATGTCTCCGAGCCAGCCCAAGTTGGAGGAATTCGATACACTCTCGCTGCGTGCTTAAAAGCCTTCATCCCCCTACTAGGAAAGAAAAACACTTTCCCTGCAAACACAACAATGTCTTCTAAAAACGCCCCAAGAACCCTCGTCATCCTCGGCGCCGGCGTGGGCGGCGTGCCCCTCGCGCACCACGTGCTGCGCTTCACGGCGCCCAAGGTTCCCAACCTGCGCGTCATCCTCGTCAGCCCCAACACGCACTTCTACTGGAACCTTGCCTCGCCGCGCGCCATCCTCTCCGAGGAATTTTCCGACAAGCTGTTCCTTCCCCTCGCGCCCGCCTTTGCGCAGTACGGAGACAAGTTCGAGTTGGTGCACGGGGTCGCCACGAGCCTAGACCCGGACCGCAACGCGGTTGTCGTGTCCCTCACCGACGGCGGCACCCGCGAGATCGCCTACAACGCCGTGGTGGTGGCCACGGGGTCGAGCGACGCGCAGGGCCTGCCGTGGAAGGGGCTGGGCTCGACCGCCGCCACGCAGCAGGCGCTGCAGGATCTGCGGCGGCAGATCGACGGCGCGCGCACCATCGTCGTGGCCGGCGCGGGTGCCACGGGCGTCGAGATCGCCGGCGAGCTGGCCGTTTTCTCGGCCGCCGGCGCCAAGGACGTCGTCCTAGTCATCCCCGACGCGCTGCCGCTCGCGCCGCCCGCCAAGCCCGGCGTCCGCGACGCCGTGCGTGCCGAGTTGGAGAAGCGCAAGGTCCGGATCGTGCCCAACACCCGCGTCACGGCCGCCACCGCCACCACGACGCCCGCCGGGTCGACCACCACGCTCGAGCTCACGACCAAGAGCGGGGCCATGCAGACGCTCGTGGCCGATGTGTACCTGCCGGCGTTTGGCGTGCGGCCCAACACGGCCTTTGCACCGGCGCGGCTGCTGGCGGCGTCGGGGCAGTTCAAGCAGACGCACCGGCTGCGGGCTGAGGGGTACGAGAACGTCTTTATCATCGGCGACGCGGGCGACCTCGAGGAGACGCGGGCGCTCTACACCGACAACCAGATGAACTACGTGGCCCGCGCGCTGCTGGCGCTTCTCACCGGCGGCACGGACGAGGCCGCCAAGTACAAGCCCGGCACCGCCTACATGCTCGGCCTCAGCATCGGCAAGGATGCGGGCGCTGGCCAGGCCATGGGCTTCAAGATCCCGGGCTGGGTGGTTTGGTATATCAAGTCGCGGACCCTGGGCACCAGCTACACAGCAGATATTGTCGCGGGACAGAGGAGTATGGTTGGGAAGATGAAGGCGTGAGGAGCTGGAGCTGAGTTCTGCCAAGGGAAACGTACATGTGCTCTTAATTTTCAACCAGTCATCAATATTCTTCACTTTTACTCGCCTGGAAGCATGAGGGGCGAAGCGGGCCAGCAGTCCTAGACAACAAGCTGTGAGGATGGCGGGCGGGCTGGGAGCCATCGGCATGAAGTCCAACCCGTTACGCATTGTAATTATGGCCTAGACACCATTAACGTCTATGATGAGCGAGTCGTACAGACAAGCGAGTCATACACTCTAACAGGTCTTAGCTTGGCTGCATGCAAAAACACGCTAAGAAATTGTTCAGGCCGACTAACAATTTCTTAGCGCGTTTTTGCGTGCAGCTTTACCAAAACCTGTTAGAGTGTACGACTCGCTTGTCTGTATGACTCGCTTATCACAGATGTTAGATGGGTCTGTTTGACTCAAACAGCCAGGTGGGGCCATACAAATCGAGGGCGGGCACAGGCCATTTCCCTCAAACAGCATTTCCCTCTAACAGCACTATTGATTGGCTTAAAACTCAGGGGTTCCAGCATTGGTGCCGGGGTCGGAACATCAAAGTTTAGTAACCGCGCAAATATTGGATAACTCAGCATTTGGCCATCATAACTCAGTTCAAGCCTTGTTTTCTACCAAGTTCTAGTTAAAAATGAAGAAGAAGTTGCTTCTAACCCCGGAACTATAGAGGGCCACCATATTTGGCTATAACATCAACCTCCATTAGCACTAGGGGGACATTGGGGATCCTGTCGAAGGAGCAGACTGTAAGAGAGGGTTTGGAAGTTATCGGCAAATCTGACCTATTGCCGCTATCCCAGACTGACAGACGCAGTATTAAGGGTTATGGGCATTGCCAAGATTCTAAATGTGAGGGCTTCCCAGTGACAGGTGGTTCCTTTGCCCCGCTTCCTCCAAAAGACCCCTGGTTATTCGACGCTCTAGAGATCCCTATTGCAAAAAGCAAACTGTTGGAGGTGGTGCCCCACCTCGAGGGTACAGGGCGCACACGCCACCTCGCCTAGCTAGTGCCCTTTGGGCCACACCTAGATAGTTGTTGCAGGCCAAAGCCCGCAACACCACACAATCCATCACCACATTCCATTGCTCTGTCTTGCCCACACAAACCCATCTTAACCCCTTTGTTCAGTCACATTACAAAAGATTGGTATTGTGATGGACCGTAATGTTAACATGGCCTCTGGCCGGTCTATGGCGTGCACCTTATTTTCATCACTCATCTACTATGTTCCTGGATATAGATTTTGCTACCCACCACACTGAGCCTATCCCTCTTCTTTCACACAATCCCTTTTTAATGAAATGCCGTAGGATGGTACATAACATCTCAGCGCGGTTTTGAGGATGGTATATAACATCCCAGCGTGGTTTTGAGGATGGTACTCTATGTAATGGTATGTAAATTTGACATGGTAACGTTATGGATCAAGAGTCGGCCCATCTATAATGATTAGCCAATAACCAGACCCACTGGAACTTGGTTTATTTCATGATCAAATATGCCTTACGGTTACACAACCCCCTCAACCTCTTCCTCTTACATTTTACTCAACAGAAGGATCTTTTAGAAGGCTCTTCTCTCACCCTTACAGATTGGCAGGTTTAGGAGAGCTTAAGGAAATCTTAGAATCTTTCAAGATCATCACCAAGAAGTTCAAAGGCCAGCGACCCAGCTTTTCAGACATTATTTTACATATATATATCATACCTTAAGGATCTCTACTAATATACCCTTAAATTCAACCACTCACCACCACTACAAGCCGCCCAGCAAGCTACCCAGCCACCCGCCTAGCCAGCCGCCCAGCTCCCTGCCTTAAGAGACCTCACCAAGTGCATAGATTACCTGCCCATTTCACAACTTTAAGGTTAACCTATCAAAGCTAGGCACTATACTATTAAGCAAAATAAGTTCAAGAGTATCCAAACTAGCCTGAAACTTGCCTTACCGAAGATAGAGAAGTATCTAGAACTTATAGATAGGATACTGGCCTTTTAGGCGTCAATGATCCTGCTTCCTGACTGCAAAGCCCAGTGGATTAAATGGTTCTTTATCAAGAATCCAGTCAAAGTTGATATGATAATAGCAAATTCCCAAGCATTCATTACAGCTAGATTCCCACTCTCTGTCTCGCCTTCAACCAGAGCCAGGACTTGGCCCAGATCCACGACGTCAACGAGAGTCATATCGCCTAGGCTTTAGCAATGACTTCTTTGACGTCCAGGAGGTATAGGTAGATGAGTACTTTAGGAAAGGCATTTACCGCATCGAAGAGACTCCCTTCGAATGGTGGCAGATCAACAAGCGGCGTTTTCCTCGGCTTGCTGAACTGACCTTCGAATTGCTGTCAATTCCTTCTACTTCTTATGAGTGCGAAAGAACGTTCAGCCTCTCGAAACTCGCATTAAGTCAACAACGACACAATACAAGTGACTGCACCGCATGCTTCAATGCATTCGAAATTGGCTGCGTTTATGGGACCTCTGAAGCAGGGTGTATGTTCAGGGGTAGTTTGGCTGTCGAGGGGTACCCCCTGGAACGGAATAACCGCTTCCGGGGGCTTGGCGATTAAATACAATTAATTGAAGCAACTCAATCCACCAAATCCGTAACTAAAATCAGGCCTTGATAGTTCAATTCAATTCAAATTTGGCGCCAGATTGAATTGAATTGAATTGTTCCTCCACTGGTCATGATGCAAGTGTTGGAGCGGGGGTTCCCGCCGCTGCCTTCATCCGGAAACTAGACATCGACACTACCCCCTTTTGTTGTCACTGTGGCCCCTCAAACAAAACATCATGCTGATCAACACGAGCTCTATCGGTAAGATAGGCAGTGCCGAACCATCAAGGTGATCAACTCCATATCCTCCAATAAGCCCGAGACAAAGTTCTTTGCATTGATGATCCGTGATCCGTGGCATCAATGATGGAAAGTAGGGGCCGAGGAAGATATCAGTCCTCATTCCTAGCGCTAAGGTCTGGTGAACGGAGGTGTCGAATTACCTAGGGCTGCTATGCCCACGGATCACTCGGACTCGAGGATCAAGGTCTTCCCCTTAACGGCACTCTGGCTTGTTCTGACACTCGTAGTAATAGGTGAGGTCCATGGATTGACCAAAATTGGCCCATATTATGGCTGGCACGCCCCCCCTTGCGTCCTAATACATCGATGCCGAGCCCTGCAGCGAGGGGGTTTGGGAAAATGAAAGGCAATACGTCTGTCAATCTGCATTAGTTGAGTGACGTAGCTATGGATCAAAAAGGAGATATGGGGCTGCCTGAAAGTCCGAACACCCGCTTTTAGATGCGGAAAGAGAACGAGGTAGCGGAGTAAACCCTCCCCAATCCCACGGCATGGCCGTTTCCGGCTTGAGCGATTCCCAGCGTGGGTAGCGTACGCATGGCGTGCATGCTGCAAGTGATACACCGAGGACATACATGAGTGCGTGTACACAGCATATCTTCCAGCCATACAGGTCCTAGACCGGCGGCAGACAACTCGCCCGGCTTGTCCATGATCGTCGGCGCCTACGTGGGGGGTTCTCATCGAGCTTAGACGCTTGCAGTAGTCGGGCATGATGTACTCGTCCGGAAAGAATGAGGGCTGAGAGGCTTTGCGCCATGGCCCACAGACCGATGCTGCAATGTCACCCCAAAGACCTTACCAACCAATGATAACTTGCCTGTCCCGAAAAACCGGCATGCTCCGTCTCCAAGTGGTGGGATTGGGAATAGCGTTGACGCTGGGATCAGCTGAGGTATGGGTAGTTTTGGATTTCAGAGGGACAGATAAGAGTATCACAGCAACAACGTAGCCCTTCCGGGGTTTCACTGTAAAACCCTCATTTCAGTAATATATACTAGCAAGCAATACTATAACACAGTTAGGATATCTTATGGCGGAGAGGGTGGAAGCATTGTGGATCTTGACAGAGTTGGGGATGCTTGAAGGAAAAGGGGAACTGAGATTCCTTCTTCATGACACAACCAAGGACAGGAAACCGTATATCATCCACTACCTGCCGGCCTAGTTCTTGCATGTATCATTCGGGGTTGAGCAGCACTCCTTAGAAGTTCAGCTCGCCTCCAACTGAAGGGATGCAACCAATCCCGCTTCATCAATAATGCGCATAATCCAGATTCAGAACACATAGAGGTGGCATTGTCAGTCTAGACCGGCCCCTTGATTTCTTTTCTCGAGCTGAAATACGACGCCAGTCCAGAAAACTGTGATCCGAAAGCTAGCAGCAGGTGAGATAGGGGGCTGGCTCAACTCGACATGTGCAGCCGCCACACACGACCTGACCAGAGCTGACCATTTGTTCGGCGAGCTTTTGAGAGAATTTGCCAATGACAGTGAAGATGAGGTTGCCGATGGTGGCAGACATAGCCTCAGGGTATGCCCGAGATTCAAAATTTGGCTAGAAACGGGGAGGATGATTGTCCTGAGGCTGGCTGATGAAGTCGGCAATGAAGTGGAAAGATCGACGATGATGACATTCTCTACAAGTTACCTACGGTCGAGGCAGTTAACATGGACTCGAAGAAAGGATAAATAACCGGCACATCTTCCACCTGGCCAGTTCATTCTCCAAGTCTCTCAACCACTGCGCACTTCTTCTCCCAAGTCTTACCATCCCCCAAAACCATCCATACACTTGCACCAAACCTCAAACCAACTCTGAAATATCCCCTCTACTGCCATCATGTCTAACACCACCCCCTCCAACGCGTGGACCTGGACGCTGCAGGCGCCGGAATCCACACAACCCATCGAGTCTGCCATTGTCCCCCCGGGCACTGACAAGGAAGAATCCGTCGGTGAACCTGACGGGCGCAGACCCGTCGATGCTAGCGACATCAAGGACGGCGGCAAGTACCGGTGTAAGTCCCCCCCTATGTCCCCTCACCTCCCTGTTGAGATCTTTGTTACTAACAAGATACCTCCAGCCATTGTGAAGGTCCAGGCCGGCTTCCGCGATGAGAGCGGCAAGGAGACGTGGATGATGGGCTCGGGCTGGCTCGTTGACGCCAAAACGCTCATCACGGCCGGCCACGTGGTGTACGACCACCGCTATCGTCTCGGACCGGCCTTCCAGATCCGCTGCTACATTGGCTACAACGGACGCGACTCCATCACCAACGCCAGCAGCGACGTCAAGGTATCCTTCGGGCAGGCCGTCGTCACCACGGCCGAGTGGGTGCAGAGCCAGACCCGGCAGCGCGACTTCGCCATCATCCGCGTCGACAAAGACTTCCCTGGCAACCTGCGCATCCTCGGATACAGCCCAACGCCGCCGTCGGAGACCATGGGCCTCTACCTCGGCGTGGTCGGCTACCCCGCCGACATGTTCCTGGAGTCCAAGTCCAAGATCCGCGAGAAGGGCGCGCAGATGTACGAGAACTTCGCCATGGTCAAGTGGAATCTGGCCAAGTCGCCCATCCACATGGTCGAGTACCTGCCGGGCGACATCTCGACCTACGGTGGCCAGTCGGGCGCGCCCGTCATCCTCCGCGACACGGGCATGACGGTGGTCGGCACGCACTGCTACGGCGTGGATGACGAGCACGCTAGCAACTCAGGCAATGCCATTGGTGGCAAGTACGGCAACGAATATGCCCGGTATCTGGCTGTGTTGGCGGGCAAGGTGGAGAGCGTGGCGGAGAAAAAGGGGATGAAACTGGTGAGACTGGGTGCGGCGTCGGCCGGGGGCGAGTCGGAGGCGGCGGTGGAGGCGGAGGGAGAGGAAGGCTTTTTCGACAGCTTCGGAGACGTCTTCAAGCAGATTGTCAAGGTGGGCGCGGCCGTGGTCCCGATGGTGGGCGCCTTCACGGGCCCGGTCGGGGGGGTGCTCAGCTCCGTGGCCAGCTCCATCCTCGGAAAGGCCGCCGAGACAGCCGTCATTGCCAAGACCGAGGCGGTGCTGGTGGGTGGCGAAAAGGCCGACCGGTCGATTCCCGAGGGAGTGTTGGAGCGGGCGGTGGTGGCCGAGGCGGCACTGCAGACCGTCTTGCAGCTGGACCCAAAGTCGAAACACGCCAAGCAGGTCGTCCAGTCCATGCACAAGTACTGGGAGGCTGGTGCTCCGAACATCGACGCCCTCAGCAAGGCCATGGCGCCCGTCATGACCGAGTGTGGTCTGGACATGGCCGTCGGCATGATCCACAAACTCAGCAACCGGCCCCGCACCGAGTCCGACATCGTTCCGAGCCCACCCCGACCGCTCAGGGGTATTTCGTCCACAGAGGCCAGCGGCAACCCCTTTGTCGACTTGCTCTTGGGTCCTACCGTGCTGGTTCCGGGCGAAGAGGGCGCCTTCGACACGCTGGGATTGTGGTTGAGCAGTGCTGCCACGGCGGCTCAGCCCATTGTCACGACCGCCGCCAAGAAGGCTCTCGCCTCGGTCGCCGCGGACATCGCCAAAAAGCTTACCAGCAGTGAGGGCAAGAGCAGCACCGAGTCTGAAGTTGAGTCCCTGGCCAAACCAACCCCGGTCGCCGAAAAGGCATCTCGCCAGGTCTTCCAACGCGCCGTCATGGCCGATGCCGCCCTGCAGACGCTCATGGCCATGGACAAGGACACGCTCCAGTCCCTCCCGCTCAATTCTGGCACCACCGAGGAGGGCGCCTTCGACTTCCTCAAGCGCGCCGTGCAGACGCTCCGTCCTTTTGTGGGCAAGGCCGCTAAGCTAGCCGTCGAGAAGGTCGCCCCTATTCTCATCGACGCCCTAGCCCCCAAGAGCGAGCCGGCCAAGGAGAGTGTCAACGGTGCGAACGGTGTGAATGGGACACACAAAACTCTCAAGAAGAAGGCAGACCCCGACTCTTTCTCGAGCGTCATCGACGACGCCATTGGCGGACTGGCGGTGAGTCCCGCCCGCCCCCGTTTTCAGTTGAACGCCTTCGCCGTGTCGGACGTCCCCGTTGACATCAAGGGTGCTACCAGAACTGATCCCCGTCATGCCACCGTGACCACGGCTGTACTTACGGCCGACGAGAAGGTGTTTCTGGGAGAGTTGGGGCCCAAGGTCCCCATCAAGACCGAAGACGGCGATCCTATCATGTCCAGGGCCCCTTCACCCATCCGCCGTTGAACATTTTCCATCCTTGTTTTCCATTTCCCTCACTTCTAGTCTAGTATTTCCTGCGTTCTTTTCAAGTTTTGGCTTGGTGTCACTGTCGTTATCATCGATTTTCGGGACCAGGAACACACATGTTGTTGGCTAGTTGGTGGAAAGTATGAGTCTTGGAAATAGGGGCTGGACTAACACTCGTTTGGATCGTGGATTACCTTGAAACACACAGATAGAACACAAATAATACATCATCGGTTGTTCTCCACGTTGCCATTTGCGCTTGAATCTGAGGTGATTTGCATGTCATGAAGTAGTCATAAAGCATACAGTTCGCTATCGCTAAAACGCCATACCATCCATGGATCAAACCAAAAACGACCGTTTCTCCTTGGCCTTTTTATCCAATCGCTCCACCGCCCGCGGGGATGTAATCACCGTCTCGGAATCCCCCAGCCCCGTCTTGGTGTCGCCGACATAGGGATCCCACTCGGTCATCTGCTCCGTCAACTCCAGCTTCGGCACCTCGCCCGACGCGAACTCCATGTCCGATGACCTTGATCGCCGTGGTGGTACCTCCTGCTTCCGCTTCCGCCGGGGAATGTATATGCCCGACTCGCGTGACGCTAACTTCGTGCGTTACAAAGATGCGCGACCACCTGTCCTTAACGACAGGTCAGAAGACGGGGAGGGCCGCGCAGATAGATGCCAGGTTCATCTCGAGGGCTGCTAACCCGGTGGGGGTGGGACTGTTCTATGTGAGATCATACATGGCGTTGAGTGTTGGTGAGAGCGAGAAGACGAGGCGGCCGATAGAGCAGAAGTTCACGCTGGAGTGTTAGCGACCCATTTTAGTAAGGTAAAAAGCTAAGGGGAACTCACTAAAATCTTAGACAGAACAGCCCCAGCAGCGTGCACGTTACGCCACGTCGGCGTCTCACATAGCCGAGATGGGTAGGTAGGTAGGTCACCTAGATGGGGAGGCAGAAGAAGAGGCCTTAGACCGACGTGAAGCCGATCAGCCACTTGCAGAAGAGCCGGCGGCGGGAGCCCATGGAGAAGATGAGGAGGTACTGGAAGAGGAGGGCGAGTTTGATAAAGGTTAGGGCAAGGGGGTAGGTCAAGTAGAAGTGCTAGATGCAAATCAGTCACCATCAACCTCACTATTAAAAGGCAGAGGAGAACTCACTCGTAGAAATTCACTAATAGTGGATGCCATCAGGGCGAGGATAACAAAGAGGTCATCCCACCAGGGCGACGTACAATCTTGAAGCGGATATAGAGTCGAAGCAGCGAACACAGCTAAGCCATGACCTGCAGCTAGTTAGCACCGTTACATCGTTTTAACACGAAAAAAATACCCCGGAAAACCTTACAGTAAAGGAGGTGGTCAGGCCTATAGCGGCAGGCCGCTGGTTGAAGACGGGGATGGCCTCGACCGGGGCAAAGTCTGAGGCCAGCTCATCCCGGCCGACGACAGGCAACAACAGCTTCATGGCAGGCGGGTTGAATGCGGCGCTCAAGCGCGGAGTGCTCCGTGCTGGGAGGGATGGATCATGGCATTCCCGACAGGGAAGGAAGACCAAATAAGCTTTGGCTGGCAACACATCGGGCGGGGTCCGCGCTGTTTTAACTCCCTCTCACCAGCCCTGCCTTGACTCTTGCAAAGCCAGCGAGACGGCGGCGAGCGAAGGATCGCGCCCACGGGTGGGCCCCTGATGGCTTTTCGAGAAGCCAACCCCCCCCCCCCCCCCCCATCCCTGGAATTGTTGCTCGGTGGCGTTGCCAGTGCGGCGCCGCGGACGGCAGTCAAGGCGGGGCGCGTGGCCCGTTGGTTGGCCCGCCCGGGTCCGTCTTCCAGGGGTTTGACAAACTCAGATGCGCACAAATGCCACGCGGGCAGTTCTGCGCCCGGCCACGGCACTATGAAATCCTACCGTTTGCTTGCTAGGAATGCCACCCGGGCTCTCACTGGCATCCATGTTGTGAATAAACGATGGACCTTTTTTTTCGCCCTCGCATGCAGATAACTACAACGTTCCAAGTTGGCGGCGCAGCCCAATCTCGGCGACCCGACCTCAACTTTTTTTCTTCTTTTCCGTTGCAGCCCGTTTCTTCAACTCATAGCAGCAGGACCCCAACGTCTACAGCCCACTCACAGAGGCAGCGACAGGGCCCGGGCCGGCCATTGAGGTCCGAGCACCCACGATCCCGCCTATACGGTTCGAAGCGAGGTTGCACACGCTCCCCCATGAGACGGCAACCTTCGGGGGCAAAGCACAAAGGACTTGGTTGGTGGCATTTCCCGCAAGTAGCTCGCCAAGACTTCCGGCGTCCCCCGCCCCCAGCCGCCAGCCCAGACCAGCGGCGAGCGAAATAGCAACCTTGTGATGACAGACGGATCTGCTACGCTGTCCCTGGCCACCTTCCTTTGCATACCGTTATGCTTCCACTTCCTAACTCCATTTACTAAATCTTTCTGATGCTCCCTTTCTATAATATAGTTAGTCTATATCGATAAACGTTGTAATCTGTAGCAGGTTGTTTGTTCGAGAATTAAAATTTGACTCGGGTACATTGGAGTTAAGCTTTGAGAACAAGCAGTAGTTTTAGTGTGTCTGTTAACGGCGGTTGCTTTTATGGGTAAAGGAAAACGGTGTACTTGGCGGTGGACTAGTGTCCCAAAACTGGGTCCGCAACATGCACCGCATTTTAGATCACAGTAACTATAGCCGTGCTAAAAATCGCTTCCCTGAACTCACCTTGGCTCAGGGAGGTGCTCGCTGCACCTTACCCTCGGCTCAGGCTCTGCGACTAATCTGGACTTGTTTAGAAAATGTTGTGGGGGGTGACTATAGAGGTAGTCGGTCTCTAAAAGAAATTGAGCCTCATCTGAAGACGGTTAGCCTACAATCAGGCTCGCTTCACCCTCGGCTCACTTTCGGCTCACCATTGCTCACCCCCCAGCTCACCATACCATGAAATTGTCAACTTTACGCGCGAGGGACAGGTTTTGGGCTAAATGGGGGTAGCCTATTTCTGGTCTCCCCTGGGAAATAAAACGGCGGGCCTAAGAAATGGAATTAGTAGCCAGCGTATTTACTCTCCGTTTGGAGGCTTTGAAAAGCGATGCAAGGGCGGCAGCCACTTCCTGCGGGGTTAGGGTTTTGTGTAGAAAGCAAAAGGGGCCCATGGTACAAATAGACATTTTCTTCCAATTTTCCCGTCATAGCCAACCGCATGCCGATCTCACTGCACGCTTTGTTGTGCTTATTTGGGCAGCGCGGATAACCAATCCTAATGGGTCGCTTAGGCGGGGGTTTTTGTCAAAGTGGCACATCAGTAGTGGAGCCCTGGGAGCGCTAGGCTGGATTGAGCATGTAGCCAAGGCGCTAACAGCCACACAAAAAGGCTCTGCACGCAGGCTCTGCTCCAAGAAATACAAGACACAGAACCACCCATTTGCATGATCTAATTGGTTGAGCTATTCTGATGGTTTGACAATTAACAGTCTGATTCATCGCAAAGATCCATGATCCAACCGCTCCAGCAAGCCCACAGACTTAAGCTAATCAAGAGATCAATCGCAGTACCCAAGCTCAATTGAACTAGCCAGGCGCTCACGTTCTGACCACAGCGATCCAGCCGTTCCAACCTCTTCGACCACTCCAACCATTACACAAGCGCTCCCACACGCTCAACGCAATGGCCACTAATCATCTCCTGAAGTTGGATTGGAAATACACTGGCCCAGAGAACTGGATCAAATGGAAGGATGAGTTCAAGGGCCATGCAGAGCATATGGAACTGTGGGAGCTCATTGAGCCTGGATCACAGCTACCCTTTCCTGTCGCTCCTGTATACCCCTCCTTTGCTGATTTCCCTGCCCAGAACCTAGGACCAGGTGCAAATCGAAGACCATGGAACTACTACAAGTTGCTCCCTGAACAAGCAGCATAGCTCAAAGGCAGTCAGGAATACTACACAACCATCAAGAAAGAGTATGATATCACAAGAAGAGATCTCATGGCTCTGAGCAAATGGATACAAGCAAACATAGAAGAGAGGGTTTACAAGGCACACATCAGAGGAGGACTCAATATGCATGAGGCCTACACAGCAATCCACAAGATCAACACTGGCCAGGAAGAAGTATGAACAATTGAGGCAGCTATGATGTATCAAGACCACTTGAATACCATAGGCAAGTAGGTGTGCAAGCTCCTGGCCTGGACCATAGAGTGGGAGATGTGAATGCATGAGGGCGCCAAAGCAGGCGTTCCCAACTGCAACAGCCCTACAATGTGGCTCCATGGTTTTCTTCAAGCATTGAACACTCTCCTGGCCATAACAACCTGGGCTACCACTCTTCAAATGACCAAAGCTACAAGTATTTATGCAGGCAATACCTTATTCCATGAGGTGGCTAGGGAGCTCTTGAACCACCTTTCCACCACTGATCTCCATACTATCAAGCACCCTTTCAAAGCCACTTTTGCCATGACTTTCACAGGCACAGAAGCCAAACCTCTCAAGCAGACCATAGGAGGATCCCCATAATCAGCTCACACCCACCTTGATAGTAAGTAACCAGAATGCTTACAAGATACAGGCCATCCCCAGGGCAGGTGCTTGCATGGCTGTAGAGGTGGCCATAGGCAAGGTTGTAGAAACACTATGCCAGAGTAGAGCACTGAATGCCTAGCTAAGTATAAAAGATCCAAATCCAATACATAAGACAGAAAGCATTATAACACATGATCTTACAGAGGTATAGATCTTAAATGCCCAGCCTATAGTGCCAAGGGCCATGAGCTAAGGGGGTATTGGTCTACCTTTCCTGATCTTGCACTAGAAGAATTTACCAAAGATTATAGAATCAAGCTTATTACATGCCTCTATACCTTTGATAAAAACCTTAATAATTTGATTAAGAAGATTAAGAAAGAAAGGGCCCTGTCTTACTATAGCTGACAGAGACAGAGTAAGCATAATATAATAAAAGCAAGCTTCCTGACTATTAAAACTATACTTAATACCAGTAAAATAGCCCTCTACCCTCTAAATAAATCCTCAATCCTTGACTCAGGCACCACCCTCTACATCTTTAATAAGCTTACAAGGTTCCAGAACTTTAGGTATGCTTGCTATGGCAAGTATATCCAGGTTAGAACTATATCTATGTCTATTATAGGATATGGAGAGGTAGACCTTAAGCTAATAATATAGACAGGTATATAAGTGATCCAACTGTCTAACATGGCCTACTGTAAAGGCTTTATATATAATATCATGTCCCTTGACCTCCTTTATGCCTATAGCATCTACTAAGATAATAAGGTTCTAAACAACTATCTTTGAAGGATTAGTAATGGTACTATTATTATAGAACTTATAAAATAATTTGGTCAAATAATAATTAAATTACTGGATCCTGACATTTTAAACAAGACACTCTTCCTACATAATACCCTCTTTAACAGCTATGCCACTTATAAGCCTACCATTAGTAGTAAGTATCTCTGGCATTTATGCCTTAGCCATCCTGGGCCTGGCCTGATAGGCTACTTGATCCATAATGTCACTAGGATATGCTTCTACAATCCAAGGGAGGTGCCTTCTCTGACAAGCCAACAACTTCACTTTAGCAATGTTGATCCAGAACACTGGAGCCCTCCCTATCCTAAGACAAATAAGTATAATAACTATACTATAGGAAAGATAAAGCACTAAGAAAGCCAATAGCTATAAGAACACCCAAGTGTGCTAGGAGAGTAGTAGGCTATTGACTTCTAAGATTATAAACCAGATGCCAAAGAATATCATCACTTAATATACTTCATGGATCACCACTATGGCTTCACAGCCATGATATACATGAAGGATAAGTATGTATAATCATAACTTAGTACCATCAAGCACTTCTTTGCCTATCTTAAGGCATAGTTCCAGATGGAACCCAAGGAAGTAGAGCTTGATAGTGAGCTCCTAGTAGCATAGATCATTATGGATTACTTTATAGAGCTAGGCATATAATATATACTTTCTATGCCTTATACTCAATAATAGAATAGTGGCATGGAATACATAGGGGGTGTGATCAAAGCTAGGTCTATATGTATCTGGGGCAAGCTCCTAGAATTCCTCTGGCACATGACTAGCTCTTCAGGTATATATCTCCATAACAGAACTCTATGTTATAATATCTACTAGATAACCCTAATAGAAATCTTTAAACTTTTTAAGGCCAGGAAGTCTAGCCAGGTTATTGATTAAAAGAAGCTAGATATCTCTTATTTATAAGCATATGGCTACAAGGCATATGTAAGTACTATTAATACTTAACTAGGCATAATAGGAAAAGACAAGACCAATAAATTCAAGGCTAAGGTATAGATTGGCTATCTAGTCAGCTACTACTCTTTTAATATCTATTATATCTAGAATCTACTAACCAATAAGATTATAAGCATATATGATACTATCTTTAATAAGCATAAATTCTTCTCTAGAGACATCAGTAAGCTTAAAGATGATTTAGTAGACATGTTAGTAGCAGATATAGAGAACCTCCTCAATGATATGGCAAGTGAAAAGCACCTATAAGATAGGTTAACCTTTACCCTTATTAAAGAAGAAGAAGATAAAATTGAGATATTTGGTCCTGGTACTCTTATATGCAGAGTGGTTAATGAGGAAAGTACTAAAGAGTCAGTACCAGCAGGTCAACTAGTCACACCTAATCAACAAGACCAGGAAAAATACAATAAAGGTATCTTAACACCAGAAAGCCTACCATACCCTCCTACTACCTTACTAGCAACCACCATCAGTAAGCTCCCAGACCTATAGTGATCCATAGTCTTCATTAAGCATACACTTGACTACTCTCTGACAGAGCCACAGAGTATTCAACACCATAATGGACTATAGGAGGCAGCATTTAATGCCAGCCGCCTCAGCACCATAATCAGAACATTAAATAGGAAACATGTCATAAGAACATAGCTTATAAAGGAACTATACTACAACCATGGTGATACTAAAGGGGATCCTGCCTTACAAGTACAAGCTCTAATGGCAAAGACAGCTATATGCACTATGGCTATGTCCACAGCTCTCAAGCGCAAAGCCAAGAACACAGGTGTATAACTATTAGCTACTCTGGAAAGTAATATCTTCTGGAAGCCAGATAAGAACAGGAGAACATACTAAATAACTGTCCTACCACTTCCAAAAAATAAGTATAAGATCAAAGGATATCTATATAAGTGGCATATTGCTACAGTAGAGAAGCTTTATCTTGGTAGCCACATGGAGATGGCTTCCTTTGTTAAGTGTGCTATAAGCATAATGAAAGGACACTAATTACTAGATTATATGTGGGTGTATGCCTATAAGTTTGATAAACATGGATATCTCCTGAAGATCAAGGCCAGGATTATTGTCCATGGCAATCAACAAGCATCAATGGTATTAGAAAGCATATACACTTCCATACTGGCAGGCAGATCCTTCCATTCCCTGATAACAGTTGCTGCCTGCTTTAATCTACTAATGATACAGTATGATATTATAAACACCTTTATACATATAGAACTTCCATATGCCATATATATACAGATGCCGCCTGGATACCAGAAGCCATACACAGCCTACTTACTCAAGAAAGCATTGTATGGGCTCAGGGAGTCTCCCCTACTCTGGCAATATCACTTCACTTCAGCATTCCTTACGGCCAGGTTCTCTCCCATTCCCCATAAGCCCTATTGCTTCAGCAAAGATGGCATGATCATCTTCTTTTACATTGACAATATTATAGTAATCTACCAAGAAGGCCATAAACACATAGCAAAGAAGCTAATGGATTACTTGAAGTAATAATATAAGCTCATAGGTAGCCAGCCATTACAGTAGTTCCTGGGCATGGAGATCCTTCATGACCACATACATAGATTGATCTGGCTATGCCAATCCAAATACATCAAGAAGATCAGCAAAACCTTCCTCAGCCATGACATCACAATAAGGACACCACCTACACCCATAAGCATACCGGAACTACTCCCATTCAACGGCACCGCTTCCACAAGCTCCATCTACCAGTACCAACACAAGATCAGGTCAATCCTATATACAGCCATCATCTCCCAGCCAGACATCACCTTCGCCACATCCCAGCTGCCACAATTCAATCACAACCCCAGCCCAGAGCATCATGTCACTACAGATCAAGCCCTAGCCTACCTCTAGAGCACTGCTAACTTTGCCCTACAGATCAGGGGTAGCGATACCTTCAAAACATGGAGTGATGCAAGCTTTGCAGATAACTCCCTTAATCACAAGAGCTCCCAGGCCTACATCATGAAGCTATTTGGCGGTGTGATTGGCTAGAGAGCTAACAAGCAAGATACTGTCACCACTTCTACCACTAAAGCAGAGCTCCTTACACTCGCACAAGCCGCAAAAGAAGCACTCTTCGCTAGCCAATTGATCACAGAGCTTGGGATCTTCCTAGATGAGCAGAAGATTAAGCTCTGGTGCGATAATCAACAGACGATTAGGCTTATAACTAAAGAAGTCCAGACACTCCAGACCAAGCTGAAGCATGTGGATATCCATAACCACTGGCTGCGCCAGGCGTTTGAGCACAACACCATCGACGTTGCATATGTACACAGTGAGGATATGCTTGCAGATGGATTGACAAAGGCCTTGACTGAGCGCAAGTTCAAGGATTTCAGGGATATGATCAGGGTAGTCGACGTTACCGCACAGTTGGCCGAGCGAGTGGCTCACAAGATAACTGAGGAAGACTTGGAAGCCCTGGAGGACCTGTTCGAAGGAGGAGAGGTTGAATTGTTACCCACACAGGAGAGTAGTTTAAACACCACTGCCATGGAAGAAACTGAGCCGATGGAGCTTTGTGAATAACCTCGTTAGTGGTCAGCCAAGCGCCAAGAAGGCGCTGAGCTGAGGGGGTGTGTCAAAGTGGCACATCAGTAGTGGAGCCCTGGGAGCGCTAGGCTGGATTGAGCACGTAGCCAAGGCGCTAACAGCCACATAAAAAGGCTCTGCACGCAGGCTCTGCTCCAAGAAATACAAGACACAGAACCACCCATTTACATGATCTAATGGTTGAGCTATTCTGACGGTTTGACAGTTTTGGCCTAGCCACGGCGAGATTCGCAACGCCATCGGCTGTGAGTGGGCTGGCGGCCGACTAATTAGGTTCTCATTGCGTTCAGTGCCTCGAGCCACCCGCTGGGCACCGCCGTCCGGGGAATTTCCGGCGCCCACAAATACCAGACGTGGAGGGAGCCATGTCATCTTGGGGTTTCATTTTTTCTGTTTTGTTGTCATCCTCTGAAGGATTAATGATCTTTACATTATCCCACTGTTTTTAATCCAAGATGGAGCCTCTCACGTTCCTCACGGTTACGTACCGGGTCCCCAGGCAATCTACTCCATGCCATTTAGCTCCACCACCAAAATCCCCTGTAATTGTCCTTTGAACTCTCAGAGTGGCCTCTGCCAGGTAGACTTTTAGATTGAAAACAGTAGAATGTTGTGCGTTCACCGGCCCGCTTGAATCACAGCAAAGCTGCACCGAAAACCCCTGCTGCCGCTGGAAAGATGTTTTGAGCCAATCGTGCACGAGAACTAAGCGCTTGAACAAGAGGTGATACCTTATCAACTTATCGCTCTGCGTATTCTCCGAGTGGTCAAGTGACGTGCCAAGTTGTTGGGCTGATTTTGCCCGATCACCCAAAGGTCTAGAAACACAACGTTCAGACTCAACAATCGAAAATCCGGCGTCCAGGCACTTTCGGACTAACTAAATATGTCGGCGGCGGCAGTGAAGCCCAAGGTCTACCGGTTTCGCAACATTCCTATAGGGAACGACCGGCACGCGGTAGGCCAGCTCCTCAGCGAATGCCTCCATATCCCCCTTCATGACATCCACATCACGTCCCTTGCCAACGCTGTGGATCCTTGGGAAACATTCCCAACCCAAACAGGGACTTTGACTTTTAGTAGTCGACCCGACCTCGAGGGCAAGCAGAGCGCCCGAGCCGACGAATGGAGGGTCCCAGTCCTTGGTCTACGGCATGATCTGATTCTCGACGCACATTTCGAAGGCTTTACGCCGCTTAATAAACCGGATCCAGCCAAATATACACACGAGTCTGTCAATCCTTTCTTGTCTCGGAAGCCATCCCTGATGAATCTGTACTGACAACTAACAGCTGCATCGCAATATCCGGCCTGGCAAGCCACCCCTTTGGGTCGTGGCAGCCCCACGGCGACGACAAGTCGTACATGTGGATCAGAGATTCCCTGGCCAGTTCGATGCCGTCCTTTAGGTTCCTCACGTATGGTTACGACACAACCCTCATCAACAGCCAATCATTCCAGATCATCCCTGATCTGGGTGGCAGGTTTATCCAGGAACTGAGGTCGAATGGATGGGCATCGCCCGAGGCAAAAAGAATTGTCTTCTTGGCCCATAGCCTCGGCGGTGTCTTGCTCAAGCATGCACTCGTTATGTTGGCAAACAGCGGCGAGAGTGAGACTTTTATGCTGGAGCGTGTCAGAGGCGCTGTGTTCTTCGGCGTTCCCAGCAAAGGAATGGATGTCGCATCGCTACTCGACATGACTCGGAACCAACCAAACCAAGATCTGGTCCGCGATCTTTCGGTTGGCTCTCAGTATTTGACGAACCTTGGCGGTCAATTTGATGGTGTTTCTAAGACCCGGCAGATGAAATTCTACTGGGTATATGAAACCAAGAAATCTCCAACAGTCGTGGTACGACCCCTGCCCCTCCTCCTCCAACTCCTGACATACGCGGAGGTAGATATTGACAAGAGGAGACAGAGGGGTTCCGATGGGAAGTTTGCAAAAACGGGAGCCCCAGCCGTGCTGGTTTCGAGAGACTCGGCAACAAGCGGTTGCCATGTCACCAATCCGCTCACGACCTTCCAGATTGACGATGACCACTCGGACATGGTGAAGTTTTCATACGGCGACACACGCATCAGTGTGGTGAAGAATAGCTTGATTGACATCATCCGCTTTTCTCCTGTCCAACCCCAGCGGCCGGCGGGGCTCAGAAGCGCTGCACCCTCCTCATCGAGCCCTGGAGGCGCGGGGGGTGGCGAGTCAGCAGTCGACAACCGTCCTCTCGACGTGATCTCGGTTCACCCCACTATTGTCGAGTCGTTAAGTACCAACGGTAGGCTGACAAAGTTTGATCAAGGTGCCGTTATCCATACCGGAGCTGACCGTGGGGACCGTAGTGATACTGAGGTCTCTGCGAGCCCCAGAGCGCGATAGACGGCTGGAACAGATCGACGAAGCAAAAGCGCACAGTTTCCAGTGGGTATTCGACGACATGAGCATCGGCTTTGCCAAGTGGCTTCGCGCTGGTACCGGCATCTTTTGGATCAGCGGCAAACCAGGTTCGGGGAAGTCCACCCTGATGAAGCACATCTATAACAATGACCGGACTTTGGAGCTCATCACGCAATGGGGATCGCAATCGCCACAACTCATTACCACCTTCTTCTTTCACCACCGAGGAAATGCGATGCAGAAATCGTTTGAGGGTTTGCTACGTGGTGTAATAAGCCAGGTGCTCGAGAAGGAACCTGACCTGTCGGCTATTATAAGGCAAATGTTGATCCACGAGTACGTTGACCGTGTTAACAGGGCAAAATTGGGCGATTTCAAATCCGACATGATCCGAATGTTCCGCGAAAACAAACTGGTGTATGACGAAGAGGCAGAGCGTGGGGTGGAAACAATCATGCAAAGCCTGGATCGAAAAGCCCAACTCTCACGTGTCTTTTTCTTGCCCATCCGCGCGCTGTCGGCCGGCAAGCAGATGCATTTAGAAAGGATCTTGCTCGCCCAGAAGAGCGCATTGCTCCAAGCCCAACGCGAGAGCGACAAAGCCCTAGAGGCCGCCATCAAGGATCTGTGCTGTACGCCAGATTTCCCCCTGACGCACACGGCCAGCACTGTGCAGCTCACCCGATCCTGGCTGGAGGCGATCGACATCAGGGGTCGAATTACGGCCTTGCTTCTCGATCACGGCTTTCCACGTGCACCTAATTCAGCGACAGACCCGATCGCGTACCCCCTGGTCTCTCGGCAGGACAAACGCGACGTCATCCTTGAGAGCATCCAACATAAAACGTGGACGCGCAAAGGGCTCGAAGGCGCACTCTTAAAGCTGCTGGGACAGGAGCAGATGGATCTGCAACTGACACTCTTCTTGGATGCGTTGGACGAGTACGACGGCAACCCAGAGTTTATCGCTGCCTTCCTCAGTTCCTTGGTCAGCAGCACGAATAGCCACACCCGGGTTCGCATCTGCTTCTCAAGCCGCCCGTGGGATGTCTTTCTTCAAGAGTTCGGCGATCGCCCGGGGTTCAAGATCCATGAGCACACCGAAGGAGACATCCACGCGTATTGCATGGATGTCGCCTCTTCGCACCCTCCTGAGGCCGTGGCCCCCTTGGCTGGGCTGCTGCCCGAGATTGTCCGAAGAGCGCAGGGTGTCTTCCTATGGGTCCGACTCGTGCTAGCAGACTTGACAGAGGCGGCCGGAGACACGGAACGAGCCCTGCAGCTCGGCGACATTCTCGACTCTCTTCCGGACGAGCTTGACGGCTACTACGCCACCATTGTTAACAGGATTCCCCAAGCCTCTCGCTGGGATGCATACGTGTTACTCGAGTGCGTTTCACGCGCTCATTCAGGTCTCGACGTCGAAACTGCCCATCGAGCCCTGGAGCTCTCGCGCGCGTCTGGGTTCAAGGACGCGCAAAAACGGGCAAGGAGGGCTTTACAGCTGGATCACTTTCTCCGCAAGATCGCTGAGCTGTCGGGGGGGCTGGTCGAGGCCGTCTGGTCGGGAGAGCGGCCCAAGCCTGAGCCATATCTGCAATTTATGCACCAGACGGTCAAGGAATTCGTTGGGGATCCCACATTCAAGCACAAGATATTGGGAGATTGGGCAAAGGTAGTGCACGAAAACGGTCACGTATTCCTCTCCAAGGTGTACGTCCTTGAGGCCCCAGGCTGGGCATCCCGATCAAAAAGCTTCTGGGCGACCACAGGGTACCACGCTAGGGAGGCCGAGCGGACGACGGGGAAAAGCCAGTTCGCTCTCTTATCCGAAGCGCCCTCGAGCACATTTCCCCATAGGGACCTCCTGGCCCCTTCGTTGGAATATCCTCTGTCGTGGCGGCCGTCGGCTCTTTCGTTTGCTCTGTTCTACGGCCTGAACTTGCACATCGACGAGGCCATGACTCAGGACCCCAGTCTCGCTTCGAACACCCCAGACTCAGCTTTCAGTCCCTTGCTCGGTTCTTTGTATCAAAACGACGTGGCAGAGGAGCGAGTACTAGAAACAGCACGGCTAATCACAGGCCACGGCTGCTGCCCGACCATGAACGACGTGGCATTTATGTTTGACGGCACTGGTAACAACACACATTCCCTTACACCGCCACCCAACCTGAGTGACTCTGTACTTTCACATGCTGATATGCGTTCCAGAACCCCGCTCAGCACAGTTGGAGGCCATTGTTCTGGCCCGGGGCGAGGCTCTCTTGACCGCCCTCAGACGTGACCCAGACTTCCCAACGGGAGGGTCCCTCCTACACCTTGGCTTTTCTCGCCTCATTGCGCATCTCGTCGCCGAGGTCGGCATGCATGTGGACGTAAACGCGCTAGATGCAGACGGAAGGACCCCAATCGATGTGCTCATAGCACGAACGCTCCCCGAGGCCAGCCTCAAATTACACTGGCAACCCAAGGCGCCTTATCTAGGCTGCCTCTTGCTCGTTGAGCGAGGCGGCATGCTGCGGACGACTACCCCGCAGGAATGGGGTCTTTGGCATGGTCTGTGGGGTTTACGGACGCTTCGTGTTACCGAAAGCGGCCGCACACAGGCGAAGACGAACGACATGCCGCGATGGCTTCATGGATCGCCGGACCAAAGGGGAAAATCCACGAGAGTTGGCCGCAGCGGGGACGGCAAGAATCGCAAAAAGAAAAGCTGGTGGTGCTGTTAAGGCCCGGGAGACACCAGGCGCTGACCTTCTCTAGATTGATTATTCCGGCTATCTACATGCAGGGGATGGGTAGAGGCTACGTTGGCGCTGCAAGTGTGTAGTCTTGGCCGCAGTATTAATGTTGGGACTGTTATGTCTTGGTTTGGTGAGCCAGCTTTAGCTATGCGACCGATTGTTGACGGAATATCGCACGCTGTTTAACCTTTAAACCTCCCGCCTTTAACAGGTATATACACAGTGGCATACGTCCGTCTTCCCACATTGCCAATGGAGATCTTCAGGGCCTTTATGCGCCAGTGGCTTCTCCCACACCATGGCAAACAACTACCTTAAGCAACTCGGTTTTTTTATAGCCATCAGACAGTGCTAGATTGACCCGCAACTTAGTTAAAATCGCAGCGAGAGCTGTATTTGTACTATGAGAACTAAGTTCGTGCAACACACTCTGTACTTTTTATGTTGGTGATGAGTTCCGAAAGTTCCTGCACGGCAGCTCCCTCTCGTTAGCTCTCTAAACACGCATTAGCAACTTGTCGCTCAGCCTATACTACCTAATAAGACACTCCAGGCCTGAAATTACCGCAACAAAGAGACATGCGCCGTGACGGCATGGTCTCGATACGCTCGGCGGGGCGATTGTTACCGCAGTCGCAATCCCTACACCTGACTAGACGTATTAACCCCCTGCGGATCGCCCCCCCCCCTCCTGCATCACGCATCCTACGCCGCTCTTTACACTACCACCCACTTTAACATTATAAAACTCCTGAGAATTAGCGGTAGTTGTAATGGGTTTGTCAAGAGTGGTTGCTTGTATAAGCAAAGGAAAACGGTAGTGCCTAGTAGTAGACTAGTGTCCTAAAACTAGGTCCGTAACTCATATAGACTCCATTTTAGATTACGGTAACGTTAACGATAGCCGGGCTAAAAATCGGTTTTCTGAACTTACTTCGGCTTAGGGAGGTGCTCGCTACGCCTCGCCCTATGCTCAGGTTCTGTAACTAATCCGGGCTTGGTCAGAAAATGTTATGGGGGGTGACTATAAAGGAAGAGGTAGTCGGCATCTACTGTAGGCGTGGCCAGAGCTAATGCCTACCTCAGTTGCGTAATTCTCAGCTAAGCAAGGAAAGAGGGAAAGGAACGCGGGTGCAGGCGGTTGCCCAGATGTGGGCGAGGCGAGGGCACGTGCGCACGTGACCCCGCGTCTTGCCCTAGCCCTGGTCCTAGACCTAATGCGGTCCAGGCCTCCCATGCCCCGCAGCCGCGACAATTATTACACTTTGACTGCACTTGCTTGCTCAACGGTGTGACTGCTTTACTGCACTACGCGAACGGCTGCGCGAGCCGTGTACGGGCTGAACCCGTAACATACCCTTAGAGCTGGATTAACCAAGACTCGGTTTCCGACGACTTCCCCTTGAACCTAGGGGGTAGCGGCATTTTCATCAGCTTACGCTGGGACTCTTTAATTTCCCTATCCTCGGTTACCACCTTGTCGATTTTCTTCCTGGAGTTTTCGGCGACGCTTACGGTCTGCTCGACCCTCTTTCTCAGCTTTTTATGACTGAGGTTCAAGTCGTTGAAGGCTTGGGTGAGCTCCTCGAGGGAGGGTGTAGGCGTCAACGCTCCGCACAATTCAAATGACTCAAATTCAAATCAAACAAATGGGAATTTTCGTGCTTCAAATGGGCCAGTTTTTGGTCAAATTTAAACCAAATCTGGGCCCACATTTGAGTTGCCAAGTTGTCCACCCTGGTCAAATTTTGGCCCTGTTCAGGCCAAATATAGGACATTCTTGGACACCCTGGTCTCTTTGTCAGTGCGACGAAAGTCCGATTCCAAAGAAAACTTTGCTTCCAGGCCACAGCGGCATGCACCAGGGATTTGCCTGCATTGCAACATTTGTTAGCCTCCATTACTGCGGCCCACCACCATGTCCCAACATACCGAAACACCTACATGTGACACCGAATCGGTAACCAGCGATGCGCCAAGCCTATCAACGACCGCCTCAGCAGTAGGGAGCAGTGTGTTTTCCAGGTTGCGCAAGGTCCCCAGCATTGCAGAGCAGATCCAGGATGCCGAGGGCATTTGACCTGAAGACTTGCCGGCAAAGCTCAAAGACTTCTGGAAGCTGGAGTACCGCAGAGGCGTGTATCTGCTTGAGAGATGGGTGTATCGATCGAAGAAACGCCATTCTTGGATTGGCCAGTATGGGCAATGGGTTATCAAATTGAAGCCTAATAGCGTCATGCCTAATAGAAGCTTCTGGGTTTGCCTACAGAAGAAGAGGTCTGGCGGCCTATGTAGTGCTGTTTTTTACGCCAGATCAACCACCAACACCATCGCTTACCTCAAGTCTAAGCATAGGCTTTTTGAGGCTAAAGATGAGGACTCGCCATGTCCTATGAGGAAGAAGTAGAAGCAGTTTCAATTAGTACTGGACCTGTAGATATGTACTGTCAAGGTGGTGGAGGAGGTTCTTATCCCTATCATGATATTAGAATCAATCAAGCAATCACTTCTTAGATAGGTAATTAACACCTATATACCTTTTTTAATGGTAGAACATACCCACTTTTGTCAGCTGCTGTTGCTCTTGAACCCTGAGTTGACTGACCATATAATACCAACCAGGGTAGATATAATCTAGTGGTGGATTAAGGAGAGATATTATTATAAGATAGTAATTCTATAGAGGGAGATGGTAGAGGTTAGTAGTTATATTCATCTCTCTTTTAATCTCTAGACCTTACCTAATTTAATTCCATTACTAGTGATTCTTATATACTATCTTAATAATGATAGGTCGCCTTAGTTTAAATTACTTTTGCTACTAAGGATTAAGGGCATTTATAGTAGGGAAAATCTTGCTTTAATTATCTTAGAGATGATTAAGCAATTTGGGCTGAGAGAGAAAATTGGCTACTTTTAATCTGATAATATGTCTTTAAATAATAAGTGTATTCATGCTATGTTATATGATCTTAAGCCAAATGGCAATATTAAAGCTCTTAAGAAGCATTACTGAGTTTATTGCTTTAGGCATATCCTTAATCTTATTACTAAGACCATTATCAAGGGGAATAAAAAACACCCCCTTTGGTTGCTGAACAGTGCTTCTACTAAGTGATTAGAAGAGTATAAAGAAGCTAAGATTTTGAAGAGATGGAGAAAAAGAGGGCCAATTGGAAAACTATATAATATAGTCCATTTTATTTGGCATAGCCCTTAAAGAAGAGAGGTGTTTAGTGAGATTACTAGTGGTAGACTTTGGCCTAGTAAAGAGGAGGAATTTGGCCAGGTTCTTATTAATAAGGATACTATAAAACTCTAACTATGGCCAGACAATGACACTTACTAGAATTTAATATATATAATGATAGAGAGGGTGGCCAAACTTCATGATGCCATTAATGTTTTTAGTATATGATATAACTGCCTTACTAACCCTAAGAAGTAATTACTGGTTAAAGATATCCTTACTAATAAGGATTGGATTACCCTTAATATTATTAAAGAGCTCCTTAAGCCTATTAAAATAGCAACTAAGATGTTTAAGGGCCATAAGGTCATGTTTACTAAGGTTATTGCCTGGTCACATAAGCTCCAAGATCAATTAAAGGCATAGAGAGTAACCGTCAAGTGCCATAGATCTATACCCTCACCCTCTCCTAGACCTAAGATTTGGTTTAATAAGCCTCTTATAAGACCTTAGTACTCTACTAGCCTGCCTTATCATCTTACAGACTTTAAGGTTGATCAGATACCAGGGTAAAGGAATCGCCCTATACTAGCACCAGAAAAAGAAGAAGAAGAGGAGGAGGAGGAGGAGGAGGAGGATCTTAGCGATAGGGACTTTATCTATAGGACTATAGGACTGGTGATTGAGAAGCTAGATAAGTATATTAAGCTAATAGAGGAGTCGCTGATATACTAGGCAGTGATGATCCTATACCCTAGGCATAGAACAAAGTGGTTATAGCAGAACTTCTCTGCTAAGTACTATGATAGTATCATCTCTAGCTTCAAGGTACTCTTTAGAGAAGAGTATGCCAATCAAGAACTACCCCAAAGTCTAGGCATAGAAGCTTACCGCCAGCCCTCCCATCATACCTCTTTTCTTATCAATAATGACTACTATGACAAACTGGTAGCTCCTAAGGATGTTGATAAGGTCAAGAAATACCTTGGGGAACATATGACTATGGTCAAGGATAGTATAAGTTGGTGGCAAGAACATCAAGAGTAGTTCCCCTACCTATCTGCCATGGCCCTTGAAATCCTGGCTATCCCAGCGATGTCTGACAAGTATAAGTGAATTTTCAGCTCCTTGAAGCTATTCGTGGGAATCCAGAGGGCCTTAATGAGTGATATTACCATCTGTATGCTCCAGTGCCTCAGAAACTGGGCGTGTAAGAGAGGATTTGGAGCATAAGGGAGGCAAGGGGCCGGAAGACCCCTGTCCGGAGCCCGGAGCTGGTTTTTCCGGCGATTACTCATCAATTTGCAAATAGTTTGTGGCAAATAAACCTCAGTTTTCAGCAAATAAATGGCCGTCAGATTGCTCAAATCAAGTCAAATGGGGGCCTGGATTTGATTTATTTGAATTGTGCGGAGCGTTGGTAGGCGTGGCCGCTTCGGGAGGGCCTACAACGGAACCTTCGTAGTAGACGCTATGTTAGTAGGTTGGGGAGGACGAGGTCGAGAGTTTAACAAGCAGCGTTCCGATTAAAAGACGCTAGCAACGTATTACGGTCTATACCGGTCACACTTGCTTAGTAAGTAGTGTTAAGATAGATCGCTCGGCAGGACGCCGATGATGAGAATGGGGATCGGGAGACTGGATGAAGGCTAGGTAACTCTCATACTGATACACTATTACTGAAGACCGTTGTTACTATAAGCACAGAGTATGAGTCTGAATAGTAGGACACACTTGAATAATGTATTGCTAGCGTGAGGAACCAGACGGATTCCTCACCATGTCGCGAGTGCGCTGTGGTATTTATACTAAGCTATCTAGATGTCACTTTACCCTACTTGGTGAAAAGTGCTTGGTAGTTCACCAAGCATTTCCTACTAAGCGTTCCCTAATTAGCTGTCTTGCTGCTTGGTGCAAAGTACTTGGTGATCCACCAAGCAGTTTCCCCCAAGTACAATCCGATTGGTTGCCACAGTGCCGATCTACTGCGTGTGCACTGTTCCTTACACTGTGTTGGCTGCGTGGCCCTCCGCGGGCCGTCTAGGCCCAACGGGACCTTTGGGCGGGGCCGTGACACAGAGCAGTCGTAGTCGAACCTTAAAGAAGGGGGGAGATACTATTATACGGAAAGAATCGGGTATTAGCGGGGTGTACGGAATGTACCGAGCTAATAGAAGACCTTGTTTAGATCAACTAACAAGATTAAGCTAAGGAATGGGAATAAGGGTTTAGGACTACTAGAACAAACAAGGTAACTAACCATAGCTAGACAGACGATCCTTTAGATCACAGAATTTACAGCTAAGCGCTAGAAGCGCTTGGGGAGCCTAAGGTATCAGGCCTAGCTCTAGGGATAAAAGGCCGCTCTGTCGCTTACTTCTAGGGTACGGGTTTAAGGACCTTGAAGCCCAAGAAAATTATCATCAGATTGAGACCTCTAAGAACCACAGTATCTTTCCTCCTAAGCTCTGTTGTGGTGATAGGAATAAGGTTCTAAGCTGAGATTGCATCTCCCCTTGTGACACCTCCCGTCCAGCGATGACTGTCGACTTGCTCCCTGAAAGATTGCAAACTGCCGCTAGGGAACTGCGCTTCGCTCTGGAAGATGAGGATAAGTGAGGCATAATAGGCAACCGCATGGACGCCTTGAAGAATCTTGAAAAGTATGCGGTACGAATATCGGAGAAAATCGACGCGCGGGACAAATCAATCGTCTATGAGGAAGATGTTGTCTTTAAGTCCATGCATGTGGTTTGCAGGGTTCTGGCCCTTATGAAGCGTTTCAACAATTCCCAGCCTTACTACGCTCAACTGGTCATTGCCGAGATAATCGACTACGAGCCGGCCTTCCGTGAAGTGGCTGAGTCGGAGACTCTGAACGAGTCACTGAGTCAACTGGCAGCCGGAAGACGCCTGCAACCGATATAAACGTCTTCTCCGCCAGGGAAGACGAGAACCTAGCTAGGCTTACCAGGCAGTCCAACTGCGCAACAATATGAATGCTCGGGAGCCAGATATCCGAATCCTTATCGAAGCGTTCATAAAAGCTAGAGGTTATGCTACGAATCGTTTGCGAGTGGGTTTCCTCGGCCTCCTGGAGCCCACGGATAAGGCTGTCCAGCTCCTTGAAATAGTACCGTTTTACGCTTGCAGTGGCCGATATCTGCCGCCAGTCCTTGGGGACCTTAACGGTGCCAGGAACCTCCAGTTGGTAGATCTCTTTGCTGATGTCGGCGAACTTGATGTTTCGATTCCTCAATTCCCTCTGTTGCCTTGCTAGCAGGGCCTGAAGGTCGGCTTCGACACGGCTGATCGTGCCGTATCCGCTGTCAAAGTTGTCGTCCACCCCTCTGCTAGGGATGAACAGCCCTTCCTCGCGGGCCTGATCGCGGTTGAAGGCGCCCTTCCAGTAGTTGAGAGGCTCGCTCAGGTTCGGCATAGATGCCAGAAGTCTGCCAATGATGCCGTCGTTGCCGCCGTTGCCCGGGTCGAGGATGTCGCCGTTGGACGCACGCATCAGGCTTGTGGTATACTCGATCTGCTCAAAGCCCTCCAAAACTCGCACAAAATCGTGTGCCTTACAGCTACCCGCGTGGATCTGGGAGACAAGCCTCTCCAGATCAGGGAGCTTAGCCATGCCGGATAAGAAGTGTTCTCGGAGCTCGCAGCCGGGAGAAAGCAAGACATCCACCGCGTCCAAGCGCTCGCTGATTTGTTGCGCTTTGCTGAGCGGGTGGCAGACCCATTGGCGGAAAAGGCGCTTCCCAAACGGCGTGATGCAACGGTTGACCAGCTGAAACAGCGTCCCTTTGGTACCTCCGTCCACGGTGTTAGCGATCTCCAGGTTGATAAGTGTCTGTCCGTCGAGTATCAGGGCGGATGAGAAGGGGAGGGGGTGGCGGTGGGTTGCGTGAGAATCATGCAGTGGGTTGTAGGCGAGGTTGATGATGGTTGAGATGAGCTGTAACTGACTGATGATACATTGATATGAAATTGACTCCCCTCTAATTCTATCCCTTAACTCCGATCCTTGACTCTATCCCGTGAAACAAACTTCCCCTTTAATCCTCTCACTCATCCTTGATCTTCAAGACGGCCTTGCCAAAGTTCTTGCCGGTGAACAAATCCAACAGGCCCTGCGTGGCATTCTCCAGCCCCTCGGTCACATCCAGCTTCGCCTTGATGCTGCCGTCGGCCAACCACTGATGCATCTTGGTTTGGTGGTCCTTAAGGTAAGCCGCGCCGAAATCCGGGTCAGCCACGATGAAGCCGCGCATGACGAGTCGCTTGTCGACCAGGCAGAGCAAGTTCTTGACGCCATCCCAGTCCTTGGGGTCGCGGTTGTACTGTGTGATCTGCACCCGGTTAGCATTGACCTCTACATCCCAAGATAACAGTGAAAAGCCAAGGAGGAGTGAAAAAAAGAGAGAAACCTACCATCCCACAAGCAATAATCCTCCCCCTCTCATTCATCGCCCAAAGCGCCGCATCCAACTGCGCCCCCCCAACATTATCAAAATAAATATCCACCCCCTCCGGCGCCAGCCTCTTCAACGCCTCCCCCGCCTCCTCCTCTTTATAATTAAACCCCCCATCAAACCCCAACTCCTCCACCACAAACTTCAACTTCTCCTCGCTCCCCACCGAGCCAATCACCCTCATCCCCTCCCGCTTCGCAATCTGCCCGACCATCTGCCCCACCGCGCCCGCGGCGCTACTGATGAAGATCGTCTCCCCCGCTTTCGGTTTCCCGATTTCGTAAAGGGCGGACCAAGCCGTAAGACCGGCGATGCCGAGGGGGCCGAGGAAGAGACCTAGATCGTGGCCTTGCCAGTTGAAGGGGTTGGGCAGCACGGCGCGGATTTCGGAGGTTACGCTGGCTGCGTCGAGAACAGTATATTCTGCGAACGGGAGGTTACCGAGTATGAGATCGCCGGGTGCGAAACCGGGGGCAGAGGATTGGATAATGCGCGCCACGGCGTCGTTGGTTACTGGGCCGTTGAGGGTGTAGGCGGGGGTGTAAGACTCAATGGAGGGGTCGCGCATCTTGTCGGTGAGGAAGGGGTCGAGGGAGGCTTGGAGGATGGAAAGGGTGACTCCGCCTGGGGGAGGGGGAGTGGAAGGGTCGAAGGGACCGAGGTCGGCGACGATGAGGTGTTCGCCGGCGATGGGGAGGCCGGAGGTGGGGGCTTTTTTGAAGATGAGGGTTTTGTTGGTGATGGACATTTTGATGGTGGTGAGGTTGGTGTAGATGTTGGTGTGGGTGGTGATGTTGATGTTGATGCTTGAAGTTGTTTTGAGGATGATGTTGTTGTGTTGTGTTGGGCGATGAAGTTGCAGTGAAGAGGATGGTAGTTGTTAAGTTGAGTTCAGTTGAGCTGAGTTGTGAGAGCTGATGGCTTGATGGAAACTCTCTTTTAATTGAAACAGCAACACCGTCCGATTTATATCCAAAGCAGTCGGAATAATTGATCCATTTCATCGACATCATCACTTGCTTCAAACATCCCATACATCTGCACAGCGTCTTGTCCCGCCGGCGTCTGTGCATCTTGGCAATTGGTAATCTGCTGAAGCAGCAATGCATGCCTCCGCGATGCCAAGTCGAACATGATGGTGGGGCGGCTTTCGGCACTGCGACTTGGTGGTCGGGTTCCGCGGACACCCGCGGGTGACGGCCCGCGGCTCGTGCCGCTCTTGTTCTCCAACCGCCGAGTCTTGGCAACATGCAGAGCGGGAATCCACCATTCCTCCGCACCGACTAATGTTCAGCCCGCCCCAATCCAGTTCCCCCGCTTCCATTGAATGGTGCAGATATCTGCAGCATGTTCGTCCGGTGGTTCTGAAACATCAACGTGAGTCAGCAACTCTGCTACCCAGGTATATGTTGTTTTCTTTTGAGGAAGGTTCTCCTATTTGGGCCAGAACCCCTTTTTTTCCCGGGCTTACAAAGTCTGGGGGCCATCCACAACCCTATTCCCACTGGGCGTCTGAGGCATATCATAGGCCGATGCCCTGATCACGAACCAACTCTCATGACCGTCCCCTTCTCGTCATTCGTCCATGGCGATCACATGATCTCATCCCCGACGACGCTGTTTCCCCTCAACTCAGCCCCCACAGGATGTCACCTCCAGCCCTTATCATCAAATCACGGACAGTGCCCACGGCTGCAGTAAGCCATGACGAACATCATCTGCCGCGTATGTCGCAACCTCCAATTCGACAACTTCGACGTCCCCACAGGAGTCCACGAAAACGACCACTTCCGCCCCCTACTACGCTGCCGCACCGTCTAACGGGTGAAATACGCACCAATGGCCACCCATACCTGCCACGTGCCAGACGCAGCCGCTGCCCCCATTCATGTTAGACGCTCCCATGCGCAGACCCATGCTTGTGTCTTGGGGGACACTATGAAGGGCAAAGGAATCGTCAGTCCGCTGCTTTCCGGGCGGTGTTCGGTACAGCAGGCGCGCGACTTTTGGTGGAAAGCGTAGAGAGAGTACTCCATCATGTCGTTGACGTGGGAGTCGGATCGTCCCTTTGCCGTGGCCGGTATTGTGCGACGTGTCCAAGAAAGGACAGGGGATGCTTACCTGGGTGGTTTGTGGCTGGAGGATCTGCCCCGCGGTTTGCTCTGGGATGGATTCCCGCGAATAGCCAGGAAAGAACGAAGGAAACCGGAGATTCCGTCTTGGTCCTGGATGTCTCGGGTGATGCAAGGGGGAGACGGGGCTTTTGCGTGGAACGACTGCACTACCGAATTCCGGCCGGATCCGCGGCTGAGAATTGATCTTGAGGGAACACTCTGTTTGACTAAGACAGATAATCGCTTTGGAGAGATTGTCGGAGGGTAGGTGAAGCTGGAGGCCGCCATACGGCATGCTGTGGTTGTGGGGTCCGGAGAGGAATGGACATATGAGCATAAACCCATGCTCAGATTTGGCGACCTGTTGGTAGGTTCTGGTTCAAGTGAGCTTGTTTTCTTGGATTGCCCGTTTGACGAGAACGAGCCCGTTCGCCCGGGTGAGGGCGTGTTGGAGCCGACAAGAGGTTGTGGGGAGTGAGTGAGCATTCGTTGCTGCTGCGCCAAGTTGAGAATCAGCGAGGGGTCTATCGGCGAATTGGCAAAGCCGATCACTGTCCTCACTTGTTCTCCGAGGCGCCCGTCGGGGTCTTACCATCGTTTGACGGACCGAAACGGTCAGCCCGAAGTGTGGCAATTGAACCTAAGAATTGGCATCGCTCGCCGGAGAGGATGAGTTGGACGGAAGGAATTGAAGCTGTGCGACTTCCGAGCCAGCGTGAAACCCATTCCGAATTCAAAAACAGACGAAAAGAGTGAGTCGGACAGATAAGGCAAAACTCCGAGGCACGCCTTACTGCTTGAGAAACGCAGCTTGGTCGTCACTTCCTAGCGAGCTGCCACGCCATTTCTTAGTGACTCCCGGTTGCTCTTTCCTTGGGCATGACGAAATACCGGGGTCCAACTCTCCGGCAAGATCAACTCGCAACAGGGCCCCCAAACCGCATAATGATTCCGGCTAACATTCGAACATCTATTCTCCACACAGCATTATGTGACACGTTGTCGTCGTCAACGGATATTCTGAAAGGGGTAACTGTGGACATGGCACATTTAGTGTCAAGTGTGGTGGAACTTGTGCGCCGCGAGAGATTTCTGATAACAACGATAGGTACCTTGAAATATGACAAACTTGTCCAGCATCGGCAGAGAAAGGAAACGCCCCCTCAAATGATCCTGACCTGAGTCGGCTTCCACTTCGTTGGGTGGGGAATGGTGCCGTATTTCCTGAAGGCGAGCGCCACTCCTTTCCTTCTGAACTCCCGGTTTCCAGCACTACTTGAGGCCCCTGTCCCGTTGCCATTGCTGCGTTGCTGCTCAAGGATCAATGCCGAAAAGACTACCGGAGTTTTACCTTTATGGCTTCTGTTGAGCGCCATTGGGTATTTGTAAGACTCCATGCGCAAAATCCACCAGTCCAAAGAAATGTCGCGCTGGTGGTCCCGTATTCCACTGGCTTTCTCTCCCCTATATTGAAGATCCATGGGCGGTGTTTCGTCCAGTAAAGCTATCCAGGCGTCGCCTAGCGCCTCGGTCGAGCCGTCATCATTGCTTAACATCAAAAAGCCGTCGAGTTCCTGAGCCCCGAGTTCAGATATATCATAGTAATCTTTGCAGGAAGCACCACGGCGCACTGTGCCCACGGAAGTGACAGCAGCAAGGGGACCATTGACCTCGGTGGACTGCTGGTATCCCTCTCCTGTGTATGAGATGAGGCGAGACTCCGGCGTCCTGACGACCGAATTTGCCCCGGTCCTAAACCAGAAATGCCAATCCGGAAGAAACTCTAGCCACAACAGATTGATAGTAGTGACTAGACCGTCGTATGCTGCCCAACTCCAAGATGGCGCCAACGGCTGGTTCAATTTAGAGTTTTGTGCATGCGGATCCTTGCTCCAAGCAGAGTCTCCACTCCAGAGAAGGCCCTCGGGAACAAGATACGATGCCTAAAGGCCACTCAAGTAGCTCTCGCTTGCCATCTGGATTTGCAGCCATTGTGCTAAGCCCTCAAGCGCAGGGAGCTTGTCGCTAGGACGAGACAGCGCCCTTCTTGAAAAGCTCATGACTATATGAGACCAGTAGCTGTTCAACTAGAAACACAGCACTGTAAAGGGTGCCAGCGTCGGGGGTCGATCCATGACGTGACGAGCGACAATAGCGTTGAGCGAGCACCGAATCCAAGTCCGTAAACCATGGTTGCTATACACGGTAAGAAAAAAGCCACATAGCTGACGGGATAGAAGCATACTTCGTACCTGTAATCAAAAACGCCGAGTTCATCGCAAAGGTGAGGAGTAGCGATCCGCTGAGAAGGAGTGACAAACTTCCCCGTACGATACCGAGGTTGAGGGTTTGAACCAAGGGCCTGAAGCGCTGGGTTATGAATCAAATCAGAGCAGGCATGATGATGAAGAACAGACCAGATTGACAAGAGCGACTTTGCTGATGAGGCCATTTGTCTGCGTCGCAGGTTAGTGTGTCAGACGATAGAGGGGTATACCTAGGTAGTTGGTCGTTAAAAAGAAAAGAGCTGCATCTGAGGTTGGTTAGCCTGAAATCAGGCTCACTTCAACTTCACCCTTAGGCCCTGATCGGCAGCAGGCTGGGCTCAGTCAGGAATTTCCCAAAACACCAAATCCTTACTTTTCAAAGTGGAATTCAGCTAGTATTCCCATTTCACTCCCTTTCACAGCCCAAGTGGGTGCGACAGAGAGCTGGACCAGAAGCTAGCCACATTCCCATGTATCTTTTCCCAACATAGGACTTGTTAGTTCCAAATACCAGACTGCTGAGCAAAAGGTTATAGTTATCCTTTGGATCTTAGCCCAAGGCGAGAGCCAATGCAACATGGCATACAAGTTCCAGATAGCTTAGTCAAAAGTATCTGAGATAGTCAAGAGCCTCCTCCTAAAACTTATATCTTTATACACTGCTTTTGTATGCCTACACAAGGACGAATGGCTTGACCCTGAGCTTGAGTTGGATCTGAAGAACAATGAATTTAACGGCTGTATTGGTATGGTCGATGGGACCTACATTACAGCTTATATCCCCTTAAAAAAACAACACCGCTGGCATAACAGGAAGAGTGCTATTACTCAGAATGTGTTAATAGCTATCAGGCATGATTGGTCGATCAGTTATGTACTTACTGGTACCGAGGGCTTAATCAATGATGCTAGTATAATGGCACAGGCGCATAGGAGGTCTTTCCAAGTGCTAGAGAACCGGTATTATGTTGCTGATACTGGGTTTGGTGCCTGTGTAGGCCTTGTAGTTCCTTTTCTAGCAGTTAGATACTATATTCAGGATTAGAAGAATGTAAAAAGGCCGCCTGAGACCATAAAAGAACTTTATAGCTTATACTATACCTGTATCTGGGTTATTATTAAGTAGGTTATTGGTATTGTAAAGAGAGTTTGGAAGATACTATGAGTCTTGCCGGTCAAGTATAACTTTAAAAAACAGAAGCAGATTATATATACCGTGACGGCGCTCTATAACTTCTGCCTAGCATAAGGCAAAGTTGATGAAATTATACTAAAAGATAGTAAGCTTTTGTCTCAGGTAGCTGAACGTGTATGGCATGTTGTTAGAAGGCATTACCCTGACTACATTCACTATACTACTACCCTAGTGTTACAGGAATAATAGGCTTAGTATAATAAGTAGGTTAGGCAAGTGTTTAGAAACATAGTAAGGTGGGTAAGGTTAGCCTGGGAAGTGGTAGGATGGGTTATAAGGTTGGCCTGAGAGACTATAAGAGCTTATTGGAGAGCTAGGGTAAGGAATAATATATAATAATTAGTTGATCTAGATTAGATATACTAGAAAAGACTTTTCTGATACTTTGGGAGCGGAGCAATTAGGGTAGAATGGTAAGATTGAGAAGAGTCTACTCCTAACAAAAGAGAGCTGCGCGGAGCGCACGATCTATATACAAAAGAGAGTTTATATGCCAAGGAGCTAAGCTCCTTGCAGGTGCGGGAACTCCCGCACGGAGCGAAAGCTCCTAGCAGGGAGCGAGAGCTCCCAGCCACACCTGTGGCCTGCGCCGCAGGGCTGCGCCACACTGCATTTACGCGACAACTTTAAAAGACCTAAACCACCTTAATTACTTCTTTTCTACTGGTCTATATACTACTACTTATTACTATACTTAAATTAAACTATGTACTGGCATATATCGAGTTATTTTAAAGATATTTATAGTAATTAAATATCTTTTCTTTACTTTAAAAGGTCTTTAAATCCCTTTTCTAGATCTTCTAGCATTACCAAGATATTTCTAGTGCCCTGGAGTCAGGGCATGGTAATTATAACCTCCGTATCTTAAACGGTATTGCTACATATAGTACTTTCAGATTACTTCCCTTGCTTTTATTACCTTAGAACTGTAATTATTACTTTAATAATAGTATTAGTACTAGGCTAGTTATCTAGGTTAGTTACTTACCAGTAGTGGCTTTGATGAGATACTGTTAAGGGAACTTAGGGGTAGGTAATTTGTTGAGTTTATTGCTAGCAGTGCTGTCAAGTAGGTAATTAGGCTTTGTGGGTATGCTTAGGGTTACTGTGATGTGAGTCCAGTCATACAGGTCCTCTTGTTGGGAGTTTGGAATACCTTAGGTTTGAAGTCATTGCTGTTGTCGTTGGATGTTATGGTGTGGTGTTTTGGCTGTGTTTTTGGCCTTTTTTGGCATTAGGCTTGGACATTGAAAAGGTTGGCTGCTGGGCCAATGCAAATTTTTTGTAGTGGGAGTTGTACTTATTAAGTAAATCACAAATAAAACAGTGATACCATACTAAACACCACATTATAGGATGTATTAATGGTTATTAGTGTAGTGTGGAGCTTTAATTTATATTTTTAGGAAACTCTTGACTAAGCCTAGCCTGTTGCTGATCAAGGCCTTCGCTTACTCTTGGCTTACCATTACTGTTAGAAAGAGAGGGGTTTTGGCCAGGAGCTAGAACACCATAGAAATGTAGATAATAGAGCTGAATAGAGCTTAGCTTAGCTGGGCTCTAGTGTGGGCCATATTGGCCACACCATTTGCCACTATTTACAACTATAATAGTAGACTCTCTGGCAAAGCCAGAGAGCTATACAAGCAATATAATCAAGCAGTTACAACCCCTATCAATTTCACTAAATCCAATATATAGTCCTTCTGACATAACCAGTCATACTATGGTATTATGGAATACAATTGCTAAACATATATAGATAATGCCTACTTGATGCTAAATGTGACACCGGCGCCACACCTAGGTGAGAAGTAAGGTGGAGCGGGGATGACAACGACAAGGTATGCAAACACTGCAGGATTAAACTGCAGAGCTATAATGATGATCCAGACAGTGTCAGATGATCAAATCGTTCAGGGAGATGGAATGATCAAACAGGGGATAACACATGATGCCTTCGCAGTTGCAAGTCAATTGAAGAAGAGGGTGGTTGCTTGTCACCGGTCATATCCAAACCACCATAGAGCTCCTTGCAGTAATCAGGGACAGGATCACCAAGTGCAGTATATAAGAGCAAGTCAACAAGGTCACTATCTTAGAAGATATAATAAAGAATTGATGAACAAACAATAAGGGTTCCACAAGGATAGAATTCCCCTTAGCTTCACTAAAGTTCAGCTAATAATCTTTCTAAGGTCAGTTTCCAAAAAGGACTGCAGAGCTTCTTCTCCCTCTGAGGTTTCAGTGCTCTTTCATCTCTTTTATGAAAGGCTATGTACTAGATATAATGTTCCCTTGATCCATCCTAACCACCCATCAGTCCCAAAGATCCTTTAGCCACCTATCACAAGCACCCTATCAATCCATGGCTACATACCAAGTAAAGCTGGCCATCTCACAATAAGTTCTTGGCCTATATTGGTACTTACTCTTAACAGCTCTAGTGGTTCAGTGTCCATTACTATAGAGGTTCCCTCAAGTCCTTGGTACTATCACTGGCCACAACATTATTAGGTTGATCCCACATTGACTGTCACAACAATAGTTCCCTTCATGACTCATCACTACCCAAGTGGGCCTGGTCACAACCACCTGTCACCACTAAGATGGGTGCTTGACAAGTATTGGTCCAAGGTCTTCCAACAGGATGACAATAATATCAAAGAGGTCCTTGATTGAAGGATCATCATATGATCTATTCAGCTGTCATATAGCCTGGACCACAATGCTAAGGTTATATGGTTTATCCATAATAAATCTGAAGTCTGATGACAGAGGTTAGCATAGGTTGATCCACTATGTGGATTGCCCCTGCTTATGTGTGGCCTAAGGTCTTAATCCAATCTACTAGAGATCCTTGGTTGGTCCATCATGCTAAAGTGGTAACTGCCAATGACTAAGGCTCTAGTCCTTATTCCTGATGGTCCATAGTGTGTGAATCCTTGTACCTACAGTCAGCCCCAGTCAAGAAGATGAATCATCCTATTGACCTTAGGTAAGCTTGACAAGTATGACACTATCCCCCTCTTATAAAGTCCTAACCACAGGACCAGGATCAGTGACCCTTGGATCCTTGGGTTTACAGGGGTAACTGACATAGAAGTCCTAGAGTTCCAAAACCTCTGTGAAGTGTTCATAGGGTTCCCAGGTAAGTTCCTCAGGCTTGTCATATCCTTCCCACTTGACTTGATACTTAACCTTATTACCCTTCTTTCTAGAGTTCAACACCTTTTCCACAACATATTCCTCAGGGTAGATGTCCCTAACCTATTCTAGAACTTCTAAGGGATCTGGGATTGCTTGGGTGCCTAGTCAGTATGGTTCTATCAAGGAAACATAGAAGGTAGGGTATATCTGTCATCAAGGAGGGAGCTCAAGTCAGACCATAGTAGGGGATATTACCTTGATGATCTTAAAGGGTCCTAATAACTTCTTGTCTAGCTTTTTCAAAGGTCTTTTGGTCTTAATGTTCCTTGTATCAAGCATCATCAGTTATCCTACTTTATATAAGGGTGCCTCACTTTACTTCCTGTCAGTAAACTTCTTTATCTAGGCCTAGGATTCTTACAGGGTGGTATAGAGTTCCTTATAAACCATTGTCATCCAGTAGGCCATGATTTCACCATATAGGTTATATATAGTTTCATCAGGGGGTTATATGCCACTGGGTGGATTCCATAGTTAGCATAGAAGGGAGAGCTACCAGTAAAGGTCAATCTGGCATTATTCCATATAAATTCAGTAGTAGGGAGTAGGATATCCTAGTTATTCATCTTATAGTTTACAAAGGCCCTGAGATAGGCCTTAATATATTAGTTAAGACATTTAGTCTGGCCATTAGTTTCCAGATGAAACAACATTAATATCTAAGGCTTGATTCTAATATATTTAAGAAAGTCTTACTAAAGGTCTGTATTAAATCATAAATCCCAGTCTGATATGATGCCTATGGATGCTCCATGGTGCTTCCAAATGTCATAGGCAAAAACTAGGATAAGGTCTTAAGTCTTCTTGATATTATCCTTAAGAGATATAAAATATGCCATTTTAGTAAAGGTATTAACCACTACCCAGATTAAACTATACCCATTACTTAGGGGTAAGTCTATGATAAAGTCCATAGAGATAAGTCTCTATAGGAAGTATTCTAACTTAATTGGGTAAAGTAGACTGAATGGGAAGTAATATCTTGGTTTATTGCCTTGACATTTATGATAGGAGTATATGAATTTGGTAACATCAGTTTCCAGGTTTTGCCACCATATATACCATCTAATAAGTTTAATAGTCTTATCTATGCCCATATGGCCTGCCACCTTAGTATCATGTTTAGATTATATGATGTGTTTTTTCAACTTCAGATTGTCAGGAATCTAAATACATTCTTTAATAAATAAGACACCATCCTAGTTATCAATATCTTTTCTAGGGGTTACCAAGGCCCATTAATATACCATATTGGTTAGTATAGCCTCTTTAATAAGTCTAAAGAAATCCTTATTTCATTTAGGCTTAGAGATGCTATAGAGTCTAGCCTTTATAAGGATTAATAGTAGGCCTTCTAAGTAAGAAAAGTATTTTTCATTTAAAACCAAGGTTATCAGCTGGTTCTCACCCCTCCCTTCCAGTTGATATTCTTTATATTATAAAAGCATATTAGCTTTACTATTTTAAGTACCTAGTTGGTAGTTGATGATGAAGTCAAAGGTGGAAAGCTGCTTAGCCTAGCAGGCTTAGTAGTGGTTAAGAACCTTAGCCATCTAAAAGTAGGCTAAGTTATAATGGTCTAAGAAGACTTCAATATAATAGACAGCTCCCTCTAGGTAGTGTCTCCATCATTAGAATCCATCAACTATTATAAGGAGTTTCTTATCATAGATCTCATAGTTGATTTTAGCAGGAGTCAGCTTCCTAGAATAGAATACTACTAGGTGCCATTATCTATCATCTCCTTGTTAAGACATGATTAGCCCTAAGGCCTAATCTAAATAGTCTGCTTCTATCATGGTTTAGTAACTAGGGATGAAGTATGCTAGGATAGGTGCTTCTATAAATGCCTTTTTAAGGGCATTAAAACTTAGCTATATATGTTTAGTCTAATGCCATGACCTTTTGTTTAACTTGATAGAGTCAGTTAAGGATTTAGTGACTTTAGAGAAGTTCTTGATATAATGCCTATAGAAGTTTACAAAGTCATTAAACTACTACACTTCCTTAAGACAGGTTAAGGTTCTTTATAAAAGGATATAATTAACCTTATCAGGAGATATCTTAATTCCCTTATTACTAATAATATAACTAAGGTATTTAAGTTCCTTGACATCCTAAACATATTTCTAAGGGTTGATGGCTAGATTATTCTCCTTAAGCCTTTGGAGGACTTGGAGAAGGATCTTGTCATGTTTCTTTTAAGTGGGGGTATGGATAAGGAGGTTGTCAATGTAAGTATAGAGTCTTTGGTTAATGTCCTTAAACATTTTGTTAATCATGGCCTGGAAGATTGTAAGGGTATTAGTTAATCCAAAGGGCATTATTATAAACTTGAAAAGTCTAAAATAAGTTTGGAAAGCCATTTTCCATTCATGTCTTACTTTTATCTAGATCAGGTTAAACCTAGTTTTAAGGTCTATCTTTATAAAGATAATAGAACCTATTAGGGCATCTTATAGTTCTATGATAAGGGGAAGTGGGTAATGGTTTTTGACTATTTAATCATTTATACCCTGGAAATCCACTATAGGTCTAAGGTTCTTAGGATCTTATGTAGCTGTTTTTTCCATGGAGGCATCCTTATTGACAAAGAAAATAGGTAAAGAGCATAAAGACTTGGAGTTATAAATCTTTCCTTCTATAAGCATATAATTAATCCATTTATAAAGGATTTTCTTTTCTAGTCATGACATAGGATATAGTAGGCCCCAAGGAAGCTACTAATCTCTTATAATATTAATTGTATAATCCCATGGTCAATAATCTAGGAGCCTCTTTATTATTTTAGGGCTTACAAGGGGAGTAAAGTCCTTGAATCTTTCAGGGATTTGTTAGACTAAGGAGGAGATACTAGTAAAGACTAATAATAAGATCTTGGCTTTAAACTCCTTCTTGCCTAATACTATCATTAATATATAGTTATGTTAATAATAGGTATTAGAAAAGGAGATTTTCCTAGTATCCATATCCCAAAGGTAGTTAGGTTAATACTTCTAGAGCCACCAATAGGATAAAATAATATTACATTCATCCTCAAGGAGGGATACCTTAAAGGAGATGTGGGAGAAATGGTCTTCCTGATGCCATAGAATCAACTGCCTTATGTGGAACTTCCCACTTGTGGGGTTAGTGGTTGTATTAAAGGCTTCTAAAGGCCTGGCATATTTATATTTGACTTTAGGTATTAACCACTTATCTGCCAAGGCCTTGCTTATAATAGGTCCTAAGGCTCCTATGTTGAGGAGTGCTTGTATAGGTATCTTAGAAGCTCCATAATACATAATGGTCATAGGTATGATCTTTTGTTCCCCATAAACAGGCTCTTGTGTCAGGGTCTTAGCCTTCTTGGCCAGGCAGTCCCTGTTTGACTCCTTAAGAGGTTGTTTCTTAGGAGCCAGGATGGAAGAAATGACTCTTTAGGGAAAAATTCCAGGTGTCATTATTGCCTAGTCCCCTTTTAAAAATCCAAACCATTAGAGTCATCAGACAACTTCAGGATTCAGGAAAACATTTCAGGGAACTTATTGGCCATGATGGTTATGCTGACCTTGGGTTTCTTGGTGGGTGGTGGTGCTTTGTTATTAGTTTCAGGCTCCATATCCTTAAACTAGGCCTTCTTGACACCTATAGCCTTTAATGGTCTTGGAATTTCCTTACCATCTTATGACTTTCCACTATAGCATTCCAGAATATTATGTCCCTGGCATCTATAACAGTGACAGGCTTGGTCCTTCTTATGTTTCTTAATGTCAGCCCTATCTATACTAGTAATAACTTCCTTATAGGAGTTCTAATGCTTCTTATAATTAGAGGCTGGCTTGGGCTTGTCCTTCTTCTTACCATACTTATACTTCTTATCCTTTTTAGGCTTCTCTATAGCAGGTTTATTAAAGTGGGAGCTGGGTTTATTATCCTCCTTTTTGTCCTCCTTTAAGTACTCCTTAGAACTTAAAGTAGACCTATCTTTTCCCTATCAATTTCCATAAAGAATAACATAGTCCTTGTGACACCGGCGCCATACCTAGGTGAAAAGTAAGGTGGAGCGGGGATGACAACGACAAGGTGTGCAAACACTGCAAGATGAAACTACAGAGCTATAACGATGATCTAGACAGTGTCGGATGATTAAATTGTTCAGGGAGATGGAATGATCAAACAGAGGATAACACATGATGCCTTTGCAGTTGCAAGTCAATTGAAGAAGAGGGTGGTTACTTGTCGCCAGTCACATCCAAACCACCACAGAGCTCCTTGCAGCAATCAGGGACAGGATCACCAAGTGCAGTGCATGAGAGCAAGTCAATAAGGTCGCTATCTTAGAAGATGCAATGAAGAATTGATAAACAAATAACAAGGGTTCCACAAGGATAGAATTCCCCTTAGCTTCACTAAAGTTTAGCTGATAATCTTTCTAAGGTCAGTTTCCAAAAAGGACTACAGAGCTTCTTCTCCCTCTAAGGGTTCAGCACTCCTTCATCTCTTTTATGGAAGGCTATATACTAGATACAATGTTCCCTTGATCTATCCTAACTGCCCATCAGTCCTGAAGGTCCTTTAGCTGCCTATCACAAGCACCCTATCAATCCATGGCTACATACCAAGTGAAGCCGGCCATCTCATGACAAGTCCTTGGCCTATATTGGTACTTATTCTCAACAGTTCTAGCGGTTCGATGTCCATCACTGTGGAGGTTCCCTCAAGTCCTTGGTACTGTCACTAGCCACAGCATTGTTAGGTTGGTCCCACATTGACTATTACAGCAGTGGTTCCCTTTATGACTCATCGCTGCCCAAGTAGGCCTAGTCGCAACCACCTATCACCACTGAGATGGGTGCTTCACAAGTGTTGGTCCAAGGTCTTCCAACAGGATGACTGCAATATCAGAGAGGTCCCTGATTGAAAGACCATCATACAATCTGTTCAGCTGTCATGCAGCCTGGACCATGATGCCGAGGTTATGTGGTTCGTCCATAACAAATCTGAAGTCTGATGACAAGGTTAGCGCAGGTCAATCCACTATGTGGATCGCCCTTGCTTGTGTATGGCCCAAGGTCTCGATCCAATCTACTGGAGATCCTTGGTTGGTCCATCATGCTAGGATGGTGACTGCCAATGACTGGGGCTCTAGTCCCCACTCCTGATGGTCCATGGTGTGTGAATCCTTGTGTCCATGGTCAGCCCAGGTCAAGGAGGTGAATCACCCTGTTGACCTTAGGTGAGCTTGACAAGTGTGACAGTCCTTCATTTTTTCTTCATAAAGAAGGCCTGTAAAGATAACTACTTTAAAGAAGTCTATGTCATCAGCCAGAATACTATTAGTACATAAGTACACAAGGTCTAGGATAGCTTCTAGGATTATATTTTTAACAATTCCCTAAAGCATAACACTACTTATATTCATAAAGTAATTTAGTTTTTAGATCTTAGTGATATATTTATTAATATCCTTATTATACTTCAATGTCTACATGGCAGCTATATCTCTAAGCTTGCATAATAGGTCATAGAACCATTCCTTCATAGCAGTTTGATATCTATCCCAGGTGTTAGTAAAGCCTAATTTTTTAATCTACTAGGCTCTCTTCTAATATCATTCAAGTATAGTCTTCTTAGTATATAATCCTACCTAGTTAATAAGGGACAAGTTAGTTTAAAAACTGTCTTCATGAAATTTAACATATTCCTTAATTGACCTCTACCAGGTCTTAAACTCTACCTTGTCCTTGCCATTAAATCAATCAGGCTTGGTTATGGTGGTAGAAGTAAGACTTAATGGTTATTGTCTAATGGCTCTCATGGCATGTGTGATTTTGTGGTTGGTTTGTTGTATGCCATGGACCAGGTTGATCAGGAGGGCCAAGTTGTTGGGAGGTGTTGATCTACCAGGGGGTAGTGTTTCTGGAGGGCCAGGTGGTCTGCCTGGGGGGCTAGGTGGTCTACCTGGGGGACCTCTAGGAGGGCCCAGGGGCCCTGGTAATGGTAGTGGAGACAGGCTGTGACTGAACCTTTGAGAATGGTCACTGTCATGGCTATTGTCTCTATTAAAGGAAGGTGGGGAAGTGTTTATTTACACATACCTTTATGAGGGGGGTGTTCCTCCATTATCACCTCACATATATACATCAGAGTATTATAGGCTATCAATCTGCCTTTACATATACACTAAGCTTTCCCAGGTCAATCTTCTGCCAAGATTATAGTTAGTCAAAAGGTCTTCTTTGGATTTAAAGGGATTGTGTTAGGAGGAGGTGGATTTCTTTAGTGATAGTTGTGTCAATTGTTGTAAGGGTTTCTTAGAGGTGGTTTTCTAAGAGCATTTGATGGCTTATTAGATAATAGCTTCAGGGTTATACTTTCCTATATGTTTTGCCATATAAATGTCCTTAAGGAGGCTTCTAGAGTAGCCTTTAAGCATCTTAATCATCTTAGCATCCTTAGGAGTTGATAGGGCTCCTATATAGATGTTTGACACCAGGCTATCCAACTAAGCTTATATCTTGTTTGCCCAGGTCCCAACTTGGCTATAGCCTTATTATTATTAAAGAAGGGCAGCTTGTTGCTTAGCTAACCATTTATTCTGTAGTCAAAGGAGCTTATTGAGCTAAATAGCCTCTAAAGCTTGTTCCTATGCCTTCTCTTCTGCTATACAAATCTATTGGTCTTGGGCAATCTTTTGTTGATAGAGGTCCTTGGTGTCTTTGTGCAGATTTTCAGTTCTGGCTAGGACAAGTCCCAGGGCCTTCTCTCAGTTAGTAAAGACAATGACAAACCATGATAGCTTCTTATTGACCTCCATTCTAAAGTTCTAACAAGAGAGTATAAGATCCTTTTATATATAATTAAGGATCTCCAAGTTGCTTTTGATAGCCTGGACTATATATTGGTAGTCATTTACCAAGTTCATGAAACCAGTAGTTATTTCCTTAAGCTGGTCAGGGTTATTCTTTGTATTATGAACATACATATATAATTCCTGATATATACTAGTAATTTGTTAGTGGATCATAATAAGCCAGTTTAGGGGATTGGTGATAACTTCTGATCCTACAGGAAGCTTTGGAAGCTTACTAATCACTCCAATACTCATTGTAGATGGTTCCCAGACCATGAGGTCAGTAATAGGTTTGGTAGTAGGTTCTTTTCCCAAAGGACAGTAGAGTAGGATACTCTAGTTATCATGGTGAATTTTAGCAAAAAGATTTCATGGTTATGTGCTAACATAGAAAGATTATCTATGACACCAGCACCATACCTAGGTGAGAAGTAAGGTGGAGTAGGGATGATAATGACAAGATGTGTAAACACTGTGGGATTAAATTACAGAGCTGTAATGATAATCCAGATAGTATCAGATAATCAAATCATTCAGGGAGATGGAATGATCAAACAGGGGATAATATACAATGCCTTCATAGTTGCAAGTCAATTGAAGAAGAGGGTGGTTGCTTGTCACCAGTCACATCCAAACCACCATAGAGCTCCTTACAGTAATCAGGGACAGGATTATCAAGTACAGTACATGAGAGCAAGTCAACAAGGTCACTATCTCAGAAGATATAATGAAGAATTGATAAATAAACAATAAGGGTTCCATAAGGATAGAATTCCCCTTAGCTTCACTGAAGTTTAGTTAATAATCTTTCTAAGGTTGGTTTCTAAAAAGGACTATAGAGCTTCTTCTCCCTCTAAGGTTTCAACACTCTTTTATCTCTTTTATGGAAGGCTATATACTAGATATAATGTTTCCTTGATCTATCCTAACCACTCATTGGTCCCAAAGATCCTTTAGCTGCCTGTCACAAGCACTCTATCAATCCATGGCTACATACCAAGTGAAGCTGGCCATCTTACAACAAGTCCTTGGCCTATATTGGTACTTACTCTCAACAGCTCTAGTGGTTCAGTATCCATTGCTATGGAGGTTCCCTCAAGTCCTTGGTACTATCACTGGCCATAGCATTATTAGGTTGATCCCACATTGACTGTCACAACAGTAGTTCCCTTCATGACTCATCACTGCCCAAGTGGGCCTGGTCACAACCACCTGTCACCACTGAGATGGGTGCTTGACAAGTGTTGGTCCAAGGTCTTCCAACAGGATGACTATAATATCAGAGAGGTCCCTGATTGAAAGATCATCATATGATCCATTCAGCTGTCTTGCAGCCTGGACCACGATGCCGAGGTTGTATGGTTCATCCATGACAAATCTGAAGTCTGATGACAGAGGTTAGCACGGGTCGATCCACTATATGGATTGCCCCTGCTTGTGTGTGGCCCAAGGTCTCGATCCAATCTGCTGGAGATCCTTGGTTGGTCCATCATGCTAGAGTGGTGACTGCCAATGACTGAGGCTCTAGTCCCCATTCCTGATGGTCCATGGTGTGTGAATCCTCATGCCTACGGTCAGCCCTGGTCAAGGAGGTGAATCATCCTGTTGACCTTAGGTGAACTTGACAAGTGTGACACTAAATTTATATATATTGTCTAATCCTAGCAAGCCCTTAACCCTTTGTTTACACTATATTGTCTCTGCCTTAGTGTCTATAATAAGCTTTTTTAACTCTTTCCAGAGGTCCTCCTCTATTATCCAAAATATACCTACTTGCTAGTACCTTCCTTTTGGATTTCCTATTGGCTAGAGAATCAAACCCTCTAGATAAATAAATTCATAGGCAGTTTCTAGTGTCTCCTGGACAGTCATATAGACAACTAGACTAGTCAGGTCCATATCACTTATATCCAGCCTGCAAATAAATACATGTCTACCATACTTTCTTATCTCTAGCAGTAGCCCCATCCCCCAGCTATCCCTAAAGTCATAGAGCTTAAGTTTCATAGGAAAAAGCTTGGTATAAAGCTATACCATGCCCATGTTTACTGACCTATAACATAAGGTACCCTTAAGCCCTAACTGAATAGGTTCCCTATAATCAGCCAGTAGGAACTTGGAGCATCTACTACTCAGGTCCTCACTTATCAGTATGGCATCTAACATAGGCAACATGACTAATGCCCAAGACTATATTAGTATCTTGTAACTGGTGGGTTATGGTGCTGGTGTGTGACACCGGCGCCACACCTAGGTGAGAAGTAAGGTGGAGCGGGGATGACAACGACAAGGTGTGCGAACGACTTGTAAGATTAAACTACAGAGCTGTAACGATGATCTGGACAGTGTCGGACAATCAAATCGTTCAGGGAGATGGAATGATCAAACAGGGGATAACACACGATGCCTTTGCAGTTGCAAGTCAATTGAAGAAGAGGGTGGTTGCTTGTCGCCGGTCACATCCAAACCACCACAGAGCTCCTCACAGTGATCAGGGACAGGATCACCAAGTGTAGTGCATGAGAGAAAGTCAACAAGGTCACTATCTTAGAAGATACAATGAAGAGTTGATGAACAAATAACAAGGGTTCCATAAGGATAGAATTCCCCTTAGCTTCACTAAAGTTCAGCTAATAATCTTTCTAAGGTCAGTTTCCAAAAAGAACTACAGAGCTTCTTCTCCCTCTATGGGTTCAGTACTTCTTTCATCTCTTCTATGAAAGGCTATATACTAGATATAATATTCCCTTGATCTATCCTAACTGCCCATCAGTCCTGAAGATCCCTTTAGCCACCTGTCACAAGCACCCTATCAATCCATGGTTACATACCAAGTAAAGCCAGCCATTATATAACAAGTCCATGGCCTGTATTGGTACTTACTTACAACAGCATACTATAGAGGTTCCTTTAAGTCCTTAGTACTATTACTGGCCACAGTACTGTTAGGTTGTTCCAATGTTGACTGTTGCAGCAGTGGTTCCCTTTGTGACTCATTGCTGCCTAAGTGGGCCTGGTCATGACCACCTGTCACTACTGAGATGGGTGCTTGATAAGTGTTGGTCCAAGGTCTTCCAATGGGATGACTGTGATATCAGAGAGGTCCCTGATTGAAAGACCATTGTATAATCTGTTCAGCTGTCATGCAGCCTGGACCACGATGCCGAGGTTGTATGGTTCATCCATGACAAATCTGAAGTCTGATGATGGAGATTAGCGCGGGTCGATCCACTATGTGGATTGCCCCTTGCTTGTGTGTGGCCCAAGGTCTCGATCCAATCTGCTGGAGATCCTTGGTTGGCCCATCATGTTGGAATGGTGACTGCCAATAGTCTGAGGCTCTAGTCCCCACTTCCGATGGTCCATGGTGTGTGAATCCTTGTGTCCATGGTCAGCCCAGGTCAAGGAGGTGAATCACCCTGTTGACCTTAGGTGAGCTTGACCAGTGTGACATTCTCCAACAAAACAAAACCCGCCCTGAAGACGGAGGCCAAGTGGGCTCGGTGGCTAACGTACTCACTCTCCGTTTTGAAAATTCCGGGTTGTAAGTAATCATGCCTGCCTACCGCACGACCGCTCTTCTCCAGGCCATAAAGAGGCAGCCCGACCCTTGCTCCCTGTACTGCATCGATCACACCTCCCTTATTCCTTACTTTTCTACATCTTGTTACCTTTACTACCTCCCTTATAAGGTCATACTGTACCTACTTTCGCGATGCCGAGAAAGAAGAGACCCAAGGAGTTCCTTTGCCGGGGAAGAGAGAAGGGCTCAGAGAATTGTACAGAGGGGATGTTACAACCTGCATACTAGGTACCTAAGTACCAGGTATTGAACAACAGATCGTAGAGCCGCACGCTCTAGGGTTGGGGTTGTGGAGGAAGGTTGACTCTCGAAGGCAAGTATCTCAGGAAGGGGGATCACACTCTGTTGAACAGATTGCTGTCACCAAAGACTTGTAAAGTGATGGGACACAATAGAATGTAATTGCTTGCGTGAGGAACAGGAATCCTCACGCTCCATGGTGCAGTGCACGATGGTTATTTATGCTAACTATCTTGTGATGGGGAAAAGGTACCTCGTACCTTTCTTGGTGTACGCGACCGTGATCTGTGCGATCTGTTCCCAGATCGTACAGATCAAGAAACCGAGTACGTTGCTCTGGGCGATCTGTTCGCAGATCGCACAGATCACTTAAAGTCACATGACAAATCACGTGACTCCACAATCCTGAGTGGGACGTCACAGGGGATCAACGGCTCCACAGCCCACAAAAAGCCAACGGGTAAGGTATAAGAGGATATCGCCGTATGATTGACCTATGGAACCAGTAGGGTTCTCAATCCTTATTAGGTGTCGACTTCTAACATTCATTTCAGATATGCAGAAGACCACCCAGATGCTAGCGCCTACGAGCTCAAGTTTCTAAAGGATTTCATGAAAGATATTGCATTTGGTATCGACGGTGCGGAAGATGACCCAGATCCAGCGACAGGGGCTTGGTGTATTGGAAACAATTTTTCAGGAAGAAAGGGGTTCAGGGGCCCTGAGCATTTAAAAGAGGACTTGAACTTTGAAAGACTTTCAAGAACTCTTCCTGGCAGAAAGGCAAGGCCGAGAGAGCTGGAAAAGAGATCTGCACTAAGGCGGCAACTCTCATGATTGAGAACAAAAAAATTAAAAGTGAAGTTACCCAGCCCTAATCAGGACAACACAATTAGCTGCTGGCACGAGAGCCTTGGGGGCTTGCAGCCCGTTGTAGTAGTCAGTGCCTTTCCGAACACGGGTGCGCCTCGACGGCGGGAGCTGACGAATCGGGTGATATTGTGATCATCCATCTAGGGCAATACGTCTCTAAAGTAGAGAGCACTGCATGGAACTTCCCCACAAGACGCCGCATTCTTCTTCCGGCCCAGGGTCTTGAAGTCTCTCAACATGCTATCCACACCTTAGCCCTCATCCGTGACCTTGAACTTCTGCGTGAGCTGGCAGAGGTAACATGAACTGATAACTGTCCGTCCTTCTTTACGTTCAGAAAAAGCTTGCCCCAAATGCTGGCGACAGTCTCTAATTGGGGCAAGCTTATGTTGGTACTGTTCTTGAAACTCGGCGGGCATGTTCCCGTTGACAAAGTTCTTCGGAAATGCAAGACGGGCTACCGGGTCGTAGGGATCCAAGGCAAGAGCTTCGAACTCTGCGAGGTCTTCGACGAACTTCGACCACCTCGCCGTATCGTCGACTCCTATGTTCGAGTCCCTTGCCTTCCTCCTGATGTCGGAGAACTGAGGCCAAGATCTTAGGCGTTCCAAGGACGCTCCAACGTATGTCGTAGGGTGAAGGGTGCCAGTTGGCACAACAATTCCGCTGCAGACAAAGAAGATTTGCGGCACACACGGGTCGACTTCACGTGTAGTCCCCTTGAGGAACTGTGGGACCCAGGACCCGGGGATGTCAGGGGAGGATTTTGGTGCCTCGTACGCTAGCTGTGCTGTATTTGAGCTGTAAGTGACTGATCGATATTATAAGCTGCCTTCGGAAGAAACGCACACAGCAATCGAGTCAATGTCTGCGACTTTGACGAAGCCGCGTCCTCCAGATCCTTCCGATACTGTGTCGTGTTGAGGAGACACCAAAAGAAAATTTCCCGGGGTGAAACGTTGGGGACGGTACTATGTTTTGCCGATTCCAAGGTCGTCTGATCGACGAAGCCCGTGGAAGCCACGAGAGTCGTAAAATCGTTGAGATCTTCGCCAATGTTGCTAATTTGTAGGAGGGTAAACTCGGCCAGGTCCTTGATGGTTGGAAACTTTGGCTCCTTTGCTGCTGGGGCAAACACAGATGGGATGTCGAAATACCCGGTCATATCGAGAATCTGGGTCGTAGTAGTCATGCAGGCCTCCTTGTAGTACCAAGCCGTGATCAGGAAATCGGACACTTCAAATCGAACATTCTTAGGCGATATCTGATGCTCCTAGCACCGAGACATCTCAAATGCTTCAATGTCGTCGCCGATAACTAGACAAAGTCTGCAAATCGTTGCTAGGACTTTCGTCATCCAGCTCGAGGCTACGCTTCGACCTAGATCTGTCGCGAGGCCGAAGACGGGCAGGCTTGGCAGTGACCAAGGCCCGTACCGTAGACCGCCTTTTCCGCCACCACCAGAGGTACTGCCTATGTTGAGGTCGAACATCGAAACGTGGTTTTTTTTTAAGCACTGAAAAGTTGTGGTTCTGCTGGGGAACGACGTGGTACATTGAAGAACTTTTTTCCACAGAAGAAAGTTTGAGGGACTGGTGGGGTGGGAAATCAGAACCTACCCGCTCCTGTCACGTGCGAAGGCACCACCTGGGTTGTGGGGCAGACCTATACGGCTAACTAGCGGCTTCCCGTACAAAGTTTATGAATTCGACAATTCCACCCCGAACTACCCATCACAGATCATCAAAGTCACACCCTGACAATCCCCAAATTCCTGCTCCCAATTCGCAGTAAGTCCATCTTCTCCCTTTCTAGCTCGAGTTGTCATAACACAGGCTGTTTACCCTTCAGAAGCCCATTTGAGAGAATGCCTGTCAACCCGCTCCTCCCAGACGAGCAGATCGTGCATTCCTTCACAGAGGAAGAAAGGACCTTTTACGACTGGTATACCGCAAACATTGGCATGATCCACGCAATGCAACATAAGCCTGAGGAGTTTGGGATGTTTTCGGGCATCAAGGTCAGAGAGGACGCTTGGCCCGATCCCGAAACTCGCAACCGCTACTGGGAGTGGGAGAGAGCTTGGCGTCGTAGAGAACGCCACAGGATGAAGCTGTTAGTGTTACAACCCGAATTCTTTGACAAAATTTCGGCGACGAACTTCGGGAGTGTCTCATCCAGAGCAGAGCATCTGTGGATGATGGAGATGCTGAACACCCCGTGGTGTCTCCTTGGGGAGAGCGACTTTGGCGGCGTCCTGACTGGATACGCTATGGAGCCCGGACCTGCTTATCTGTGGCCAAACTACGAGAACGAGAACGACCTCGACTTGGTGCATCGAAATATCCTCGCCATTAATACCAACGTCAGAGTAGAAGGCGAGTTCACCCAACGTCAAGGCAGCACCATCCCAACCACACAGGCAAGCCCACAGAAGCGCCGCAGAATGGTAGACAGCTCTGGTGGAGACACGGTACGCAGCGCCCACTCTGATGATGCCGATCGCGCAGGAGGCTTTCTGTTCGTTCAGCTAGGCTCCCTCTATGCCTACAGCGGCGCAAAGCCCTGGGCGGAGCTACGGACACTGGAGCGAGGGGCCATCATCCGGGGGCCTTGGGTTGCAACCGGATTTGGGGTTGTCCTGGAAATTGATTCTCGAGGGCGTCAGGGACCCGTGTGGGTCATGTACAATTTCCACACGATCGGCGAGGATGACAAACACTATCACATTCCGATTATGGAGGAAGGCGGCATCACGCCGTTCCCTCACATTGGGCGTCTCACGGCTGCATGCGACAGAACCTTCACCATTGCAAAGATTGCCGATAGTGTTGCAGAGCTCAAGAACGAGTCGGCAAAGATTGACTTCAAGGTTGAAGCTGTGGTGGAATTTCAGATTGTTCGAGTCAAGGCATGTACATCAACGGGGATGCCACTCATCCGTCAATTCGTCAAAGCAGACTGAGAGACTATGAGGGCGATGCCTCCGATACGATTTGTATTGCTTATAGAGTAGCTTGTTCCATATGGAGCAAACGGCTTACTTCATGTGGAGCAAGCGGTCAATAAGGGGAAAGATGGACTTACGGCTGTGTAAAAGGGGGATCAATCAGCACCAAGACACGGCTGTTACCGTTAGTGTTGTTTTTGACGATTTAGCAAATACTCTCCAGCAGAATAGATGATGAAGTACACGCCTGTGAAATCATATGGACCGGGTCGTCAACCAAGGTGTACGTACCCTGGGGGGCACATAAAACGTACTGCTAAAAAAAAACCACTAAATTTGTAAAAGAAAACGGCGGCCCTAAGAAATGGACTCGGTAGCCAGCGTATTCACACTCCGTTTTAGATCCGTTGATCCAGCCATCAATCTTCACATACCGCCCAACTTTACACGAACAATTGTAGGAAGAATGTATTTGGATATGTAACGAAGTAGAACCGCGAGCACATCAATCGTGCGGTATGCGCTAGTCTAAATCCGGCCTAGTAGCCACATGATCGTGAGGGTGCACGATCCATGATACTTTTGGGTGCTTGGTAGCGCGAGGCCACTAACCTTTAAAAAAGTGATGTAATCGGCCCCAAATCCGAAACTCTACCTAACTACCAACCACCAACCGCCTACCACCAACGCTCCGCACAATTCAAATAAATCAAATCCAGGCCCCCATTTGACTTGATTTGAGCAATCTGACGGCCATTTATTTGCTGAAAACTGAGGTTTATTTGCCACAAACTATTTGCAAATTGATGAGTAATCGCTGGAAAAACCAGCTCCGGGCTCCAGACAGGGGTCTTCCGGCCCCTTGCCTCCCTCATGCTCCAAATCCTCTCTTACATGCCCAGTTTCTGAGGCACTGGAGCATATAGATGGTAATATTGCTTATTAAGGCCCTCTGGATTCCCATGAATAGCTTCAAGGAGCTGAAAATTCACTCACACTTATTAGACATTACTGGGATAGCCAGGATTTCAAGGGCCATGGCAGATAGGTGGGGGAACTGCTCTTGATGCTCTTGCCACCAACTTATACTGTCCTTGACCATAGTTACATGTTCCCCAAGGTATTTCTTGACCTTATCAATATCCTTAGGAGCTACTGGTTTGTCATAGTAGTTATTATTAATGAGAAAAGAGGTGTGATAGGAGGGCTAGCAGTAAGCTTTTATGCCTAGACTTTAGGGTAATTCTCGATTGGCATACTCTTCTCTAAAGAGTACCTTAAAGCTAGAGATGATACTATTATAGTACTTGGCAGAGAAGTTCCACTATAACCACTTTGTTCTATGCCCAGGATATAGGATCATTATTACCTAGTATATTAGCAACTCCTCTATCAACTTAATATACTTATCTAGCTTCTTAATCACTAGTCCTATAGTCCTATAGATAAAGTCCCTGTTACTAAGATCCTCCTCCTCCTCTTCCTCCTTCTCTTTTTCTTCTTCTTCTGGCACTAGCATAGGGTGATTCCTTTGCCCTGGTATCTGATTAACCTTAAAGTCTATAAGATGGCAAGGCAGGCTAGTAGAGTACTAAGGTCTTATAGGAGGCTTGTTAGACTAAATCTTAGGTCTAGGAGAGGGTAAGGGTATAGATCTATGGTACTTGATGGTTACTCTCTATGCCTTTAATTGATCTCAGAGCTTATATGACTAGGCAATAACCTTAATAAACATGACCTTATGGCCTTTAAATGTCTTGGTTACTATTTTGATAGGCTTAAGGAGTTCTTTAATGATATTAAGGGTAATCTAATCCTTGTCAGTAAGGATGTCTTTGACTAGTAATTGCTTCTTAGGGTTGGTAAGGTGGCTATATCATATATTAAAAACATCAATGGTATTATGAAGTTTGGCCACCCTCTCTATCATTATATATATTAAATTCCAGTAAGTATCATTATCTGGCTATAGTTGGAGTTTTATAGTATCCTTATTAATAAGAACCTGGCCAAATTCCTCCTCTTCACTAGGCCAAAGTCTACCACCAGTAATCTCACTAAACGCCTCTCTTCTTTAAGGGCTATGCTAAATGAAATGGACTATATTATATAGTTTTCCAATTAGCCCTCTTTTTCTCTATCTCTTTAAAATCTTAACTTCTTTATATTCTTCTAATTACTTAATGGAAGTACTATTTAATGACCAAAGGGGGTATTTTTTATTCCCCTTGATAATGGTCTTAGTGATAAGATTAAGGATGTGTCCAAAGTAATAAACTTGGTGGCGCTTCTTAAGAGCTTTAATATTGCCATTTAGCTTAAGATTATATAATATAATATAAATATACTTGTTATTTAAAGACATGTTATTAGATTAAAAGCAGCCAATTTTCTCTCTTAGCCTAAATTGCTTAATTATCTCTAAGATAACTGGAGTAAGATTTTCCCTACTATAAGTACCCTTAATCCTTGGTAGTAAAAGTAATTTGAACTAAGGTGACCTATTATTGTTAAGATAGTGTGTAAGAATTGCTAGTAATAGAATTGAATTAGGTGAGGTCTAGAGATTGAAAGAGAGATAAATATGACCACTAACCTCTACCATCTCCCTCTATAGAACTGCCATCTTATGATAATATCTCTCCTCAATCCACTACTGGATTATATCTACCCTAGTTGACATTATATGGTTGGTTAACTTAGGGTTTAAGAGTGATAGTAGCTGATGAAAGTAGGTATGTTCTACCACTGAAAAAGGTATATAGGTATTGATTACCCATCTAAGAAGTGATTGCTTGATTGATTCTGATATTATGATAGGAATAAGAACCTCCTCCACCACCTTAGCAGCATGTATCTACAGGTCCAGCACTAATTGAAACTGCTTCTGCTTCTTCCTTACAGGACATGGCAAGTCCTTATCTTTAGCCTTAAAAAGCCTGTGCTTAGACTTGAGGTGAGTGATGGCGTTGGTGGTTAATCTGGTGCAAAAAACAGCACTACATAGGCCGCCAGACCTCTTCTTCTGTAGGTAAACCTAGAAGCTTCTGTTAGGCATAACACTGTTAGGCTTCAATTTGATGACCCATTGCCTATACTGGCTAATCCAAGAATAGTGTTTCTTTGATCGATACACCCATCTCTCAAGCAGATACATGCCTCCATGGTACTCCAGCTTCCAGAAGTCTTCAAGCTTTACCGGCAAGTCTTCAGGTCAAATGCCCTCGGCATCCTGGATCTGCTCCGCAATGCTAGGGACCTTGCGCAACCTGGAAAACACACTGCTCCCCACTGCTGAGGCGGTCGTTGATAGGCTTGGCGCATCGCTGGTTACTGATTCGGTGTCACATGTAGGTGTTTCGGTACGTTGGGACATGGTGGTGGGCCGCAGTAACGGAGGCTAACAAATGTTGCAATGCAGGCAAATCCCTGGCGCATGCCGCTGTGGCCTGGAAGCAAAGTTTTCTTCGGAATCGGACTTTCGTCGCACCGACAAAGAGACCAGGGTGTCCAAGAATGTCCTATATTTGGCCTGAACAGGGCCAAAATTTGACCAGGGTGGACAACTTGGCAACTCAAATGTGGGCCCAGATTTGGTTTAAATTTGACCAAAAACTGGCCCATTTGAAGCACGAAAATTCCCATTTGTTTGATTTGAATTTGAGTCATTTGAATTGTGCGGAGCATTGCCTACCACCATGAGCGACCTTGGAGATCGTGCAACTCGGCTTCTGGCGCATCTAGGGGCTTCCGCGATCCTCCTTGTTGAATGGGAGACGAGCCTTCAGATACGTTTGGGCTATCCCCATATGCCAAATGGAGTAAGTAGCAAGGTATGATTGAGGCTGCATCCAATTATTGACTTTTTTTTTTCTTTTTTTTTAGAGCCGATTTTTCCTTATCCCCGACGCCCAACTGCGCAAAGTCCAAGACCTGGCCGCTGAGCTAGGCTTCTCTCCAGCGCATGAGGATGTTCTGCCCTCCGTCTACCCATGCGAGCTATCGGGTCTAGCGGTTCGCTACCTAATCGATGACGCAACCTACAACGAGGGCCCACCGCGACGTAGGCTCGTCTTCCTACCTATGTCCTAGACGGGAATTACGTCGGACGAGGTTGTGCCAATTCTAATCGAGGACGGCCTTCCTCCCTCACTCCCCCCTTCTGCCCGAACGGTACCACTCCCGGCCGCCTGCGCTACGTTCGCACGTATTGCCGCTCGCGAGAAACGCGCAAGTCCAGTCCGCAGTTGCGTTATCCAGCAACTTTCAAGCGTGGTTGCGTACAGCCTTTTCGACATGAGCTATGAGGGGGATTATATGGAGATTTTGCCGAATCACCAGCCGCTCTCCGAGGCTGAAATGTTAGAGATTGAGCATGCCGTAAAGGAGATTAAGAGTTTGAAATTTAGGAAGGATGAAGAGTGGATCAAGGACTTGCTGGTTGACATTTACACTGGGAAGAAAACCTTTCGTGATATCCCTTGCGAGAAAGGCGTAACCTTGTCGCCGCCCTATGGTGTTTTTCTAGGGGCCCAAGTTGCACGCATTGACCTGCCCCTTACGAAACAGCAATTGGCAGAGGTGTGCCACCTGGCAACTGGAAACCTGGCCCCAGGGGCCTCCTGTATCTATAAAAACCTAGCTTCTACAGCCACTTTCTTTGTTAAATCAATGGCATTTTACACCTTGGAATGCACTCCTTCCGAGGCTCCCAAAACACGACACGCCCTTTAATGTATTGTACTTTTCGCTTTGTAATCGAAGCTAGAGAGCGTATGCTGCCGAAAGATTAATTCTCCGCTGCCTTCTTCTGGTCGTCAACCTCCAAGGCCGAGTCCAAGAGTTGAACTAACTCATCATGACCAGCGCCCTTCCAGTACCCCCTTAAGGTTCCGACTTCCGAGTATAATCTGTCTACGTTTGGGGAAAAGTAACCCACAAAGTCCACCTTTTGATCATGCTTCACAAGCCACTGCAATAGAAACTTAATGTCTGTGAGATCACTTTCGAGCTTTTCGATTGACTTTGGGCGCGTGCTTCCGATGAAGTGGATACACCGTTTGATCTTGGTTAGAACCAAGATTCCGGGACGAAGGATGGAAATAATAGCTCTAGAAACACATGTTATGAAGATCGAGATGGGGTTGGTATTTACCGTCCCCGGGCCGGATCACGTTTAGCTGCGTAGGCAGGCCGAGGTCACCGGTCTTGAGAATCTCTATGAGAACTCGCGCTTCTTGGTCTGCGGACGAGAACACGAGTCTGGTGTGTTCTAAGCGGGACCTTGGGTCGCCGCCCAGCACAGGATCTGAGATGCGTGTTCGGAGATCAATGATGTCTGCAACGTCGATTTTAACATCGATGTCCGCCGTGGTCCTCGTGCCGCCGAGGATGTTGCATATCACATATAACATTAGTGAGAGTTACCACCACTTGATCACTGAGCTAGGTCACGTTAGCTGCCACTGTTTCCCTTGTTCATTGTTTATAACTATTAAGTATAATAAAATACTACTTACTCCTGACGAATTTCCTCTTGGTAGTCGGTGTTGCGATCGTGGATTTGTTGCGTTGTAGGTGTTGCAGTTTGAAGGATGTAGTTGAAGATTGAAATGGTCCATGGCTTGGCGCTGCAGCTGGCTTGGACAGGGTGGCAGTATTCCTTGATGTATTCTTTCTGCCAGGTCCAAAGTTGGACCGGTTGTGTATGGGAATGGTAGTGCAAATAGGCGGTTATGGTAGTGCGCAGTGACGGTTTCAAAGAATATCCGTCGGCAAGACAGCAATGGAATGTGGTGATGGATTGTGTGGTGTTGCGGGCCAGGATTTCCTGGCCGCTAAATAGGTGGCATGACGCTAGGGCCGTGGCACCAGCCAAGCAGACGGGGTGGTGGCTGCACCCTACACTCAAGGTGGTTCCCAACAATATCCCAGCACTATCTTGTTCGTGAACTTTCTTCGTTCTTCAACCTCCTCCTTTGACTCCACACGTCGTTCTTCAACACAGAGTAGCCTGCGCAAAGATCCCGAACCGCGACAATGGCAGAAGATACCATTCTTAGCAAAAGATATATCGCCGCTTGCAATGCGGCCCCGGTTTTCACCCCGATCATTGGGGATTTCATTCAGAACAAGGTCGACCGGACTGGTGGCTTCGGTGTCGCAGACGCCATCATCTGGGGCATACCCCGTTCCGTCCTAACAAGCACGGATCTAATCGACGACTTCCTTTCCTCGATGGACCGGATTCTCTCGGGCCGCACAGCGGAGCACATTCGCTACCAAGCGCATGCATTTGACGATTTGGTTGGCATCGAAGGTATAGCCAACGAATTCATTCGACAGCGACCAACGAGAGAAGCGATGTTCGACATTGTACACAGTGTAGCCAGCTGGACTGAGGAGATCGCCCGCCAGACAGTGCCATTCGATACAGAGCAAGCAGGTCGACGCCCCTCAGCGAGCGACCAGGACCACGCCAGCGACCATGATGGTGCCAGCGACCAGCACCATAGCAATCATCATGAGGACGAGAAGGGTAGTCTGGCCTCCGTCACGCCATTGACGGTAGATTCTACACCCGTTGCGGCTCAGCCTTCCCCGACGATCGGACCGTGTCCAATCGTTCAGTTGAACCTCGATGGCATGACCATCCTCGAGGCTTGGTCGGGCAACCACACTACAAGGGCAATGGAAAATGCCGCCAACTCGCATGAGAGAGGCGCCAATCCCTCACATTTTTCGTTTAGAGCGCTCCCGGTATACCATGGGACCGACGCATTGTCGCTACCCGGGCATAGCACAGGAGATCCGCCGCGGACTCCTCCACGGCTCGGTTACCTCTAACCAAGTCGCTCCACCCCACCCTTGCCTACCTATCTTGTGGACAGGCTTCAGCCCATTGCGCTGCTTTCTATGGGCGGCACTCAGGGGTGAGGTTTTGCAGCCAGTCCCATGCGCGACGGTAGGAACCAAGCTGGGAATGCCCTGGAGATGCGAAGATCACGAGCATGTCGGTATACTGCTTTTCAAGTTTCGACCCTCTTTACCCTCAGCACCAGGTCAGGCCAGCTATGTCATACCCCCTGGACGAGAGCAGGAATGGGCCAGTCTGACCCAGGGCGTACCTGAAGAAGGAACCGTTGGCGTTGGTGCCCAGTGGAGGCTGTTTTCGCGGACTCACGGTAACGCCCACTCAACATGGCCGGAGGCCACTCACTGCAGAGAGTTTGGTCAGCAGCTCACAATGCTATCGGCGTATGTCAAGCAATTTTGGAGGACGGCATGGTTTGGGGACAGGATCACGGCCCTGCAAGAGTCACACGAGGTAACCTACTCAATATCCTTCACAGGGCAAATGTACCACAAGGCAATAAGAATACGGTGGCGGCAAAGCATAAGCCTCCAACCTAGAGGGTTAGAGGACGGAGGTTGCGCGAAGCTGCTAGTGATTTCTTCCAGAAAAAAACTATGGAAATGAAATAGATAGTGGAAGACTGCCGAAAAATAGCTATCTTACCGGCTCAGTCAAGGCGTATGTGCTAAATTGGTGCAGCAAAAGCCAGGAAACAAATAGAAGAACAGAAACCAAGCAAATGATAAAATCGAATAATGACAAAAAACCGAGTATTGATGAGCAAGAATCGAGTAATGATGAACACGAACCAAGTAATGAGTGAATTCGCCTATGAATGTGTGATGTGTATTCGTGGTTGTTTTCTAATTACAGAATGGGGAGAACGAAATATTAATAGAGGAAGATGTGAGCCACACAGTGGGTCCTTCAAACCATCACAAAATACCACAAAATACCACCTCAAGTTGGTACATTATTGCTGCTGACTGTTTGCATAGATGAGCTAGAAACGACCACATCAGATGGGGTCTAACGTATGTAAATATATATCTCTCATCTACAAAGCTGGTCCAGTTGCTCCTCTAATTAGTTTCTTCTCGCCCAACGAGAGTATTAGTAGAGAAGCTTGACGCTCCTCTGAAGCGTCTTCTCGACCTCACACTCAAGGTTATATTGAGCCTAGGTCTTCTATTGGTGTGCCACTAACCACTGAGTTTGGCATGTAGCCATGGATTGATAGGGCGTGTACGATGGGCGGTTAGGGAACCTTGGGACTGATGGGTGGTTAGGATGGATCATGGGTATTATTGTATCTAGTATATAGCCTTCTATAAAAGAGATGAAGGAAGTGATGGACCCTTAAAGGAGGAAGAAGCTCTGTAATCCTTTTTGGAAACTGACCTTAGAAAGATTATTAGCTGAACTTTAGTGAAGCTGAGGGGAATTCTATCCTTGTGGAACCCTTGTTGTTCGTTCATCAATTCTTTATTATATCTTCTGAGATAGTGATCTTGTTGACTTGCTCGGCGTACTGCATTTGGTGATCCTGTCCCTGATTGCTGCGAGGAGCCCTGTGGTGGTTTGGATGTGACGACCTGCAAGCAACCACCCTCCTTCAATTGACTTGCAACTGCGAAGGCATCATGTGTCATCCCCTGTTTGATCATTCCATCTCCCTGAACGATTTGATCGTCTGACACTGTCTGGATCATCGTTATAGCTCTGCAGTCTAATCTTGCAGCCGATCGCATACCTTGTCGTTATCACCCCTACTACACCTTACTTCTCACCTAGGTGTGGTGCCGGTGTCACAGCCCAGGATGTCTCAGTAAGCTCTAACATCAAACCACATTTTAATCCACCCTGGACTATACCACCCCGACCGCGATGGTGATAGCTACACACTGCAGGGTTAGTTTGTAGAATCACTTACGTTGTGGTGGCGGTGGTGATGGTGATGGTTGGTAGCCTCTGCGTTGGGAGGAGGTGAGGGTTATGGCTGGGATCATAGTGAACTGGTGCAGCAAAACCAGCAGACAAACAGAAAAACAGAGGCACACTCTAGATGTTAGAGTGTGTAACCCTCTGATTGGAGGGAAGGATGAAGTAACCGAGTAATAAGAGAACAAATCAAGTAGCAAATCAAGTAGCAAATCAAGTAGCAAATCAAGTAACAAATCAAGTAACAAATAAACAGAGGCTTAGTCACAATCATGGTTTTCATGACACTTTTTGTGGGACAAGAATCACAGCTCTTTCTTAAACTACCTTTGACCGGAGGGCCCCCTTATATGGGGGCCTCCCGTATGAGAACCCTAGCAAGCAGCGAGAAGAAAAAGGAAAAGCGCGAAAGAAAGAAAAAAAGAAAAAAAAAGACACAGGGGTTGAGCCGCTTCATGAAGACATGCCCCAAGTCAATAGTACAAATAGACATTCTCCAAGAAAATTCTGGTGGTCAGCGGACAATCCTGGGTATTAATGGCGGTGTTAACCACGCTAACGGTATGGGTACCATGCCCGCCGACAGACTCTAAGGATTCGACGACGCGAACTGCGATCGAAGAAACACGACAGAATCGGTTATGGGCGCCGCGGCAGATTAGACCAATAAATACAATAGCGGCATTGTTGCGAAAAACATATTGGGCGGGTTTCTAGGCGGGGAGGACGACTTTCGACGCTTCGCGATGGTGGAGACGACCACTGTGGTGTCACGCTATTTCGGAGGGGTTGAGCAGCGACGGCGCCGCTATTCCTGGGGCAATGCTTACGTACTCCCCGTGCTGACTGGTGACACAAAGTCTCGTTTCAATTCTTTTACCACAGCCACTCGGACCCTCGGGAAAACTGGTGACCCGAGCCCTGAATGCGAGCTCACACCATGAACGATTCCGAGTTTCTCAACCCTTCATTTTCTTCGAAAAGAAACTTCGATAGTGACTCAGGCGCGTCGACGCTCGAGCGCTATGGAACACCACAGTCCTGACGGTAATTATCTCCTCCGCGCAACAAACAAATGGATCGCTGACGGAAATGCAGTGTCGGGGAATCCGTATCCCTATGCCCCACACAATGCACCCGCCATCTTCTTCACCGTAGCCTTTGCGTGTTCGGGGCTATTTCACCTGTTTCAATGCTTGTCCGTCCCCACCCAGCCACATCTCTCAAGAATCTCAAAGCTGACGCAAGGCTACCCTAGTCATTACAGCTGCTTCAAGCTGACTGCGTTGCTGTCATTCTGCTGCGCAGTCGAGACAGCCAGCCTGGCGACTCGCGTCTACGGTGCTTCCCACCCTGACGATGCCCAAGCATACACAGCCAGCACATTACTGGTTTACCTGGCGCCGTGAGTCCACTCCGATTCTAGAAATTAACGCGCTTCATTACTAACCCCGAGCCAAACTGTTACAGTCCCGCCTTCCAACTTGCCAACTTCCTGATCCTGGGCCGGCTCTTCCACTTCGTGCCCTACTTCGCGCCGATGCACCCCAGCCGGATGTTCGCCACCTTCGCCAGCATCGCCTTCATCATCGAGCTCCTCACCGCGACGGGGGTGGCTTTCCTCTCGAACCGCTCCCTCCCCGACATGTCGCTGCAGCGAGGCGACTCCATGACCAAGGCCTCGCTCATCCTGCAGATCCTCGTCGCTGCCTTGTTTTCCATCCTGGCGGGCATATTCCACCGGTGCTGCCGCACGGGGTCGACAGATTCCCCAAGAGCCGTGCGTCCCTTGATGGTACTGTATGCGAGTTTCGCCCTCATCCTGGCTCGAACCATCTACCGGCTGGTCGAGCAGTTCAACACCCCGTTGGGCCCCTATCCCACCGACCCGTCGAGTCTGAGTGCCGCTGTGCGGTATGAGTGGTACTTCTACGTGTTTGATGCGTTGCTGCTGCTGTTCAACTCGGTGCTCTGGAACATCTGGCATCCGCGCCGCTTCCTGCCCGAGAGCAACGTGCGGTACTTGGCCCAGGACGGGAAGACGGAGCTCAAAGGGCCCGGGTGGAAGGATACACGCTCTCTGACGGAGACGTTCATGGATCCTTTTGCTGCCCTGACAGCGAGAGGCGGGCATCAGAGGCCGTTTTGGGAGCATAATGGGTACAAATTAAAGAGGCGGAGGTGAGTGATAATGTCACTGTATTGAGGAAGCAAAAAGCTGTTGGAATGACTATTAGGTACGTAAGGTGTTTAAAAGAAGCCGGAATGGCCACTGAGGATGCATTTGTGGCATTTCCAGACGAACTTGCCGCACTTGACAGTGCAGTGAGAACAAGCCAGATTTAAAGAGCCTAGGCAAAGCCGCCAATGGGTGGTTCCCTCTGTAAAGTCTATGGCCTTCCTCCAGGTCGCGACCTTGGGCGCGGACGCGATGGCATCGGCGTTTGCCATTGCCGCCGCCTCAGTCGCGGGCTCGTTCATCGCAACTAGATGGGCGTCGGCGTTGCTGAGAAAGTCGTTGAGGTTTGGAAACTTGCAAAAATTGGAAACTTAGACCCTGAAGCCTTTCAAACGGAAGACGCAAACCCAACTCGCCCATTCTACATTAACGGCAAGTATAGCCGGGCCAAAATTCGCTTCCCTGAATTCACCTCGGCTCAAGGCGGTGCTCACGGTGCCTCACCTCACCCCCTGCTCAGGCTCTGCGGCTAGTACAGACCTGGCCAGAAAGTCTTGTGGGGGATGACGAAGAGGTAGTCGCTACGAAAAAAACAGTGGGCCTTATCTAAAAATGGTTAGCCTGAAATTAGGTTCGCTTCACTCCGGCTCAGCCTCCGCTCACCCCAGCTCACCCTTCGCTCAAAACAAGCTGATCTGAGCAGTGATCTAGTGAATTCGTAGAATAGTTAGTTGGAGGAGAGAAGGTCAGAGCCAGAAGCTTGCGTTCAGGTCTGACCCTTGTGGGCAAACGCCCCTCCCTCCCAATCGGGCCTAGTGCCTTCTATCTGTCATGTGATCCCACGAGGGGTTGTGGGGCAACCATCGTGGCTGAACCAGTAAGCCCCCCGATGTCCTTAATGTAATAATATTTCCCCTAACCTTACATCTCTAGCTATTGCATAGACCATTCCGATGCCAACGTTTATGACCTCAAATCTTTGAAGGACTTCATCAAAAGATATTGCATTTGGCAGAGACGGCGTAGAAGATGACCCAGATCCAGCGGAAGGGACTATCATGGTATATTGGAAGCAGTTTAGGTATCACGGCTCGAGCAAGCACTTGGCAAACCGTTGTTATATTGCGATGGCCAGACCCATGATGGGGACCGACCGCGAGCTAAAGACCCCAGGCTGCGGGATGGGGCGCGCTAGTGGAGCACGACACGCAATTTCACGTGCCGCACCACATGACTACTCTACTTTAGGAACATGTAAAGCCTGTGACACTACCTCGGGTCCTTCAAAATTGAGCTTGCAAAGCTCAATTTATGTAGGCGGCCGACGTCGGTCTTCGAGATATCGACAGAGTCATGGCGAATCTGCCATAGCAGCTCGCGGAAGAAACCGAGGTTTGCGTGCTCAGGCTCGTCCTCGCCTGCTTTGTCCCGCTGCTTCTTTTCCTCGTCGTCATCATCATCACTATCCTCGTCACCACCATGCGATATCCCGAGCACGCGACAGATGCCCACATAGTCAGCGTGGGAACAAAGATCAAGCTGGCCCGCAAAGAGCAGCAGCAGCAGCAGGATCCAGGGTTAAGAATTACCCACCCATGGGTACCCATGGGTCAAATGGGTCAAATGGGTCCAAGTGCATATATAGAGGTTCTCCTACATAAAATAGTTTTTCAACCATATTAGCAAACATGATATAAGTATGGTATAAAGGGATAGGTTTAGTAAGAGTACTTTCTGTTGGATTGGACTGAATTAGGGCTAATGAACATGCATGGTAATGTGGTAATCTATGTGCTAATCAATTTTGACCGCCTTATCAACCTGATGATATAATGAAACCCTAAGTATACTGACTTGGAAACTGACTTCTACAATCTGGCTCATGATAGTTATGGTGAGCGATTTTCTGTACTGATTGTCAAGTAGGCTGTGTAGGCACTACCTGACTATCAGCCCTGCCCTCTTGAGTATCAGAAGCGGAGGGTTGCTTGGTCCCATGTACTCTCAAATGGTGGCACCAAGACGCCCAAGACAAAAAGAAAGGCTAGACATGGAGGTATATATTATGTTAATCCCTATGATAATCCATTAACTAACCTCATCTATAGTAAAAGCTTTGAAGGAAATCATAGCCTTCCAAAAATCAACCCAACTCTTGATACCCTTTGCCCTGTTTGCTCGCCTGGTCAAAGAGGTTACCCATGATACCTTGGTCATGGAGGGTTTCAGATGGCAATGGGCAGCTGTTAAATGCCTTCAAGAAGCATCAGAGGGGTTTTTAGTCAATGTCTTTGACTATAAGTACCTATATTATCAGTGATATAATATTACTATATATACTAATTCTGTATTTCTAGCTATGAATCTCCTTGTAATCCATGTCTGCTATGTTATGGTCATGTAAAAGGATATGCAGCTTCTATTCTGACTGATATGGAAATTTACTCCTATAGGCTTATTTTAGGCTATGAATTCCCTTTACCAAATGCCCATAATGTTTCAGCAATTGGCTAGTGAGGTATGTTTATATCTGAGTTGTGGTAATCTATATGGTAATTATACTAACTTATAACTCATAGCATATGGAGTAAGCTGAACATGTGCTAGGAAAATGTCAAATTGCCTGGGCTAACCCTAAGGGGAAGAATGTTTAGGCTATCAAGAAGCTGAAGAATCCTCTTCCCAAATTATAGGCTAATGAGAATAAAGACTCTGATGCTGATCAAGACTCTGAAAGTCCAGAAAATCCAAGCCTGCAAGGAATCTAATGTCCTCAGGCCCTTAAGCAATGGTAATCTGGCTGGTAATCTGGCTAGTGGGGGTAATGAAAGTCCAGGTGGTGCTGAAGCAGAGGCGACTGCAGGTGGTGAAACCCCAGGTGGTGCTAATGAGTCCCTGTTGGCTTAGTAGAGGACTTGAACTGAATGCATTTGAACCTGGTTGGTAATAGGGCAGAGGTTGGTCATAAATCAATGGGATTAGCACTGTGATTACTAGTAACCCCAATTGTTAGGATTAGTACAGGGATGGGCACATCCATTACTTTGCCATATGGCTGACCTCTTTTTTACTGGATCAGCATTTGCCTTAATACAGCATCTTGCCATTGTATAAATAACCATATATCTTATATTTTTGTGCTTGTTGATATGTAGGACTCATGGATACCCATGGGTCCCATGGGTACCCAAATGGACCCATTGGGTTTTTTGGGTAATGGGTCGGACCCGTGCCAAGCAATGGGTACCCACCCATTGACCCATGGGTCCATTTGGGTCCATGGGTCCTGGGTACCCATGGGTAATTCTTAGCCCTACTTATAATAAGAAAGAAAATTGCCACTAGATATCTTAGAGATTTGGGTTAAGAGTATTTACCGAGTATAAAAATATATGTTATACTTAGTGTATGGATAATAGCTGATGATGCTAACGTATTTTATAAGCGAGTGTTCATTATAAGCGAGTGTGCACTTTTTCCCCACCACACCACCTCTTCAATCAACACCAGTTTTCTCCACCACTCAACATGCCCTCTACTTCAAAAGAGGGTATGATACTTTTGGCCCTCCAGGCTCTCGAAAAAGATCCAAAACTTAAGGTTAAAAAAGCTGCGGAGATCTATGACGTTAACCGCATGACTTTGACGCGACGACGCGCCGGCCAGCCTTCACGACGCGATATTCCAGCCAACTCATGAAAACTCACGGATTTAGAAGAGAGTACGATTGTTCAGTATATAACTGAGCTATGCACGCGTGCATTTCCTCCTCGGCTTCGTTTTGTGGAAGATATGGCCAACCGACTGCTATGTGAACGTGACGCGCCCCCTGTCGGCAAGCTCTGGGCTCACAACTTTGTCAAATGCTAACCAGAGCTCTGGACGTGTTTTTCGCGTAGATACGATTACCAGAGGGCCAAATGCGAAGATCCAGAGGCTATTTGGAAGTGGTTTGCACTTATGTATAATACTAAGGCTAAATATGGCATCCTTGACAATAATATCTACAACTTTGATGAGACTGGCTTTATGATGGGTATAATTACTACTGGAATGGTTGTTACTACTTCTGATGGCTATGGGAAGGTTAAAAAAGCCTAACCTGGCAATCGTGAGTAGGCTATAGTTATCCAGGGGGTAAATGCTCAAGGCTGGGCTATCCCACCATTCATCCTTTTAAAAGGGAAATACCACCAAGAGGGCTGGTATCAGTGTGGCCTTCCAAGTACCTGGTATATTGGAGTAACTGATAATGGCTGGACTACAAATGAGAAAGGCCTAGATTTCATCCAGCACTTCGATCGTCATATAGCATCTTGTATGAAGGGGATATACCGGCTTTTAGTCCTTGACAGCCATGAAAGCCACTACTCCGAAGAATTTGAGGATTATTGCAAAAAGCATAACATTATTACACTTTGTATGCCTCTGAATTCCTCATATCTAGTCCAGCCATTAGATGTTGGTTGTTTTGGGCCATTGAAGAAGGCTTATGGCGATCAAATCAAGGAGTTGATGCAGATGTACATCACACATATCACCAAGGTAGATTTCCTCTGTGCATTCAAAGAGGCTTTTTTTACGGCTTTCATCAACAAAAACATCCAAGGAGCATTTACCGGAGCCGGCCTTATACCACATGATCCAGACAGGGTTATTTCTAAGATGACTATTCGGCTTCAAACTCCAACTCCTCTACCAACACAACCATCATCACACTTGGCTACCTCAGACACCACACAATGCCCAAGAAGCTACCTCACAGAAAGACCTTATTAAAGGCCGGATATCTAACCATAAAGGTAGTTCTCCGACGCCTATGCTGGCTGCTGTCGATCAACTAGCTAAAGGTGCGATGGCTGTGATGCACGAAGTGGCCCTGTTACGTACAGAGGTCTCGGCACTGCGAAAGGCCAATGAAGAGCTTAGTAAACGACGGAGGGCTAAAAAAACACGTTTACGGCTTGGAGGGTCTCTTACTGTACAAGAGGCACAGGATCTACTAGATCATAAGGCCGTGGGTGAGCAGTTAGAGCAGGAAACACGACAAAATGGTGGTGGTGCAGGGGGCTCTCGCACGAAGATTCGGTGCTGTGGCCTGTGCGGCAAACCTGGCCATAATGCGCGCACGTGTCAGGAGGCTGGAGAATCATCTGATTCATCTATTTCTGGTTCAGTTATTGTTATTTCCTAGTGTTTTGGTTGTGTAATTAAGGATAGTTGTGGTGGGGTGGGGAAAAAGTGCACACTCGCTTATAATGCACACTCGCTTATAAAATACGTTATGTAAAAGGAGGGTGTAAGCTGGAGAGCTTCTATATATTCTACTGTGTTATAGTTACATGCTAGTTATATAACCAGTACTCTAACTCTTGTTTACAATTCTTCATGTCATAAGTCCCCTCTGGATTGGAAGACAGCTGTGTCCCCACTGCAAGTGGCGTAGCGAAGAATTGCAAAGAAATATAGGTGTGTAAGTGTAAGTAGAGGTGCTGGCTGTTGTCATCGTAGTCAATTAGGTTGCAGAGATAGGTTGGCCAGTTGGAGTAGTTGGTTCAGGCGTTTCAACATAGCTCTAATCCTTTGATCTGTTAATAAGCCTATTACTGAAGTGGGCTGGTGCGTTCTGTGGTTATGTAAGTTGCCGTTATAAATGCACAAGCTCCAAAGGTTGCGGGAGTGTGGGCAACGCCAACGCGGTGTGGGCTTTTGACGTGTATTATGCTACAAGGTTTGGCTGTAGCTTGCATCTCTGGATTTTATTCCTAATGGAGTTGGCCACAGTCGAACTATCAAGAGGGTTAGCGTAGTTATGGCAACGACATGGTGTTTCAACAGACAGCTGTTTCCCTGATGCGGGGCAACCCCCTGTAACATACATAACAACATCTCCTATGCCATGGGAGAGAGAATCTATGGTTCCCTATAGCACGCGTATCGTAGGTATTGTACAAGGCGAAGCTTGTAGCATTCTTGAAGCAAAAATATCTAAAGGTACTCCATTGGTATCCCCCTTCTCAATGCTTCCTGGAGATCTATGCCTTTTACCTATCCTAAATGGGGGATATAGAGATATTTAGAAACATCCGCCGTATCGTAAGCGCCATCCGGTAAGTCCCTGAGGCTTATAAACGCCAGTATCGTCACGCAGCTGATAGACAAATAATATCCTCCCAGAACCAACGGACATGCCCTGAAGGCTAAAGACTGAATCTGAAAAAGCGACTGCTTTAGCAAAGTAAATGTGCCTGAGATACTCTGACCCGCGTCAGTCGGCTGCAGGAATGAAGATGTCGCCTCTTCCTGCATAGCTGCGATGTAGGGGCCACTCATATCCTTCAAAGAAAAGTTTTGTGCTGTAGTAAAGTGATGGGTGATCCGCAACACATATGTCTGGATCTTGAACCTTGACACAAGCAGATACAGCATCACTGGCATCACCGCCACCCCCAGGGACGAAACCCGCCACACCCACCTCTCGACTGTAGTCGGGAAATAATCCTCCCACGCGAGACAATGCAGCCCACCTTGAAGAACAGCCATGAGCGTAGCAAATAACTCCGCCCTGCCATCCAAGTTCGAACAGATGTCATAACTTGCCCGGGAAAACATATTCAAAACGCCACCGCTAGTTTTCCTAACTCTCTTTGGCTGAGAAAACCTCAGAGGGCAAGGGCAACTTGAACCCAACTCGGCCAACTCGGATAGCGGGGACAAGCCAACCAACCCTTCAGGAAGAGTAATAGGCTCGCCAACATCCAGTGGCTTGTTCCACCAACAAAAGTAGACCACTAGAGCAAAAGGGATCTGAGTCAACACATGCCACTCAAGTAGGGTCACCGGTAGGCCAGCGTGCTTCCTCCCAACCCACTGAACCACCATCCAGACTATCTGGAGGCAGGCGATGGTTTTGGAAATGCTGTCCGCCTTGCCCTTGTCCTCGATGCCGCGACGATCGAAATGCGATTTCTTCAGTGTCCCGGACCGGATTAGCTCCCTGAGGGTTTCGCCCTCGAGTTGAAGGAGTAACGCTTCAAATTCACGTGTCGAGACGGTCCGGGCGGGGTTCCTTTTCTTCCCTCCACCCTTATTCTCACTAGTATTCCCATCTGAGTCTTTCAGAGGCCCTGGAGCGACGGCATACCCCCCCATGACAAGAAAGAACGCCCCAGCCATGCTGAGCCACTCTTTTTCGTCTTCGCCGTCTCTCCAGATATCTCGCCATAGCTTTACGATGTGTTTTGCTTGTCTGCGCTGGGCGAGGGCGCAACAGACGACGGATTCGGGCAAGAGGGCGGCGAAGAGCATCCACCACAGCTTGTAGACCGTCCGAGACCAAGGGGAGTTCGTGTGAACGACATCTGGGTGGATTGCTGTCCAGATGCAGAGGGCGAATGTGATGGTGCAGCCCCAGAGAAGCTGGATTGTGCCGCGCCCGGCGGGGCCGGAGACGTAGGAGCCGGAACGGTCGGAGGTGGAGGAGGAGGAGTTTCCGGGGATACAGGAGAAGGGATGGGGCTCGGTTAGGTTTTTTAATGGGTACGAAATAGCGGGGGAGAGGAATGCGAGGTGGAGAAGAAGGTAATAATACATGGGGTACATCATTCCCGGTATAAGTGATCTGAGGTTTTGTCTGTCTGAATTTATTTGTCCGAGGTTCACAGTTTTGGTTGTTGAGAGTTGTGATTATCAATGTAGAGGCTTGGTCGGGTCTTGGGGATAAATAAATGCATTCATAGACAAATTCGCTTTTCACGCAAGCAAATAGAGACATCGCAATCCAACATGCATCGCCTTGGAAAGATGTCATTTCTTTCTGCTTCGACAGCCAAAACTTCCCAAGCAACCGACAAATGGATATTCTTACAGACGATAATAAAACATGCACACGCGCTGAGTAAGGAGGCATTGCCAGGGCAGAAACGGGGTTAGGCGAGTGATACTCTGCACTGCGGCCATGATTGCCGCCACATGCGTAGTTCACAGCCTGTGCACATCTGCCAATGCCCCCGCCATAGGTTACCACCTGTCTTGCTGTTGTCTGGTGGGCAGGCGCATAACTGAAATATGATTTGAAGCGGCCACTGGCTTGCGTTGCTTTGGGATGGTTGGAGCGTAGGAAATCGAGAACGCCATTGAACATCGTAGGCGAATTGCAGTTCGTTCTGTGAGACACGCAGGCAAACGTGGTTCTATCCGACCAGAGAAGATCGATTTTGGGAGTCATGCACAAAGGGCATGCAGGGTGTCACCAGGTGGACAGCACTAACCAGTATTCCCCGACGTATTGTAGTAGAATCGTTGAAAAACCGCACCAAAAGTGATGACCCACTTGTGAAACAGGGGTAGGATGTATTGAAATTTTCTGGAGTGGGATGCGAAAGTAGATGCATTAAAAGCTCTTCTTTCAATCTTCAAACACCATAAACTATAGTGTCATACTGTCACACTGGTAGGCTTACCTAAGGTCAACAGGGTGGTTCACCCCTTTGACCTGGGCCTGCAGTGGTCACGGGAATCACACACAACATTCGGGTCCACAGTGACTGGTTCACTGTAGGTCCCCAACTTATCGGCAATCGTCATCAGGCTTCAGATCTGCTATGGATGAACCATGGGGCTCCAGGCATTTTCATCGGATTGCATCGGAGGCTTCAGGGCCACATATAAGCAAGGGCTAGCCACACAGTGGATCATCCCGTGTCAGGCTTCATCACCAGACTTTAGATTTGTTATGGACGAGCCATACCACCTCAGTATCATGGTCCAGGCTGCATGACAGCTGAACGGATCGTATGATGGTCTTTCAATCAGGGACCTCCTTGATATCGCAGTCATCTTGTTGGAAGACCTTGAACCGACATTCGCCGGAGTCTGGCTTCAGTGGTGACAGGTGGCCGTGACCAAGCCCTTTAGGCAGTAATGAGTCACGAAGGGAACCACTGCTACGACAGCCGACCTGGGATTGATCTAATAGAGCTGTGGCCAGTGTAAGTACCAAGGACTTATGGAAACCTCCACAACGATGGACACCATGCCACTTAAGTTACACCAAAATGGTAGACCCACTTGCATGACGGGGGAGTACGATTGATTGAAATTTACATGAGTAGACTTGATTGAGCCTGGCCGTCTGGATGTATGCGGTCCATACCCGCGTCTGTGGGCATATCGGCAGTACTTTTTACAGTTTGGCACTCTAGCTGAGCTTTCAACATCTCGTTGAAATCGTACAGCCACCCTGCCTCCACGTCTCCGGTGACAAGTGTGGGATCGCTGCGTTGGTGGAGGCCTTTAACGCTGTCCTGAAGGTCGGATGAAAGGCTTCACAACTCTTTGATTTCCCTTTCCATCTCTTGAATATGGTTGTCGCGCTGCATTGTAGGATTGTTGTCGATGTCGGAAATGAAACATCACCACCATGCAAACATCTCCTAGTGCAGCTGCTGGATGTGTTAAGCCAATGCTGGGTACTATTATTGAGTCGGAGGGCATCCTGCTGCGACTGCGAGGGATCTGCGCCTGTGTGTTTTCCTCCCTTAGCCGGAAGGAAGTAATGGTTGCTGCTGTCGAAGTGGGCGTAGTTGGTGGCTTGGACCTTATCGGTGGCCATCTGGGCATCCACACCCTCCTTATCCGCGCGCAGAAGGGTTTGAAGTGCCAGCAGACCACTCTCCAGATCTTTGGTAGGGCTTTGTTTGGAGAGATAGGCCAGGACACCGTCAATGGGCGTCGTGCCGACGGCGAATGGCATCTTGGGCAATGGCATCTTGGGCATGGTTTCTGCAAGGGTGTTGGCAGCCCGGTGCTTTGGCAACTCTTTTGAACTCCACGAGGCGTTGTACATGGCACCATGGCATAATGTGTGAGCTGCACCAGGCTGATCCAACTTGTCGTCGAATGGCGGTCTTATCCTCTACTGGAAATGAGTGTGTGAGGCTAACTTGAAGAGTCTTAAGCTTTACCGCCCGGGACTTTGCCCCGTCACCAGCAGATGTAGCCTCCTTGTCAGGGCTGCTGTGCCAACCAATGACATAGTAGTTGGCCATGGCGGACTTGAGATGCTGCACCGAGCTGTCCGCGCCTTGGTAGGCAAATGTGTCCAGCATGGAGAAAACATTTCCATAGTGATATTGATAGTTGATGAAAAGCTAGTTTTAAGATGCTTGCAGCGGTAAGATGGACACGTGACTTGCCAGCTTGTCCTCTCGTCCGAGTCCCAGCGCACGGCCTCAATGTATGAACCGATGACGACCTCTGTCTGCTGCTCAACCAAGATGTCCCTAGCTATCCCTTGCTTGACAAAGGCAGTCATAAAGGGCGCCGTATCCACCTCCAGATCCATAGACTCGGGCAAAGCGTCTATGTTACTGGTTCGGTCACTCTTAAACACCCAGGACGTTACTGAATTCAGGCCCGGTGGACCCTTGGGGACCGTGATGTCGGCGTTAGGATTCGAGCAAATGACCAGCCATCGGTTTGGGATGGCGGGGTAGTTAGGCACAGTCAAGTCGTCTACTGTGCTAGCATCATGTTGGCGATGCTGGACCGGGCAGGCTCCAGTATATGTAGACGTTAAGACGGTTCTTACAAGTGCTTGCTTTCCCAATATCAGTGAAGCATGGGTTGTATAAGGACAAGGATAAGTTGTGGAGATTGACATGGCTGAGAATGTCATTTTGGACCAAGTGGTCCTTGAATTGTAGAAAGGTGTAGTTAGGCTGGGTGATGGGTGTGATCTTGGCTTGGTTTGGACCGCCACTGTAGACCTTAGTGTTGAAGACGGCATCGAGCTTTATGGGCAAAAGGAGATGGTAGGGCGCCATTTTGCGGGGCGGTGTGTACCGGAGGTGAGTCAAGGGGGAGTCTGAAGAGTGTTCTACGGGTAAGGGTGAAGGTAAATCATGGGATACCCAAGGCGGAGAAAATGTGTCTATGAACACTCCGATCCATTACCTAGAGGTCCCGGGTGTGCGAACGTTCGAGTGCGTCACCAAAATCTGGCTCTCTTTCTGCATCTTTTTGACGGGCCCGATACTCAACGTGGGCGAAGCCTGCCACTTGCCACCCGTCGCCTTGGAGGCGCGCTAGATCTCGCCATTGGTTGCCATCCAGTATAAATACAAGGTACCGTTGGACTTGGCTTTGCGTGGCGACAATGGGCGTGCCGTTCAGAGCGAGAGCAGTGCCTTCAATGGCCTGGGCTGGATTGGGATAATCGCGTCAGCTTGAAACCACAAAAATTCAACTTGAATTTCAACTTCTGCGCGGAGGAGACAGCTCACGTCCAGTGTGGCTGCCGACGGTTAAGAAGTACAGATGGTTGTCAAAATGGCACATCAGCAGTGGAGCCCTGAAACGCTCGGCTCTTTTGAGCACGTTAGTCAAGGCGCTAACAGCCACACAAAAAGGCTCTGCACGTGTCGGATTAGTCACGTGACACCAGACGCTAAATTGGCGCCCCAACATAATTTTCCAGCGCGTGGGAGGCACAGGAAGAACACACAACGAATTGAGCAAGATTGACCCAATTGATCAAAGTGCTGGTTTCCAACAGCACGCGAGCTTTGCTCCAAGAAATACAACACACAGAACCATCTATTTGCATGATCTAATTGGTTGAGCTGTTCTGACGGTTTGACACTGGTAGAACACCTGGACCTCTCCATTGATATAGATGGCGGCTAGCTTGGAGTTCTCGGCTGGCTGTTGTGCATTGTTGAGGTCGCCGAGAGACCGGGTCCTGACGTCTTCGTAGTCAATCATGGCTGTCCAACAAGACGCTCGGGTAGTCACCGAGCCAGGCGCTGTCAACCATGCTCAGGGGGCTAGTTTGCACCCAGTGCAGCCCAAAATTGGGTGGCAGCTGGCCTGACGGTGCTCGCCTGAGAGACGCTGACGGTGCGGGCCGAGGTGGTGTTGAGTGGGGGTCGGGCACCCGTCTCGGCGTGTACGGACTGGCCACAGCTGAGATGCCCAAGCAGCTTGCCACCAAGTTCGGGTTATCGCAGTACCCGAACCGCCGCGGCTGGCAAACAGTTGGAGCTTCAACAATAACATCACATCACCGGCAGGTCCTACTTTGCCATCACGCTGTGGGCATGTATGGGCGGTGATAGCTTGGTGCGCTGTATGCCCATCTGGACGCATACGCCGACTTTCTCATCAACTACCGCCCCCTTATGTATCTTGCTGAGAGTCGTGTCAGTGTTGGTGTGCATTACACGCTCGATCTGTGGCTTGTAACTATACCCATCGATGTCAACATCGGCGCCGTCGTCACGCTATGTGGCCTACAGCTGTCTAGCACCGTCCATGTCGACTTCTACGGCACTCGGTCGGACTGTGTCAACGAGGCTATCCCACTCGAAGAGTTCTTCACCCTCGTGCTGCAGACAGCGCCTGAGGGCGACAACAAAGCGGTTATGTCCATGGAGAGCGACGAGAGTGTCTACGACGACAATTTGTAGAAAACGACGACGAAAAAAATCCACCCCCCCTCCCTTCCTCTTGAACTGCGTTAGCGGCTTACTTCCGAGCTCACCACTTGTCACCAATACGGAGGATGTTGTCTTGGCTGCAGACAGTACGAAGTGGAAGGTCCGTGGCGGTGTCTTCGCTGTCAGCGTCTTGTGCAAGTTCGCCGCCCAGACATCAACAGTTCGGACTCTTTCTACAGCGCCAAAGGCACCAGGTAAGGAGCTGCCGCCGACGCAGCGAGAGTTATAGGTTCCCAACACTGCCACCGGCACTATTTACGGAAAGCCACTACATCGAACCGCGCCGCTTCACCAGTCACACGTCGAGATTTCTATCCCGCCGCATCTTGATGCCGCCAAGATACTTGCTTCGGATAAGAACCGCGACTGGGCGGGTGCGCAGTATAGTAACCTCTCGCCCGCTCTCTGGGGTCAATGTAATCTTCTCTTTTCTTGTTTTAGTTTCTTAAATTCTTTGTCTCTTTCAAACACTAAACCTGCCTACCCATGTAATAATAAACCCTTGAAACAGATGACCAAAGCCAAGACCCTGCAGCCCCAGGCTCAGATCCCTCGTACTTGCTCAACGGAAACAAGGGCGGCACGATACAACTCCTCACAGGCCTGACTCTGTACGCCCCGCCGGGTCAACCCTCAGATGACCACCTCGCCGCCTTTAACGTCCGCACAGCCATGGCTACCATAGCCGCCAGCATTGACTTCCCTATCCCCGTTGAGCACCACACTACATGGCTTCCAGCACCCGATGCAGAGCCAGTAGACAGCGAGAAGAAGTACGACGAGGTAAAGAGTATATGGCGAAGTGGTGGTGAGAAGACAGGAAAAGCTGTGAAGTTGATTGTTACACTGGGGCTTGGCGGCTGGAAGTGGCCTGCTGCTTCAGAGGGGAGCGAAAGGGGAGTTGGAGAGGTGGTTTGTAGAGATTCCAAGGATTTCTTCTGCCTAGGCAATATGCTTTGTAAGGTTATTTATGAATCTACTGTGCCTGGACACCCTAGCAGCCGCTTATGGATAACTTTCTGTTACACTATGAATCTATATCTGAATTCAACAACCCCCAGACTCCCGATCCAGATTTCCTTTGGGTCATAAATACACTCCCCTTCAAAGCCCTTCTAACGCCCGGCACCTTCCACATCGCAAGGTTTAATCGAAACCCAGCAACCAACAGCAGTTTTTTCTCCCTTGTTTCGTTCAACGGAAGAGCTTTTGGCCCATTGTAAGTTGTTTGGGACCTGTTGATGAAAGGATTAACAATTAATTACGAGTTTAGAGGCACCCCAGAGGTTCACAGCTACTCTGAGTCTCAACACTGGCGAAACATTGCTCTTTTCGCAAGGTAACCGGAGGTTATATCATCGGTTCAATGGGTACCTTACCTAAGTACCTATATTGACAAACGTAGGATTATTGTACGGATGCTCCAAAGGCTATTCGCAAAGACCAAAAGGAATTCACATTGGTGCTTACAACACTGGACGGAATGATGACTACCTGTACATTTAAGAAGGTCGGCGTGGCCCTAAGTTATCCCGTAGGGGGGTAGATGCCAGTACGTCGGTTTTAGCAAGGGACTTTCATCTAATCTAGGACTCCTTGGATTGCTACCTACATGTAAGGAAGTTCGATCTTCAGTGGAAGTGCCGCAATCGGGTATATGGGTAAAATCTAGTTACACAGGGCGAGGGCATTTGTTTTTGCCCAAAAAGTGATAGGAAGGTTAGCTGTAAATTACACGTTAAATATAATACAAATGTTTCTCGTTGCTCAACAAGTCCGTCTACGTGGTGGCAAAGTTCAGCGGGCCAGCCCAAACACGCAACTTCTTTCCCTACAACTTCAACACGATAATCAACAGTACCGCTCCAGCGCAGATGGCGGCCTAGATACCAAAACTCAGCTTGGTACCCTGGGCCTCAGCCCAAGTAACCTGGAAGTAACTGGCAATGAAGCCGCCAACGGCACGCGACATGTTCAGCCAGGCCGAGACCTCGCCGGACGCCTCGGGGTAACTGTCGAGACAGTAGCTACTCAGCGCGAGGCCAGAGTGGTGCAACAAGCGATACAATCACACAATTGCAACCCCCATCAAAAGTGCAGTGCTTCTGATATATGCCTATGGCTTGGAGATATGCTCCTTAGAGATAGCCTACCTTCCTGATTGTGCCTAGTGCCCTAGTCCAGTTTGGGGATAGTCTACACACGGGATTTGGTAAGGCTCATCCAGTATGCTTCTGACAAAGCCCCTATTCGCTCTTGAACCGCCTCTCCATGGTCTGGATTCGTCTCGCCAGAGGAAAATAGCGTGTTTTCCCGGCTTCGCTGTGCAATGAGTATCCTTGCCCAGATCTATGACGCCCCCGAGAATCCACCGCCTGAGAACTGCGCCATATAGGACTTCACAGTCATGTTTAGGGATGAGAGGGCCTATCTTGTGACAGAGGGCTATCCAAATGATAGTGTGTAGCTTGGAACTGTATGCAATGGAAAAGGATGTTTAATTCACTATTGGCCTCAAGGTGCTTAAAAAACGTGCTGAATTCCTGTTGGGGGTGTAGCCCTACCTTGAGCGCAGGGTTTGTGCACCTATATAGTTGTTGCAGGCTAGGATATCCTGGCCTAAAACACCGTAGAATCTATCACTGGTTCTTCATCTGTTTTGTCATGCCTACAATTCCAGGCCCTTTTATACCTAAGGTAATACAGGCCTTCGGCGTGTCAGTCTGACAACTATGTTATCTAGATACGAAGACTGTTCTGAAGACTACGCCATCTGTAACTTCAGAGCGCTACCCTAGCCGGTAGAATCTGACTGCACAAACAGTTGATGATGAGACTGGGGGTGCTAGCGTGTAATCTATTGGAAATGAGAGAGTTCCGAAGACCTCTGGGAGGCCGTATGTTGTGGCCCTGTAGCTCGATCTACTGCAGTTGTTGGAGTTAGTGGAATTGGCTGACGGAGTTCCCCGTGTGACACATCTCTAGTAGTGAGCAAATAACAACAAGTCGTTGTAGCTTTGTCTCCCACACACACAGCTCGCTTCCCCTTGGCAGGATGGTAAACAACGGCGTTAGGCGAGCTTTTTTGCCAGTATGGTAAAGCCCCACTTCCCCTCACCACTCCCCATTCCTGTCCAATCCCTGTGCTCCAATGTTGTCCACTCCCCGCATTACGGCCAACCAAGACTGCCAATGCCAAGAATACTTGTGCGCGCTCATTGCGAAACACGTCGTCGCCCAATATCAAGACGCGCTCCTACATAACGACAATGTTCAAAGTCCCTGGCGCAGTCTATAGCTGGCTCTCGCAGGTTGGTAATGATCGGCGCATCGACAGCGAATACCAAGACGACGACGGAGTGGAAGCGACAACGGCAAGACTGCGAAAAAAACGCCGACTCGAAATGGCAACACCTTCTGCCTCCGCAGGCCGAAGCTCGTCACCCAAGAAACGGAAGATCAACACCAATAATGACGGCGATAGCGCCGACCCTGGTCTAGGCAACAATTCCCAGCCTGCGCTGTCGGATAGATCTGGTCACTCCACAGTCACGACGCTGTCGATGCGTACCACGCTTCCCCCATCTCTTCCTTCACTTCGCGACCTGGCGGCTTCCACAAACCCACCCTCACCCGCGTCCGATCGCCAAGAGAGAAGCTCCAGAGGCTCTCGCCGCTCCGCCAGCCCCGTTAAGAACCTTGTTGGCCTGAAGCGTCTGGAAAAGCCTGTCTATTTCGACTCTTTCCCCGAAGACGCCGGTGCGGGACAGCTACCAGACGATATGCGGCAGCTGTATTCCAACATTTACGATGCGATCGAATACAAAACGGGCATTTACCCAGCCGAGATCCGCACCGAGATTGAAGAGGTCAACCACAGCCACCCTCCTCCACCCTGGGTATTTAAGCAATCCAGAGCGCATGCCTCAGAACAGACACAAGAGGAGCGATATTTTGACTATTTTCCCCTTTCATTTCTGTGCTCCAGTATAGCCGAGGATATCACGGTCGAAGCAGCCATTGCCCGTGCCGAGTTCTACAAAGTTTGTCATATTCGCGATGCCGCAAGAGAATGTCTCACCCTCCGCAGGAGTGAGGCAGCGTGGAACTCCAAGGTCCACGAACCACTGCTGGACCTTGCATTCTCAACGCGACGTCCCCCATCTGTTCTGTTTGAGAACGCAACTGCGGCTAGGATTCTGCCCTGCTTTCTCCCTGCTCTTGGATCTGGCGAGGCGGTTGATGGCAAGCTAGTTGATTTCACCCTCATGCCTAACCTTAGTCCTGAATTAGACGCCTCGATTCAGGACATGCTCAGTCAGCTCATTCAGAAAAAAGGGTCTACTACGGTAGCAGACCTTTGCATCAACCAGACCGAGTACTCCCCACTTCTCCGTTACCCTGTGGCAGTGTCCATTGAGACCAAGGTCGCTGGAGCAAGCCTCGAGGAGGGACAACTCCAACTGGCAATATGGACTGCGGCTTGGCACAAACGAATGGAAAAGTTTGGCTTCAGTGGGAGAAACGTTCCGCCCTTGCCAACCTTACCCCTCATCCTCACGCACGACCATAAGTGGGAGCTCTATTTTGCCGTCGATCGCGTTGACAAAATTGTAGGCTCTTCAGTATAGCACTCTTACGTTGTGATTGCTTTCAAGAACTAACAACTAAGCAGGAGATTTTAGGCACGATGCAGATTGGTATGACCGATCATCTCCAAGGGATATACCAGCTGCTGACGGTTCTTGGGCAAATCGGGGCGTGGATTGACACAACGTTTCGTACATGGGTTGTCAATTCCTTCCACACACAAAACACCTGAGAAAGACGTGTGGGGGTAGTGTAGATAAGTGACAATGACAGTAACCCCTTTATGTGGTGAGTAGTCCTGTCAGGGCACAGTGTCTTCCAGTCTGGTCAGGGTATCCACCAAACTCCACACCATCAACCCATACCCGTCTTACATTCCTAACCGCCCTAATGTCGATTATAGGATCGCCGTCCACCAGCACCATATCCGCCCTCTTCCCAACTGCTATCATGATTAATGTAGGGCAGATGGCTGTTCCATGGACCGCGAAACCCGCAATAAGGGCGTTGTTGAGCGGGGCGTCAAGCGTCGAGTGGTGGATCTGGTCGGCGCCGGCCTCAAGCCCCTGCGCAAAAGCGATGGTGCTTGAGGTGTGCAGGATGACAAGGCGACGCCGGCGGTCGGGGGCGTGGGCCTCACGTACAATAGGGGCCTGTGCGGTTGCGCCGAGGCCGGCTGCCGGCGCGCTGCCGATGATCTTGATGAAGTCAGCGCCGCCCCTCTGGCAGTTTGCTTGCGACCCAACCGGGGATCTGCGTGAGGTTGGAGATAAGTCGTGGAAGCATGGCGTTGCCGCAGGGGCAAAGCGGCGTGCGTGCTGTTAGGGGACGTGGCGGCGAGCGAGCCACGTATGATAGACATTAAGCCGGGTTATCAAGTGAGGAACACAGTGCGGGCAGGGGGCAGTTAGCGAGCACGGTACTGGTCACCCTAGCAGTAAGGGCCTGGAGGTGGGTGGTGTTGCTTGGGTGGGTATGCGAATCTATGAGACCCAGAAGAAGGGTCATGCTCCCACCGTCGTATATCGCGCCTTGTGGAATCGAAGTGAGCGTACACGAGGATTCATCGGTGCTGCATATGGCTGTGATCCGCCTATTATAGACAATGATGGTTCTTGCTGGAGAGAGGCCGGTGCTACTAAAGGAATGGGCGTTGGTAATCGCAAAATGAGCCGGCGCTGTTGTGTGGCGTGAGAAGCCCTGTTCGCGAGCTAAACTATTCGCAATTATAACCTGGGCATAGTCGATATGACCATAAGGAGAAAGAACATCATGGCCAAAAGAGCACCCTTGCGAGAGCTATACTAAAGAGAGCGTCTCGGTGCACCGTAGCGATCGTCTCCATGTACCCTATACCTCCGATTTCCACACCGCCTTTGAAATTTAAAAGAGGTTCTGGCTACAAGCCAGAACCACTGAACAGGTCATACAAGCAGTACAATCTCGCAGTTGTAACCCCATCAATTCCACCAGATTCAGCGTGCCGTATTCCAACAACTCTGCCTATCGGCTAATCAATACCTCAAAGGGGAAAACGGCGTGATAGCTACCCATGCTACAAAATCGGACAACCGCGTACAACCGTCGCCCAGTCGAAGTCGATCCACCAAACACGCCGTCGATAGGAATGAAAATTCGCCAAGAATCGCTATTAAACGAAATGCCCCGTGCAGAGTACGCTGACCCGAAATGCTGGCACTGCTGATAGTTAATCGGAGGAAAATAAATTTGACCAGTGTCAGCCTGAAATCCTCCCAACGCAATGGGCTGAATATTGGTGTGGTAGAGAGGACTCAAAGGTGACGTGGCCTGCTTCCCTCTGGAAACAGATTTAGAACCAGTTGTCACAACCAGATCTGATCCAAGTACGTCTATCTGGCAAAACGGAATCTCAGGTGCCGTAATCGGGTACGGCAACATGACCCTTACGCCATCCACCTGGAGAGGCTGACTCCCGCTGGGTGTGAGGTCAACCACAAATTGGGCATACTCCCCAGCCCCAAATCCTATGCTGAAGCGATGGTGAAGGATCTCGGTAGAGCCGTTGAGAAAACCTGCAGTACCGCCTAATGACGTTAGCATAGCGGGGAGAACTTGAAGATTGCTAGGCATATGCTTACCGAGGCCCACAGCAGCAGCTGCCGTCGGCGCACTGTTGACCGCCTGTAACGGAACATAGTGGAGCAGGTCTTTCGCATAGGCCGCAGCAACGGCCGCGGCGTATCCTTGCCAGTCGTCATTTTTGTGCGCGTCTGCGTAGTCACATATCCCTCGGATAACCAGGCAGGGGAAGGAGTTCATCAAGCCGGCCGCCTCCATCTCGAAGCAGATGCAGTCCGCTCCCGTTTGTTGTACAAATCGATTCCTCGCAGCAGCGTCCTTGACGACTGCATTTCCTGATGCAATAACCCCGTAGTGAACTTGAGGGTCGGTGCTGTTCCTTGGTGAACGTATCACTTGAATTTTCGAATCGCAGCTGGAGCAATCGGCGCCGGGGACTCTGTGCTTGTAGGTATCTGGGAACAGGACGTCTCTGTTGGGGCCCGGAGAACTGTAGCTGCGCCCCCCTTGGGGTGGATTCTGTATATGCGGCTTTCTGAGCATCTCCGCAAGGTAGTGGGAAACTCTGGACTGAGGCTGCCCCCGAATAGCGGTGACTGCATTGAGAAGGACCATGGGAGGGTTGTTTAGGGAGCCGATTCGCTGGAGCTGGCCATCCTGAAGCGCCTTGACAAAGTCGTACTGAACAACACCGCCACTGGTGCCTACCGGCTTGCTCACGGCGACGTCACCTAGCCGGATGTCTGGGCCGCCGTCCCTAGGAATACCTGCTCCAATGCCAACCATAAGCCCGAACCGGACCTTTGGGAAGGACATCAGCATCATCGCAGCGGTGCTCGCAGCGGACGAAGTCCCGTATATCCCAGTAGGAAGTGAGGCTATGACCACATTGTGTACGCCGCTAGTCGTGCTGATATGTCCCCAGGCGTAAGAGTTCGTATCGGCGTTGAGCTGAGCGAAGTCGCGAGGTCTTGAATGCTCTACGTCGAGCATAGCGATAGCGGCCGTTCTCTCATGAGGAAGAGCGCAAACCCATCCAATAGTATATTCGTTACGGCTACTTAGCCTTTGCATGATACCGGAGCCGTTGGAGACGCTAGAACTGACGGATCCGACAGGTTGGCTTCGCTGTGCTGCGTGGAATACGCCTCGGATCTTAGCTGTAAGGTAGATGATAAAAAAAAGATAGGAGAAACGGAGGATTGCAAAAGACGTATTAGACAGCTGCGAGAAGGCGTGGAGTGCATGAGAAATTATAATGGTCTTCCGAGCTGAATTGGGCGTTATGTATCATTTAAAGTACAAATTCTGTGGTATTGTGTTGAACTTGTCTCCAAGGAGTGCTTAGCGCGCTACCGGCGGAATTTGGGAGCAGCTTGGGCAGGCTTGGCTGTGTTTTGGGTATTGAGAAATATGCAGTTCTAGGGTAAGTGTTAGGAATTGTGAGGGGGTACTGCCACAGCGTTCCCCGCGGCTTTCGGCTCCATGTTGACCGAGTTGAGACGAGTGGACGAGCTGCACGCCGCCTCATCAGTCAGAAGGGGTTTCCCATGACAATGCCAAACATCCGGCACTGGCTCGCGCTGAGACACCCTACGCGCCAAACCAATCAACTGCCTAGCTTCTGTAATACCCCGGCGGGCTTCGGGGTTTTTTGGACCAGAAGGGGGTTGTGGCGTCCTCTTAGATGCCATTACACTTTAATGCCGATGCACTCACACATTCGGAGAGTAAGACTACACTACTGCCTGGGCTAACGCGCAACGCACACGCCAACCGACCAATTGGCCAGTCAGTAGTCTCCGCGAGATCGAGCCAATAATCGGGAGCCGGGGTTGACCAAGCCAAGCTGTTTATATCTGAGTTGGTCCGAGTGTATAGTGTCAGAAGCACTGTACTCCTTTTGATGGGGGTTGAAATTGTGTGATTGTATTGCTTGTCGTACCTCTCTGGTCTGCGGCCAAAGTGTCGCTGGCCTGTCATGCCTGCGATGTATCTTCCCATTGTTCCCGCAACTGTCGTACGCTGTCATGTGCTGTCTCATGCTGTCGTATGGTGTTGCTGGCTGTCATGGTCCATTCCACTATTTCTGCATCTACTGCTTGTTATTGCTAGCTTCTAATGTTATAGGGCCCTTTCACTTTCTCATACAACAGCAGGCCACAGATCGAGTCATGATTAAAGGGAGCAGGGACTCTCCAGTTCTTGTACGAGAGCAGGTCACAGAGCTGGAGCAGTAGCACGGCATCTCCAACCCCCTATATAAGAGTAGGTCACAGAGCTGGAGCAGCAGCAGAGATCTCCAGCTCCTCATACAAGAGCAGGTAACAGAGCTGGAGAGTCATAATGAAGAGCAGCAGATCACTAGCCCCTTATATAAGAGCAGGTCACAGAACCAGAGAATAGGGCAGGAAAATAATTTTAGTCTATCATATAATACCAAATTCCAATCCCTGCCCAAGAAACACAATGCAAAGATAAGACACCATAAAATCAAGGCAATATAGAGAGACAGCTAGGGAAAAACAGAAGGTAAGGCAAAACAGAGCTACCAATCCCTCCTATCCCTATTATTTATCCAACCAGTATCCAAGAGATCGATGGTCCATTTAGATGGGAAAGGGCTATCATGATACCAACTTTCAAGGTGGATTTTGCCTGCAACCACCACATAAAGAGAGATAGTATCACCACCCAACTACACAGCCTGGATCACAGTAGCCCATTCCTGATTACCAGGTTAGATCTTCTTTACCCTTGCATGGCCTTCAGATGAGGTAACAACAAGTATTGGCAAGATCTGGCCCATCATAAACCCAGTCTTGTCAAAATTCCAGATATCTGACTTGACGATCCTATGTTTCATGATTGTGTTCCAAACAAGGTCAAACCACGCTCCAATTATCTTCAGATCTTCACATTTGGCTCTCTGGTAGTCATATGGACATGTCCAACATATCCAAAGCTCTGGTTGTCATCATATGAAGTTTGAAGCCCAATATGGTCTGACGCATGACGCGTTACGCGTCGCATGCAGTTGGTTGGCCATATCTTCCACTATATCATATCCTGGTGAAAATCCTTGCTTGTACAGGTTAAGAACCCTTTGTATAATAACCTGCTCTTTAAGGGGGTCAAGATTCTGAGAGTTGGTAATGATTTCTGCTTGAGGGAGGGTTCTGTTTAATCGCTGCTCAAGTGTTCTTTAGGGTACTAAATATTGGGCTGCAGCTGTTGCAAGGCGAAGATTCTCATTGCGCCTCATACCTTGAAGGGCAAGCTGTACTTGTGCCTCATTTCGTGTGGCGGGCATGTTGTGTTGTGGAGAAATTTGTGATGTTGTACGATGGTTCAATTGGGGCGGGGAAAGTGCGCGCTCGCTATACATGCGCGCTCGCTATGCAGTCACGTTAACGTATGTGATAAGCGAACGCAACAGACAAGCAAGTGCAACACCTTAACAAATTTTGATGGGAGTGCATGCAATAATGCAATAAGAAATTGCTAAGGACGTTAGCAATTTCTTGTTATTACATACACTCTTACTAAAATTTGTTAAAGGTGTTAACTATACTCGCTTGACTATTGCGTTTGCTTATCATGCATGTTATTATAGTTTAATTACTAACTAGTATTCCCAAACTAACTATAGTAGAGTTAGTTGATTTTACATAAGTAAAGTTGATTTGATTTTCTTTAAGTAAAAACATTAAAAACTAAATGCATCAAAAGAGAAAAATTCATAATGTGTGTGTTTGTGTGTGTGTGTGTGTATGTGTAACTGGGGGCTTCGGGTTAGGGTTTTTGATTTTTTTGATTTTTTTTAAGATGTTTTAGGGGTTTTAGGGCAGGGAAAAAAAAAAAAAAAACAGAAGCGCAGGCACACAAACTGTGAAGTTTATACTCTGGGGTCTTCGCTACCACGCTAAAACTCCCATTCTCGCACCAGAATTTAAGGCGGCGGGAAATGGCAACGCAATGACACGAGTCATCAAGGTTGGATCTGATCGGAGAAAGTATTCCAGGCCCTCCTGAAGTTGTGAGAAGGAATAGGCAAACAGCTCGGAAATCGGCGTTGCGTCAAGAGGCTCAACAAGCCCTAGCTTCCCCACAAAGAGGTCCTCAACTCTGATCGTTGCTTTCCATTCGTCTAGTTCCAATGGAAGGCGATGTAGAATGAAATATCCTAGCCCATTAATGTCCGACGGGCTTGAAACGGAGTCGCCCAACTCCGCGCTCCAGGTAGGGTCGCGGGGTAGGAGGATCTGGCAGTCGTTCACAATCTCCCACGTCTCTTGACTCAAGGCGGCTTTACCCGGAGATATTGTGGTCTTGTTGGTCACAAAGATTCTTTGTTGAAAAGGGAAGATAGCTAGAGCCACATCCGGGCCCTTATGTCCTGGTCTCTTGAAACAGATGGATACCGTTCTGCCACAGATTGCGGTCGAAAATCCCTTGCCTCTTGGGAGATGCATCATGGAGACGTAGCTGATTAAAGCGCCGTTCTCCCTGCGAATTTCAGCGCGGGTAAGTTCAGAGCCCGTTTCTTCGTTTCTCCAGATCTGAGGGCGAAAATCTGCAGATTGTTGGTGCCCGACATCTCTTTGGGCACCCAATCTATACGGCTTCTGGCCGGTAGGCTAGACCAGTCCGGGACCCAGGACGGGAGGCCCTGCTTGTTTGGATCACGCAACGTGCCGTGGCAGTATTCCAGCATCCGAAAGTCGGGGTGTTGCTGTATAAAAAAGGCGGCGATGCCGGTATAGGTCTCCCAAGCGGACAGGTGATAGTCCGCTGCAAGGCCGTAATGGCTGGCATCTTGTATGAGGCCGAGTAAGGCGAAAACCTTGTCTCCAGGATCCGAGGCCTCACAGCCAGCGCTGGATATGAGAAGGTCGAGAAGATCGGCAGTGTGGTAAATTCTCCTGTTCGCTGATAATGAGGCGCCGGTAGGAAAAAAAGGTCAGTGCGGTATCAGTAGTGCTATCACCAGCCCCAATGTAAACGAGGACCTCTTGCGCAACAGCGTAGATGCTGTCCATCATACCGACTTGATGATTCCTTTCATTGTTGTCATTTTGGTCGATGCATATGGCATCAACCCAGAGAGTGATGTCTTCGTCCTCCTTGCGGAAGCACTCTAATGCGTCGGGGCAGTTGACCGTAACAGGAAGGAGAAACCAGTAGGGCCCGAGGAAGATGTGAGATCGGCGAGCAGTGTCACCTGTTGCGGTAGCCCAAGTATAGGATACGGCCTTGAAGCGTGGTCTATCCCAGAGGCGGCAAGCTTGAAGGACCGCGTGAATGGGATCCCCTCTTTTTCCACGAGTGACACGAAGGAGCCGGATGCCGTCGCTTGGTAATGGCGGGTAGATGCACACCATCTGCTAATTCACCTTGTTAGAATGGCGCGAAAGTTCATCATCCTGGGCGAAACTGGTGATGGCTTCGCGTTGATTGACGGTCTCTGGCTCGTCGACAATCCTCGACTCCGGATAGACAATTGACTGAAATTGGCCAGTGGAGGTAAAGTCTCGGGATAGGATCTGGTTTAGTAGAAGACCAGCCTTTATGAAATTCCGGACCCGAATCCAGAGGTGCTAGGGACTCGCACCTATCGCACCAGGCTGTGCCGTCGACGGGCTTGATCTCAGGCGCCGAGTAAATGCAAGATGACCGGTGCCAATTTGACATTGCCGCAAGTATCAAGTGCTATGATTGTCGTGCTAGGTCCCAGTGGAAATTGAGTAGGCCTTTCAAAGTTTCGGAGGATGGAGGAAGATGGTGGGAGCTTCGACGGGGAGACTCGCTCAACCGCAACGTGATGCCTAGCTAGCACAGCCCGCGGGGCGTGACCTTTATTAATTTGCTACCTTGGGTAAGGGGCTAACCGAAATTACCGAATCATGGGCGCGGCCTGGAACTAGTGGTGCATCCCATCAAATTCAATGATAACCTTCTTTGGCCTCAAGGTTCTTGATCTAGCCCAAAAGATATGCTGGCCAGCCCTGTAATCCGTTGGTGATGGAGGAAGTCACAAAGACTACCGGGGCTGACCGTCGCTGACCGGTAGGCCGCGTTGCGGCCTGTAGTTGGTTCGATCTGTTATAAGAGGCGGAGTTGGTGGAGAAGGGTTGACTTGGCTAGGTTTGAGTGGTCAGTCGGACTTCCCCATGCGAGGATATATGTGGGAAGTCTTCCAGAGGAAATATACACATAACCGTGGAACCGGCAAGAAGGGTACATCCAGATACGTCTGCCCCTCTGGAACAAGCCCCCCCGGGCTTCTCTCGAACAATTTTTCAGGAATAAAGTAACCACTCACAGCTTGCCAGTGTAAAGCCCCGACTAATATCACAACTTTGTTCCCTATGGGCATCTCTTTCGGCTCCCCGACCCTCACGCACGACCCGCGCGACCCGCGCAAGCTTCAAAATGGCTCCTAAGTGAAGTCACTGCGCGCCAAAAAGTCCACGAATGTTTCTCGCACGTGGCCCCATTTCCTACGTTTTGAACAACTTCCATTCGATCCAAGGGAGCCATGGAAAAGCCTCCTGTGGGTGTGGCCCAAAGGCACCAGTGTCAAACCGTCAGAATAGCTCAACCAATTAGATCATGCAAATGGGTGGTTCTGTGTGTTGTATTTCTTGGAGCAGAGCCTGCGTGCAGAGCCTTTTTGTGTGGCTGTTAGCGCCTTGGCTACGTGCTCAATCCAGCCTAGCGCTCCCAGGGCTCCACTACTGATGTGCCACTTTGACACCCTGCACCCTCGAGGTGGGGTACCACCTCCAACAGATGGCCATTTTGTCTCCCTTTGCGATACGGACGGAAATACTGATTAGCTACTATTATATCAGCTGATAACGTGGGTAACTAAGCCGGACAATGCTGTGATTCAACCAGGGTTCAAGAAACCATTCTCGACTTTAACCAGACTCGTAGGTCCGTAACATCGTTGGGCCCGCTGCTAAGCCATCAGAGGGTAAGGGAATTACCAATTGAAGGGTTAATTCCTCACCTCGGTACATCTGGGTAGATTTTAATATGTAACAGTAATGAGAATACGAAACAAATTGTCAATGAAGTATCTCTTTTAAAATACGGCCTGGACCGCTCAAGATCGCCGGTAGTATCGCTAATGGACCATAAAGGAAAAGATAGAAAGTAGAGCGAGGGAACATCACACATGGGCAAAAAAATCGCACTGCTTCTGCCAACATGTCCAAAAGAGAGCCCCCGGTCTTAGTAACTTCCCCCCCCGGGGATACTTGCCAACGCGGTCCTGGCGGCTGGGCTCGTCGCAATGGCATCGGACGTTCTCCGCGCTTATCCCCCTCTGATCGGCCCACGTGAGGAAGGTATTGCAGGGCGAACAGGCGTAATACGGCCGCAGGGCGTTGCCGTTGGGGTTGTTGGTGCCGACGTGGCGGAAGATGGTGGGTCTCCCGCAGCGCCGACAATCAGGGCCGAGCACCGGGAAGGGCGGTTCCCCTCTGTCGTTGAGCGGGAGGGCCCAGACTTCGGCGAGTGAGACTGGCCGTCTTCTGGTGAAGTTTTCAGGTCCGGCAGCCTGCTCTGCGCCGTTCCCTTCCCCGTTGGTGTTGGCGTTGGCGTTGGCGTTGGCGTTGGCGTTGGCGTTGGCGTTGGCGTTGGCGTTGGCGTTGGCGTTGGCGTTGGCGTTGGCGTTGCCGTTGGCGTTCGCATTTGCATTTGCATTTGCATTTGCGTTTTCGGGGCGGGCTCTGTCGCCAACGGCCTCAGGGCTCCTCCCCTGCGCTTCATGGTACCATATCTCCAGGGCTCTCTCGTAGAGAGCATTGGCATCAGTTAGGTTATCATAATTATACCCTTTATCGTCGTCATCCGAGTCGGGATCTCTGATGTAGATGGGCTTCTTCTCGTCCCGTCTGCGCGGGAGCGGTGATGGAGACCCACTATGGCGTCTCCGCGGGGCGGGGCCGAGAGTAGAGACGGGAGAGAAAAACGCCTGGCTAAGTCCAGAGCTGGGGGGTTGGAAAATACTGCTGCCGCGGGATGGTGGCGTGGCGGGTTGGTTCCTGCTCGGCGGCGTAGAAGGACGCTGCTCGAGCATGGTTGGTCTCCGGGCGATGAGCGAAGGTGTCTCGGGGCCAGCATTTTTCACTTTAGAAACCCAACCACCGATCTCTGTGGCTGTAACTGCTAGCCGAGGCGGAGCCTTGATGATGCTTGCTGTAGGAACGGGCCACGGAGAGGAGGTAGACCTGGGGCGCTTGGTGGGTGTCTCGTTGATTCGATTTCGTACCACCGCTGCCTCGCCAACAACCCTGACATCCTCGCCCGAGTCCCGCTCGGCCGGGCGCTTGGGAGTCCTCCGAGGAGTGGAGGGCGCTCTTGGCCGTGTCGCAAGGACTGCATCGTCATAGCCGCCCATCAGATCCACAAGCAGGCGTCGGTTCGATGTCTTTGATACCAGGGTCGTGTGTCCCGAGGGACGCAACGCTGAAGGGGGAGGTGGAAGCAAAGGCGAAACGATGTCATCGCTCTTGCCCGTCCCGGAAACACCGCTCGCGGTTGAATGGCTGGCCACTGGTGCTGGCCGAGGCGTCCCCGCGTGGACCCGAAATGCGGGATTCGACTGTGAAGCAGGCGCAGGCATTTGGATGGCCCCCTCTATTTTAGACGACCAAGGCAGGGAAGAAAAAGAGCAAAATAGACCCGGAAAGTGTTAACCAAGGGAACTGTGGACAAGCTGCGATGGGCTACGCTACACGTATATATTTGGGCTGCATGGCTTTGGGCTGCATGGCTTTGGACTGCATGGCTTTGGACTGCATGGCTACATGGCTGCGGGGGAGAAAATCAGCCTGACCAACCCGTGGGAAAAAGCGCCGTCCGAGGCCTCTAGCTGGCCAGTTTTTGGGCTGTATAACCCCATGCCAGCAGGCAATGACTGGGGTCGCAACTAATGAGAGACAGTCAGGCTCTCAGGGCACCCAATCATCTGGCAAACAGCCTGGACCTGTACGTGAAGGTGCGATGAGAAGTCGAGGAGGTGAAGGATCGTGGTGCTCGTATCCATTGATACTTTCTTCTGCTTTGGCGGCCAGTTGTGTTTTCCTGTATTAGTACTTTATGTGTTCGAAGGTAGAATCTTTGTTGGGGTGGCAATGTGCTGTATGGCTGCTATCAGCTAAGGAGAGCATGCGCAAGATCTAGGAAGTGGGCTTGCATGCTTGCACCTGCGCGAGGAAATAGGTGGTGGGCTGGAGCATAGGCTTGTTGGCCTGTGCGCCTGGGAGTGCTCCCAACAATCTTAAAAAAGGCCTATAAAGGGAGGTTCTGGCTTCCAGCTAGATCCACAGAGAGCAGAGACAATTTGCACAACCAATACTATCAAGCAGTGCAACTCCACCAATTCCACCCAATCCACAATCCACAGTTCTAGCACCTTCCAGAGTCTTTGTTTCCGACGCTGGAAGGCTGGCGTTCTGGCACTGTGTGGCCAGAATCCCCTTTCTTTCTGACACTCACAACCACTGCCTTTCGACGTTCTCAGCTGCATCACCACCACCAACCTCCTGCCCTCGCTCTCGCTTAACCAACCGCCAGCCAACCAGCTTGAGAACCCAACAGGCCGTGAACTCTTACGAGTGAGAGCGGGTGTCGTTAGGTCTATGGAACAGTCCGCTAAAAAGAACCGGCTGCATTTTAGGCCCTTCAGCTTGCAGTAAAATGCGTGAGGATTGCATCGGGAGGCATTTCAGCTGTAAATAAGAGCGTAAATAAAGGTAGTTGGGACTTTTTGGAAGGTATTTGGCTCTTTAGGCGCTAGCATCTCTCTCTGTGATACCCAGGTTGGACTTCTTAAGGAAGAATCCGTAAATACCGACTGAAGTAAGATCGTCCCTGCGTCCCGCCAACTGCATGTGCTTCGCTGCGAGATGTCTCCCCTTTGCGAAACGTGACTGTCAGGCAGTGTCGCCGATAAGATGCTGGAACTGCCATCCCCAACTTATCACCAACTGGAACTCTGCCTCATTGCACACGCTGTAAGTCACTTCTACTAGTACCGCCTTCAATCTCATTCACTACCAAGCATTATCAGAACTGCCAGAGGCATGACTGCCGTCCCTTCCTTCCTCATCTTGATGCCCCACCAACAAGATGGATCTGGACAGCGGCCAAAGTGTAGCCATTTTCATTGCCCGTTTACTAGTTGCTTTTAGATTAAGAGGGAATACCACTAGACCATGGCCGACCAACTATCCCTCAACATAGCCCAGACTCTCGCTCCCGTCTCGCAAAAGATCAAAGAGCTGCAAGCAGAAGGCCTATCCGAGGTCGAAACCAAGATACTCGCCATCCTCGTGTCCCTCCTACAGGATGCCCCTAAAGACACCGCTTCCAATGACACCACAGGCACCGCATCAACCGCATCCGCAGCCGCCGCCTCCATCGACGACCTCTGCCCTGCGGCCCAGATCGACGACCCCGCAACCCAGGCTTCCATCGAGGCCTTCCTGATGGAGCTGTGGGAGCTTCTGATCAGTCTCGTGTCCTCGGTCCCCTACGACCACCCCGCCCAGGACACCATCGCGACCTTTCTCCAGGAGCTGCGACTGCGAGCGAGGAGAACAGTAGCCGTATGGGGGGTGCGTTTTCGTTCTTTTCTCTCCCTCCTTTCCCTGATATGCTATCGGCCCCAGGCCAGGGAGCGACTTTGGAGAGATCTCCCCTTGCTGTTGGGCTTTGTTCGAGAGGCATGAAGTAGTATGCTGCCCTGTTGTTTTCTTTCCTTGCGGCACTCTAGGGGGATGCCTTGTCTCTTCATCCTCACGACCACCCCAGTAACCTAAGGTTGACCTATCACGCAGACCCCGAATCCATCCAAGACGAAGATGCCGAGTGCATCAACTTCAAAGACAGATACGAGTAGATCAACTTCAACGCCTTTGTCGCTCGCGTCACCAACTTAGGCCTTACCAACTGGACCGTCTAGGGTATGATTGAAATCAGGGCCGGTCTCGAGGGAGGCGTTCATGCGAGTAGTAGGATTGAGAAGGGCGTCGAGAAAGGCATCCACAGGGGAATCCCCGAGTACAGCATCCCCGAGTACAGCGTCCACGAGTACAGCGTCCCCGAGTACAAACTCATCGTCGCCAGCCAGTGGATCCTACTCGCTGGTAAGCCCATCTTTCAGGATGCCTTCCGCGTCGATACCCTTGACTCCCGCGAACTCAAGATGACGGCTCCAGGTCCTCTGTATAGGGGGAAGCTGGGACTGTGCATGGACCGGTGATGGTTCTGGCGAAGCAAGCTGCGCAGCGGATGAAGGAGATTGTAGATCAGGATGGGAGGGTGGACGTGCTGGGGGGGGGGTGGGGGGCATCAGGAGGATCAGGGGATCATAGGGATTAGTAGCCGCGAGGATCAACATCCCAACGCCCAAGCTGGCCTCCACCAAGGCACCACCGGGATGCCCTGGTCAGTGCCATCGCTGTCTGGCTCTGGCTCGTTTCAAGTCATCTCCAGCGCTGACTTCGAACTCCCGGCAAGGCGCTCGCCTCCATCAGGATAACGAGAAATCTGAAAACTCCGATATTGACATCACCGCTAGGGCTAAGAACTACCAATGGGTACCCAGGACCCATGGACCCAAATGGACCCATGGGTCAATGGGTGGGTACCCATTGCTTGGCACGGGTCCGACCCATTACCCAAAAAAACCAATGGGTCCATTTGGGTACCCATGGGACCCATGGGTACCCATGAGTCCTACATATCAACAAGCACAAAAATATAAGAAATATGGTTATTTATACAATGGCAAGATGCTATATTAAGGCCAATGCTGATCCAGTAAAAAAGAGGTCAGCCATATGGTGAAGTAATGGATGTGCCCATCCCTGTACTAATCCTAACAATTTGGGGTTACTGGTAATCATGGTGCTAATCCCATTGATTTGTGACCAACCTCTGCCCTATTACCAACTGGGTTCAAATGTATTCAGTTCAAGTCCCCTACTAAGCCGACAGGGACTCATTAGCACTGCCTAGGGTTTCACCACCTGCAGTCACCTCTGCTTCAACACCACCTGGACTTTCATTACCCCTACTAGCTGGATTACCAGCCAGATTACCATTGCTCAAGGGCCCAAGGACATTAGATTCCTTATAGGCTTGGATTTTCTGGACTTTCAGAGTCTTAATCAGCATCAGAGTCTTTATTCTCATTGGCCTGTAATTTGGGAAAAGGGTTCTTTGGCTTCTTAATAGCCTGAACATTCTTCCCTTTAGGATTGGCCTAGGCAATTTGACTTTTTTCTAGCATATGTTTAGCTTGCTCTATGCACTATGAGTTATAAGTCAGTATAATTACCACATAGATTACCACAACTCAGATGTAAACATACCTCACTAGCCAATTATTGAAACATTATGGGTGTTTGGTAGAGGGAATTCATAGCCTAAAATGAGCCTACAGGAGCAAATTTCTATATTAGCCGGAACAGAAGCTATATATCCTTTTACATGACCATAACATGGCAGGCATGGATTACAAGGAGATTCATGGCTAGAAATATAGAATTAGTATATATAGTAATATTATATCACTGATAATAAGGGTACTTACAGTCAAAGATATTAACTAAAAACCCCTCTGATGTTCCTTAAAGGCATTTAATGGCTGCCTATTACCATCTGAAACCCTCCATGACCAAGATATCATGGGTAACCTCTTTAACCAGGCAAGTAAACAGGGCAAAGGGTATCAAGAGTTGGGTTGATTTTTGGAAGGCCATGATTTCCTTCAAAGCTTTTACTATAGATAAGGTTAGTCAATGGATTACCACAGGGATTAACACAATATATACCTCCATGTCTAGCCTTTCTCTTTGTCTTGGGCGTCTTGGTGCCACCATTTAAGAGTATGTGGGACCGAGCAACCCTCCACTTCTGATACTCAAGAGGGCAGGGCCGATAGTCAGGTAGCGCCCACACAGCCTACTTGACAATCAGTATGGAAAATCACTCACCTATGACATCCCACTCTGGGAAGTGGAGTCATGTGATTTGTCATGTGACTTTAAGTGATCTGTGCGATCTGTGAACAGATTGCACAGAGCAGTGTACTTGGTTTCTTGATCTATGTGATCTGCAAACAGATCGCACAGATCATGGTCCTACGCACCAAGAAGGGTACAAGGTACCTCACCCCCCATCACAAGGTAACTAGCTAAATAACCATCATGCACCGCACCATGGAGCGTGAGGATTCCTGTTCCTCACACAAGCAATTACATTCTATTATGTCCCATTACTTTACAAGTCCTTGGTGACAGCAATCTGTTCAACAGAGTGTAAACCCCCTTCTTGAGATACTTGCCTTCGAGAGTCAACCTTCCTCCACAACCCCAACCCTAGAGCATACGGCTTTATGATCTGTTGTTCAATACCAGGTACTTAGGTACCTAGTGTGCAGGTTGTAACATCACCATAACTATCGTGAGCCGGATAGTAGAAGTCAGTTTCCGAGTCGGTATTAGGGTTTCATTATATCATCAGGTTGATGGGGCGGTCAAAATTGATTAGCACATAGATTACCACATTACCATGCATGTTCATTAGCCCTAATTAATCCAACAGAAAGTACTCTTACTAAACCTATCCCTTTATACCATACTTATATCATGTTTGCTAATATGGTTGAAAAACTTTTTTATGTAGGAGAACCCTAACCTCTATATATGCACTTGGACCCATTTGACCCATGGGTACCCATGGGTACCCATGTGAATGGGTGGGTAAATGGGTCCAACCCACGCCAAGATTTGGGTACCCAAAAATTACCCACCCATTCACATGGGTACCCATGGGTACCCATGGGTGGGTAATTCTTAGCCCTATGTGTGACCTATGTTGGCTGAGATAAATGATGTTGAAGTTTGGGTATTTTTGAGGTGGTTTTGATGGGGTAACCCCCTGTGATCTTGGCGATGGGCCCTGTGCACGCCCCTAGCCACATGTACAGCCTCTACTATAGCCACTCACACACCTATTAGTGGGGCAACTCACATGACTACTCATATAAACTTGTAAATTTATTTTGATAGCAGTCAATAATAATTTTTACTCTTTAACACTCATCACTTACCAGATGGAGCCTTTTATAATCCTTCTTCCATTTCACCTCTTGATTTACAAGCCATGTAAACATACTATTCCAGTTGATAAGGTTTTAACTCACCTTCATATGATACATAAATCTCTCCTAGCCTTAAAAAGATTAGATATTACAAGAGTTTATAAAAGTTCAACTGCTCTTTGGAACAACCAGCAAGAGCTTTGAAATTTTACAGTGCCAAAGAAACCCATTCCAGTAATTGACTTACTCCAAGCTCCTTTTCTAGATAGGTTAAAGTGTAAGTCTTGCTTATATGTTGTCTGTAATGTCTGGAATATATAGTCATACTGTCATATAATGTATCATTGGATCAACCTAAACAAACAAGGTTGCCAAGTCAAAGAGTCATAACCATAAGATATGCTATGGACATCAAGTATCCCTTGCCAATAGTTCTTCTGGGGCCAATATGGCTTAGTACTCTTTAAAGTCATTCTTCCTTCTTCTATATACACAGCTGTCATATGACAATAGCCTAACTAAGATAAGAGGCTCATTTCTTCCTTTAACTTGAAATATTCCTAATTTTAGCACCATATAATAATTATTCTTGAAAATGAAGGAAAGCTGGCCCTAAGCCCATGGCTAAATTGTACTGGTTGGGCAAGCTATCTTATTAACCTTGAGGTAAAGAGGCTATGTCATATAACATCACTGAGAGCAACTGATGGCTGGCTTTAAGAAAAGGATGGGAAGCTAGCCAAGATACTTACTATTACTTAAGAAAGCCTCTACTGGCTTGTCCTTTAAGCCCAGGAATCATGCTTATATAAAGAGGTTGGGATTATAGTACTATTTGAGATTAACTAGAAAGCTATGGATAGAAAGCCAAACAAGCCATTTAAGCCCTGCCTTAAATGTCATATGATAGACCATTATATTAGTATATGGAAGAGTTTATTGGGGTATATTTTCCAGGTATATAACTGGGACAATAGTAATAAGCCTATTATAATATAGACAATAGACCAGATAGACTAGTTAAAGGTCTTATATTAACATCTCCTATGGACCCCCTAGGACACCATTATTATATAATAACTAGACTAAAGCATGCTGGATTTCCTTGTTTCTCTTTTAGACTACCTTATCCTAGACTTAATATATAATAGCCTTCTATTATCTATACTTGTAATACTTGACATAAGGGAAGATAGAGGTTAGGTTTAGCCATAGAACTATATTAATTCTCCCTTTGCCATTGTTAAGGTTACAAGAATGCTTGTTATATAACAGAGCCAACTAGAAGCCAACAAAATGAGTTTTAGCCAGAAGGGATTGTTTAATGTCATATAAGGCAAAGTGTCCTAGTTTATAATAATTGTCCATCCTGGCAATCAGCCAATACCTATAGACTAGATATTTGACCTCTATACCTATAGGATAAAGATTGCCATGTCAACTCCATCTAAAGGCCAGCTTTTATTTAATGGTTTAGAGGTAATATACTTTAATATTACATTCTAGATGAATTGTTTTATAGAAATGTTATATCATCTTATGGAGGAAATTGATAGTGTGATAGTCCAACTTACCTTTTTGTTTATCTTAAAAGATAAGATGCCTCTTATTCTTTGGAATAAGCTGTTAGATAATAGTTTATAAGATAAAGTTGGCTACTTATTTCTAATAGACCCAAAGAATCAGTAGATGGAAGGATATGCTAGCTGGGTCTTTAAATGGATCCTAAGTGTCTTAAAGCTAAAGGCTGAATGATTCATTGATTACCTAGAAGATCTAATCTATCATATGACTACTATTAATAAATACCTGGCCCAGGTTAACCACTTATAAGAGCTTTTCCTTATCACTATATACCTCTTAGGGAGGCAGCCTGCTTATATAACAAAGATACTTAGTATCTGACATTTCAATATTACATTTGGAGGGTACCATAATATCTTTATCTAGAATAAGATAGTTGTCACACTTGTCAAGCTCACCTAAGGTCAACAGGGTGATTCACCTCCTTGACCTGGGCTGACCGTGGACACGAGGATTCACACACCATGGACCATCAGGAGTGGGGACTAGAGCCTCAGTCATTGGCAGTCACCATTCCAGCATGATGGGCCAACCAAGGATCTCCAGCAGATTGGATCGAGACCTTGGACCAAATACAAGCAAGGGCAATCCACATAGTGGATCAACCCGCGCTAACCTCCGTCATCAGACTTCAGATTTGTCATGGACGAACCACACAACCTCAGCATCGTGGTCCAGGCTGCATGACAGCTGAATGGATTGTATGATGGTCTTTTAATCAGGAACCTCCCTGATATCGCAGCCATCCCGATGGAAGACTTTGGACCAACGATTGCAGGACTCCCATCTCAGTGGTGACAGGTGGCCGTGACCAGGCCCACTCAGGCAGCAATGAGTTATGAAGGGAATCACTGCTGCGATAGTCAATGTGGGACCAACCTAACAATGCTGTGGCCAGTGATAGTACCAAGGACTTGAGGGAACCTCTATAGCGATGGACACTGAACCACTAAAGCTGTTGAGAGTAAGTACTAATATAGGCTGAAGACTTGTTGTATGATGGCCGGCTTCACTTGGTATGTAACCATGGATTGATAGGGCGCTTGTGATGGGCGGCTAAGGATTCTTGGGACTGATGGGTGATTAGGATGGAACATGGGTATTATTGTATCTAGTACATAGCCTTCCATAAAAGGGGTAAGAAGAGTGATGAATCCTCAGAGGGAGAAGAAGCTCTGTAGTCCTTTTTGGAAACTGACCTTAGAAAGATTATTAGCTGAACTTTAGTGAAGCTGAGGGGAATTCTATCCTTGTGGAACCCTTGTTGTTTGTTCATCAATTCTTCATTGTATCTTCTGAGATAGTGACCTTGTTGACTTGCTCTTGTGTACTGTATTTGGTGATCCTGTCCTTGATTGCTGTGAGGAGCTCTGTGGTGGTTTGGATGTGACCGGTGATAAGCAACCACCCTCTTCTTTAATTGACTTGTAACTGCGAAGGCATTGTGTGTTATCCCCTGTTTGATCATTCTATCTCCCTGAATGATTTGATCGTCTGATACTATCTGGATCATTGTTATAGCTCTATAGTTTCATCTTGTAGTGTTTGTATACCTTGTCGTTGTCATCCCTGCTCTACCTTACTTCTTACCTAGGTGTGGCGCCGGTGTCATAGATAATCTTTCTATGTTAGTATATCTATAAAATCTTTTCACCTAAATTCACCATGGTGACTAGAGGATCTTATTTGACCGTCCTTTAGGAGAAGGAACCAGTTACTGAACCTGTTACTGATCTTATAGTCTGGGAACCACCTGTAATGAACACCAGAGCAATTAGCAAGCACCTAAAACTCCCTATAGGATCCAAAGCCATCATCAATCCCCCTAACTGGCTTGTTACTATCTACTAACAACTCGCTAGTGTGTACCAAGAATTATATATGTATGTCTATGATATGAAAAATGACCCTGACTAACTTAAGGAAGTAACTACTGGTTTTATGAACCTGGTGAGTGACTACTGACATATGGTCCAGGCTGTCAAAAGTAACCTGGAGATCCTTGACTATACATGAAAGGATCTTGCATTCTCTTGCCAGAACTTTAGAATGGAGGTCAATGAAAAATTGTCATAGTTTGTTACCATCTCTACTAATTGTGAGAAGGCCCTTGGAGTTGTCCTAGCCAGAACTGAAAACTTGTGTAAGGACACCAGGGATCTCTGCCGGTAGAAGATTGCCTAAGATTAATGAATTTGTGTGGTAGAAGAAAAGGTATAGGAACAAGCTCTAGAAGCTGTTTGGCTTAATGAACTTCTGTGCCTATAAAATGAAAGACTAGCTGAGTAGTAGTCTGCCCTTCTTGAATAATAATAAGGTTATAACCAAGTTGGGACCTGGGCTAATAAGATATAAGCTTAGCTGGATAGCCTAGTGTCAAATACCTGTGTAGGAGCCCTACTAACTCCTAAGGATGTTAAGATGATTAAGATGCTTAAAGGCTACTTTAGAAGCCTCCTTAAGGATATTCATATAGCCAAATGTATAGGTAAGTATGACCCCGAGGCTATTATCCAATAAGCTATTAAATGCTCTTAGAAAACCACCTCTGAGAAACCCTTGTGACGATTGACACAACTGTCGCTAAAGAAATCTACCTCCTCCTGGCATGATCCCTTCAAATCAGAAGAAGACCCCCTGACTGATCATAATCTTGGCAGAAGATTGACCCAGGAAAGCTTGGCGTGTGTGTAATGGCAAATCGATAGCCTATAGTACTCTGACACATGTATATGAGGTGGTAACGGAGGAACGCCTCCCCTATGAAGGCGTGTGCGTATGAACACCTCCCTGCCTTCCTCTGATGGAGACCATAGCCATGACAGTGACCACTCTCAAAGGTCCAGCCCATCTCCGCCACCACCAGGGCCCCTGGGCCCTCCTGGAGGTCCCCTAAGCGGACTACCTGGACCTCCAGGTGGACCACCCGGCCTGCCAAGTACACTACCCCCTGGTAGGCTGACACCTCCTAACAACTCTGCCCTCTTGATTGACTTGGTCCGTGGCATATAACAAACTAACCATGAAATCACATGTGCCATGAGAGCTATTGGACAATGACCATTGAGTCTCACCTCTGCTACCATGACCAAGCCTGATTGATTTGATGGCAAGGACAAGGTGGAATTTAAGACCTGGTGGAGATTGATTAAGGAATATGTCAAATTTCATGAAGATAGTTTTTGAACTGACCTCTCCCTTATCAACTAGGTAGGGTCATACACCAAGAAAACTATACTTGAATGGCACCAGAAGAGAGCCAGGCAGATTGAAAAGCTAGGCTTTGCTGATACCTAGGATGGATACCAAACTGTAATGAAGGAATAGTTCTGAGACCTATCACATAAGCTAAGGGATGTAGCTGCAATACAAGTGTTGAAGTATAATAAGGACATTAACAAGTACATTACTAAGATTCAAGAGCTAAACCATTCTATGGATACAAGTGGTGTTATACTCTAGGGAATTGTCAAGAGTACTATCCCTGAAGCCATTCTAGACCTTATGTACTTATATACTAATGGTATCCTGGCTGATAATGCAGACTTCTTTGAAGTAGTTGTTTCTATAGGCCTCCTTTATGAAGAAAAAATGAAGGACTATGTTATTCTTTGAGGAAATCAGCAAGGAAAAGACAGGTCCACTTTAAATTCTAAGGAGTGCTTAAAGGAGGATAAAAAGGAGGACAACAAGTCCAGCTCCCACTCTGACAAGCCTATTATAGAGAAGCCTAAAAAGGATAAAAAGTGTAAGTGTAGTGAGAAAGAAGATAAGCCTAAGCCGGCCTCTAACCATAAGAAGCACTGGAACTCCTACAAGGAAGCTATTACTGGTATGGACAGGGCTGACATTGAGAAACATAAAAAGGACCAAGCCTGTCACTACTATAGATGTCAGGGACATGACACCTTAGAGTACTACAGTGGAAAGTTATAAGATGGTAAGGAGATCCTAAGGCCTCTAAAGGCTACTGGTGCCAAGAAGGCCTGGTTCAAGGACATAGAACCTGAAACTGATAATAAGACTCCACCACCCACTAAGAAACCCAAGGTCAGTGCAACCATCATGGCTAATAAGTTTCCTGAGATGTTTCCCTGAATCCTAGAGTTGTCTGATGACTCTAAGGGTTTGGATTTTTAAAAGGAGACCAGGCATCAATGATACCAGGAATCTTCCCCTGAAGAGTCATTTCTTTTATCCCAGCTCCTAAGAAATGATCTCTTAAGGAGCCAGGTACTGACCGACTAGCCAAGAAGGTCAGAATCCCAATATAAGAGCCAGTACACAGGGAATGTAAGATCGTCCCCATGATGATTATGTGTCATGGAGCTTCTAAAATCCCTATGTGAGCACTCCTTGACATAGGAGCTTTAGGACCTATTATGAGCAAGGCCTTGGCAGATAAGTGGTTAATACCCAAAGTCAAACGTAAGTATGCCAGGCCTTTAGAAGCCTTTAACATGACCACTGACCCTACAAGTGGGAAGTTCTATACAAGGCAGCTGGTCTTATAGTATCAGGAAGATCATTTCTCCTACATTTCCTTTGAGATATCCCCCCTTGAAGATAAATATGATGTCATTTTACCTTATTAGTGGCTCTCGAAGCATTAACCTAACCACCTCTAGGATGTGGATATTGGGAAAATCTCCTTTTCTAGTGCCCATTGCTGGCACAACTATATATCAATGGCAGTGCTAGGCAAGAAGGAATTCAAGGCCAAGATCTTGTCATTGATCTTTGCCAGTGTCTCTTCCTTAGTCCAACAGATCCCTGAAAGGTTTAAGGACGTTATTCCCCTTGTGAGCCCTGAAGCAACAAGGAGACTTCTGGATCACTGACCCTGGGATCATGTGATTGACATCATAGGAGACTAATAGCTTCCTTGGGGCCTGCTGTACCTTATGTTATGACTAGAAAAGAGAATCCTTTATGAATGGACCAATAACATGATGGCAGAAGGGAAAATCCAAAACTCCAAGTCTCCATGCTCCTTGCCTATCTTCTTTGTCAACAAGGACGCTTCCATGGAAAAGGCAGTCACCCAAGACCCTAAGAATCTTAGACCTGTGGTGGATTTCAGAAGTGTGAATGAATAAATAGTGAAGAACTAATATCCACTCCCCCTTATCACTGAATTATAGGATGCCCTAGTAGGATCTGTTATCTTTATGAAGATAGACCTTAAAACAGGGTTTAACCTGGTTTAGATGAAGAAGGGACATAAATGGAAAATGGCCTTCTGAACCTATTTTGGACTTTTCAAGTTCATGGTCATGCCCTTTGGATTAACCAACGCCCCTATAACCTTCCAAGCCATGGTCAATGAGATATTCAAGGATATTAATAAAGGACTTTACACCTATGTTAATGACCTCCTTATCCATGCCTCTACTTAAGAGGAATATGATAGGATCCTTCTCCAAGTCCTCTAGAGGCTTAAGGAAAACAACCTAGCCATTAACCCTTAAAAGTATATTTAGGATACTAAGGAACTTAAGTACCTTAGTTATGTCATTAGTAACAAGGGAATCAAGATGTCTCCTGACAAGGTCAACTATATCCTCTTATAGAAAACTCCCACTTGTCTTAAGGAAGTATAATAGTTCAATGGCTTCATAAACTTCTATAGGCACTACATCAAGAACTTCTCTAAGATCACCAAACCCTTAACTAACTCTACTAAGTTAGATAAAAGGTCTTGGCACTGGACTAAGCACATGTAACTAAGCTTTGATGCCCTTAAAAAGGCCTTTATAAAGGCACCTGTCCTGGCATACTTTGTCCCTAGTTGCCAAACCATGATAGAAGTAGACTATTTAGATTAGGCCCTTGGGGTAATCATGTCTTAACAAGGAGCCAATGGATGATAGCATCCAGTAGCCTTCCACTCAAGGAAGCTAACCCCTACAGAAATCAATTATAAGATCCATGATAAGGAGCTCCTTATAATAGTTAATGGTTTCTAGCAGTGGAGATACTACCTAGAAGATGCTGCCCATCACACCAAGGTCTTCTCAGACCATAATAACTTAGCCTACTTTCAGACGGCTAAGGTCCTTAACCACCACTAAGCCTACTAGGCCAAGCAGCTCTCTACCTTTAACTTTATTATCAATTACTGACCAGGAACCTAAAACAGTAAAGCTGATGCGCTCTCACAATGCAAAGAGTACTGACCGGAAGGGAGGGGTAAGAACCAGCCAATAACCTTAGTTCTAAATGAGAAATACTTTTTAAATTCAAAAGGACCTCTATTGATTCTTACAAAAGCTAGACTTTATAGCATCCCCAAGCCTAAGTGGAATAAAGACTTCTTCAGGCTTATTAAGAAAGCCATATTGACTGATACTATATACCAATAGGCCCTGGTAACCCCTAGAAAAGATATTAATAACCAGGATGGCATTTTGTTTATCAAGGGACATATTTGGATTCCTGATAATGCAGAATTCAAGAAGCATATCATATGATCCAAACATAATACCAAGGTGGCAGGCCACATGGGCATGGATAAGACCATTAAACTCATCAGACGGCACATATAGTGGCAAAACCTGGAAACTAACATCACCAAATTTATATGTTCCTATCACAAGTGTTAAGGTAATAAACCAAGATATCACTTCCCATTTGGTCCTCTTTACCTAATCAAATTAAAATACTCTCTATAGAGACTCATCTCTATAGACTTCATCATAGACTTACCCTTAAGTAATGGGTATAGTTTAATCTGGGTAGTGGTCAATACCTTTACTAAAATGGCACATTTTATATCTCTTAAGGATGATACTAAGAAGACCTAAGACCTCATCCCAGTTTTCACCCACAACATTTGGAAGCACTATGGAGCACCTACAGGCATCATATCAAACCAAGACTTAAGGTTCAATACAGACCTCTGGCAAGACTTCCTCAAATACATTAGAATCAAGCCTCAAATGTCAACATCATTCCACCCAGAAACTAATGGCCAGACTAAATGTCTCAACCAGTACATCAAGGCCTACCTTAGGGCCTTTATAAACTATAAGATGAATAACTAGGATACCCTGCTCCCCACTGCTAAATTTACATGGAACAACGCCAGATTGACCTCCACTAGCAGCTCTCCCTTCTATACTAACTATGGAATCCACCTAGTAGCACATAACCCCCCTGACGAAACTATATGCAACCCATATAGTAAAATCATGGCCCACTGGATGATAATGGTCTATGAGGAACTTTACATTACCCTATAAGAATCCTAGGCCCAGATGAAGAAGTTTGCTAACAGGAAGTGAAGCGAGGCACCCTTGTATGAAGTAGGATAACTGGTGATGCTTGATATAAGGAACATTAAAACCAAAAGACCTTTAAAGAAGCTAGATAAGAAGTTGTTAGGCCCCTTTAAGATCATCAAGGTAGTATCCCCTATTATAGTCTGACTTAAACTCCCTCCTTGATGGCAGATACACCTTACCTTTCATATTTCTCTGATAGAACCATACTAACTAGGTACTTAAGTGATCCTAGATCCCTTGGAAGTCCTAGAATAGGTTAGGGACATCTACCCTGAGGAATATGTTATGGAAAAGGTGTTAAACTCCAGAAATAAGGGTAATAAGGTCAAGTACCAGGTCAAATGGGAAGGATATGACAAACCTAAGGAACTTACTTGGGAACCCTATAAGCACTTCATAGAAATTTTAGAACTTTGGGACTTCCATGTCAAGTACCCCTATAAACCCAAGGATCCAAGGGTCACTGATCCTGGTCCTATAGTCAGGACATTATGAGAGGGGGATAGTGTTACACTTATCAAGCTCACCTAAGGTCAATAGGGTGATTTACCTCCTTGACCTGGGCTGACTATGGACATGAGGATTTATACACCATGGACCATTAGGAGTGGGGACTAGAGCCTTAGTCATTGACAGTCACCATTCTAGCATGATAGGCCAACCAAGGATCTCTAGTAGATTGGATTAAGACCTTGGACCATATATAAGCAAGGGCAATCCACATAGTGGATCAACCCACACTAACCTCTATCATTAGACTTCAGATTTGTCATGGATAAACCACATAACCTTAGCATCATGGTCCAGGCTGTATGATAGCTGAACGGATCATATGATGGTCTTTCAATCAGGAACCTCCCTAATATCATAGCCATCCCGATGGAAGACCTTGGACCAATGATTATAGGACTCCCATCTCAGTGGTGACAGGTAGCCGTGACCAGGCCCACTCAGGCAGTAATGAGTCATGAAGAGAATCACTACTACGACAGTCAATGTGGGACCAACCTAACAATGCTATGGCCAGTGATAGTACCAAGGACTTAAGGAAACCTCCATAGCAATAGACACTGAACCACTAAAGCTATTGAGAGTAAGTACCAATATAGGCCGAAGACTTGTTATATGATGGCCGGCTTTACTTGGTATGTAACCATAGATTGATAGGGCGCTTGTGACAGGTGGCTAAGGATTCTTAGGACCGATAGGTGATTAGGATAGAACATGGGTATCATTGTATCTAGTATATAGCCTTCTATAAAAGGGGCAAGAAGAGTAATAAACCCTCAGAGGGAGAAGAAGCTCTATAGTCCTTTTTGGAAACCAACCTTAGAAAGATTATCAGCTGAACTTTAGTAAAGCTAAGGGGAATTCTATCCTTATAAAACCCTTGTTGTTTGTTCATCAATTCTTCATTATATCTTCTAAGATAGCAACCTTGTTGACTTACTCTCATGCACTGCACTTAGTGATCCTGTCCTCAATTACCACAAGGAGCTCTATGGTAGTTTGGATGTAACCGGCGACAAGCAACCACCCTCTTCTTTAATTAACTTACAACTATGAAGGCATCATGTGTTATCCCCTATTTGATTATTCCATCTCCTTGAATGATTTGATCATCCAACACTATCCAGATCATCATTACAGCTCTGCAGTTTTATCTTACAGTGTTTACACACCTTGTCATTGTCATCCCCACTCCACCTTACTTCTCACCTAGGTGTGGCGCTGGTATCACACTGCTTATGTAACTGGTTATTGATCCTAACACCACCAAACAGCCATAGAACCAAGGAAAGAGAAGGGGCCATATACCACATACCAGCCACACTCCAAATCCAGATCTTAGCCCACTAATCTGCTATCATGAATGGCATGGATAGTAGGATGGCTATGGCCAATGGATATAATATGAAACATACTAAAGAAGGAAAATAAAAACTAGAACTAGATTAAACAATACTAGCCTCCAAAAACAGGCTAAGAATACTGCTGCTACATGGGAGGGCAATCATGATCCTATATACCAAAACAGCCATGTAACCAAAAAGAAATAACCAATCCAGTAGGAATAGCCGGCCCTACCAATCTAGATCCAAGTATCATAAGAGATACTAGGATCACCAATACTCCTTCCTCCCTACCTATAAGAAAGCTAGTAAAGCTAAGAAATTACCAAGAGCATCACCGCCTACTGAGGCAGCCACAACAACCCCCCAAGCACCCTCCCTCTCTCTGATGCCAAGGGGGTAAGGGGGGGGGGGGGGTTAGCACTATAAGGCACCACCACATCACCAAACAAAGAGAGGATAGGCTATAAACAGTCATACCCCCCCATCTTAATTCCATATCCAAAGTATCATAACATATTCAGATCTCCTTTCCTACCAGCCAGAGATAGCCTAAGAGGGGGAAGGTTATCTGTCAGGACTAATTAGCTAAGTGATAATTATGATACAAGCTTCCTCTTCTCTATTCCATTTTCCCTTTAGGTTAGGCTTCTAGTTACATTTCTACCATCCATCCATGACTAGTCCATTCTTCCTTCCCTTCCCCATACCTCCCCTAACCTCTGCCAATATACTATCATTCTCTAATCTATTTAATGATATAATATCACAAAGAAGCTCCTGCTACCATAGCCAAGGCCAAGCTAGTAGAGGAGAGGCCTAGCCAGGTAGACATGACCATAGAAGCCCCCATCCACTCCCACTCCCCTACCACCATACCTAACCACCAGGAATAGCTACTGGCTAGGCAATAATACTACAGAGCCCTCATTCCAGGCCAATAACAAGGTAAACCCCCTACTAAGAACTAAACATCCCTCACTAACCTTCCCCATCTTATTATACTACCCTAGGTCACTGTCCTAGTCTCAATAATAGAACCTATCTAAACGGCCCAACCCAACCACACCCAACCAACCACCACCACCTAGGAAGAAAAACAGGTAGCCTGAACCTACCCTCTTGACTGACCTTTTACTACTATATAGGACATGTATGATAATAGGTCTAACCCTTCTTTCTTTTTCCAGAAATAGGAATACCCAAGATACCATAAGGTCAGAAACCACCCCTAAGACTTGGCCATCTGACCCCCTACTATGCCCCATAATACCTCCCCCCCTCAGCCCACCATGGCATAATAGGAGAGAGGCTGACAATAACCCAGATGACAGGGAGATCACTAGCAGGCAGGGCAGCAGGTAGGCTAGTAGGGAGATAGCTGATGATGTTTCTGAGAATAAATCTAACAGCTTCTTAGGGTCACCTAGTTAGCCTTTAGAAAGTAGTTACTATGACAAGGAAGCTATAAAAGAAGAGGAGGAAGTGGAGGATGATATAGATATGGATAATGTCTTAGTATAGCTTGATGATTACTATGGACCTAAGGGTAGGTCTTTATAGCTACTACTGGCCAGTAATATCCTTAGGTGGGTCCAGGAGGCCCAAGGCCGCCAATGTTAACTGGCCTACCATATCATCTATGCCCTCCATGTTAGCATCATCCCATGCCAGGAGGTGGCCTATATCCATGCTGAAAAGAGGCACTATGAAACCTGCATGTGCCACCAGGGGCTATGCCATACCTACAATGTCAAAGGTAGAAAGCACCCCCCCAGCAATGCCAAAACAAGCCTGGAGCTTGGCATCTACTAAAGCAAGCCTAACATCCCAGGTCTCTGGCTAGGCCAGGACTAGAAGATCTATCCCAGCTTTAACTGCCTCTACTACCTATTCTTTGGCCCACCAGGGCTCTAAGAGAACAAGGAAATCTACCTCTACAAGGACACCCCCTCCAAGCCCCTCCTACAGTACTCTATCAAAGACGTTGACAGCTCTATTGCCATCTTCTCTGACCTAAACTCCTTCTAAGCCTCCATCTATCTAGCCATCATCCCCTAGCCTAGCTGGCTCCTATAACAATCCATCCACCTATCCTATACCATTAAGATAGATAGAAAACAGCAGGACATCCCTATCCATAAGATCCCCCACATGCTACTTGGTACTATGGGTAGCCACTCCCACCTAGTCTATGTCTTCTTTCCACATATATACCGGCCCAAATGCTTGGTCCACCTTAGCAATATGGTATACATAGCATCCTATAAGAGGCTATTACTCCCTGGCCTAGAGATGCTCTCCTCCCAGGCCCTCTCCAGCATGTCAACATAGGAATCCATCCTCCCTACCTCCTAACATATCCCTGCCACCTTCCAAGAGGCCCAGCTCAGGTTAAGGGTGACCCTAGAGAAGACCACCATGGCAGGGGGTGCCAGAGGGCACCTGATCGGTATTACCATTACCCCATACAAAGATACCTACATCTAGAACAAGATAACCACTATCCTCTTCAAGGAGGAAATGATGGATCTAAGCCTAGATTTTAACTTTAATATATACTTATTTGGCAACCTCTTCTTCCTCTACAACAGCAAGGGGCTAAAGCTTGAGACCTAGAGGCAGAGGGTCATCTTGGCCTATATCAATGACTTCTAGGCCAAGCAGTCTAAGCTCTTTACTAAGGTCTAGTCTATTAGCAATAGTAGCCGGTAATACATTAATCTCATATCAGAGATCTTACCGGTCTCCGATAGGCACTTCCCCCAAGGTTCAACCCTCCTGGCAAGGCACTGCTATATATACAATATAGCCAGTTTCATCCTCAACAGCATAAGTAAGGACCCTAATGGACCAGGCCAGGCAGAGGGGGAGCAGGAGGGGTAAGAGGAGGAGGAGGGGCAAGAAGGAGAGTAGAAGGAGCATGAGGAGCAGGAGGAGCAGGAGGAGCAGGAGGAGTATAAGGACCAGGGAAGGCATAAGGAGGGTATGGAGTCCTCTACAGGACATATGCCGGCCCTGGCTACCAGGTTCCAACTACCTGCCATATAAAGGGCCAATATGACCAAGTATCCCATCACCCTCCTATAAGATACCATGACACTTACTACTAAGCCAAAGCCCAACCACCCATATACCAGGGACAGGCTCCTCTATATACAAACCTACTTGCCTTTCAAGGAGCTCTTTGATACATAGCAGATCTACCCCTTCACCTACCCCAGCATCACCAACTTAGGATATAGTAAAGCCAACTACAAAAGCCTCAACATAATCCAACAGACCCAGGACAGCCAGGCTACCATAGAGCTAGCCAATGTCCAGTCACAGGTCTAGGTCAAGCATATAACAGAGAATACAAAGGCCTAATACTATAGCTAACACACTAAGTTTCACATCATCCTCCACCTAGCACAGGCTATCCGCCAGGAGGAGGAGAGCTAGGCTACCTTCCTAGCAGAGTTCTATAGGAAGATAGAGCTTTAGACCTTATGGCAGAGAGTTAAACTCATCCTATCCCAGCTGGTATTGGCCAACATTAACGACCTCACACTTCCCTCCTCCGCCTTCTTCATCCACAGGACCAACAAGTTCAAGGACTTTGTACAGGGGAACATCCACAAACACCTTATGGCAATAGATACCATCCAGGCCCTCTACAGCCACCAAGTCAGCACCCCTATGGCAATGGCCTAGCTCCATGCCTTACTCAGCCTTACCATCTACCACCTCATCCCCCACCTCCCACCTAACAAAGCCTAGATCCTTAATAGCCTACTATGCCGGCCTGACGATAGGGATAAGAAGCCTGGCTTTGGCCTATAGGGGATAATGGAGAGGTATAGCTTTGGCTTCTGGAGCCCTAGTACCATCAACTAGGTCAACCTCAAGGTGGCCCAGGAGTATAGCGACAGGCTCATGATACCCCACTTCCATGCCATCAGGAGGTTCTAGGAAACCACTTCGTTCTAAGAGGTTCAGTCCTTCCTAGACCAACTAATAGAGATTATCTACATAGATAGTAAGCATGATATCTGCAAGTTCATCCTCAAGAAGTATATACACCTCATGCTACAACAGTACCGACAGATGGCCCTCACAAAGATACTTAGCAGCGACAAGGTAGGGCAAGGAAGGGTACACACCCCCTAGCCCAGTAGTGCCCTCTTTACCTATAAGAGGCTAACCCTCCTTGCCTATAAGGTAGGGAGGATGGTAAAGCCATGCTTAGGGAACAAGACTGCCTTGAAGGACAGGCTACTCTTCTTTACATGGACATGGGAGAAGATTAACGTCCTGCTTAGCCAGAAACACATAAAGAAGCTACCCTTTCAAACACTCTTCCACATGGCCACCAACTACCTTAACCAAACCGGCTATAAGCACATAACCCTGGCCTGTCTCCAGGAGATCTTGGTATACCACTTTTTCAAGCAGCACAGCACCCTTCCCTACCCAGATAGTAATAGGTCCCTAACCAGTATTCCCAAATGGATTGTAGTAGAATCCATTTGATTTGCACCAAAAGTGCTGGCCCCACTTGTATGACATGGGGTAGAATCCATTTGATTTTACACGAGTAGAAGTCATTTGAATTTACAGGAGCAAACATGATAAAAAGTAGATGCATCAATTGAGAAAAACTCAGGCTATAAACGCTGCAAACTATAGACTTGTGCGACCTATGTTGGCTGAGATAAATGATGTTGAAGTTTGGGTATTTTTGAGGTGGTTTTGATGGGGTAACCCCCTGTGATCTTGGCGATGGGCCCTGTGCACGCCCCTAGCCACATGCACAGCCTCTACCATAGCCACTCACACACCTATTAGTGGGGCAACTCACATGACTACTCATGCAAACTTGCAAATTTATTTTGGCAGCAGTCAATAATAATTTTTACTCTTTAACACTTACCACTTACCAGATAGAGCCTTTTACAATCCTTCTTCCATTTCACCTCTTGATTTGCAAGCCATGCAAACGTGCTATTCCAGTTGATAAGGTTTTAACTCACCTTCATATGATACATAAATCTCTCCTAGCCTCAAAAAGATCAGAAATTACAAGAGTTTATAAAAGTTCAACTACTCTTTGGAACAACCAGCAAGAGCTTTGGAATTTTATAGTGCCAAAGAAACCCATTCCAGCAATTGACTTACTCTAAGCTCCTTTTCTAGATGGGTTAAAGTACAAGTCTTGCTCATATGTTGTCTATAATGTCTGGAATATGTAGTCACACTATCATATAATGTATCATTGGGTCAACCCAAACAAACAAGGTTGCCAAGTCAAAGAGTCATAACCACAAGATATGCCATAGACATCAAGTATCCCTTGCTAATAGTTCTTCTGGGGCTGACATGGCTCAGTACTCTTTGAAGTTATTCTTCCTTCTTCTGTATATATAGCTGTCGTATGACAATAGCCTAACCAAGACAAGAGGCTTATTTCTTCCTTTAACTTGAAATATTCCTAACTTCAGTACCATATGACAATCATTCTTAAAAATAAAGGAAAGCTGGCCCTAAGCCCATGGTTAAATTATACTGGTTAGGCAAGCCATCTTATTGACCTTAAGGCGGAGAGGCTATGTCATATAACATCATTAAGAGCAACTGATGACTGGCTTTAAGAAAAGGATAGGAAGCTAGCCAAGATACTTACTATTGCTTGGGAAAGCCTCTACCGGCTTGTCCTTTAAGCCCAGGAATCATGCTTGTATGAAGAGGTTGGGATTATAGTGTTGTTTGAGATTAACCGGAAAGCTGTGGATAGAAAGCCAAACAAGCCATTTGAGCCCTGCCTTGAACGTCGTATGATGGACTGCTACATTAATATATGGAAGAGTTTGTTGGGGCACATTTTCTGGGTATATAACTGGGATAATAGTAATAAGCCCATTGTAGTATGGACAATAGACCAGACAGACTACTTGAAGGTCTTATGTCAACATCTCCTATAGACCCCCTAGGACACCACTATCATACAATAACTAGACCAAAGTATGCTGGATTTCCTTGTTTCTCTTTTAGACCACCCTATCCCAGACTCAACATATGATAGCCCTCTGCTATCTGTACTTGTAGTGCTTGGCATAAGGGAAGATGGAGGTTAGGTTTAGCTATAGAACTATACTAGTTTTCTCTCTGCCATTATCAAGGTTATAAGAATGCTTATTATATGACAGAGCCAACTAGAAGCCGACAAAATGAGTTTTAGCTGGAAGGGGTTGTTTAATGTCATATAAGGTAAAGTCTCCTGGTTCATGACAATTGTCCATCCTGGCAATTAGCCAATACCCATGGACTGGATATTTGACCTCTATACCTATGGGATGAAGATTGCCATGTTAACTCCATCTAAAGGCCGGCTTTTATTCAATCGTTTAGAAGTAATATACTCTGATATTACATTCCAGATGAATTGTTTTATAGAAATGTTACATCATCTTGTGGAGGAAATTGATGGTGTGATGGGCCAACTTACCTTTTTGTCTATCTTGAAAGATGAGATGCCTCCTATTCTTTGGGACTAACCAGTATTCCCAAATGGATTGTAGTAGAATCCATTTGATTTGCACCAAAAGTGCTGGCCCTACTTGTATGACATGGGGTAGAATCCATTTGATTTTACATGAGTAGAAGTCATTTGAATTTACAGGAGCAAATATGATAAAAAGTAGATGCATCAATTGAGAAAAACTCAGGCTATAAATGCTGTAAACTATAGACTTGTGTGACTTATGTTGGCTGAGATAAATGATGTTGAAGTTTGGGTATTTTTGAGGTGGTTTTGATGGGGTAACCCCCTGTGATCTTGGCGATAGGCCCTGTGTATGCCCCTAGCCACATGCATAGCCTCTACCATAGCTACTTACATACCTATTAGTGGGGTAACTCAAATGACTACTTATGCAAACTTGCAAATTTATTTTGACAGCAGTCAATAATAATTTTTACTCTTCAATACTCACCACTCAATAGATGGAGCCTTTTACAATCCTTCTTCCATTTCACCTCTTGATTTGCAAGCCATGTAAATGTGCTATTTTAGTTGATGAGGTTTTAACTTACCTTTGTATGATACATAAATCTCTCCTAGCCTTAAAAAGATCAGAGATTGTGAGAGCTTGTAAAAGTTCAACTGCTCTTTGGAATAACCAGCAAGAGCTTTGTAATTTTATAGTACCAAAGAAACCTATTCTAGCAATTAACTTACTCTAAGCTCCTTTTCTAGATGGGTTAAAGTGTAACTCTTGCTTATATGTTGTCTATAATGTCTGGAATATGTAGTCATACTGTTGTACAATGTATCATTGGGTCAACCTAAATAAATAAGGTCGCTAAGTCAAAGAGTTATAACTATAAGATATGCCATGGACATCAAGTATCCCTTGCCAATAGTTCTTCCGGGGCCGACATGGCTTAGTGCTCTTTGAAGTCATTCTTCCTTCTTCTATATACATAGCTATCATATGATAATGGCCTAACCAAGACAAGAGGCTTATTTCTTCCTTCAACTTGAAATATTCCTAACTTCAGCACCATATGATAACCATTCTTGAAAATGAAGGAAAGCTGGCCCTAAGCCCATGGCTAAATTGCACTGGTTGGGCAAGCTATCTTGTTGACCTTGAGGTAGAGAGGCTATGTCATATAACATCACTGAGAGTAACTGATGGCTAGCTTTAAGAAAAGGATAGGAAGCTAGCCAAGATGCTTACCATTACTTGGGAAAGCCTCTACCGGCTTGTCCTTCAAGCCTAGGAATCATGCTTGTATGAAGAGGTTGGGATTGTAGTGTTGTTTGAGATTAACCGGAAAGCTGTGGATAGAAAGCCAAATAAGCCATTTGAGCCCTGCCTTGAATGTTATATGATGGACCGCTATATTAGTATATGGAAGAGTTTGTTAGGGCATATTTTCCAGGTGTATAACTGGGACAATAGTGACAAGCCCATTGTGGTATGGACAATAGACCAGATAGACTGCTTAAAGGTCTTATGTCAACATCTCTTACAGACCTCCCAGGACGCCACTATCACATAATAACTAGACCAAAGCATGCTAGATTTCCTTGTTTCTCTTTTGGACCACCCTATCCCAGACTCAACATATGATAGCCTTCTACTATCTATACTTATAGTGCTTGGCATAAGGGAAGATGGAGGTTAGGTTTAGCTATAGAACTATACTAGTTCTCTCTCTGCCATTGTTAAGGTTGTAAGAATGCTTGTTATATAACAGAGCTAACTGGAAGCTGACAAAATGAGTTTTAGCCGGAAGGGGTTGTTCAATGTCATATGAGGCAAAGTGTCCTGGTTCATGACAATTGTCCATCCTGGCAATCAGCCAACACCTAACCAGTATTCCCTGAATAACTGTAGTAGAGTTGATTGAAAACTGTACCAAAAGGGCTGGCCCCACTTGCATTACAAGGGGTAGAGTTGATTGAAATTTACATGAGTAGAGTTGATTGAATTATCCTTGAGTAAAATCGCTAAAAAGTTGATGCATCGAAAGCGCTTGATTCAGGCTTCAAACGCTGAGAATTGCAGCCTCGTATGACCTATATAGAGCAAGATAATTGATGTTGAAGTTTGGGCTTGTTTTGGGTGGTTTTGATGGGGTGACCCCCTGTGATCTTGGCATTGGACCCTGTGCACACACAGAGCCACAACTCCAGCCACTAGCATAGCCACTAGCCTACCCATGTGCCAACCAACTAGCGCAGCCACTCACATGACTACATATGCAAACTCAATTTGTATGATAGTTAAATGATATCTTCTCTCCTTCTCAACTCCACCACTTTTAAGATGGAGCCTTTTACTATCCTTCTTCTATTTCACCTCCTTATTTGCAAGCCTTGTCAATAAGTAATTCCAGTTGATGAGATTATAACTTATCTTTATACAACACATAAATCTCTCCTAGCTTTAAAAAGGGGAGATATTATCAGAGCCTATAAAAGTTCAACAGCTCTTTAGAACAACCAACATGAGCTTCAGAATTTCACAATCCCAAAGGAACCTATCCCAGCCATCAACCTACTTCAAGCTCCTTTGCTAGATGGGTTAAAATGTAACTCTTGCTCATATGTTGTCTGGAATATCCAGAAGATATAGATATACTATTATACAATATACAATTGGGTTAACCCAAATAAAAGAGGTGGCGATGTTAGAGCAATAAGAGCATAAGATGTCCCATGGAGGTCAGGTGTCCCATGCCAACAGTTCTTCCAGGGCTGACATGGCTCAGTGCTCTTTGAAGTCATTCTTCCTTCTTCTATATACACAGCTATCATATGACAACAGCCCAACCAAGACAAGAGGCTCATTTCTTCCTTTAACTTGAAGTATTCCCAACTTCAGCACCATATGATAACCATTCTTAAAAATAAAGGAAAGCTGGCCCCAAGCCCATGGCTAAATCATACTGGTTAGGCAAGCCATCTTGTTGACCTTGAGGCGGAGAGGCTATGTTATATAATATTATTAAGAGTAACTGATGGCTAGCTTTGAGAAAAGGATAAGAAGCTAGCCAAGATGCTTACTATTGCTTGGGAAAGCCTCTATTGGCTTGTCCTTTAAGCCTAGGAATTATGCTTGTATGAAGAGGTTGGGATTATAGTGCTGTTTGAGATTAACTGGAAAGCTGTGGATAGAAAGCCTAATAAGCCATTTGAGCCCTGCCTTGAACGTTGTATGATGGACTGTTACATCAGTGTATGGAAGAGTTTGTTGGGGCATATTTTCTGGGTATACAACTAGGACAATAGTGACAAGCCCATTGTGGTATGGACAATAGACTAGATAGACTGCTTAAAGGTCTTATGTCAACATCTCCTATAGACCCCCCAGGATGCCATTGTCATATAACAACTAGACTAAAGCATGCTAGATTTCCTTATTTCTCTTTTGGACCACTCTATCCCAGACTCAACATATGACAGCCCTCTACTATCTATACTTATAGTGCTTGGCATAAGGGAAGATAGAGGTTAGGTTTAGCCATAGAACTATACTAGTTCTCTCTCTGCCATTGTCAAGGTTATAAGAATGCTTGTTATATGACAGAGCCAACTGGAAGTCAACAAAATGAGTTTCAGCTAGAAGGGGTTATTTAATGTTATATGAGGCAAAGTGTCCTGGTTTATGATAATTGTCCATCCTAGTAATCAGCCAATACCCATGGACTGGATATTTGACCTCTGTACCTATGGGATGAAGATTGCCATGTCAACTCCATCTAAAGGCCGGCTTTCATTTAATGGTTTAGAAGTAACATACTCTGATGTTACATTCCAGATGAATTGTTTTATAGAAATGTTATATCATCTTATGGAGGAAATTGATGGTATGATGGGCCAACTTACCTTTTTGTCTATCTTAAAAGATAAGATGCCTCCTATTCTTTGGGACAAGCTGTCAGATAACAGTTCACAAGATAAGGTTAGCTACTTATTTCTAACAGACCCAAAGAATCAGTAGATAAAAGGATATGCTAGCTAGGTCTTTAAATGGATCCTAAGTGTCCCAAAGCTAAAGGCTAAATGGTTTATTAATCACCCAGAAGATCTAATCTATCATATGACTACTATTAATGAATACCTGGCCCAGGTCAACTACTTACAAGAGCTTTTCCTCATCACCATATACCTCTTAGGGGGGCAGCCTGCTTATATAACAGAGATACTCAGCATCTAACATTTCAACACTACATTTGGAGGGCACCATAACATCTTTATCCAGAATAAGATAGTAACTCTTATTATATGATACTATAAGAGCTTTTCAACCACTGGGCGGCTAAAGGTCATTCACCACTTCTTACCATAGGAGCTAGGTATTCATGTCATATGATATCTATGGCTTATCTTGCCATTTTGCCAGATGGTCCAGGTTCATACCAATAGTATTGTATAGATCAGCCCATACCTATGGGATATATGCTTTGTATGGAGTATTGTTGCTTATAAGGAGGATAAGACTTAGTTTCAAATCTGGTCATCTGACAAGATATGCTATCTGCTCTAGAAATTCACCACACACCACCTTAGTACCAAGATCAACATCTCCTCTTGGTGGCACATAGCAATTGGTATTAGATGATGGTTTTTAAGTAAGGTTTTCCCTCCCTCTATGTTAGAGAACTAACAGTAGTCATATGATGATACTGATGATGATGACTCTGATAGTAAACCTGATATGGCTTTGGACCTCCAGGCTGGCCATACATCCTATATGGCTAGTATGGTATATGGTCATATGTCAATACAAGGGAACTATAGAAGTGGTGCTTAATAGGAGTAGTTCTATAAGATCAGTATGCTTTGGCATTGCTTTTTCCACTTTGGCCTGGAGGACAACATTTCTATTCAGCACTCCTAGGTAGACCTGTTTGACATAGAAAGGTCTATCATACAATAGAATCAATTTCAGCATCTCCATAACACTAACCTGGTTAGAAGACTAGGTGTTATGCTTAACATCCCCATAGCTACCTTCCAAGGCAACCAGTAAGAGGCAATTGATGCTATTATATAAGGGGATAGTCCAATTGTCTATATTATAGGCACAGGAGGTAGCAAGAGCTTAACCTTTATACTGCCTGCATATTATACTCCAGATGGCATAATTATTATCATTATACCTTTTGTTGTATTATAGGAAGACCTTCACAAGAGATATTATATAATGTCTATTAGGTGTGAGATATGGTCTATAACATACATTCAGACTACCCCCATTGTCCTAGTCACACCAGAGTTATTCTCTATAAAGCAGTTCAGGGATTAGGTAAATTACCTTGCCATATAATATAAGCTTGACCAGATTATGTTTAATAAGTGCCATATTATCTTGGATAGTTCTTACCAATTCCACCCTCAAATCAGGGCTATTAAGGCTTTACTTCTTACCTTTGGGATACAGTTGGTCTTCCTAACAGCTACACTACCTCCCTGGGATAAGGCTAAGTTCTTTACCACTTTACACCTCCCAAGACACCAAGCAACCATTATACAACAGTACATAACCAGACATAACATCAGCTATATCATCCATCAAGCTATATCTAAAGAAGAAGTTAATAAGGTTATTATCTAGGCTATGAAGTCATAGCTAACTATCTCCCCTAGGGAAAAGATTATCCTCTACTATCAAAGGGTTAATCATACAGAGGAGGTTGCTCAGCTACTTGGTTATTCAGCCTATCATGGTAAGGTAATAGAAGCAAAGGAAAAAAGCCAGATCATATGATAATAGTTAGACCATAGAGGACCTATTATGGCCACAAATACTCTTGGTATAGGGATTAATATCCCTGACATATAAACTACCATCCATATTAGGCTGCCTAGGTCCTTACATGACTTTATATAGGAGAGTAGCCATACAGGTCAGGATAGGCATACCTCCTATTCTATTATCATCTTTACAAAGAGTCATATAATGTAACTGGGGGCTTCGGGTTAGGGATTTGGAAATTTCTTAAAATTTTTATAGATGTTTTAGGGGTTTTAGGGGCAGGGAAGAAAAGAAAGAAAAGAAAAAAAATAAAAATAAAAATAAAATAAAGAAGAAGAAGAAACATTTCTCACTCTACTCTCTACTCTCTACTCTCTACTCTCTACTCTCTACTCTCTACTCTCTACTCTCTACTCTCTACTCTCTACTCTCTACTCTTCTCTTCTCTTCTCTTCTCTACTTTTTTTTTTTTTTCTTTTTTTCTTTTTTTTTTTCTTTTTCACTCTTGTCAGCTAGTTAACCAACTTGATCTGAGCATCACAAGATACTTTGAGATCACTACAGGCCCACAAACACTCTAATCGGCTGACAAGCTAGATCCAACTATCACAAGATACTCAAATCACTGTGGCCCCCCGCCTTAAACACTTTGATTAGCTGACCAGCTTGATTCAAGCATTACAAGATGCTCAGATCAGCCCCCTGTCCAGACACACACCCTGATCAGCTAACTAACCAGCTGGATCTGAGCATCACAAGATGCTCAGATCACTGCGGCCCCCCGCCCAGACACACACCCTGATCAGCTGACCAACCAGCTGGATCTAAGCATCACAAGATGCTCAGATCACTGCGGCCCCCCGCCCAGACACACACCCTGATCAGCTAACCAACCAGCTGGATCTAAGCATCACAAGATGCTCAGATCACTACGGCCCCTGGCCTAGACACTCTGATCAGCTGACCAGCTAGATCCAAGCATCATAAGATGCTCAGATCACTACAGCCCCCGGCCCAGATACCCTGATCAGCTGACCAGCTAGATCCAAGCATCATAAGATGCTTAGATCACTATGGCCCCTGGCCCAGATACCCTGATCAGCTGACCAGCTGGATCTAAGCATCATAAGATGCTCAGATCACTGCGGCCCCCTGCCTAGACACTCTAATCAGCTGACCAGCTGGATCCAAGTATCATAAGATGCTCAGATCACTACAGCCCCCTGCCCAGACACACACCCTGATCAGCTGACCAACCAGCTGGATCTAAGCATCATAAGATGCTCAGATTACTACTGGCCAAGGCAAAAAATCATCATGATAAACAAAAACATATATCATTATCATAGTGATCTCCCCCCTCTCCCTCCCTCTTTCTTTACCAGAACCAAAACCATATCTAAAAAGCAAAAGGAGGATAATATAGACAGATCAAATGGAAAAAAAGAAAGGAGAAAGAAGAAGTAAGGAGGGGGATGGAGGGGAAAAGAGGGAGAGTAGGAAAAAGGTAAGGAAGGAGGAAGAGGAGCAAAGAGGGGAGTAGAGATAAGGAGAAGTGGGAGAAATGGAATTATATGAAAGAAAGGGGGGAAATTCCCCACTCTCCTACCCCTACCCCTACCTACAAACACAATCCAGCCACATGCAATGGTCCAACCAACCACACATGTCATTTCCATAATTAGTAGTAAAGATGTCTCACTAACCTAAGCCATCCTTCTACCCCCCCATCTTTAACTAAAATAGGAATTTTCTTTCTCTTCTCCCTCTCTCTCCCCCTCCCCCTCCTCCTCCTTCCTATCTAGACAGGCCATGAGTTGATATCCCATATCATATATAGTATAATCTAACTATATCTGACTAGGAAAAAGTCCATTGGTTTTACTTAAAGATATAAACCAATGGCTTTTTTCCCAGCTACCGCCACCCCCATTTAATATTTCCCCCTAAGTTTGCTAGGATCTTCCAATTAGATGATATTATTGTCTGAAAGGTTAGAATCCTTACATGATTTTTTTTTTAGGAGAGGTAGGTACCATATTTACCACTTATCCGTTTTCATAATAGTGGCACAATACACCCTCTGACATTGGTTCCTACCCCACTCCCCCCCCCTGAGACCTCATCTTCCCTAGGAAGGCAGAGATGCCTAGAAAGCTACCTGACTCAGTCATATTTAAAAAGGAAGGTATAGCCTAAGGGGCACTCATTACCATACCACTAGTGCCAGGTCCACTAGTTTAGACCATTATAAACATAATATATTTGCTTAAAAACAATACTTATAAAACTCTAGAATATATCCTTTCTCATGCCATTACCCCCTTATCCCCCCTACTAAAGAGGAGCCATTACAATGTCAAGCCAGGCCCTAACCCCTATGGAAGAGGGTACTATAAGCCATTACTTTACCTTAGTAGACATTAAGAAAGATATCTAGGTAGTTTTCAAGAAAATTATCCTCCATATGTCAGATAAAGACTATGCTGAGGCACTGAGCTTAACTGACTAGTTCCTATATGCTATAAGGAAAAGATATATTAAAGAAATAGGTATTACCCCTCCTAGTAAGTCATCTTCCCTTTTTATTTTTATTCTCTTCCTTACACTAAGTATAACTATTAAATTCATCATTAGTTCTCCAGCTCCCAAACTATAAAACATATAGGGTAAAGGTACCTTATCCCATAAGAAACAAAAGAGGCAAGCTGCCAAACCTACCATAAGCTAAGAGACCTAACCTACCCTAATAACCCCTTAAATCCTAGAAATAAAAAGAGTAATATGTTAAGTATATAGGGGAAAGGAGTAGGATAGAAGTGTGGAGAGTGATGAGGGAGAGCAGAATGATATATGTGATGAAGGTGGTATGATTAATGGGGATGGGGATGGGGATGGGGACAAGGATAAGGGCAAGGGCAAGGGCAAGGGTGAGGGCAAGGGTGAGGGCAAGGGCAAGGGCAAGAGCAAGGACTCTGGCCAGGAGGTTGATGACAAAGGTGAAAAGCGGCAGCATGGTAAACATAAGCAAGCTATCAAACGGCCCAAGAAACAACAGCCTGCCTCACTCCATAAGCTGGTTTCCCAACTAAAAGGCCAAGGCCCTCTCATCCTCTGCCATAGAACCTACAAGGCATCTCACCTTATCCATAACATCAGGACATAACTCCAAGCTAACCCTTAGATGGCACTACTGGATAAAGAAATCCTTATTAGACTCTCCCTCCTTAGTAAGATATTTAGTAACAGAGGTTAGGACCACTGCCATGGCTTATACAAAGAATATTACCAGACATTTCATAATAAGGACCTACTACCTATTATCAAGGCAGCCACTGCTACCATCTCTAAGCTTAAGGGGCTTGGGTATATGGCCTTATTATGTATGGTGAAAATATAGATAGTGTTACAAAAGGACAAGGCTTCTGGCCCCAAGTACAAAGGCTTACAATATCTGGCATCCATGCTCAAGATCATCCAGATCTGAGAATCCATCCAGTCAAAGACCAACCCCCAGTATACCAAAGAGGTACAGTAGCTCCAGAAGTTAGCTAAGTTCAAGGCCTTCCTTAACAAGTAAAAGCTATAGGGTAAACAAGGCATTACATACTACTCCTAACTAAGCCAGTTCTTAGCCAACCAACTTAAGATCCCCCCCAAGACTTTTACCCTAACCATCTCTCAGTATAAGCCCATTGCCATCCTCACCAGGTATCTCAGAGATAATATCCTAACCTTCCTACCATACCCCAGGCTACTATCCTCCTTCCAGCAGCTACAGATCCAGTCTTCCAAGGACAACCACCCCAAGAGCAACAGGGAGGTCACCTTCCATATGGTCATTGAAAAGATACTAGAAGCAGTCCCTACCCTCAAAGACCTTTACATACTTACACTTGGTAATATCATAGAGCCTATCCTTCAAGGGGACAGCCTACCACCCACCACCGGCCTCCGGCTACTATAAGAGGGTAAAGGGGACAAGTTCTATGACATGAGTATCTAGGAGCTTACTATGGCCAAGGGAGTTCCAGTAGGACATATTGAAGAGATATCAAGCAATAGGGAGCTCACCAAGCCTTCCAAGCACAGCAGCAGCAAGAGCCTACCAGGTAATGAAGAGGGTAAAAGTGATCCTTTGGAATATAAAGAAGGCAGGGAGGGAGAGTAAGGTAGTAAGGGCTATGGGGAGAAGGCTGATTTAGATTATAACCCATAGCTTTTCCTTTTTCCTACCATCTAACCATCCAACCATCCTAGACTATATACCAACACCAATATATAATACTAGCTATCTAATAAACCCTCTATCTCCCTTCTCTCCTCTCCTTATAACCTCTCCTACCCATACCACAAAACTACCTTTGCTAGAAAATACCTATTACCAACCCAGCCTGATATATTAAAAAAAAAAAGAGCATATAATAAGACACCATAGCAATCATCACTTTGCACCATAATGCATCCATCAACCCACCTTTTCCATACACTACCTTCTAGTCACAAGTAGCAAGGGCTATCAAAAGCTATCAACAACCGGCCACTAGCAAAAAAGTTGGTGAAGGCCATACACACACACACACACACACACACACACATACACATGCACATGCACATGGTCACACTCAATCATAGTCAATCATAGTTGATCGCTCAATTGGCTTGTAATTGCAGGGCAAGTGGTGTGTAATTAAATCACAGGCAATTGGTGTAGGCTGACCTTTCAATTGGTATGTAGGCTGGTGTTATAAGTGGTGGGCAACTGGTATGTGAGCCTTATAGTAATATGGCTTTTGACAGGGCGGTAGTATTTTGAGATGTCCCCCCTTTCTGCCGTTTCCAGGGTTGTATGGCTCCATTTTCAGGGTTAACTATAGATGGGGATTATAGTATAAAGTGATGATCCCTATGGTGCCTTGTCACCTGCTTAAAATAAAAATACCATAACCATGATGTCAGATAATGTTATCATTGTCTACTTATAAAAATCAAGAAGCTAGGAAGGGATAAGGGGGCCTGGGAGGAAAAAGGGGGGAGAGGGGAAAACTACCATAGGGAGTACTGCTTATGTAACTAGTTGTTGATCCCAACGCCACCAAACAGCCATGGAACCAAGGAGAGAGAAGGGGCTATACACCACATACCAGCCACACTCCAAATCCAGATCTTGGCCCACTAATCCACCATCATAAATGGCATGGATGGCAGGATGGCTATGGCCAATAGATGTGATATGAAACATACTAAAGAAGGAAAATAAAAACTAGAACTAGATTAAACAATACTAGCCTCTAAAAACAGGCCAAGAATACCGCCACTACATGGGAAGGCAATCATGATCCTATATACCAAAGCGGCCATATAACCAAAAAGAAATAACCAATCTAGCAGGAACAGCCGGCCTTACCAATCCAGATCCAAGCATCATATAAGATACTAGGATCACCAATACTCCTTCCTCCCCACCTATAAGAAAGCTAATAAAGCTAAGAAATTACCAAGAGCATCACCACCTACTAAGGCAGCCACAATAACCCCCTAAGCACCCTCCCCCTCTCTAATACCAAGAGGGTAAGGGGGGGGGGGTTAGCACCACAAGGCACCACCATATCACCAAATAGAGAAAAGATAGGCCATAAACAGTCACACCCCCCCATCTTGATTCCATATCCAAAACATCATGACATACTCAGATCTCCTTTCCCACTAGCCAGAGATAGCCTAAGAGGGGGAAGGTTGTCTATCAGGACTAATTGGCTAAGCGATAATTATGATACAAGCTTCCTCTTCTCTATTCCATTTTCCCTTTAGGTTAGGCTTCTAGTTACATTTCTACTATCCATCCATAACTAGTCTATTCTTCCTTCCCTTTACCATGCCTCCCCTAACCTCTGCCAATACATTATCATTCTCTAATCTATTTAATGATATGATATCATAAAGAAGCTCCTGCCACCACAGCTAAGGCCAAGCCAGCAGAGGAGAGGCCTAGCCAGGTAAACATGACCATAGAAGCCCCCATCCACTCCTACTCCCCCACCACTACGCCCAACCACCAGGAACAGCTACTAGCCAGGCAATAATACCACAGGGCCCTCATTCCAGGCCAACAATAAGGTAAACCCCCCACCAAGAACCAAATATCCCTCACTAACCTTCCCCATCTTATTATACTACCCTAGGTCACTGTCCCAGTCTCAACAATAGAACCTATCTAAACAGCCCAACCCAACCACACCTAACCAACCACCACCACCTAGGAAGAAAAACAGATAGCCTAAACCCACCCTCTCAACTAACCTTTTACCATTACATAGGACATGTATGATAATAGGTCTAACCCTTCTTTCTTTTTCCAGAAATAGGAATACCTGAGATACCACAAGGTCAGAAACCACCCCTGAGACTTGGCCGTCTGACCCCCCGCTACACCCCATAATACCTCCCCCCCTCAGCCCACCACGGCACAATAGGAGAGAGGCTGATGATGACCCAGATGACAGGGAGATCACTAGTGGGCAGGGCGGCAGGCAGGCTGGCAGGGAGGTAGCCGATGATGTTTCTAAGAATGAATCTGACAGCTCCTTAGGGTCACCTAGTCAGCCTTTAGAAAGCAGTTACTATGACAAGGAAGCCATAAAAGAAGAGGAGGGAGCAGAGGATAATATAGACATGGACAATGTCTTAGTATGGCTTGATGATTACCATGGACCTAAGGGTAGGTCTTCACAGCTACCACTGGCCAGTAGCATCCTTAGGTAGGTCCAGAAGGCCCAAGGCCACCAACATCAACTGGCCCATTATATCATCTACACCCTCCATGTCAGCATCATCCCATGCCAGGAGGTGGCCCACATCCACGCCAAAAAGAGGCACTATAAAACCTGCATACACCACCAGAGGCTACGCCATACCTATGATGTTAAAGGTAGAAAGCACCCTCCTAGCAATACCAAAACAAGCCTAGAGCTTGGCATCTACCAAAGTAAGCCTAACATCCCAGGTCTCTGGTTAGGCCAGGACCAGAAGATCTATCCTAGCTTTAGCCGCCTCCACCACCTATTCTTTGGCCCGCCAGGGCTCCAGGAGAACAAGGAAATCTACCTCCACAAGGACGCCCCCTCCAAGCCCCTCCTATAGTACTCTATCAAAGACATCAACAGCTCTATTACCATCTTCTCCAACCTAAACTCCTTCTAAGCCTCTATCTATCTAGCCATCATCCCCCAGCCTAACCAGCTCCTATAATAATCCATCCACCTATCCTACACCATCAAGGTAAATAGAAAACAGCAAGACATCCCTATCCACAAGATCCCCTACATACTACTCAGTACCACAGGTAACCACTCCCACCCAGTCTATGTCTTCTTCCCATATATATACCGGCCCAAATGCTTAGTCCACCTTAGCAATATAATATATATAGCATTCTATAAGAGGCTACTACTCCCTGGCCTAGAAATACTCTCCTCCCAGGCCCTCTCTGGTACGTCGACACAGGAATCTATCCTCCCCACCTCCCAACATATCCCTACCACCTTCCAAGAGGCCCAGCTCAGGTCAAAGGCGACCCTAGAGAAGACTACTATGGCAGGGGGTGCCAGAGGGTACCTGATCAGCATCACCATCACCCCATATAAAGATACCCATGTCTGGAACAAGATGACCACTATCCTCTTTAAGGAGGAAATGATAGATCTAAGCCTAGATTTCAACTTTGACATATACTTATTCAGTAACCTCTTCTTCCTCTATGATAACAAGGGGCTGAAGCTTGAGACCCAGAGGCAGAGGGTCATCTCAGCCTATATTAATGACTTCCAGGCCAAGCAGTCCAAGCTCTTTGCTAAGGTCCAGTCTATTAATAATAGTAGCCGGCAATACATTGATCTTACATTAAAGATCTTACCAGTCTCTGATAGGCACTTCCCCCAAGGTTCAACCCTCCTGGCAAGGCACTACTATATATACAATGTAACTGGGGGCTTCGGGTTAGGGATTTGGAAATTTTTTCCAATTTTTATAGATGTTTTAGGGGTTTTAGGAGCAGGGAAGAAAAGAAAGAAAAGAAAAAGAAAAAAATTAAAATAAAATAAAATAAAGAAGAAGAAGAAACATTTCTCACTCTACTCTCTACTCTCTACTCTCTACTCTCTACTCTCTACTCTCTACTCTCTACTCTCTACTCTCTACTCTCTACTCTCTACTCTCTACTCTTCTCTTCTCTTCTCTACTTTTTTTTTCTTTTTTCTTTTTTTCTTTTTTTCTTTCTTTTTCACTCTTGTCAGCTAGTTAACCAACTTGATCTGAGCATCACAAGATACTTTGACAGATCACTACAGGCCCATAAACACTCTAATCGGCTGACAAGCTAGATCCAACTATCATAAGATACTCAAATCACTGTGGCCCCCTGCCTTAAACACTTTGATTAGCTGACCAGCTTGATTCAAGCATTATAAGATACTTAGATCAGCCCCCTGTCCAGACACACACCCTGATCAGCTGACCAACCAGCTGGATCTGAGCATCACAAGATGCTCAGATCACTACGGCCCCCTGCCCAGACACACACCCTGATCAGCTGACCAACCAGCTGGATCTGAGCATCACAAGATGCTCAGATCACTACGGCCCCCTACCCAGACACACACCCTGATCAGCTAACCAACCAGCTGGATCTGAGCATCACAAGATGCTCAGATCACTGCGGCCCCCCGCCCAGACACACACCCTGATCAGCTGACCAACCAGCTGGATCCAAGCATCACAAGATGCTCAGATCACTGCGGCCCCCTGCCTAGACACTCTGATCAGCTGACTAGCTGGATCCAAGCATCACAAGATGCTCAGATCACTACAGCCCCCGGCCCAGATACCCTGATCAGCTGACCAGCTGGATCCAAGCATCACAAGATGCTCAGATCACTACAGCCCCCCGCCCAGATACCCTGATCAGCTGACCAGCTAGATCCAAGCATCACAAGATGCTCAGATCACTACAGCCCCCTGCCCAGACACACACCCTGATCAGCTGACCAACCAGCTGGATCTAAGCATCACAAGATGCTCAGATCACTACTGGCCAAGGCAAAAAATCATCATAACAAACAAAAACACATATCATCATCACAGTGATCTCCCCCCTCTCCCTCCCTCTCTCTCTACCAGAACCAAAACCATGCCCAAAAAGCAAAAGGAGGACAATATAGACAGATCAAATGGAAAAAAAGAGAGGAGGAAGAAGGAGCGAGGAGGGGGATGGAGGGGAGAAGAGGGAGAGTAGGAAAAAGGTAAGGAAGGAGGAAGAGGAGCAAAGAGGGGAGTAGAGACAAGGAGAAGTGGGAGAAACGGAATAGTATGAAAGAAAGGGGGGAAATTCCCCACTCTCCTACCCCTACCCACAAACACAATCCAGCCACTGGATCCAAGCATCACAAGATGCTCAGATCACTACGGCCCCCCGCCCAGACACACACCCTGATCAGCTGACCAACCAGCTGGATCTAAGCATCACAAGATACTCAGATCACTACAGCCCCCCGCCCAGACACACACCCTAATCAGCTGACCAACCAGCTAGATCCAAGCATCACAAGATGCTTAGATCACTACAGCCCCTGGCCCAGATACCCTGATCAGCTAACCAGCTAGATCTAAGCATCATAAGATGCTCAGATTACTATGGCCCCTGGCCTAGATACCTTGATTAGCTGACCAGCTGGATCCAAGCATCATAAGATGCTTAGATCACTATGGCCCCCTGCCCAGATACTTTAATCAGCTGACCAGCTAGATCCAAGCATCATAAGATACTTAGATCACTATGGCCCCTGGCCTAGACACTCTGATCAGCTGACCAGCTAGATCCAAGCATCATAAGATGCTCAGATCACTACAGCCCCTGGCCCAGACACTCTGATCAGCTAACCAGCTAGATCCAAGCATCACAAGATGCTTAGATCACTACTGGCCAAGGCAAAAAATCATCATGACAAACAAAAACACATATTATTATCACAGTGATCTCCCCCCTCTCCCTCCCTCTCTCTCTACCAGAACCAAAACCATGCCTAAAAAGCAAAAGGAGGATAATATAGACAGATTAAATGGAAAAAAAGAGAGGAGGAAGAAGGAGTAAGGAGGGGGATAGAGGGGAGAAGAAGGAGAGTAGGAAAAAGGTAAGGAAGGAGGAAGAGGAGTAAAGAGGGGAGTAGAGACAAGGAGAAGTAGGAGAAACAGAATTATATAAAAGAAAGGGGGAAATTCCCCACTCTCCTACCCCTACCCCTACCCATAAAACATAATCCAGCTACATACAATGGTCTAACCAACCACACATGTCATTTCCATAATTAGTAGCAAAGATATCTCACTAACCCAAGCCATCCTTCCACTCCCCGTCTCTAACCAAAACAGGAATTTTCTCTCTCTTCTCCCTCTCTCCCCCCCTCCCCCTCCTCCTCCTTCCCATCTAGATAGGCCATGAGTTAATATCCCATATCATACATAGTATGATCTAACTATATCTGACTAGGAAAAAGTCCATTGGTTTTACTTAAAGATATAAACCAATGGCTTTTTTCCCAGCTACCGCCACCCCTATCTAATATTTCCCCCTAAGTTCACTAGGATCTTCCAATTAGATGATATCATTATCTGAAAGGTTAGAATCCTCATATGATTTTTTTTTTGGGAGAGGTAGGTACCATATTTACCGCTTGTCCGTTTTCATAATAGTGGCGTAATGCACCCTCTGACATTAGTTCCTACCCCACTCCCCCCCCCTAAGACCTTATCTTCCCTAGGAGGGCAGAGATGCCTAGAAAGCTACCTGACTCAGTCATATTTAAAAAGGAAGGTATAGCCTAAGGGGTACTTGTTACCATGCCACCGGTGCCAGGTCTACTAGTTTGGACCATTGTAAACATAATATATTTGCTTAAAAACAATACTTATAAAACTCTAGAATATATCCTTTCTCATGCCATTACCCCCTTATCCCCCCTACTAAAGAGGAGCCATTATGATGTCAAGCCAGGCCCTAACCCCTATGGAAGAGGGTACTACAAGCCATCACTTTACCTTAGTAGACATTAAGAAAGATATCCAGGTAGTTTTCAAGAAAATTATCCTCTACATGTCAGATAAAGACCATGCCAAGGCACTAAGCTTAACTGACCAGTTCCTATATGCTATAAGGAAGAGATATGCTAAAGAAACAGGTACTACCCCTCCTAGTAAGTCATCTTCCCTTTTTATTTTTATTCTCTTCCTTATACTAAGTATAACTACTAAATTCATCATCGGTCCTCTAGCTCCCAAACTACAAAACATATAGGGTAAAGGTACCTTATCCCATAAGAAACAAAAGAGGCAAGCTACCAAACCTACCATAAGCTAAGAGACCTAACCTACCCTAATAACCCCCTAAATCCTAGAAATAAAAAGAGTGATATGCTAAGTATATGGGGAAAGGAGCAGGATAGAAGTATAGAGAGTGATGAGGGAGAGTAGAATGATATATATGATGAAGGTGGCATAATCAATGGGGATGGGGATGGGGATGGGGACAAGGATAAGGGCAAGGGCAAGGGCAATGGCAAGAGCAAGGACTCTAGCCAGGAGGTTGATAACAAAGGCGAAAAGTAGTAGCATGGCAAACATAAGCAAGCTATCAAACAGCCTAAGAAACAACAGCCTGCCTTACTCTATGAGCTGGTTTCCTAACTAGAAGGCCAAGGCCCTCTCATCCTCTACCATAAAACCTACAAGGTATCTCACCTTGTCCATAACATCAGGACACAACTCCAAGCTAACCCTCAGATGGCACCACTAGACAAAGAAATCCTTACTAGGCTCTCCCTTCTTAATAAGATATTCAGTAACAGAGGTTAGGACCACTGCCATGGCTTATATAAAGAGTATTACCAGACGTTTCATAATAAGGACCTACTACCTATCATCAAGGCAGCCACCACCACCATCTCCAAGCTCAAGGGGCTTGGGTATATAGCCTTATTACACATGGTGAAAATATAGATGGCATTATAAAAGGACAAGGCTTCTGGCCCCAAGTACAAAGGCTTATAGCATCTGGCATCCATGCTTGAGATCATCCAGATCTGGGAATCCATCCAGTCAAAGACCAACCCCCAGTATGCCAAAGAGGTATAGTAGCTCCAGAAGTTGGCTAAGTTCAAGGCCTTCCTTAATAAGCAGAAGCTATAGGGTAAACAAGGCATCATACTACTCTTAACTAAGCTAGTTCTTAGCCAACCAACTTAAGATCCCCCCTAAGACTTTTACCCTGACCATCTCTTAGTATAAGCCCATTACCATCCTTACTAGGTATCTTGGAGATGGCATCCTAGCCTTCCTACCATACCCCAGGCTACTATCCTCCTTCTAGCGGCTACAGATCCAGTCTTCCAAGGACAACCACCCCAAGAGCAACAGGGAGGTCGCCTTCCATACAGTCATTAAAAAGATGCTAGAAGCAGTCCCTGCCCTCAAAGACCTTTACACACTTATGCTTAGTAGTATCATAGAGCCTATCCTTCAAAGGGACAGCCTACCACCTACCACCAGCCTCCAGCTACTACAAGAGGGTAAAGGGGATAAGTTCTATGACACAAGTATCTAGGAGCTTACTATGGCCAAGGGAGTTCTAGCAGGACATATTGAAGAGGTATCAAGCAACAGGGAGCTCGCCAAGCCTTCCAAGCATGGTAGCGGCAAGAGCCTACCAGGTAGTGAAGAGGGTAAAAGCAATCCTTTAGAATATAAAGAAGGTAGGGAGGGAGAGTAAGGTAGTAAGGGCTATAGGGAGGAGGCCGATTTAGATTATAACCCATAGCTTTTCCTTTTTCCTACCATCTAACCATCCAACCATCCTAGACTATATACCAACACCAATATATAATACTAACTATCTAATAAACCCTCTATCTCCCTTCTCTCCTCTCCTTATAACCTCTCCTACCCATACCATAAAACTACCTCTGCTAGAAAATACCTATTACCAACCCAGCCTGATATATTAAAAAAAAAAAAGAGCATATAATAAGGCACCATAGCAATCATCACTTTGTACCATAGTACATCCATCAACCCACCTTTTCCATACACTACCTTCCAGTCATAAGTGGCAAGGGCTGTCAAAAGCTGTCAACAACCAGCTGCCAGCAAAAAAGGTAGTAAAGGCCACACACACACACACACACACACACACACACACACACACACACACACACGCACACGGTCACACTCAATCGCAGTCAATCATAGTCAATCGCTCAATTGGCTTGTAATTGCAGGGCAAGTGGTATGTAATTAAATCACAGGCAATCAGGTACAGGCTGACCTTTCAATTGGCATGCGGGCCAGCATTATAAGTGGTGGGCAACTGGCATGTGAGCCTTATAGTGGTATGGCTTTTGACAGGGCAGCAGTATTTTAAGATGTCCCCCCTTTCTGCCATTTCCAGGGTTATATGGCTCCATTTTCAGGGTTAACTATGGATAGGGATTATGGCACAAAGTGATGATCCCTATGGTGCCTCATCACCTGCTTAAAATAAAAATACTATAACCATGACATCAGATAATGTCATCATTGTCTACTCACAAAAATCAAGGAGCCAGGAAGGGACAAGGGGGCCTGGGAGGAAAAAGGGGGGAGAGGGGAAAACTACCATAGGGAGCACTGCTTATGTAACCGGTTGTTGATCCCAACGCCACCAAACAGCCATGGAACCAAGGAGAGAGAAGGGGCCATATGCCACATACCAGCTGTACTCCAAATCCAGATCTTGGCCCACTAATCCGCTATCATGAATGGCATGGATGGCAGGATGGCTATGGCCAATGGATGTAATATGAAACATATTAAAGAAGGAAAACAAAAACTAGAACTAGATTGAATAATACCAGCCTCCAAAAACAGGCCAAGAATACCACCACTGTATAGGAGGGCAATCATGATCCTACATACCAAAGCAGCCATGTAACCAAAAAGAAATAACCAATCTGGCAGGAACAGCCAGCCCTACCAATCCAGATCCAAGCATCATGTAAGATACTAGGATCACCAATACTCCTTCCTCCCCACCTATAAGAAAGCTAGTGAAGCTGAGAAATTACCAAGAGCATCACTGCCTGCTAAGGCAGCCACAACAACCCCCTAAGCACCCTCCCCCTCTCTAATGCCAAGGGGGTAAGGGGGGGGGGTTAGCACCACAAGGCACCACCACATCGCCAAACAGAGAGAGGATAGGCCATGAACGGTCATACCCCCCTATCTTGATTCCATATCCAAAGTATCATGACATGCTTAGATCTCCTTTCTCACCAGCCAGAGATAACCTGAGAGGGGGAAGGTTGTCTATCGGGACTAATTGGCTAAGTAATAATTATGATACAAGCTTCCTCTTCTCTATTCTATTTTCCCTTTAGGTTAGGCTTCTGGTTACATTTCTACCATCTATCTATGACCAGTCCATTCTTCCTTCCCTTTACCATGCCTCCCCTAACCTCTACTGATATATTATCATTCTCTAATCTATTTAATGATACAATATCATAAAGAAGCTCCTACCACTATAACCAAGGCCAAGCCAGCAGAGGAAAGGCCCAGCCAGGTAGACATGACCATAGAAGCCCCTATCCACTCCTACTCCCCCACCACCATGCCTAACCACCAGGAACAGCTACTAGCCAGGTGATAATACCACAGGGCCCTTATTCTAGGCCAACAACAAGGTAAACCCCCCACCAAGAACCAAACATCCCTCACTAACCTTCCCCATCTTATTATACTACCCTAGGTCACCGTCCTAGTCTCAATAACAGAACCTATCTAAACGGCCCAACCCAACCATACTTAACCAATCACTACCACCTAGGAAGAAAAACAGGTAGCCTGAACCTACCCTCTTGACTGACCTTTTACTACTACATAGGACATGTATGATAATAGGTCTAACCCTTCTTTCTTTTTCCAGAAATAGGAATACCTAAGATACCATAAGGTCAGAAACCACCCCTGAGACTCAGCCATCCAACCCCCTGCTACGCCCCATAATACCTCCCCCCCTTAGCCCACCATGGCACAATGGGAGAGAGGCTGATGATGACCCAGATGACGGGGAGATCACTAGCAGGCAGGGTGGCAGGCAGGCTGGCAGGGAGGTAGCCGATGATGTTTCTGAGAATGAATCTAATAGCTCCTTGGGGTCACCTAGTCAGCCTTTAGAAAGCAGTTACTATGACAAGGAAGCCATAGAAGAAAAGGAGGGAGCAGAGGATGATATAGACATGGACAATGTCTCAGTATGGCTTGACGACTACTATGGACCTAAGGGTAGGTCTTCATAGCTGCCACCAGCCAGTAGCATCCTCAGGTGGGTCTGGGAGGCCTAAGGCCGCCAACATCAACTGGCCCACTATATCATCTATGCCCTCCATGTTAGCATCATCCCATGCCAGGAGGTGGCCTACATCTGTGCCAAAAAGAGGCACTATGAAACCTACATGCGCCACCAGGGGCTATGCCATACCTATGACATTGAAGGTGGAAAGCACCCCCCCAGCGATGCCAAAACAAGCCTGGAGCTTAGCATCTACTAAAGCAAGCCTGACATCCCAGGTCTCTGGCTAGGCCAGGACCAGAAGATCTATCCCAGCTTTAGCCACCTCCACCACCTATTCTTTGGCCCGCCAGGGCTCTAGGAGAACAAGGAAATCTACCTCCACAAGGACGCCCCCTCTAAGCCCCTCCTATAGTACTCCATCAAAGACATCAACAGCTCTATTACCATCTTCTCTGACCTAAACTCCTTCCAAGCCTCTATCTATCTAGCCATCATCCCCCAGCCTAGCCGGCTCCTATAACAATCCATCTACCTATCCTATACCATCAAGGTAGATAGAAAACAGTAAGATATCCCTATCCATAAGATCCCCTACATACTACTCGGTACCATAGGTAGCCACTCCCACCTAGTCTATATCTTCTTCCTATATATATACCGGCCCAAATGCTTGGTCCACCTTAGCAATATGGTGTATATGGCATTCTATAAGAGGCTACTACTCCCTGGCCTAGAAATGCTCTCCTCCTAGGCCCTCTCTGGCACATCGATGTAGGAATCCATCCTCCCTACCTCCCAATATATCCCTGCTACCTTCCAAGAGGCCCAGCTCAGGTCAAGGGCGACCCTGGAGAAGACCGCTATAGCAGGGGGTGCCAGAGGGCACCTGATCAGCATCACCATTACCCTATACAAAGATACCCACATCTGGAACAAGATGACCACTATCCTCTTTAAGGAGGAAATAATAGATCTAAGCCTGGATTTTGACTTTGACATATACTTATTCAGCGACCTCTTCTTCCTTTACAACAGTAAGGGGCTGAAGCTTAAGACCTAGAGGCAGAGGGTCATCTTAGCCTATATCAATGACTTCTAGGCCAAGTAGTCCAAGCTCTTTACTAAGGTCCAGTCTATCAGCAATAGTAGCTGGTAATATATTGATCTTATATCAGAGATCTTACCAGTCTCTAATAGGCACTTCCCCTAAGGTTTGACCCTCCTGGCAAGGCACTGCTGCATATACAATACAGCCGGTTTCATCCTTAATAGCATAAGTAAGGACCCTGATAGACCAGGCCAGGCAGAGGGGGGGCAAGAGGGGTAAGAGGAGGAGGAGGGGCAGGAGGGAGAGCAGGAGGAGCAGGAGGAGCAGGAGGAGCAGGAGGAGTATAAGGACCAGGGGAGGTATGAGGAGGGTATGGAGTCCTCTGTAGGGCACATGCTGGCCCTGGCTACCAGGTTCTAACCGCCTGCCATATAGAGGGCCAATGTGACCAAGTATCCCATCGCCCTCCTATAAGATACCATGATGCTTACTACTGAGCCAAAGCCTAACCACCTATATACCAGGGACAGGCTCCTCTATATACAGACCTACTTGCCTTTTAAGGAGCTCTTTGACACATAGCAGATCTACCCCTTTACCTACCCTGGCATCACCAACTTGGGATATAGTAAAGCCAACTATAAAAGCCTTAATATGATCCAACAGACCTAGGACAGCCAGGCTACTACAGAGCTAGCTGATGTCTGGTCATGGGTCTGGGTCAAGCATGTAATAGAGAATATAAAGGCCTGATACTACAGCTAGCATACTAAGTTTCACATCACCCTCCACCTAGCACAGGCTATCCGCTAGGAGGAGGAGAGCTGGGCCACCTTCCTAGCAGAGTTCTATAGGAAGACAGAGCTTTAGACCTCATGGCAGAGAGTTGAACTCATCCTATCCCAGCCAGTATCGGCTGACGTTAATGACCTTACACTTCCCTCCTCTGCCTTCTTTGTCCACAGGACCAACAAGTTCAAGGACTTTGTACAGGGGAACATCCATAAACACCTCATGGCGATGGATACCATCCAGGCCCTCTATAGCCGCCAAGTCAGCACCCCCATGGCGATGGCCCAGCTCCATGCCTTACTTAGCCTTGCCGTCTGCCACCTCATCTCCCACCTCCCACCTAACAAGGCCTGGATCCTCAATAGCCCACTATGCCGGCCTGACGACAGGGATAGGAAGCCTGGCTTTGGCCTACAGGGGATGATAGAGAGGTATGGCTTTGGCTTCTGGAGCCCTAGTACCATCAACTAGGTTAACCTCAAGGTGGCCCAGGAGTATAGTAATAGGCTTATGATACCCCACTTCTATGCCATCAGGAGGTTCCAGGAAACCGCTTTGTTCCAAGAGGTCCGGTCCTTCCTAGACCAACTGATGGAGATTATCCATGCAGATAGCAAGCATAACATCTATGAGTTCATCCTTAAGAAGTACATGCACCTCATGCTACAACAGTACCAACAGACGGCCCTTGTAAAGATGCTTGGCGGCGACAAGGCAGGGCAAGGAAGGGTACATACCCCCTAGCCCAGCGGTGCCCTCTTTACCTATGAGAGGCTGACCTTCCTTGCCCATAAGGTGGGGAGGATGGTAAAGCTATGCTTAGGGAACAAGACTGCCCTGAAGGATGGGCTGCTCTTCTTTACGTGGATATGGGAGAAGATCAATGTCCTGCTCAGCTGGAAACACATGGAGAAGCTACCCTTTCAAACGCTCTTCCATATGGCCGCCAACTACCTTAACCAGACTGGCTGCAAGCACATAACCCTGGCCCGTCTCTGGGAGATCTTGGTATACCGCTTTTTTAAGCAGCACAGCACCCTTCCCTACCCAGATAGCAATGGGTCCCTACAGTTGGTGGCGAAGATGGGAGAGTGGGTCCTATTCTGCTTTGAGCCTTTTGAGGCGGCTGAGGCGGTGCTGTAGGGGATGGAATGGAATTGGATGGCGGCTAGTATCAAGGTCATGAAGGACATAAGCCAGATCATAATCATAGCATAGCCCACACCCATCCCTGGCTGCCTGGAGCGGATCCAAAGTGCCAAGCAGGCCAAGGCATGGATTACCTGTGGGTAGAACCTTGTATATTATAGGTAGATTGATAGATTGTGTAAACCTGAATGAACCTAGTGATGGTGCCGTCTTTCTTAGTAGCTTCTGGTGACACATGTTGCAGATATGTTATAGAAGCCAGTAGGAACCCCTATAAGTGATCAGAATCCTCTATTATAATACATGCCAGCCTAGTATTGGGTTTACTGATGCCTATTATAGCTAAGGAGAAGGTAACTGGGTAGCCCAGGATAGATTAGAAGGCTTGGTAGGTGTTGTATGGGTTGTGGTCAGATGCAGAGTCATCTGCCATGACCTATTTCACAGATCATACAGATCACTTAAAGTCATATAGATACTTCTTCTCCTGCTCTGGACTTCTCTCTGGCTTCCTGGCTTAATCCAGAACTTCTGAATGATATGGGTCTTCTAACCAGTTCCTCCTCTGACCACAGGTAAACACCCTTACTTTCCTGACAGTATAAGGAAAGATAGAAATTCATATACTAATGCCTTATATCTAGGCATGTCAGGTCTTCATAGGTCATCATAACCCAGGCCACTTTCAACAATCTCACCTTTATGGTACAGTGGTAGCATGCTTCGCTCTTGTGAATGGGGCAACTTATACATAGTCCATACAGCAAGTTGTCTGGTTCAGTGTCAAAGAGGTCAGGGGTTCAATTCCTCCTGGGGGCACTCTTCTTTTTTGGCTTGTCAGGATTTAGGCAGTAGAAGTCCTCAACTAACTCTAGGCATAAGAGTCCTGTGTGTGGCTCCCAAGAGTTATCTACAGGTCCATAGCCAAGCCACTTGACTAGGTACTATAACACTCTTTTCTCAAACCATGAATCCAGAATTTCCTCCACTTCAAATTCTTCTTTGTCTGCTTCCACTTCCAGGGTTTTTTCCAATAGAACATTCTTTAGTGCCGGTTCTAGTAGCAATACATAAAAGACTCTGGTCCTGACCCTTATAGTCTTTAGTAGGTCTAGTTTATAGTTTGTCGTTGCTACTTTCTTCTTGATCTAGAATGGTCCATACCTTTTAAAGTCAAGCTTCCTACTTGGTCATTTTATCTTTAAATTTCTAGAAAACAGGTAGACATGGTCTCCCTCTTCTAGAGTTGGTCCTTTAACTCTATATTTATCATAATAGACCTTTATCCTTTCATATACATATTCAAGTTCTTCTTTCAAGAGCTCTATAAGTTCTTAAATTCTATCTGCCCTGACTCCTACTCTTGGTGCCTTATAGGGTGGTCCTCTTTAAAGTTCAGGTTCTTGTCCATAGACAGTAAAGTATAGCAAAACTTTCATAGACTCTACCATTGTTATATTATAGGCTAGTTGTGCTATCAGCAGTAGTTCCAGCCAGTTATCTTAGTTTAAAATTGACATATGCTTTCAAATATGTTTCAAGGGTCTAGTTAAGTTATTCTGTTTGTCTATCTATTTGTGAGTAGTAGGCAGTTAAGAGCTTGCTCTTGACTGCCATTCTTATCATTAGTCCTTGCTAGAAGGTAGAGACAATCAGCTTGTCCCTATCTGTTACTATGTTGTCAGGCCACAGATATACTATAATATAGTTTCTTTTAAAAAGGTAAGTAAGTTACTTTACTTTCATGTCCTTTCTTACTGGTAGGAAGTAGGCCCACTTTATAAGTCTATCTACTATGATCCAGATCTGGTTATACTTGATACCTATTGCTAGGATCCTTTAAGTCAGGTATCCCTGATACCTAATCCATTAAGATGGAACTCTATTTTTATCTTAGGAAAGGTAATGGTTCTAGTAGGCTATACTATATATGTTTTTGGTTCTTTGTCTTATTATAGACATTATAGTTATATATTACCTTTTCTACTATTCTCTTTGCTTTTAGGAAGTTATAACTGTTTCATAACTGATCTAGTGTTTTAGCAATTCCTATGTGTCCTTTAGTTTAGGCTTTATGTATTTTATAAATATATTCTTCTTGTTGTTTTGGTTTAACATAGGCTTTCCTATGGTACAAAAGTAATAAGTCTTCTTCTACTCCTCCTTCTACTTCTAGTAGAAGTTCTTTATCATCAAGTATGCCTCTCTTGTATTAGAAGTTGCCTTGTGTCTAGGCATGTCAGGTCTTCATAGGTCATTATAACCCAGGCTACTTTTAATAATCTTGCCCTGTGGTGATAGGTGGCAGCATGCTTCGCTCTTGTGAATCAGGCAACTTGTGTATAGTCCATACAGCAAGTTATCTAGTTTAGTATCAAAGAGGTCAGGGGTTCAATTCCTCCTAAGGGCACTCTTCTTTTTTGGCTTGTTAGGATTTAGGTAATAGAAGTCCTCAACTAACTCTAGGCATAAGAGTTCTATATATGGCTCCCAAGAGTTATCTACAGGTCCATAGCCAAGCCACTTGACTAGGTACCACAACCCTCTTTTCTCAAACCATAAATCCAGAAGTTCCTCCACTTTGAATTCTTCTTTGTCTAATTAATTGATTTGGTTTAACATCCTGGGTTCTCACCATAGGCAACTAGGACATAGGGGGGCCAAAGGCCCCCCCAACTACTCACTAACTCAAACCTAGGAGATCCACTACCCCTTAAAGGAAACCTAGCCTAAGACATACCCCTATTACCAATTAAAGGTCCTACCTATTCTTCCATCTCACCCCCAGCTAAGGTACATAAAAACTCCAAAGAGAAAAGCCTCCTTTGATCAACCTTGGCCCGGCCCTTAGGCCTAGCCTTCTCCTTCCTAATATACCTACACCCAGGCTTCTTCTTCTACAATCTACAGGATATTTTCTTCTCCCAGTATGCCCCTGTATTTTCTTCCAGGGGCAAGCTTGCTCCAGAACTCTTTGAAGAATACAAGCATCTTTTATACGCCCATATAAACAACAGAGACCCTTTTCCATCAGCCAAGAGGGCCCAGAAGTTCAGCAGGCACTTAAAGACATACCCCGGCTCCTTATATAAGCCACAGGCACAGGGCTTCCAGGTCTCTAGGTCATGCTTAAACCTTTCATGGTAAGACCTATAGTCCCCATGGCCAGTCCTTTCCGCAAGGAGGAACACCAGAGCCTTACACAGGAGCCTAAGCTCCGGCAAGGGCTTCCAAGTGAAGTTGATCTTCCAGTAGGCATAGTTCCCTGGGTTAATTAGCTTCCCACCACTCTTGACTGGCAGTGGCCCAGTTCCAAAGGCCCAGTTGCCTAGGCTCTGGATCATTATGGCCGACTAGTGCGTCTTCTGCTCCACCCAGACACACTCCTCGCCCCTCCTCACATAGCACTCGCAGGGCAGCCCCCTACACACTTGGCCGGTGCCTTATAACACCTGTCACAGCAGTGCCATAGGTCCTTCAGGCCCCAGGCAAGCACATTGGCCCTCTCTGGCTTCAAAGGGGCCTATCATTTGTCCCATGCCATCACTTCCAGCCTAGTAGACTCCATCCTGTCAGGCCCTCTATCCTCTTCCTGGTGCCACCTTAAGCCTCCTGGCCACAGGGTACTGCTTCTAGTTCTCCACTAGTAAGGATTGTTAAGGACCCTCCTTGCATAACCCTGCCTTTTCTCCTCTAGAAGGATGTTCATAGGGGGACCCTAGACTTAGCATATAGGACCAGGGTGGGGGTCATGCACCAGCCCAGGAGGGCGGCCCTTAGGGGCCCCTTCACAGAACCAGGTCAAGCTGCTCTACTCCGCCAGCCTAGCCAAACCCTTGCAGGCCTGACCACCATGCCTCTGATCCATACAACATCCTTAGAAGGACAACCACATTGACCGCCCTGACTATAAGGTCTAGTGGGAGCCCTTTGGCATAGCCCCTGATCCTACATAGGAGCCCCACTACCCTGGCCCCTTTCCTGGCTGCCGCCTTATAGTGGGCCCTAAAGGTTAGCTTATGGTCCAGGTAGACGCCTAGCCACTTTAGCTAGGGGTTATATAGTGCTTGTGCCCTTCCTGCCAGGAGGTTAGGGCCGGCTACCAAGGGGTCCTTGCCCTTTCCTATGAAGAGAGCATACTTATACTTGGCCTTGTCAAAGGGGACATGGTTCACCCTTGCCTAGGCCTCAAGGGCCCTCAGCTCGGCTGTCAGTTTGGTACATATAGCCAAGGTTAAGACCCCCTCCACCAGCACAAGTATGTCTTCGGTGTATAGGGACCTCCCAGGGCCTGCCTTAATAAGGGGCTCCAGGTAGAGGCTGAAGAGGACTAGGGAGAGTAGTGAGCCTTGCAGCAGCCCTCCTCCTGTCCTACATTCAACTCCGTCAGCCTGGAGCGTTGCCCTCCTGTTGGCCAGGAAGCTCTGTATAAGGTTGACCATCTGGGATGGCCAGCCTTAGTCATAGAGCCGCTTGTCAAGCCTCCATGGCAGCACCACATTAAAGGCCCCTGCAACATCCCTAGTGAGGACCCCAGCTACCCTCCCCCTTCTATTAATACCCTCTACATCATGAACCAGGCTGGCAAGTAAGTCCATTACTGACCTCCCTGGGATGCCCCCGCACTACTCTGGCAGGAGCACCCCTTTTTCCAGTACAACCCTAGAGACCTTCCTGGCTACCACCCACTCCAGCCCCTGCCCATAGGCCAGGATGAGAGCGATGGGCTGGAGAGACTTTATAGAGTTGGCCTTCTTCCCTGGCTTGACTAATAGGACCACCTTGGCCCTCCTCTAGGCCCTTAGGTAATAGCCCTCCCTGAGGCAGCCATCATAGATTGCTTGGACTACCTTTGGCCAGGGCTGAGGGGACCTTCTCCCTCCTTGCCTCCTGTGGTCATGCAGTCCTACCAGGCTTCCCTGATCATAGCCATGGTCACATCATCTTCCCCCGGCGCCATAGTGCCTACCCAGGGCCCAACAAAGGCCTCAGTGACTTCTGCCATAGAAGCGGATGCCTCCCAGGGCAGGGTGGCTACTAAGGACCTCTAGAAGCCTGTCAGGTCCTCCCCCCCCTCAGGAGCAACCAGCTCCTTAAAGATAAGACTCATCTTATCCTCTAGGGTAGTTGCCAGAGCCCCACCCTCCTTGGGCATGAGGGGTGGGATGGCACATGGGTCTAGCTCCCCTCCCTACTTTATGATCTTCTAGATAGTACTGGCGTTGGTATCCCTGACCTTGGCCTTGTAGTACTTCTTATGGGCCCGGTTTAGTATGTTATGGTGGTTAGCTTCCTAGTTTACTACTGCATCTGCCACCAGGAAGCTCTTGCTAGTCTGGCAGTCCTGTTTCCACCAGGCCGCCCTCTTGGGGTTCCTCCCTGCCTTACGGCCCCACCTCCTTTAGCACCTGCCTAGGTGTTGCTGTCCTAGCCTTGCCCACCGCCTCCTCCAGGGCCTCCCTCCCTGCCAGGGGGCCTGAGCCAGGCCTTTGGCCCTCCTTTTCAGTCTCCTTACTTAGCTCCTGGGATGTTATCCTTGTTAAGACCACCCTCTTCCTTCTACCCTGGCGGTCCAGGGCCTTGCTGACTATTATGGTCACAGTCTGGTGGTCAGACCCGACCACTGGCCTAGGTTGACTAGCTGCCTGGGTGCCCACCTAGTTGCTGAAGATAAGATCTAGGACCCTACCCCTTATCATGGGTGGGTTGGTTCCTGATCAGGGGCTCTATACTGTTCCTGGCCGCCCATGCCTGCTATGGCCCTGGCCATGGGGCCTCCCCTGCCCCCTTTCTTCTTATTAGTCCAGCTTTAATGGTTGAGGTTGAAGTCCCTCCCCTACAATCGCCTTCTTTTCCATGATCTCCTACGAGGACCTGGGTTATAGCCTCCTTGCGTATCCCTATTGTAGACCCTGAACACCATGCCTCTGTCCCTGGTGACCCTAACCATGCCATCTGTTGCCCTGGGGGCCTGACCTAGCCCTCCCCCCCTCCCTGGCATAGACTAGGGAGGAGGGCTCCCCTTCTTCTGCCTGGTTGAGCTTGTAGCCTTGTAGGTGTCTTGGTGTGCCTGTGGCCCACTATCGGCTCCTGGACCAGACTAGGTCTGCCTTGGCCTCTACTGCCCTTTCTAAGGATGGTATCATGGTAGACCATTCTCTTTGTCTGCTTCTACTTCTAGGGTTTTTATTCTAATGGAACATTCTTTGGTGCCGGTTTTAGTAGTAATATATGGAAGACTCTGGTCCTGACCCTATGGTCTTTGGTAGGTCTAGTTTATAGTTTGTTGATTGTTTACTTTCTTCTTGATCCAGAATGGTCTATACCTTTTGAAGTCAAGCTTTCTGCTTGGTCATTTTGTCTTTAAATTTCTGGAAAACAGGTAGACATGGTCTCCCTCTTCTAAGAGTGGTCCCTTAACTCTATGTTTATTATAATAGACCTTTATCCTTTATATATATGTTTAAGTTCTTCTTCAAGAGCTCTATAAGTCTTAAATTCTATCTGCCCTGACTCCTGCTCTTGGTGCCTTGCAGGGTGGTCCTCTTTAGAGTTTAGGTTCTTGTCCATAGACAGCAAAGTATAGTAAAACTTTATAGACTCTACCATTGTCATATTATAGGCTATTTGTGCTATCAGCAGTAGTTCCTAGCCATGTTTTCCCTGGCCTCCTGGCTTGACCCTAAGCTTCTGAATGACATGGGTCCTATTACTGGTTCCTCCTCTGACCCTAGGGTAAACACCCTTTCTTTCCTGATAGTATAAGGAAAAAATGGAGATAAGAGAAATGGAGATTCATGTACTAATGCCTTGTGTCTAGGCATGTCAGGTCTTCATAGGTCATCGCAACCCAGGCCAGTTTTCAACAATCTTATCCCTGTGGCGCAGTGGTAGCACGCTTTGCTCTTGTATATGGGGCAACTTGTGCATGTCCCATGCGACAAGTTGTCCTGTATAGTGTCGAAGAGGTCAGGGGTTCAATTCCTCCTGGGGGCATTTTTCCTTTTTGGTTTGTCGGGATTTAGGCGATGGAAATCCTCAACCAACTCTAGGCACCAAAGCCCTATGTATGGCTCCCAGGAGTTTTCTACAGGTCCATAGCCAAGCCACTTAACTAGGTACCTGCAACACTCTTTTTTCAAACCATGAATCCAGAAGTTCCTCCACTTTGAATTCTTCTTCGTCTGCTTCTACTTCAAGGGTTTTTTCCAGTGGGACGTTCTTTGGTGCTGGTTCCAACAGTGACACATAGAAGACTCTGGTCCTGATTCTCATGGTCTTTGGTAGGTCTAGTTCATAGTTTGTCGTCACTACCTTCTTCTTGATTCAGAACAGTCTATACCTTTTGAAGTCAAGCTTCCTGCTTGGTCGTTTTGTTTTTAAATTTCTGGAAAACAGGTAGACATGGTCTCCCTCTTCTAGAGTTAGTCCCTTAACTCTATGTTTATCATAATAGACCTTCATCCTTTTACATATATATTTAAGTTCTTCTTTTAAGAGCTCTATAAGTTCTTAAATTCTATCTACCCTAACTCTTACTCTTGGTATCTTATAGGATAGTCCTCTTTAGAGTTCAGGTTCTTATCCATAGACAGTAAAGTATAGTAAAACTTTTATAGACTCTACCATTATTATATTATAGGCTATTTATACTATCAATAGTAGTTCCAACTAGTTATCTTGTTTAAAATTAATATATACTTTCAAATATGTTTCAAGGGTCTAGTTAAGTTATTCTATTTATCTATCTATTTATGAGTGGTAAGTAGTTAAGAGCTTACTCTTAACTCCTATTCTTATCATTAATCCTTACTAGAAGGTAAAGACAATCAGATTATCTCTATCTATTATTATATTATCAGGCTATAGGTATACTATAATATAGTTTCTTTTAAAAAGATAAGTAAGTTACTCTACTTTCATGTCTTTTCTTACTAGTAGGAAGTAGGCCCACATTATAAGTCTATCTACTATGACCCAGATCTGGTTATACTCGATACCTATTACTAGATCCTTTAAGTCAAGTATCCCTAATACCTAATCCATTAAGATAGAACTCTATTCTTATCTTAGGATAGGTAATGGTTCTAATAGGCTATATTATGTATGTTGGTTCTTTATCTTATTATAGACATTATAGTTATATACTACCTTTTCTACTATTCTCTTTGCTTTTAGGAAGTTATAACTATTTCATAATTAATCTAATGTTTTAACAATTCCTATATGTCCTTTAGTTTAGGCTTTATATATTTTACAAATATACTCTTCTTATCTTTTTGGTTTAATATAGGCTTTCCTATAATACCAAAGTAATAAGTCTTCTTCTACTCCTCCTTCTACTTCCAGTAAAAGTTCTTTATCATCAAGTATACCTCTCTTATATTAGAAGTTATTATTCTAGTACTTTACTTAGTAGCTGGTATAATATTCTAGGAATACTTATAATATCTTTCTAAGGATTCTATCTTCTAGTTCTTAAAGGATAGGTAGAGTCTTAGGTTTATCTTCTATTTTATGGTTAATCCGTCTGCTTACTATATCTGCTCTTCTATTTTCTTTTTATTTAATATGGTATATTTTAAAGTTAAACTAAGCAAGGAACTTAGCCCATCAGGTCTATCTTCTATTAAGTTTCTTAGTTACCTATATTCTTAGGTTTAAATAGTCTATAAGGATATCAAAAGATTCTTCTATGCCACTTAGGTATAGTACCTATTCCTCTAGGTACCAGATAACAGCTATCAGCTCCTTATCTCCTATATTATAATTCACTATTACTTTATATAATCCTTTTAAAAGGAACATTACTAGGTATAGTTTCCCATCATCTCCTATTTAGCTTAATACTCCTCCTAACACTTAGAAAAAGAAATTGTAAGATATTAAGAAAGAAATAGGAAAGAAATAAGAAAGAAAATTTAAACAGAAAAAGAAAAAGAAAATAAAGAAAAAGAAGAAAAAAGAAAATAAGAAGATTAAATGAGTGGATATATAATAGTAAATTGAAAAAGAAAAAAGGAAAGATAAAAGAAAAAAAAAAAAAAAAAAAGAAATGTAAGGGTAGAAAGAAATATTAAAAGATAAAAAGAAGAAAATAGGAATAAAGAAGAATAAAAAGAATGAAGATTTTAAAAAAAAAGAAATAGAAGATTTAAAAAAAAGAAATAATATTGAGATAAGATAAAGAAAATTATAAAATAGAATTTAAAATATAAAAATGATTAAGTAAGAAAAAAAGAAAAAAGAATAATAAGAATATAAATATAAATATATTGCTTTAAGAAAGAGATAAAAATAAAAAGAAAATAAAGAAGAAAAGGATAAGTATAAATAAGAAAATGAGTTAATAAGCTAATTAGGTTCTAACCAGTATTCCCAATTCAATTGTAGTAGAATTGATTTAAAACTGCACCAAAGTGGTGGACCCACTTGCAAAACAGGGGGTAGAATTGATTTGATTCTACACGAGTAGAATTGATTTGATTATCCTTAAGCAAAAACAATAAAAAGTAGATGCATCGAAAGCCCTTGCTTCAGGCTTCAAACGCTGAGAACTACAGCTTCGTGCGACGTATATAGAGCCAGATATTTGATGTTGAAGTTTGGGTATGTTTTGGGTGGTTTTGATGGGGTGACCCTCTGTGATCTTGGCGCTGGACCCCGTGCACTTCCACAGCCACAATTCCAGCCACTAGCATAGCCACTAGTCCACTCACATGCCAACACACTAGCATAGCCACTCACATGACTACACATGCAAACTCAATTCATGATGGTCAAATGCTATCTTCTCTACTCTTCAACTCCACTACTCTTAAGATGGAGCCTTTTACTATCCTTCTTCCATTCCACCTTCTTGTTTGCAAGCCTTGTAAGCGAGCAATTCCAGTTGATGAGATTACAACTCACCTTCGTATGACACACAAATCTCTCCCTAACCAGTATTCCCAAACCAACTGTAGTAGAGTTGGTTTGATTCTGCACCAAAACGCTGGACCCACTTGTCTGACATGGGGTAGAGTTGGTTTGATTTTACACGAGTAGAGTTGATTTGATTTCCCTTGAGTAAAAACAATAAAAAGTAGATGTATTGAAAGAGGAAAATTCAATCTATAACCTCTCCAAGATTCAGGCTTGTGCGATCTATATAGGTTGAGATAATGAATGTTGAAGTTTGGGTATGTTTTGGGTGGTTTTGATGGGGTGACCCCCTGTTATCTTGGCATTGCGCCCTGTGCAGGCCCAGCCACTAGCAAAGCCACTCACCCACCTATTGGCACAGCCACTCACATGACTATGCATGTGCCACTTTGAGACCTGCATTTTCAAGCCATCTCAATATCATGATCAAATGGCAATCTTCTCCCCTTTCCAAATCTCACCACATTAGAGATGGAGCCTTTTATTGTCCTTCTTCCATTTCACCTTCTTGTTTGCAAACTATGTAAACGTGCTATTCCAGTTGATGAGATTACAACTCACCTTCGTACGACACACAAATCTCTCCCAGCTTCAAAAAGGGTAGATATTATCAGAGCCTGCAAAGATTCAACAGCCCTATGGAACAACCAACAAGAGCTTCAAAATTTCACAGTCCCAAAGGAACCTATCTTAGCAATTGATCTTCTTCAAGCACCTTTGTTAGATGGATTAAAGTGTAACTCTTGCTCATACATTGTCTGTAATGTCCAGAAGATACAGACACACTGTCACATGATACACAATTGGGTCAACCCAAACAAAAAAGGTCACCAAATCAAAGGGTCAGAACCACATGACATGCCATGGAGATCAGGTGTCCCATGTCAACAGTTCTTCCAGGGCCGACATGGCTCAGCACTCTTTGAAGTTATTCTTCCTTCTGCACACACAGCTGTTACACAATAACAACACAACCAAGATGAGAGGCTTATTTCTTCCTTCAACTTGAAGTATTCCCAACTTCAACACCATACAACAACCATTCTTGAAAATGAAGGAAAGCTAGCCCCAAGCCCATGGCTAAATCATACTGGTTAGGCAAGCCATCTTGTTGACCTTAAGGCAGAGAGGCTATATTATACAACATTATTAAGAGCAACTGATGGCTGGCTTCAAGAAAAGGATGGGAAGCTAGCCAAGATGCTTACTATTACTTAGGAAAGCCTCCACCAGCTTGTCCTTCAAGCCTAGGAATCATACTTGTATGAAGAGGTTGGGATTACAATGCTGTTTAAGATCAACCAGAAAGCTATGGACAGAAAGCCAAACAAGCCATTTAAGCCCTGCCTTGAACATCATATGATGGACCGTTACATTAGTGTATGGAAGAGTTTGTTGGGGCACATTTTCCAGGTATATAACTGGGACAATAGCGACAAGCCCATTGTGGTATGGACAATAGACCAGATAGACTGCTTGAAGGTCTTACGTCAATATCTCCTACAGCCCCCCCAGGATACCACTATCATATAACAACTAGACCAAAGCATACTGGATTTCCTTGTTTCTCTTTTGGACCACCCTATCCTAGACTTAACATACAATAGCCCTCTGCTATCTATACTTACAGTGCTTGGCATAAGGGAAGATAGAGGTTAGGTTTAGCCATAGAACTATACTAGTTCTCTCTCTGCTATTGTCAAGGTTGTAAGAATGCTTGTTGTATGACAGAGCCAACTGGAAGCCGACAAAATGAGTTTTAGCCAGAAGGGGTTGTTCAATGTCATATAAGGCAAAGTGTCCTGGTTCATGACAATTGTCCATCCTAACAATCAGCCAATACCCATGGACTAGATATTTAACCTCCATACCTATAGGATGAAGATTGCCATGTCAACTCTATCTAAAGGCCGGCTTTCATTCAATGGTTTAGAAGTAACATACTCTAATATTACATTCCAGATGAATTATTTTATAGAAATGTTACATTATCTTATGGAGGAAATTGATAGTATGATAGGCCAACTGTAACTGGGGGCTTCGGGTTAGGGATTTGGAAATTTTTTCCAATTTTTATAGATGTTGTAGGGGTTTTAGGAGCAGGGAAGAAAAGAAAGAAAAGAAAAAGAAAAAAATTAAAATAAAATAAAATAAAGAAGAAGAAGAAACATTTCTCACTCTACTCTCTACTCTCTACTCTCTACTCTCTACTCTCTACTCTCTACTCTCTACTCTCTACTCTTCTCTTCTCTTCTCTACTTTTTTTTTTTTTCTTTTTTTCTTTTTTTCTTTCTTTTTCACTCTTGTCAGCTAGTTAACCAACTTGATCTGAGCATCACAAGATACTTTGACAGATCACTACAGGCCCACAAACACTCTAATCGGCTGACAAGCTAGATCCAACTATCACAAGATACTCAAATCACTGTGGCCCCCCGCCTTAAACACTTTGATTAGCTGACCAGCTTGATTCAAGCATTACAAGATGCTCAGATCAGCCCCCTGTCCAGACACATACCCTGATCAGCTGACCAACCAGCTGGATCTGAGCATCACAAGATGCTCAGATCACTGCGGCCCCCTGCCCAGACACACACCCTGATCAGCTGACCAACCAGCTGGATCTGAGCATCACAAGATGCTCAGATCACTGCTGGCCAAGGCAAAAAATCATCATGACAAACAAAAACACATATCATCATCACAGTGATCTCCCCCCTCTCCCTCCCTCTCTCTCTACCAGAACCAAAACCATGCCCAAAAAGCAAAAGGAGGACAATATAGACAGATCAAATGGAAAAAAAGAGAGGAGGAAGAAGGAGCGAGGAGGGGGATGGAGGGGAGAAGAGGGAGAGTAGGAAAAAGGTGAGGAAGGAGGAAGAGGAGTGAAGAGGGGAGTAGAGACAAGGAGAAGTGGGAGAAACGGAATAGTATGAAAGAAAGGGGGGAAATTCCCCACTCTCCTACCCCTACCCACAAACACAATCCAGCCGCTGGATCCGAGCATTACAAGATGCTCAGATCACTGCGGCCCCCCGCCCAGACACACACCCTGATCAGCTGACCAACCAGCTGGATCTGAGCATCACAAGATGCTCAGATCACTGCGGCCCCCCGCCCAGACACACACCCTGATCAGCTGACCAACCAGCTGGATCCAAGCATCACAAGATGCTCAGATCACTGCAGCCCCCGGCCCAGATACCCTGATCAGCTGACCAGCTAGATCCAAGCATCACAAGATGCTCAGATCACTACGGCCCCTGGCCCAGATACCCTGATCAGCTGACCAGCTGGATCCGAGCATCACAAGATGCTCAGATCACTGCGGCCCCCTGCCCAGACACTCTGATCAGCTGACCAGCTGGATCCGAGCATCACAAGATGCTCAGATCACTGCGGCCCCCGGCCCAGACACTCTGATCAGCTGACCAGCTGGATCCGAGCATCACAAGATGCTCAGATCACTGCGGCCCCTGGCCCAGACACTCTGATCAGCTGACCAGCTGGATCCAAGCATCACAAGATGCTTAGATCACTGCTGGCCAAGGCAAAAAATCATCATGACAAACAAAAACACATATCATCATCACAGTGATCTCCCCCCTCTCCCTCCCTCTCTCTCTACCAGAACCAAAACCATGCCCAAAAAGCAAAAGGAGGACAATATAGACAGATCAAATGGAAAAAAAGAGAGGAGGAAGAAGGAGTGAGGAGGGGGATGGAGGGGAGAAGAGGGAGAGTAGGAAAAAGGTGAGGAAGGAGGAAGAGGAGCGAAGAGGGGAGTAGAGACAAGGAGAAGTGGGAGAAACGGAATTGTATGAAAGAAAGGGGGGAAATTCCCCACTCTCCTACCCCTACCCCTACCCACAAAACACAATCCAGCCACATGCGACGGTCCAACCAACCACGCATGTCATTTCCATAATTAGTGGCAAAGATGTCTCACTAACCCAAGCCATCCTTCCACTCCCCCGTCTCTGACCAAAACAGGAATTTTCTCTCTCTTCTCCCTCTCTCCCCCCCTCCCCCTCCTCCTCCTTCCCATCTAGACAGGCCACGAGTTGATATCCCATGTCATACATAGTATGATCTAACTGTATCTGACTGGGAAAAAGTCCATTGGTTTTACTTAAAGATATAAACCAATGGCTTTTTTCCCAGCTGCTGCCACCCCCATCTAATATTTCCCCCTAAGTTCGCTGGGATCTTCCAATTAGATGATATCATTGTCTGAAAGGTTAGAATCCTCATATGATTTTTTTTTTGGGAGAGGTAGGTACCATATTTACCGCTTGTCCGTTTTCACAATAGTGGCGCAATGCACCCTCTGACATTGGTTCCTACCCCACTCCCCCCCCCTGAGACCTCATCTTCCCCAGGAGGGCAGAGATGCCCAGAAAGCTACCTGACTCGGTCATATTTAAAAAGGAAGGTATAGCCTAAGGGGCACTCGTTACCATGCCGCCGGTGCCGGGTCCACTGGTTTGGACCATTGTAAACATAACATATTTGCTTAAAAACAACACTCATGAAACTCTAGAATATATCCTTTCTCATGCCATTACCCCCTTGTCCCCCCCACTAAAGAGGAGCCATTACGATGTCAAGCCAGGCCCTGACCCCTATGGAAGAGGGTACTGCAAGCCATCACTTTACCTTGGTAGACATTAAGAAAGATATCCAGGTAGTTTTCAAGAAAATTGTCCTCCACATGTCAGATAAAGACCGTGCCGAGGCACTGAGCTTAGCCGACCAGTTCCTATATGCTGCGAGGAAGAGACATGCTGAAGAAACAGGTACTACCCCTCCTAGTAAGTCATCTTCCCTTTTTATTTTTATTCTCTTCCTTACACTAAGTGTAACTACTAAATTCATCATCGGTCCTCTAGCTCCCAAACTACGAAACATGCAGGGTAAAGGTACCTCATCCCATAAGAAACGAAAGAGGCAAGCTGCCAAACCTACCGTAAGCTAAGAGACCTAACCTACCCTAATAACCCCCCAAATCCCAGAAATAAAAAGAGTGATATGCTAAGTATATGGGGGAAAGGAGTAGGATAAAAGTGTGGAGAGTGATAAGGGAGAGCAGAATGATGTATGTGATGAAGGTGGCATGATCAATGGGGATGGGGATGGGGATGGGGACGAGGATGAGGGCAAGGGCGAGGGCAAGGGCGAGAGCAAGGACTCTGGCCAGGAGGTTGATGACAAAGGCAAAAAGCAGCAGTATGGCAAACATAAGCAAGCTATCAAACGGCCTAAGAAACAATAGCCTGCCTCGCTCCATGAGCTGGTTTCCCAACTAGAAGGCCAAGGCCCTCTTATCCTCCGCCATAGAACCTACAAGGCATCTCGCCTTGTCCACAACATCAGGACATGACTCCAAGCTAACCCTCAGATGGTACCACTAGACAAAGAAATCCTTACCAGGCTCTCCCTCCTCAGTAAGACATTCAGTGACAGAGGTTGGGACCACTGCCACGGCTTGTACAAAGAGTACTACCAGACGTTTCATAGTAAGGACCTACTACCTATTGTCGAGGCAGCCACCGCCACCATCTCTGAGCTTGAGGGGCTTGGGTGTATGGCCTTATCATACATGGTGAAAATATGGACAGCATTACAAAAGGACAAGGCTTCCGGCCCCAAGTGCAAAGGCTTATGGCGTCTGGCGTCCATGCTTGAGATCGTCTGGATCTGGGAATCCATCTAGTCGAAGACCAACCCCCAGTATGCCAAAGAGATACAGCAGCTCCGGAAGTCAGCCAAGTTCAAGGCCTTCCTTGACAAGCGGAAGCTACGGGGTAAACGAGGCATCACACACTACTCCCAACTAAGCCAGTTCTTAGCCAACCAACTTAAGATCCCCCCTAAGACTTTTACCCTAACTATCTCTCAGTATAAGCCCATCGCCATCCTTGCCAGGTATCTTGGAGATGGCATCCTAGCCTTCCTACCATACCCCAGGCTACTATCCTCCTTCTAGCGGCTATAGATCCAGTCTTCCAAGGACAACCACCCCAAGAGCAACGGGGAGGTTACCTTCCATACAGTCATTGAAAAGATGCTAGAAGCGGTCCCTGCCCTCAAAGACCTTTACGCACTTACGCTTGGTAGCATTGTAGAGCCTATCCTTCGAGGGGACAGCCTACCACCCACCGCCGGCCTCCGGCTACTATGAGAGGGTAAAGGGGATGAGTTCCGTGACATGAGTATCTGGGAGCTTACTATGGCCGAGGGAGTTCCAGTAGGACATATTGAAGAGGTATCAAGCAACAGGGAGCTTGCCGAGCCTTCTGAGTGTGGCGGCGGCAAGAGCCTACCAGGTAGTGAAGAGGGTGAGAGTGATCCTTTGGAATGTGAAGAAGGTGGGGAGGGAGAGTAAGGTAGTGAGGGCTGTGGGGAGGAGGCCGATTTAGATTGTAACCCATAGCTTTTCCTTTTTCCTACCATCTAACCATCTAACCATCCTAGACTATGTACCAACACCAATATATAATACTAGCTATCTAATAAACCCTCTATCTCCCTTCTCTCCTCTCCTCATAACCTCTCCTACCCATACCACAAAACTACCTCTGTTAGAAAATACCTATTACCAACCCAGCCTGATATATTAAAAAAAAAAAAAAAAAAAAAAAAAAAGAGCATATAATGAGGCACCATAGCAATCATCACTTTGCACCATAGTGCATCCATCAACCCACCTTTTCCACACACTGCCTTCCAGTCGCAAGTGGCAAGGGCTGTCAAAAGCTGTCAACAACCGGCCGCCAGCAAAAAAGGTGGTGAAGGCCACACACACACACACACACACACACACGCACACGCACACGGTCGCACTCAATCGCAGTCAATCACAGTCGATCGCTCAATTGGCTTGTAATTGCAGGGCAAGTGGTGCGCAATTAAATCGCAGGCAATCGGTGTGGGCTGACCTTTCAATTGGCATGCGGGCTGGCGTTGTAAGTGGTGGGCAACTGGCATGCGAGCCTTACAGTGGTGTGGCTTTTGACAGGGCGGCAGTATTTTGAGATGTCCCCCCTTTCTGCCGTTTCCAGGGTTGTGCGGCTCCATTTTCAGGGTTAACTATGGATAGGGATTATGGCACAAAGTGATGATCCCTATAGTGCCTTGTCACCTGCTTAAAATAAAAATACCATAACCATGACATTAGATAATGTCATCATTGTCTACTTATAAAAATCAAGGAGCCAGGAAGGGACAAGGGGGCCTGGGAGGAAAAAGGGGGGAGAGGGGAAAACTACCATAGGGAGTGCTGCTTATGTAACCGGTTGTTGATCCCAACGCCACTAAACAGCCATGGAACCAAGGAGAGAGAAGGGGCCGTATGCCACATACCAGCCGCACTCCAAATCCAGATCTTGGCCCACTAATCCGCCATCATGAATGGTATGGATGGCGGGATGGCTATGGCCAATGGATGTGATATGAAACATACTAAAGAAGGAAAACAAAAACTAGAACTAGATTGAACAATGCCAGCCTCTAAAAACAGGCCGAGAATACCGCCACTATATGGGAGGGTAATCATGATCCTACATACCAAAGCGGCCATGTAACCAAAAAGAAATAACCAATCCGGCAGGAATAGCTGGCCCTACCAATCCAGATCCAAGCATCATATGAGATACTAGGATCACTAATACTCCTTCCTCCCCACCCGTGAGAAAGCTAGTGAAGCTGAGAAATTACCAAGAGCGTTACTGCCTGCTGAGGCAGCCACAACAACCCCCCAAGCACCCTCCCCCTCTCTGATGCTAAGGGGGTAAGGGGGGGGGGAAGGGGGTAAGGGGGGGGGGGGGGGGGGGGTTAGCACCACAAGGTACCACCACATCGCCAAACAGAGAGAGGATAGGCCATAAATGGTCACACCCCCCCATCTTGATTCCATATCCAAAGCATCATGACATGCTCAGATCTCCTTTCCTACCAGCCGGAGATAGCCCAAGAGGGGGAAGGTTATCTGTCGGGACTAATTGGCTAAGCGATAATTATGATATAAGCTTCCTCTTCTCTGTTCCGTTTTCCCTTCAGGTTAGGCTTCTGGTTACATTTCTACCATCCATCCATGACCAGTCCATTCTTCCTTCCCTTTACCATACCTCCCCCAACCTCTGCCAATACACTATCATTCTCTGATCTATTTAATGATACAATATCACAAAGAAGCTCCTGCCACCATAGCCAAGGCCAAGCCAGCAGAGGAGAGGCCCAGCCAGGTAGACATGACCATGGAAGCCCCCATCCGCTCCCGCTCCCCCACCACCACGCCCAACCGCCAGGAACAGCTACCGGCCAGGCGATAATACCACAGGGCCCTCATTCCAGGCCAACAACAAGGTAAACCCCCCACCAAGAACCAAACATCCCTCACTAACCTTCCCCATCTTATTATACTACCCTAGGTCACCGTCCCAGTCTCAACAACAGAACCTATCTAAACGGCCCAACCCAACCACACCAACCAACCACTACCACCTAGGAAGAAAAACAGGTAGCCTGAACCCACCCTCTCGACTGACCTTTTACGCTACATAGGACATGTATGATAATAGGTCTAACCCTTCTTTCTTTTTCTAGAAATAGGAATACCCAAGATACCATGAGGTCAGAAACCACCCCTAAGACTCGGCTGTCTGACCCCCTGCTACGCCCCATAATACCTCCCCCCCTTAGCCCACTATGGCATAATGGGAGAGAGGCTGACGATGACCCAGATGATAGGGAGATTACTAGCAGGCAGGGCGGTAGGCAGGCTGGCAGGGAGGTAGCCAATAATGTTTCTGAGAATGAATCTGACAGCTCCTCAGGGTCACCTAGTTAGCCTTTAGAAAGCAGTTACTATGATGAGGAAGCCGTAGAAGAAGAGGAGGGAGTGGAGGATGATATAGACATGGATAATGTCTTGGTATGGCTCGACGACTACTATGGACCTAAGGGTAGGTCTTCATAGCTGCCACCGGCCGGTAGTATCCTTAGGTGGGTCTGGGAGGCCTGAGGCCGCCAACGTCAACTGGCCTGCCGTATCATCTACACCCTCTACGTTGGCGTCATCCCATGCCAGGAGGTGGCCCATGTCCGCGCTGAAAAGAGGCACTATGAAACCTGTATGCGCCACTGGGGGCTACGCCATACCTATGACGTCAAAGGTGGAAAGTACCCCCCCAGTGATGCTGAAATAAGCCTGGAGCTTGGCATCTACTGAAGCAAGCTTGACATCCTGGGTCTCTGGCTAGGCCAGGACTGGAAGATCTATCCTAGCTTTAGCCACCTCCACCACCTGTTCTTTGGCCTGCCGGGGCTCCAGGAGAATGAGGAAATCTGCCTCCACAAGGATGCCCCCTCCAAGCCCCTCCTATAGTACTCCATCAAAGATGTTAACAGCTTTATTGCCATCTTCTCTGACCTAAACTCCTTCCAAGCCTCCATCTGTCTAGCCATCATCCCCTAGCCTAGCTGGCTCCTATAACAATCCATCCACCTGTCCTACATCATCGAGGTAGATGGAAAACAGCAGGACGTCCCTATCCATAAGATCCCCTACATGCTGCTTGGTACTATGGGTAGCTGCTCCTACCTGGTCTATGTCTTCTTCCCATGTATGTACCGGCCTAAATGCTTGGTCTACCTTAGCAATATGGTGTATGTGGCATTCTATGAGAGGCTACTACTCCCTGGCCTAGAGATGCTCTCCTCCCAGGCCCTTTCTGGCATGTCGACACAGGAATCCATCCTCCCTACCTCCCAACATATCCCTGCCACCTTCCGAGAGGCCTAGCTTAGGTCAAGGGCGACCCTGGAGAAGACTGCTATGGCAGGGGGTGCCAGAGGGCACCTGATTGGCATCACCATTACCCCATACAAAGATACCCATGTCTGGAACAAGATGACCACTGTCCTCTTCAAGGAGGAAATGATGGATCTAAGCCTGGATTTTGACTTTGACATATGTTTATTTGGCGACCTCTTCTTCCTCTATGACAGCAAGGGGCTGAAGCTTGAGACCTAGAGGCAGAGGGTCATCTTGGCCTGTATTGATGACTTCTAGGCCGAGCAGTCCAAGCTCTTTGCTGAGGTCCAGTCTGTTAACAATAGTAGCTGGTAATACATTGATCTTGCATTGGAGATCTTACTGGTCTCTGATAGGCACTTCCCCCAAGGTTTGACCCTCCTGGCGAGGCACTGCTGCATACATAATATGGCCGGTTTCATCCTTGATGGCATAAGTAAGGACCCTGATGGACCAGGCCAGGTAGAGGGGGAGCAGGAGGGGCAAGAGGAGGAGGAGGGGCAGGAGGGAGAGCAGGAGGAGCAGGAGGAGCAGGAGGAGCATGAGGACCAGGGGAGGTATGAGGAGGGTATGGAGTCCTCTGTAGGGCGCATGCCGGCCCTGGCTACCAGGTTCCAACCGCCTGCCATATGGAGGGCCAATGTGACCGAGTATCCTATCGCCCTCCTATGAGATACCGTGACGCTTACTGCTGAGCCGAAGCCCAACCACCCATACACCAGGGACGGGCTCCTCTATATGCAGACCTACTTGCCTTTTAAGGAGCTCTTTGACGCATAGTGGATCTACCCCTTCACCTACCCCAGCATCGCCAACTTGGGATATAGCAAAGCCGACTAAAAGCCTCAACATGATCCAACGGACCCAGGACAGCTGGGCCGCCGCAGAGCTAGCCGATGTCTAGTCGTGGGTCTGGGTCAAGCATGTGACAGAGAATATAAAGGCCTGATACTATGGCTGGTGTACTGAGTTTCATGTCACCCTCCGCCTAGTGCAGGCTATCTACTAGGAGGAGGAGAGCTGGGCTACCTTCCTAGCAGAGTTCTACAGGAAGACAGAGCTTTGGACCTTGTGGTAGAGAGTTGAACTCATCCTATCCCAGCTGGTATTGGCCAACGTTAATGACCTCACACTTCCCTCCTCCGCCTTCTTCGTCCACAGGACCAACAAGTTTAAGGACTTTGTATAGGGGAATGTCTATAAACACCTCATGGCGATGGATACCATCTAGGCCCTCTACGGCCGCCAAGTCAGCAC